>JARDWD010000520.1:0-1372923 GCA_029034505.1 Ornithoptera priamus | reverse complement strand
TAGCTACAGCGCCCTTCAAACCAGTGCTAGATTATGACGTTTAAAACATAGACGTTATATAATGTTTATTTTCAAAACCTAATCTTATGAATTGAAGTTGGAACAAATTGCTATAGGACTCGAAGAGGGTAAGGTTCAGTCCATATAAAGTTGAAGCTACTGATGAAGGAGTCTACAAGCAGAAAGCAACAACTAGCACTTAGCCGGTAGTGGATTACGGTTCTTCTTAGAAACAGTCCTAAGTCTCATTGATTTCTGCTTGTTACTATATGTTTATCTATTCCTTATTCACGAGATGTAAGTCTTAATTAATATGATTTTTTTTTCAGTTTACTACGGTAGTTGAGAATAGCTGCTGAAATTAATGCGATCACTTCCTCGCAAGGTTCTGTTATATTTTACTAATGACTATGAATTTTGTAATAGGAAGTCTGTGTTAACAGAGTCGATTATATATATATATATATATATATATATATATATATATATATAGATAGATAGATAAATAGAAAATAATTAACTGCATTCAGTTACAATATTACTTGGTGTTACTATTTCATAGTGACAGATTACGAATTGAAAACACTTCATCACACTCTTAAGTATTATCTGAGATATGATAATGTTATCTATAATAACGAAATAGCAGATTGAATGCCGGAACTGAACCGGTGAACGAATATATAACAATTTCATTCCTATTAAGTCTATTTCGTCGTTCAATAAATTGTATTGGCTAGTTAATTGCCCCTCGATCGGTAACGACTCCGCCCGCTTGACCCCCTTCACACTGTCCCCTATGATTAATGGTACAGCTAAATCTACTAGATTTTATATAATTCAATACAGGTAATTGGTCCCCGCCCGCAAGTGTTGCAATTACGAGTCAATTACTTATGTAGATGGCAATCTCTTAATAAACGCCGTTATTAATGCATTACCATTAATGTTAAACTTAAATGGACTGACTGGGTATTAGTTCACGATGTATAGCTTCGTTTTAACTGAAATATGTTTAATTAATTATAAGCGGTAAGATAATATCTCATCAAGGAAAAATGCAGTCAGTCGCATAAAGGATTTCAAATATGTATAGAGACAATTTTAAAACGATATCTCATCGCCCGGCGCGCTCCGTGACCGCCAACCAAAACAATTACTTAATGTCAACGAAAAAGATAATTTAATAATTGTTATCGATGATATATGATGGGTCCACGCCCACCTGGGGCACAAGCATTAAAATAACCAATACTTCTTAAGGTCTTATTTATGCACGCCGGCACAAAGTTACATCTTACTCGGTGCGCCGTCGTGCAGTTGTTTGAAGAACACGGCAACGGCCGCTCGGAGACTTCTAATGTCTCAATTTTCAAAACTCAAACAAATCAATATGAACCTTAACAGTATAAACATTAAACCTAAAATGGTAAAGTATTTTAACAGCACGACCTCACTATACCAGAACCAAAACGTTATAACTTCATTTAAACGTACTTCATGATTTTAAACTTTATTACAATTGTGTTAAAGTTTAAATTCCTTTACTAAAACTAAATGGGTTTAAATAATGTCTTGTTTAATGAATCTATATGTATATCAAATTAAAACGTCTTATAATAGCGTACGATGCAATCGATTGTGAACTTACCTGCTCAGTTATAGAGCACATTATAGGTTGCAGTGTGACTTAATGTAAGAACAATAGATGCAGCGCTAACCCTGCGAGATGTTTCCACTGAGAACACGGCCATGTAACTAATGCAGGGAATCTACATATCATTAAGAGATGTTGGTCCGTTTGTACGTGTGTACCGCTTTGTTACTTATATTTACGATTGGATGGGTCGCTATTTATGAGCTTAATGCGTACGCGCATATCACCAGGGCTCTCGTACGGCGGTACACACTACGCTTGTTTTTAGACGCCTTTTGTATGAAATAAAGTTTGCTTGAAGATTGCTTAATATTATATAGTTATAGTTTTCTTATACTTGTTTCCTTGCTTGTTGGAAGAGGGCCTTATTTTACATTTATTTAAGCTTTCTCTTTTTATTCCCTTCAACCCCAATTCTTTCTTTTCTTTGTTTAATCATTCCTTTGCTTCTTGCATCCAACATCTCTTTACACGTCGCTCTTTCTATTTTCCTTTACAATTCTATATTCTAAATTACATTCCGTCTCTAATATTGCACTTACATTCCCTCTTTTTTTTTACATTTCATTTATATTGTACTAGTTTGCTACTTTACATTATACTCTAATTTTAGCTCTCATTTGCTCTTCTCGTTCATCTCTCCTCTCTTCTCGTCTTTCATATATGTTGAAAATTAATGTTTGAATAGTGTAGATATAGAATAATATCTTGGATGACATAAAAACAAATAGATAATAATAATAATAATAAAATTTACTATATTAATATTATGATCTATTTATTGATCCACATATAAACCTCTCTGATCTTAATAAATGTTTTTTCATTGATTGAATTATTTAACACTATGTGAATCTATTTCTATTTATAACTGTTTATTTAAATTTCATGTATATCTATATATGTGTATAGAAGCTTTATATTATTTAAATATACTCACTTTTTCACCATTGTCTGAAGATGGTAAAGCCTAGAATAGTCTAGTGCCAGTAAATTGACAATAATAATGATAGTTTCGCCGAAGGTTGGATAAAATCATTACTACCATCCAAACTAATGTATGTGGTATTGGTAGGTAACCAGTTATACATAAAAAATATCAATATTGACTTTAATAAATATCAAGTATAAATCACTTAATATAAATAATTTAAGGAATGCAATACAAACAGCGTTAGTAGTTGATACATTGATTCAATGTTTGTTTTTCCTATCAAGACGGTATCTTGGCATTCGTGGTGGCACAGCTACCACTAATACAACCTCAATTGGCTAAGGACCATAAGGTAAAATTTTTGTGTCTATATATTATAAATATGCTTGATGATTAAGTATACAAAAATGTGGAGAGTTTTGTTAACGGTAACACCCTCGCAACTCCCTTTGGAGAAGGAATTTTGTAAAGTCCATTCTTAGCTGAACCCTAAAAAGCAATAGCTTTACCAAATTTTGAGTCAACGTATAGTAATTTCTGAGATCTCGTGATGAATCAATTGAGTCTCTAAATATCTCCTATATATATATATATATATATATATATATTAATAGTTTCAAAAATGTAAAGAGCAATGTTTGGTATCGAAGTATTTATTGCTAGTAAGTCTCTGTTGCCAGAGACCATCTATGTATGTACCACTGCAGCTCTTATTTCTGCTGCCACACATCAGTGTGCGAGCATTACTGTGTTCCGGTGTTAAGGGCGTTGTAGCTAGTAATATTACTGGGGTAATAAACTTAATATCTTATTGTGTGAACGTATACAATGTGGTGCTGTGTATATCATTCTAACTAGCGATAGGTTATAATAGTATCTTACCTTAACACGAATCGCTCGCTCGTCTGTTCGCTTCCCAAACTATTTTTTTTTTGTATTTGTCACAAAATTATCGATTAGGACTAAGAACGGGTGTACAGGAAGCTTGTGCGTATGGCGTGAGCGTCGCGGGTGGTCAGAGAGCGAAGTTTGTCCAAAGCATTAGTGTACCAAATAATAGAGAGGTACGAACGGTGAGTTTGTACAACGCTAAACGGGCTATAACGTGTGAAATTACCATGAATGGTACTTTTAGTCAGCACCAAAACCGGTATCCCACAACAAACATTGATCACATCGAACCCAAAGATACTTAATTTCAATACAAAACATTCGATATTTTATTTTTCCGAAGAAACGATCACGACGATCACCTGATGATAAGAGATACATTGCATTAATTGAGATGTTATTCATCACCACACTGTGCTCGCTTTGTTACCCCAGTAATTTCACTAGATATAACGCCCTTCAAATCGAAACAGTAATATTTGCATATCACTATTTTTCGGCGGAAATAGTAGCTGCGGAAGTGATCAGATACTATCAAGGCGGTGACGATTATTAACTGGAAAATTGATAATAGCAAGAAGCTTATCGCATACTTTGAAATTAAACCCGAACGAAATGTATATATATATATATATATATACACATAAATATAATAGTCAAAGAAATATATAACTGGATTTATGGCGTAGTGAGTATTTGCTTTGTACCATGGACGACCTTAGTCCAGTTTCCAAGTTGCACGTTGTGGAGTTTGGAGGGTAATAGAGTTTTTCCGAACAACTTTGGCTAGCTATCCGCATCCTCATAGCCTTACGGCGGGTCACATAGCTCGTTGAACCGATGAACTTCGGGGTCTTAAAGTGCTGGAATAGCGAGTCCGCACCGGAAAGCGATGACAGACCTCCCACAAGGTGGATGGAGGTCAAAAAGAATCGCTGGGAGCCAATGGATTCAAACAACGCAAGACCGTGATTTCTTGAGCACATTACAAGAGACCTAAATCTTGCAGTGGACTTTCATCGCTTGAAATGATGGTGATCAAGATGATCCTCATTGTCACTTAACACCATTACTGTACAACGTACTCCATAGTAGCGCAATAAAGAGCGTTTGTATTGAGCCCTTTTCCGGTTGCTAAACAGAACTGTGCAAACATTATTAAATAATTATTGAAAGGTATATATATCTACAGTTTATTAAACTTCTACAGTAGCTACACTAAAACTTACTACAATCTGCAATAATTTATACTGCAGAGTGTAGTAAGTTTTAGTGTAGGTATTGAGATAATTGAGATTAAGATATCTTAACTTACGAACGTACTTGTCGGTTCGTCGTAATAAACTTACAAGAGAGAGTGTTGTTATAATGAATCATTACTCTTCTCCATAGTTTGGCACAACACTATATTTGTAGTATGTACATCACTAGTGTGTTCGTTTTTATAACTCTCGCTTAATGGTGGATCTCTCAAGTAAAACACGTTGATCGCAAGTTTATCTTTTTACTTTTATAATATCAAACAACAGAGTAAAGTAAACAATAACCGGAAGGCAGTTAAACTAATATTAACTGTTAGTATATATATACCTGTTTCTTTTATAACGTATCAAAACGATTCCTTTCAGGTATGGATAAAATAACACAATATTAGTAATTTTTTTTATTTATTTATGAACTAAAAAGTTACAAAAAATACTCAAAATTTTACTCGAAAAACCACCTGCAACACCAGTCACATCCGGGCTGGTTTGCAGTGATCCTAAAGATACAACGTTTTGGATATCTGGTGGTACCTTAGCTTTGTAAGTTAAAGTTATTGAATAGACTAACAAAACAATTAGAATTAAGTAAATATAAAAAACCGTACCGTAGCGGTAGACGTAGAGTTGGGAGGCCTCCTATAAAGTGGACCGACGATCTGGTGATAATGGGGGGAACCCACTGGGTGCGAGCAACGTGATACCGATCTATGTGGAGATCTTTGGAGGGTGGGGGGAGTTGTCCAGCAATGGACGTCTATCGGCTGATGATGATGATGAAATATAAAAGGAATCTAAAAAGATATGACGTCAGATAAATGTAAAATAAGATAACAAGATAAGTGATTAAGTACAAGTTTAAAATAATTTTTTATTTAATATATTTAACATTATAAAATTATTCATATCTTAAAACTAAAAATTCTCTTTCTGTGAATATTAACTGTATTAATGTATAGTATGTATTATATATAGTATGTTTCTATTAAAATATTACTGGCAATTAGTTAAACGGTCGGCCATTTTGATGTTCGGTCCCAATCGGACTCTTTACAATTCTCTAGATTGATAACATGAAAGTTAACTTTTTCGTAACAGTTAACTCTTGATTATGATTAATATTCTTATGATATATTCGTGTGATGATTGTGATGGAGATCAAACGTGATATTTATCTATCGCACCACATCCTCCACTCATAATAAACGATGTATTAATTCATTGCTTACGTCAAAATGGATGATGTGTGAAGCGAATATTAATTGTTGTTTCTATTCATTAAAACATCTCACACAATTGTGAAATACATACACAAGTCATTGAAAAAGAAATATCTTATATTCTTAAATTGTGCCTGTGACTTAGAAAAAAAAATTACAGAAGTATCGCTAAACATTTCTTATTTACTTAAGGTGTACAAGTAATGATACGTATCATTTACTCTGTGGTACAGTACCAGTTGAAATATTTAGATGTGGTACTTCTATTTAATATTGGTTTATTATTATTATTATATACAGAATTTGTTAATAATTTTATAGTTTAATATTTAATTTACTCTAATCAATTCGTACTGTATGTCTTTATATACCGGATATCTCTTTTCTCTTATTAAAAACCTTATTAGCACAAGTATGAAAATACACGGATGTAATGTCAAAGAGCATCCTGTCCTTTTCTAATTTACTTGTGTGGTTACTACTGATTTCTATTACTAGATATATTCAGGCAGTAACGAGAAACCACTTCGTATATGCTCTCTTTAGAGTGAAAGAGATGAATAGATTTCTGGAATGTTTTATAACTTGTAGATCCAATAGCAAACCTGATGCCGTATTCGCTGAAACTTCGAACATCCTGCACGATTATGGGGAAATATTATTCCAAATAAACAAGAAGATACTTAAACAGATCTTATTTCTTGTTAGTATGATGTAAACATATCCATATAGTGTGGAGATCTTTGGGGAAGGACAATGTTCAGAAGCGGATGTATATTGGCTGATGATGATGATGGAATGTACACTAATTAAGTAAAACGTCTGGTAGTGGTAGTAGAAGTACATCTCTGTTACTTATGACCCTCTAGTTAGTGTGAACATTATTGTTGCGGTTTAAAGGACGTTACAGCTGATGAAATTAGTGAGTTAAATAAACTTCTTGTCTTAAAGCGGCGAGCACAATGTAGTGCGGTATATACCATTAAACACGTGTATAGCTTACTATCAGATAAACATTTGTCCCGCCTTGTCTTTAGTAGAAGGAAAAAAAAGCATTTACTTCAATATTACAAACAGACACAACAATTTTATTTATATATATAGATTAGGCAAGTTATTTGTAGGAAGTGCAGAAATAATTAATAACCAAAATTCCATTATCCTACACCATTTTGATTACTGTAAACATATAACACTTTCCGCTCATTGTTCCCGTCGACCTGAAGATCTGGAGCTCTGGAGCTGAAGGTATACCATTAGCTGGTAACGTCAATGGCTAATCTGCTCCACGTTTCATTAGGCTCACTCGACATACGCCGAGCAATAATCATTTATAATGTACACACGAGGAGATGCCTGCTCCCACACCAACTCATACATTGTGTTCGGCTACGTTTCCGTTACACAACTTTCATTTTTTTTCATGTGTTACCGACAAAAAGTTCATCTGAATGTAACGTGATGTTAACATACAGTAAGGTTCATGGTGAATCTTACAGAATACTTCAGTTGTCATATATTAGCAGCAATAATACAGATTTAAATCTTCAAGAAAAAGCCATCCACTACCTGAACAGTAACGCAGACGAAACCTACCAGGTGTTGCGACTGTCTATGGCGGTCGGTGATCAGCTTCCATCACGTCAATTGTTCGCTTGTTTATCCAATTTATCCATAAAAAGATATTTATAATATGAGATAAGAATCATTCTGCTATTCGAATTTCGCTCGATGTGATCCTGGATTTCAACTAGAGTCCTCCGTGTTACCACGGTTGTAAGCGAAAGCGTTCCCGTGATTCTGGATAAAATCGTCGAGAGGTATATCGTGAGTTTTTAGCAGGTCCGACATAACCCTTTTCTTCCTCCCATGCAGAAGGATATTCAATGCAAGAGGTCACTTACAAAAAAGGGTCTTTCGTGTTACAAAGCAAACAGTGAGCCATTGCGCCAGCGATAATTAAAACAGATCAGCGATGCTTGGATAAAAACCTTACTAACATCCAGACATCATAACATCATCATCGGCCGATAGACGTCCACTGCTGGACATAGGCTTCCACCAAAGATCTCCACGTCGATCGGTCCCGTGTTGCTATCATCCAGTGGATCACATCATAACACGAACTCCAACATCGAACTAAAGACCTTGGTTTGGTAAGCTCTTAGCCACTGCGACGTGGAGGAATTTTAAACGTTACATTAAGATGAAAAATGTTTATTTATTTATTTTATTATTGTAATACCTTGAAACTATGTTCATGTACCTTTTTATTCGGCGAAGCAACGAGACGGATGTATACACTACACCAAATTGTACTGACCTTCAGGGATAACATGTTAAGCTACATTACCACAGTAATTTCAGCAGCTGCAGCACCGTTCAAACCAGAACACAGTAAAATTTGCACACTACTGTTTGTAGGCTTAAGAGGCAGTTCTATCAAAGAGTCCAGAACTGTGAAGCATGTTGGCAGAATAAAATATATAGTAAGGCTTTCCGTACAAAAAAATAATAATTTAGTTTATATATTTATCATATAAAAATAGCTTTGTACTTAAAACGTTATTTATTCGGACTCGAAGACGAGCGGGTTCGTACTTCAGCTAGAGTCCCCGATGCAGCAACACATAGTGGAGAAATCGAATTTTCCATGATCAACAGTTTCATCGACAAGTGGCTCTGGCTCAGGGGAACAATTGTGTGCTATTATCTACATATAGGATATATCCCCAGATTCGCTGACTCATCATCAGATTTTCAAAATTATTAGACGTAAAACATCTAAATTTGGTACAAATATTTCTTCTGCCATTGAGAGGTCAGCTTAAAACTGATTTTAGAAAATTTCTTCCACAGTCGGCGTTGCGGGGGCCAGCATAGCAAGCGTGGAACAGTAAGTTTATTATTTTAATTTATTTTATTTACTCAACTCTTACAGACGTTTTATAACGCAGTAGTGTTATATAATAATAATAAATACTAATAATTAATTGTAAAAAAGGAAAAAAGATAATAAACATGTTAATACGGAATGTAGAAAATAATAAATCTAATTTCTTTTATAAATTCTTCAAATGTACAAGAAAAAATATCAATTTTTCTCTCAACTTAATTAGTTCTGAGGAACACGCGAGTAAGTGGCGCGTTGCCGTGCAGGGCGGTGCGCAGGCGCACCACCAGCAGCACCGGCAGCCGCCTCCGCCTCCCCACGTAATTGCTCGGAACGAGTAATTTCATCTCTTTTAGAACACCGAGATTATTTACTTTGCCACATAATAATTCAAAAAGATATGCTACTAGAGCTAACTGTCTTCTGGACTTTAACTCTAAGTAACCCACCCCTAACACGAATAACGTTAAGCCAATGGGTATTAGGAATATACCCCATAAAGCCTTAAAAAGAGATATCTACTAAATTTGTTTTGAATTAGTTCCAACATAAAACAATACTTAGTTTCACGTGGCGACCAGATAACTGCATTGCAGTCTAGTTTGCTGCTTCATCATCATCATCATCAATAGATAGACGTCCACTGTAGGACATAGGCCTCCCTCAAAGATGCCTTAGCTGGTTGCTTACTGGTCCATTATATAACGCGGTGATAGCCTTCATATAACGGTGGTTCCTCGTTATACAATGGAAACAGTTGTGGATAACTACAATCCGCGATTTTTCCTCGTCAATGTTATTAATGCGCCGATGGCTGGTGGTAAGGTTTTATCGAACCGCTGCTCAGCCGCTGCCATTACACGACGTGGTGATGGCAGATTGATGTCTTTCACGTTAGCGATTTAAAATATACTTAATGGCGGCGCCGGGCCGTGTGTAACAGCGTGTTATGAGATGTAGCAAAATGAGAAGAGAAATTATAAACTCGTTACCTTTTTTTTTGTAGGTTATATACACGTATGGAGAAAGTACTAAGAAATTTGTCAAGTGTTCTACTGGTGGGTCTCTGTTGTTGATCACCGTGTAGGTAGGTACCACCGCAGCTCATTTCCGCTGCCAAAGAATAATGTATACATAACTGTTTCAATGCAAAGGTTACTATAGTTGGTGGAATTACTCGAGTTAACGAGACGTATATACATCATCCTAACATCACGTTGTCATAGGTTCCACTTCCCATCAGGTGTTCACCTGTTGTTCTCAATTAATCTTGTTCATCTCGTCGTTTCTTCAGATTATTTCATTTGCTCGCCATCACTTGAAAACTAGTGAACGTATCGTACGTGAACATTCGACACGCAATGATTTGTAGCTGGTCATAAGTTATAACTTATTGAATGTCTTTGATTCTTAATCATTTTATTTCTAATTAACTTTTGTAAACATTTTCATTTCGTATTATTTTTGCGGTTGCTATAGTAACGGTTTTTATAGCATTCACAATTGTGGTTGCTCTCAAGGAATATTTTAGCCAAATTTCAAGTCTAATTTTAGATCACAGCCAGCAAAGCGAGCGAGGAACAACTAGTATATATGTTATATTATACTATATATATATATATATATATATATATATTACTCATTAAGACATTTATCACTAGCATCAGAGAAACAATTAACTATATAAAGAATGAAATAAGTAAAGTTATTAGATTCAATATATACATATACATACTATATCTATATCGTCTATTTTATATCAATCTTTTATTATATGTTAACATTTGCAATATACTATTGATTAGTATAGATAAATAAAAGAGGGATAGAATCGTAGAAATGAAATAACTTTTCTCTGAAAACATTTTCATAAATATAAATAAAAAAAACTATGTTGTAGATTCAGGAAATAAGATTACACTTAGGTTACTGTAAATTTAATGACATAACTTGTATATATATTTTTTTTATTATATAACTTTCGCTAGTTAAAAGATATCAAGAAGAATTTTTATATGTTCATTTTTAGGGTCTTTTTATTTTCTCATTCAGTTCTTTTACTAAAAGTATTCATACATTGAAAAGTTATTTAATACAACTATAGTAGTTTTATATAAGAAAATTAAGAAACCACCACAACCCCGATCAACAGCGCCGTTCGCACCTACGTAGCGTTTCTTCGCATCCCCCGCGAATACTGAATTATTCATAACCAAATTATTAATAACAATAACCGAGCCGAAATACCCCTCCACGTTTATTATTGCCGTCCATTATCCCGTTGGGATATATTAACTTTTATTTTATTAATAAAAAAAAAATTCAAATGTACCGCTTACAAGCTTAAGCGCGGGCTTTGGATTGTTTGAAGTTCTCACATTAAAAAAAGGGGGTTAATAAATTGTAATTTGATTTGTGTGGACGTCGTTACTCGGGTTGTGGTGGGACGGTCGCCTTGTAATCCTATATGTTTAATGTCAATAGTTTTGGGTTCCGTATAAATCCTCTAAACCTTTGAGCGTCTCTAATAAAATAATATTTAACAAAATACAGTACAATAGTTGAAATATTAGTTATCTTCTTGAAATTATTATCGGTCTATTGCCTGCATTGAACTGGTGGTAGGTCTCTGTTGCCACAGACCGTCTAGGTAGGTACCACCGCAGCTCCTATTTCTGCCGTCATACAGTAATGTGCAAACATTAGCTCTTGGAGTCTCGTTACCCCAGTAATTACACTAGCTACAACGCCCTTCACACTGGAACACAGTAATTGCACTACTGTTTGGCGGTAGATTTATAAGCTGCCATTGGTACCGACCTAGACGGTCTCCGGCAACAGAGATCTACGCGAAGGTGGTTCTAATTCGTGAGTGGGATTTGAATGACGAACCTATAAGGGAAATAAGAGAGAAGCTGGGGAAGTGCAACGTCATCTCATTGTCCAGTGCCATAAATTGGCTCTCGGTAAAGAAGACAGCCAGCTGTGGGAATATAAGGTTATTTATGTTCTTGTCTTACAATAATTTCCTACAGCGACAGGAATGTGCTTGCAGACAATATTCTTCACTTGGAGATTCTTTAGGTTTGTTATAAGGGGAACCTTTGTATAGTTCAACCAGATAAGAATCTTCTCCTTGAAGTATCTTTTCGTTTAGCTGGTAATTCTGAAAATAATCGAATCTATTATGCAAGGTGAAATAAAAATATCAGAATTATCATCTTTCGATTCTTCTTAAAACTAAAGTTTGGTTTTCAGATTCAAAAAACTAATCTGTTCTTCATCTATTCTTTTCTGATGGTAAATAAGCCTGTGAAACTATTTCCTATGCTGTCCAGAATTAACCTTAAGGATCCTCGTTGCTGATGCTCGAAATTTGAAACCTTTCTTTGCAAATTCGACAGCGTACGCTTCCAGCACAGATAAGAATATCATTGTAGATAATTTGATGTCTGCAGTACAAATTCTCACAGTTCATTACTGATTTTCCCCAACTCTCGCTCACATTACACTAAGCAAATCAGTATCAAAACAATTCAAACAATTTACTTTAGAGAATCACGCGCTGAGGGTGCGTCAGCCAAATGAATGATCGCTTTATCCAGCAAAAGTTAATTTCCTCTCTCACACCAACAAATTCAGTCTCGGGGCGGCACAATGGAGCATATTTGCTTATCTTTAATTGATTCACTCTAACCCTCGCTCCTGATAAGGATTAGCTCTATTCACGCTGACTTTTACAAGGGTAGTTCTCCCTTAACGAGGGATCGGTCAGAGATTTAATTGTGAAGAGAAATAGTGAACGGAAACACCTTCATTGCCTATGATGACCTCGTCTCTGAGAGACATATTTTTAGAGAATAAAGATACTACATAAATTAAACTACGTCGTGTTTGTTTTGAGCATAAAGTAATTTGTTTAATTAAATATTCTGACCATATCAAAACTAAAGCAACTTTATAATAATTAGAAAAATCTTGATCACTTTTTTATATAAAAAGTCCGACAAAGACATAAGAACTGCGGAAACGATACACTCCTAACACAACTAAATAACTATAACTGATAATCCATGTTATATTTATAGCAACCTTTCTATTTTTATAGGAGTAAAGTACTTTTATAAGTACATTAATACTTTCCACTGTAATTATATAGCTATAAGCATACCAATCTTCATTAGGCGAGCGTGGTGGGAAATGGCCCAAACCTCCCCATATGAACCCCTACGAAGGTTTCGGGAAGCCGCTGGATATGGCAGAGATAACAAAATTTTGTCTTTATCAAGTGCTGTGTATATGATTATAACTGGCGTCACGTTATTGTGGACAAGCGTACTAATCAGGTGAATATGTTGCCCGTCTCATCACTTTGTCGAATAAAAAAAAATAAAGTGTTGCCAGACATCGTTTAGGTTGGTACCACAGCAACTCCTACACCTGCTGGTAAATAGTAATGCGCAAATATTACCGCGTTCCGGTTTGAAGGGAGCTATAGCCAGTGAAATTATCGGGGCAATGAAACTTAACATCTTACATCTCAAGGCGACGAGCACAATGTAATGCTGTGTATATCATCATCCTAACTGGCATCACGATATGGGCAGGCGTATCACTTACGATCAGGTGAACGTCTTGAACGTATCGTCGCTTTGTCGAAAAAAAAAAATTACATAAGCGACGCCTCTGCGGGTGTGTCGTCTGCGCCCGGCGACATCGCATTTCATAAGCGGGCGCGTGCCGCGTATTATCGGGCGGCGCGCGCTATGCGATACGTCATAATGCGATATTCCCGAATTACAACTATTTATCGCGTACGCCGTTATGCGGTCGCGATGACGGGGTCGGGGCGCGGGGGTGAGGGGCATGGCGTTTGCACAGGCGGAGGGATGCCTACGGAGAGGGAGAGGAGGAACGGATAAATGGTTTTATGGGATTTGTTAAATCGCTCACGACGCGCGATATTATAGGACGGGAATGTTTATTTTTACTTTACGCACTTTTATCTTAACCCTCATCCAAACCTAAGTTATCTAAGTTATATGCGTGATATTATCTTGAACATTAAAGGACTTTTCTTTTGTTTAATTCAGTTTTTGGTTTAGCAATACCTATGCAAAAGTTTTAGACGTAAATAGGATGTTTATCGGTACCAACGTTACGGTTGCCGTAAGTTGTGTGAGTCGGTTAACAAAATAATCACACAAATATTTTAACTGCTATATTATAATAATTAACTGCTGCTAAACTTAATAGCTGTTAACATGATAAATATATATACTATTTTTCTTCTTCTTCTTCCTCCTGTCGTTTTCCCAGCTGTGTGGGGTCGGCACAGTATGTACTTATCTTCCATATCCCTCTATCAGCCGCCATATCTAAATTCACACTCTTCTTACACATGTCATCTTTCACACAATCCATCTACGCTTTCTTCGGTCTTCCTCTACCCTTTTACCATTCCACATTCATTCTCATTACTTTCTTTGTTATATGTCTTTCATCCCTCTGCATAACATGCCCGTACCACACTAACCTCGTCCTTCTCAACTTCTCTGTCACTGGAGCAACTTTCAGACTTCCTCTAATATTCTCATTCTTAATTTTATCCATCTTCATCACATCGCACATCCATCTTAACATTCACATCTCGGCCACAAATACATATACTATTTATAGTCAATAATTATTTGCTTCACTTTGCATGCGGAAGTTGATTCATTTCCGGCCCAGATCACTTTCTCTTCGTGTCTACATTGTTTTGTAAAGTTGTGTAATATAAATTACATTTTGTAGTATAACATAATTAAAAATATTTCCATATAGGTAGCGTAAGGGGTCCCGCACAACTTACGGGACCCAAGCCAACCTCACCTGCTCATTGTGCACCCTGCTAATCAACAAACGAGGCTCTGACTCCCGCTATCCCGCATTGACCCAGCGTGGTGTGAAATGGCTCAAACCCCCCATATGAACCTCCACATACGACAGCTCCTAGCGCCCAGCAATACCGATATATGGAGGAGGCCTATATCTAACAGTAGACATCTATCGGCTGATGATGGTAACTACTTTAAATAAATTCATATACTATATATTTTTTATATACGGCGTAGGTATATTAAAAAATCTACGACTATAATTTTAATAGTAGGTACCACCGCAGCGCCTATTTCCGCCGCCAAACAATACTGTGCAAACATTATCGTGTTCCGGTTTGAAGGGACAGTAGCTAGACTTATTACTGGGATAAGGAGACTCAATATCTCACGTCTTAACGAGCATTAAGTGGTGCTGTGTGTGGTATCTTAAGTAGCACCACGTTATTATGGGCAAGCGTATCACTTACCATCAGGTGAATGTCACGATCGCGCTTTGTTAAATTAAAAAAAAAAAAACAAATAAACGAGTATAAAGAGAAATATATCAATTGATAACACAAGTAGCGTGGAAACGCAGTGAAATGCATTTCGAAACGAACTTATAACAAAACGTCACTCAAGCGCCCATTTCAATAGTCCGCTGTGTTAAAAAAAAAACTTTACGCAAGTCAGTCGACTGGACGGATGATATGGCTGAACGTGGAATTGGAAATTCATGGAAATTGGAAAAATCGGTGGAAATCCGCTGTCGGGCTTTCGCTAATGAATTTTCGTGGATTGAGTTTTGGTCGTTGCAAAATTTACAGCCATTCCTCGTACACTCGCATAGAGTACGAGAACTGTTAACCACACCGTATAGTTGGAGAGAACCTTTCCTAAAATGTTATTTACTGCTAAAAAAACTATTTAAAATCTTGATATGTTCTGGTAATCTTAAAAGGAGAGGAAATCTTTCTTTTTAAAGTGCCTCTCCAACTAGTGAAGGTTAGCGATGAGCGTGCTGCAGTCCTTCCTGTTTCTGGTTCGAAGGAATAAATCGGAAGTCCCATTTAAACCAGCCATTCCTTGATATTCCCCAACCCTGACTTTTTCCTTCTACCCACCTTTTGTTTTCCAGAAAATAGAAATGGACTGAAGGAGATCTTAAAAGGTTATAAACAGTTTCCAATTGAGCTTAATTAATTTGCCTAGAAAGTATATTAATTAGTTATATACACTACGTTTTACGTTCTGCCTGTAAGTTGAAGAAAATGGCTTGCAGATACTGAAACCCACTTATATATCATTTGTTCTGGCAGTTCTGGCGTGTATCAGCAGGTACAGTACGGGGAGGTCATCCATAAGGTGGATCGACGATCTAGTGAAGGTCCGGGAATCCGTTGGATGAGAAAAATGTAGGACCTAATGGAAGTTTATCGACTTATGATAATGATCATTCGTTGATGATTACTTGTTAAAAAAAAAATGAAAACTACACATCTATAGAATGTTTGATTTACTGTGTAGAGAGCTGAACCGCTACGTATTGACTACGTTAGGTCTCTTCTCAGAGACCGGGTACCTACCCAGATTGTCTCCGGTAACAGGGTCCTACCATTACTATTTTACACGTCTACGTTCATATAAAATGCAATGGAGATCACTGACAGACCCTTTTTAAATAATAAAATGCATATTCGTACAATATAAAGAGTCCCAGGGGTACGGGCGGTACACAAAAATGCAGGAAATTGAATTTTTTTTTATCGTTCCCGCTACAGAGGGCCGCAATAGCCTCCCGACGGCCGTCCATTGTGGTGGTTTGATGGCGTTATACCTCCTCCTATGTGCACATAACTTGCAATAACCGTTTGCTGTAACATATTTGTTAGCTGTAAACAGTTTAGCAAACGGCTACGTAAAATATACTATCTAGGAATTCTGACAAAAATATTGACACGTTCCGCGTCAGAATTATTATCTTTTATAAACATTTATACACAGTATACATTATTCAATTCGTCAATGCAAATTAATCATCGTCAGCCGATAGACGTCCATATCAAGATGTAGGTCTCCCCCACAGATCTCCACTTTTGTGGGGGTTCATATGTTGGGACTTGGGCAAATTCCCACCACGCCGGCCCAATGGGAGTTGATGGAAGCCAGTACCTCATTTCTTAATTAGCAAGGTGCAACAAAAGCAGATGAGGGTCCGGTGAGTTGTTGTGTGGGACCCCTTACACCCTTACAATATACATTAATTATTACTGTGCATACAAATTTGATTAGTACTACTTATTATATATTTGTGTGTGTATATATATACATATACTATTTATATATATAAATAAAAAAACTATTATTATGAACATAGAACAAATTTAATTAAATTTTAACGTATCAAATAGTCACTATAACAGTTAGTAAGATAATCTTAAAAACCATCACCGACAATAATCCCATCCGAATGGACCATAGACAACCACTTATCTCGGTTTAAACTGCCGATACATTAAACTTTATGACCCATAGAGAATAGATAATTTAGGGAAACATCCCCTGCGCGGAGTATTTATGGGCATTACCGCGGTATACATGCGTACTTGCCCCGCCTACGTCTTAAATAATGTCACCCTTAGTTTTAAGCTGAATTTATATTTAGTGGGCGTAAAAGGTGGGCATAAAGGATAGGTTAAGATCAGACGGTACAGCATAACAGAGTGTTCTGTGTTACCATAGTTACGATCAAGTAGTTATGTTGTCACTAAACTACAACAAATACAAGTTGTTGCGAATTCAATTTCGGTATGGAGGCCGTACAACCCTTGATTTACACACGAGCTCATTTTTAAGGTCTCATTTTTGTCTCAAATATATTTATTTATAAAATAGACTAAATATTTTTTTACAATATAAACTATAACTAAACCACTTCGAAGATATATACCTGACAAAAGTCTGTTAATACTAAACCTTTAAAAACATATAACTTGCTTACTTGAAGTCTGTTTTAATCGCCTTCATGACGAGAAACGACGTCTAATTTCTATTCTTTATGATTTATGAAAGAAAAAAGACATTTACACATTAATTTTAACCCCCACTGAAATGGTCTCCAGCACAGCTACATGCTGCAGCTAAAAATTTCAACGCTGATTAGAGAGGTAAAGATATCTCCAAAAAAATTGATCATTAATAATTATTTCGCTGAAAACATTCAAATAATATGAAATTGGTTAAAAACATGAAATTTAACTTTAAATAAAAATCGTTAATCATTTTTTTCTTTAAATCTTCACTATTATATTTTTTGAGGCATTAGTCATATCCACGCCATCATCATCATCTAATATTACTGTATAATATATACTGTATATAAGGAATCATCAAAATCACATAACTTTATAAAATCGAGAAATAAAGCATCTATTTGAAAACCTGCCATCGGTTAAAAACAAACAGGCCGTGGACCTGAGTCCACGAGCCCAATATCAGATGGGCTGTGGGAGTCAAAATCACTACCAGGCGTTCACATCATCAGAGAATAGAAGTTAAAAACGAACGTAACACGTGAACATTGTCACATTCAAGATGGCGGTCGGCTCTAACAAAATTGGCGCCAATTCCAAATATAAATTAGCTGTACGATTCCGAGTACCCGTTGACCACGCCCACAGGAGCCGAGCAGTTAAACTGAAACGCCGGCGAACAAAGTAAACTGATTTTAACTGATACAAAGAATCGGCAGTTACAGTTACCGAGTAAGTTTCGATCGTAAACGAACTTCAGTCGCCGGCGTCTCCTGACTCCGGATTTAACTATCTGCCGAGCGGCTTTCGGTTACAACAAAGATACAGTTAGTGATGTACAGTCATCACAATAATCAGATTTTGCAGTAATTGAAAATAATTTAATTACTACTTTAAAAACATACATCCATTTACACTTTCTTTTATTCTTAAAGTTTTGTTGAAGGTTCAAACCAACTTCATATATTTTTGCATATATAACTTTAAACCATACACCATGGTCTCGCTAACAAATATGTCTTCGAATACTTTCCATCTTTGTCGTTACACAACAGGACGACAAGAATTCTTTCACACATAACATCCGTCTCTAGTGCTAGTAGATATCTGACGGCTCCTTTTTCCTCTTCTGGTAAGACGCGCCCAAACTTTTAAAAAGCTTTACCATTCGGCGTCTTACCCTGGGTATTGGATTCTCCGTTTTGAGTCCAACACTATCAAGAGACTTAATTTTGCGGTAGTTGTAATTTATTGATTTCTTGGTTTTAGACCAAAGGTCATATTACTTAGTATGTATGTTTTAAAACCACATATACGATGCCAAGTCGGGATAGCCCAAACTGTAAAACGGCTATACGCGCTATATATGTTTTAGATGCGCGAGTTAGAACTTAAGTAACTGTTCTAAGACCAACAGCTTTTATGGACGCATTATGTTCTGTACATAAGCAAGTATATAAATGATCTTGACTCTCGGTATGAAAGAAGCTCCGTATCCCAGAAATGGAAAAAAGTTATATAACATATGTAATTTCATTTTAAATTCTATCGATACTAGTGTAAGATATTGTAAGCAGTAAGAGAGAGGCAATGCTGGTGTTCTCCTGTATCGAAGGCCAAAACTCCGATTATGTTCGCTGCTTTAGAAGACTATGTAAGAAATGATAAACTAACAATTGGTTAATAAATAGATCTTTCTAGATAAAAATGAATGAAATATCTAGCTATGAAGCTGAGTGTACGTGGGCGGGGCGAGCGCCGCGAGTCGTTTTACAACGTTTCACCGTAATACATTAATTGAGCAAAACGAAATCAAAGGATCTGTGTGGAGCGCATCCCGCGCCAACAACCCGCCGCGTTTTGCGCTTCACACGAAACGATATTAAGTTAAACAAACCACTGTCAGTAACGAAAGCAATATAATCAAACATTTATATTAAGCCACATTAGCTGGAGACCGTCTAGGTACCACGGCAGCTCCTGTTTCTGCTGACAAACATACTGTATTCCTACTTAAAGAGCGTTGTAACAAGTGAAAATAGTACGGTGACCAGACATGACATGTTATCATCATCATCAACCCGTGGTAGTCCACTACTGCACATAAGTTTCTCGCAAATACCGCCCCAAGTTATATCTAAGCAAAGTAACAAAGATGATGTTGTAAAGTGTATATCACACTAGCTAGCATCAAATTGTTATGGGCTGATTACATACCACCAACAGACTTTTTGCTCCTTAAGTCATTTTATCATTTAAACCAATCATCATTGTCATCATTTCAGTCTGTTGATGTTCATCATCAATTAGTTTCTAGACCGACCAATCCTGTTACTCACCGTTTCAGTTTTCTCGAAGAACTGCAACACGTTGATGAAAGACTTTGTTCGTATAACATGTGGGTTTACTAACTGTTATATTTCACCGGCATTACAAGATCGAACCTATACATCCTTTAGTCGTATATCTTGAAATTCAATCCCACTAATAACTGGGCTACCATCGCTTTTTACCAACATCTGTAAACAACAGTCACAAAAGAATGACGAAAGAGAAATCTTTACTTTAGAACATATCTTAATATAAACTATTCTTCTACTGCGCTATTCTATTTGAAATCTTTGTTTATATGTATCAGTTATTAATGAAGTTACCAACCCGCATTGGGCCAGCGTGGTGGGAAACGGCATAAATCCCCCTATATATATAAACGACTCTCCCTGGTGCCCGGCGGTACAGGCGGCCATGCCGACTGATGACTGATGGCGCATGAAACAGCAGCGCAGGACCGATCGATGTGGAGATCTTTCGAGAAAGCCTATGTCCAACAGTGGAAGTAGTAAGGCCGATCATGATGAATACAGAGATTAATCACAAACGTTTCACATTTTGTTCTTAACTTCCTATTCCTTTCCATGTGTATCCGCCTGAGTCCTTAACATTTTTTGGTCTATTCAATTAACAATAATCAGTTTTTGCTTTACTACTGTCCAAATTTTAACATTAAACAAACGCATACTAGATAATAGTTAAACAGTAAAAACGATACATAACAACTGTAGCTAGTTAAAAACAATTCTAAGAATCCGTACTTGACCCTCCATACAACATGGTGGGGGCGGCGAACATCAAACGAAACCCTGCACAGGCCCACGGCCACTTTTCTAAACTAATTGACTGTTAAGCACAATAACAGTCATGGCTGACAAATGTCAAGGCATAGTTAAAAAGCGCAATCTAACGTACAGATCTAGATTTGGGAAGCTTTACTTCATTAATAAAGAATAACAGCTGCACGAGCTTTTGTTAAAATGTTGACCTCACCAGCAGAACACGATGATTAGTGATGATGTGTGCCTTCGCACATGAAATATATTAGATAAAATTTAATCTTCCGAATGGCAAAGATCAAGAGTATCTATCAAGAAGCAAGTTATATAGTAAGGAGTCTCAACATAAAGCAGACCCTCAGTACTCATGAAACGACGAACAGGAAGACAAACTTTTTAAACTATTAACTACAGTTTATGTATTATGTAGCTACTTATTTATTGTCCATCTATGTAGGAGATATCCAAAGATTCATTGTGTCGAGAGTTTTTTTTTAATTTTAATTAAGCGGCCAGGCGAGCAGGACCTTCACCTGATGGTAAGTAATACGCCTATAACAACGCAGCGCTAGCTAAAATGGTACACACTGAATCACACTGCGCTCGTCGCCCTGACACATAGGATGTTGTCTCGTTACCGCAGTAATTACACTAGGTACAACGCTGTTGAAACCGGAACACAATGATGTTTGTACTACAGACTATGAGACGTTAACACCCAAAATTTGGTAGACATATTGCTTCTACCATTTAGAGGTCGGCTTAGAATGGATTTTAGAAAATTCCTTCCCAAAAGGGATGTGAGGGTGTTTAAAGTGAAGAGGCTCAGTGGTCGGCAGATTGCCGCCGGGCGGGAATATTTCTGACAAACTTCAAAGCAGCAGCAAAGTGAAAACAACTAATATGTTTATTAGCATTATTTATATAATATAACTGTATTTTCTCTTTATTGTATATTTAAATGAATTTAACGCTGTAATATCAATTATTATGAGTCAGTGGATGAATGTGAATACAAAACCTCAAAACTGTAATCATATGCAAAGTAAGTAAAACAAGTGTGCATTTGAATCGACAATTATAATGTTTTTTTGTGAGTATAAACATTAAAAAAAAATAATAATAAAGATAATTACAAGTTTAATCGGTTACCGAGTATTTAGATTATTTACTAGTAAGATACATCTCGATAAAAAGACAGGATAAGGTAAGGTATTCTTTACTTTACTGGTAGTAGGTTTTCCGTTTCTAGGGACCATCTAGTTAGGTACCACCGCAACCCCTATTTTTGCCACGGAACATTACTGTGTTCCGGTTGAAACAGTTACCTTAAAATGGATTAGGGGTAGCAGGTATAACATCAGTTAGGATGATATACATTAAACCATTGTGCTTATTGTATTAAGAGATACATTAAGTTTTGATAGTGTATTTTAATAGTTTCATTGAAACAGGTATCTTCATAATTTCTACCGATGGATGTCCACTGCTGGACATAATACACAGGATTATTTTCTCATTATTGCTTGGCAGAGGTCTTTCTTTTTCGGGTATCGAAAAGGAAATCTTCGCGACGATACCTTAACTTGTATCGGAATACGTTATGTGGAGACATTTTCTCCTAAAACCCTCCCGGTGGACGTCTTCAGAGCTTGAAGCTGTCACGAACTTCTCCGTCGGTATGTAAATGAGAGGCAGCATAGATATACCATAAGTATAGTTTTAATAGTTATATTCTATATAAGGTTTATTTACATATACTGTTGTCGTCCTTAAAATAAATAACCTTTACCGCTTCGTTCGAGATGTGTACTTTTTGTAAAACAAGATTTACCATGAATAAATTTTGCATTTACACTGAGCGGTTCCTTATGCGTGAATCCGAATATATATATATATGATGAACCGAATTTCAAACGTGTAACGGTTAAAGTTAACGCTACACGGGCGACGCACCCGGTGGCGTAACAAAGAGCTAACTCGGTAGCGGGCGATCGTTTAACAAGCGGCCGCTTGTCAATTTTAACTAAACAATAAACAGTTAATGCATTCTAACGCGGCAAGCGATAAAACCCTTGATCGAGTTGTGACACCTCAGTTAATTGAAATTTATGTAGGACGCGGTCACTTTGTTGTCGGTGTCCCCTAACGCGGGTCCTCGAATAGACCCGTACAAAGTTCTTTATTGATTCCGGTTTGATCTAAGTTTACGCTGCTGCTCTCTATTGCTGACGACCGTCTAAGTAGATACGACGTTACTGTGTTTCAGTATGAAAGGCTTGTTAAGTTACTAGAATGTGACTACTTCAAACCGGAACATAGTCATGTTTTCACGCTACCGTTTCACAGTAGAAATAGGCTCTGCGGTTGTACCTACCTAGATGGTCTCCGGTAACACACAGGGGGAATCTTAAAAGATACCCTGCTTCCGCGGAGAAGACAACGTTATGTGGAGCTTCTCCCAACTAAATCCCCATCTAGTGGTTGCATTAGCAAGAGCTCCGGGATCTCCTGCGGAAGACACCCGTACCATCCCCCCTGCACGGCAACAGACACCTACCACTAATAAAGGGTTTGAAAAGTGCTATAGCCAGTGTAATTAGTGAGGTAACGAGACTCAACATCTTATGTCTCAAGTCGGTGTATAAAGTCATAAGGGCTAGCGTATCACTTACCATCAGGTGAACGTCTTACTAGTATGGTCGCTTCATACTATAAAATTAAAAACTTGAAGAGTTCTGCATCGAGACCAGTTCATCTAGTAAGGGTAAATTATCAATTTCAATTATTATTTACATATTCCTGTTCGGTTTCGGATAACTTCCGAAAGGCTTCCGGTTTAGATTACAAAGTGCTTTATTTGTGTTCTTAACGTTATCTTAATTACTTAATTAAAGGCGGCGAGTTTATTAAGGAGCAACTTTGCGTAATTGCAATTTGAATTGTTAATATTTACTGTACGGACGGTTATAAAGATCGAAATCTAATTTGTGTTTGTTTATGTGTTTACTTTTTACGACCAGCCGAAGCACTCCAAATTTATAATAAGGGTTAATAACACGGAGCATGTTAAAATTAATAATCATTAGTGTGAAGATTTTAACTGCCTCTGTAGCGCTGTAAGCAACCGCTTGCAACATCGATGTCCATCATTCGATCGCAGGGTTGCATCAAGTTTAGATTTTCTCATCTGATTATGTCGCATCTTAAGTCTGAAGGCGATGAGCGCAATATGATGCAGTGCGTAATTAACGCCACGTTATAATGAGCAGGCGTATCAGTTAACATCAGGTAAACGTCTCGCTCGTCTCATCGCTGCTTTGAATAAAAAAAAGTATTTTTTTATGTTCTAGAAAGCGACGAAAGTAACAGGGTGTTCACCCAATGGTAAGTGATACACCTGTTCATTACGTTGCGCCAGTTAGAATGGACACTGCACAACATTGCGTTCGTCGCCTTAAGACATGATATTAAGTCTCGTTACCTCTTCAATTACGATAGCTGTAGCACCCTTCAAACCGGAGCACAGTGATGTTTGCACACGCTTGTCGGCAGCAATAGGCCCCGCGGTGGTACCTAATTAGACCTCCCACCAATTAATTATTGACAAAGACGTTAAAGTAAACGCTTTAAAATAAACTACATCCAATATTCTTGACCTACTGTTGATTAAGATATATACTAGTAAGTCTCTCTTGCCAGAGACCTAGGTAGTTACCACTGCAGCTCTTGTTTCTGCCAACAAATAGTAGTGTGCAAACATTACCCTGATCCAATTTGAATGGCGCTGTAGCTAGTGTAATATCTTGGGTAACGAAACTAAAGAACTTATGTCTCAAGGTGATGAGAACAATGAAGAGCAGTGTATGACACTAACTAGCACCACATTGTTATGGGCAGGCGAATCACTTAACATCAAGTGAACGTCCGGCTCATTTCGTAGCTTCATTGAATTATGTATTATAAGTAAGAGTAATCGAAATTAAGAATGTTTACACTGATTGGAGCGATTTGGGCGGAACAGGAGTATTAGCCGCAACACCAAAAAGAAGCGAATGAAAACGCTCATATTTTCTATCTTTCTGTATGCTTCTGAAACCTGGACACTAAAAACAAGAGTGAGATCGAGGATTGACACGTTCGAAATGTGGTGCGTGCGTAGAATTCTGAGGATATCCTGGACGGAACGTCGCACAAACGAGTCAATCCTCAAACAGTTGAACATAACAACACGGTTCTCAACAATCTGTAGGCAGAGAGTCCTCAAATTCTTCGGACACACGGTCAGGCGAGACCCAGACAGTCTGGAAAGACTGATTATTACTGGTTATGTGGAAGGAAAGAGAGCGAGAGGGCGGTATCCTACAAGATGGACACGCACAACTCAGGACGCTACGGGAGCTACCCTACAATCATCCATCCAAATGGCGCAAGGCAGAAATGTCTGGAAAGAAATGGTGGCCAGGGCAACGCACCATAGTCACGTCCCTCAGTCATGAGGTTACGACAAAGAAAAAGACACTGATTAATAGAGCTTACTCTTAGTAATCTAGTTAATACATAGTCTAATATATATATAGCTTACTTAATCGTAGTAAATAGATAAATATATTGAATGCTCTGTGTAATATATAAAAGTTAGATAGATGCTCTACGACCTTGGAGGCAGCGGTAATGACGGACGGAAGGATAACATAGCAAAAAAGACAGAAACGTATCTTTTATGATATCATATATTAAAGAAACAATTTTAAATATTACCATTGTCTTACTTTATGTTTAAATATACTGTAACATGAAAGTTTTTTATTAATCATCATTAACTAAAATTAGTCTTAATACAATTGATCCCATGATGTCATTGGAACAGAAGTCAAAATGGCGGGAACTTTTATTGGACGGAAATGTCTGTGTATAGTTATATAAAAAATTCTCTAGCTGTTTCCTGCGCGCTTTGCCGGTCGTAATATACAATATTCCTTGAGGGCAATCGCAACCGCAAATTAGTTTCTATATCAACCGTTACTATAGCAACCGCATAAATAATACGATACGAACGTGTTTATAAATGTTGATTAGTAATAAAATGATGAAAGATCTATGAAATCCAATAAATGAATAGCCTTTAACCGTCTACAAATCATTCCGCGTGGAGTGGTAATATTTCCGTGTCGATACGTTCACTAGTTTTCACGTGATTGGCCAACAACTAAATTCAAACATTATGTATACATACACATATAAATTTTATTTATTTTATATATATATATATCATCATCATCACCCGATAGACGTTCACTGTTGAAACAGAACTACCCCCTCCCCCCAAAAAAAATCACTTATTCGGATTTTCACCAGATCGTCGGTCCACCTTGTGGGAGACCTACCATTAGGCATGAAGTTAATAGTAAATAAAACTTGAACTTAGTCTACCCTGAACTGATATGACGGTAATTTGGAGAGTATTATGTTTAGCAGTGAACTACTGAAATTATTATGATGGATGATCATAATGACATTTACTTGTGGTACGTCTCTGTTGCCGGAGACCGTCTTGGTAAGTACCACCGCAGCGCCTATCTTTACCGCCAAATAGTGAAGTTCAAACATCACTGTGTTCCTGTTTGAAGGACGTTGTAGCAAGTTTAATTACTGGGGTAACGTGACTGTAATTAATGGGGTAACAATATCTTATATATCAGGCGACGAGTGCAATATGATGCAGTATATAGTAACACTAGTGGCACGTTGTTATAGGCAGGCGCATCACTTACCATCAGGTGAACGTCCCGCTCGTCTGGTCGCTTAATTGAAATAAAAAAAAACTCTCAAACCTGACTTTTGTTGCAACCAATTGTTTTAACTCTACATTATATATAGCTTATAGTTCTAGAGTCAAAAAACCGGTACATGAATTATATTTTATTGAGGTGTAAAGGGTTTTGCCCAATATCTTACGAAACCCAAATTGATCTCACCTGCACGCGGCGCACCCTGCTAAACAACAGATGAGGCTCTGACCATCTACCATGCCGAACTGAACCGACGTGGTGGAATAAGGGCCTCTCAATGCCGTTGAGCCGTTGGCCATGCCGATCACGACAGAAGTCATATGCGACGATGTGAAGATTTTTGGGGGCGGATTATGGTCCAGTATATCCGTTTATTGGCTGAACATGATGATGATAACAAATATAAAATTCAATAGGGAATTTAATAAAAAAAAATCCTGTTTAATCATGTATAAGTTATTACTGTCGCAGTAGTTAACAATGCGAGCTTAAACTTTATTAAGGTAAACTCTCTATTGTTAACCAAATGGTTCAATTCAGGGCGGTACTCACCCTTCGCAATAAAATCTTATACGCCTACTTTCACTATGCAAAACCTTTGGAAATGAGCCGAGCGGATGATGTACTTATTCTTGTTACATTTAGAGATATATAAACGAGACAACAGACATCTTATATCACCAGCGACGAGCGTGATGTGTTGCAGTATATATCATACTAGCGCCACGTTGTTATAGGCGAATCTATCGCTTACCATCAGGTGTACGTCTCGCTCGTCTCGTCGCTTACCATCAGGTCTACGTCTCGCTCGTCTCGTCGCTTAATTGAACAGAAAAAAAAATATTGTCTGTCGCGTTTTTTTAAAAATCGGTACGTAATAAGTACGCGCAATGAAATTCGCGAATAAAAAGAGTTGATTTTCAATTTGGATACGAGCCCCGGCGCCGGGGAGGCAGTTCCCGATGATCGTAGATGGAACTGCCCGATAGCCGATCGCCGGGGAAATCACCCTGACGACCGAATGCAAATTTAACGCGACGCCAGCAAACAGTACACTTACTCTGGAACAGTCACGTTTACTGTGCTACTAGTTAGTAAGATATATCAACTCGATCTATTTTAGCTGAAGATTACAGTACACCTATTCCAGCAGAGGATGATGACTCAGTTATTTTAGATGAAAATTCCTAAAATGTTGTAAATTTACTTTAAAAATATGAAAAAAGTAGACATCTTAAGTGTTTAAGAAAAATCATTTAAGCGTTTTAGAGAGTAATAACGATAGAGAGTAATGACGATATATAATGAGAGAGAAAGAGGAAGTAGATGTATGAGAAAAGAGAAGAAATAATTGATTTAAGTAAGGATTTGGAGGAAACTGTAGATAGATCAATATTAATACTAGATAGATACACATTAGAATGAATAATTAACGACTGGGTCTAGATTTGAGAAACCTATAGTCAAAAAAAGAGAATGTTAGACGCTCTTGTAAGACGAAGGTCTCGTTCATCGCATAACTGGTGGAATTGACTTGGTGGTAGGATCATACATCTTCGTAAGTTATAGATTTAACTCCAGATATATTCTATTAAAAGAAATACCTGCCTCTCTTGGAAGTTTTTCACTCTTTTGCAGATCTTGGTAACGTTGAGACTCTTCTTTAACTGAACTGTGATATCTCACCATCACATGTTTAATAATATCTCAATATTACATATATATTATATTAGTTATATATCAATTGTCATACTAGTTATATCTTAGTTACAAATAAGTATTGCTTTAGTACACAATTAAACAGCTTCCGGTATGAAAGTCTACGATCATTGAATCGTGTAAAATTTAAATTTGTCGCATAGTATATAGGTAGTACTATATAAGTATGCAAACATTACTGTGTTCCGGTTTGAAATGTGCTATAACTAGTAAAATTACCAAGGTAACGAGAATTAATAGTAGTCTATATCATACCAACTAGCTGTGTATTGTAACGGGCAAGTTACAAGAATGCACCACATCAGTTTTCTTCTTGTTCCTCTTCTTTTGATAAATTAAATAAGTTTAATTTCTTGTTTATTGTGACGTATCCAGATAAATCTGTGATCTCTGAACCAGTTTAAATGTAAAACGTCGCAATAAGCATCAAATTAGATTACATTAGAGGAAGTTGGCGCGCTTCAGTTGATTCCGCTGAAGGGAATAATGAAATAGCCATACATATATAAAATGTCACTATTTCTATTCTATGTGATATAGACTCCTTTTAGATATCTAGTAAATAGACTGGATTACTGGAACAGGCTATTATATTTTAATAACAATCATATCATCACAATATATGATGGGAAATCTCCGTTGCCGGAGACAGTCTAGGTAGGTACCACCGCAACTACCACTTCTGCCGTTAAACGGTAGTGAGCAAACAGTACTGTGTTCCGGTTTGATAGGCGCTGTGGCTAGTGAAACGAGTACAAGGTTTTGTGTATATCATCCTAGCACCAAGTCATGTGCAGTCGTGTGATCCCATCAATGTGCGTCTCATTCGTCTCATCGCTGCTACAATTTGATAAAATTGCTAAGTATATATATATATATATACTTGGCTAATCAATACTATATAGTCTAAGTAACATACTGTGTAGATACCACTTATTTTTCCCACTAGTGGTACTCAAGGCTATCATATATAGTCAAGATACTTCGCTACGTTGTTCTTGTGCGAGTTGATGGATATCTACGAAAACTATTATTTCTGGAAAATTTCAGTTTCCTCTCGACGTTAACCTTCACAGGAAACTGAAGCTCAGTGGGAATTGAACATGAGACGAATCCCTTACAAACTTAACTATCGCAGCTTAGGATTTTATTTAAAAAAGATAAACATGAGCGAATCCTTTCAACTGTAACAACCCCCGAGTAAGATAACATCCACCGCATAATGTTATTGCAAGGTATAGAGACATTATCATACTATTTTGGATACGCAAAACTCTGTTATATTATTTTACTGAAGATGAAACACATTATGTTAATATAAAAGGGCTCATTAACTTCCGTCGGCGTTTTCAGATGACGTCACATCATCATATTCAATGTACAGGGTGGCGCAAAAGTAATCCTCCTATCAGAAAATGCTATATATTTTGCCTTGTTGTAAAAAAATTAAAAGACCAAATAAAAATAATCCACAAGAAGAATCAAAGTTTTTAATTTTTTTTTTTAAATTACAGCCAAAAAACATCGGAAGGTTATTTTTGCGCCACCTTGTATATACATATAGAATTTTTTTACATCAAGGCAAAATTTATAGCATTTTCTGATAGGAGGATTACTTTTGCGCCACCCTGTATATTAACATCAACATTCATTTTAACTACACTATTTATTTAAACTATTTTACGACACCACTTGATATATACTGCTATCACATTATGATCTCCTGGACAAGATATCAGGTCTTAATACTGTAGTAATATCACTCGATATGAGACGCTTCAAACTGAATCTTCTTATTAACACAGTACTCTTACGGCGCCAGAAATAGAAGTTGCAGTAGTACCTATACAGCCTCCAGAATAGCTTTTATACGTAGTAATACCTAAAAAGTTTTTCTTCTAGAAATAACCTTGCGAGAACTGGTTGCCTACATGAATCAAATATTGATATTAAAGTATCTCTTCGTTCCGAACATCACGGGGTCCAGACCCAGAGGGCGGCCAAAGACAACATGGACAGATGTGGTCAAAAAAGATCTAGAGTTCTGCAAGGTTACCGAAGAGGACGCGTCCGACAGAGCGAAGTGGAAGAGGAAAACCAAAAAGGCAGACCCCACCATCAGATGGGAATAATAAATGCCCCGGAGAGAGAGAGAAAGAGAAAGTATCTCTTCGTTGTATACAAATCTGTTCCACCTTTGATACATCACTATGACCAACCCACTCAATATTCCCATGGCTGGGATACACACCTGTATCTAACAAGGAAATAATGAGACATTTTCCCACCGAGTGTGGCATAATTAATTCATAACAAGTGATAAGTAGTTATATAACTTGTTTGACTAATTGAAAATTAAAAAAAAAATTATTCTCTTTATACTCTTCTATCTAGTAAGAATATGTACACGTCCTAACCATGACACCGTTGATGAAATATGCATTACACTGAAGAACAGGAGTGTAGACCGCATAAACGGATCATATACCATTAGAATAATTCAGTCGTATGTATGCAACGTCGATCATCAGCTCCCCGTGCGAGCATCCGATAGGGTATCATTCTAAATCCATAGATTATTACTGATCTTCAATGAATTTCTGCACACGTATAAGAAACCTCGCATAACACTTTTTCCGGTATATTAAATTACAGGAAAACTATTGAAAATCGTTAAATACACTGTTTTTTTTATTTACACCTGTGGTTCTCAAACTTATTTGCCTTATCGCTCCCTTTCAACATAAAATATTACTTAGTGCTCCAGAGAATATTTTTTTTATATTTTCATATCAATCAACAGCAAATATTTACACATAAATATATATCTAAATACACTTATGTATATATATAAATATTTCAGCATCATCAGCTGATAGACGTCCACGGCTAGACAGGCGTCCCCCAAACATCATCCACGTTTGTAGGGCATACAGGGTATATAGACCATTTTGCACCACGCTGGCCCCATGCGGGTTGGTGGGAGACAGAGCCTCGTTTATGGATTAACAGGGTGCACCATAAGCAGCTGAAGTTGGCTTGGATTCTGTGAGTTGTTGTGCGGAACGCTTTATTATATATATATATATATATATATATATATATATATATATATATATTTCTCTTATTACTTTTATACTGTCAAGTCACGCCTCCTCACTGTTCTTCATCGCTTTCAAATGCTCCTGTAGTCATCACCGCGTTCCTGAATCGGCGCAGCATCCACCAGTAAATAATTGCGCCTACTTTGGCAAACACTGATATATACGATTTTTAATACAACAATGGTACAACGTATAACCGCTTTTAATTTTTTTTTCATTAGATAAGTATACATTAATTACAATACCACCTAATTATTAAGATTTTTTTTTCTTTGATGAACTAATGAGGCGAAAGACACGTTCACCTAGTTATAACTGTCAGTTAAATTACCGCCCGGCGGCACCACGCTGACCCCTGGGCCTCATCTCGGTATTAACATCTCCGCAATTCCTTTTGGAGATAAGATTTTGTCAAATCTGTTCTTAGCTGATATTGATACTCGGTGAAAGGAACATTCCTAACAAATTTCAAGTCTTTAGACCTTCTGGGGCCAAAGATATAGTGATGAGTCAGACCTAGGTGGAAATCTCTTGTACAGCGCACACAGCTTAGCAGAACCCTCTCTCAAGGAATGATGGACACAGCTACTGTCCCTGGGCACTTGGCGCTGTCTTTTCTAAAAGTTCATTGAAGAGAATTGGGTCTTACACCACTGCACTGGATGATTTGTCAGAGCCTCGTCTATTGACTTGGGTTCCGTAAGACGGTGGACGGAACCCATTAAACCGTCGTGTATGTAAACATATTAAAACTAAACAAACACTAGACCAGTCTAAGTACGGAGTTATCCTATAAAATACGTAAGGCGTGAAGAACAACTTTATATGTAATTGCGTCTTTTATTGCAATATAGAGTGCAAAAGATGATTAAATTACAATATAAAAACTCCTTTCGCACGATTCGAATTGTTTTTAAACTATAACAGTTTGAATGTAGCGGTGTCGGTCTAATAACTGAAAAACGTTGTTATTCAGTTATGGCGGCTAGACGTTTTTAATGACGCCATTAGCGCGGAGTTATCGCCGCTGTCTGCTCAAAATGGACTAATATCTGCATAATTATTCTTGTGATTCACTCTGCGCAGTCGCGTCGTAGCCGCAAAGGAAAACTTATGCAACACGGGAAGGTATTGTTTAAAAAAACACACACAGACGTCGTCGTCCACTAACTATTACAGTTAAATTGTACGCTTTAAGTATAGTCGCTCTGAAATCGTCACCAATTTATTAGTAAGTTAACTCTTCGATCGTGTTAACATATCAATGATGATCACATCACAGTGATAGGCACCAATATCTACGGATAGCAAAAATACAAACTCTAGATGTGAATAACTTTAATACATATGATGACATATACAAATATAATCAAATTATAACTTATAATAAGTAATAAATCTGATTTAAAAGGTGCTGATGGTATGAGTGATGTAAACGAATTTCCGGCGAAGGTAAACATGGGGAGGAGAACAAGTTTCAGATTTTATGAACATGTGATACACACCAGCAAGCATTTGGTAGAATATCTTTACTCTCTGAGATTTTAAATCCCAACAGAGGGGATGTTAATATGATTTTTTTAAAATGATCTAAAGGAATGATATAGAACTATTGTCTTATTTCTTTTATTGGTTTAATCGCTTTTCCTTTTTATAGCTACTAACTGTTCCCCGCCCTCATTGCAAGTAACACCCTCGAAACTCCCTTTGGAGAACGAATTTAGTGAAATCCGTTCTTAGCCTACTTCTAAACGGCAGATGGAATATCTCTACCAAATTTTGAGTGTTTGCGAGTGTGAACTTCTAATAGTTTCGAAGAAATCGTGATGGGTTGATGAAGCGCTAAATATCACTTATGTATATATAATAAGGTAGAGAAGAGAAGTAACTAAGGTTTAAATTCATCTGTGATCAGATATTAGTACTTTTTGTAGTTCATCTTTATCTCACCGCTTAAATTTAAATCTAAAAACTAGGAAATAATATAAGACTTTTTGAATGTAAGTAACTGCCGTTCAGGCCATATGTACGACCCTCGGATCTTACGCCCCCGTGTGATATACCGCGCCGTGGTTTCCTGCAAGCCTCACTTCCGGTACCCGCCCCTTCTACAATTCCGTTAACACATCTTCATCGCATAAACATTTATTATCATAATCTCTTCGCATGTGTTTTGTCAACATATACAACAGCGTATAAAGTATTTCTTTTATTCTACGAAGACAACACTAGTTGGGGTGATATACACTGCACCATATTGTACTCCTGCTACTTGAGAGACAAGATATTAAATATCATTACTAATAATATTTCACTTAGCTACAGCGCCCTTCAGGCCGAAACCCGATAATGTTTGCACACTATTATTTGGCGGCTGCAATAATAGCTGCAGAGGTTTCAACTAGCAATAATCGCACCTCGGATCAACCTCATCGATTACCTCTCTTGGCTCCCATGGCCATTGGGTGACGGATTCGGGGGATCTGTTGTCTAGGTGACTATAAGAGGCCGAAAGGAGGGCGCGCTGTATGTTCCGACGCGCCCTTACAGAGGTGAAAGGAGGGTGCTTTTCCCGAAGTTGTGTTGCATGGTGCAGCCGGCGCTTGCGGGGTCGGGGAGGTGTGCGAACAGCGTTCCCGTGGCCCTGCCATAAAGGGACGAAGGTAGAACATCGTAGGGGTTTAAGTCGGTGCGAGTTCGACATAACCTGTTTTTACTCCCGCGAGGGTAGATATGCGAAGGCAATTCCCCCAAGTAAAGAAAAAACATAAAGGAACTGCAATGTTACCTACCTAGACGGTTCCTGACAACAAGGACTTGCCAAAAATATAATAATTAAAAAAAAAAACTTTAGGTATTGTAAGGTTACCGGTAATGAAACACTTGGTAATCTCAAATCAAACACCACTACCATAAACCTATAAAAACAGCATGAGTCGTAAACGCACCGCCGCGGCCGGGGGGCGGTGGTGTAGCAAAAAGCGGCACCCGCCCCGGCGCTAAATCCTCAGTTCAAAGTCGACGGCAAATATTTGTGATGCGATTAAGCGCCGCCGGGGACCACTGATTGATGGGAACATGATACACGAACAGAATAACAGAATAACAGATAACAGAGACCACCTATCATTTAAATATATCATACACGTAGATGTCCAACAGTGGGCAAAAATAATCTGAACCTACCATGATTTCTTTAGTTTTTCCTCATATACACTGTTATTATTTTTAAAGGTTATTGACCATGACCATAGCATGTTAATTCGGTAAATATGGTCTATTTTTATACAAGGGAGGAGACTAGTGCGACATTCATCTGATGGTAAGTGATACGCCTGCTCATAACAACATGGCGCCAGTTAGGATGGTATAGACAGCTCCACATTGCGCTCATCGCCTGAGACAACACGTTGAGTCTCGTTACAGTAGTTACACTAGCTACAACGTCCTTCAAACCGGAACACAGTGATGTTTGCACAGTACTGTTTGGCGACAGAAATAGGCACGACGGTGGTACCCGTATATACGGTCTCCGGTAACAGAGACCTACCACCAGCAATAACCACCAGTATTGGCAGAATAGCGCAGTAAAAACTTATTTTTTTTTCTTAAAAACAAAGCTGCCTGTTCCATTTGTTAGATGTTCAGGTCAAGAATGAGGATTTTAACACAGTTACCACCACAACTCTTATTTCTCCCCAGTCTATTCAGTCAGTAGTTTGCTATTAAGAACTGTATGGTTAGAAGATTAAGTAGCCATCGAAATTACTTCGAGTAAACTGTTATTAGCTTTTATATCTACTGACAATTAACATAATGTGATACTGTGTAAATATCTTAGCATGTCGCATTATTATATAATGTTTATTTTACGATTATTAATGCTAATTATAATTAATCGGTAATAATATATAGGTTTCATGTGAACGAAATATTAAATGTTATCGTAATAAGAGAGTATCTCACAAAGATTCAGTTTCGATAAAGTTGTATATTTTAATGATTAATTTATAGATAATATATATAATCTGTCTAAATTATAATTATATAGTACATATAATCTGACTAAAGTTATAGTACATATAATATATCTAAATTTTTATTACAAAAGTAATATCATAAACTAACCACGTTATTACTCTGTACTGTTTGATGCTCCAGCTGAATCTACAATACTTTGTCATAGTTTTAAAACAATTAAACACATTCTGATATTTCCAGAAAAAAAAAATAACGGCTTTCATTCGTGGGAATCGATTTTGCATTATCCTGTTTCCGTAGAAAGTTGTATATGAATTAATAAGTTATTTTAGAAGGAAGTATCTAGAAAATGGATTAGATATTTTCTAACCTTAGCAATAGCGTCGGAGCAAGTATATTATACTGGTGGTTGATCTCTGTTGCTGAAGACCATCTAAGTAAGTACTACTACCTATTCCTGCCGTCAAACAGCAGCAAGCAAACATTACTTTGTATCGGATTGAAGGGCGATGTAGTTAGTGAAACTCCTGGATTGATGAGACTCAACATCTTATGTCTCAGGGCGACTACCGCAACTATCGCCACTGTGTTATAGCCGGGCGTATCTCCTACCATCAGGTGAACGATCTGCTAGTCACATCGCTTCGTAGTAGTAATATTAAATATTTTAAATTAATAGGAAAACTTATTAATAAATAATACTACATAGCTGTAAATATCATATATACTATACAATATATTTATTCCCTAGCAATGCTTTGTTAGTAAGAAATGATGACTTGCATCTTAAGAGACTAGCACTTACTTTAAGTCACATATTATTACTTACTTACAAATTATATGTTTATTAATATCATACTTACCCAAAATTATATATTGTTTTTTATATAAGTTTAATTATTATTACATAACTTTTTATTTATGTTATCGGGGGTAGTAGGGGATCTAATAAAAAAGATACTCTGCTTCTGGAAGGAAGACAAGGTTATGTGGGATTTCTACACACTGAAACCGAAAATTCACCTTTAGTGCGTTGCAGGTGACCCCAAAATCCCCTACAGGAACACACCGGTGCCTCTCGGCACTACGCCTGAAGCACGTCCTATGGAGAACTCTAGACCTTCTCAACATCCTCGCTCAGGGACGACAATAACTAGACTCCATCATTTGTCGTTCATCCCGGGCTCTCTTAGTGGACAATGAAGGTCCACACCTACAAAGTCCACGATCCCAAAAACCCTTTCAGTCGCCTTCTACACCAGGCAAGGTTTACTTTAGTCTTACCCTTAACAGCACGAGACTACAGAACAAACTCTTATATTACCTATACAGTGCGTTCAATTTGAGATGATTTTTAAATATGTTCAAGCGGATTAGTCTTATAAAGGATATTGTGAAAACGCTTTAAAGATTAAGTTACAGTACTTAATACTTAAAATTATTTACACAGTGAAATCAGATAAGGACTAAGTAACAACATCCGCGTGCAATATTCAATACGTTAAAATATAAAACAAACAATCACATTTAACAATCCGCCGACTTCCTACAAACCGGTCGGCTGATGATATTGGCAAACGTTACCACCAACACAGTGCGAACCTGCGCAAACAAAGGTGGACAAATATAGACGAGAAAAAAATCTGCGTCGGTTTTCGGGTATTACCGCTCTAATCACCACCAGTCACCATCGGTATTATATTACCAAATAAACAAAACAAAATATTAACCCACAGATACTACACCAACGCCATTGAAAATTAAGGTTAAAACATGAAAATTTATTAGAATTTTTTTATATAATTAAGGGATGTGACGTGGGGTAAGTGATACACCTGCCCATAACAATGTGATGCTAAAAAGGATGGTATACACTACACCACATTGCGCTTGTCGCTTGACACATAAGATGTTAAATCTCGTTATCCCAGTTATTTCACTAGCTACAATGCCCTTCGATCCGGAACACAGTAATGTTTGCACTGTTTGGCGGCAGAAGATGGCGTTGTGGTGGTTACCACCTAGACGGTCTCCGGAAAAAGAGACCTACCATTAACATAATGAAATAAAGTAAAATGACCTGGGGCTTTACATTTATTATAATTATTCAATTGTACATTTCCGGTGGGGCAAAAACTGCTTCTAATTAGACCTATTTAAATAGTTTTTTTACGCAAAAATCCACAGCACATATATACCAAAAATATAAAAAAATATTTAGTATATATGTGAAAATTTTGTATATAAAAAAACACAGCTGTGTTTATCTATATTCTAATATCTATTAACTATTGTAATATTTTCTTAACACAGTTAACTTTAACTGTAGCAAACTATAGTTTATAAACTCAATCTTCACTTTACCTCAACACTATATATAAAGTAATTAAGTTACTTTATTAGTTAACGTGTACTTGATAAAAGTTTTATCTGAACGTAATACTAGAATAATAAAAAAGGCTCTGATAATAATTAATACTTCATTAACAGTAATTAGTTCAATAACCGTTCATTAACAATGATATACTATTTAGTAACGCAACACTTATATAATTTCCTTTTTTTATTTACTGATGTTTCATCATCATCAGCCGATAATCCCCAGCTGGGTATAGGTCTCCCCCTAAGATCTCCACGCTTGCACGGGCTCATATGGGAGGGTTTGGGTTATTACCCACCACGCTGGCCGAATGCAGGTCGGTGGCCGCCAGAGCATCGTTTGTTAATTAGCAGGATGCACCACTAGTAGAGGAAGTTGGCTTGGGTCCAGTGAGTGGGTATGCGGGACCCCATATAAGTAACAGCCCAAATATCGCTGTATGAACCCTCACAAATGGCGGCCCTTACTGCCCGGCAGTACCGGACGCCATGCTGACTATGGCGAAGGTCGCGGGAAGCCGCAGGATATAGGCAGCGTAGTGCCAATCGATGTGGAGATCTTCGGGGAGACCTATGCCGAATGGATGTCTATCGACTGATGATGATGATGATTATTATTTTTGTGTTTTTTTTAAAGGCGATTAGATTAAAAAGGGGATAATAATAATGACTTTGGCTGTGTCTATCAATATGAATGTAATAATCCCGAATGGGAGGTCTAAAGCAAAAACAATGAAATATATACATATATATATATAAATTCAATAAAACAATAAGTTGAGCAGGACGTTCACCTGATGGTAAGTGATAGATTAAGGGTACAGTTAAGGGTTAAGGATATATTATAGTTTGTAAACTGCATTTGTGTTATCTGTTAGTGGAATTTGGATGTACGAAAAAAGAAAGTACTCCCAATAGTTAAATCCTATCGGCGAGATCAAAACCGATAGTGGCGCTAAGGGCGCCGGCACACCCGTAAGTGCTCACACGTCTCTACACTATAACACTGTTACTTAACTATCATCATTACTATGTACACTAAATGTTAAAAGTAGAGACTTTAATCTTACCTGCTCTTACTTCAACATCGTTAAAAAGAGGATGTGAGAGTGCTGACGTCATTACTCTCACATCCTCTTTATGTTGTATTGTTATTAGTTTAAATAATTATTAGTACTTTAACTTTTCAATTAAAGTCATCATCAGCCGATAGACGTCCACAGCTGGACATAAGCGTCCCCCAAAGATCTCCACGTTTGTAGAGGTTCATGTTGAGGGACGCGGTATTTGAGCCTAACCCGTATTGGGCCAGCGTGGTAGGAGCCAGAGCCTCGCATTGATCATTATAATGTCATCGTGATAACTCCGAATTGTTTTCCGCAATGTTTGTTATTAATGTGACTTTAAGTATTTTATTTCCGTTAAAGTTACTATTAGAAATGTTTACTAAAAGTTATGTATTATAAAGCAAAACATAATGGTATACTTCTTTTTTTAATACTACCTGCGATGAGACCAGCGAGACGTTCACCTGATGGTAAGTGATTCGCCCGCCTATAACATCGTAGCGCTAGTTTGGATGTGCACCACCACATTTCACTCGTCGCCTTGAGACGTATGATGTCTCATTACCTCAATAATTTACACTATCTACAGCGACCTTCCAACCGGAACAAAGTAATATTTGCTCAGCACTGTCTGTCGGTAAAACTAGGCGCTGCGTTGGTACCTAGACGGTCTCCAGTAACAAAGACCTACCACCAGTAAAGGGATGAAGTTGTCGATTTTGTATCAGTCGTGTTATACGGCAGTGGAGGTAGGGAGAGTCGTGATGGGTGCGCGTGAAAAAAGTCGGTGTTTACACAAAGTTAAGAGTGGCGGCGGCTCTGATGTGTCAGCTTATGTTTACAAGAGATTAACTTAGGTAAGGAGCGAAAGGTTTACACAATTATGTTCACACACCGCAAAATGCATCTGTAGTAAAACTATGGGAAATGTCACTATATTATCACCATGGTTGTTTTATTTTACGAAACATCGAAACGAGCTGGATGTCGACCTGATGGTAAACGCCTGCCCACAAAAACGTGACTCTAGTTAGGATGATATACACAACAACATATTATACTCATCGCCTTGAGACATATGATGTTAAGAACCGTGTCCTCATTAATTCCACTAGACACAGCGCCCTTCAAACCAGAACATATATATTATTGATTTATATAAATTATAGATATATAAAATGTAGAATGTAATAAATATTTTTTTTTCAACAGCCATTTTACAACCCCAATGTTAGGGCACAGGCCTAAGTATACATTTATACTAGCTGTTCTTGCAACTGTGATATAAGATTAGATTTAAAATTTCTCTGAAATATTACCCGAGAGCAAATGCAATCGCTATAGCAACCGTTACCATAGCAACCGCATTAATAACATGAAATGATAATGTTTATAAAAATTAATCATAATTAAAATGATAAAGGATCTAAGAAATACAAATATGCTGTAAACATTTACAAATCAATCCGCGTTGAATGTTCATGTTCTCATGTCGATACGTTCACTAGTTTTCACGTGAAAGGCGAACAAAAGAAACCTTTTTTTCTTTATATAGATTACCAGAGCTTTTATGAGTTAGGGATGTGATGGTGTTATTGACACAAAACTACGTTATTTTTAAGTTCATCATTCGTTAACATTCTATGGCCCCAAGATGAGACAAATGACGTTCACAGTGATTCTGCATCGCGTTCGGTCTTGAGCTTCGCCCTTAATCTCATCCTTCGTCTTTCCGATCTTCTTCACCTCCTCTGCTACTGTGCGGCGTCATGTCTTTCTGAAACGACCGCACTTTTATTAAAAAAATATCTTCGCAGTTACTACTAATTAAACACTACTTAAATTTACCGACTAAAAACATAAATGTAATCTCCTTTCACTGTGAAGTTCACTGGCGGTAGTGTCTCTGCTGCCGGAGACCGTCTAGGTAGGTACCACCGCAGCGCCTATTGCAGCCGACAAACAGTACTGTGCAAACATTACTCTGTTCCAATTTGAAGGGCGCTATAGCTAGTGAAATTACTAGAGTGACGGAAACAATTTATGTCTCAAAGCAACGAGCAGAATATGATGCTGTGTATATCATCCTACCACGTTGATATTGGCAGGCGTATCACTTAACATCAGGTGAACGTCCCGCTCGTCTCTTCGCTTTGTAGTATACAAAAAAAAGTATTTCCATTTAGCTTAAAACACAAGTGTCAAGTGTACTTATAGCGGCGTTAAAAAGTGAGGGACTCTTACCACATCTTTTGATGCACTTAACCGAACGGAAATGTTGACGGAGATAAAAATTTGAGTATTTGCTACTTTAACAAAAAAAACATTAAAAAAATATAAGATGTCTTAACTTAACTTCTGAATACTTCGCGACATGTTATACTAATATGTATATCCTTACATTTACCACTATCACCGGTGGTAAAGACTATTAAGAATAGGACTAAGGTAAGCCCTATCGTAGGAGGTGATTAAAAGGATTTTTGAGCTCGTGGACTTTGCAAGTCGGGGGGCCTTCGTCGTGCACTAAGCGAGCCCAGGATGAACGACAAGTATAAGATGGTATAGTGCTTGTCGTGTAATAGGCCCTATATAGCCCTCTCTGGGTTGTGCTTTAGGCGTAGTGCCGGGAGGCACCGCTGCGTTCCGTAAATCCCGGGGCCTCCCGGAACCTACTGAAGGTGACTACCGAGGGGGTTTTAGTAGGTAAAAATCCCAAATAACCTTTTCATTCCCCGAAAGGGGTCCCCCTTTTAGAAGATTTTCGCTCCCGATAATAATGCCGGAGGCCGTATAGGGAGGTTCTACCGCAATTCCTATTTCTGCCGCCAAACAGTACTGTACAAACATTACTGTGTTCGGGTTTGAACGGGGTTGTAGGCAGTGAAAATACCTGGGTAAGGAGACATCTCACATCTAAAAGTGACATACACAATGCGGTGTAACGTATGTCATCCCAATCACCACCAAGTAAACGTGTCGTTCGTATTGCCGCTGTGTTGAAAAAGAAAATTAAGACTTACTTTTTACTTCAACGACTTTATTCCTATACAACGCTTTAACAAACGTATTTTTCATTTCAGTGACAAGACGAACAAGACGTTTACCTGAATAGTGAGTGATATGCCCATCATATAACAAAGTTTATGTTATGATGATTTACTGCACTACATTGCGCTTATCGTGTAAGACCAAAAATGTTCAGTCTCGTTACACCAATAATTACTCTACAGCGCTCTTCAATTCGGAACACAGTAATGTGTGTACACTACTGTTTGACGGCAGATATAGACTTTGCGGTGGTAATTACCTAGACGGTCTCCAGCAACAGAGACCTACAATTTACTTTAACGACTTTACACATAGACTAACACTTTAACAATCGTATGTAAACATAACAAAAATTATAGAATACTTTTTATTTAATCCAAAAAAGAGATTCTCAATGAAAGAATGGGAATATATTGATGTAACAGAAATAAATAATATAATATTGAAGATATCAATTCTGTTGTGATGTCTAAGTAAATAGTCTGGATGCGCGCTTTGCAAACGCTGTCTTATGCCTTTATTTTCAATATGGCGACATTTGTTACAAATCCAACATGGCGCCGGTCGGACAGAGGGACCTTGTTTCGCGGCATAAAACCAACAATGATGTTTTAGGAATGGAATAGGTTAATTGTCAGAGTAAATTTAAAATACCTTTTATAAAAAATTTACCGGTGGTAGATCTCTATTGCTGAAGACTGTCCAAGTGAGTATCATCGCAGCGCTTATATATACTAAACTAATGTGAAAACATTACTGTTCTGAAAACACAAAAATCTCTTTCCTAGTATATACCAGGTACAATATTGTACACCCAGTACTGTGCATCTTGACTTTACAGCTTACTTCTAATCAAGTTACACCAGCTCCTTCTAGTCTCTGATTTGTATATAGCACCTAAGTAAAAAAACAGTATATTTTAAAAGCGTATTTCTAACAAACAATTGCAAAGTATTTATATATAAAGGAAAGCACTACTGGTGGTAGGTGTCTGGTGCCGGAGACCGTCTAGGTAGATACCACTGCAGCGCCTATTTCTACCAAACAGTAATGTGCAAACATTACTGTGTTCCGGTTTTAAGGATACAGTAGCTAGGTTAATTACTGGGGTAAGGAGACTCAACATCGTTTGTGTCAGACGACATCATTGTTGTACATTGTTATGGGCAGGTATATCACTTACCATCAGGTGAACGTCCGAATCGTCTCATCGCAAAATTGAATAAAAAATGTACTGTTAATAACTAATTAGAAGAGAGAGAGAATTGCGTCAAGGCAACATATATAATGTAGTGTAAGTCACCTTAACTAGCACCACTTTGTTACAGGCGTCTTCATCTCTTCGCTTCCACCAATACCTAAATTATTAAAGCCATTCTTACTGTGTTGGCAAATGAATTAGTACCTAACTGTATTACTGAATAAGTATGTGATTGATCATCGTCTTATTATAATTTTTTTTATTATTCATGTAAGGAGACAAGCTCGAACTTCACTTGATGGTAAGTGATCGCCGTTCCATAACTACGTGGCGCTAGTTAGAATGATATATACTACACCACATTGCGCTCGTTACCTGAGACAAGATGTTGAGCCTCGTCACCCCAGTAATTACACTAGCTACAACACCCATCAAATCGGACAACAGGATAAAGTTTTTTTTAATTGCCTATCAGCAATAGTAAAACTTTAGTGCTTGAAAGAAATTATTGCACTTTCAATGATTTAAAATCATTTATCTTCGCTTCTTTTAAGGTTGTTTAGAGAGACTCTTCTAAAGGTCCAAATATCTATGATAGTGGACCACTCGAGGCAAAATAAGACATCGGAGCTGAAAGGTTCATATTTATTTTTTATTTATTTATGATTATTTGCATGGGGCGCGCTCGATGTGACAATACAGGCGCTATTGTTTTCCGAAATAATAACGAGATATGGCGCTTCGATACACTTCCTTTTTTTTCCCGATCGCCGTCACGAGAACCTGCCTTCGGGCTGCCCTGATGCTAGGTTCACAATCAAATATCCACATTTAGGATAACAGCAGGATTAAAATACGGTACTAGCCTATATTATCAATGTCTAAATTACGAACATTAACCAGATCAGATCTTGACTCTTGTCTCAGTTAGTGCTACGATGTTTTTATTTAGTAGTTAAGTCTTAAACAGCTAATTCTATCAAACCTTTTCAGGTGGTCTCTCATGACCTTCTCTCTTAGGGGAAAAGTGGCTATCCTTCTAGTTAAGGACAGATTATAAAATACGAAACTTAATGTGCAAAAATATCATCATCAGCCGATATACGTCCACCGCCTCCATCGAAGATCTCTGCGTTTGTATGGATTCACATGGAGGATTTGGGCCATTATCCATCATGCTAGCTCAATGCAGGTTGGTGGAAGCCAGAGCCTCATTGGTTGATTAGCAAGAAGCACCGCGAGCAGGTGAGTCTGGCTTTACTCTCTTCAGTTCTCATACGGCCTTCTTACACCTCAAAAAATATGTTAGTTTTTGGTTATTGGACATTGTGGCGTTAGTTTAAGAAATCCGTAAAGATTTGAATGTGACGATACCCTAGTCCATAGGAGATCGCATGTAAGAAGATATTTTATAAAGAAATGGCATTTCAATAGCATCAAAATAATAATATGTTCGCCCGCTGACGTCTGTGTATCAAGATTTACGATGTCCTAAACTTTAGATTGTTCACACGATCTCATTTAACACTGACACGTGATGCCGTCCTTAATATTATTTATGACATCGTAATTTGAGGTTATTATTTATTTATTTACAAAAGCTTTATTTAACCATACAAAATAAAGTTTGCTATGGTCATTCTGCAAGACTTTCTTTCCTGTCCAACCTTAGGGAAAGAGAGAGCAAAGAAGTTGTTAAAAAAAAAACCCGTAAAAATTACGCAAATATACAATTAATAAATACTAAAATTAATAGATTTTAGTTATATTAAAAAGGTTTCATAATATGAAAGGTCTTTAAAGGTGGTCTGTGCCCAACAGTGGGCGGTTATTGGCTGATGATGATGATATTGAAAGAAAACTGTACGTATAAATAATTATATTTTAATAAACATAATAAAATTTTTAGCGAATCGCCACTTCTAATCTGGTGATGCGGACGGTTAGCGTTTCACCCCAAATTGTATTTATCATGCCTGATGGTTATGACTAACTCCATCTATTATTAGCTAGCTAGTATTGACGCAATCATGATCATACTTGATTTTTTTTTTAATTCAATTAACCGAGCGAGACGCCTGTCCATAACAACGTGGCGCTAGTTAGGACGATATATACTGCACCATATTGGTCCTCGCCTGAGACATGACATGTTTAGTGCCGTTACCCCAGTAATTATAGTGCTACAGTACCCTTCAATTCAGTACACAATAATGCTTGCACATTATTGTGTGGCGACAGAAATAGTTGCTGAGGAGGTACCTGGAGACCTACCACCAGTTTAGAAGAATTCGTGTTTAACGATTCTAAGAATAATATTCTAATAGATATGACTATTCACATACGTTAAGTTGAATACACTGTAAACATCAGCAATTGATTTCATTAATTGAAACACATAAAGACAATTTGAAAAAGGGGTGAATTTAATGTCTGTAATAATTATAACATTAACATTTAAGAGAACGAAGCGCGAATGTGAATAATCGAAAATTATCACACGGTAATGCCAACTTAACGCCGAGTTAAAATGGCGGCGGGACAATAAATACAGTTAAAATGCCCGCGCGGCGTAATTAGCAGCCGCACAGAATGAAGATTTGGAAATAACGTCGTCCAGAAGCCATAAATCCAATTACAGCTGAATTAATTCGAGTAATACGCGACCGGAATTTTTTTTCCTCACCAGAAATAAACAAATGACAAAGTAAGGCCTTCGGGTCGGAAGGCCTTTTTTTTTCTCTCTTACGCCGCGGCCGAGGGCTTCGGAACTCACCTAATTGGGATTGTATAATGCGGTCAGCGAAAGCAAATGTGCGACCATTTAAAAACTTCACGGCTTATTATTTTACGTTTAAAGGTTTCGACCTTTAAATGTTCTTTGTATATTCAATTCTTGCTCCTGACACTCGTATCAATTCCACAGTATATGTAGCTAAAATATGTACTATCTCAAATTAGAAAAAAAAATATACCATAGTCATAGAAAAACCATGTCTGACGATTTTGGATAATGGTTCAAATAGTACATTTTGGTTTACATCGACACCTAAAATATTTCATCAACATCTTCTGGTGGTCCACCTTTGCGGGTACTACTGTATCCACTATTTCTTCTGTCAGTGTACAAATATTACTGTTTCAATTTGAAGGTCGTTGTAGTTAGTGAAATTACTAGGGTATAAAGACTTAACCATCATATATCTTAAGGCGACGAGCGCAGGGTGGTGCAGGGTATATCATTATAACTAGCATCACGTCGTTATGGGCAAGCGTACCAGGTGAACGTCTTCCTCCCCCATCGCATTGTCGAATTAAAAAAATATATTTAATATTAAACATAAATCTGTTATGTCGGTATGTTGGTAATAGGGGTATAGTAATTAAGCAGGATGCATAAATTAGGTACAACACCTTTCAAAATCGGAAGACGGTGATGTTTGCACACTACTATTTGGTGGCAGAAATAAGCGCTGCGGTCTTACGTCTTACTTATCTAGACGGTCTCCGGCAACAGAGCCCTACAAACAAGATGAATTGTTTACTAACTGTTAAACAGTACAGTATACATTTAAGGGGCGGTTTGTGTAAAAGCGTGTTAATACGAATATCGTTTCCGTTCGCGTGTACATAAATCTTATTGAATAAGATCGTTGGCACGAAATGAGAAGGACATTACGTATCGTTTCCGATTGTAATCTTTAATTAGGTAATAGGGTAGGATTTCTGCTTTAAATACAATAAAGCGGGAGGATAGTGGGAAGGTCGTCTGTGTATCGAGTGAACATTGCAGCGGCGTATCTTTTATATATATTTTTTTTCTCCTCTGAATACGTCCGCAGTATTCAGGTAAATGAATCGCCCGCCGCCCTTGTCCCCTATAAATACTGGCTACTGGTTAATTGAAACATTATAAAGGAGATCTTATCGCAGGGAGCAAAGACACCGCAGTGGATACCTTCCATCGATGTTTTAGAAACCCGGGGCCCGGTATTTTGTTTTATTTTCGTTTTAATTTATGATAAGAGCTGTTCACTCTCCGCTTGAAAAAATCTTATGAACATTAAAACAAATTACGGATTTTAAATTTCGAATCCAAACAAAAACCCGTGTACAGTTAGATCGGAGCGTGTGATGAAGGCCGAAGTGCAGTAGCGTTACGAGAGTATAAATATTTAACTTAATTTACAATATTTAATTAAGTAATGACTTGGTTCAGGACACATTATGTGAAACGGTAAAAAACTTGCAAACTAACGGTGTTAAATATAATTTAAGTGTCTTCAATACTACTTTACTATATCTGCGAAAACGGCTAAGTGATTCCGTAACACTAACCGCTGTACTTGTACCACGGAGGTCTCTGGTTCGATACCGGAACCACATGTAGTGCAACTTGATAGGGGTTTTTTTATCTCTCGTATCTACCCGAAACAACCATTACCATATGTTGAAATATAGACACAGACCACAGTACTGCTCTGCTCTGTATATCAACATATGGAAGTAGGCTCGACGTGGTCTTGGCCTCTCCTTATGAGTGAAAGCCTCGTGTCGTGGTAGGGTAACATTAACCTTAACAAGTTGTTAAGGATAAAAAGAAACTTCCTTACTTAACAATAGATAAAATCCCGAATAAGCATCACTCCACACAAAGTAAAAAAAGAGTGTATTTTATACTGTGAAATATATTTTATAGTACAAAATATCTTAATAGTTAAATGAATAATAAGTATAACTTGTAAGCATATTGCGATTACAGCAGATATAAATAATTCTCAGTCTAGCCATCTTAAATTTTAATAAATAAATTAAATTTAAAAGCCATGTACCTACTTCCGGTACTAAATTAAATTTTTGTGTCGTTACATTTTAAAACTTTTTTCGTTAGGATCTTTACACTATTTATTATGAACTAGCTGTTCCCCGTTTGCTTTTCATGATGTTACACCCTCGCGATTCTTATTGTGGAGCGAATTTTGTAAAATCCATTCTTATCTGACCACTAAATGACAGAAACAATACTATCACCAAATTTTGAGTCTTCGCGTGTAATAGTTTCCGAGAGTTTGTGATAAGTCGATGAACCTTTGGATATCTCGTATATATACATAGATTTTGTAATTGTCTTCGTTATTCCTTAAATGTATTTTTCACAAATTTATAATAGTATGTATATATAAATATATTTATTTATACTTAAAAACCCACCCACTAACACACGAAGTCAATGGGTAACGAGCACGAAGATGCAAGCTACAAGAGTACACAACTAAAACAATATGACCGACTCTCCTAACAAGCCTGCGTGCGAATCTGTCCAATAAATGTTTACACTAAATATCACTTCTATTACAAGGTAATAACGATTATTATTGAAACAACTAGATGCAAAAGCAAATTTGGTAATTCATCTCATAGCCAATTGTACTGACGCTATCAAATGTATGTAGAGCCATAAATGTCAGAGGTCAACTAAAGCCGGTTAATATTATGTTCGAGATAGTACGGTGCAAGCTGCGGCGCGAAGGAGTCTGCAGCGTATATTCTAATAGGCTATTAACATATAATACCCCTGATTGGACGGATGTGAAGCGGCGGACGTGACGTCATATGCGCCCGGCAGGGATGTCAAACATGTCGAACTATATAAATTTCGCACAGTACTCACAGTTGCTGACAGTCGATGGCACGATAAGGTTCTCAAAGGCGTTACGTTTGCCGCCCGCCTCTCCCTCTCATCCTCAGTACGTCGACGATAAGTGTTCAGATCCCAGAAGGAGGCCCATGCTCAGCAGTGTATCTACGTAGTTTCACAGATTAAACACTTTATCGACAGATTACATGGAATGTTTTATGATTTAACGACCATAAGGAAACCGCTGGTTTATCAACACGATAAAAATAGATGCGCATTAACGTTAAAGGCTTTTATTGCTTACTATACAGCGATAAAATTATCCAAACACGGTTTTACTTTAACTACTATCGCTTAGTCGCAGTTATTAACTTGATGTTATGCAAACAACAATGACAGATGGCGAGTAGTTATTATTTATTGCTTTTGATATTTCCTGTGTATCATAAACGGTTGGTTTAATTTCTAAAAATGTATGGGATCGGTTTTAGTGTTAATAAACATTTTATTTTACTAAGCATTAATAACAAAAAAACTATGTTTGTCTGTTTGTAGTTTCGAGTTGTCTAACATGTTTGACGGGCATAACTATTGCTTTATGAAAATTGTATAAAAATCATTTTTTTTATCACACGAAGCGATGAGACGGACCAAAAATTCACCTGATGGTAATTGGTACATTTGATGATATACACAGCACCACATTGTAATCATCGTCTTGCGATAGAAGTTTAAAATTTTTTGTTATCCCAGTAATTTCATTAGTTTTCAAACAGAAACAAAAATGTTTGCATACCTGCTGTTAAGCAGCAGAAGTGGTATATGTGAAGACACCTACCACCAATAACTACTGAGAGAATATTAATGGAGAATAAATGTAATAATAATCTTGCCTGACACTAATTAGTTAATTGGTTTAATTCTGGTGGTACGACTCCGTTGCTAGGGACCCTATTTTCACCGTCAAACAGTAGTGTGCAAACATTACTGTGTTCTGGATCGAAGGGTGCTGTGCTGTGGCTAGTATAATTAGGGAGTAACGATACTGAACATGTTGTTTATCAAGCGACGAGCACGGACGAGACAACATGGTGCAGTAGATATCATCGTAACTAGCGCCATGTGGTTATGTGTAGGCGTATCACTTACCGTTAGTTGAACGTCCCCCTGGTCTAGCGTATATGAATAATAAAAAATAATATTTTTAGTGATATGGGGTAAAAATCTTAAAAAATATATATTATTGCACAAAGTACCAGAAGTTGAACATCCCTGAACCAGCGATGGTGCGCGATACGGCAGCAAATAGCGCTACTTTCCCGCGTTTCACGTTACCTCACACTAGCTGCTCTCCGAATTAAACTCTCCAGCTCCTTTCAACAACTAAAGTAACAATCGAAACTAAACTGTATTACTATAACAATACAATTCAAATTTACTTTATAGTAAATTAACTGTTAAGTCGATTTAATACTAACTCAATTTACAATCAGAAAATCACTGCTCCATGTACGAAACGTCTTTATTCTTTTACTCTTTCAAACAAATATATACTTTATTATAGATATATTTAAAGTTTAACTTTCTATAGCAAAATAGTTACATGCATATTCCACAGCAAATCAAAGAAAATTATAAAGGTTTTCGCGAAAATACACTTAATACCCATAACAGTACGGTATAGTTTTAAATGTTACGATATTAGAAGATTATACACTATTTCGATATAAATCGATGTATGCATGAAAAGCGACGTAAACTGCACAGTTTGGTGCACCGAGCTTTTGTTGATTCCGATGAGGGGCTGCTTTGGTTATGCGGAAACGGAATTTGTTTATATTAACACATACTTTAATTATGATCCTACATTCTTATAAATTTACTAGTGGTAGTTCTCTATCCCCGGAGACGGTTTAGGTATCAGGTCTTATTTCTGCCGCCAAACAGCACTGTGAAAACAATACCGTCTTTCGATTTGAAGGGCGTTCTAGTTAAGTTGCTGGGCTAATGATACTTAACAATTCATATTTATGTTATGCTATCACTTACCATTAAGTGAAAGTCTTGCTCGGCTGGTCGCTTCATAGTATAAGAAGTTTAATGAAACCGCGAACATGAATCAAACATTAAACAATTAAGAGCGATTGTATCGCCGTAAAAGCTTTGACGGTGATAAAATCCGGTCAGCCCCGGGCGCGCATAGGTGAACGTATAAACGGCGATGATCATTTCCAATTACACAACCCGATCGCAATTAAACAAGTACCGAAGGCCATTATCGACGTGTACGATTATAATTGGTTATAAATTAATATTTTATCTGTAAATGGCTGGACGTTGTGTACGGGCGAATGTCTAAACAGTCATTTTGCGCTGGAGAATTTTAATTAAACATGTGTTGTGTTTTTCATCTTCAATACTTTAGCGAATCGCTTTTGGAATCGATCATTTCTGTACCTGGTGATGATCTACAGCATGAGTATCTAAACTTTCACCGTTTGAGGGCCACGTTGCGAGAAAAACAATATTTCGCTTCGCCAGCCAATATTTTAAAAACAACATGAAACTAAAATTATTCTATGTGGGTTTATTAAAATAGGTTAAGTTTATTCATTTTTCTATTGAACTGCATTTTAAAGGCGTTCTTGCTGCACTTTAGAAACCCATGATCTATAACAAGGTCACAAATTGCAGAGAAAGTCTGTGAATATTTTTGTGGGGTTCTAACAGACCTTAACGAGAGTTTGAAACCTATCTTTGCAAAAAAATACTAATACATATGAAAGATGTTTAGTGAAGCAATTGAAATTCAAAAACTCCTCCCTGTAGACAATAAATATAAAACTGCAGGTACTCAGTAATGACTATAGCATCAGGACATTAAGACACTTCATTCCTCTCACCAAGGCTGTTACTCCACAGTCGATAAGTCATCTTAATAAAGAAACAAACGCAACATTATCTATTATAGTAATTATGTAAGTGTTAAGTTCTTGTACCGAAAATAACAAGAACAATGATAACTACAAATTTACTTTGTTATAGAAAGTCGCATATAAATTTTTTTATTATTATATCATACTAGACAAGTTCGACAATAGTAATGAACAACAATATAAAAAAAATTATATCTACTGCTACATAAATCTCTCCCCAAAACAAGTAATTTCATTAGTCTCCTTCTACTATACTCCTAGATTAGTGACAGTGGGAATATTCTAATAAAACTTCCACCGGGAGAAATATTTTTTTTACTATGGTTCTACATAACCTGTTCCCCCCAATCACTACTTACTACTAATGATTATGTTTACTACTAGTAGTTAAATAGTACTAGTTATAATAAAGGAAGTATACAAAGTTCATCTCCATACTATGGAGCCAGTTTAGAGCGAATCGTGTGGGACTGAAATAATAGGCTCGCACACTGGGAGGTATTGAGACATCAGCCGGTACTAACTGCCTCGTGACATTGCCCCTCCCTCTCTCTTACCCCCCTATAGTGCTCTCTCTCTCCCGCAGCTCGTTAGAGGAGCCTCCGCACAAAGGAACTAGTTAGACTTACACTTTTGAATTAGGTCTCGTTTGAACAATGTAATTACTTTGTGAATCGAGACTGTCTAACCGGTTTTGTATTGTTAAATAATGAATAGGTTTAGAGATAATTTAAGACAATATGGTCAAGTTATGATCGTAATAAATATTCCGTTTAAGTTAAACATTATGGGGAAACCGACATGTTTCAAGAACAAGCTACCGTGGTCATGTGTCAACTACGGACACGCACTTAACCAGCGTCGCGGATAAATGAATATATAGATTGTGATACTAATAAGACGATAATAAATAAGGACAAGAAAGTCCTTTTTTTAAAGTATATTAGTTGTCCTATACGATCAATAAAAATAAAAATTAAATATAAAATATTTTATTTCTTGAGCACAAGACTTCCGGAAAAATTGCCGCAGACTGTCTGAGTAGTTACAATTACGTCTACAAATACGCGTCTGCTTTTGAAATCAATAAGTAGTGTAAAATCATTTACGTGTTCCGGTTTGAAGGGCGCCGTAGATAATGAAATTACTGAGGTAACAGCGAGACTTAAAGTCTAATATAAAAGTATGCCTATTTGTGAAATATGTTATGTACATTTAAAACCTTTTAATATAAAATTTACCTTTGAGATTTGTCAGATATATTGCCGCCACGCAAACCCGCTGCTTCCGGGTCTCTTCTCATTATTAACACCTCAGCAACTCCCTTTGGGGAAGGAATTTTGAATTGCATTATCAACCGGATTACGCAAACTCTTGACTAAATGCCTCCCTCAGCGATATCCACTTTAATCGGCGTTGCGCTGATCACATCCAACGCCTTCCCCCAACCTTTACTAGACCGTCGGTGCACCTAGTAGAGGGCCTGTCCACACCGCGTCTGTCGGTACGCAGCCGCCAGTCAAAGAACTTACTGCCCCACCGGCCATCAGTCCTTTGAAGGAAGCGTCCTGCCGATTGCCACCTACGGTCAGCAATCCTCGACAACCTTAGCTCTCTTGCGGATTTCTACATTTCTGATTCGATTACGCATTTTCTATGTTGACCTTTAAATGGTAGAAGCAATATCTCCCACCAAATGTTGTGTATTTAAATCTAATAGTTTCAGAGATGTAGTGATGAATCGATGAATATGTGGATATCTCCTAAATATATATTAACTTACATTTAGATGAACGTACTACATAATTCCGTCGAATAAAAAACAAATAGAATCGGTGGCCATGCCTTTATAATTTCTGACCGATTTAAAAATTATTTGAAAAACGAATTCGATTTACAGTTGACACGTGAATCGATTAACCGTACGCGGGGACGTCTCAATTCCGCGCGTTAATTATTCAAAGGCCATTAAGGCGGGCCGAGGGCCACTAATCGGGCGGTTTCCGCCACCGGTGGGCAATTATCGCCGCTCTTAAACGCGCCGCTTTTTTATATACAGTGTTTTAATACGATTTATTTCTTTAGTTTTTTCCAGCTATTCGGCACAAGCGTGAGTGGATACGGGCCAGCTCACATGGCAGCAGGATTATCGTCAAAACTATTTCTCACACAATAATATTTTACGGGCCAAGTCCAACTAGTGAACATTCAACTGGATTGCATCTATATTTGTTTTTGATGGAAAGTGATCACTGATGCCCATGGACAGTCGCAACAGCGGACTGATCGCATCTGCGTTGCCGACCTTTAAGGGAATAAAACGCTTTTTTCTTGAATACCCCATCTCGTATTGGAAATACCACTGGCGACAACTGATTCCATAAAGTGGCAGGGCGTGGTAAAAACTTGCGCTTAAAACGCACAGCGGAGCATCGCCATTCATCCTGGTGATAAGGATAGAACAAGACATCGTGTCATATACAAACATACAAACATACAAGCTATATACAAAACTATCAGCGATCCAGTGGATCAAGTGGCTTCAAACAACGGAAGGCCGTGTTTTACGGAACACATTACAACAAACCTAGGTACTGTTGAAATAATGATGATGTCAACACTATCTGGTGCTTCTGCACGATTATTATGATTCTATGTATATATTATGATTCGTCTATATATGATATGATATATGATTCTATATATTATTATTATGATTCTTCATATGCGACGCTGGAGCCGATATAATCCCAATTGTTTCAAGACTTTCCACCTAACGAAAATACAATATTGTTAATACATTTAGTCAGTAAAGAGATGCCGCAAACCCGTTTCAACCCTGTTCACAGCTAGAAAGAATCTCTCTCTATAAAAAAAAATATTTGCTCATCATTTATTTTCAATAGAATTCCTATTAGCGAATAGTGGTTGTTTTCAAAGCGAATTAAAGTTGAAAATATTATTACTCACATTAACATATAACTTAGTTATTTTAACTTGATGTTTTGAAATTAATTATCTCAAACTAAGATTCAACAATTTCCATAAAAAAGTTATAAACAATAATAATGTACAAACCTGTTATCGAATTTTTATTAAAAAAAGTTTTACTATAGATAGGTCTCTATTATGGGAGACCGTCTAAGTAGGTACTACTCCAGCTCCTATTACTGCCGCCAAACAATAGTGTGCAAACATTACTGTGTTCCGGTTTGATGTGCAGCGCCCTAGTGTAATTACTGTGGTAACGAGATTTTATGTCTTATGTGTCAAAACGGCTAGTACAATATGGTGCAGTGTCATCCTAACTAGCGCCACGTTGTTACGAGCTGGTGCGTCACTTACCATAAGGTGATCGTCCTGCTCGCCTCGTCGATTCGTAGAATAAAAAAAAATTTAATTATTCTGGCATCGTTGATATTGAATTCTTCTTATGAACATCTGATTAGAATTTTTTGCGGATTAATCGTCACGTTATTCTGGCTGCTCTGCTCTACTCTCTGGTGGCTTTGACATGAGTTATTTTGACTCTTACAGCTCATCTGATACGGGGCTCGTAGACCCGGCTGCATGTAAGCTCGTCTACTTAAATCTATTAAGGCGCGCTAACAGCATTAGTGTAACGCGTTGGATATATCCATCCGTTTTGACAAAAAGCGAGCGAGTGCGGCGCCGGCACTCCGCGCCGCATCCTCGCTTTGTTCTAATCTTAGCATTACTATGTGTAAATATATTGCTTCCTCCAAATACAGATCCGTAGCTCGTTAACATCATAGCTTTTGTCTTTGACGATGTTTCTGAATAATGAAAAACTCATACCAACTGAATTTATCAAACGTTACAAACTTTTAGATGTAACATTCCAACTAACTTGTTTTGAGTTTATATTGCAATAAATTATATAACTAATGTCGAGCTCCCAGCCTCTCTTGACTCATACCTTGTGGATGCAATGACAGATTAAACAAAATACAACAAATCTTTCATCGCCGCGACGTATATTTATTAACGCAAAAATATAAATGTCAATGTTCCTGGAAACGGCACTAAAATTAAAGAATTTTATTGCCGCACAGAAAAAACTAAATGGTCGCATCAATTTCCATTTCAGTTGTAACGATTAGGGGCAGTTTCCGAAAACGAGTTGTCTCGTCTCCGGTTAATCGTTCGCCGTGGAGTCGTTAAACTGAATAACGACACGAGTAAAATGAAACGTCTTCATTTACGGCCACGTTTGACCGCTGAACGACAGCACCGCGACGGCTCCGTGATGTGTGACACTTGACAGTGACAATTAACAGGGACGTTAATGACGTCACGCGTGTAGACGCCGCCGGACGGATGTCGGCGGAGAGAGATGGAAAATTCAAATGGATAGATTAAAAGAGATTACAAAACACTTCATGAACTACATGTGAGTGTGCGTATCAACTAGTCCCGACATCCTGAAGAAAGACCAAGTAATGAGCTTTCGTGGTGGTAAATACTGGTGGTAGGTGTCCGTTGTCGTAAGTAATAGATGCTCCAGAAGTTACCGTTAAAACAAAAATTTCATAAACAATAGAAAGTCTTATCAGTACTTTGTCAAGTATCTTACTAAATATATATATATAGTAATCAGTTGCTGTTTACTGAAAACTATATAATTATAACTTACTAGGTCTCTGTTCCCGGAGACGGTCTAGATAAGTACCACTGCAACGCCTGTTTTGCCACCAAACAATGGTGTGCAAAGATTACTTTGTTCCGGTTCGAAAGGCACTGTAGTTGCAGAAGTTGTTGGGGTAAGAAGGGTCTCAAGGCGATGTGACCTACCACCAGTACTGTAACTTGCAACCTTCACCAAATCGTCACTATCAGAAGGACCTTCTAGCACCACGTCTATAATCGACTATACCCAACCAATCTGCCGTACCCATTGCCACATAAGTCTGTCAATCTTTAAGGTCTGTGTTGGTGACCTTAGTCTTTCTTTAAAATAACATTAACTAATTAAATTAACTTTCATACTTTTTAGTACTAATATTACCTGTAATTATGAAACATCTTGCAATTTAGAAACAATACCAAAAAAAAAAAAAAAGAATACGTATTTTTTGCTCTGAAATAGAAATTTCTGATTTAATGGGCGGTATACTTCATTTATAAATGTTAAAACAAAAAAATGATTGCCAACCTTTTTTTCTATGACTAAAATCCATTTCAAATTAATATCGAGAATAATTTACACAAGCAATTAGCAATTTGCCAAAACCAATCACAATAATTTTTGCTTTTAATTATAGCCCACGTCATCCCCGAAACAAGGGTGAAGACAAAAAGTAATAACTGTATACAAGCCTCGTCCTCCAAGATTTGGCAAGTTTATGTACCTTATGCGCATTTAGACGAGGTGTATAATTGTTTAACAAATGTTTTGTTATGAGAGGAGATAAGTTTGCGGAAAACAATAACATTATTTGTCAGGTATTCCAGACCGGTACCGCCCATTAAAAAAAAAATTAAAACTTAATTAATGTTTAAGCTTTTATTATTATGAGATTGAGATTGCCAAAAGATATGCGACTAATAATCTCGAACTTTAAATTCTTTGTTTCTGTGAACGTTGGAGTAAAAAAGATTAAGGATTCAATCATTCTATTTCAGATATATTTGATAACACTAAAGTTTACGTAAAATTTATAACCTAAGTAAAATTGTATACATATAAAACTTAACAATCACTATTATAATTTTTTTTTATTATAAATAATGGAAATGGTACTGGTAGCCAATCACGTGGAAACTAGTGAACGTATCGACATGGGAACTGATCATTCGACAAGGAATGAATCGTGGATGGTTATAGACATTTATTTATTGAATATCATAAATCCTTCACCGCTTTATTTCTAATTAGCTTTTGTAAGCATTTTCATTTCGTATTATTTATGCGGTTGCTATAGTAACGGTTGGTATAGAAAGTCATTTGCGGTTGCGGTCGCTCCCGAGGAACGTTTCAGACAAATTTCCAGTCTAATTTTGTATCACGGCCAGCAAAGCGGGTGGGGGACAGTTAGCACTCTGATGAGTGAGTGAATGAAGAAACTGTCAGTGTTTAATATTATTTAGTCGTATGTACTTGATTCTGTTAAAAAAAATATTAAAATATACAACTTAAAGTTAAAGCTATTATGTAAAACAATTTATTCTTTATTATATGGTATTAAGGAATTAATAGTAACACGTTTTTAAAGCACGTAGCCGCCATTTTGATTTGTTCACAGCGATAGTACTGAGCCATAGTTGAACTATAATTCGTGAACGCATTTTTGTTTACTAATTTTCTGTTAAATACTGAATATGTAATACTATAATTCTGTAAAATACTATAAGTAATATGTATTTTCTCTAATTTTTTGCTAAAATTAACTTAGAAACTGTTTTACTAGTTTATTAATCGTAGATTCCTGTTGCGGGAGACCGTCAAGATAAGTACCACCGCAGCTGCTATTGCAGCCGCCAAACAGTAGTGTACAAATTTTATGTTCCGAATTGACAGTCTCTTAGTTTATTTAATTGCTATGATAAGATTTCGACTATTATATCTCCAGGCGCAATATTGTGCAGTATACGTCTTCATAACCAGCACCACATTGTTGTTGGTAAGCGTAACATTTACCTTAAACTTTGTTCTGGTGCCGTCGCTTCGTTGATTATAAAAAATATGTTACGCATATAAAATTACTATTAAATATATTGTGCCTTACGTGTGTTTAAAATCTTATGCTAATGTTCTTTGTTACCAGGCTATAAAGACGAAATAATATTCACCTATAGCGGCGTGTGCCGTATGATTTGCGAAGTAGTAAAACCAAAATTATAAACTTCCCCGCACAGCGATTACGATTTTAATGACAATTAAAAACTTATTTTCCGAATTAAGCTGTTAATACGGAACACTAATTGAGATATTGAGTCCCTGTGTTTCGCTTCATTCAAATGAAACAGTAATTTTTATAATTCACCTTAAGGAGAAGCCCACAATGCAAAGAGGATTGATACAGTTCTGATAAAGTATTTACAACTGCAATAATAACGCCGTTACGCTTCTAAAAAGTCTTATAAACGCTTTAACTGCCGTAGATTTTGTTGATAACGAATATTAGGTCTTAAATTCGCGTGAAGCTATAAACCTGGCTTTTTAACACCACTCTTATGAAGTACTGATACCCTTATCTGCCTTTCTGGCACAGCGGCTATTTCCCCGGTCTCAGCTTCAATTTCGTTAAGACAGAAGTGGAGAAAGTTCTTTACATTTGTAAAGTTATTTTGTTATATAATCATATTATTATTATATTTTTGCTACTTAGTTATATTTATATTTTTCGATACATAATATATGGCCTCCTTGAGAGGACGACGTTGCTTCAGTTGTTCGAACTACCTGTCGATGAGAGGGAATATCGTAAGGACAGCGTACTAACAATAACAGCTTTCGAGGATATGCCACATCCGTTAACCCGCTCTTGGTAAACGTGGATTAAGTTCTTGACGCTTGTCAGGGAGAGGTACTTGTGCCTGCAGTTGGCACAAAAAGTTTTTTTTTATTCGAAGAAACATCAAGACGAGCTAAGTCGAGCGACTAGCGCAATTTGGTGCTGTGTATATTGTCCTAACTAGCGCCACGTTGATATCACCCTGCTCGTCGTCTTAAGATATGAAATGTTAAGTCCTTATCCCAGTAATTTTACTAGGTACATGGCCCGTTAAATCCGAATAAAGCAGATACAGGAGCTGCGGTGGTACCTTGACAGTCTCCGGCGACAGTGTCCTATGACCGATAAGAGGTAGATTATTCATATTCATGTCCTCAAACACAAAAATAATTTATATCCTAACTGTAACAAGGATTTTCACTATTCATTGCATTACCAGTTCCATTATTTCTATAAATAAAATTATTAACTTTATTATAATGCAAACAATCACTTATGAACTTCTGCCTAACATCAGGAAGTGGACCGGGATCGTGAGTGCCGCCCAACTGCTCCTCCTCGCAAGAGACCGAGCGAAATATGGTGAACTAACTGCCAACCTGAGGTGGTCGGAGAGGCACCTTAAGAAGAAAAAGAATCAGTTATTATTGGGAGAAAACCAAATTTAACAGCTTTCGGTGATATCGAATATCCGTTGTACTATCACCGTGATGAATAAACCTTCGTTTACGCCGTTTGGAAGGAGGCCAGGAGTAAAAGGAACATAAAGGAAGCTATTATACATAACCACTGCTGTGTTAACAGAAGGCTAGACAATCAAACCGTGCACCAAGTACATAAACATATATTAATATATTTAAATTTCTAAGTTGAAATGTAAATGCGCAGTGGCCTTAACATCGTAAAGTTCGTAATGGTCATGTGTTTATATTAAGAATTGCATCTCGACCCGGATTTTAAGCTTTGAATTCACTAAATTGATCATAAAACAAGCGGCACCGCTGCCCCCGGGGCGGCCATTTTGCATTTAACTGCCCATCGCGTGCACAGTTGTGTCGTAATTATCATTTCGCGGTAAAACCATTTGGATATTGTTTTTACGCCGTCTTAATTTGATCCCATTACCCCGCTCTTACGCGCTAACTGTGCTGCTGGAGCTTATCACTGTGCCGAGTGTCACTATCAAATACTCCATAAACTTAATCTAGTAAGAAGACATTTAATTCATCAGCGCTGTAGCGTTAAAGTTATCTCCTGATTCACCAATATTTTATATCGACAATTGTGTGCTTGAGCATCTATTTAAAAAGATAAGTGGCAATGAGGATATGGAAGCAAGAACACAACCGTAGTTGTTGTGATGAAAACGGTAACATGGAACTTCTTGAATCTGCTCTCACTTCTGGCTCCAGAATGATATCAGAGAAATCCGTGTTATAACACAAACGATTATCAGCTGAAACGGAAACAGAAGATAATTTATGAGATCATATATCAATAAAAATTTAATCTACATACATAAAAAAGATTTCCAGAAATTTATAGACTTCTCACGAGATCTAGACAGTTAGACGTAAACACTCAAAATTTTGTAGAGATAATGCTTGTGTGATTTAGAGGTCAGCTGTGAATGGATTTTAGAATATTCCTCCCCCAAAAGGAGCTGCAGGGTAGTTGGACGGGGAACAGCTCATACAACATAATCATACATTGAAAGATACAAATAAAAAAAATGCTTTAACTGAATATTTACATACACTAACTTTATCTTAAGAAATGCGAAAACAATAATAAACAATCTTTTAATATATATATATTAAAAGATAGTATTATATAATTGATATTGTTTTTGTATGTATTAATAAAATTATATAACTCTTCAATATAGCGTGGGGTGTAACGGGTTACGCCCAACATCTTATGGAGCCCAAGAAAACCTCACGAGCACGCGGTGCACCCTTTTAAATAACAGACGAGGCTCTGGCCACCCACCTACCTGCACTATGCTAGCGTGGTGGAACTGAGGTTCAACTCTCCCTCAATGCGGATCCTTGAGGAAAGCCTATGTTACAGCTGTGGACGTTGTCCGCCTGATAAGAAGAAGAATAACGTGAAAAGCAAAAAACATTCCTCGTGCTTTTCATCATACATTTTAATTTTCCTTTGCTCTAAATTGCAGTAAAGTTTTACTATATAAAATAAACTATTAAACAGTAATCTTATTAATTAACAGATGGAATAATTATTGTCTTATAATTATCCATATCATTTAGGAATTTCTTTAATATTGCTCTCATATGTTAATGGTAAGATGTAGATCTTTCCACTCGTCATCATATATCACAATTATACCATATAGCCGGCGGGTTAATAAACTGACTTCAAATTCTAGCAGGAGATGGTCCCCGAGTCCCAGCAGTGGGACATTTAAAAGAGCCGTTTGTTATTTGTTATAAAACGTCAAGAATTTAATCAATTACTCACGGATCCAGGACGGAGATCAGCGACGGTCCTCGTATCTAGGAAATAAATAACGTCGCGCAGCAGGTGAGGAGAGCTCCCTTTGTACGTATGTTAGCTGCGAGACGAAGAAAAAAAAAAGGTAACTTTAACTTATTGTGATATTGGTCACTGTTATCTTATAACAAAATATATTTCTATTTAGTTAGCGTGAAATAGTTCACCTGAGTATTTATATAGAGATGATGATACACTCAAGTATATCGCTGGTAGGCGCTGCTGTTGGAGACTGTTTAAGTATCTACCATTGCAGTGCCTATTTCCGCCGCCAAAACTGTGCAAACATTACTGTGATCCGTTTTGAATGGCGCTGTGGCTGGTGTAAATACTGGGGTAACGAGACTCAACATCTTATGTCCGACGAGCGTGATATGGTACATATCATCTTAACTAGTGCCACGTTTTTATGGGCAGGCGCATCATTTACCATCAGGTCAACGTTCCGCTGGTAAAAAAAAACTATTTTATTAATTTAACTATTTATGAAGGATTGACGCGTTCGAAATGTGGTGCTGGCGCAGAATGCTGTGGATATCCTGGACGGAACGTCGCACAAACGAGTCAATCCGCAAACAGTTGAACATAACAACACGGCTCTCAACAATCTGTAGGCAGAGAGTCCTCAAATTCTTCGGACACACGGTCAGGCGAGACCCAGACAGTCTGGAAAGACTGATTATTACTGGTTGTGTGGAAGGAAAGAGAGCGAGAGGGCGGTATCCTACAAGATGGACACGCACAACTCAGGACGCTACGGGAGCGACCCTACAATCATCCATCCAAGTGGCGCAAGACAGAAGTGTCTGGAAGGAAATGGTGGCCAGGGCAACGCACCATAGTCACGTCCCTCAGTCATGAGGTTACGACAAAGAAGAACTATTCATGCGTTTATGCTCGTATTTCACTAATAATATATAAGTATAGTTAAGTACACTACTTCATATTGTGATCATCGCAAGTTAAACCTCATCACCTCAGTAGTTTCTTACAACGCGTTTTAAAGGAATTTGTTCGGCTGCAGTAAGTTACTGAGATAATCTAAGTAGATTACACCGCAGCATTTATACCTGCTACTTACTGTGTTCCAGTTTGAAGAGAGCTGTAGCGAATGTAAATACAAACAGCTTGTAACTCCGAAGCGTTCGACATATCCAAGTGCATCAGCATCCAGCTCGTTCCTTCGTTTCATTTATATACAGTCATTCGTCAGGACTGATGTGTATCTAAGATAAAAGCTTCGTTGCTTTTAAACTTACAGCTTTTGCTGATGGTAGATCTCTGTTTGCTGGAGAATTAGGTAGTTACCACCACAGCGGCTATCGTTGCTGCCTATCAGTACTGCGCGAACATTACCATGTTCAGCTTTAAAGAGCGCTGTGGCTAGTTTAATTACTGGGGTAACGAGACAAGATCTTACGACTCAAGCGAGGAGCACAATGTGATGCTGTGAATACCATCCCCACTAGCGCTTATGGACAAGTGTATAACTTACCATCAGGTGAACGTTCTGTTCGTCTCATTGCTAGGTAGAATAAAAAAAATCTGCTTTTTGGTCTGTACAGTTATTTTGTAATGAACAAGTTATCTCCGTACTTCAAGTTTAATTTTAAACCGATTGTGATTCATATTGAACTATTTATTTATCTAATTGTTATTAACAATTATTGACCTTTGGACCTGCTCGTTCATTGATTTTGGTCAAAAAATATCTTTTTTAGGTTATGTCATATTGACGAGTATCATTTCATCAAACATACAGCAGATCCGGAAACTGCAAAATAAAAAATTACAATAAATTAAAAAATAGAGTAGGGGGTTATAACAGCCCTGTAGATGTCGGTCAGGTATCAAGTATAAAGAATGGTTTTTTAGCGATTTTTTTTTAGGTGGCAACGCGAACGCGGGGTCGTTAAGTGAAAAGGGAGCCCGTTTCGGCGCTTTTGTGACCGAACGTCGAGAGCCGGACGGTAGCCAGCTCCGTTGTAACATATTATCGGACTAATTAATCGTTACGTTCCTTCACGGGCGAATTTGATGGTAAAATGGCGGCGGGAGGAGGACCGACTCACGGTGTACTCCTACTCCACCTTAATGTATGCAAAATTATACGGTGTTCGATGATAGCGCGGAAGTAAGTACGGTGTAACTTCTCACATTTTCTTTTAGTGGATAACTTATTCCACGAAGGTACCATATGAACGAGGCGTTCACTTAGTACTAAGTGATACACCTGCCCGCAACAGCATGGCGCTAGTTATGATGATATACACAGCATCACATTGCGATCGTCGCTTTGAGAGATAACTCCCGTGACTCCACTAATTTCACTAGCTACAGCGCCCTTCAAATCGGAACATAGTGTTTCCACACCACTGTTTATCGGCTGCAATAGGAACTGTGGTGGTACCTATGAAACCTACCTTCAGTTAAATGTGTACCATGGATATGTGAGATCTGTCAACCCTCACACGAGTAGCGTGATAGATATAATTGCTTCGACTCTCTCTCTCTCCTTCTGTAATCCGCAAATCCCAGCTGTGGGAACAATGAGGGTTCTACTTTATTGTATTTCTTTGTTAATTTCCGCTGAGCCTTCATGGTTTATTTTTCATACATACCTACATACTTATATATATATTTCAGAATTTTTTTATATTATCATGTACTTTGTGAGTTGGTCTGACTGCTTGTCAGTAAAACCTCCTTATTTATGTTTGCCAAATCAAATTGGCAGCAGGAAGGCAATATAAAAAGTTGTGAACATTTCAACATATCACAGTATTAGATAATTTACGATATATTTATATTCTACTAGCTGTCCCTTTCCCGCAACTGCCTGTGGGGGAGGAATTATGTTGATTTTACTCCTTATTAACCTTCGAAAGATATTACGTGGTAAATAATATGTTAAGTGGTTACATTAAGTATTTATTTTTTAATTGATATACCATAGACCGAGCAGACTTAACATGCGTTTCCTTTTTTTTTTTCACCAAACACCAAAAAAGCTGAGCGGGGTGGGTCGCCCGCGCTGCGTTGACAAAACATGATTAATGACACCAATAAAAATATTATCTCATAAAAATTCATTCTCATTATTAATTCTAATAAATATAACCTCTTTGTGTAATTTTTTTTTTTAAGATGATATATGAAGAATGCGGCAGGCTACGCCGGAGGGATTTTTTTCTCATAATTTATGTCGAACGCTGCCATTAGCCACACTCGAAGATGTCTACAGAGTTCGATGAGATCATTGAATTTTTTGTATTCGACGAAGCGACGACACTGGCAAGACGATCACCTGATATTAAGTGAAAGCTCATAACAATATTATGCTAGTTAGGATGTTAAACGCAGCACCACATTGCGTGCTCCATCGCCTGTGACGTAGATGTTATAACGTGAAATGTTAAATCTCGTTACCCCAGTAATTTCACTAGCTGTATCACCTTCACTAATGAAATAGATAAATATATTATTGAACTATTGGTGACCGTTTTAAATATCTCTGTATCTAGTATATTTAATAGACAATGAGATAAATACCAGTTTGTGTTAAAGCTACCATCAACGTGTGTTACCGTACGAACATATTAATTACAGTATATCTTATTACAGTGAATATATCATGCGGACTAACACCCAATAAAGGTTCTCTCAAAAAGTATTTTACTGGTGATAGGTCTCCCGTTGAACCATCTAGGCAAGTATCACCGCAGCTCCTAGTTCTGCCGCTAAACACTGCTTTGCCTAGAACTCAGGTGAACGTCTCGTCCTACTCATTGCTTCGACCAGAAAGAACAAGGAGCAACAACAACAAGGAAAAATGGTGTAGATTTAATGCAGGGGGAATCTATTAAAGTAAATACTTCCAAAAAAAAAAATACTAATGATGGTGGATAACGGTGATCATTTACCATTAAGTTACTTGCTGTTTTGGCTTATCTTCTGTGTAGTAAAGACTTTAAAAGCTTTATTTAGCATTACTTAAACAAAGTAAAAAAGTGTTATTGTTTTTCTATAAAATGTTAAAAAAAAAGTTATTTTTTATACAAGTGAAAAAAATTTCAATATATTCTTGTGTCTGTCTTGATTTTTAAATATAAAAGTTGTATAAACATTGTTAGTACTTCACACTATCTCACAGTTTTCAGTTATTTAACCGTCCTTCTTCTCCATCAGGTTAGGTTTACTGACTGTGTCTGTATCGGATATGAAATCTAATTCAGTGATCTGCTTGCCCCTCGACTTCACGTGTGCCAGGTATACAGTCCAAACGAAACTGGCCGCGCTAACGAAAACGATACGATTCTTCTCCGATATAAAATAGAAATTGACCGTCTGCGCCGTCGGCCAGAACACGGCCCCGATTTTGTAAGTAGACCAGAACTTTTCCTTGACTTCATCAGCGCAGGCTTTGAACGACTTCCCTTCCAATGCGCTCATGCCGAAGAAGAAGTAAGCCATCGCCAACGGCGAGTAAGAGACCTGTTCTATTAAAGCCCTGGTTATAGCTGTGCGTAACGTTTTACGTTTAAAGAACCTGCTGGTGTACTTCATCCAATTGTAGAAAAGAGGGGCCATGAAAAATGTACCGAAGAAGCCAAATCGTGCAGCCCGGGCGCGGTCAGCGTTCTCTAGTGTCGTTCCATGTTCCAGGTACTCTTGCACCACGCTGCATGTTGGCCATATTATGGCGTAAGACACCATGCCCCTTATAAGAGGAAACTGTACGGGTAACCTGCACACCTTCGTGAGGATCCCGCTCATACTGTTCGTTACAAATTTACTGTCCAATGTTGTGTATACATTTTTAACTATCAACTGTCATTTTAATGTCAAACATTGTTCTATCAAAAACGGGTGTAGATAAATGAAAAATATAAATAGTTGAGAAACTACATAAAATTCTACAAAATTCTTGTCTTAATCTATAATATCAAACAATTTTTTTTTCAACATTTTGTAGCTGTTAACAGATTTAAGAAATGTCTAGTTCAATATCCAAGCAGTATATTAATAATAATTCATGAACAACAAACATAATCATGATCTAAACTATTTTAAAAGCAGTCCATGGGAGAATTGTTGAATGTATGGCAAGAAATTTCAAAATTGAAGCTCTACTGATAAGCTTTTTTTCTTTTGAACATTATAGAAGAAGATGAACTAGAAGCCTTCTTTTAGAAATGACGTTGATAATTACAATATCGAGACTATTCTTTATTTATATCACGAAATAAGCGGAACTAAACAAACTGAACAGTTAACTGAAATTATCAATTGCAGTCCGATTGACTAATCACCTGACGGGACCGCACGCGAGTTTTTGCACCGTCACCATCTATCACAAAGAGATCGCCGAATCGATTCACTCGAGCTAAATAATCGGATAATGACCGAATTATTCGATTAATAACAGAAACTATTCGATTGTTCTAAGCGCTGCACAGTGGGTGGGCTTTTAAAGTTTAGTTTATTAAATGGACGAGTAAATATAAAAAATACCTCTTTGAAAAAACTTTGTTTTGTATGGTTTTGGATATTATATTGAACAGTAACAGATAATCATATCACATCTGCGGCCATAACAGCACTGCATTGTTCTAGTTGACAATATGAGAGAGAAGTCTAATTTTCAACAATCATTCTGTATTACCATTATACTATCCTCAACCTGCCTTCTGTTGAAATTAATAATGTACTTTAAACTCTTTCCAGATTTTAAGGAAAATCATTGTTATGTAATTAAAATATAATAAATAATATAGTTTTAACTTAGTCATCAGCCTTTGTACCGTTATTCATATTTCATTAATCTTTCACAAAAGTAACATAAAAAAAACTACAATGTTTCTGCGTATAATGTATAGAGGAAACTCGTTCGCCATCTATCATCGTCTTAGAAATTTTATGAGAGTCAATTTTAAAACAACACCATCTATAAGTTAAAAAGTATATGTTAATATTGATAGCAAAAGCGTATTTGTAACTGACATGTCACACGGTTGTTAACTAAATGTATACATATTAAAATCTTAAAACATAGATGGCGCTGTTATAAATATAAAATTACTCTGTTTCTATTCGGCACTAGGTGGCTATGTAAACAATACACGGAACAAACCTTTCTATTCTACTGGTGGTGGTAGAACTCTGCCTGAGACCGCTAAAGAAGGTACAACCACAGCTCCTATTTCTGACGCCCAACAATGGTCTACAAATATTATTGTGTTCTTGTTTGAATTACAAAAGAAGATAGATGTTTTTATAAAAAACGCTATGAATAATCTGGTGACACAGCGCAGAGCTGATCGGTTTAAACCACTATCCAGCAATATGGCTTACGTCGTAAAGCGTCTACCAGCTAATAAATATAGAGTTTAATAAATATACCCTCAACAATTGACTAATTTTAAGGCAACTACAATCGTCATAATTAATAAATATGGTTTCACCAGCCCAAAGATCAATTTCCGGTGTATACAAAAATTTGTGATGAGGAACATTCTTTCAATAAAGTCTTGTAACTATAAAAAGAGTAAAACGTTATAAATAATGTATTTTTTTTAATAACAACGGCCTAATACTTAACTTTGGTAGAGCTCGTCTGAAATAATCTGGCTCTCTTGTGTTAACCACCGGAAATGCTGTTATGGTGGTAGTTTTACAAGAGAATGGCAAACTCTGTAAAATTTGGAGGAATCAAACCTACGCAACGAGGGCAGTCAAATAATACTGCAATGTAGTAAATCAGTAATGTTAAGCTGTTAAAAGTTTAAGAAGTCGTTCGTCACATCATAAGTAATAATCTAAGTATTTGTGACAGTTTTTTAAGTGGTAACTTTAACATATTTAAAACGTCAGGCCGGCAATAAAGTCGGGTGTTTATGGTGTGCACTTTGGAAGTTGAGAGTGGACTTCAGCACTTCCTTTTTTATGTTTACAAATTTTGGTAAATCATTCGTATGAACTTTTCAGTTTTTTTCGATGTAGTATTTACGTGTAAACAGATTACATAAAATATTGGAGGCAGATCTCTGCTGCCGGAAACCGTCTAGGTAGGTACTATCATAGGGCCTATTTCCGCCGCCGAACAGTACTGTGCAAGCAGTACCATGTTCAGCTTTGAAGGGCGCTGTAGTTAGTTAATTACTGGGGTAACGAAACACAACATCTTGTCTCATGGCGACGAGCGCAATGTGATGCTGTGTATAAATCATCCTAACTAGCGTCGCATTGTTGTGAATGCCCGATTCGTATCGTCGCTTTATTAAAAAAAAAAAATCCCGTCCCTCATAACGCAGAACGCTGCAACCACTTTACCTTCCATGCGGCTGCCGTCCGTGTACACGGTTGCAACCGCCATGGGAAGCTAGTCTCCCTCCACACCATCCCCCAGACAGGAGAACTCCACACCAACCTGACCAGACGGATGTGGCAGTCTGCTGTAGCTGACCAGTACCTCAAGGTCGCGATCCCCCAGTGCCTGCCACTCCCCGCTTCATTTCGAATAAAGCGGCCGCTTCTTGGACCCGAAGATCCAGAGGAAGCAGCCCAGCAACTACTAGAGCCGAGTGCAGTGACGCGGTTCGATGGGTCCGCGCAATTTTTTGCGCGAATCTGCGTTGGACTGCATCGAGCTGCCTGCGGACCAGCAGCTTTTTAGCCGGCGGCGCCCATGCACTCGCCGCATACAAAATCGGCTCCACCACTGCCAGAGACATCGTTCTATCTCCAGGCTCAACCCCCATGATACCTTTGCGGCTCTTCACAATGGGCTATAGAGGTTTTGCACGTTTTTGCTCACGTTCTTCACGTGCGTGTTGAACGTGAACGTATTGTCAATTGTGAGGCCTAGTATCCGGACTTCCAGAGTTCGACTAAGGGGCTCCCCTCCCATGGACAGTGTGTGGTTGTCGTACTACAACTTGTTAGTTAGCACCATCACATTTATCTTGTGAGGTGCGAATTTTAGCTTGTTTATGACTCCTCAATCATGCACATCGGCGAGAACCGCATTAGCCTTCCCCGTGATGTCTCCGGTTTCATGCCCCAAGAATACCAGCATGATATCATCTGCGAACACCTGGCATTGTGTCCCGCCCGTGCCCACCGCCTCCAGGAGTGAATTCTGAAAGAGGGTCAGGAACGTTGGGTCGCCTATGGATCCCTAAACACTTTACTTTGGTGGACTCTCTGGCCCACTCCGCTCCCGCGTACCTTACGGCCACCCTGCGATCGTTGAGATAGCTATCCCCAAGGCGCCGCAGATTCACGGAGCAGCGAGTTTCGGCCAGTCTGCACCGTATGGCAGGCCACCAGGCATTGTCGAAGACGCCCTCTATGTCCAATGAAACCAGCACCACGATCTCCTTCTCCTTCAAGCGGTTGGTTGCAGGTGTTGGACCAGGTCATACAGGGAGTCATCGGTGCACCTTTGCTGCATAAAGCCGTATTGGTGGCGACTGATGGACGATGCAGAGTACCACTGTATCTTCCGGACCATCATCTCCACTGTCTTGCCTATAATGGACAAGAGTTCGATAGGCCGATGACTTCGGGTGCGTGTAGTCCTCCATGTTCGGCTTCCTCGACGCCACGGTCAGTGCCTCCTTCCATCTCCTAGAGAAATGGGCAATAGCGAGGCAGCAGTTGAAGAGCGTTAGGAACACTGCGGCATCCAGGTTGGTGGCTGCCCGACAAATGTCGGCGGTGAAGCCGTCCGCACCAAACACCTTCTTGATATTGAAGGCTGTCGCGGACCATTTGAGCTCCTACGTTGTGAACGGAGGGTACCATGTATCACCATGGTCCCCGTTATTGACTTCCTTGGATATCTCTTTCTGTGCGATGGGCCGCATTGTCCTTCCCGAAATCATCTTCCGGGAAGAATACCTCAGCCAGCGTCCTGGCCGATCCTGCTACATCCAGCACCTTCCGTTCCTGGACGAGGGGGACGACTTCACGCCTATTCTCCGTGCGGCGCACTCGGTAGATGCCGTCCCACATAATCTCGCGATCCTGCCTCTCACAGAACCGCTTCCAGCTTTGACGAACCAAAGTTGTCTACGCAGCTCCCAAAACATGTCAGTGACAGCCGAAGTGGCAGGAAAGTCTCGGAGTGGAGCTCGCATACAGCACACAGGGATGTAACACGCCCTACCTCGAGATGGACTGTATCTGGAGGAAAACATTAGCAAAGCCCTATATCCAGCGGTGAATTGAGAATGGCTGATGATAATGATAATAAAAAATTAAGCTGTGATAAAATTAGCACAGTATTACAACATGGATCGACGACCTGATGAAGAAATCTATTGCGGAGATATATTTTTTAGCAGTAGAGGATAATGGAAATGATGAAGATGATAATGGTGCATTTTTATCACCAATAATACCTACTCTTTGTGTATCATGTCCTTATAGTTTCCTTACAATATTACCTTCATCAGAAATTCAGTCAGTTGCAGAGGAACACAGTAGGTCTATCATATAAACTTAACTACTCCCGGTGTAATGATGATCGCTTATGTTTTTATTATCTCCGGGAAATCTCTCTCAAGATACTCTCTCTTCTATGGAGAAGTCGGAATTATGTGGATATTTGAACCCATAAAAAGCCCTCCACCAGTAGTCACTTTCAGCGTTTGGATAGGTCACATGATCTCCGTTGTCCTTCATTTGAACTATAGCACACTTTGTCGCTATCACTGGAATGTATAGTACAGTTTCTCAAAACTCAACTTGGCTCTTCCTGCTCGCTCTCAAGGTTTCCGTTGACAGGTAAGCACGAGGCAAACAAACCGGCAAGTTAAACATAAGTAATGCTGACTAAGAATTTTTGTTATTGTTAACCAGCTTACCTGATTGTAATAATGAAGTATATTATATTAACGATTTAATAAATAACCCAACAGTTAAATATTTTTATTGTATCCTTCTAGTTCATCATCAGCCGATAGACACGTCCACTGCTGGACAAAGACGTCTTCCAAAGATATCGACATACAGTCAACATGGCCTCCGGTACAGCCGGGCACTAGGGGGCTGTCGTCTGTAGGGATTCATATGGGGAGGATTTGGGCCATTTCCCATCACGCTGGCCCAATGCGTGTTGGTGGGAGCCAGAGCTTCGTTTTTTTATTGGCAGGGTGCACCACGAGCAGGTGAGGTTGGCTTGGGTCCCGTGAGTTGTGCGGTGCGTTACACCTCCTCCTAGTTAATCATATATATATATATAATGAAAATACGTTTTCTTTGTTCGCCAATCACCTAAAAACTAGTGAACATGACCATTCGACGCGGAATGATTTGTAAATGGCTATAGGTTATGTATTTTTTGAAATTCATAGATCCTTCATCATTTTATTTCCATGTAACGTTTATAAACATTTCATGTTATTAGTGCGGTTGCCATAGTAACGATTGCGATAGAATTGTTCAATTGCTATTATCAAATTTATATTACAGCCAGCAAACAGGCAAGAACAGCTTGTGTTTTATAAATAGACATCATCATCATCAGCCAATAGACGTCCACTGCTGGACAAAAGCCTCTCCCAAAGATCTCCATCGATCAGTCCCGTGTTGCTAGCATCCAGTGGGTTCATAGTTTAGTACAAAGGACTTGGATTTTTACTCACTAAAGTCGTTGGTGGTCATCCTCGGTGCATTGCTTGAGGCCCCGGTGTCTCCTACGGAACGCACCGGTGCCTCCCGGCACCACGCCTTAAGCACGTCTCATATGGCTGTAGCCCTTTCGGCATCCTCGCTTTTGTACGACAAGCACTACACCACCTCGTACTTGTCGTTCATTCTTGGTTTCGCTTAGTGGACATTTAGAGCCCCCACCTCCAAGCCCACGAACCTGGAAACCCCTTTAGTCTCGTTGTGCGACAGGGCTTATCTTAGTCATATTCTTAATAGCCAGGGACGACAAGGCAAGCCGAAGAGGTCATAACGGTAGCATCTGTTACCCAGCAAAAAAATCCCAAAATTATGAAGGTTAAAGCATATTTTTGAACGATGGGTACGAAGTCTCATGAAGGCTGGTATTTATCTTCAAACAACAGTAATGGTCCATGCTGCTTGGCTCGTTAAGCCGTTAAGATTAACTCGTGAACTAATAAAAAGATCTAAAAACACATTTTTTTTAATAAATATTTATTTTTATTTTAATCATTTTTGATAAATTAAAAAAAAACACATTCTACTTACAAAACTACTTTAACCCATATTTTACTCAACAACTATAAAGCTGCTGGTAGGTCTTTGTTGCCGGAGGCCATCTGGGTAGGTAGCGCCAATTCCACCCTATTCCCCAGTAGTTTGCAAATATTACCGTGTTCCGGTTTAAAGGGCGCTGTAGCTAGTTTAATCACTGAGGTAACGAGACTAAACATCTTATGTCCCCGGCGATGAGCGCAACACGGTGCAGTGTATATCATCCTAACTAGCGCCACATTATTTGGTGATGGTATAAATTACCATCAGTTGAAGACCTTGTTTCATTGCTTCGAGTAATAAAAAGCTTATCCTTTAGCCCACACATGTATAGATCGTATATTTACACTATTTGCGGGCTCGATTACATATTAATTATACTTCATAAATCATCCCCTGCGTCGATCAATACGCTTCTCCCCTATCCTAAGCTAAGATTAAAGGGAAACCATAATTTTTGAAGGAACATTTTTCCTCTTATCCTTACGGCATAAAATTATTTATTTAATAGAAATATGTCTGAAAGGATGTGGCCTGAGGATACTCAGCGATCAGGAGCTATTGAAAACAAAGCTAGATAAGTTTACTGCCGTAAACTAGCTACACTTCCGGTACAATACACCGTCGCATGCCCAACACAACGTGTAGTTAGGATGATATATACAACCCCACACTGTGCTAATCGCGTTGAAGTGCAAGACGCTGTCTTCTTACCAAAGTAGTTTCATTACCTACTGTCCTTCAAACCGGAACACAGTATTGTTTGCATACAACTTTTTGTCGGCGGAAATAAGAGCTGCTTTCGAATACGCGTCGATCTTTTTCATCGAGATACATAATGGGAGTTTGAGAAGACTTAATAAACCTAGATTAATGCGCTTTAGTACCTAGACCTACATCTCCGGTTATCACCAAGTGGAATCACAGTTAAGTACTGGTGACGAGCAGAGCACGAATAAGACCAAGTCTTGGACATTCTTGGTATTTATGGTCTTGTTTTTTCGCTCTTGGTCTTGGTCTTCCATAATGAGTCTTATAATATATTAAATATTTTGACTCATCAATTCAACTGAATTTTCAGTTTTTCGTTTAGTCTAGCACTTTCTGTTTTGGTCTTGGATAACAGGTATGGTCTTGGCCGCAAGACCAAGACCAATTTTACTCATCATCATTCATATTATAGCAGTAATACTATATTTTCTCTGTTTCTTACTAGAAATTATTCTATGTGATAGTGCCGTCAGCTTTGTTTTTCTCTCACTACATACTAGTCCATCTCTTGGTGCTCACTCATGTTTTTTAATACATATATATCGGTATATATATAATATTAATAAAATTATAAATAAATAAATAAATCCTTAGTACATATACTTAAACACTAAATGTTCGTAATAATAATGAATTCGTTGGGATCATACAAAAGTATTTAATCAGCTAAACCTATAAGATATAGTAAAATATATACAGCCAAGTCTATATACTGGTTTAATATCTTCGTCCTTATCCGTAGTAAAGTTTAGACAATAGTTGTTTTTTGTTAATTATATTGTTTAAAAAAAAATTATATAACCAAAACTTTAGCAAATGTTTGTATGATATTTCCAATAAAGTTGCTATTGTTTGTGTATTATTTATAACATTAAACAATTTAAGATCTACACTAGATCAGTATTGGAATAGTCATAGTTCATAGAGCGGATAAATTATTTCTATTTAACATAAAAATTAACTACTCTAAATCAATTATGATTAGTTATTTGATATATTTGTTTAGATATATATTATTGTATAATAATGTCAAGAGATATAATTTTAACATTTTATGAAACATTCAAATATCAACAACACCACAAGATTCAGATGTATATTTTTAATCTATAAAAAACTTCTTTGTCCAAAATCTCCTACTGCCAGACAGTGTCTAGTAAGTGTCGAATTACGACACGGAAGTGGTCCATTTCATGACCCCTCTCCATTGTTTATTCAAAAAAAAAAATCATAGAACTCATAAAAGAATGTCTTAGCTTCACAAAAAAAAAGTGTTATATTGCTTCTGTCTGTTGAAAAGGATATAAAATGTTTTGTGACAATATTTACGTATGCGGAGAGCAAAAAAAAAATTTACAAGCGAAATTTAATATTTAGTTTCCAAGCAGTAGAGACTAGGAATACTTATTTAACTTAGTAACTAATTTAACTGCTTTATTGCAAAGTAATTTAAGCTTTTTCCACAACTTGAGATTATTTCAAACGAAATATGTATAAACCTGTGCTTTTATTTAATATGCAGCTCAAAGCTGGTGGTAAGTGGTCGACCTGCTAAGCAGCTGCTGCTTATAGGAGAGCAGTGGGTTTTAGAATTTGACTACACATCATCAGCTTATCGTAATGGATTTGTGGATCTACAAACTTTTGCTTCAAGCGAACTACACAGCGATTATTATCAAATTAAAATGTATAGTAATAGTTTCGATACATCGTCTTTGTTTATATTAAACTGAACTTTGGAAAAGTTAAGGTCATGTTTTAACCGATAAATTAAAATCAGACTCTAATAACTTTATAGAAATCGATTTAAAACAGCGATGGTGTAGAACAACTTCTCGCGTCAGTCCTTCCGTCCAGATCACAAATTGGCGCGTTTTACTTCATCACTTAATACGATATGGGATGGTAATCTAACAGTAAACAATTTTGTGTATATATATACATATATTTTATTTAAAAATATGTACCCTAGACAAAAGGTGAGGGTCGCATAAAACTTTCAACGGGCGCAGCAGACTGACGCAGTAAAGCAAACATAACAATCACTTAACCGCGACGACGTATTGTCATGTATACAAAGTTATTCACACCACGAAGGTTAAATTCAAATAAACAGACCGACCGGTGAGATGATTAGTGAACTGATTGATTAGTTTATATAAGAGAAATTAACTGTTGCTTTATGACGGTAAATAATTTTCAGCCTTTCTTACTTTTAAACATACTGTATAACTTAACGTCTTTGCGCCACAGCTTGGTTTGCCTTGTGTTGAACTTTGGATGGTGGTAGAGTTTCAATAAAATGGTTAGTCTATTACCTAGAAACACTTAGGTCTTTGGTTCGTTTCCGGTACTAAGCATTGTTCAGTTTAGATGGTAATAATGTTTTTTTTTGGAAACTATTTTCACTAAAATCATATTATATCTTTGTCGTCATAACAGCGTTGTTGAATTTTAGATATCGACATACAAGAAACCAGTGATCAGATAAATTCTCGTTACTCAAGTAACTTCACCAGGGTCAAAAGATGTTAGCATGTCAGTCATAAATCTATGTTAATTAAAGGTAATATTTTCACTAGTTTTATTCTTTCTTTTATTTATTCTCAAAAATACTGTTATTTTATATATTCACCAGAAACTTGTTTAATTATTACATTTAGAAATAAATTATTTGTATTATAATATTTTATTGTATATACAAAATAATATTTTTAGAAATTTTCTATAAATTAGTGAAATTCTTGTAAAATTATACATGCTTATATGCATAGCATATAAAAAATATATATTGTACTAATTGAACTTTAAATACAAACGTAAACAATCTATAAACGTGCTAAAGCCCTAATAAATATAAAATAACGTCATCGAAATCAGAGAACGAGATCAAATGTTCCCGACAAATGAAATCATACATTTATTTACGTTTCGTAGTAAACAGGCCCGGTAGGGTGGACAAGGACAGGAGTAAGCTCCTCCCGTACGCGTGTGAAAAGGACAGAAGTCACCCCGTAGCTCCGCCCACAACACCCGAGGCTTCGTGGATTGGCTTCGAAGCTACAATCTTTGGCACCATCAGTCTTCCATTGCGAGTCATTTAAACAACAGCTTAATTAATCCACCCTAAAACAATTTGTCAAAGTGAATAATGAATTAGTAGTAGTGTAATACTGTGCTTAACATGGAATCTTACCAGCAGCATGAGGATCTTGTGACGTCCACCTATAACAATAACAATATAAAACACAACTACAACGAATGCAAAAACGACTTTTATTGCTATCAAGATCCGAACAGTATCGACAAGGGCTCGCAGAAAGACCACGATAAGGAATACAGTGGGTACTTGGATCCAAAGAACGATTACAGATTAAAAATTGATGATACGTCCTCAAGCCTATCAACTCCATTTTTGGTTAAAGACATTTTGAATATTAACCAAACAAATTACTACGAACGAAACGAGATGTGGAAGGCGAACGACAAGGATAGAAGGAGCAACGACTTCGAACCCGTGTACCACAATCAAAGCCAGCCGTATTGTCCGGATTATTTTGGACAAGTTTATCACAACAGCCCCGTTAACAACAACGTGAATCATTATTGGAACACTGAGGTGTACCACGATCCAAAAGTGGAAGAGTATTACAATTATAATCCATACCATCATAATATCTATCAGCAAACTCATGACCAATATCAAGATGTAACTGTTCCAATTTCCCAAACAACAGTAGATCTCCCAGCGAAATTAGAAAACGTGGAGAGGGATCCTCAAATACCATCTTTGGGAAGATGTTATTTAAACGAAAAAAATTTACAACCCCTCGTGCCCAACACAGCTTTCCCGAAAACGGAGCTGGTAGAAAAATTTACCAGTTTGTCGAGAAAAACAACAAGTAAGTATTGTTAAGTACAATTTTAATAGTACGTATTTTAGAAATAATTAACATTTTCAATTAAGTTGAAATATGTAAAAAACTTAAAACAATACTTTTTTTTGTTTACAATCGATTTGTTTAATATATGAATTATTGAATTTAAAAATAGAACTAACCCAAAATGTTTGTTTTTACAGAAGCTACAGTTTGCAATGCTAAATCGGACAAAAAGGACAAAAGCGCTAAAAGGAAACCTAGAATATTATTTTCACAAACACAGGTTCACGCGCTGGAAATACGTTTCCGGGCGCAGAAATACCTAACGGCGCCAGAGCGGGAACAACTAGCGAAGACATTGAATCTATCGCCGACGCAGGTGAAGATCTGGTTTCAGAACAGACGGTACAAAAGCAAGAGGGTAACGTCACCGGAGGTGTCCACATCCACGGACGCGAAGCCGAGCAGAAGTTCGACGGGAAGAAAACTGTACAAGCCGGAGAACAGGGAGGCGAGTCAAGTGATCAAAGTTGAGCACTTTGATAATATGAAGACTGATCAAATCGTTTGTGACACGAACGACGGTATGCACTCCACGATGTACTTCGAAGATAGCCTGAACTACGAAAGTGGTGAAGCAGTAAAATACTACAGACAGTTAGACATGGAAGAAAACGTCGCGACGTCGTCCGATGGGTTGCTTTACATACCGAACACCAACAGGGAGGGAGTAAGCGATTATTCAGAACACAATGAAATTAAAAAATTTTACAGTATGAACTATGTTTGTTGACATAATTTACACTATGAACTATGTTTGTTGACATAATTTACACTATGAACTGTTTGTTGACATATTTTTTAATTGTAAGTATACACGCCATAATCAGACTGATCGCCAAAGAGTATTATTTTGTTAAATGAAATTTGTTTTAAACATTTGACTGCGCCTTGTGCAATGGTAAATGATATATATATATATATATATATATATATATATATATTTATAGTTTAGTTTAATTTTTTAACAATAGTTTGGATAGTACTTAAAATTTTGTAAATAAATATATTACGAATATATGTATTTCATTAACCTCGCCTCATATAAACTTATCTTCGTTAATTTTGTTAATTCTATTGGGGACCGTCTTTTGTCGCAAACGTTACTTTGTTCCGATTTGAAGGACGTTGTAGGTAATCATTAGTAACACAGTTTTTTTTTATTCAATTAAGCAACGAGACGAGCCGGATGTTTACCTGACGTAAAGCGATGCGCTCACTCAATACAACGAGGCTCTAGTCAAGGTGAAAGGTAATAGGTGTAAAAGATCTGGAGAGGCTAAAGTCTAGCTCGTATCCTATCTATCTATGTATGGAATACACCATACAAAAACAATGCTTCTGGAGTAGTTAATTTTTTAAATATTTTTCAAAAAATTCCCGATTTTCTAAGAAAAAATTCGATGATTTTATTTCTTACTTATTTCTACAGAAATTTTAATGTAATAATTATTGCTTAATCATTGTCTTATTAAATTAAATTAATAATTATCACTTAAAGGCAAAATTTTTGTTACATGACTTGTATGAAAAGGTAATAATATATAACAAAGTAACTGCTAGCGTGACGAGACATCTTATCTCCTCAAAGCGGCAAGCAAAATGTGTTGCAATGTAAATATACTAACAATCGAGTGAAGATCTTGCTAGTCCCATCAGTTAAAAGAATAATAATTAGAAACTATTTTTGGACAAAACGTTATGAATATTAGCGTTAGTTACTAATTAACGATAAAAAGTTTAGAAAGAACCTAACTGACCGTACGTTAACCGTCGATATTAGTTCAATATCCTAAAATTAGTTTACGAGCAAACGTGAACACAAAAACCGCAGAGCTCTGTTAAACTTTTTTTTTTAAACAATTTGTAAAGATCGCTTTTATCTGAATTGCTACCATACCGTACTGAGGGATGAAGCGGACAAACGGACGTTCATTCGTTTATTACTATTAAAGTTAAAGGATTTTAAAACTATTTGGATGTTAGAGAATTACTACTACTACTGCTGGTAGGTCTCTGTTACCTAAGACAAAGTTCCTGTTTCCGCCGCCAAACATTAGTGTGTAAACATTACAGTGTCCGGTTTTGAAAAGTGCTGTATCTAGAGTAATTACTGAACGAGACAACATCTTATTTTTCAGGTGACGAGCTCGAGCTGTGTTTATCATTGTAACTAGCGCCATGTTCTTATGGGTGGGCGTAACACTTACCATCAGGTGAACTTCCCGCTCGGGAATTAAATAAATGATGAAAAAAAACGCTACGTTTGAAACGCTGCGTTCGTGCCGCCGGTTCGTGGGCACCCATCCCCTTGAAGCGCGGCCGCTGCAGGCGCCGGCGCCAAATATAAGATATTGATCCCCTAACACGTGTCCCGATACACTCAAATATGGGAATACATGGAACCTGTGGCTTATGGGAACGAGGCCACCTGTTCCTAAAAGCCTCATTGGCCTAACGCGCTGTAGACAATGTCCTTTTTTTAATTTTTTTTACGACTTACATAAAGTTGCCAGTTTCATTCTAAATTTTAAAAAGCATTAAAACCTTTTTAACAATCTTTTTTCTATGAAGCCAATTTATTAATACTTCCTCCGTATATAATTACAAGTCTGGTGTTAGATCTGTATTGCCGGAGATCGTCTAGCGAACGGTACTGTGCTCCGGTTTGAAGGGCGCTATAATGTAGTGCGCTAGTGTAAATACTACGGTACCAAAACTCAAGATCTTATGTTTCAGGCGACGCAATGCGTGTGCAGTTTATATCATCCTAACTACCGCCACATTCTTATGGTCAGGCGTATCACTTACCATCAGGTGAATGTGCGGCACCACTTAATTGGCAAAAAGGAAGAACGCCAATCATCGATTGTATTTTCTTGCGTTTATTAGTTATGAAGGTATTTCTGTCCAAAGAAAAGCAAAGTAAGGACAAGGCCAAAAGTTTGATGATCTTGGTATCACTTAAATACTATTAATCTTGCATTTTTTATTTAATCAAGCGACGAAACGAACCGCACGATCACCTGATGGTAAGTGATACGCCTGCCCATAATAACATGGCGCTAGTTAACATCCTAACACGAACATCCTATCATCATATACACTACACCACATTGCGCTCGTCGCCTGAGACATAAGATGTTGAGTATCATTACCTTAATTAAACTAGCTAGCCCTTCAAACCGGAACACAGTATTTTTTATACACTACTGTTTGGCTCCAGAAATATGCGCTGCAGTGGTATATACCTTGACTGTCTCCGGCAACAGAAACCTACCACCAGTAAAACTTATTCGTGTTGCTCTTTCGCAAGACGAAAGCCAAGATTAATTTTGCTTCTCTCTGTCGCACACGTCACGGTATTTTACGTGTAGAATTGGATATGTGTCGTGTTCGACAGTTTAGTAGTTTGTTTATTTATCTGTTTGTTTACTTATTTAAATAAATATAGTACGAGTAAATAACTAAAACGCAGAGGTAAGTAAAAATAACTAGTGGTGGTAACTGCTGCTACTAAGTACGAGTAGATATGTGCTATTTGTAAACTGAACTGACTGTGTGGAATGTGTTTTTTTTTTTATTCGGGCAAATGACGCACGAGTGAGATGTTCACTTGATGATAAGTGATACGTCTGCCCATGACAACGTGGCGCTAGTTCAGATGATAATCAATCACACATAAAATATTAAGTGTCATCATCTCAGTTATTTCACTAGCTACAGCGCTCTTCAAACCGGAACACAGTAATGCAAACTACTGTTTGGCAGCAAAAATAATAGCTGCGGTTTGATCTACCCTGGTGGTCTCCGACAACAGAGTCTCACCACCAAAAATCAGGACCCGGTGGTTTCACTGTTAGTAGATCTCCGGCGGTGGTCCGCAGCGCCTATTTTTGTCGTCAAACGGTACAGTGCAAACATTACTATGTTCCGGTTTGAAGGACATTGTAGCTAGTGAAATAACTGACGTGATGAAGCCTAACTGTTCTAATCTTATGTCTGAAGCGACGGGCGCAATGCGGTGCAGTGTATAACATCCTTACTAGCGCTACGTTGTTATAGACGAGCGTATCACTTACCATCAGGTGAACGTCCCACTCATCACGGCACTAAATTGGTTAAAAAAAAATCCGGTTTGTATACCTATTTAAAGTAAAATATTAATGTGACCTAACTTTATATGTCGCAAGGCGATAAGTACTATGTGTTGAAATCATTATATATATATATATATATGTGTGTGTGTGTGTGTTTGTGCTGCCAGCTCGTGTCGTCACTTTGAATGAGAACGGAGTGCTGTGACGTCCATCACCGTCCGGCCATTGCGTTTCCTATCCATCAGTGCTCTGTACGCGGCCGGTGATGAATGTACCCGCACGTGGGTGTTTGATGTATTAATATTGGTAGTGCTTTTAAGGTTATCGCTGCATGGAAGGTGATCTGGCCCGATAGTCCGATACCATGCCACCCGCCTGTACAGACGGACGAAATTATATACACTTCCTGTTTTATTTTTAACGACAACGCTGCGGCTTTATGAACTATAGTTTAATATAAATATAACCTAACTCTGAAGTGTTATTAGTACGCTCAGGGTCGGACTACCACCGGATAGAAAGGCTGACGACCTGGTGATGATTTCGAGGAATCGTAGGATGATGATGGCAACGGATAGGTCACACTAGATTTTAATTAACAAGATAGGTCTATATTCACATGACTGAAGGAGGCTGAAATGCTAACGACGAAAGCCAGCAACAAAGTTGAGCAAAAACTTGTTAGAAGTTAATTGACTCTTGCACCAAAGCATACCTTCGAAGATATGGAAGAAGTTGACAGCACCACTTTGTGCTTTTTGCTTTGGAGTACACAGTAATCAGCATAGTGATCTCCTTTGTCTACCACAGTAATTGTTGATTCTACTTGTCGGAAGCAATAAATGGTGCATTAGTTATAAAACCACATTCAAGGTAGTTTTGGTAGTTTTTTTTTTTTTGATAAATTATATTGTAGTTTAATTTATGTATACAGATTTCTACACATAACATTTCTATATGTAGAACCTATTATTATTAATATACAATAAAACTATAATAGTTTACATGAGACAAGATCAGGTCCGCCTGTGCACCATTACTAAGCCCCCGTACAGTGCGCGCCGCTCGTTAGCTTTTATTTGGACGCCGGACTCCTGTTCCAGAGTCCGTACACTCACTGACACGAATAGTTGGTAATTTTTTTATATTTATAACGAAGTAACTTTTGAATTCAGTCACATCTCGTGTAAAGTGACAATGAGGTCTCGGTGCAGCGTGCTCGTCTAGAATACTCTGGCTCTCATACGTTGATAGCCGGAACTCAGCAATGTTGTTATGGCGGTTGTTATACAAATATGAGGATAGTAACTGGCCAAGCGTGTTAAAAAAACTCTATACTTGAGACCAAAATCATAACAAGGATCTCTATTTTACTGGTGAGTGGTTAGTTCCTGTACCTCGCTTGGTATTATCTCATTTATAATGTATGTATATATTTGATACAAGTGTTCACGTCTGTTTACTATAGATAGATCATTGAATGTGACGTATTTTATTAATAAATAATATTTTCATCATTTCCAACATCGAATTAATTTACTACTATAACATATTATGTCATTAAACGAAGTAAAAAGAAGGGTAATATGCAACTGCATTGCATTTGAAACATAAGATCTTTGCACTATAATTGTTCTTAAAATCCACAATACATAAAATTTTATAATTTAAACTATTAAGTTTCCGCCAAATATCTCTAATATTGATAGATGTTGGAATTTACATAATTTTTTTCTAATGAGGACAGATGCTACTGTTTCGGTTACGAGTTCAATCTGGACCTTAAATAAAGTAAACGTCATCTGAATTCGTTACATACTTTCCTTCTACTTACGAGTTGTGACAATTTTTTTTATTATCTTCTTATTTATCTAGATTCAATGCTATGAAGTATAGACTATGAAAAATAGGATATTTGATGAGAGGTTAAGTCGTCCTAAAACCCAATCGTGCGGAAGTGTTGAAGATTAGAAAGAATGAAATGAAACGAACCCTACCAAACGATTTTCTATGAAAATTAGGTTTATGTACTTTTGGAGCTGGTCCGTGGTGATAGCAATTTTTTTATTTAAAATTTTTTAGGCCCCACTGAAGACCAGGGTTGCGCTCTTTATAGACTACTACATTACCTGTTCCAGTTAATCAAACTGTAATATTTTGTTTTTTATTTAAATCTCTTTTTTTTCTTGAGGGCATAAACGATATAGCCCCCAAAACAACCACTCGTCGTGATTGACCACATAAAGACGTAGGGGCGGACACAAGAATGAGAGATTACTGGCGTGGTTAACATGGCTGTGGATACCCATTAAACATGGAGATCAGTTCAAAAAGGAAACGTATAGGGCCGCTACCAGGGGGTGATGGCCGGGGCGCACCTAGAGCTGACGCTGGGTGTTTCAGCATGGCAACCGTCAGTGGTGTAGCTTATTTTGACTCGAAGTGTACGACTGAATCTTTCTCAGTGCGTTATCAGTGTTCAGTACATGTGCACAGTTTAATGTTCCCATTCTGTTTTACTCAATTAATTGCCGCCGACCGATGATGCGGTTTCGTAGCGGGATGAAATAAAATTATTGAGCTTATAGATTCCTTACTCATCCATTTTAGACCGAATTATCTCTTGCCGATGCTGAAATTTACAGGAAATTAATGCTTGAAGATAACGAGAATAGAAACGAACGTCATTTCGATTACAAAGTTTGTTTAATAGTTACGTGTGAATCATATTTTAATTTCGACGAATCTCTTGTAAGACCATCTCATCTCATTCAAATGTTCAGAGACAATGATGCAAAGAAATAAATTTTATTAAGAAAGCTATAAAAGGGGATGAAGAAATGGAACTTAAATCTCCTTCCTTTGAGTGAGAGATATTTCTCTCAACTAGATCTCTTCTTGATTGTTAAAAGCCAGAAAAACTATCTCGGCAGCAGCAAGACGTTCGGGATAAGTGATATGCCTGCCCATAACGTTGTGGCGCTAGTTACGATATTATACACAGCACCATGTTGTCCTCATCGCTTGAGGACTGAAGATGTTAAGTCTCATCATCCAAGTAATTTCATTAGCTATAACGCCTTTCAAATCGGACCACAGTAATATTTGCAAACAACTGTTTTGGTCTACCTTTTTTTTATTTGTTTAACGTGGAGGAAATTCCTGCGCATACCCGTCCTCGTAGAGGCAAAGACAGGTTACGTCAGATTTGCACCGACTAAAACCCCCACAATGTTCCGCCTCGTCGGTTTATGTCAGGGTCACGGGAATGCTCTCGCACACATCCGCGACCCCGCCAGCGCCGGCCGCATCAACGGTGCGGCATCGCTTAGTCGCAGAGGGTAGGGAAAGCGGCGCATCACAGTACCGACACTCCTCTCCCTCCGCGACTCCACCGCGGCTGCAAAGAGCAGCATAGAGCCGCTCCTGCAGCCCACCGGCACGCATCCGAGGTGAGCTCACGAAATCCGGAAATCTAACCTGGAGCGGCCGCCTCGAGCTGGCCGGGCAGATTCCTCTTCGCTCACCGTGGAGGACCACGCCACGGCTACTGAGCCCCTCCGCAACGACAAGACGAGGACCTGTAAAAACAGCCTATTGTTATATACGTAAGAGCAAACTGTAGTTCATGTTTTTTTGTATAACAACCTAAAAAACTATATGTAGCTTTCGGGTACCGGCAGAAACAAGTTAAAGTCAAAGTTCGCTTAGAAAAAAAAACCGAACCATGTGTAAGTGACATCTTATCAAAAGCATTGACAAATCTCGGGCACCCCATCCATCGGCGTTTACGTCCAGCAAAAAAGCGGCGCCGAACCGCCAATAAATAACATTGGCGGTGTCAATATCCCGCCTCCTACGCCCACGCGTGGGCATGCATTTGAAAAAAAGTTGTGTTTTTAAAAAAAACATTCTCATTCTTCGCCAAGAGCCGCTGTTTGAACAGCACCGGTAGTTTCATGGTACATTTTCCAAGAGAGACAGCCTATAGAGCCTATAGACGTCCACTGCTGTCACATAGGCTTCCCCAAGGACCAGAGCCAGAGCCTCATTTGATAATTAGCAAGGATGCATCATGAGCAGGTGAGATTAGCTTGGATTTATTAAGTTGTTGTGCGGGACCCCTTAAACCTTCGGAAGACGTTCACCTGATAGTAAATAACACTGTCCATAACAAAACGATACTACTTAGGATGATACACACAGCATCACGTTGTGGTCGTCGCTTAACATACGATGTTGTCTCGTTACCTCATTGATTTCACTATGGCCCTTCAAACCGGAGCACAATAATGTTTGCGGACTACTGATTGCCGGCAGTAATAGAAGGTACCTGCCGAGACGATCTCCGACAACAGATATACCATACCATATAAGAGTTCCACTATTAAAAAAAACGTTATCGGGTAGATGGAAGTTGACCATTTTGGCCAGTGTGATGAATCAATGGTGACGTTCTTCTTGTGGGAGATGGTCAGAACATAAAGAGGTCCTTTCCATGGTATTTGTGTTCTTTTTAAATATCACAACGTTTTCATTTCATCGTAAGGAAAATTTTCTACTGCTACCATACATCAGCAGGAGAGAAGGGAAGTCCTACTAAAATCCCATTGATGGTAGCCATGTGCTTTTCATCTTTCTCATCATCGACTCATCACGATCTCCGGAAATATTAGACGGATGCACTCAAAATTTGGTAGAGATATTACTTGTGGCATTTAGAGGTCAGCTAAGAACGGATTTTACAAAATTCCTTCCCTAAACGAAGTTCTAAAGGTAAATATCGGATAGCAGCTTCGGGGGTGGAGGATTGCCGCCGACGGGTATATTTGAAATCTTAATGTATATTAAATATGGCGGAGAGCAGGTATTTAACAATAAAACTTTTTACTAAGAGTTTGACAACTAATAAAAATTTTCGTTTAACAGACTGTGAAATTTTACATGAGTTTTTTGTTTACCCTCCCTAAGAGGGCGACGGCGGCGCCCGACCGCCTCGTGGTCACCGCATGGGACCAATAACTCATTGCCAAATTTTACGCACACTCGCTACAACATGACCCATAAGTTTTTTTTTTTTGCCCATTTGCCATTTGACCCGCGTGTTTGTTTTTTATATAACTTCCTAGTTTTTAACTCTCGACGCAATGGATAAGGGTTTACTGATAGTAGCTCCGACAACAGCGTTTATATTTGCCGCCAAACTGCATTATCAACTAGAAAATTACTGTAGTAATGGACCTTATGTATTAAGGCGACGAGCACAATGTGATGTTGTGCATGCCATCCCATCTAACGCCATCGTCGTGGAATAAAACAAGATATGTCTTAGATTTATGATTACGTTTAGGTTGTGAGACACCCCTGAAGCGAAGGCTTGTGCGAGATGGCTGGCAACACATATCAGTGATACTTCATAGTCAGATATGGAGCTGAGTTACCGAGAGGCCCAAGAAACGTCCTGAATTGACAGCATGGTAATGATTATGATGAAAAAGAAATCTGTTTTGCATACACACTACACAAGCAGTAAAACAGACACAAGGAAACGAGTGCTTCAGTACCGTCCTTATATAAAGGATCATCAATCAATTCTATCAGCAGCTGTACCGGGTGAAGAGGCCAGGGTTGTATCAAGACGTTACCGCCCACAAGTATGAATAGGACACCATTTAAAATTGAGGTCCTACAAATAGGGAATTGAACATAATCCTACCAGAATGGATCCCAAAAGCGGCCGGTCTCATCCTACTCAAATCTAAACATTCCTTGCGTCGTCACCTGGTCATCTATCCATCTTGTAATCGACCTTTCTATACATTTTTTTATTATTTATTTATATACATATCTATTATTTATATATTGTATTTCCTGCACATCCACCGAGAAGATCAGATATCTTATTACGGAGACAAGGGAATGTATGTCATAGTAATACTCAATTATATGAGTGTTTCGCTAGATAGTATGTTAATAACTATCGAAAATCATTTTACTTAAATCAAAAACTTTTTATTTTATTCCAGGAGACGAGCGAAACGTCACTTGATGGTAAGTGATACGCCTGTCCGTAACAACTGGTGGTAGGTCTCTGTTGCCATAAACCGTCTGGGTGGGTATCACAGCATCACCTTTTTCTGTCTGTGTTCCGCTTTGAAAGGCGCTGTAGCTAGTGTAATTACTACAGTAACGAGACAACATCTTATGTCTCAGGGCGACGAGCGCAGTGTGGTGCAGTGTGTACCATTCTAACTAGCCCCGCGTTGTTATGGGCGAGCGTACCACTTACCATCAGGTGAACGTCCCGCTCCTCTCATCGCTTAATGAAATTAAAAAAAAAAACAACATGTTGCTGATTAGTATGCGTAAGATATATCCTTACACACTACAGGTCATCGGCAGAAATTGGAGCTGCGGCGGTACCTACCTAGACGGTCTCCCGCCAAATAGATCTACCTCCAGTAAACGTCATATATCAGGCCGGATCTCTATCAATAATAATCGCAACATTACTAATTCAATTTCTCCATAAACAATAAACTAACCTAGGTCATTAAACTGAGTACTATAATCATCCTAGTTAATTATCGGAACGTTTAATATTTAGTATTAAACGGCCGAACCGTTGCAGTGAAACGTTTAACTTACAATGAACCGGCGCGCGCCTGTCAAGTGGCAATTGACGGCAGTGACGTGCCCTGATGACGTCACGGGGGCTCATCGACCATGAATCGCATGTGACCTTATTATATATCGACCTGACTTATATTTTATTAAGGTCATCGAGCTCATTTGATGTGTGGAATGTGACGACCTTAGATTAGGAATGGGAAAGAAAGGAAATCTAAATATATTGCTACTCTAAATTTTATAGGGTCAAGAGTTCTAGTGCCTTTATCTCTGCTCATCAAGGAATGTTAGTATGTCTTCGTTCACACCTATAACCTAACTGGAGTAGGTACTAGATAGGTAGATTCGTGGTTTCTTTTCCAGCAACAAGAGATATAAACCTTCAGTAACTTCCGAGATGAGACAGCAGAAGTAGCATACACAACCACCACCATAAAAATCCTACAATCATCAATGTTCGTAGCGTAAGCACATTCTTTGCGATTCTCTTCTTCCTATTCAATTTCCTCTTCCACTCTTTACATTTTTTTTTTCTTCACCGAAATTAAATATCTGAGTATTGTTAATTTAACAATTTTTGGAGTCAGTAGATAAACTGGTTACGAGCAGTAAACATTTCCATGAGAAACCAACGGCAAAGTCTGTTTGTTAGATACAACGGGAACTAAAAAAGGCTGGTATTCTGTCGAAGGTGAAAATAGGAACGACTTCCTCGTTGCATCCATAATTTGCAAAAAACTCACCGGTAGAGATGTTGAAGCGAGTTCTGAGAGTAATGAGGTCAGAACATGGTCCGAAATTAAAGAAACACTTCAATAATGATTTGCCGAATTTCAAAGTGAGATACCATTACTTCAAAAGCTGCATAGATAAAAAATACTATATTAAAACTACTGATAAAACAGGAAACTTCCTGTTCAGGCCGTTAATTGAAGCTGACTGAATAAAAAGGGAATATTATGAGCGAATGGTCCTCAACGCTTTCTTGGATAAATGAAGTCCAATAGTGAACAAAATGATTTAATTAAATCAAGACGAAAAATTAGATCAGGGATCATTAGCAATACAGGAGGAACAAGTATAAGAAATTCTAAAACTTTACACAATTTCAGATAAAACTTTAGAATTTTCTTTTTCATCACGAAGAATTTTCAAAATTTTGTGTGAATTACATTGAAGAGTATCTAGTATTCGGTAAACCACTGCATCATGTTCCTTAGTATTCAGCGTGGAAAAGTCTAATAATAAGGCCCCGAGTGCCCGGCGTCTCTTAGGAGACAGAAAGGACTGTACCTGATCGCCAACCGTCACCAGTTGAAGAGACACTTTAAGGAGAAGAAGAATCGAACAAACTTGATAAGTAATTATCACGTGTTATTGAACCAAATCAATTATTAAACGGATAAGGATATATTAATAAAGGAATAATAGTTAAATTAGTCTTTACCCCAATAAATATACGATTGGGGAGAAAAGAACTATCAGAAAAACCCCTTGGTGCTAATGAATCTGGAAACTTTAATTTGGAAATACTGTTAATCACGAATCATGTTTATAACTTATTATTGCTTCCTAATCTAATCATATCCTGATACTAAAAGATCCTTATTTTGGGTAATAATGAATTCGCTTATCCTCACGAAGCTCTCATCGTCGACATCTGAATTGGCGGAAATTCTAGAACAGCATAGGCGACCTTATTCAGAAATTTATGATCTCATGCGTACCAATAACAATTTGATGCTGGTTGTGAAGATGTACCCTGCAAGATATTGTGCCTGGTGATATAATAGTCGGAATCGTATCATAGTAATTACATATACTATGAGGCTGTCAATATGGAACACATCCCCCTCCCCCCTCGCCTTTCCCTCCATAACACTATCCATTCCTTCGACCCATCCGCATCCAATACCTTCCCACCCTTTCCCTTTATATATTAGTTTTGTTTTTATTATTTTAGCTCGCGGATACCGGATCCGCGAGCCCTGAGTCCGATGAAGCTGCAATGGTTGTCAATAAAACTGCGGCGAGAACATCACCATAAAAAAAAAAAAAAATATGGAACACAGTAATGTTTGCATACTACTGTTCGTCGGCTGCGATAGGCGCTGCGGTGGTATACCTAGACCATCTCCGACAACAGGGACCTACCAACGTGGTCCTAGTAAGAATTATATTAACTGCACATAACAATCATCACCTGAGAAATGATACGTGGTGTCTTATTACCCCGGAATTACACTAACTACAGCGCCTTTCAAACCGGAGCCTTGTAATGTTTCATCATCATCAGCCGATAGACGTCCATTATTGGACATAGGCCTCCTCCAAATATTTCCAATTAAGATAGAGATTCCTATGGAGAAATTTGGGCCATTTCCTGCCACGCTGGCCTAATGCGAGCCAGAGCCTCGTTTTTTAATTAGCAGGATGCACCACTAGCAAGTGAGGTTAGCTTGGATCCCGAGAGTTGTTATACGGGAACCCTTATATTGTTTGCACACTAATATTAGGCGGCAGACATAGGCGCTGCGGTGGTACCTACCTGGATGGTCTCCGGCAGCAGAGACCTACCACCAGTAAATCTGATAGAACAAAAACTAGAGAAGTAAGATGTTATATCTCGTTATCCCAATAATATTACTAACTACATCGGCTATCAGAACGGAACACAGTAATATTTGCACACAACTAATTAACAGTACAAATAGGAATTGCTGTGGTACTTAGATGGTCCCCGGCAACAGAGACCAATGATATTTAGTGAAATTACTTACATCAAGGAGTGTACTGACCGCTAACTTCCGCTTGTCGGAGAAGCATCTTAAGAAAAAGAAGAAGTGAAATTTGAAAACGAGACGAATTGAAATTCTCCAATGGGAACAGTCACCAACGAACTTCATGTCGCCTTATGGTTTGAAAATTGTATTATAACAAGAAGCAGCAGTACTGCGTCCAGCGCCACCCAGACAGTGATTCCCACCGCAATCACACGCCGAGCCCCAAATAAACGCATTTAACAGAGAGCGATTATCGTATCAATTACTCAGTGATCGAACCCGCGTCCGTTATGACAGGAGACATGTGGTTTGTGTCAGGGCCACTGAGGGTGCATGAAGGTGCGCTCGTGACGTCATCGCGTAAATCTTCCGAGTGGCTAATAAACATAGTATACTTTATTAAAATATTCTCAGTGAGGTTATTTAAAGAAGCAATTGTAATTATTTGAAGGAATTTTTGTTTGTGTTTTTACACTTATTGTTTATGTTTGTCTCCAATAAAGAAAACAAAAAATAAATAACTGTTCAATCTCAGCACATAATTATAGAGCTAGAGAGACTGACATTCTTCCTTGTAACAACAAAAACTAATACGTTTCTCGTGTTGTTGCTTCCAAAAATCCTGACAACATTACAAATATGTCAAACGGATGTGAAATATATGTTTTCTAATATAAAATTTAAAATATAAAGCGATTTGTTTTATTTATGATTATGTACTCAGTAGTTTTACAAAGCATTACTGCCATCTGTTAACAGATAGCAAAATTAAAGATACTATTTTCAGGTTACTAAGATTTTGTTCATATTAACTATATTACTACTAAAAAGCTTTACAAGTAGATAGTAATATATAATTAATAAATACGCCGTCTACAGAGTAATAGCTGCACTTCTTAAAAGTTTGTTAGTAAATTGTTAATAGCGCCATCTATTTTAAAAAAGTTTCATCCAAAATTTGTGGCTAAGCACAATAACTTTATATATCCCAATCTATATATTTAATATATAAACATTATACGTAAATAGTGTTTATGAAATATATCTTATAAAATAGATAATGTAATAAGAGTTTTACAAATACATAGTGTCATTCATTTGTAACAATTTATTTTTCAATGGTTTTACACATAGGTGGCGCCATCAATGATTGTTTTCAGATTATTTTTAAAGACAGCATAAGTCAATTTTCTTTTAAACATTGTGAAATATCTTAAAAATATCTCGGCGCCTCAGCATCAGTTTCACTGCAGTATATTCATTAGCTACAGCTCCTTCAAATCTGAAATACGTTAAATACTATCAGTGAAGGAATAAACGTAAGTATTGCGAATACACTTAGGCATAATGTTTTGTAAGATAATTACATTATACATCCTAAATTTCTTAAAGTCTGATAATTCCTTCGTGAACTTTTTAGTAAATTTCATGTACGCAGTCACACAGACAACTATTTTTCTGATTTCCCACCCTGCGGATGACTAATACCGATCAATCGGAAACGCATTAACACAATTGTAAACCAATCCCTTCTACATTGTCTTATATAGACTATAGTATATTTTAGACAGAATTGACCGTGAAAGATATTTAAAAGTTAAAAATTGTTAACAATTGAATTAATGGTCAGTAAACTTTTTACATTGTCCTTTTTAATGCTCACTGATGACTGGAATAACATCCGGGGTCAGTATTCCGTCGGCGTTTTCAACTGGAGCGACTGCTTTGTACCTAAGTAAATCAAAATAAATACCGGTATACATATGTACTGCGAATGGGAAGAAGCTCACTAACTGTTAAATACTAACTAAAAAGATAGATCTATGTATAATGAAAATGGATTTTCTTTGTTCCCCAATCACGTGAAAATCAGTGAACGTATCGACATGGGAACACGAGCATTCGACGCGGAATAGTTTATAGATGGTTATAGGCTATTTATTTTTTGTATTTCATAAAACTTTCATTGTTTTACTTTTAATTAACTATTATAAACATTTTCATTTGGTATTATTTATATGGTTGCCATAGTTACGGTCGGTAAAGAAAGTCTAATATTTATATTACGGCCAGCAAAGCGAGCTTTGAACTTTGTCTATATATAAATTTACATATCTAAAAAAATTTATCGATTATTTATAACAGTCACTTTCGATTTAAATATAAAACAGCGATTTTTTTTATTATATACGTGTTAATGTTTTTACACAACGAAATGACGAAACGAATGGGAAGTTCACCTGATGGTAAGTGATACGCCCACGTATAAAAATGTGACTCTAGTTACAATGATATATACTGAACTACATTGCGCTCGTCGCCTAAGAAAAAAGATGTTGGGTCTCGTTACGCCAGTAATTACGCTGGCTACGGCACCCGTCAAACTGAAACACAGTAATGTATGCACAGTACTCTTTCACGGCAAATATAGGCGCTGCGGCGATGCTTACTTAGACGGTTTCCGGCAACAAAGGCTTACCACTATGTAAAGCTCTCTTTTGCAAATGTTCGCCTGTGTACTCATTCCAATATATCTTATGCTAAACTTTTTTAGGGTTGCAAGGGGCCCCGCCCAACAATTCACTGGCCCAAGCCAACTACACCTGCTCCTGGTGTATCCAGCTAATCAACAAACGAGATTCTGGTTCTCACTATCCCACTTTGGGCTAACGTGGTGGGGAATGGCGCAAATCCCGTATAAACTCCTACGAACGACGGCATCTATTTCCAGGCGGTACTGGACGCCATGCTCTCACCTTTGGGCGTTATAGTCTGAACAATTGTGTAGTAATGAATTATAAGGAAAGAAAGAAAAGCTTTTCTTTTATCCGTCAGGATGGTCTCAAATATTGTTAGGTCTGTGTGATCCGTGGCGTCGGTTATGAGCTATTTCACGATAAGTGCCTCTCGCCGTTTTGTTTGTAAACAGTTGGAGAGCTCGCTTCGATTGTTTTAAAACCAACAGGAAAATCATTCGATTAATAATCGATATGAGATTCCGATGCTCTTAATCGAATCTAATTTATCTTCCGATGTGCCGTATAAATGAGCGCATTGAAAACCGAAATGAAAACATGTAAGCTGTGTATATATAATGAGAATGGTTTTCTTCGTTCGCCAATCACGCGAAAACGAGTGAACGTATCGCCACGGGTATTATATATATATATATAAACTGTAGATATACTATTTAGTTATATAGGCTATTTATTTTGTGAATTTCATAGATACTTCACGGTTTTAGTTTTAATAAATTTTTATATGAACATTTTCATTCCGTGTTATTTATGCGGTTGCTATAGTAACGGTTGCTATAGAAACTCATTTGCAGTTGCGGTTGCCCCCAAGGGATATTTCAGACAAATTTCAAGTCCTGTTTTATATCACAAGCAGCAAAGCGAACGAGGAACAGCTAGTAAATAATAAATAAAAATTGTCATGATTTACTGTGGGCAAGTGTCTCTTGCCGGAAGTCGGGTAATGATATCTATTGAGTGCAAACGTATTCCGGTTTTAAGGGCATTGTAGCTAGTGGAATTACTGCGGTAACGGGACTTAATGTTTTATGTTACGCGATGAGTGCAGTGTGGTGCTGTGTATATCATTCTAACTTTCCTGGAGACAGATCTCTGTTGCCGGAGACCGTCTATGTAGTTACCACTGCAGCTGCCATTTCTGCCGACAATCAGTAGTGTGCAAATATCACTATCTTCCGGTTTGAAGGGCGCTATAGCTGTAGTGAAATTGTCGAAATAATGAGTCCTTACATCTTGTAGTAGGCAACGAGCACAATGTAGTGTTGTGTATATCATCCTAACTAACGACACGCTATTATTGGCGGTAATGTTCACCATCAGGTGAACGCCCTGCTCATCTCATCGAGATGCCGAATAAAAAAAAAATTAAGCTTACTAAAAATTTTCCGGTGTTTTATTTGAATCGAAATCTCATGAGTGTTCACTTTTTTATCTAATTAAAATTTGACCTTAACTTCACGTCATATTAAGTGACGATGACACCGTTCATGGTGGAGTCTGCTAGTCAAGAATACTCCAGCTCTAATATACAGCAATACTGTTATAATCGTAGATTAAGTATGTTAATATAATATTTGAGTATATTGTAACTAGACAGAAATTAAATCGGAATCGAACCAGGGACCTCCGTAATGACAATCGGTTCACTGAGCCACTGGGACAGTTAAACGTGAATTATAGGGTTAAAAGATTAATAATATTATCGATCTTCAGATTGGATCTCGTTGGTTCGCCGCTTGGGGTCAGCGAGTCAGCCGCAAGCACCGCACTTAACTTCCCCGATAGCCACTTATGATCACCATAGACACCATCAATCTAGTAGACAGCAAAATTAAAATTAATTATTTTTGTACTATTTTCATGAAATAATAACAACAGGATACTTATGTATTTTCAATTTATGTCACTCTTAGAAAAGGCATAAGTGATTACAGGTAACAAGATTTGAGATCTTTGAAATCTTAGAACGATGTAAGCAATGTGATATGATATCACTTCATTGTATAATATAAAAAAAGTCTCCTAAGATAATTCGTTTAAAAATGGCGTCAATTTTCTCGAACAATATTGAATGTGGCGCTAACCTAACCTTACATTTGTTATGAATGAGTATCTGTTGCTGAACATAGGGCTGTCCAAAAGTTATTGTTAATTTCATCACCTGATGATACAGGTCATACTGGTGCGCATGGAGAGCCGTAGCCTCCTTTTGTGAAACTGTTATGGTACAGAAAGAGGACTGCTGATCGGGATCGAGAGAGGATAGATCCCGGTCGGACGCGCGGCGTCACGGCGCACCAGTGAATGGTGTTCCCCTAATTTAATGGGATCTTTGGGGTCGTTAGCGGTTAGGATGGGGGTTCTCATCGTCTTTTAAACGACCCTAAAGACGATGGCTGGACGTGGTCTCTGATCATTGAAGTAGTATACTTACTAGGATCTGCATAAACCAGCCACCGGGACGGGCTATCTCAGCATAGCGTTAGCGACGCCGCGGTCGTATTCCGAACGGAGATCCCGTGACCTCTCCAAATGCCGAAGTTGGCATCGAGGGGGTTTTAGTGGGTAAAAATCTCCATGTAACTCTGACTTTTCCCCGAAGACAGAGTAAGTTTTCAAAGATTTCCTCGCCCCTGAAACGAAAAGGTCATACTGGTGCGCTTTTTTTTTAAACGACCGCGATGTTCACCTGATGGTTAACGCCACACCTGTCCATAACAACGTGGCGCTACTTACGATACTTAGGATGTTAAACACAACAGCACATTGTGCTCATCGCTGTAAAACATAAGATATTAAGTACAAGATTTATTATTACCCCAGTAATTTCACTAGCTACAACACCCTTCACTATAATTCGTGCACATTACTGTTTGGCAGCATAAATAGGAACTACAGTGGTACTAGACGGTCACCAGCAATACAGATCTTCGACAAGTAAACCTGGATTTGTACCGTGTTAGTCGACTTTTATGAACCGCCGACCTTCGATTATATTTGTGGTTATTCTAACTAGTAACAGTAACCCTCTAAGGGATATAACCGCAAACATTTTACAGAGGTAATTAATAAATATAACCTATCTGCTCTTTTTTAGCTCTATGGCCACTCCACTTGATGGCATACGATACGACCTCTTCATTGAACATCATCTAAATGAAATATAAACCGCCCGAGCTCTTCGCGATCAGCTCATACCAATAAAGCCATTACTGTAACTAAATCTATTAAGGTTTTTATTTTAAGAAAAATACCAGCAGCAGCAGCAGTACAGACAAGTAAGCACTGCATACCCTGGCTCCGTAAACCTGTCTAAAGTTCACTGGTGGTAGGTCTCTATTGCTGGAGACCGTGTAGGTAGTTACCAGTCCAGCGCCTATTTCAGCTGTCAAACAGTACCGTGCAAACATGACAATGTTTCGGTTTGAAGGACGCTGTAGTTAGTGTAATTACTTGAGTAACGAGACTTAACATCCTATGTTTCAAAGCGACCAGCACAATATGGTGCCGTGTTTATCATCCTAACTAGCACCACATGGTCATGGGCAGGCGTATAAGCTCGCTCCCGCTGTAGTACCTACCTGTACGATCTCCAGAAGAAGGACTCATCACCAGCAGTTTTTTTAATTTTTAATTACAGGAAAAGGTATTCAAATATCATGCTAAAAGTCATCTTCTTTTCTTCTTAAACTCTACTCCTATTCGAAGATCTGTAAGGAGTAAACTCCAAGTATATCATAATAGTAAAATCTGGTCATCACGGTCTAGTATGAACATCATGTAGTTATAATACTAATAGAATATATAATACATGTTAGTTTAGAGTCCTCATGTCCAGAATTGGACATCCATCGTTTGAGATGATGACGAGGGGTGTAATGGTTCCCGCACAACTCATGGGATCCAAGCCATCCTCACCTGCATGTGGTGCAGTCTGCTTATCAAGAAATCAGCTACCCGCATTGGAACAGCGTGGTGTGAAATGGCTCACATCCGCCTATATCCATACCTGATAGACCTGGGAATCTTTGAAGACCTATGTCCAGCAGTGGACGTCTATCGGCTGATGATGATGACGATTGTTTTTATAATTCATAATCGCTTATTTGTTTGCTTTTAAAAACTTTCTATTTCCTTCACTCTTGACGGAGTGACAGTGTCAAAAGGTGGTGGTGGTGAAATGTCGCCGTTTCAGCGATTCCTGCTCTCACGATACATTACCACCGGTCTTTATAGATTCTAGAATGACCATACTTTCTGTTATGGTATCTTGGTGACATATTTTATAGTGTTAGTCTATCATTGTGCTTGTTAATTGACCATGTGGTCTTTTACCCTGAATGATCAATCACTCCACAAGTTGTACATACGAGAATCGTGTCCTGAGGATTTGTAGATGGACAATTCAACTTGTATGTTTAATGTTGAGGTCTCTTGTTAGACATGTGGACAGCCAGGTTATCTTAAGAATGCCTCCAGCTCCAGATTTCTAAGGCATCATTATACAAAACAATAATTTTTTATATATTTTTTATATCGATTAAACGACGAGACGAGCGGAACGTTCACCTGATAGTATGTTATAGGCTTGTCCATAACAACGTGGCGCCAGTTATGATGGTATATACTACACCGAGTTGCGCTCATCGCCTGAGACATAAGATGTTGAGTTTCATTATTAATAGCTACAGCGCCATCCAAACCAGGAACACAGTAATGTTTGCAGAATACTATTTGGCGGCAGAAATAGGAACTGCAGTGGTACATACTAATTAACACAATTATCATTAATGTTTAATAACAAATTGCAATTTAAATGGTATTAGATAGCTTGTAATATTTCTAATAAGCTTCTCCGTACAGCTTTTACTAGTAATTAGAATTGAATTCTTTACCGGAGTCGGGAGAAAAAAGTTAATATATGTTGACACTTCCACTCACAAATATTTTTATTGGTCGACCGCAAACCCCGCGCTCACCCGATTGGTCTATTTAAATGTGGAACTAATGATGGAAGGAGACGATGGGTAGTGCGAGTGCGGTTGGCTGTTAGGGGGAAAGAGACAGCTAGATACTTCTAGGTGCTTACCGATAAAGCGACCCGTTAACAGCGGACGCTAAGGAAGTACGATGCGCGGAACGTGCAGCGGCTGCATAGTAACATTACTACGTATTGGTACGTCAAATATTTAATTAATGATTTATTATTAAATACATACTGTTCGCAACTTTATCATCATTATTGTCCACTACTGGACACAGACCTCTCCCAACGGAAGTTACTTAGCACACCCGCAAATAACTAATTGCTATCTTAAATCTCACCTGTATTTCTGATAAAACTACCACCATCAGTACTTTTTCTTATTTCCGTTACTAGGTAATTCAGTTTAGAAATACATTATTTAATTTTATACGGTTAATAAAGCATATTTAAATGTTATTTATGAAATAATAAACACCAAAGTATTAGTTAACTTTTTCATTAATAAAATATAAGGAAGGGAAATCGTTTCCAACTAATAACTCAACTTGAACTTGAAAAATATTGAATGTAAATACACAAAAAAAAATAACAAACCAATAGCTATATTACATAGATTTCACTTAAGACTTATTCCATTGTTCTACGTTAATTTATCTGTAATTTAAGACCTCGAAATGTGACCATATACGAAAAAATATCTGAAATTATACTTATGGTCTATGGAAGCAACGAGATGTTGTTCTCATAATGATAAATGATACATGACTATGTGGCGTTAGTTAGAAGTTACACAGATCCACTTATGTTTGTCGCGAAGAGACACAAGATATTACCTCGATAGCTATTACAGTCATTAACTATAACGCCATACTTACTCAAACACAGTAATGTTTGCTTACTACTGTTCAGAGGCAGAAATAAGAACTGTCGTTGTACCTACCTAGACGATATACGACAACAGAGTATTTATGTCAGTTTACAAGAATACTTTAAAACCTTTGTTATACCTCTTCACTGGATATTTTTTTTTATACAATGAAGACGTGAGACGAACGGGACGTTCACTTGATCATAAGTGATACGCCTGAAATACGGCAGAAATTTACTGGTGGTAGGTCTCTACAGCCGGAGATCGTCTAGGTAGGTACCACTATAGCTCTTATGTATACCGCCAAACTATAGTTGACAAACATTACAGTGTTCCGATTTGGAGGGCGTTGTAGCTAGTGTAATTACTGGGGTAAGGAAACTCAACGTCTTTTGTCTCAAGCGGCGAGTGCAATGCGGTGCAGTGTGTAACATCCGAACTAATATCACGCCCATAACAATCGGTAGGGTTTACAATCAGGTGAACGTCCCGTTCGACTTTTCGCTTAATTGCTTAAAACTGACCTAGACGGTATCCGGCGACAGAGACTCTCCACCAGTATATATTATTTACATAATTTGGAGTACTTGTAAATAAATAATATTTGCAATGGCCAATACTCTACGTCATCATAATTTACTACTGAAGCGATCAAATCGCATTCACGTAAACATCTTCAAGAAAAACTCAACGATCCCCACTACGCGCACTTCGCGCGCTTTTTATAAAAACGAACGCCCCTCATACTGCCATCTCTTTTACACGCGTTGTATCGACGCGCGTCCGCATCGATCGCCGTCTCGCTCTAAAGCTTAAGGCAGTGAAGCGGCCAATCTATCGGGCGAAGTTTATTCGTTCAGTGAAAGCTTTGCGGTGAGACGGAGCCCGGAGCGCGCTGTGTTTATGTGCACGAAATATTCATTATGGAGCCGAAGATGAAAGGTTACAAGGAGCCGCTCACTGTGACAGATTGTGATAAGACAAACGTGAACCTGTCGACGCCGTTCTCAATTAACGACATATTAACCAAGGAGAACGAGGCGAAGTGCGATTACGAGAACTACTCGAACACGAGTTACAAAGTGAACTTTTTGGGTAAGCCCGCCAACTTTAAAGAGGACCCCTATCAGAGTAAGGAGGTCTTGGAGAAGAATATGAAGTACTACGACGACTGTAGCAGTGCGTATCGGGATTATGGTGATGATGCGGCTTTGGACATGTCCAGGAAGAATAATTATCCAGTCACGGAATTATCAGGTTTGTTTTTATTGTATAATTTTTATAGACCATATACCGCATAAATGTGTCGTAAACATTTCAGTATAACATTGATAAATATAGAGATCGTATCTCAACGTCATCTTTTGTGTATTATTTAATGTTCTAAGATCTTTATTATTAAAATTAATAATAGGTAAGAAGTTTTACTTATTATATATCTTTTTTTTAACACTACTATGTGTTTCATATTACACTTGAGTGAAATAGATGAAGTAAAAAGAAATGTGGTCATTTATTTTATTTAGTGGGGTGTAAGGGTCCTCGCATAACAACTCACGGCATCCAAACCCAACCTTGCCTGCTCGTGGTGTACCGTACTAATCAACAAACGAGGCTCTGGCTCCCACTAACCCGCATTGGAGGTGGTCGAAAATGGCACAAATCCCGTCCATATGAATCCCTACTCGATCGATGTGGGAATCTTTAAACTAGGGCTATGTCCACTTGTGGACGTGTATCGACTGATAATGATGTATTTATATAGTTATAGTTTTGGTCTAATCATACTTTGAATTATTTATCGACATTTAATATATATTATAGATTTAATTAGTATTCTATATTTGTCTATGTGAATATGAGAAAATTAGCAGAACAACATTTATATATTGTTTTTCTATACGTTTTATCAAATGGTATTAGTAGCATGAAATTTATATATATTAGCATACGTATATTTAATTAAACGTAAATTTAATTATTTACTCTGAAATTACTTCTATAGGTACTTTTGCATAAATTATCTTATATACATAATAACGCTTCCGCAGTACAAGATAAACATTAAAGAAATTTATATTACCAAAATACTATGTAATATAAGGTTTTTTACGGAGAATATAAAAACGTTTTGATAGTGATATGTTTAATAAATCGTCGTTTAATAAAGTAATAACTGCAATAAATTGTTTATACAACGATTACGAGAAACAAACATATATTACCAGAGACAGAACGTTACACCCACTCCACATCCTTTGATCTATTTCACATATATTATAGTAAATACGTAAACTGTAATATTTTGTATAACTATTTTGAAAATTTATAAGAGTATAAAACCTTATGAAAAATATCGTTTGATATAAAAAATGTGAGTTTAGTACGCATAACTTTTTTTATTGTCAAGCAATCTTGTTATACCTGCACTACGTAGATCTTTCTGTCTTCTGAAAGAGGACTGTGATATGTTATCAATTAAACGATTAATTTATTAAAGTCGCTAAGTAATATGTTATAGTGACATTTATGTACCAAACAACTGAGAAAACTCGGCTTACTATAATTTTTCTATAAACGAACTGATATATTCAAAAGATACCTCGCCTCAGGGGAATGTTACGGGTATATGAGTTTTCCAACCAAAGGGTCAAAAAAGCTAGCACTCAGTTCTCCAGCAACACGAAACCACTTCAAGTGTACGGTCCGCTTCCTGGGCTCATCTAATGTTGAATAAGGATCCTAATCTCTTGAACAGCTTTCTTAATTATTAATAACCCAAGAATATAACCTTAACAGCAGTAGTTACATAAAATGCCAAATTCAGTTTATCTTATTACCTTATTATAAAGCTATGACATACTTTAAAATGAATAAGTCATATTAACAACAGACCAACAAATAACAAAGTTATGAGAAGACAGAGAAGATAAAATTTATGAAATAACCCCCCCGTCTGTAGGGTGACTACATAAATGCCGTTAGCGGTAATTAATACCTTTGTTTTGGTTTCAAGGGGGAAATCTTCTAAAGATATCCTACTTCTGGGGGAAATCAGGGTTATGTGAGATTCTTACTCACTAAAACCAATTCGGTGATCTGCATCAGTGCATTCAGAGAGGCTCCGGGATTTCTTATAGAACGCACCCTTGCTTCTTTACACTTTCTGTTTTAAGTCGCTGGGGAGAAGCCTAACCCTCTTAGGCATCTGTCGCTGAGCCATATGCTGTTCCACGCAGGTTTGCTTATTGAGCGATAAGGGCCCCCACGCTGAAGGCTCGCGAAAGTCCTAGACCCTTTTAATCGCCTTCTACGACAGTCAGGGCTTACCTTAATTCTATACTTACTAGCCCGATACTACAGGGCTGAGCGGTAACGTACCTACTAAACTAAGCAGTAAACTTAACATACACAACCTTGAATATTAAATTTTCAAAAATCAAAAATCTTACAGTAATCTTATTAGTCTTGATTATTATAACAATATATAATGCGTTTATTAAAAATATAGATATCCCATTAAATTAAGACTACAATGAATTAGGATGAAGCTACATTTGAGTAAAAATAACTAATCGCAATATATTTTTTTTTATCCACAATTTTGATACTAAGTGACAACAAGAAATAAAATCTTGAATTATGATCGCCCAGAATCCACTGTTCTGATCTCGTATTGACACTTGGAAGATAGCAATGCAATGCAGACCATTTATATTATCAGGTTTGTAACTAGTTAGACCAGGTCTTAGAAAAATCTTACCAGCACTTCAAACTAAACATGAGATCCTAAACTCATATCCGGGACCTTCACTTAATTCATCACGAAGGCAATTAAAGTATACGCCATAATCGATACTTAGTATCAATTTCATTATTATTTTGATCTAGAGAGATATGATTTCTCTTTATCTATATATATAATAAAAATGGGTTTTGTTTGTTTGGCAATCACGTGAAAACTAGTGAACGTATCTACATGGAAACGTTGTGGATGGTTATATGCTATTTATAATTTGAATTTCATAGAACTTTCATCGTTTTATTTCTCATGAACATTTACAAACATTTTCATTTCGCATTGATTATGCGGTTGCTATAGTAACGGGTTGCTCTCAAGAAATATATCAAGGCTAATTCTATATTACGGCCAGCAATACGAGTGGGGAAGTTGGTACATATATATATGATTATAACTAAAAAGTATTTATATATTTTTTGTGACAAGTCACTGCAGGTCACAAGCGAAATTCATAGAGGACAAAAAAAAAGAAACAAACGAAGGACGTTCGAAATTCAAATCGCCAACAATGCATGTGTAATGGCGCGTTCACACCGGCGGTGCCGCGGCGCGACATCGCACCGCCACCGGCACTTGTATTACATCGCCCCTCATTATGCCAAGTGACTTGAAAGCACTATTCGAGCATTCAATTTAGTAATTACAGTGTTCCATCGCCACGTGGCGGATGAATTGCTTCACGTAACAAAACCTTTTTAGTTAATTCCCTATAATGCGTTCAGGTCTATAGAAGTAGTTAACGGATGGTCTAGGAATTTAATCCCTTATTCACAAATAACTAGACAGAAAATAAACTAAACAGCGGTTGGTGCCTAACTGGTCGTAGGTCTCTGTTGCTGGAGACCGTCTAGGTATCACCGCAGCTTTGCAAACATTACTGTGTTCCGGTTTGAAATTGCTGGGGATATTATGTCTGATGACGACGAGTGCAATGTGGTCCTGTGCATCCTAATTAGCACCACGTCATCATGGGCTTTTCTCATCGCTTTGTAGTATAAAAAAAAGTGATCTACTGTTTTCTATACAACAGAGAACATTTTTAGATCTGTGTAGTACATAAAGACTTTTGTTCAATCGTGTTTATAGATTAATACCTTTTACAGTATATTATATAAAATGTTTATTAATATACCATTCTTTTATTGAACAAAAGACTGATGTTTTTTGTTGTCTAAGTTAATACTTAGTGACTTAACAAAAGATTGTACGCACGCGAAAACAGTGTTAGGCACTATACAAATTGTGTCTACGGTTTAATGATCGGCGACAATTTGTGTAATGGATTCATTGTGAACGCTCCTTTATAAGCAGATGGCGTGCCTGTAACTTTGACTTGACGATTTTTTAAAGCGACTAGATCAGTGGGACGTTCACTTGATGGTAAGTGATACGCTTGCCCACACCAACGAAAGTAGGATTGATATACATTGCACCTCATTCTGCTGTGCCTGGTGACAAGACATTGAGTCGCGTTACTCCAGTAATTACATTAGCTGCAGCGCCCTTCAAATCGGAACACAGCAATATTTGCACACCACTGTTTGTCGACTACAATAGACGTTGCGGTGGTACCTATCTAGACGGTCTTCGGTCACAAAGACCTATCACCAAGGTATCGGTGTCATTTGACAGTATAAATTGTTACCTTCACATAATCTCTTATAATGGAGACTATTAGTAATATTAAGGGTAGTTTCTTTTAGTAAATAAAATCTTTTCCATACTTGTTAAGCGGCTCCCCGTGGATGCAATTTGTTGGGTGGTAATTTCGTGGACATTCTTCACTCTCGAGTCGAGCACGGGTAACTTCTTTGTGCATTTACTGATCGTTGAAAACTCTCGTATAACTTATCGATTATTTTGTTAACCATTTGCTTAACTTACTCCTGTTATTTTATTTCATATGTTAACTCAGGAAGTATGTAGGTGTCTGCTGCCAGAGACCGTCTAAGTAGGTACCATTGCAGTGCCTATTTAATGTGCAAACCTTACTGTATTTCGGATAGAAGGGCGTTACAGCTAGTGAAATTCTTGGGATAACGATACTTGACATCTTCTGTCTCAAGGCGACGAGCGCAATATGATGCAGGATTGCTATAATAAATAAGAAATAAGTTTAGATATTTTTATTTTACAAATAGTTCGACAATAAAATGTTGTAACTTACTTATATTTCCATCATATTTTATTATACTTACTTCTCATTGTTACAGATGACTACGACTCTCGCTCGTCGACCACGGGATCACCAATCCGCCGCAGCAATTCTTCCCCGAACTCCGACATCGGCTACAAACCCTTCAATCTCCACTACGAACCCCGCAAGTGCACCACTCCGCCACCAACGGACTCCAGAGCGCTCCACTCGCCAAGCTATAACTTGAATGAATACACACAAAATGGCGGACGTAAGAAGCGATCAAGGGCAGCCTTCTCGCACGCACAGGTTTACGAGCTCGAAAGACGGTTCAGCCAACAGCGGTATCTATCCGGACCCGAACGCGCGGACTTGGCGGTGAGTTTGAAACTCACGGAGACACAAGTCAAGATATGGTTCCAGAATCGACGGTACAAGACGAAAAGAAAACAGATGCAGATGCAGGAGAGCGGCATGCTGGCTGCGGCGGCGGCGGCGGCGAACCACGCGCGGAAGGTAGCGGTCAAGGTCCTCGTCAACAACAACGGCCAGCCCGCCTTACCCGATCTGAAACCATATCAGACGCCGCTAATCGGGAAGCCGTTAAATCCGGCACTGTTCACGCCACCCAATCTTCTAGAAGGTTCACCTATATTAAAACACTTTGCGGGCGTCTACGGCGTAGATTTCGCAAAGAACCCGGAGTACAAAGCACTCCTGCAGGAGTCATACAACCAGGCCGTCCTGCAGTCGTTATACGGTCCGCATCTAGGTGTTAATTATCCTAATCTACCATTATCATACATGTACTACCCAGGTCATTCGTCATTTGGTCTGCCGGCGCCGTGCGACTTGGATAGGAACCAGGGCGAGATGAGTATAGAAGTAAAAGAGTTTGAAGACAGCACAAGAGTTAAGGATAAAGTAGAAAAGGTCAAAATGAGGATTGACGACAATGAAAACAGTAATGGGAGTATGGCAAGTAACATCGAAATAGAAAATTGAAAAAAAAATAGAAATATAGATGATTCTTCTAATGGTGGTGGGTCTCTGTTCCAGGAGACCGTTTACGTAGGTACCACCGCAGCTCATATTGCAGCCGGCAAGCAGTAGTGTGCAAACAATACTGTGTTCCAGTTAGAAAGGCGCTATAGCTAGTGTAATTACTGGGGTAACGAGACTTAACAGCTTATGTGTCAAGGCGACGAGCGCAATGTGGTGCAGTGTGTATCATCCTAATTAGCGCCACATTATTATGGGTAGGCGTATCACTCACCATCAGATAAACGTCGGGCTCGGCTTATTGCTTATATGAACAAAAATAATTCTAAATTCAAATATATTTTCAAACTGTTCCATCATCATCATCAGCTGACAGACGTCCACTGCTGGAGATAGGCCTCCCCCAAAGATCTCCGCAAGTGTTTAGCGAAACATTTATTTAATATTTAGTAACCACCTCCGTATCGTAGTGGCTGACCGCTTGCTGATACGGAAGTACCTGGTTCGATTCCAGGACCACTTGTACTGGAGTTGGGGTGATGGTATGACATTGCCATGACATCACCGCTGTGTACCGGCTATCAACGTATGAAGGCCACAGGACATTCTAGACGAGCACGCTTTAACATCCACGACCTCATTATCACTTAACCATCATGTTAAGTTTAGGTTAAATATGAGTCCATTGTTTTGTGTAAATACCATCAGTTAAATCGAATCGAGAAGCTGAGGATCGAATTGGTTTTCTCAATCTGATCGACAAACTTCAGTTTAGGAGCACCTGATGACGATGACGATGACGACGAGTCCGCTGTATATGCGTTTAATTAAAAAAAGACTTTTAATTAGTAACGATTAAGTTAAATAATCTTTGCACAAATTACGGTTTGTTGAAGACCTTGAACGGTTTAATTTAACTGTTACATTTGTTACGCGACGTTGCCAGTTAACCAAAGATATGATATTTAAACCAAAGTTTATACCAAAGACAGATCTAGGAGCACCTTTATATAGATAGATGAATTGTTGGTAGTTATTCCTTTGTAAATATTGACTTTTGAACGTTTAGATTATATTGTAAAGTAGTTGGAAACGTTTGTAAATATTGTGTATGTGTATTAGTTAATTCTACATTTTTTAATAAAAGTGCAATAGTTTATTTTATGTTTATTTAATTTTTTTTAAACATTCCCTAAATCACGTTTTTGTACCGTTCATACATAACCCGTTCTCCCGCTTGACAAACGCGCCTACGTTGCCAAATGGCGTATATCCTTTTTTGCATTCCACCATCCTTGATAGTAGACATGATTACTATTATCATCATACCGATGGAAGGTCACTGCTGTACATAGGCCTCCCCAAAGATTCCTGGATAGACCGGGTAGGGATTCATATGAGGGTTCCCGCACAACTCACGCTGCGCGAACCCGCATTGGGCCAGCGTGGTGGAAAATGGCCCAAATCCCCATATCATTACTATATAACTACTAATAAGACACAAACTGTGATGGCGACGATAATGAAATATGAGTGATGAATAAAAAAGTTGATCTCTTTTAAACATAGACTGTAGTGGTTATTCACATAAAAGCCGATGAGGATGCGAATGATAAGATTCAATCATCAGGCGATATGGTGGTCAAATTTCGACTTAGAAATTACATAAATATAATTTACATAAAAATGTAACGATTGGAATTATTATTCAGTCAATTAATCAATCATCAGCCGATAGATGTCCACAGCTGGACGTAAGCATTCCCCAAAGATCTCCATATCGATCGGACCTCTGCAGTCTTACAGTGTGCAGGTTCCGCTGTTTTTAGGGATTCATATGGGGGATCGCCTTAAAGTAATATTAATCTAAATGATGGTTACTATATCAGGAATACATAGACTACCAGTTCAGATTGATCATTACATATGGAAAAAGAAAAAAAATCTTTTAATCTCTTTAAATTATCCAAGGAAGCAGTTCCTCTTTGTATTTGATATGTTGTTCATATATAAATCTGATTTTTAATATGACATATATAACAACACGGCATAGTTATCTCGGCCAAATATTGTACATACTACTTGCTAGGTTCAAGGTATAATTAATTTTTTTTTGTGTATTGATAAGAAAAAAAAAAAACAATAGGTGAAATGAGAATTACATAGTACCTTAACGAAGAGAAAATATTTAGAGACTGCTTGTCTGGGAACGGCTAGGTTATTTGGGATTTGTACCCACTAAAACCCTTTTAGTGGTCCTCCTCAGTGGAGGGTGGAGTCTGGGATCGGTTACGTAATTCACCAGTGCCTACTTGTACCACACTTAAAAACTTCCTAGTGAAGGCCGTAACTTTCTCCAGCACTCTCGCTTTACTGAGATAAAATCGAAACCATCACATAGTTGTCGTCCACCCTAGGCTTCCTTAGCAATAGGGACCCTCACATTTATACCTCGTTAACCCCAAGTTATAGTCGCTTTATACCACAGGCCCTAGTCCTATCCTTAATAGCCCGAGGCTACAGGGTAACAGAATTCCTATGTCCTTTAATTCCTTGTAACATTTACGAAAGACCTTTAAACATTATTTAACATTACCTTACTATAGTAATTTTTTTATGTTACGAAGCGACGAGACGAGCGAGACGTTCACCATATGGTAATTCATACGCCTGCCCAGAAAAACTTGGTATAAGTTAAGATGGTATATCGCAACACCAAAAGATTTTAAATCTCGCTACCTCAGTAATTTCACCAGTTACAGCACCCTACAAACTGGAACACAGTAATGTTTGCAAACTACTGTACGGCAGCAGAAATAGGAGCTGCGGTAGCACCAGTAAGGTATTTGTAACTAATACAAGAATACAGTTAATATCTTTGGTATAATTTGTATAAAAGGGAATGTAAGGATTCTCGCTAAACAACTCACGGGATCCAAGCCATCCTCACCTGCTTTTGGAGCATCTTGCCAATCAACAAACGAGACTCTGGCTCCCACCAACCAGCATTAAACTAGCGTGGTGGGAAATAGCTCAAATCCCTCTATATGAAACCCTACCCGATCGATGTAGGAAGCTTTGGGAGAAGCCAATGTCCAGCAGTAGACTCCTATCGACTGATGACAATATACGCTTAGAACTAATATAAATCTATGATTTTTTTTTATGTAATTAAGCGATGAGACCAGCAGGACGTTCAACTGATGGTAAGTAATACGCCCGCCCATAACAACGTGGCACTAGTAAGAATGGTATGCACTGCACCACATTGCACTCGTCGCCTGAGACATAAGATGTCGAGTCTCGGTACTCCAGTAGTTACACTAGCTACATCGCCCCTCAAACCGGAACACAGTAATGTGCTACGATATCCGGCAACAGAGACCTACCACCAGTAGTAATGATGAAATATACGAATGTAGTGTTCAATCCGTTTGTAAAGAAATCATTTCTTTAATATCAGGATGTGAGTTTAATGTCCGTTTATTTTATTGGCAGAAGAGAGAAATAAGAGGAAACGTTATAAACACCATAAATCAAGATTTATTGATGAAAGATGCTGTTATAGAGCGCAGTTACTTTTGCTTGTTTCATATGGACGATGTTTGAGAGAAAAAAAAAAGTCTTTTGCGTGTTTTACATGAATAATAGTAATTTAAATAAATCTATGTATTTAAGGTTATAAGAACATAGTACTGTAAAACTTTTGCGAACTAAGCTGACCAGCAGGAAGCTCACTGGTGGTAGATCTCTGTTGCCGGAGACCGTCTAGGTAGACACCATCACATTCCTATTTTTACTGCCAAGCAGTAGTCTGCAAACGCTCTTATGTTCCGGTTTAAAAGGTGTTGTAACTAGTGAAATTATTGGGTAACGAAACTTAGCATCTCATGTCTAAGACGGCTGACCAGCTCGACATGGTGCTGTTTATATTACCACTATACGATCGAGACGACTTATTATAAACATTTCGTATTGTTTTTGCGGTTGCTATAGTAACGGTTGTAATATAAAGTCATTTGCGGTTGCGGTTGCTCTCAAGGAATGTTTCAGACAATTCAGTCTCATTTTATGTTACGGCCAGCAGAGCGGGCGGAGAAGAGCTGGTTATAAAATAAAACGAACGTTTTAATCACTTATTGTTAATTAAAGTTACTTTAGAGAATGTATTTTAATGTTGCTATATTTAAATATAATAATAATACGATTAAATAAAGTAATATTCGTACGGAGCCCGCTGTAAATGTAAAACTGCGCTTTGAAGGCGAGGTGAGACGGCAGTCACTCACGGCGCCGAGTCTTGGAAAATTCTTGGGCCGGAAGTGGAAGATTGAAATTTTCATAATATTACCTCACCCCGCGCCCCTTCGCCTCACTATTCATATGATAATTTTATGAAAGATTACGCTTCAAGACTGTGGAGATGGATTAGAGTATTACATTTTAGTGTCATATATATTTCCTATCATTTTAAATGTTCGAAAACGTTACAGATTATTCAATTATTTATAAATAAATTTAAACATATATATTCACTTACATATACCTATAGCAGTCACACATATAAATATTTTTAGGACTTGAATTATACTTTAATACTTTTATATAATATAAACCCTCGCATAGATAAAGGATAAAGTTATTCTCACTTGTATTCAAACAGTTTTAAAAATTTGTTAAAAATTATAAAAAAAAACAGAAATAAAAGTATTTGTATAAAATTATGCAGAATAATAGTTTTCCTTTAAGTAACGTATTCTATGTTAACATAGAATCTAAAATGAAAGGCGTAAATAAGTTAAAAGTTAATATTAAGGTGAGGCTTAATATAAAATTCGGAATTCACACTAAACCTTATTTATTACGGTATTGTTTCAAGATTTTATTCTCCCAAATTCTCCTCCTAGGATGTAAGGGGTTTCGCACAACTTCTTACGGAACCCAAGTCAACCTCACCTGCACGCGGTGCATCATGACAAATAACAGACGAGGCTCTGACCATCGACCAACCCGAACTGAGCCAGCGTGGTGGCGCTAACGCTCAATTCCCCTTCAGTGAGGATCCTTGGCAGCTACAGCTTTTCTTTATATTTTTTTTCAATTAGGCGACAGGACAAGCTGGACGTTCACCAGTTGGTAAGTGATACCTCTGCCCATAACAACATGCCTCTAGTTAGGATGATATACATAGCACCACATTACACTCGTCGCCTAAGCCATATAAGATGTTAAGTCTCGTTAGCCCAGTAATTACACTAGCTACAGCGCCCTTCGAACCGGAACACAGTACTGTCAGCATACTACTGTCTGGTGGCAGAAATAGGCGCTGCGGTGGTACCTAAATAGACGGTCTCCAGCAATAAGGGTTCTATAGGGTTCTAGGAATCAGTACCATTTGATGGCAGAAATTATTACCTTGCCATAGTCTCTTATAATGGAGATTATGAGTATTAAGGGTAGTTTTTTTAGTAAATAAAGTCCATTCCATACTTGTTAAGCGGCTCCTCTTGGATGCAATTTGTTGGGCGGTGATTTCGTGGACATTCTTCACTCTCGAGTCGAGCACCGGTAACTTCTTTGTGCATTTACTGATCGTTGAAAACTCTCGTCTAACTTATCGATTATTTTGTTAACTGTTTGCTTAACTTACTCGTGTTATTTTATTTCAAAATTTAATTCAGGAAGTACGAGGTCTCTGATGCCGGAGACCGGCTCAGTAGGTACCACCGCAGTGTCTGTTTAATGTGCAATTAACGTACAAAAGTTGTTGCGTTTCGGATTGAAAGGCGTTGTAGCTAGTGAAATTACGGGGGTAACGAGACATAACATCTTAATCATCATATCATCTCAAGGCGACTAGCGTAATGTGTTGGAATGTATATCATCAGCACTAGCGCCATATTTTTATGGACAAGCGTATCACTTACCATCGCGAAAACATCTTGGTTATCTCGTCGCTTCGTCAAATAAAATAAATAAAATATGCTAGGGTAGTCTGACAACAGTCAATTTACGTCCCCACGATTGGGGCACAGGCCTACCCTCAATATAAGGGCGATGGGGCCATAGTCACCACGCGGGCCCAACGTGGGTTGGTGACTTCACACACACCTTAGAATAAATTCTAATTCATGTGCAGGTTTCTTCGCAATGTTTTCCTTCACCGTACTTTCCAAGGTTCGAGCCCGCGACCTTCGGAATGAAGGCCACACGCTCTAACCATTAGGTCAGAGAGCTACAGATTTAGATTTTAATTAATTATAATAAAAGAAATAGCTAGTTAATTAAAATAATAATAATCTACTATAAAAATTCGTTTATATTTCTATACAGGATATTACTGACCGTGGGTTTCAGATATCAGCACCGGTGCGTTTCGTAGAGAATCCGGGAGTACCACCTAATGCACTGAACGAGACCACCGAGGGGGTTTTAGTGGGTGTCCAGTAGAAGTCCCTTATAACCTTGTCTTCCCCAGAAACAGGATAAGATCTCGGTTATTAAGGACCGTCTAGGTAATTACCACTGCAGCACATATTTCTGTTACCAAACAGCAGCAAACATCATTGCGTTCCGGTTTGAAGGGTAGCTACTAAAATTACCGGGGGTAATGCGACTTCATATCTCATGTACACGAGCACAATATATATATATATACCATATATATATATATGGTAATGTGTGTATAATTCTAGATAGCGTTATTATGAGTAGACCTGTCACTAACCATCAGAACGTCTCTACTTTTCGTGTAATAAAAAAATTATAAGAAACTATCAAATATAATGAAAATACTAGAATAAATGAATTTAACAATCGAATTCAATTATTATAATAGTTACAATGAGTCTGAAGATACAATGACAGGTTTAGTGACAATGAGAAAAAAAGATGAATGGCGGCAGATATACGATACGAGAGGACTAATGAAGCTGTAAGTTAATTCGTAAAAATTCTTACCCTTTTCTAGAAATGAAAATTCCATCATCACATAGCTTTAAAACACTATATATTTATTATAAATGGACATTGAGATATATCAAATTTATAATAAACATCCAAAAACATTTTTATTGATGACATCTCTGTGACTGCACACTGTTGATATACAGGTACCACTGCAGCGCCGATTTCTATCACAAAATAGTAATATAGAATACATGTCTTTGTTCCGATTTGAAGGGCGCTATAGCTAGTGTAATTACAATTATTGTTACTATCAGAGATTCAATAATTGATACTGTCAACAAGGTGTACGTAGACCTGAACAGAGACTAGACCGCGTTCGCTCTTCCGCGATTCAGCCCGTTTGAACTTTAGGTCGGTGGGGGCATGGAAGGTTGGAGGGTTGTTCCTATCTACTGTTACTATCATATGAACGTTCTTCTCATCGAATTGTCCTATAAAAAAATAACGAAGAAAATCTAAAAACATTCGATACCGCATTCGATGTAAATACAAACAAGATCAATTGGGTATATTGGCTGTCTGTAGTAAGAACCCGTCAATATACCCAATTACAGGTAATTAAACAACATTCCGTGAAAGCGTTTATTTAAATCCATTTCGTTTCCTTTTAAAACAGAAGAGATGGGTCGACAATTAACGATTGTCGATGCGCTATAGAGCTCTAAACATTGCATTACCGCCCATCCTCTCATCAGGACAAGCAGAGAAGTACGATTTATCGATAATATAATTAAATAACCTACTGATAACAGGTCTCTGTTGACGGAACCCGTCTAGGTAGGTGTCACCGCATCTCCTGTTCCTGTCGTCAATCAGCACTGTGCAAACATAACTTTGATGCGATTTGAATGGCGCTGTACCTAGTGTAATTACGGGGGTAACGAGACTAATACTCTTATATCTCAATGCGATAAACACAATAAGTTGCAGTGTACAATATCCTAAACAACGCCACGTTTTTATGGGCAGGCGTAGCGCTTATCATCAGGTCGTCTTGCTCGTCTCGTCGCTTCGTAGAATAAAAAAATAAATTTTTGTTTCAGATTTTCCTTACTCTATTTATATCTTTGTTTTCATTCATTTCAGCTATTGACATCCGGTATCTGTGACAAGCTGTGCTGGGTAGTCATACATGTTAATAGTTATTATAATTCTAATACACTAATGTAATAAACAATGATATTATTGGAGAAAATTCCTAATGAGTGTTAGAATTTGCCAAGGAGATGGATAAAACCCAACGATCAATAATAGTGGTGATAAATATTTATCACACCAGCCTGGCTAACTATGGCTAGCCTTATTCTAAATCTACCGAAAGTAAGTTTTGCTGTGTTCTAGCTGCTAATATAGGAAGAGCCAGTATATTCCGGAGAATCACGCTTCACCATTCACGACTGCATCAACACCAAGTAAAGTTAAAGAACAATATTAGACTAATGGATAAACATCCATGTTGGCACAAGAAAGCGCGGATAAAAAATTTATATAAAGAAGGTATATAATCGATGACACAAACTAAATCGATAAACTGCATTAAATGTTACAATATCGATATCGTTATGAAACTGTACACGGCGTGACTAAGATCTGTCGAGCGCTGGCCGCGCGACGGCACTAGGGGCTCGTGTTTCGGCGAGCACGTGCGCCGGAAATGTCATCAGGTAAACAAATACGGCCCTAACGCGCATCACTAATTACTGCCCGCTCTGATGTAAACATCGGCGAACTGGGGACTGAATTAACCATTACGTTTGTCTTTTTTATTTTATTTTTAATTTTGTACTCGCGCCATTCGCTCGGAATATTGAAGCGAATAACATTTATAGGCCGCATGGAGAAATCCGAATACTTTCAAGTTGAATACAAAAAAAAAAACAATTCTGTCTACATCTGTTTTATACTGCATTACTAGTGGTAGGGCACTTTTGCCGGAAACTGTCTGGTAATGTACAAACATTATTGTGTTCCGGATTGAACGGCGCTATAGTTATTGTATTTACTGGAACAATGAAGCTTAATATCTTGCTGCGGTGCTACGTATACCATCCCAACTAGAATCACAATATTATGGGTGAACATATTACCATCAATGGAACGTTACACTTAATGAGTAGAATATTTTTTATTTGCGTATTTGTTTAGAAAACTATAAATATAGCGTACCTCCATTTCTAAGCACACCGACGGTTAACCTAAGCGAGAATGCACCGTAGAGATTAAGTCCAGGTTTTGTAACCTAGTTTTAATGAGTAAATAAATAAATGATTTATCGTACGCGACGTCCTTAAGATGTCCACATGTATATTATCATCACTCAGTAACGACTTGCGACCGTTTGATTGCGTCCGTAATGGCGGCCATTCCCAGCGCTTTGTTTACAACGCACATTTGTTACAAATCGACACTGCGTGCGGTTCTCATCGGATGCTGTACTAAGATATCATTAATGCTTAGAAAGCCAATGGCTTAGTAGCTAAAGTGGCTGGATGTTAACTTTGGTATAAAGAAAAGTTATTGATTTATTTATGATACTAGATGTCGTCAGCTGGATTCCATTAGTAGTCGTTATTATAATTTTTTTCTGTACCGACGAGACGAATGAGACTTTCACCTGATGGCAAGTGATACGTATGTTCATAACAACGTGGCGCTGTTTAGGGTGATATACTTTGCACCACATTCCATTCAACGCTTTAAGGCATACGATGTTTAATCTCTTTATCCCAGTCATTTCACTAGCTACAACTCCTTCCAATCCGAAACACAGTAATGTTTGCACCCTACTGTTTGGCGGCAGAAGTAACAGCTGCGGTTGTACCTACCTAAGCAGTCCCCAGGAACAGAGACCTACCACCTGTAATACAATAATAAAATGGGACAATAAAAAACACTTAAGTTACATTTAACATAACAAGTCGAACACAATTTAGTATAAAGTAAACTAGCCTCATATTGTTTATATTTCACCTGAAGGATCAACTTAAGTCGCATAGTTGAATTAAAAACCTCCAAAACAGGGTAACTGTATATTTTATATTTCAACAGATCAAACCTATTTGTTAATCGATGGTTAGGTATTGCTACTAGGTCTAACTAAAGCTAGGTATCTTAAGAACATCTCTTAAATACCAAAACTTCAATAAAATTATTAGGTCCCTTACAGTTATCATTGATTGTTCATAAAAATTTTCATATTCTAGTTTTGAAGGTTGAACGAAATATTGTACAACCAAGGTTTACCCCTTTTGAACAAAAAAAAAGGTTAGCACAAAAAGGCGAATTAGTATAAAATCCGCCACGCCACTTAACTAACAGGCAAAACAGTTTAAAAGGAGTCGCGACGTCAAAAAAATTTTCACCAGATTTTATGCAAGTACTACTCCGTACCACTTGTAGCGATATACGATATATTATATATTTATAATGTACATGGGTTTTGTTTGTTGGCAATCACGTGAAAACTAGTGAACGTACCGACGTGGACACCTATCGTCGCGCAATCATTGGTAGATCATTTATTTTTTGAATTTCATAGAGTTTTCTTTATTTTATTTCTGATTACTTATTGCTTACTATGTAAGTGACACGAACCGAGAAGGCGATAGAAGAAAAAAGAGAAAGTGCCAGAATAAGCACTATACTTAAGTATATTGTAAATATAACAGATTTTTTTTGTAATTTCTTACAATAAAACAAATTCAATACGCACACACAACACTTGCGATGAACTCGCAGAGAACTCACTTAATAATTTCGAGTTGCAGTGGTACCCACCGTCTCGTCTAGACGACAGGCGTCGACCACCCTGCCGCGGTCACTTCACAAAAGACGACGACGGCACTTGCTTTACTCCATCAAAGTCGTTGGTGGCCTCAGTCAATGGAACTGCAATTAGCTTTTTTTCGCCGCAAATCCTATGGGAAAGGAGACATCGGATGGTATCGAATGTCATTTCGGCTTACTTGACTAATACTTGAACTCGATTTCACATAACGCATAGTTACAATAAGTCCTGTCTGGTCTTCTGTTACTGAAGACCGTCTAGGTAGGTACCATCTCAGTTTCTACTTCTGCCTACAGTATACAAACACCACTGTGTTCCAGTTTAAAGAGCATTGTAGCTAATGAAATTACTGAGGTAATGAGACTTAATATCTCGTCTCCCAAGGCGACGAGCACAATGTGATGCTTTGTATATCATCCTAACCAGGCACGTTGCCAGGCGTATCACTTACCATTAGGTGAACACATCGATGATCTACAACATGAAGGTGATAACTAACGAGGCGAGTTCTTAGCGCTTTACCATCCAAACTTTATCACATATGGCCAGGAAACCAAACATCTTCCTGTTAAACTTTTGCTACTGGAAAATTTATATGTTCAAAGATCACATCGCGCTTAAACTAGATTACTTCAACTTAATCAATTTTTATTACATCCCTTACATACAGGAACCACTTAGGTTGTTACGCTAAGAGCTGGAATCTTTTCAATTATTCCTTTCAAAAAGTCATTAAAAAGGAAGAGAGTTTCATTAATCTCATATCCTCAGTTTCATCATCCATAGGAGAATGTCTTGCTTGACTTTAACCAATAACTATTGACAATTAATAGCGATGGTATAGATCTAGATTACTAAAGAGCTTTTCAAGTTAACTAAGTAAATAAGAAACTTTTAATGAACACTATCAAACCAACAATCGCGATGAAAATATTACACAGGCTATACTTATTTCATAATAATAATATAGCGCCAATAATACTAATTATTAATATATTAGAAAATATGTTTATTATTATAATAACGAATTTCAATAATGTGTTTTATTTCTCCGTAATTTTCTGAAAACTTAACACCATACTAACAAGTATATAATCGTGTTTCGATTTTAATGTTAAACTTTCAGTACTAATTTTTAACTATATAGTAGTGGGATATTAACTGCGGATTTTATGGTTTTTTTATATATTAAAAAAAACTTTCGTAATAATTAAATAACAGTACAAATATAATCATATTTCAGGGTCTATAAATCAGGTTTGCGATATGTCTGTTAGTTTCCTTTATAGATAAATCTATGTATACAGTTGTTTATTGGATTATGCTCGAATGAAATTAACTTTATAAATAGGTTAACTCTTTTAATGCATATGAGTATTGTTCCAAAGATGTAAAGGCACCGATTTATTACACTTTTCCATGTACCATTAACCCCATACACGCGTGCGCACTTCACGTTACTGCAACTAATTATCCGTTCCCCTTCGAGCGCGTAAAAAATACGTAATTATGGATATAAAACCTCTTTCGTCGTAAAATAGCCAGATAAAAAGGTCGTGAAGGCACTTCCTCCGTTTAATCCCCCATAAAATGGTTCCGTCGATCCATTAACACTATTTTTACGCTTTTTTTTTCCCAAATTCATTGAACGAGCCGTCCTCAATGAGGCTCATTTATATTTTAAAAAGATCGAAAATAACAACATTTGTTTACATAAATTTTTAGTGTGAAACGTAAACTGTGTGCCGAATTTTCTAATCTTAAGGCCATCTCGACGGGAAATAAGATCTAAAACGGCGTAACCTGCTAGGACTCGAATGTTATGATCTTGTTTGAGGAAACGACGTTAGATTCAAGCGATTTACATCTTTAACGACGCTTTAATTAATTTATTGGCGCTTGTTAAGCGGAAACGAGAAGATATTGAGTTGCCTATTTAATATTCGATGAATAATTGCCAACATATTATTATAAACTATGTTTAAAGAAACTTTACTTACTTTGCTCCCATATTCTAAGTTACAGCAAATTTACAATACATATATGATCATTGTATAATAAAAAAAAATCAATAGATTAAAATTAATAGTACAGTATCGGATTGAAAGATTTAATTCAACATTACTAATACCATTTAAGAACAAAAATATTTTTATGAGGAAGTCTACTCCATGGTTGCCAAGTCGGGCAGTGTTCGCTATGTGATATTTACAAGGAGCATCCGGCGCACAACTATTACTTAATAGTCGTTCGCGACGCACCGACCTAATGCCCCGCAACACCTTCTCAAACTTCACACCCTTAAATAATTTTAACTCATACTAAACATTACTTTTCTGGTGGTAGGTCTGTTACTGGGGAGATACGAGACTCAACATCTTAAGTCTCAAAGCGACGAGCAGGATCCGGTGATGTGTATAACATCTAAACTAGCGCCATCTTGTTATGGGCAAGCGTATCACTTACCATCAGGTGAATGTAAAAAAAAAGTGCTTGATTTTTACAATATTTTCGACGTCGTCTGCTTTAAGACGTTCACTGCTTCAGGCCTCACTCAGAGATCACCACGCCAATCGATTATACACTGCTTGCATCCAGTGACCTTCACCAGAGGGTCCACCTTTTGAAGGAGCTTCCAGCATTGTGTATTAAGATATATACAACCCTGATCGTATATGTTTAGTATTTAAGCATTTGTCTAGGATTTTTTGTTGTTTTTTTTTTACTAGACATAGCTACCATGGCATCCTAGTAGGAAACTGTAGCCAAGTAAGTGGCAGAATTTGAATAATGACAATTTTATTGATCAGTCTGCATTGCGGACTTTTGACAAACAGAATAACTTATTGCGTTTTATTTATTTATTTATTCGTTAATTCGTTCACTCATTTATTCGTTCATGCGTTCATTGTTTCATTCGTTCGTTAGTTCGTTCACTTATTTATCTATAAAACGTTTTTAGATATAAAGCTTCTTGCAAAGATGACTTTATCATGAACCGGAAATCGCTCTTCGCTAGTTACAGTGCTCGACTTCCCGTAGTCTTTCTGCCGTTTTATATTTATTAAACGTATTTTAATTTAATCAGCGGCTTATTGATACGTTACAAGTTTGAGATACGCAGCGTTTTTGCGGCGCAGCGCGGATTTTTTTACTAAAGCACCGTAATACGATATTAAAATTGAGTTTAAACAAACAAACGCGTGAACACGGCGGCCGGCAAAAGGGTTACCATATATTGCACAACGAGCTCTACAACATGAAAGAAAAAGAAAATTTTAAGATGTAAATTAAAAAAAAATCTGTTCTTCGTAGTCACATTCCACATTACTGAAAGTAGTGTCCGGACTGTAGAGCTTTGAGTTCTTTGTATTATTTATCCTATATTCACTCCGGTCCCCTGCTTTTCTAACAGCCGATGTAAGAAGGTCCGTGAGCTTTTTCATTTGGACATACTACCAGCTAGGCTTTACCCTCCACCTTACCCACAACCTTAATTTTATATAAAATAATGAGTGCGGAGGAGGGTGGAAAAAAAAGTGTAACATTAATGTTATCCTATAACCTTTGATGAATAGAAATAAGTTCCTTCTTAATAAGAGAATAAAAATAAATGTCATTCTCACTTCTTTTCATTCTCATGACTCTCATAAACAATAATAAAAACTATACTTTATGTATTTTATTGTGGATATCTTAATTATTTACTACCCTACATTTCGACTGCTTTATAGTAACATAGGAGTACTAAAGTTGCAGATGTTCTGATCTCATAGTTATCAAGGAGAATTTATAGCTTTAAATTATTATTTTATCTAATCATATCTACGCAGGATATGCTTATTTTGGCATGAATTAGGTTGATTAAATCAATATTCGTGTAAATATTAAAAAAAAAACATTTCATTGTTGTGTAAAGATGCGAAACGCCGTAATCAAACTTCAGTACAGTGCATTAAAGTGTTGTATTCCATTCTACTGAGTAGGGGGCGACAGACATCCCGCTGTCTATTGCTATAGTCTAGGAGACTGGATATTGTTATAAACATTATATTTTATAAAATATAACAAACAGATCCATAAGTCAGTGGGAGAAAACTAATTGTGGAAAATCGATGTTTCAAGAAGAAATTATCGCGGACAGATGACAGATGATATTTATTCTCTACAACGGAAGCATTAGCATTGGGAACATTAATAGAGCTTATAAAGATTGTATATATCAGCTTGATTTTATACATCATATACAGGTGAAATCACAGTGGGTATATATATATATTCCTACTACTGAAGTGGCGCAAAAACATAACCTTAAAATTTTTATTAAGCGTTACTCTGTGTACAAATGAGATAAATCTCCCAGACGGATTAGAACAACTACATGCACACAAAATTTTCCATGTATTATAATAAGTAAATAAGAGAACAGAAGAAGAATAATTCCAAGATTAGAACTGCAGAATATTCCTTTAATTAATAACCTTCAAAATTGGAGAAGTTTCGTTTTCATTAAGTCACTAAAAAGGTGCCACCGCAGCTCCTTTCTTTCTGACGCCAAATAGTAGTATGTAAACATTACTACGTTCCAGTTTGTAGAACAGTAGTGAAATTACTGAGGTAACGAAACCTAACTAATGTCTCAAGGCGACGAGCATAATGTGGTGCTTTGTTCATCCCCATTAACGCCACTTTGTTATAGACAGTCGTTATAGTTATCATCACTTGAACGTCTCCTTGCTTCTTCTTTTTTCTATATGAATAGTAAATAAAGATATATTATAGTGATGTGAAAGTGTCTTAAAAGCATCCAGGTCCGCGACTAAGCCAATTCTTTTGATGGATTACGCTGAGCACACAGATTTGCCTGCGACTAAACCTCAAACAATCACTTGACTCCGTTTCGGCTTTTAAGAGGGGAGAGCGTTATATGAGTCGTGAAATTTTTGCCTATTTACACGGTGTAGCTTTCATTTTAAACGGCTGAATGGTCCGGATAATACAAAGTAAACAGCGTGATAAAGCGTAGAACAACAATACATAGAGCTTTTTTTATTATTTTATTTATTTCTTGCCGTACATGGTATGGACGGCGACCTTAGCGCCTAGTTATGATTCTCTGCCAGTCTACACAAAAAGATAAAAAAAATTTGAAGGCAAATGTCATAAATATTATAATTTAAATAATAATCATCATTATCATCAGCCTTTAGACGTCCACTACTGGACATGGAATTCCCCCAGAGATCTCCACAGCGTTCATTAACGGTACTTGAGCCTCAGCTCACCACGCTGGCCCAGTGCAGGGTGGTGTGTGATCAGAGCCTCGTCTATTATTCAGCAGGATGCACCGCGTGCAGGTGAGGTTAACTTGGGCTCCATAAGCTGTTGGCCGGAACCCCTTACACACCAAACTTACTTAGATTATATTATTATGAATAATACTTATATATATACACACACAGTTGCTTACGGTAAAACTATGTCACACTGGTTATCTCTTCAAGTAATTGAGAAGAAGCATCTCTTTCATCAGCTTTTAAATAAATAAAAAAATTTAGCACCTTGCTTAAGCTCTGCTGTTTATTCTGATATGTTAAATTTATTCTTAAGTGACAAAATGTAACTATTTAACTTGGAAAATGATATTTGTAGTTAGTTAAAGTACTGAGCAGATGACACTTACACATCTTCTGTCTCAAAACAACTGACACCATGTGAAGCTGTGTGCACCTAACTAGAGCTACATTCTTATGGGCAGGCATATTTATTAGCATAAGATGAACTTCTTGCTTGCATAGTCGCTAAATAAAAAAAAATTGTAAATATAAATAAATAGTGTATCGATGCAAATCTTAACGTGAAACAGACATAACGCAAAAGCGTCTTCCGGTTTTTTTTATAGTATGAGTGAGCAAACCAGTGAACAGTTGACCTGGTAGAAAGTCATCACTGACGCCCATGGACAGTTGCTACAGCAGACAGGTCGCGGCTGCGTCCAGTTAAGTTAATAACAGTTATTATAAATACATAAGTAAATAAATAAATACCCCTATAATATTCCAGGAAGTTACACCTTTTCTCACAAGGAATAGAGTCAATGATCCACCCCCCTGCTTAATATTGGATCAGTGTTTTCCCCAATTTCACGAATATGGTTCTCAGGACATTTCGATCTTTTCTTCACCGGAAGCTCAGACTCAGTATGAAACAAGTTAGCGGATCTTCAAGATGCATGTACAACGACTTTACTAAGCTATCACCGCTTCATATTTAACCAAGTGATATAATTAAATATATACTTAATAAAGATTACTGTGTATATAGTAGATTTAAGTTGAATACTCCACTTACTATATATCCGTCTCTTTCATACATTCTTATAGGATTATATACTACTTGTTATCGTTCTCCAAGCTTCTGTCAATCACTAAATACTCTAAGATGGAAGAAAAGGTAAAAAAATGAACTTTATTAATACTATGTAAATGTTGCTTTTAAAATATTGTATGTAATATATACTTTATAGAATTCAAAGGATAATGAACTCTAACAGTTTGTGTTATGTGTTATATTTGAAAATTCATTCCGCTTTCTTCAAGGATCTTAACTTAATGAAACGTATTGAGCTGGTCAGGCTCCCACGATGATTTTCGACAATTCGATGCTTTAGTAATCATTAGAGACGGCATCTTAATGTTCAAAAAAGAAATAAGAATAAGAAAAAGAAATAATGAAGTAATAATCATCGTCGTCAGCTAGAAGGCAGTTCATACAGCACATTGAAATTTTAATGCTTAACATCTTTAGTGTGGCAATTTACTTCAGGTTGCTTATCTTATTGCTATGCTATCTTATTTTATATTACTGGGTGAGGTCAATGTCCAGCAGCGGAAAGCAATGTTGTGAAATGATGGCGATGATGATGATATTTCCTTTGTCGGAGACTGTCAAGATAAGTATCACGATGATACCGGTTTCATTTTGAAGGACTTTATAAAATCATTTCAATGTTCGGCTCATTTTATCATTAAGAAAAAAAAATCCAATCATCTACAGCATCTACAGTAAATTTAGCTAAAATCTACTAAATATAAGATTTATGTAAATGTTTTGTAATATCTATTTTCACTATATAAAAAAGTTTTTGAGTCATCGTTGTTACAGACCCGTTTTAATATAACGCCCGTTCTAAAACTTTCATAGCTCTAAGTGCTCATTGAAAAGTATTAATGTGTCTTAAGGACGCATGATGACCCCCACAAGTCACTTATCGACATGAATGTTATCTTTATGATTTTTTTAACGGTAATTGACAGGCGCTACAGTGAACAGGAGCCCATTCATTTCATAATACTTGTATCGAACATTTTCTGAGCATTACTCAAGATAAATCAATTTACATATGGATCAAACTTAAATGCTGATATAAACAAAAACATTATTTATTTAATCTCTTTATATACACATACATTGCGAGCTTCATAAAAATAGTTCTCTTCCAGCATCCCCTGTCAGAGTAAAAACAATTATAATAATGTAGGAAAAAAGTATGTAAATATATACAATAGATATATAGATGCACACATAATAATGTAATATGCAACTAGAGAGGAAGATAATAGTCCTTTACACTGTCCTTAAAAACTAAGGAAGGACAGGTACGAGAACATGATCATTACTTGAGTTTAGCTCATGATGTTCTTGTTTTAATTTGTAATACACATTATTGGCTCAGAATTGGCCCAAAAATTTCACATGATGTGATAAATGACAATAAGGGCCGAGATGGTGAACCGTTCTTACCTAAAGTACTCAGATTTGTATGTGTTTACAACTGGAACACCATGCAATACTGTTATAACAAATTTACAATGTGGGGGTTGAATCTACCTGTGATAGCTAGCTAATAAATCCCTACTATCATCTACAGAACCTAGATCCATGATCTAATAACTTCTTACACATGAAAATCTATCCATCAACAGAAGCACGCAGTCATTTGTCAGTTGCAGTAGTGCATCTACTTGGTTGTCAAAGATGATCTCTCTTTTTCTCTGTTTGACTGTCTTCACCTATATAGAGAGCTTTTGTTGATCATGAATCCAGTAACAGTCTATGAGGAACCATTCCTACTCATACGAATGGTACTCATGGTCTCATTGCTACTTAACATTATGTTTAATTGCGGTGAGGAATACATCATCGTCATCATTATTAACCATTATGAATCCACTCCTGGTTATCGACGTCCCTGATGTTTTCCACCACTGTTTCTCAGCCTTTCGCATCCACTTACTTCCGATTGTTCGTACTATGTCATCAGTCGATCTAGAGAGATAGTATCCTACATGTCTACTCCCTGTACGCGGCCTCCTCTCCAGGACTTTCTTCATCCATCGGCCGTCACTGACACTACAGATGTGACCGGCCTACTGCCAATTCATCTTGACGATTTTAAAAGCTTTATCGCCAACTTTAGCTTTCCGTAAAAGTTCTTCGTTCCGGATCTTGTCTCCATCGTTCGCTCCACCTCGATGTTTAGTTTCGATGTCTCTGCGCCGTAAGTGAAGAGTACGGCAAGTATTAATAGAAGATATCTTGAGGAACCGAATATCTGAACCAGCAATCACATTTCAAGCGATACTAGCTAAAAGCGAACAATATCAAACAATCCGATTAATATAAAACGTTACCTATATTCTAATCGCGGGAACTATTTAAGTCTAGACCGATAGCCGGCACTTCAGCCTAATACGCGTACAATTCAACGTTACTTGCGTAAGCGATGCAAATAGATAAGTAGCCATAAAACCGAATCCCCCACTTCATCGCCAGCGGGCTGCCTTGAACTGCAACAAGACGATTCTAACGCGATCGACTCTAATAACAAATCGATTATTCGATTCAAAAGCTTTCATCTTAGTAAACACGCCGGGTTTCGTTTCATTCGCTTTTAGTGGGATATTTGACGTAAATTAGTCGACTACTATTGTCGATGAACAATTGAAGAGTTTGCCAAAAACAACATGATATATGTAAGTGGATATATAGCAAGCATCCTCGAATACGGATTTGGTGAAGGCAGCACATGACCTTCGGTGTGTAGATCTTTGGGTAAGTAGCTATGGAAGGCTGCTGAGTGAAGTAAATAGCAACAATAATAAAAGTTTAAAGGATATATATGAACCAGCAGCTCCACTGGAGGTGATCAGTATACCATTACAAGTAACTTTAAAATATGAGTGACGATGAATAAAAATTGACAATATCATGATTTGCCATCTACGCTTAGAATTTTACTGTTCGTAGGTCTCTATTACCAGAGACTTCCGGTTTGAAAGGCGGTGTTGTAGTTAGTGAGACTTAACACCTTGTCTCAGGGATATGAGCACAATATGGTTTAGTGTCATCCTAACTAGCGCCATGTGGTTATGGGCAGTCATATCTTGGTCTTGTCGGTACGTATAATAAAAAAAAAAAATTCTCATATTTTGACAACCGGAACACAATAGTGTAATGGTGATATATTTACAATATGAATGTGGTAACTAAACAAGCAAATTCAAAAATACTCTACCACCAAACAAATTTCACAAGTGGCAACCTTCGTGGTACAAGGAAAGCAAAATAATCTTTTTAAATCTCATATTTTACAAGTCATCTGCCAATAAATATAGATAAAATTTACCTACCCTCATCGAAATAGTGGACGTTTTCCCAAAAGTAGTGGTAGTCACCAGATAAGTACGTTCCGAAGTTGAACTCTCAAGATGTAAACAGCCAAGGAACAAGTAGTAGCAGATAACAAGCAATGGGTTAGAGCCACTTAAGGGTTATGATGCCCAACGCGACTAGTGATGCACTTGGTAACTTCTTACAATAGTCGATAATTTTTTTATATGATTATACAGACTATTGCTCGATAATCGAGAGATCGATGCCACCTGATGGAAAGCGAAGACGTAATCTAGGAGATAAAGTTCACTAGTATTTAAAAAAAATCTATTTTAATGTTTTTGTAACAATGATCACGTCTTTTTGAAGATTGATGGAAGGGTGTGAGTTGAAGGAGAATCATTTAAAATCCAATGAGAGCATATAAAGGTTATGTAGGATTTCTACTAATGAAACAATTCCTAAAGTAACTACCTGGATGTATCATTATTAAGAGACTTCAAGTGAGGCGCCTGAATAACATTTTTAACTTTTGTTAGCTCTTTGTTTCCGGATCCGCCTATATAGAGCTACGCCAAGCTGAAAAAGCCAGAAAGAACAATATTATCCAAAGTGATTTCTTTTATCTTCAATAGTCATATACTTTAACTTAGTTTTATATGGTGTTAAGTGATAATGAGACTATAGATGGTTAAGTATGCTAACTTAGAATATTCTAGCTCTCAAATATCGGCAGCCGTGAAAACTAAATCCCGTTACTATCCCTATAACTAGAAAAGTGGGTTTCGAATCAAACTAGGGACCTCCGGGTTACTACTATATAATTTTTTTTTATACAATAAAGCGACAAAACTTGTTAGACGTTTACATGATGGTAAGTGATACGCACGTCCATAACAACGAGTCGTTAGGATGTAGAACATTGCAGTCATTGCCTGGGACATGAGATGAATCCCGTTACCCCAGTAATTACATTAGCTACAACGCCTTCCAAACCGGAATACGGTGATGTTTGCACACTACTGTTTGTCGGCAGAAATAGGAACTGTAGTTCTCCGGTAACAGAAACCTATCACCACAAAATATAATTATACTATACACCATAAAAAGACTTTTTTTAATTATTGATTTTAACGGCTCCAGACTTCTCCATACAGCCTATTTTTCATTATTTTTTTTTTATAAGAATAGTGGATTTTTTTTTCGGTAGTAACAACAAATAAGTGACATCACTACACCAAAAAAGAGGACATACTTCAATCGCAACTTGGGAGTGAAGCACTCCACCTGATATTTATGTTTTGGTTTTATCTGGCCGTGACACTACACAGAAGCTGCGGTGGCGAAATAGATGCTCCAGAAGTTACCGGTAACACTCGCTGGTCACCACTTAAGAAGACACTAAACAAAAAAATCATAAACAATAGAAAGCCTTATCAGTACTTCATCAAGTATCTTTCTTAATAAATATATAGTAAGAGGTAGTTATTAACTGAAAACTATATATTTATTACTTACTGGTGGTAAATCTCTGTTGATGGAAACTGTCTAGGTAGGTACCAGCGTAGAGTTTATTTCTGCCACCAAATAGTAGTATGAAAACATTACTGTGTTCCGGTTGGAAGGAGGCTATAGCTAGTGAAATTACTGAGGTATCGAGACTCGACATTCTACGTCTCTGGTACCGAGCGCAATTTGATGCTGCGTATTATTATATAACTTATTTTTACAAACGCCATATTTTTTTGAGCTAACGTATTAATTACCATCAGGTGCACGTCCCGCTCGTCTCGTAGTATAAAAAAATCGATTAACCAATCAACGCATTAAATTATGTAATATCTTTATAAAATTTGCGATTATTAATTTCTACTTACTATAGATCCGATACCCGCCAGCCACCACCAACCTGCATTGAGCCCAAACCCTTGCATATGAATCCCTACTAACGACGGACCCTGATTCCCGACGATGCAAGCAGCGCAGGACCGGGCTGATGATGAAGATCCAATAAGAGTTATCAAGCATAGTATTACATGAAAAACCTATTCAAAGTGTAATTGATTAATAGAGAAAACACTGAAGATGTGTTTATGATACAGTGGCAGGTCTCTATCACCGGAGACCGTCTAGGCATGTACCACAGCAGCTCCTTTTACTGATGTAAACAATAGTGTGCAGACATTACGTTGTTCCGGTCTGAGAGGCGTTGTAGCTAGTGTAACTACGGAGGTAATGAGACTCAATATTTTACGTCTCAGGCGACGAGCGCAATATAGTGAAGTACATCCATCCTAACTAGCGCCACGTTATTATAGACGGGCGTATTACTTACCATGAGATAGAGTTCCCGCTCGTCTCGTCGCTTAATTGTATGTAAAAAAAACGCGGCTCGATTAAACGATTGCGTTTAATTAAGTAAGCGGTGAGCTCTTCAGAGTTTACTGCCGGCAACAAGTGGCCGTGTTCCACGCGGGGCCCTGCTTGATCCCGACCTCCGCGTACGAATGATTTACGATAACGACAGCGCGAGTGCGTCGGAAAAACTCACGAGCACAGTGCGGAGCGTGCCGTTGCCAAAAGAATCGCCAGCCTACACTCCTGTAATCAAGTGATACAGATTTTTATATATTTAATTTACGTAAAATTACCTGTAAAAAGTAGAATAAATATAGAATAAGACACAATAAATGATTATTTCTTAGTAGAATAAGAGATGATGAATGTATGATAGAACGTATGCAGAATGAATGTGCGAGAGGTATACTAATGAGAACTGGAATGAATGAGTATAGATTAAAATAGGCTCTGACTATGTCAGAGGAATTGATTAATATATTAATATATATATCTTACGGACCCCAAGACAGCCTCTCCCGCACGTGATGCACCCTACTGAATAAGAAACGATTCTCTGACCACCCACCAACCCGCACTGGGCCAGCGGCGTGGGTTACGGCCCAATTCCCGCCAATGAACTCCACGTTGTGGAGATCTTTGGGCGAGGCCCATGTCCAGCAGTAGACGTCTGTCGGCTGATGATGATGGTGATGACACGTGTTTGTAAGTGCTTCATTCATTACTCTTAAAAATACGTTATTTAAATAAGAAAATGTACAAACTACATTATTACTCTAATCATATACTACTGCAGCCGCAAAAGTGGTGGTAGGTGTCTGTTGCCGACAATCGTCTAGGTAAGTACTACCGCAGCTCCTATCTCTACCGCCAAATAGTACTGTGCAAACATTACTATGTTCCGGTTTGAAGGGCGCTGTAACTAGAGAAATTACTGGGGTAATGAGATATAACATTCTATGCCTCAAAGCAGCGAACGCAATGCGGTGCAATGTATACCATACTAACTAGCGCCACGGTGTTTTCGCCTGGCGTATCACTTAACATATGATTTTTTTTAATCAGGATCGATTTTGTTATCCTCCCCATCATCAAAGGTGTCATTATAAATAAACAAACCGTAGTCTATGGTTATATTAAATTAACAATCGTAAAACTTTAACGATTTAGTATCCGATGGTATCGGAAAGAAGTGCTGTTGAATTGGGCAAGCGAAACTCAAGTGTACTATTAAGGCCACATTTAGACCACATCGGGCGTTCGGGGTTAATGGCGGAGTGCCTATAGGCGCGGTGCTTCAGACTAAGATGTTCAACACTAAAAAAACAAACGACTAATACAATAAAGAGAGATCCTGATCGATTTATCAAATTAAAAAAAAATTTTTTTCGATATTCTCTTTGGTTGCTAAAGGCAAGTAATGTCTAAGGGAGTCATTGTCATGGAAACAATTATACGCATCAATTTAATTCAATTAAGCAACGAGACGAGCGAGACGTTCACCTGATGGTAAGTGATACGTCTGCCCATAACAACGTGACGCTGATTAAAACGATATATACTGCACCACATTGCGCTCGCCTGAATTGTAAGATGTTAAATCTCGTAACCACAATAGTTACACTAGCTAAAGCGCCCTTCAAACCGTAACACAGTAATGTTGGTACAGTGCTGTTTGGCGGCAGAAATAGGAGCTGCGGTGGTACCTAGACGTGTCTCCGGCGACAGAGACCTACCACCAGTAAATATATGTATTGGTGATAGGTCTTTTGCTGCCAGAGATCGTTCCTCGATCTCATACAGTGTTCCGGTTTGAAGGGTATTGTAGGTAATGAAATTACTAAAGTACCGTGATTTAACATCTGATGTCTTCAACCGATAAGTACGATGTGGTGTAGTATATATCATCCTAACTGGCGATACACTGTTATAGGTTGGATGTAGGGCGTATTAGGCGAACGATTCACTCGATTCTTCGTATCGGTATTATTTATGCTTTGCGCGAAAGCCTTACAGTAAGACGGGCACTTTTTAAAAGTAGAGACGCTCAATAAATTCACGACTACCCTCGGAACGTGACGGTGCGAAATCAATTTCGACTCAAACGGGAAAGAAGGCTAATCAAAAGAACGGAGTCAATAGGCGGAAACCGCCTTAAGGAATTACGTACGAGTGAGAAGGGGCAAAGCGGGGGGCGCTGATATCGGCGGCAGGAGTGGCGGAGCGGGTGGAGAGGCGTGGAGAAAAAAAGTGGAAATAATTCGTTAATCCCGTAATTGGAGCCCGCTACCGAACCGGAAAACAAATTTCCTATTATTGTATCCTAGGGTTGAACATTAAGTATAATTGTTTTTTACTAAAGAGTACAACTAGAGCGGGACTTTCACCTGATTGTAAGTGTTACGCCTACCTATAACAACGTGACGCTAGTTAGAATGATGTATACATTACCTCCCTACCGTATAATTACAGTAAATAGCTATAGCGCCCTTCAAACCGAGACACAGTAATGTTGCTGACTCTATTGTTTATAGCAGAAATAAGAGTTGCACAGGTAGCTATCTCCTCTTGAGACCTATTGAGCCTCCTTACCGCAGTAATTATACGAGCTATAACGCCCTACAAATATTTTTTTTATAATAGGTTTTATTCTATAGTAATATTTTAGCAAATTATCACATACATTTTATCATTTGTCTATTTAAAAAAAAAAAAAAAGTATAAGATTTATATGTGAACGTAAGAGTGTTTTAATAGAGAACATGAGTCTAGATAACAAATTAATTTTTTAACTATCATCATCATCACCATCAGCTTTTCACAATCCAATACTGGATGCTAGGCCTTCCCCAATAGCCCCGTAGTCTCGGGCTAGCAAGAATAGGACTAAGGTTAGCCCTGCCTGTCGTAGAAGACGACTAAAAGGGGTCTAAGAGTGGCGCGGGCCTTGAGCCCTTATGTCTCAACAGGCGAACATGCGTGGCTTAGCGATGGTGCCTAGGAGGATTAGGCCCCTCTTCAGACGCATAACACAAAGTGTAGAGGGGGACTCGTGCATTCTATAAGAGATCTCAGAGCCTCTCCGAATGCACTGATGCAGACCAGCGAGAGAGTTTTAGTGAGTAAGAATCTCTCATAACCCTTTCTTTCCCCCAAAAGCACGGTATCTTTCGAAAGTTTCCCCTTCCCGGGAACCAAGAAAAAAGACCTTCCTCAATGCCTTCCACGAGATTTTAACTATGTACTCTAGATTTTATTAAATTCTTTACTACCGTCAAGCAAAGTTTGCCATACTATAAAATTATTATTTCAATACACTTGCACACTGTGAGAAACAACTTTTTTTATAAATATGAGGTTTTTGTTTGTTTGTCGTTATCCTTTGTATACTTTATTGGAAATAAATAAAAATAAAAGATACTAAAAAAAATGGAAAAAGTATGAAATATGTTGACAATTACTTCCTTAAATAGTATTATTGTAAACTCGTGACTTGTGAGTAGCACTGCAATAGTATACAAATTGTTGTAGCAACACTACATTAAAAATCCAAAAATTTATATGTTTTAAAAAAAAACATAAATTTCTAAGGGACATATCTGCTATTGATGATCGAAGGAAAATAAATAAATTCTATGCAACCACTTCTGGCAACCCTAAACGGAGAACAGTTGAAAAGTCGTAACAGAAAGTGTAGGTAGATAATTATTATTAGAGCGGGACTCATTAGGAGGCGATTGTCGTCCCCACCCTAGTCGCTTGTCGCCCTGAACTACCCTCCCCCCTGTACCCTCCCTTCCTCTCCCGATAGCAGCACCCCGCCCTCTCCGCCTTAATCCGACACACCGGTCACCGTCACACCTGACCGGACGATTTGTAAGCAATTGGCGAGGCACTTTTTAGATACAGGCTGATGTTTTTTTCTATTATATTTTTTTCTCTCTGATTTCTTTCGGATATTATTATGATCACCATTTCCACTGGTGGACGTCCACTGTTGGGTATAGGTCTCCTAAAAAGTATAACACAAAACTCCGTAGTGCCCTGCAGTGTCTCTCACCTATTCTCTTGATGTCGTCTCTCCAACTAGTGAAGGGTATGTCTACCCTGCGCTATCCAGTTTATTATTTAAGGCTTTTTTTTTCTCCTATCATTTACATCATTTATACGTTTATAACTAATTTACACTGTTTACATTTCTTCTAAAATTATTTTTATTTACAGTATATTTTAGTTTATTCTGGTGTAAGGTCTCTGCTGTAGGAGACCGTCTGCGTAAATAACACCACAGCGCCTATTCCTGCCTCCATACAGTAGTGTGCAAACATTGCTGTATACCGGTATGAAGGACGTTGTAGCTAGTGAAATTACTGGTGTAACGAGACTCAACGTCTTGTGTCTCAAGGTGACGAGAACAATTTAATGCAGTGTTTATCATCTTAACTACCGTCACGTTATGTGCACGTATCGCTTGCCATTAGGTGAATGTTTCGTTAGTCTAATGGATTAGTCGAATAAAAAAAAAAATTAGAAACAAGCTGTATACGGTGTTGAGTGCGGAGACGCTATTGGACGACACTGGCTCAGCTTTTTATTTGTCGGTGCTCGAGTGACGAGCACTCGTGGGACGTGACCGCAAAACTTAATGGTAACTCGCGCACTAACTGTTACTACTAAATACATATACCACATACTCGTAGATATTAAAAAAAAAATAATCTTTACCCAACGAAGCGATAAAACTGATGAATAGATCACATGAAGGTAAATTATACACCTGCCCATAACACCATGACGCTAGTTAGGATTTTTTTTCTTCAACGAGACTAGCGGGACGTGTACCTAATGGTAATTAATACGCCTGCCCATAACAATGTAGCGCTGGTTGAGATGGTATTCACAGCATCACATTGCGCTTGTCGCCTTGAGATATAAGTTTGAGATTAAGTCTCGTTACCGCAGTAATTACACTAGCTACACCGCCTTTATCTATTTAAAATGCGTTGGGATCATTCCGCATTAGCTATTTGTGTTTGTTTGTTTGTTCTACTGTTAAATGTGATTAATCGCTGGTTTCAATACTAAATAGATGCGAATACTAATCAACGGAATGTATTATTTTTGTTTTTTTTTATTCATCTTTGCAGTAAAAGGACGAACGGATGTTCACCGGATTCAACTAGGTAGGTCCACACTATACCGAATTGAGACCTAACACCAATAAAGTAAAACATACTAATCTATATGGGGAAGTCGATAAATCTAAATCATCTCACCTTCATCTAGTTCTTTATAGGGTATTAGGGGTAGATTTTATTATTTATTTTTCAGATGTCATTCACAATATCAATAACAGGATTACTATTTTATAAAGACAATGTGCAGAGTTGTTTTGACATATGATATAAAGGTCACTAGGTATAATCCCATATTACTCTCTACCTTATTATTACTTTCCTTAATTGCTCTTCCCACCTGAAAGTATAATTGTGCTTTATCTATATATTAAATAGTAGACAGTTTCTACTTTATTTTCTTTTCAAATTATTTAAAGACTGTACTGTAATACAAAGTAAAGTGTAATACAAAGACTGACGAGAATTGTTATCTTCTAGAGCACTTTAACAGAATAAAACTATATATCTTTTTTTTAGTAATATGTAGTGAATTATGAAACATATATTGCTGATATGTTTTGCATTTATTTGAAAAATTTTAATGTTAAATCACGCTCACGCTTGACCATTTGTTAAATTCCGCCTAAAACAATATCTGGCCGCGCGCGCTAATCAACGTCCGAAAGTTTATGCCCGTTGTCCCAGCGAATTATATTTAATTGTAGGCAAGCGTTAAGCCGCACTTTCACTGCGCCGTGTCATTATTTTATTCAAAATTACACATTTTATTTAATTATTTTTTTACTGTTTTATTATTTATTATACATACACTACAGTATACTGGTAATAGGCGATAATAGTAGTAGTATAGTATAACGGACAAATAAATATAAAAAAGAAATTATATTTAATTTATTTTCTCAATTAAAATTATCTAATACTTAACCTCAATTTATTTATTCATTTTTATTTAAATGTTTTATTGTGCCTCTTAAATTAGATTAAAATAGGAGGACTTAATGCCTATAGGCATTTTGTATCAGACAACCTAGGACGTGAGGAGGTGTAGTAGTAAGTGAAGTAGAATCACAATATTAGATACTATCATTGTTTTATACATCATCATCATCAGCGGATAGACGTCAACTGCTGGACAAAGGCCTCCTCGAAAGATCTGCACATTCATCGGCCCTGCGCTGCAGCGGCGTTCAGCGATATTCACCAGATTGTCGATCCACCACAGTCAGCATCGCCTTCGATACCGCCAGGCACTAGGAGCCGACATTTGTAGTGGTTCATTTGGGTGACTTAAGCTGTTACCCACCACTCTGATCCAATGCGGGTTGGTGGGAGCCAGAGCACCGTTTGTTGATTAGCAAGGTGAACAACGAGCAGGTTAAGTTGGCTAGTGTTCCATGAGTGATGCGGGACCTTTTACACCCCTACAATAATACATATATATTAAGTACTAATTTAATTTCAAATGGTGCCAAGTGACAAAGAGGCTGTTATGTCAAACATTTACAGAATAAAGATGATACGTCAAATTCCACATTATGTTGCCATGGATCTGGACGTGTTGTTGAGAGAAATTGAGGAGCAAGAGGTTAACGTGGTATGGGTATGTACTGCGGAGAGATGAAGGACATATAACAAAGAAAGTAATGAGAATGAACGTGGATGGTTATAAGGGTAGAGGAAGACCGAAGAAAATGTGTCAAAGATGACATGTGTAAGAAGAGTGTGAATTCAGATATGACGGCTGATAGAGGAAGAGAAGTACATACTATTGCTGGGAAAAGGGCAGTAGAAAGAAAGCTGCCGTGGAACTGAACCACGGAGTTCACCAGGTACTACGACCAGTATGTTTGTCTGTTACACGTTTAAATATATATTATGATTAAAAACTACGAAGTGCAGTGTAAACGCTGGTTAAACGAAGCCCGGCAGCGGAGCGGAAGGCGGGCAGTAAATGAGAGGAAAGCAAAACAAATAATATTTCACAGTTATAAAAAAAACTGGTGTAACTGTAAACATGCAGTTATAAACGAGCTCGAGTGCGACTGCGCCCGTCAACTCCAGCGCTCTTTGTACTGCGCCTACAATTATCTATTTCAGGCTTTTATTTCATGAATCCCATGTGATGAGGAATGCCGCGGGTAATGTGATTACGAGTTACGCCACGATGACTGTAATTCAGTGTTCAGAAAACTCGTCATTCAAATAACTCTTTATTATAGATGAGAACCCTGCTTCGGGAGTGAAGACAAGTTTGTGTGGCTTTATACCTACCAGCTCCGCGTTGGACCAGCGTGGTGGTAATTGGCTCAAATCCCCCATACGGGAAATCTTTGGGGGAGTCCTGTCCAGCAGTGGATGCGTATTGGCTGATGATAAATACCCACCAGGACTGTCATGAAATGCACCGGTGCTTACGTGCACTGCGACTAAACACATCTCAGAGAGAAGCGTATCCTTCTCCAGCACCCTTGCTTACGATAAGCACGAGATATCGTACTTGTTGTCTACTCTAGGCTCACATAGCAGACAATGAGGACCCCTTCGTTACTGTCCGTGAAATCGAAGATCCTTTTAGTCTTCTATGATAGGCAGCGATCACTTTAGTCCTACTTTTAATAGCTCGAAACTACATGGCAGTCACATAGCCGCTCCGCCTCATCATCGCAATGGGTTCCGCTTAAAATCAGGCCTGTAGCAATCTTCCACAGAACATTCTGATAAAGTAGCATCCTGAAGACAACGGAGAAAGTAGGTCGATGACCTAAAAGAGTGGACAAATATTAATTACTCCACACTTAAAAGAGTGGCGCAAACTGATCGCCCTATCTTACTTCGAAGATTGCTCTCAATGATGATTATGATGCTGAGTCGATGTCCAATTATGACATTGTTCACACGAAGGTTTAATTTTCGATTGATTTTCAAATAAATATCTATGTGAAACAAATCGGAATACCATCAAAACAGATACCATCACAGATTAGTTCGGCGTTTGTTTTCAGGTAGGCTCTTAGTTAAAGTATAAGGTCCTTACATATGAAATTAGCGTTTTGTCGTACTGACCGCTTTGATCTGAAACATCTCTTTGGTTAAGAATTCCAAATTCAAATTTATAAATTCATTTAGCTGCTACATTTGAGTTTTAAAAACAGTCATTCATTTGTTTTTTCTTTGGCGTCGCGTACGTATATTACGAGTACGAGTTCTACCGTGGCACCAGTGCTGCAGTAACAGCTCGAAGGATTAATGATGTGTACGGCGCTGGTGTCGCAAAAGAAAACACGGTACGTTTTTGGTGTCAACGTTTTCGTTATAGAAATTTCGAACTTCAGAACCAACCCCGTGGAGGGCCGGAGACCAATGTGGAAATTAAAGAATTAAAGGCTATTGTGGAAGCGGATCCATCACAAAGCACTTCAGTGATAGCTGCAGGTTTCAGGGTAAGTGACAAACCTGTATTAATCCACTTGCAGCAAGATGGGAAAGTAAAAAAACATGAACGCTGGGTACCTCATGAATTGAGTGAATCGAACTTGCAAACACGCGTCGACTGCTGCTGCTGTGTTTGCTCAGCCGACACAATGATGATGGGATTTTAAATTGAAACATTACTTATGATGAAATGTGGATACTGTATGACCCAGCCAAATCAGATTTGAAGGGTGCTGTAACTAATGTAGTTACTGGGGTAACAAATCTCAGCATCTTACATCTCAGACGACTAGCGCAATGTGCTGCTGCGTCTAACATTGTAACTAACGGCACATTGTCATGGGAAAGCGTATAACTTTTCATAAGATGAACATTCCGATCTTCCGATCGTTTAATTGAATAAAAAAAAATTAGAGTGAAACATCCCGCTGGCGAGGCGTATATAATCTGTGCTCCTCTGTGAAACCTCGTACATGTAGCAGGCGTAGAATTTTTAATCACCGACAATTATGTCCGGCCGCAACGTTCGCGATACGAAGCCCGCTCCGTGCCTTTATTGTTCCCGTAAAACAATAAAAGCATGTTTTAGTGACACGCACACAACGCTGAACAAACAAACACACACGTGCGTGCACAGTTACAGTTTTCACACTGTATAAATAGTTATGTTTTTGTTACCGTAAATGCCGAACGGTAATAACGTATTGTGAGAATTTATTTTAAACATAGGAATCGACATTTTTGTTACTCGGTCATTCTATTTTTTGTTCAACGAAGCGACGGGACGAGCGGGACGTTCACCTGATTGTGAGTGATACGCCCGCCCATAACAACGTGACGTTAGTTAGAATAGTATACAAAGGTGGTAAGTTTCAGTTGCCGGAAACCGCTAAAGTAGGTATTACCGCAGCGCCTATATATGTCGCAAAACAGTAGTGTGCAGATATTACTGTGTTCCAGTATGAAGGGTAACTGGTGAAATTATTGGAGTAAAGAGACAACATCTTATCTGTCAAGGCAACGAGCGCAGTGTGATGCAATGTATACCGTTTTAATTAGCGCCTCGTCGTTATGGGCAAGCCTATCACTTATCATCAGGTGAACGTCCCGCTCGTCTCGTCGCTTACTGAAATAAAAAAACACACCACATTGCGCTAGTCGCATTAAGACAAGATCTTAAGTTTCTTTATTATAGCTACAACGCCCTTCAAGACGGACACAGTAATGTTTGAATATTTTCAGTGACTCACCTGATAGTTTTCTTTTACAATTGACCGTAATATTCCAGATATAATGGATATACTGATTGGATATGCTAGATATACTGAGGGTAGGTAACTGTTACTGGAGACCGTCAAGGTAGATGCCACCAGAGCTTCTATTTCTGCCGCTACACAGTAAAGTAAAATACATTATCATCCTCCGGTTTGAAAGTCGAGGTGCTAGTAAAATTTTGGAGAATATGGTGCTGTGTATATCATCCTAACTAGGGCCACGTTATTATAGGCAAGCGTATCACTTACCATCAAGTGAACGTCCCGCTCGTCTTCTCCTTTCTCCTATAAAGGATCGATGTGACAAGAAAGTGAACACGGACTATTTCGAACTTTAAAGGATTGCGCGATGATGATGAACAAACGAGTAACTATAAAAACCTAGCTGTGATTACTGGTAACAACTTCACCAGCCGTCGCGTCACGTGCGCTCATTACGACGTAAGCCGCGTACTCTTTATTTCCGGTCACACATCTGTGCCCCAACACGTTAACTGACTACAGCTAAATTAGATTAATCTTTTTGTCCGTTAGTTACATGATCATTTTGACATCAAATACCATTTTAATTTTTTTTTTCGTTGCTGATCTGAATAGTCGAATACCAATAACTTTAATCATACAAGTTTCTGCTGTTAAAGGTTAGTGTGATAATTTTCCAATGTTCCAACTTGCAAGGCGCTTTACTTGACGTGATGACGAGACTTAACAATTTATATCTCAAGACAAGTGAAAGGGGAGCAGTGAAAACATCCTAACTAGGACTACATACATTGCCGAACAACCAGGCTTGTCCTCTTGTCAGTTGGTTCAATTAAAAATAATTTTATTATCCTAAAATTAACAATAATGAACGAACTTTTAGATAATAGCTGATGTTGGAGAAATACTTCGAGCAGAAGTTAAATAGCAGCCACGGCAAAAAAAACTAAAAATTTATCTTATTCTAAGAATTTTTAGAATATGATAAATCTAGATAAGTATGATAATTCTTCAAATTAAAAAAAAAAAAAATACAATACATAAAACTACTGGATTTGCACCAAGCCGCTTTTGGCGCGCATGGTGGATAAATAGCCTTGACTCTCTCCTTGTGAAAGAACGTTCTAAGTCCCGGTAGTGGCTGAAGGTTAAGGTTCATGGTGTTTTCAAGTAAAAAAAAAATTAAAACCAGAACTTGAATCAAATTTTCAAATAGTATGTACATGTCTGAGAATTCCGAAATAAACTAATACCATGTTATCGCTAACTCTGAGATTACTTACTTCCAAATTGTAGTAACTTGTACTTTACCGATACTACTTATCATTGATCAAAAAGGTATTGAATTTATCAATAGTAACCCTTACACCCCTTATAATCTAAGTTATATGAAACCAAGTAACTCTTATAACTTACGCAAACGTAACACCGTCTTATGTCGTGTGGAGTACTGTTGCCATATTTGGGCAGGTACTGCCAAAACTCACTTTAGCGGTACTAGACTTGATGCAGAGGCTAAGAGGCTCGATGGTGATCAAGATCTTGTTACATCCGGGCTTAACAGTCTTGAACACAGGAGCCGTGAGGCCAGTCTCGCGATGCTCTATATAATACATTTTGGAGAGTGTGCGTTGGAATTACACGTTATAACTCCCCCATCGTCTTTTCACCACCGGAAGACTAGACACACGACGAGTCTCTATCCTTATGTTGTGGGCATCTCCAGTTTATGAACAAAGAGGTTCAGTTGCTCGTTCTTCATGAGAACAGCAAATGTCCAAATACGAAATGAGTTCTTTCAAGAAAAGAGTGAACAGGGTGTTACTACTTTAGTGCTTTACTACCACAGACCACATGACCACTTAACCTTAAATTGTAGCACGGTGAAGCGCTAACCTTCTCAATTTAAAAAAAATATCATTACAATTTTCAAAAAACAACCAAATTTGTGACGAGATGGAAAAAATCACATAAGCATACAAATCAATCAAAACGCATCGAACATTGCCATTGTAATAGCGATGTCTCAATCAACGTGGTGCATCAGATGGCAATCACGGGGGCGGCCATTTTGTAAACCGTTTAAAAATCAATTAGCGGACCACAAAGCGTCGTCGCGGACGGAATTAACCTCATCGAGGGAACGATCCGCGTGTGCGCATGTGTGTGTACGTGTGTAGTGTGTGTTGCTATAAAAATAACACGGATGGTCGGCTTGCTTCGGGCGGAACGCGACGCATTTAGTATGCGGAATTTAAATCAACTGTACCATCGATTCCTACCAACAGTAATTCCGAAAAACGTTGTAATAAAAAAAAATCCTAATTTCAATAAAGAACATAGTTCAGTACTTCTACTGGCTAGGATGTTGTTATTAATAAAATTAAACATCAGGTCTACCACTAAAAACCAAACAAGAAAATATAGACGTACATACAAAATAGGACATAAAGTAAAAATAATCAAGAAGCTGAGGATCGAATTGGTTTTCTCAATCTGATCGCCAAGTTCAATTTGAAGAGGGCATCTAATGATGATGATAATACTACAAGACTTCAGATTGATCTCATCCTGCGTATATCGAATTGTAAGTATTAATTCAATGGTAAGCTCTAGGTGTTCCGTAATGTAGTCATCAAGGCAACCATCATCTCAATCTTCTCGTGACCCTGGGTGCTGTAAAGCACGCAAAATGTCGGGGTATTAAATATTAAAATAAACACAAAAATCCTTAAAATTAATTTAATTAAATATCTAATATTCCAATATACATAAGGAAAGTATTACATCATAGTCAGTATTTACATATACTCATTTAGGTATCAAGTCCATTGTTCGGTAATCTAGTTTTAAGTTTAACAATAATGTAGTACATAGAAAGACAACATATAAAGTATAAATATAATCAAAACATATTAAAATTAACAATCTTAACCAGCACTTGTTTCACTTAAGTTGTCACCCAAAACACTCCGTACAATAAAGAATAAATACGCTGATGGTAAGTCACCCTGAAGATTACCAGTATGAATAGCAGTGGAGTGCTTTCCTCTGCAGTTAAATGGTCAATGTAAACTATTGTTTGTTCTACATTCAGAACTTCATAACTTAAATACCCTCATAAGTTAATTTTTCTTTTTGGCTAATTCATGTCATTTTAGTTGCTTTAATAGCGCAGCTGCTAACTTCTTGCTAACACAGGACCAAAATCCTAGGTCCTACATATCTGCCTCATATGCACTACTTTGAAGTATTATTATAAATCAGATGCTATAACAACTTTTTTCTATACCAGGTGTCAGTATATGAGAACCAAAATATGGCGAAGCTGTTCAGCCCGTGGCAGTTAATGTAATGTGAAATTTATATCAAGGGTTAGTCAAAGAAAAAATAGGGCACTGATGACCGCTTACATGTCATCACCACCACATTGTGTATATCTACAGAATCGATGATAAACGGGACGAAACAATATTTGTAATACCTTCATCACTGAAATCTTCAAAATTACAGCAGAAATTTTCATCATGATACACGATAACAACAAACTATATATATGAACATATCCACAAGGTGGACCGACAACTTGGTGAGAATCACGGGAACCCACTGAAGCTGCGCGGGACCGATCGATATGAAGATTTTTGGGAGAGGTCTATGTCCAGCCGTGGACGTCTATCGGCAGATGAAGATGATACTATATAAATAGAAGTACCATTTACTAAATAAATGTTTGAAAGAAACCAATAGATAATCTCTAAAATATGAGGGAATAAGTACTTGTTCAAGTAACTAACGCTGAGTGAACGCGCCTCTACTACTTCCGAGCCCTGTAAACAGGTAGGGGGAAACGTATGAAAAGTTTATGCTACTGAAATGTAAATGTGGCTTCCAAATGAATTAATGGATTACTACCGACGACTTTCAGTTCAAATAATACAATAAAGAAGATATAATAAAAATTAAGCAATATTTAAAAAAAAAATTACGTTTTATCTGTTCGCTGTCTTCCAACTACTAACACCTGGTGGTAGCTAGGTAAGTACCATCTATTATTGCAACCGAATACCAGTAGTGTACTGTTTTCAAGAGCGCTGTAGCTATTGTAATTAATTACAGGCGGTAGCGAGACTACATTTTTAGTCTCAAAACCACGAGCACAATCTGGTGCTATGTATAACATCCTATCTAGCGCCACGTTGTTATGAGCAGGCGTATCACTTACCATCAGTTAAACGTCGTACTCGTCTCGTCGTTTCGTAGAATAAAACATAAGGAGAGATTTGACTTTTTCCACCACGCTGGCCCAATGCGGGTTGGTGGAAGCCAGAGCCACGTTTGTTGATTAGCAGGGTGTACAACGAGCAGGTGAGGAACCCTTACACCCCGAATTTAGGTCAAATCGCAGCTTATTGTGTATATAAAAAAACACTAACAAAAATCCACTAGCAGCGAACACGCCAGCACCGCGCCCATAATGTTTCAACGTGCTCGTATGCTTTATATTGCGTTTTATTAGTTTACAACATATAATTAACAAGTTTCCTAGAACGAGCACACGTGACGTCTTCTATTAATTTTATTTTAAAACTTTTTTGTCGCTGGGGCTAAGACAATGTTTACGTAAAGCCTCTGGCACGAAAAGAGTCGGGTCGGCTTTAATAGGTCTTTAAGTTTTTTTTTTAAGGTGCCTTGTGCCTTTTTTTAATTTTTTAAAAGTCGTTAAATGCGTGTTGAGGAATATTTATTTATATATTTTAAATAACAGGTTATGTTATAAAAATAACACGTGGATATAATGGAATTAGGTGGGGATGAATGAGGTTAGGATTATTTATTTTGTTTTTTTTTTTACAGTTTGGTTGTATTTTTCAGACATCTTCATAGTAGATCCCTTGGGGGACCCCATAGACGGCGGAAGAAATGTTCAGACGATAATGTCAAACAAGAAGATAACACTATACCGTACTATTTCTATGCCCGGCCGGTGTCGTTGCAACTAAAAATAAAGGATAAAAAATGGTTATTGTAGATTATCCCTAAAAGATAGATATATACCATCGCAGACTTTTTTGTAGATCTTCTTAAGGTGTACAATAGTGTAGTACATTATTTTGATCTACCTCGTAGGGTTCATTAGCCAGCGTTAAAAATGTAAGCGCAATAAAAAGTGTTTATTACGACATTACATTAAAGATCTCTAAAATGATCAGCATTTTTTTACTATATGTTATATATATAATACTTCCTATTTAATCACTCTATCTATTAAAACTATATCAAAATCCATTGCGTAGTTTTAAAGATCTAAGAATACATAGGGAAGCGAAGTTGTTTTATACTGTGTATTGGATGACGCAGATTTTATCTGTCATCGGACTCTCGCTCCAGATTTACAATAGAACAAGAATTATGTTATAAATAATAAAAAAGAGTATTCTGTCTTATATAGTACTTAAATACTTATTAATTATACGAAAGTATAGGAACTTAAATTAAGTTATAATAGGCGGACTGAATGTCTTATAGGCATTTTCTACAATATATTTTTTCTTAATTTTGTAAGAACACAAGCATCACTTGTCTAGGCCCTGCTCTGTAAGAACGCCAGACCTTTGTTTCCTATGAATCTAGAGCAGAAAGGTATATAGATTAAATTTCTGTTATTTTTTTAGAGCAAGCATATTAAATAAATGATCGTTATGCCTCAGTATTGCCATATATATAACGAGAAAATATATAATTGCATAATTTACGGGCGCAGCGCCTATTTCTGTCTACTATGTGGCGTTGTGGCTAATGAAAGAATTGGGGTAATGAGACAACATCTTGAGTCTCAAGCCTACGAGCAATATGTTGCAGTGCACATCATCCTATCGCCCCATTGTCATCAACTGAAAGTGTTGGTCCTCTAAAAAAATATTTGCCAACCCTACAAGTTTACATCAATAAACAAGAATAAGTATATCGAACATTTTAACGATATTAAATAAAAATTTTATAGTGTTACCAGCGTGTTGTGAAAAGTAAAAGTTGTAAAAAATATTATTTACTGCGTGTTAGTAAAGATTTGCACACTTTTAATGCGTGTTTGTCACATTAAAAAAAATACTAATGAGCTACAAATTTTATCGCCATGTTCTTTGTATACAGGCTACCTTTTTAGTAACAGCACTTCCTGTGGTTTTTTCAGAAAATACCACTACTCCTTTCATGGTGTGGTTTCCTCTTAATAACTGCGATATACTGAGGGTTTTTTTTTTTAAATATAAAATAGATTATACGATTTACAGGATGTCTTCATTCAACCTTGTTTATATGATTATATAAGGTACTTACTACAGTTTTATGGCAGAACAACATCAGATATGGAATTATCTATTCTCTGATAATAACTCTACTAGTAGTTTGGTCTTCGGATACAGCACATCGAATGTTAGACTCCCGGATCAGGAGTTCACAGCTTTAAGTAAGGCATTTGTATCACCGCTGGTGATGAATGAGAATCGAGTAGAGCTAGCCAACTATGATCGAGTTGGGAAGTAGCAGGTTTGTAACTTCGGTAGTGACGTCACTGAACTATTAGCGAGTATGCGAAGGCGACGGGCTTTTACTCGCTCTACTGGCTCTATATTCTTCTGTAAAACCTTCGAAGGAAAAATTAGGCTTAGCAAGTTTTCTGATCACAAAAGAGGATCGCACAACTTTATCCTTGATAATTCTTGTCGTCACAACGAAACTCTTAGAGTGAGAATCTCGCTTGCAGTATAGACAGCTATCAACTATATATATTTCTTTCATTCACTCGCGATCTTATCTACTGTACGTTTCTTAAGACAGGTTTACGCATCACTACCTAACTTTAAGTCAGCGTGGTGGGAAATGGCCCAAATCCCCCCATATGAACAGTAAAAACGACTGACGGTCGCAGAAAGTCACTGGATGAAGCCAGTGCAGGACCGACCGATGTAGAAATCTTTAGGAGAGGCCTATGCCCAGATATTAGTAATGGTTAGTAACAATATAGTACTTAAATACTATGTTAGGAAACACTACAGATGCACTTTTTTGTTTCATTATATTATCCTAAAAGAACACAAAACCAATGGTTCAAGAGCAATCGAATCCAGTAGCTATCATAATCAGGATGCTGTTCGTGCTACTTCGCAGGCGCTGTATCATAAGCTGTATTTAGGTTGAAGATTGAAACGGAAATGATTAGATGGATAGTTAAACCTCTGCCGTGTTGCTCTCTCTCTCTCCCTTTCTCTCTCTTTAGTTACAGAAGCGTAATGTAGTGTTCTTAGTATTGAGTATAACGGCGAAGTAAACACACCAAACGTAAACAGTAGCGATAGTAGCGGTTCAAACCCGCGGCGGAAACGTCCTAATCCTTTGTGTTCGTCTCCGGCGCGTCTGTCCGTCTGTCTGTCAAGTAGCGGCGCTATGTTGCCACTACGCATTGTAATTGCCAAACTTCCGCGTCTATTTAGCGTTTACTGTTGATGTTTCGCGCGTTACAACGCTACAGCGGAATGTTGCTATATACAAATAGATTCGTCTTATCTATTCGATAGATAATACAACTTCTCCCACAAGTTGTCCGGTTTGTTTACGACATTATTCTCGGAGAATATCTCGAAAGCTATAGGCAGCTTTATACTTTTAGATCGTTAAAAATATGATTAAAGTAATCCTTGTTTTTCGAAATATCGATTAAAATCGTTTTCGGATTCCCCGGACTCTCGATTCTGGTTATTAAGCTTTCTAAGTGAGCCAAAGGCAAATACTGCCAGGAAAAGTTTACTGTGAGGAAAAGTTTACTGCCAGGAAAAGTTATAACCTCGTGAGGAAAAGTTTAACAGTAGTGCAAGAAAGCTCCGATGCGTTCATTAGAAAAATCCGGGGCCTACCGCAATGCATTGAGGATAACTATCGAAATGGTTTTGATAGGAGCAAATTCCAGAAAACCTTGGCGTCATTCTTGGCACAAAGTTTACTGCTAAGGATTATAAGTTTTCAATTTCCATGTTTTTCAACAGTAGAAAATAGCTTTACTCGCACACGGATAAATGTATATACATAGGCACGGATATAAGTTTACTGCACAGGCACACATATATATATATATATATATATATATATATATATATATATGGATATGTATACGTGAATGTTACACATTTAATTAAACCAAAATGCTGTCATATTATTCATTCGTTATCACTTATTTTCGGGTGCTTCAAAGCAGTTATGATCACAGAAGTTAACGTCCAGATGACATTGTTATCACGGAGTTCCTGTAACTTTTTAATTACTGTAGTCCAATCTACTCAGAAAGAACTAGCAGCGTCTTTAAATCTTCTATTGGCATTCTCTACATCTATGGTGGTAGGTCTCTGTTGCCGGAGAGCGTCTAGGTAGGTACTACCGCAGCGTCTATTCCTGCAACCAAACTGTAGTGTACAAGCATTACTGTTGTCCGGTTTTATGGGCGTTATAGCTAGTGAAATTACTGAGGTAATGAAGCTTAACAACTTATGTATCAAAGCGACGAGCACAATCTGATGTTGTGTCATCCTAGTTATATTCTCGCACTCTCGTTTTATCAAAAAGAACTTTTAATGATGTGAACAGTAGTCCACGTTATCTGTTATCACTTCGTATGTTAACGTGATTACAAACAGCTGTTATTATTTCCAGCCCCCGCGCGACGCACCTCATGCCTTTACGCAATAATCCGGCAACTCTTTCCAGCAGCATCACAAATAGACAATACGTACACCGCGCCCGTTGGTTTTGTTTATGTTTATTTAAATTCACATTCATACGGCGATTTTCGTATCATTTGCGCTTTGTAGTCCCGGTAATGGCCGCGTTAGTGCTGTTTCGCTGTGACTAGTGCCGCCCGATTACTATTACAAATTGCGAACATTATTTCTTGTACCGGATATCATTTTTTTTTGCAAATTAAACACAAATCGTCTCGTAGGCGTAAACATTGAGTTATAAAGATTTCGATAAGCGTACACTACTCGACATAGATTTTCTACAAGCATCTCGACACCAAACACTCTAGCAAACTTAACTAGATCGTGTTTTTAATATTTAAAATTTAACTATATTAGTGTAATTAGTAAAACTCTACGTCTGTTATATTTCTATTTACATGTACGTTTTTTTTTTAAAATATTGAATGACACTAGATAAGCATTAGTACTAATGCTATGTCAATGAAAAAGGCAATACAAACATTGTCGACGGACTTTTGGCAAAAGCTGAACTGCTACTGTACTTACTTACTTTATTTATTATACATATACTTTATTTATCTAATCGTATATTGTTTATATTTTAAGAGTAATTTTTAAATTCAGAACTTTATTATTATGTTTTAAAGTACCTACTATATATACTACATGTCAACGACAGTCTGAGATAACTAAGATAAATAGACAGACAAGGGAAAGAAAATGATTATTTTTAATTCCATTAAACGACGAGACGAACGGGATGTTCACCTGATGGTAAATGATACGACTGCCCATAACAACCTGGTGCTAGTTAGAATGGTATACACAACACCATATTACGTTTGTCGCCTGGAACATAATAATATGTTGAGTCTCGTTGCTCCAGTAACACTAGCTACAGTAACCTTCAAACTGGCACACAGTAATGCTTGCACCCTACTGTTTAGCTACAGAAGAAAAAGGCGTTGCAGTTGTAACTACCTAGATGGTCTCAGCCAACAGAGACACCACCAGTAGAATTTTGGTATAAGCATCTTCGCCAATTGTACACTTACGAATTAAGTTAACAGCTTATATTTACGTAACGAGGATAATTCGGTGGTGTACATACCATCATAATCAGCACAACATTGTTACCGTCAGTAGCAGCTTGATGAAATAAACATGCGCATCTTAATCATTTGTCAATAAAAACATTTCTGCAAAGCAAATCGGGTGGCGCAATATAAACTTTAATAAAATGTTTTTCCCTCTCCTCACCCCACTACATTACTGTTCAGTGAGAAAAAAATTCTCCATGGTTTATTCTATCATCCTCATCATCATCATCATCAGTCGATAGACGCCCACTGCTGAACATAGGCCTACATAAGTTTACTCTATATCTATACTAAAATTCATTATAATACCATAAGCAATGTAGACGAGAAGGCATAACAATACAACTTCACATTCGCGTTCATTCATCATTAGCTGATAGATGTCCACTACTGGTCATAAGGTTCTTCCAAAGTTCACATCGATCGAGTAGGGATTAATTTGGAGGATTTGGGCCAGTACCTTAGTCCAATGCGGGTTGATGAGATCGCTCGAGATAGCGTTCAATAGTCGGCATTAAAATTTCTGTCATATCGATTTTATTATTTCTTTCGTACAGACAAGGTACAGAACAGAACAAATAACTAATTTGGTATCAGAAAATCCATCAGACATCCCTCAACCCGCGTACCGGGACGAGTTATTTCCACTAAATATCTACGTAATATGTGCTACTGTTTCCGTGTTAAAACAATAAACTTGCCTCCATATTGTTTTAGTGCCGACGCGATCGCGCGGGATTGTTCAATTGCGCACTTGGAACGGCGTCTCAAAGGAAATTCAACGTTATGGAGACCTTTAACTGGTATTTAACTGTAGCATCAGCGACATCAACAGCACCCCGAGATTCACCACTCACAACTATTTTATATAGTCCAGATCATTTAATATAATTACTTTTATCCCATTTGCATCATTCTATTTACTGCGGTCTCTTCCAGTGGGATGAAGGCTGAAAATCAGTGTTTTCTCTATGAGAGCTTGTGCACAGATTAGAAATGTTTTGTAACTATTGTTGATTTTTAATAGTTATTGTTAAAATTACGTTTTTTTCATGGTTTTTGTTTTCTTTTATATCTGTGTAAGTAATTACTGCAATAAACTATTTATCTATCTATCGTATATATTAAATGATATAGTAATTAACTGATTGTAGATTCCTGTCGCCGGAGATCGTTTCGTTCGTTACCACCGCATCTCTTATTGCGGCCGACAAAGAGAAATCAGCGTTGTAGTTAATGATATTACTGGTGTAAAGAGACTTAATATCTTAGGTACGGTCAGGGAGTGGCATCAGTCATGTGCTTTATTGAGCGACTCCAAATTCGCCCTGGAGACAGTCGCAAGATCAGACACCCTCCATTCCTTAGCGTTTAAAGTGAAAGACGATGTAGAGAAAGTAAAAGCGGAAAGGAAAGAAGTAAGACTATTTTGAATAAAAGCGCACGCGCACACGCGATGCAGCCCTGAAGAGTAAATGACGAGCGGAGTACGAGGGATGCCATCTCATTTGTGAAACAGCAGCTTAGGCAAGCTGCGCTCGACGAGTGGAACAGGTGGCCCCTCAACGGTGGAAAAAGAAGGTTCTTCCCTCCCTCCTGAGGTGGGGCTGCGTTGTGCGGCCGGCGCTGGCGGTATCGCGGATGTGTGCGAAAGCGTTCCCATGACCCCGTCTTAAAGCGAAGACGACGAAAATCGTGGGGATTTTAGTCGGTGCAAGTCCGACATAACCTATCCTTGCGTCCGCGAGGACGGGTATGTGCAGGCATTTCCGCCACGTTAAACAAAAAAAAAAGAAAAAAATCTCTTACCATCGAGAGGACGCTTCGCTGGTCTCGACGTCTCGTTGAATTCTAAAGAGGGTATAGATATCCATTTTCTATAATTAATTTTTACAAGTAGTTAAATTTAAGAAGTTAAAGATTTCTTTTTTCTTTCAGCGAACAATATCTTGTCTGTCTACTAAGTGTCTACAAGTTTTGTAGGTAGAGCTCCACATACCTTAAAATCCCTGGATGGCAAGCCGAACTGTTTTGGTATTTCACGTAGCACAATAAGGATCATAGATCCCTACAATGTGCCTAGAAGTAGTATAAGTTCCTAGAATTCTTATTAAGGTAAGCACTGAGGGCGACTAGGTCCTGAGTTTTGATACTAAATATCCTACAGAACTGAATTCCCATCAACAAGATGGAGATGTACTTATTAAAAGAGATGAAGATAATGATGATTTCTCATGATTATAGAGAATAACCTCAATACTAATTTTAATTATGAATGTATCATAGTTAAAATTCAATAGATCTTTGTAAATTCACCAACATTACTTTTTTAGCGTACGTCTTGCCAAATAATATATAAACAGTACTAAAATAAATCATGTTAAAGAACTGATGCCGATATTGGCGCAGCTGTGTGCTTTGATAATTAACATGTCGCCCACGCGCGACCCGAACCTGCTCATCCAGTGTTGCCCGCTTATTTACTTGTCAAAAAAATTCGGGAAAATTATATGTCAGGCAAATGAATATTTTTACTAGAAACTTTTTAGATGATCAATAATTATTACATTCGTTCACGTGTTTGAAATAAGTTAATAGTTTAGTTAATTTTAATTTATTTATTTAATTATATACATTATCATTACTAACACAGTTATAATGTACATTAGATGGACTTGATCTCAATGAGTAGTTATCTTGATAAGACTTTTTTTGTTCAATTGACTGACGAGACGAGCGGGACGTTCACCTAATGGTAAATGATACATCCCCCCAACGTGGCGATAGTTAGGGTGATATACACAATACCACATTGCGCTCGTCGTCCGTGACATAAAATGTTGAATCTCGTTACCCCAGTAATTACACAAGCTAAAACTCCTTTCAAATCGGAACACAGTAACGTTTGCACAGTACTGTTTGGCGGCAGATATAGACGCCGCGGTGGTATCTACTTAGACGGTATCCAGCAACAGTGACCTGCCACCAGTATATCACCACACTACCATTGAATAAATATATTAATAGCTTTACTTTCATATAAATTATGGTCTGGATTTTACAATACTTCGGAAAATAAAGACAATGTTTAAGAAAATATTTTTTTTATATAAAAAGGTTTTAGCCGAAAGCTGTAATAAAATTAGCTTTTATCTTTTAGACTATAAAACAAACATGACCAAAAGTAACAACTCCTGGAGTTGTGTTCACCCATCAACGCTCAATTCTTAAAACCGTCTTAGCGTTAAGCATGGGGAGAGTTTGCAGTAGACCACCCACGGAACCCTGACGAACACCAGATCACGGTAGCCGACGCTCGCACTGATTCCCTGGAAACTCATTTATTGCTGCATTGTTTTTACATCCAATTAATTGACATATAACGCAATGTTGGGTTCAAAACTTCCGGATGACATAACTACGACCAGAATAATAATCATCAAGTCGTGTTTACTTGACACAAGCAGTCTTATGGCTTGCCAACTTTTGTGGTCATCCAATACTACAGCTTGATCATAAAACGTGGTCTTCATTTAACGAGTTTATGAGATCTCTGGTCGTAGGTCTCTGCTGCTGGAGACCGTCTAGGTAGGTTCCACCGCAGCTTAAATTCCCATTGCCAAACATCAGTGTGCAAACATTACTGTGTTCAGTTTGAAGAGAGTTGTAACTAGTCAAATTACTGGGGTGACGAGACTCAATTTCTTGTCTCAAGGTCACGAGCACAGTGTGGTGCTGTGTATACCATCCTAAAGAGCCACGTTGTTATGGGCAGTCATATAACTTACCATCAGGTGAACGTCCTGTCGCTTCGTCGAATATACTCATTCCATGATATTTCCTTCATCTGTTAGACGACAACTCTGATGCTGTATAACAATATATTGTCTGTAAATTTAAATTATCGAGATGATTACTAAATATATACGCTTTATAAATTTCATTAAAGAAACTGATAGACATAAGTGATACTGTTAAATTTTACCAGTTTACATGCAGATGTGGCGGCGTTCGATTTCCGAACGCACCCCACGACTGAAGTTGAATTTGCAATTTAGCAATTAGCTCTGACAACAGGCCGAGAAGAGAAAGGAAGAGCAGCACTAGACAGAGAGTCGAAGTCGGGGAGAACGTTACTATCCGTATCGCACGAGTGATTATTAAAAGACTACGAACTAAGAATGCTTTCATTTGGATGGAACACTAGGGATGAATACAGCAGCCTATTGACCGTCATACTTCCCTAACATCCCATATTGGTGACCCCGACGTGATGAAGCATGGAGTTGGATGCAAAATCAAACATCCTAAGTTCATACGGGGCAATATCAAGGGCAGTCTCCGACTCGTCGTATCGTTAGTGCATCATCAAGGTTATAATTTCCCTTAATTCGTCATGGGTCCTCTTCCCGTCTGTGAGGGCTTTCGCTATCTCTTAACGGCGGTGGACAGGTTCACGCGATGGCCTGAGGCGTGGCCCATGAGCAATCAGTATCACAGCAGAAGAAACCGCTCATACGCTCCGGTCCGGTTGGACAGCAAGGTTTGGAGTACCTTATCGCATTACGACAGATCAAGAACGACAATTCGAGTCCGATTTATTCCGTAGACTCATGCCACTTTGGAGCACTAGAAACGCTGAGAACAACTACCTACCACCCGTGTGCCAACGGAATGGTTGAAGGTTTTCATAGCCAGCTCAAGGCCTCGCTGATGTGTCGTGGCGAAGATTGGATCGAAGCCTTACCTGCCGTACTACTAGGTATGCGTGGCGCGCTGAAAGAAGATCTAAAAGCTTCCGCTGCGGTACTAGTATACAGGGAACCTTTACATCTCCCTGGCGAGATAATCATTCCTTCATCAACTCGTATAACAGTCGATCCACTAGACTTTATAAGTCAACTTAGAACAATGATGTCGGAACTTAGACCTGTTCCTGCTTAAAGGCAAAGCATCAAGGAAGTATTTCTTTTTAAAGATCTCTCTACACCTTCGCACGTATTTTTGCGAGTCGACCGCATGAAACCACCTCTGGAATCTCCTTGTTCGGGACCTAGGACTATTATTAAAAGACTACGAACTAAGAATGCTTTTATTTGGATGGGACATTAGGGAAGACTACAGCAGCCTATTAACCGTCATACTTACCTAACATGCCATACACGTAATTCACCAGAAACCAGCACACCTACGTACCACCAGCGCGCTACGCTTTATTTATAAATGTGTGGTGCAAACTGATTAATTTATCTGTTTAGGGATGCCAGTTAATCGATTAAACAGTTTAAATCGAAATCGATAAAACACAGACGGCCATTCAGAGCCAAATAAAACGCAATCGTGCTGTAACGATGAGCGACTTATTTATTTAAGTGGCACAAACGGACGCACCACCCGCGGCAGGCTATTTACATCGACCACACATAAAATGTGACCTCGGCTGTTACTGCCTGTTCGACACTTGTTATAGGATTTTATCGGTTTTCAATTGTTTTGAAGCAGTTGCTTTCACTACTTGTCAGAGGTAGTTTTTAGGTGCAACAAGTATTTTATGCGATGTTTTTAATTTTACACAGTTGCCAACATAAAATTTTCATTACTTTCAACCTGCTTAAAATGTTTACATTAATTACAGATTCCTAAAAAGAAAACATTATGTGTGGAATTTTGTGAATAATACAAATAGATTATCCTTTCATATCTCTTCAGTTTTAGAGCTATAAAGTAATGGTTGCACCAACTAACTTGATAATTATTGAAGTAAAAACGTGCACGTAATATTCAGTTAGGTATAGGCTATACCAGGTAGGGGATGAATTTATATTATGTAGTCGCTGTTAGAGTCCTCGAACGAGCTGAAACAACCTATACTTAATAGTATATCTCCTCATACATGTTCCCGCCTTGTCGTGGCGGTGGGGTTCAGTAGCCGTGGCTTGGTCCCACACGATAAAGCGAAGAGGAACCTCTCTGGTCGGCCTGACGGGTTAGGCCGGCCCAAGGCGGCGGCTCCAAGTGAGCTCCGTGAACTCTGGGTGACGGATTCGGGGGGATCCGTTGCCCGGCTGACTTAAGGAGTCCGAGAGGAGGGCGCGTTGCGTGTTCCAACGTGCCCTTACAGAGGTGGAAACGAGGGATTCTTTCCTCCCGAGTTGGGCTGCATGGTGCAGCCGGCGCTGGCGGGGTCGCGAAGGTGTGCAAGACCCTGCCATAAAGCGACCAGGTGAAACATCGTGGAGGTTTTAGTTGGTGCAGGTCCGACATAACCTGATTATGCTCCTGCAAAGGCAGGTATGCGCAGGCATTTTCCCCATGTAAAACAAAAAAAATAAATAATTGTACATAATTTTTATGTAAACCCAGAATTAAATTTAGCAATTACTATACAATGAAAAGTACATATAAAAAATTGTATCGCCAAGATTATGGATTAGAAAACTTGTTTTAATTTCATAACCAGATGTAACACTCTTAGAGTATATTTTTTAAATGGTTTGATTAATGGTTATAACGCCATCTGTTGTAAATTTTAACAAGCATTTAAATCTTTTGTTTATAAAGTACTAACTGGATAAGCAGTATCAGTCGTAATTACACAAAAACCTCTTCTACTAAGAAATGGAAATTTACTTGTTCAAATACTCAAGTGAAAGAATTTAATTAACATATAATGAATATATAAATAAATGGAATGGTTTTTGTCTGATGTCATGTAAAAGAAACACGTAACATTCAGATTTGCTATCCGAGCGTGAAATCATTTGGGGAGAAAATGACGTTTGGTGACAGTTGCGCTTTGTTATCGTGCAGAATATTTTCGAGTTTTTTTAACACAACAAAATTTTTGTGTATCAGTGCAGGCAAATTTCATATGGATATAAGAGATGAAGCGAAGTCCACAATGGAAATCGTCAACGTACCGCCAATTGTCTCCACATACCGACACGCTTTGCACACCTTCGATGCAAAGTTTAAAAACGATTTTAGTGTTAACTTAAATAAGTTGAAATCTATGATGGACAATTTAAAAGCGGAAGATCTCGGATTCGACAATATTTTAAATGATCCTGTAACATGGAAAAGACCGAACAAGGCACCCTGCACATATGTAGAAGTGTTCCAGAATAGTCTTGTTAACATGAGTATTTTCGTATTGAAGCCAGGTTTTAAAATGCCTTTACATGATCATCCACATATGCACGGATTGCTTAAAGTTATTTCTGGTGCAGTAAACATAAGAAGTTTTACCGAATATCCTCTTAAAGAAGCAGTTAGTAATATTGATTTTGCTGTACGAGCGAAACACGAAGCCGCTCGAATCGCTCAAGGTTTTCACAAGCGACGAAGATTATTCGCAACAATATCACAAAACTCTGTGTGCAGCAGTAACTCTGAGACTTGCATATTAACACCTACGATATCTAATTATCATGAAATAGAAGCATTACAAATGCCTGCTGCCTTTTTCGATATATTATCCCCACCGTATGATACATTAATAGAAGAAATAGGACCTAGAAGGTGCAGATATTACTATGTAGCAAATGAAATAAGCACCAACTTAGTGGAATTGCAAGAAACAAAAGTGCCTGAATGTTTTTATTGTGATCAACTACCATATTTAGGTCCTTGTCTCGGGTAAGAGCTACCTAGAATTAGATAGAATAAAGTATCAAATTTAAAAACAAAAATGTTGAACATTTTATGGACTGTTCAATTGCTATGTTACCACAATGACATTCTTCACTTTTACTCTAGATAATTACATATTTAAATAGTGCAAAATATTTTGTGCCTTTCTTCAATAAGCCAAATATGTCTTGTTATATCAAGGTTGTGCGGCATATTGAAATACATCTATTTGTGATCACAAGTTACCATTTTATATATTATGACTTTTCCATTCTATTTAAAATTAATATTTTTGTACAAATGGAAAGTAAGTAATTCATTATTCCACGGTAGGTGAATAAAACTTTGACATGACTTATACAACATCACAGTTTCTCATCTATATTTTCTGTATACTCATTAATGACCCCTTTTTCTAAAACTGACCTCTAAATCATTTCTATTAATATTTAACAACAGTTATATTATGACATTCTACTTTATGCTGATATTTGAGTGAGTCATCTTAATAAGGTTTATAATGTAGTTAATTTAACAGTATTACATAAAGGTAGTGTACAATTCTTTGAAGCAAATATCCGAGATGAATGTCCAAAAACACTGTTAACAAGATAAGATTCTTTTATCGTGGAAAAAGCAGATTATAAACAACTTTATCACAGATGTTGCTCTACTATTAATTTCATTATTACATAGTTCACCACCTAAATTAAAAAGGTTATTTTTGAGCCAATTTTGTTTGTATAATTCAAATGAATCAATTTAACTATACTTTTTTGTTCCTTAACAGTTAACTGTACATTTATTGTCCTTGAAAGATTTGTTTATATTGTTCTGTTTCATTTTACACTTTCACATCTATATGCATTACCAATATTCAATAATTTTTTTAATACACACCAGCATTTGTTCTTAATTCTTATGTGGGTAATCCATATTCTTTAATTTACTGCTAGATCTCTGTTGTTGAATACTATCAGGATTGGTTCTACTATGTTGATCCTTCCGCTGCTAAACAATAGGAGTGTCCCAATTAAAAAGTATTTTACTCAGATACTTCTTTGTTGCTCCCTCACTGCTGAGGACCGTGACCACACACAAACAGCCTCCTTTGAGTACGGTTGTAAGTAGAGTAGACCCCAAAGTATGTACTGCCGCCCATCTCCTTTCTAATATTTTACATTCATGTGGTAGGTGCTCAGATTATAGAAGTATAATAACATCCCGAAGTGACAATCTTAATTTGGTACAGGGTATATCAACCTATATAGTGCCACATTGTTTTGAGCTCATGTTTCTTCATCAACTTTTCTTATTATTTTATTTGAATAAAAAAGATTTGTTAATGTTCGTTAAAAATGGGATAAAGATATCAAAGATAATATAATAGCTATATGGTGGATGGTAGGGAGGAACAGGATTGTGAACTAAACAAAATATCCATCTTTTAACTCTGATGATGAATATTCATCAATCAGGTCTTGAAATTATTAGCAAGTACACTAAAACGGAATTGCCAAAAAATAGTTCACATATTTCATATATTATTTCATTTGCTTTAAATTCATATAACTTTAGATATTCTGTATCTTTGAAGAAGATTCGGAGGACTGTTTATAATGGAATATCAATCACAAATATCTATCACACATTCATACAGGTTTTAATTTATTTTTATCGCAATTAAATTGCTCAACATAGCTTATTTCGAATGTTAAGAAATAAGTATTGAATATTTTCTTTTACATCAGTATTATGTGTAATTGCAACACTACACTACATTGTCTAAAAGTTTTAGGGTGACACAGAGCTGAGTCCATGACCCCGGGAACTATAATTTATTTTAACATTTTTCCAATCAATATGAAAATCTTTAGGGGACGTCTCCAACTCCTGGTCTCTCTCTACTGATGATTATTTTTTTGTATTAACCTTACTTTTTTATATATCTTAAAAATATTACTAATATTATTATAGAAATCGAATGACAGGCAAACATTTGAGTGGAGTAATAGTTTTTAAATTTTGTTCACTATAAAAAATGTTTAGCTTGGTTTTATTTGAATACTTTTGTTTTCTGCTTTTTCATTGCTACCATTTTATTAGTCGTTTAGTTAAAATTTTGGTCAAGCTACATGTATATATTGGTTCCCTATTAAATAAATGAAAAAATCCAATTTATTCACAATTTAAATCTTATATGATCATTGTATAACAATTCGAACAAATAACATGAAATTTTATTAATAATGTAAATGGTATGAAAAAAAGAAATATAAAAGAACTTTAATTTTAATACAAATACTCTACCTGCTTATAATTTGATTTAACTTCTAGAACAGTGCGCTTTACCATAAAAGACTACATCACCGCTCACCATCAAATAGAATTGTAGTAAAGCACTAGTGTATTAAAAAAAAATTAGATCTACGTACCTTTTGTAAATGTTAGTGTAATTAAAACTATTGCCATATGTATGTTTAAGCTGAGTTTCTCCAACAATACATCACAAATATATCACCAACCTTATATACAATTGTTGCAATCTTAAGATGTCTAACATTTAATGTTACTGTGTGTAAGTAATAGGAATATCAAATATTGCAGTATTACAATATGGAAATGTTTGTTAGAAAGGATTTTTTAATGAAAACTTTTTAATATAATGTTATATTGTTATATATTTAAACGGAAATGATTAGTTTTTATAAACTATATCACAGTTAGATTAACTTATTATTAGCAGCATTTACACGCGATGACAGGTTTTAGACTCTGTTGTTGTGTGTCTCGACGAATTTGTTTTAATTTAAATTTATTATTATCAGAGAGAGCATATTCGCGAAAAGGCGCGGGTTCGATTCCCAATGACCTTTCCGATGAAATACAACATCATCAGGAAACCTACGTTTGAAGAACATTAGCTCTGTAGTTGTGGCATACGCGCTTGTCTTCGTCTCGCGTTGTGAGAAAGCCCCTCGAGTCCCAGCAGTGGGAACGTCAAAGTGCTGTTTATATAAAATTTAATTAATTTCTATTGTGCACAATATAATTAACTCTCAACTGTACATTCCTATCAAAAATTATGTTTAGGTTATACGTTAAGAACGATTAATAAACAAACGACAATCGCCAAATAAATAATTTATTGTTTTACTTAAGTTTAATTAAAAAAAATAATAATAATAATGTCAAATTGTATGATCTCTGAAATTATAAAAAAATTACATTGTTGTGTACAGCTCGATCACCTCCCCCCTCCCCTTGCAAGTTTGGTGAAGTTAAAAGTAAAACTGTATCGTATTAAGGTGTAACTAGTGATAAGTTTCGTTTTCTGTACACGGTGTTCAAGTTTATGTTAAATAAAACCATGGAATTGTTACTAAGTGAATTTCATTTTGATCCCTATTAACAATAATAAACCACCTCCTCCCCTCCCGCTCTGCTGGCCGTGACACACCGCAACTCGCTTTGGGGGAAGGGGTTTTGTTAAATCCAATCTTATCTGACCTCTGAATGGCACAAGCAATATCTCTACTAAATATCAAATCTTTATGTTTAATAGTTTCGGAGATCACGTGATGAGTCAGTGAATCTCTGGATATCTATATTTATATACACACACATTTTTTTACTCAAGTGCCAAGACAAGCAAGACGTTACTTGATGGTAAGTGATACTCCTGCCCATAACATCGTGGCGCTACTTAGGATGATATAGACTGCATTATAGTATGCTCGTCGCCTCAAGACATTGAATGTCAAGCCTCTTTACCCCAGTAATTACAGAGCCCTTCAAAGCGGAACACAGTACTGTTTGTCGGCTGCGGTGGTACCTGTAGACGGTCTCCAGCAGAGTCCTACCACCAGCGAAATGTTAAAATTGCAGTCATATGTATGTTAAATATAATTATATATAACCGGTTCGGCACAACTCACGGGACCCAAGCCAACCTCGCTTGCTCTCGGTGTACCCTGCTAATCAACAATCGAGGCTCTGGGTCCCACGAACCCGCATTGGGCTCGTGTAATGGGAAATGGCTCAAATCCCCCCCATACGAACGAATACAAACGACGGTCTCTGTAGGCCATGTTGACTGCTTAGTGCGGATAGCGCGTAACCGATAGATGTGGACATCTTTGTGAGAGACCCATGTCCAGCAGTGGACGTCTACAGGCTAATTGATATGATTTATTTATATATGTATGTATATATATATATATATCGGTTTACCTTTATTGTATACATGATGGATGACGTTATTTGTGTACGTGAAAACTTTTCTCACGTAATCGCTTATCTTAAGTGATAAAAATGAAACGAGTAACACGATAAGAAATAATTTTATTGAAATGATAACGATTACAGCGTAAATACAACATCCGGAAACAATAGCATGCAAAAAAAATATATAAACAAATACACTATAATAGTAAGAATAAAATATTTTGTAAATAATATGATTTATTAAGGCTTTATTCGATCAGCACCTTAAACATTAGCTTATTTATAACGCTATTGACTAATACATTTGGTTATTATTAATATTGGACATTTTTTTTTCAATTTGATATTTCCATTTTATTGATTTTTTTTAATTATATTATTTGATTTTAGAAAAGCAGTGTTATCCTTTTAACGCGGTCGACAGTGAGTCTACTGGAAGGACACCAGTTCTAATAAAACGTTGCATTATATTGCAATTTTTTAAATAAAATATAATAATAATAATGTTTAAAATATCAAATAGTGCGTAATAATCAAAATTATTAACAACCTTCCTAATATTAGTGGGGATAATGGCTTCTTCTGAGATAAGTCTTCTATTCCTCAGAAGAAGCGGGCCAGGGCAGTGTTGCCAGAACTCCGAAAAATCCAACCCGGAAGCATTTTAATAATTTAGTTTTTGTATGAAAAAAAAAATATTTATTTATTTTTTTTTATACTTTGCTTTCGAGCAGCATCTAATATTCGAGAGGTGTTTAGGGTATATAGAAAATATTGGAGAAATTATTAATTTCCGGGCGCTCAGTTATCTCTCGGGGAATCCGGGATCGGATGGGAACTCTAGGCCAAAGATATTTTAGTCCTAATCTCTTAGAGAGCGACTAAAAACGTCATAGGGTTTGGCGGACCTTAAGGTTAGGAGCCTTTATCGCTCAACAAGCGAACCTGTGTGGAACAGCGTATGGCTCAGCGATGGTGCCGAGGACAGTTAGGCTCTTCCTCGGAGACATGTAACACAAAGTGTAGAGGGGCACCGGTGCGTTCTATATGAGATCCCGAAGCCTCTCCGAATGCACTGACGCAGACCACCGAGGAGGTTTGACTAAGAATCTCATATAACCCTCATTTCCACCCAAAAGCAATTTTTCGAAGATTTCTCCCCGACACCATCAAAAAAGGACAAGGCTGTTTATCGCCATGTTACCTCCAGCGTGGATTAATGGATGAAAGGTAATGTGTTTCATATTTTTTTTACACGAAGTATGTGGTTTATTTGTATGAAAACAATATTGTATGTGTGTGTGTGTGTGTGTGTGTGTCTTTCAAGTGTTGTACAGTTACCGAAGGGAATCGCATCAGATTGTCTAAACGATAAACAGCTACGTGACGAGCACTTATCAGATATCGTTGTAATCTTTTTGAGCGTTTTTTTTTTTATTTTGCGACGTAAATAAACACGAACCGCTTTGTAAACACAATTTTACATCTAATCTAGATTCTCTTTACAAATGCAAGATCCCTTCACACGGTGGATCTGGTGAAGGCTGAGGGAGAACGCCGGATGCCTGAAGCCTATGTCCAGCATTGGACGACTATCGGCAGATGATGATGATGGAAAATGCTTATTGGAATCAATGTCAGAATATAGTTTAGTATGGACATAGAACCAGTTAGATCAAGAGTGCAGGTCTTCATGAAGAAAATTGTTCTTAATATTTTATAGTTGCGATTTACGTCATCGTTTGATGATCACCTATTTCAATTACTTATCACCCAGCGTGATGACATGAAGTCCGGTGTAAAATTCTGAGCAAAATTTTCTCCTCATAAGATAATTTCTAAATTCGATATTATACTATGTAATTGATCTATATAGATCCGACGATAAATTTGAGCTAACAACTTGCCGTTCTAAATGTTTATATAGAATTAAAGATAATATAAACATTACAAATATTTGTATGCATTATAAATATAAATGTTATAAACATCATTGAACATCTTTTTTTTTGACAAAGCGCCGAAACGAGGGAAACCTTCACCTGATGATAAGTAATGCACTAGTTAAGATGATGGACCAGCGTGGTGGGAAATGGCCCAAATCCTCCCATATGAATCCTTACTCAATCATATAGGAATCTTTGAGCGAGTATTTCCAGCAGTGGATGTCTATCGGCTGCTGATGACGATGATATTGATGAACTAGCACCACGTTGTGCTCGTCTTAAGACGTAAGATATTAAGTGTTGTTACCCTTGTTATATCATTAGCTACAACGTACTTCCGCTGCCTTTGTGATATTAACACACTACTGTACGACAGCGGAAATGGGAGTTGCTGTGGTACCTAGACGGTCACCGGCAACATAGACCTACCACTACTAACTCCGAGGTGTAACGGCTAGTCACCAACATTATCATGACAAGTTGGAGACGGTGGTAGGATTATTCCGAAGCCGTGTAACCAGCTACCACTCTCATGATATTCTACCGTCATAACAGCAACACTGTGTTTTGTATTTCAACCAATGAGAACCAGTTTTCTGGATGAGCATTTCACTGTCCCCTGGTGTATACATACATACATACATATAAATGTATAACTATATATCTACCTATATAATCATTGTACTTATAATCTCAAAAGACTAGTACTTAAATAATATTGTTTGTATACAAAATCAAATTTCGTTATACTTACTACTTATAGTAAGAGACTAAAAGGCAGTAAAGTTTTTATGACTTTTCAGGGACTTTAATGCTTCACGATGGTGCCCATGGATGTAGAATTATTTGTAAAGTTATTAATTAGAAAAAAATTATCCGTAGCAGTAAAAGTATAATTTCTGAACTGATTTTGTTAACTTTAACTATTTGTTAAAAGTGGTCTCGTATATATTTCGAAATAACTATGTAATCAAATAAATTTGCAATATTTACTTATGCATTGTTTTTTATATATTAACTTTCTATTTACTGTAAGTTACTGTTAATATAAACAGAATTCTTTAATTAAGCTACTACTCCCTCTATTTTTGCTTACTATTAGAGTCGACATGTTTTAATAGATTTTAAATAAAAAAATTTAACTTCGAATGTTAAGTATTAAAAAAAAAATGCAATATTTTATCTCGTTGTATCTTGATATTAGATTTTTTTATTTAATTATATTGATGTATTATATTAATGAAATTTCGCTTATCAATATACACAATATTATGGACGGGGTTAAAAACGTATAAGTATTAGTTTAAATGCGATACGAATTTTCAATGAATTTCACTTCACAATTTCCGGTTCCGTGAACCGTGCGTTATATAATTGTTAAAGATGTCTATAAAAAAAACAGTATTGAAAAAGATTTTATCAACTTTTATATAAGAAATACCTGTGATTTTGTTTTAGAGAAAAAAATTAACGAACTAATCTTATAACTATTGAACATGCCGTAAATAAAATATTTGTTCAATCAAATTGCCTAAAAATTTTTTTTTTAATTTTTGAACTTACTTTATTTTTAATACAGAAATAAAACATTTGCTTCTTAATTAAAAACTGCTGTACTTAAAAAAATAACTTCAATGAAATTATAATATGAACACATTTCTTATTTACTTACTAAAAAAATTGTGGGTAGAGAAAAAATTCAATTATTATTAATTATAATAAATGTAATATAAACATATTTATTTATATGTAATCCAAATAAATATTTCGTCATGATGATGATGAAATATGTATTAGAAAATTGTTTGATAATTGAAAATAAAAATAAGATTATAATGAATTTAACCCATTATTGTGTTTGTTATTATTTTATGTTAATATGAGCGATATAGAGATTTTTATTATTTATTTACTTTTTTGTGTTGGTGATTCGCAATGTCCTATGCTGGTGTCGTTGGTCTATCACCAACGCCTCCCGCCAAATCGAACACTGCTTGCGCGACTTCCGCCGCCAACTTATCAGCCATCTGGAACAAGTATCGTTTTATTTATCACCTCTTCATAAACACCCACGCGGTAAAATTACATCCATCATGCGTAGGATCTTCCGCCCGTCCTAGAGAGGACGGTAGGCGGCGAACCCGACGCAGTATCAGAATCGAGAGGCTGGTTGAGGAATAGGGAAAGCCAAAGCTCACAGACTTCGCTACTTGCTAAGGATGGGAGACGATCGTAGTCAAAAAAGGGTTCCTCGGAACCTCCATCGGCCGGTCCAGATATCGCTGGTAGGATGCCGTAGAGCACGACCTACGCGAGCTTCATGCAGTGGACTGGTAAGAGGCAGGACGAAACAGACAACGCTGGCGCTCTCTTCTGTCGGAGGCCAAGACTCACTTTGAGTCCACCAGAGAAGTAAGTAGAATTACATCCAGATTAAGTCATATACATTACCGTCTGGTGCTATAAGTTTGTATTGCCGTGTCTTAGATCTGACACTGTTCTGTTAAAATTCTTTCCGTATGAGATAATGGGGACTCACTTGTTGTGTTTCCGCTTCCGCGTACACCCGGACAACGTCCTCTGTGCCCGACGGCCGCACGAACGAGCGGCCACTGCAGTAACCAGACACGAGCTCATCGATCCTCGTTTGCAGACCCTCGGGCGAAGTGCACACGCGCTCCGCGTCCGCCGTCGTGATGGCGTTACGATCCTGAAACGTATATTATATCTGAATTATTTTATTTATGACTTCACTTGACTTTTATTTCACATGGTTGTTAAGTGACAATGAAGACTTGAGTTTAGTGAATCATAGTCACTCCGAATACTCTACATCTCATTCATTGACAGGAATATATGCAATACCTTAAAGATTTATTTCTATTAAATAGTAAACTAATATTTAAATATTTATAATCTGTAGCAATGTAACTGCTTCCAGTCATTTGATAAATTTTTATAACAAAAAAAAAACTTAATTCATAGTTTTCTGGACGAACGCGCTTTACTATCTGTCATCATTGATCTTTACTATCTGTCATCACCTGATCCTGACTGTTGAAGTCAAGTGTTTTTTCTTTTCTACCGTATAATACAGATAGAGGTCAAGTATTAATCCATTGTAGATAAAAAAGTATTACCTGTACAGTAACTTTGAGCTGCCGGCAGGGCAGATCGGTGTACGCAGCCATCCATTCCCTGACGCTGTGACCCCTTGCGCACAGCACGGTCTCCACCAGAAACAGGTCGGAGATCGCATCGCCGACCGTTTCGTTAGTCATGTCAATGAAATTCAAGAGTAGACTGGCTGCTTTACGCTGTTCAGCATCCCTAAAAAAATTTTACTCTATCAAAATTCGAAGTTTACCTGTTTTGGCCGCGGTATGGCGCTCAATGCGAGCAGCACAAGTACCACAGCTGTAAAGATCTTTGGATTGATTTGATGATGTAGATTTAGATTTAACTAAAACTTATTTACAAAATATAATGATCTATACACTACAGAATTTCTGGAATGCTAAACATATCGTAATCTCAGTTTATTTAAATGGAAATGTAATACATACACACACACACACACACACACACACTGGCACCCACACGCACACACGCACGCATGCATACATATATATATCACGCCTCTTTTCCAATAGGGTGGGCAGAGACCTTCTCTCTCAACTTCTTGCGATTCTAGAACCTCTCACTTCCTCCATTCTCATGAGCAAATGTTATTGATATGAGATTATTATCCGAAATGTATTTTTTAGGCTAGCGGATTCTCGATATATATATATATATATATATATATACACCGTGGATATTTACGAGGCGGTGGCGAGCAGCTTACCTAGTCTTAAGTTAGATTCCGAAACTACATATTGTGGTGGTACATTCATGGTAGCGATTTTTTAAACTCGCTCAATTATTATGTAAAAGTAGGCAAAATGTAGGGTCAACAAAATAAACCAATCCATAAATCTCCCCCAGATTTCAATATAAATTAAATAAATATATACTTGCCCATCATCGATTATTTTCCTTATGGCTCTCTTGGCGGCGTCGCTGTATACCACCGTCCCATGACCGTTGGCTTCAAAGTACACCCCGACATCGTAAGACAGGGCGGCGTGGTGTAGATGCTTGACACCAGTTTTCACACAGGTCACAGGCACTTTCTGCAAAAAACAAAATTATTAACAATTCCAAGTTTACTGGTCATAGGTCTTCGTCGGTAGCCACCATTTAACAGGCATATTAGTTTGAAAAGATTATTGTGTTCCGATATGAAACGCGATATTAGTAATATTTATGGTGTGAGGAAGCTTAACCTCTCATGTAGCAAGGCGACCAGCTCAATGTAGTGCAGTGTATATCATCCTAACAAGGGCGATTGATATGGGCGGGAGTACCATTTAATAACATTTGAACGTCTTACTTGATACGAGCAAAGTAGGACCAATCAATGTGGAGATCTTTGGGGAAGGCCTCTCTTCAGCGTGGACGTCTATCAGCTGATGATGATGATGAACGTTTTGCTCGTTTCTTTAAAATACGAAGCTCCAAGACTAGTTTAACATACACCAGGGCTGTGTAGTACTATAATGCAAATTCCTTTGACTCTCATATGGTACTTTACAGCATGTACTCCTAAATTCGAGCCAAGGTCTACCATGTGACAGTTCAGGCGGTTAGCTTTATGCACTATGGAGGCAGTAATAAATTGCCACTCACCAGTTCCTCAGTAATGTATTTCGTGGAGGCACCGTTGGCGTAAGCAGTTTGTACGAGCCCCAACCTGAGCTCCTGAACGCCACACCCCCGCAGCAATTCGGTCACGTAACTGGCGAGGAGTGTTGCTATTCTATCTCCATCTAGAAGGTGCATTCTCTCCCTAAAAACGTTACGAGAAAATGAAGAATGTTAGATAAATGATGTAACACATTATCATCGTCAACATCATTATTTCGTAAATATTTAATCAGAGGTACTCATTATTTTATATATTAACCCTTTACATAAATAATTATAACGCCTCTTTTATATAACAGTTATTATACAATTTTCATTCCTCAATTCCCTTCCTAAGCTTCCAGCTACTAAGGAACGGTACCACTCCCATAGGAACCAATCTTGTTCGAGGTAGGTCTCTGTTGCCGGACACTTTCTAGATACAATCGCTTGCCTTCTTCTGAAGGTCCATATCAGGTCGCTTCAGCGAGTAAAAAAACGACTGTAATCTTAAACAAAAACAACTTAAAGAAATGTGGGTAAGTTGATGATAATACAAAATCTTACTTATCGTCAACATAGTAGTAAACGATGCGGTCACCATCGCCGTCTAGAGAAGCGACTCGCTGGAAGGGCACGTGTTCGATCCCGACAGGTGGTTTCTGTGCTACCTTCACGAAGTCCGCGCCACACTGGATATATTATGGAAATGTTTCTGGTTTATTGATTAGATAATTAAAAATTTAATATTTATTATTTAAAAAAATAGCTTAGTTAACATTCTCACTGGAGCGGCTCGGATTCTTCCTGATCACCGATTCCGAAAAATTATTAAAACAAATGGAAATAAAACAGAATATCATTAAATTTAAATAATTTCAATTTGTCTATGGTTTAAGTTAAACGGCAATTTACATTTACTGGACGTTGGTCAGGTTTTTATATTAAACAAAAAAAATTTAATTTTATTAGCAAGTTATACATGCAATGTATCTCGTAGTCATCTCCAAGCCTTTACATGTCTTATCAAGTATTTCTAATAATAAATAATTTCAAGTTTCGAAATTTCTACATTTTTTTTTATTTATTTATCAACTTTCTTCTCCATCTCATCTTCTTGTAGATTTCATTCGATACAAAATTTAAATATGAAACAGAAACTCACATTCAAATTTAGCTTTCCACCATTTCCGCCCAAATTGTACAGGCGCAGATCAAGTTCACCGTCTAACGTCTTCTTTATGATGTTCAACTTTTTGCCGCCGACGCCATTAGCGCCGTCCACGTACAGCGTGCTGTCGTACCGTCCGCTCACCGGCAGCTTCTGCCGTACGCTCTTGAACGCACCGACTATCTTCTCGTAATAACCTTGAATTTGGTAAACACAGAATATATTAACTTAGTGTGACAAACGGAAGTCGAACATCCCAACCACTCTATCCTGATAAAAGACAAAGAAGGAGCAGCTACAGAAAAACGGCAGCAGATTTTTCGTTTTGATCTTGATCAAAATACGACCATCGCCAAGCAGCGTGCTATTAGTCACAATATGTCAGCGATATTCTTCTCCATAAAAAATTTAATGTTAGTGTGATATACACTGCATTACTGCTCGTAGTTACCGCAATAACTCACTATCGGCAACGCCATTCTAACCGGAACATTACAACGTTGCGCCAGTTAAAATGGACACTGCACAACATTGTGTTCGTCGCCTTAAGACATACGATGTTGAGTCTCGTTACCTCTTCAATTGTGATAGCTGTAGCACCTTTCAAACCGGAGCACATTAATGTTTACCCGCTACTGTTTGAAGGTAGAAATAAGCGGTACGATTGATATCTACGGTACGGTGAGCCTTAATATCAGCTCTCATATGACAGACGGAGTACAGTTCTCTTATAAACAAAAACCTAACAAAAAGCGCAATAACTTATTTGGTACCTTCTTCAGTAGGTACTCCGTAAGTGTTGTCATTCCTGCACTTCACGCAGTAGTGCAGCATCGGTGTTGTGACGATGCCGAATTCCTTAGGAGTTCCCTTCAACGCTATCACACCGTGTACAGCGGCGGCCGCCAGCCGGGGACTCGTATATCTGAAATAATATGAAATATATGCCACAAAAGCTAGTATGACAATAAAACGCTGCTGATGTTCACCAGCATCATACTGCGCTCGACATGAAACAGGAGAAATAACGCTAGTGATGAAAGGTTGTTTGCTAGAATAATCTATTAATAGGGATCAACCTTAAATGATAACAGGTTAACAAAGTAGATAAATTAATAACGTGGACATCACAGGTTCGATTCCGGAACTAGATGACGCTTGGCTAATTACTAAACTCATTATATATTTATCGCTATAACAGCATTACTGTGTTTTGTCATCACGAGACGAAGAGTATTCTGTGCAAGTACATTCATCTTCTACGGCCTTACTGTCTTTTACCATAATGATAAATTGAGGTCAAATATCATCATTATCATCATCAGCCAATAGACGTCCACAGCTGGATATAGGCCTTCCCCAAAAATCTCCTTGTTAGAGTTTATTGAGGGAAATTAGACTTTAGCCCCACCACACTGACCCAGTGCGGGTTGGTAGGTGGTCGGAGCCTCGTGTTATTCAGCAGGGTACATCGCGTGCAGGTGAGGTAGACTTGGGCTCCGTAAGATGTTAGGCGGAACCCCTTACATTCCAAAGGTCAAATATTTACCCATTCACAAAAGGTACAGTATATGATGATGCATGTAACTCAACTCACCTAGTATCCATTCCAATGAAGACTGACGCCTTGAGTGACATATCCGCGTTGACTTCCTTGATCACTTGCTCCGTTGTTGATTCTAAGTCATTGTCACTGAAAAAGGTGATTAAATTAAAAATCATAAACCATCGTAAATCATTATCATCAGCCGATAGACGTCCACAGCTGGACATCCTAAATATAACAGATTAATCTTGCACCCTAAAGAGTTACTACAATTAGAATTCAGTTGAGTGCTTCGAAAATTTACCACAGCATTGTACTACATACCGGAAGCAGGTTTCTGTGGCAAGCTTATTAAAATAGGACTCGAGTAAGTCGCTGCTTTTTTTCGTTTTCGCATTCGTGGGCTTTGATGATCCTGATTGTCCACTAAACAAGTCAAGGATAGACGATAAGTACGAGGTGACCTCGTGTTTGTCGTAACACCTCGAAGTTGCTGAAAGGATTTTATGGCCCCCCCATAAACGTGTTTAAACGCAATGCAGTTTTCCGTATGAGAACCCGAGGTCTCCCGTAATGCACTGAAAGTCAAAACCTTGGGAGTTTTAGTGGGTAAAAAATCCCACGTAACCTTGTCTTTATTCCAGGACGTAGAGTATTTTTTGAAGATTTCCCTCCCAAAAAAAAATGGTTGACGTGGCAGAGGACCTTTTTACCAGTAGTATTCAAACAATACAACGTTCCACTTTAAAGGGCGCTGTAGCTGATGAAATTACCTTGGTAATAACAACACATATCTCATAGTATTTACCTAACATTCGCGAGCCTCGTGGCGATCTCCTCCCAGCTTTGTTCCAGCATCTCGCCGTCGGGGTCGACCAGTTTCACTCCGTTATCCGGTTCCAGGTTATGCGATGCCGTTATCATTATGCCAATTGTACGACCTGAGGAAGGTTTAATACTATAATATACAATTGGTATGATTACACATTTATATCTTAGAATAGTATATAACAGGTATCAGAGAAGCTCTTTAAAGTGGTGACCAGATTTTAAATTGTAATATAAGGATTTAAGTTTAATATACATATATCGACCGATGTGGAGATTTTTGGGGGAGGCCCATGTCCAGCAGTGGACGTCTATCGGCAGATGATAATGATGATACATATATATGTTATGAAGAAATAGCTCAATTTGTAAATGTGGTTGAACTATGAGCTATAGACCTCGAAGAGTCGTGGGTTCGAACTATACTGAGCTTGAGCTTTTGGTAGTAGACAACATCGGAAGCTTTCAATGATATGCGATATCCGCTAGCTCGCATTTGGCTAATATGATGGATTTATGTACAAAAAGTCCCAGCAATCGGAACATTAAAAAGGCTGTTTATCATTTTATACATCATCATCAACTGATGAGTATCCTGTTTTGGTCGTAAGCTCCTCTCAAAGATCTCCACTCTAATTAGACCCGCGCTCTTACCATATTAAATATATATAATAAATAATATTATCGATGTTTAAATATTGTTAAATAGAAGTGTATGACTTCTTTGCTTCATCATCATCATCCTGTTATAGTAGACTGCTGGACTAGAGCCTCTCTTAAGGAACTTCACTTAGCTCATCTTTTTGGTTGTAGGTTATAAATGTCATTTTTAATGACTCTACAAACAAACATTATACGTACAAACGACGTCTATAAAGAGTAGAAAGGAAGTTTATACTGCATGAATTTCTAATCTACCCCTCATTCGAAGAATCCATTCATTATTGCGCACGGAATGCTTATTTATACTTCATGAAAGCGAAGCCGAGACCTACTTGGCAGAGTTTACCCGTTTCAGGTGCATTAATCGAAGCTGCCTTTGCTTAATTTCAAAACCTATTTGGGACGATACACACATATATATATATATATATATATATAATAAAAAAAAATAACAAAATGTATATAATATCACAACTACGTTGAAAACTTATGATGAGTGGATACCTGTAACTGTACTCTAAAATTGCTTTACCTTAAAAAGATACCGTCAACTCCCTTCCTAAAAATGTGATGGAAGTTAGATAACCTATTTGAAGGTTTTTCGACTAAAAAAGAGAAGCTGTGCTACAACTACGAGATAACGCAATTGTGTTATAGATCGGTAGACCGATACTATACACAGCAGAGCATATCGAATACACGCAAACTTCTCTTTGTCTTTTTATCTTTTATTTACTCATATTAATAACACAGCAGTACCCACCATTTACGTTTAAATCTTTAACCTAAATTTTGAATAGAAGTTTAGTATTCAGATAGAAAGGACCTGAGCTAGTATTTGTCGCTTACGTGACAGTTAATGAAATTGTTTGTATAAAACAATTCCAGCTTGACGGCTCATCATGATCATGATACAAAAATTAATGATATAAAAAAGCATGAAAACATTGTTTATATATTATCAGTAATATATAAACAATGTTTTCATACTCCTTTTAAGCTGTCCTGTCTAATTTAATGGAAGTAAAAATGGGGGCGGGTGGTAAAGAAGTCAAAACTTTAAGAACGTCAATTCGTGGATAAAGTGAGAGACTGCAATAATGTAATGATACGTCGTAACATTCCACCTGATCGGCAAGGATGCCGCTAGATGAACGGTACACCGGTGACTACGAGATAGCCGCATCCAAAATTAGCCCGGCCTGGATTGCGGCGCGCTGGAGGCGACTGATCGGGACGCAGGTAAAATTTGCACGCGTCCCTGAACCGCGCACATATTTTCACACCAGCACTGTGTAACCTGCTTCAACGTAATATATTTTTTTTTTACGAAGAAACGAGCAAGCATTTATCTGATGATACTGCTACGTGCAGGTATATCACTGCACGTAACAGCAAAGAAGCTAGTAAGGATTATATACACTGCCACACATTGTGCTTGTTGCCTCGGTAATTACAACACCCTTCAAACAGGAATACAATAATATTTACACATTGCTCTTTAAGGGCGAAAATAGGAACTGTGGTGTTACCCACTTAGATGATCTCCAGCAACAGTTTCCAATAAAATTGGTTCAATCCCAACTCTTATTTTAGATTGGAATAATACTGTAGTTAATATAGTAGTATATTATCGACTAATATCCTAAATAACTTCCTGTCTCATCGCTAGCAAGGATTTTCATAAGTTATTATTTCCTGATGTTAGTCACCGTGAAAATGGGCGAAAGGTAATCAAATCAATCTTTGATCTGTATCAAGAATTTTTTTATTTGCAATGCTGAGGTTATCCCTTCTAAATTGTTCTCATTGCATATCATTGTATGATGGTTTGATATGAGGATGTAATTTTCTCATGGCGTCAAGGTCGCGAGAAACCTCTGGATGCGAGAAGCACAAAGCCGATTAGTATCGCCTTCGGACCAAACTACATGTAGATGGTTAACATTCCCGATTTTAACACTCAAATTTGATTATATCACCATTATTATATCACCATTAGCTGTCAGTCTTACTTCCAATATCTCCTGCCCATGGCTATAGACCAACAATCCTATGGACTTTGTCAGATCTTACATTTGGAACGATCGAATAGAGAAACTCCGATTATCTTATTCTTTTATTCACATCAAATGAAAATGAAACCGGAAGTTTTTTGACAATGTATAGTATATAAAGAATCTAAGTATGTCTGTTTGTAAAAGTAGACAGAGGTTGCACTTCCGAATTGATATACTTGTCATGTCTGTCATGGCAGTGACGGCCGATGGGAGAAAAAAGTCTTGGAGTGGAGGCCGCGTACAGGCCGCAGGAGGGTAGGACGCTCTCCCTCCAGATGGACCAACGATATCGCGTATAGAGAATCGCATTTGGTGGAAGACATTGAGGAAGGTCTATATCCAGCACTGGTTAAAAAAAGGTTATGATGATGATTGAAATACTTATGTTAAGCTATTCCGTCATTACTTACCGCCGACATAACTTAGTATATTGCCCCACTAGAGACAGTTACGACAGTGCGGCAAACAAGTTTTTTTTTTCAGTTTTGCGATAACTAGACATTTCGTAATAGTTAGCAACGAATATTTCCGTTAAAAGCCGTTACAGTTGCAACAGAGTAGAAATTTTATATAATACCTGCTTACTGTTATCTGCACTACGTGTGCGTTTTATTTAAAAAAAAAAATACTGCCTTGTTACATCAGCTACAGATTTTTTTTCGAAGTACCTTCAAAATCTCTTCACACTTGATTCAAAAAGTTAACCATTGGGAAATTAAATCAGCATTTGGAATTAACTTTTTTTATAATAAAATAATAAATAAATAAATAAATAATGTGGAAGTTTAGACGCATCGAGCAAAGCATATGAATGGTTAAAGTCAGTTTTAGTTAAGAGGTCAATGCATTTTCATATGCATAGCTGACTTTATAGTTGTCCGCTCCAATTGTTCTAACAGTTACAAATCTAATTCATATGCGTTACAAATATGTGTTAAAATATTCACATTTACTAGTTTAACAAGTAACATATTTGTAACACCAAGTAGCATTTTGTTAGGATTTAATTTATACATACATATATATCACGCCTTGTTCCCAGTGGGGTGGGCAGAAACAGCCTCTCTCCACTTGCTACGATCCTGGCACATCTCTCTCGCTTCCTCCACTTTATACATGCTCGTCGGTTAATTTATACATATATAGCAGATATCCAGAAATTCATTGACTCATCACGAGATCACCGAAACTATTAGACGTAAAAACACAAAGTTTGGTAGAGACATTGCTTCTGCAATTGCTCAGCTAAGGATAAATATTTCAAAATGTTTTCCTCGAAGGGAGTTGAGGGTGTCATGGTCACGGGGAACAATTACGAAACGAAATATTTTTAATGCAGCAGCTATAGAGGCTGGAGGTCCCTAGTTTGATCTCCACGCCACTAGTTATGAAGTTTGTTCGGTGACGGGATCTTTTCGAACCCCTAACATTCTAACATTGTATATATCACGCCATTACAATATTTATATACTCTAACTCTCTTCATATGAGGAACAGAATATTATCCTTAAACGTCTCGGCGTTTTACCATCAGATTGTCTAATTGCCACTCAACACTAAGTTAAATCAAAGCCAAGTTTTAACAAAAACTTATAACAATGAACAAATCAAAATTATTGGTACTTTATAAATCATATCTTCACGATTTTGATCTTACTACTACGTGTATAGATATTATTATATCATAAAAAGCTCAGCAAGCGGTTGCCTAGTGCATCCTAACCTAGTTATAGTGCAACAAACTGTCCTATCAAACAATTGACCACATCCTCAAGAGATATGATAGATCGTTATCAAGCGTGCGTTTTATGTTCACTATTGTAACCATTCTGTAATATATAATATATTACAGTTATACAGTACGTTGTAAAAACACTCAGTTTAAAATTGTTTAATGCATTATTCCCAGTAATATATCAAATTTGACAGACGAATCTTAACCAAAGAACAACAGTTCCTACCAAAGGATATTCGAATTAAAATATATCCTAATTTCTATAGTGAACATGGTTGAGTAATACCATCGGCTTTGGTCCCTATTATTAACAAAATCAAATTACATACCTAACATACCACTAGAAGACTTCAAGACATAGTGGCAATTTAAAGTAAATAGAGACCTAGGCACCCGTGACGTCAACCGTCGTGAACTCTCGGTGTTCACTCGCCCGAGAGAATCTCCAATTAAAATCTCCTGGATATCTGCCGTGAATCTCCAATTGACTATACTCTGCGAAGTGATTTCAACCATATTCCCAAACAGACGCTTGATTGGAATCTGCTAGGAAAACGAGTGACGAAGTTCGGAATGACGTGGAATAAGATTAACAGTGAAGACGAAGAACGGACGTGATGGAGAATCACTGTGGACGCTCTTTACGCAATCTTTGGAGTCATAGGATATTAATTAATGAATGAGGATGAAGATCTGGGTATTTGCGCTGTAACTGGAGCTGCTGTAATTCATTCGAAACGTAGTGTAGTTAATATTTAAAGTAAACCCGATGAAAACTGTGAAATTTAGTTTAATTAATGTGTAAAATTTACGAAAATGTTACTAATAATTCTATTTATTTGTTAAACTCAACTTATAATGCATAATGCAACGATTGATTCAAATGTTTGCGATCCGTTTATCATACGCGACATAGTACAGTTAGAGGTCAATAAACTTTCATATCACACAATCGACCACTTCCTCATACGATGTGCGAGATATCAATGATATGTATGTATATCTATATGTATAATGAAAATGGGTTTCCTTTATTCACTAATCACGTGAAAACAAGTGAAAGTTTTGATTTGGGTCTGGGGTTTTATTTCTTATCAACTTTTGCAAACGTTTCCATTTCGTATTATTTTTGCGGTTACCATAGTAACGGTTGCTAAACCAGTCAGCGGTCTAGTTACATATTGCGGGCGGGGTACATCTAGTTTCATATTATATTAATGTTAGGGTAGTATAGTTCTGTATTAATGAAACTCATAGAAAAAATCCCAAAAAAAGTGTGAAAAAAAAATTTTCAGTGCTTCATTATCATCAATGTCAACTAATAGATTCCCACTGCTGGATCTTAGCAAATATTCCCACACTGCTCGGTTCTGCGGTACAGGATTTAACGAGTTTTCATAACAATCAAAGTTAGACAGACTTATAAGTAAGACTTAGTTTATAAAATAGAATATTAGTGCTTTCAGTAGTTTCAGTGGCTAGTACTTACCATTTTTTACTCTGGAACGTATAACAGCCAGAAGTCCCATGCGGTAGACGACATGATCCAGCAGCATGGCTCTGAAAAGAGTAATGTAGTTTACTAATTTAAATAATAATAAATGTTCTATTAATAACATGCAGCATCAAATGAAGATGGAGCTTAATATATTGCTGAGAGAGGTATCTGATGCAGAAGACTATAAAGTTATTTCTGTAGATAAACAAGTGTGCAGATATTACTGCGTGTGAGTATATATGGAATGGGTTAGAGATATAACGAAGCTTAACATCTTATATCTCATAAAAGCAATGTGGTGCAGTGCAAATATTCCCACCATCATAGCATTTGTACCCACCAAAACCTGCTCGGTTATCACCCTCATGTTCTACGTTTAAATATGTCACAGGTTGAGACAAACACGAGATCTACCTGGTATTTGTCTTCAACCACCGGTTCGTTCATCTTTTTTTTTATTTAACGAAGGGACGAGACAAGCGGTACGTACACCTGATGGTAAGTGATACGTCTGCTTATAACAATGTGGAGGTTGTTATGATGACTCTACATCCCATTTGCGCTCGTCGCCTTGAAACATAAGATGTTAAGTCTTGTTACCCCAGTAATTTCACTAGCTACAACTCCCTTCAATTCGGAACATAGTAATGTTTACACACTAGTGTTTGGCGGTAGACCTACCTAGATGGACTGACAGCAACTGAGACCTACCACCAGTACATCTGCCCATCTTCAAATTCCACAAACACGATGAACCTTTTAATCGCCTCTTACTACAGATTGAGGTTACTTCAGTCTTAATTTCTTATAGTAGTCCGAGTCTACTAGGTAGATCAGGTACTAGGGCTAGTAAGAATAGGACTAAGGTAAGCCTTGCTTCTCGTAGAAAGCGACTAAAAAGGTCTAGGATTTTCGCGGACCTTAAGGGTGGGAGCCCTTATCGCCCAACAAGCGAACCTGCGTGGGACAGCATATAGCTCAGCAATGGTACCTAGGAAGGTTAGGCTCCTCCTCAGAGACATGTTAATACAAAGTGTAGGGGGTCACCGGTGCGTTCTATAAGAGATCCCGGAGCCTCTGTGCATCACTGATGCAGACCATGGAGGGGCTTTTAGTGATTAAAAATCTGACACAACCCTGATTTCACCACAGGAGGATATTTTTCAAAGATTTCCCCCCGAAACAAAACATAAAGAAAAAATAGATCAGGTTAAAATTATTATTAAAGTTAAATGAAGATAAACTAAATACAGTTGTATGCTATTCAAATACAAACATATAACATATGGTATTGCTATAGTTATACTCATAGAAATGGATGTACCCTAGACATACACATCTCGTGTGAGATAGCTCATAAAACCTAAACAAACTAGAGGTCAACTTGTTTATGGCGAAGCACTTCAGGTTTGATCCTATTACATAGTATTCTGTTTATATTTCTTCACACGTACAAATAAAGCAAAGATGATGATTATAGGGAAACGGGTTAATGGAGACGAGGTTGACACGATGAGTTTTTTATCAGCTAACCTATAGTCTCATCACGATATCTCTGGAACCATAAGGCCTAGAGACTTGAAATTTGTAGGATACTCCTTTTATCTAATATCGATCAGCTAAAAACGGATTTTAACAAATGTTACCCCTAAAAAGAGTTGCGAGAGTATATATATTTATATGACCACAATCTGTACAATGAGAAAACGGAGGCCGATTATATAAACACTCTTCTACCCTCAATGGTATCCACCATTAGACTTCTCTTCCTCCTGCCCTTTTCCCAGCTATGTGGGGTACAATATGTCCTTTCTCTCCCATATCCCTCTATCAGCCGTCATATCTGAATTCACACTCTTCTTACACATGTCATCTTTCACAAAAACCATCCACACTTTCTTCGGTCTTCCTCTACCCTTATAACCATCGTTCATTCTCATTACTTTCTTTGTTATATGTCCTTCATCCCTCCGCGTAACATGCCCGTACCGCGCTAACCTCTTGCTAATTTCTCTGTCATTGGAGTAATAATGATTGCAGCAATTTGAACCTTTTTAGTGCTGAACTAATTTTCACATATTTCGTATAAATTGCGAAAGGATTTTTGAAAAAAAAAAGTACCTTATTGATTAAGTGTGCACAAAATCTTAAATATTATCCTAGAAGATGGGTTTTCGTAACTCTTTCCGTTATATGTAAGGGACATATCAAACTACTCAAATGTAACATATTTTTGACTATAACTGTATTTTTTTAAGTAAATAAAAGAAAACAAACAAGAATACAAAAAAAAACATTGGTAAAAATGTTTCCCCACATAAACCCTAGGGACAGAGTCTATGGGGTTTATGTATATGTGTGAGGGGGGGTTACAGTTAGTAGTTAGTTTTTAAACACAAATTGTGCAATAGTCGATATTCCGACGCTCCGCAATTTATACGCAATAATAAATAATCGATTTGTCGACGGTTCACGCTCAAAGGGTTAAAGACAATTACAATAATTACAATGGATAATAAGGGGATGTTGCCAATGTAATGAAAACTTTAACTTCTTTAAATAACTCTGTATAGAGTAGCTAAACAACTCTGGTGCCGAAGACCGTCTAGTTGAGTACCATCGTAGCGCGTATCTTTGCTGCTAAAAGGTAATGTAAAACACTACTGTGTTCCGGTTTAAAGGGAGCTGTAGCTAGTGTAACTACTGGGGTAACGAGACTCGACATCTTATGTCACAGGCGACGAGCGCAATGTGGTGCAGTGCATATCATCTTAACTAGCGCCACGTTGTTATCGGTAGGCGTACACTTACCATCAGAAGAACGTCCCGCTCATCTCCTCAATTACATAAAAAAAAATGTTCACTATCGCTATCCAGAAACATCGTGTGCCGTCGATAAGACAGTTTCGGCTCACTGTAGTGTAATCTAAATGTAATGTTTACGATTCCACATCATCAGGTCCTTGAATTTTAATCTTTTTAATACAAACATTGTTTATCTAATTCAAAGAAAATAAAACTTGGTTAATAATTTAAGTTCTTCCTCTATCAATGGAATATGTTGACTGATATTTTTACTTGACTAAGCGAGGAGAACATTCACCTTATGGTAAGTGCTACTTGGGCCTATAACAACTTGGCTCTAGTTAGGCTAATACACATTGCATCACATTGATATTAAGTAACATTACCATAGTAATTTCAATAGTTACAATGCACTTGGAATTGGAACACAACAATATGTGCAGATTGCTGTTTAGCGGAAGACATAGAAGTAATTTTTTTTTATTCAATTAAGTAAAGAGACAGGCCCGTAATGGTAAATGATATGCCTGTCCATAACAATGTGGTGTTAGAATCAATTTAATGTATCACATTGTGACATAAGATGTTAGGTCTCATTACCCCAGTAATTTCACTAGTTACAGAATACTTGAAATGGGTAATAGTAATAATCGCACACTACTGTTTGTCTGTAGTAATAGGCCCAGCAGTGGCATTAAATATAGACAGTATCCAGCAACATAGACCTACCACCAGTAAACAGTAAAGTGATACTTGCTTAGTTGGTCTTTGGCATCAGAGACCTAAAAATAGTAGTGCTAGCTAGCTTCAGGTGGGCAAAATGTCTGTTTGCTATTACAGAGCATAAAAAAAACTTTTCTTAAAAATTACAGTTCTAGTAACTTTAACAAGCATTTTTTGTAAATATATATATGTATCGGGAGTATGTTTCAATATTATTATTTTTATTATCTTTTTATTTATCTAATCTGTTTATGTAACAGCCTAATTAATAGATAAAATAAGAAATGAGTAATAATGGGACATTAATATAACAGTTTACAGATAAGTTAATGCTTATTTGCTATTTATTCAACTTCAAACAGCTCATTCAATTCCTATTCTCTATAATAAAGAATCTACTGAAATCAATATGTCTGCTTTGAATTTAAAAATTTATATATATGTATGTAGTAAACTATTTGGTATCTACAGATGACAATGATGATTATTACTTAGAAAATGAATGACATTCCTGTATTAAACACTTTTCTGTTGTTATGACTTGTTTCATTATATATTGATTACCAATAAGTGTACAAATCTAAGCTACAGATGTAGTCTTTTAACAGGGGCCAACAGGGACAACTTTTCTAACATACAGTTAAATGAATAATAAAAAATTTTTAAACAGATCAATTCACTATGAATATTAATAAATTTAAAATAATGAATACATTTTCATAAAAATGTTGTAAATAATAATTCCAAAGTGTATTCAACATTGATTCTATTCTTGTTATTGGTTTCCAATAGTGTTTAGATAAAGAATAATCCATCTCATCTAAGTGCATGGCAGCATGCCAAGAATATTATAGTACCATTAAATGATAAAACTGTATATATTTTTCGTTTTACTCCGTCTTTGCTAGTGAGAAATAAATTTAAGTTTGACATTTCTGTTATTTGAAATTATTACTATATGGTAAAATTAATTTCATAATTTTTACATGTTATACTTCAATTAAATTATGAATGAGATAACCTTGTAAAAATTTATCAAACTTTAATGCACAAAGATTTATTTGTTTATATTCTAAACTTAATTAATTATAACAGAAAAGTTAAACAAAATAACAAATGATTAAGATTGAAGTAACATAATAATTAATGAAAAATAAAATGAATTTATAAATGTCACTAAGTTATTGCTACTACTGCATTGCAGATTGTGCAAGGCTGTTGTAACCACGATACATAAAAGGTAACTAGACATACATAACAATTTATTTCAATGCCGAATTTGAGTACTGTTTAAAACAATCAGGTTAACGAGGTCTTTCTAATTAAGAGCCATGTTTCACACCAGCTCATTTGTGAATTAGAATAAACGATAAAAACTAGTATAGTTTGTTTTGATTCATAAAATAAGTCATTGACTGTACGGTGTAGCGATGGGCAACTTCCCGTTTCAAACAATCTTATAGGTGACTCATTAAATATTATGCGATTGCAAGTTACTCTAACACTATAAATGGATATTTGTCGACGTGACAGTTTTGCATATATTAAAATAAAGGCCACAAATTTGCTATTTTGTTAAAGTTATTTAACGGTGATTTATAATTTTTGAGCGCGGAAAAACCTTTGTGTTATATTCAAAAAAATTCACTCACTTTGTGCGAAATCCGGCGGTTCCGTATTGAATAAAAACATCACTCGTTTTCGGATGCATTTCTCTGGCGAACGCGTACACGACTCGAAGGCTACTCGGCGGCATCGTGTTGGGTGAAATTAATTTATAAGGCCGCGTACAATCACTTGAAATCAACAAACGAGAATTCTACATTCCCGCTTTGACAGCGACTGAGCCCGACTGACTGAAGCTAAATGCCAAGCCAAATGTCACTGGGCCCACCGAAATGGTCTTGACAGGCACTATTTTAACTATTTTAACCATTTAAGGAATGACAGTATAAATCTTCAAAGTAATATCACAAATTATTAAAAAAGTAGCCATAAATGTGGATCCAAATAAAATACTATTATTCAAAATTTAAGGATAAGAATAGACGGAATTATTACAATATATAGCAAGTTCTGTCCCAAGTGATGAAAAATTTATACAATAGATGGCGTTCATTAATAGTAAACTTTATTAGGCATTAAAAATATAAATCATTTTGTCTTATTTTATTAAACAAATGAACAAAAGAATTTTCGACTTTCCAGCTTAATAGCATCCTCTGTCGAACCGGTGCGATGCCGTCTGCATCCAACAATTCCTATCGATCATCACAAGCTTGTAGGTCAACCCAGCATTTAGTCTTCACGAGAACTTTAAATCAATATGTTAAAGCCTACATTTTTTCAGATATCTTCCCAACAATTTTAAAAATTGATATTATTTTTACTACACAACACATGTCGTTAGCCTCGCTAAAATTTTACTATGTTGTACTGCATTAATGATGTTTTTAGTTCAAAGCCAAAAAAAGATAATCTGTTAAGTTAATGATTCTTAATATTATTATTACTCAGCTCGTAATTTTGTTGAACAGCTAGGGAAGATTTAAGTTAAGAGACATGCTTTCATACACACATAAATGATATATACCAGAAATTTGTTTCTGTACTTTGCAGAAAACTCTTACACTAGTAAATGGGTCGTTAATGTCATCGGTGATAACTGATTTTACAAGTCCTAAGATTAAAACCTTCTAAGGATGCGCGATTGTCTCAATTCCGTGTGACGGATAAACAGTTTGAATCTGTTCTAAACGAAGCCTGGCGTCCCTTTAAATCTGTAGCTGCAATTATTTACATAGAGAAAAATGTATGGAAAACCTTCTATTCATTAAATTATTTAATCTTAAAATGATGAATGAACTTTGTGACCGATCGGTGTGGAAAACTTTGAGAAGTTCTATGTCTAGATGCGTGACGTGTACGTCTATCGGCTGATGATGATGACTGTGAAGTGAATGAGTTACGCCTCTATAATATGAGAATTCTACCCTGTATAATTTTTTAGAACTACTAAAACAAAAAAAGATATATTTGGAAACAATTTTTATTTTCTTATTGTCGCTGTACTGAAAATACATGTTTTAGTGGAGGAACATAACAAAATTATTTAAAAAACAATATATAATTAATGCGTCTTCGAAATAATCGTTTAAATAAATTTATCACCGTCGTGCTGTTGTACGTGTTTGTTAACAAAAGTGTCATTAAAAACATAAAAAAGGCAGAAGTAACGTAGAGGGGAGCTCATTAGTAAAGAAACGCGCGATTAGCAGCCCGCCTCGGTTACGTTCTTTTAAATGGCCGCAATCGTTCGGACGGTAACGCGCCGTGACGCGATGGAAGGAACCGACCTCTAATAATATCTCATATGTTGTTTTAATTTAGATAAATAAGGACACATGTCTTCGTGTCGTAACTAATTGATTTAAGACCCGCGAGTCTACTCGGCGGAGGGAAGTTTGCCGTTTGAAATATAACGTATTCAATTCCTTTTTATTCAACGAAGCGACAAGATGAGCGAGACGTTCATCTAAGGTTAAACTATACTCTTGCCTATAACAACGTACCGCTGCTTTCTATTATTCACTGTACCACGTGCTCGTCACCTTGAGATATAAGATATGAACTTTAGATACCTTAGTAATTACACTAGCTACGGCGCCCTTCAAAACGGTACACAGTAATGTTTGTATAGTATTGTTTGGAGGCAGAATTAGGCGCTACAATGGAATCTTCATAGACGCACGACGGCAATACGAGGAGAGACCAATCACCAGTAAACTAATACTACTACCACTGATATCTGTTATTATGTCAACATTTTTAATAGAGAATGAATAATTTCAAAACTTATAAGTTAATGATATATAGACTGTTTTTAATTTGAAAATTTCTCATAACATGTAATATAAATTAAAAGAATACAGCTTAGTATGTGGTTTCGAAAATGTAAAAATTTTGTTAACAAAAGTATTGATGTGTTAAATTTTTATTACTCTTGTTATCATGAATTCACTTGTCAACAAAGACTATTAAAAGTGAAAAATGTTTAACCATTTCTTTTGTTATCTACTAAACTAGATCTATATCCCAAACGTGGAATTATTCATTCTCTATTAAAAATGCTGTCGAGTTTACTGCTTGTCTCTCACCGGAAACCAACTAGGTAGGTGCCATTGCAGTTCCTATATCAGCCGTCAAAGAATAGTGTGGGAATGTCACTGCTCCAGTTTGAAGGACGCTTTAGCTAGTGAAATTATTGGGGTGACAAGTTTCAACATCTACGTCTCAAAGCGACGAACACAATGTGGTGCTGTAACATCCTAACTAGCGCCACGTCGTTATGGGCAAGCATATCTCTTACCATGAGGGGAACATCTGGCTTGTTTCGTCACTTCGTAGTATAAAAAAACTTTATACTGTAGAAATTTATAATGTATAATTCTGTCTACTTGTCGATAGATGGCGCTGTTCTTTAAATCTACTTGCCTGTTAAGGTATTTTGAATTCTCTATACAATATCTTCTTACACCTTTGAAGTTTGAAGGTAGCTATTAAATTATCTGATCTGTGGTGCGAAATGGAAAGTTTACAATATCATCTTCTTCATTAATTCTTCAAACTGAAGACACCTCATGAAATCATGAACGTGAACATTTCGAACTGAAGGCCCTCACGGCAAGTTCTCAATATTGATTCTGGTGAACAAATTTCACTGAAAAACATGTTCCTGGTAGACAGCTGGAGAAATGGATCCAAATCAAAATCAAATAAAATAAGTTTATTTGTGACAATGTGGTCACAAAATGCAGACGGTTATAGCAGAATAGAGAGCGCACATTCCACTTATTGTAAAGCATGTAAATGTTTATGTATACACTAACTTTATACAGTACTGACCCAACGATAAAACTAAATGAACTCGACAAAGCAATAATATATAATAAATATTAAGCAATTATCAAGGATCAGCATCATTTACAAAATCATCTACCGCATAGTACATTTTTTTAGAGATGGATTGATTTGACAGTTGAAAAAAGTTATTGAAGATCAGATTAGTTTTTTTAATCTAACCATTAAACTTTAGTTTGAAGTTATAATATACCAGTTACTTATAAGTAGTCGTAAATTCATATTCACAGTCGGATTAATGCGTAGCACACCAATTAGTCAGGTCGGAAATATCGCTAGCGGATTTTAAACGGCTAACGAACGGGCCACGCAAGTCATTTAAGATCGTATCACTAAATTAATTAGCGCCATTTATTAATGTTTGTATCTCGTGCAGTGTAATTACTGTTGTACCAATTAATGGCTGCATTTCAAGCGAGGACAATTGTTCTCGCTATGGTCCGTTTGTGTGTTGTTGCTGTCATAAGGATTCGACTGCTAAAAAACCTTTAAGACAAAGTGTTTTGGCGTAATGCCATTTTTTTGACGGCGAATAGTAGGTAGTGAAAGTATATTCACTGGTGGTTGGTCTCCGCTGCCGGAAACCGTCTAGGTGGGTGCCATCGCAATTATTATTTCTGCCGCCAAACAGTAATGTGCACAGTCTACTGTTTAAGGTCGAAATGGGCAGTGGCTAGTCAATATTAAGGGTGAGGCGTATTTATGATAACTATAAGTTAAATAAATCACAAGTATTCGAAGATAACAGATAACAGTTGTTCTTACGATATCATTATGTCTGTTAAAAAATATCATTTATAATTTACTATACTCAAGTTATTCAATCACTATCCATAATCGATATTATTAGTTTTCGATCACAGCTATTCACTAACATAGTTTAAAACAACAGAACAGCCAATAAAAAATGTAACACCTATCCTTGTCTTTGACTTTTGTATAATATTGTCATAAGCTATAACGAGACACATCTAGTATTTATTTGAAAAAAACCCCAAAATTATAGTAAGTCATTTCATAAGAAGATATCCTCTTTGAAAAGTGAATTCTTAATTAGATCCTGTTATCTGTTATCTGGTTGATTAATCTATCTCGATCACATCTATTTGATAGACTGTCGTTAAAATGGAAACAGAAATTGGTACCTGTTATTATTGCGTAACAGTAACAATAGTAACAGATATTATATCTGTCCTATTATAGCCGACGTCTAGTGAAAACATGAGGCTAACGTTGTTTAATATACCGTCACATGTCTCAAACTGAAGAACAATGTATGTGCTGTGTATATCCTAACTAACACCACGTCACGCCACTCACCAGCAGATGAACATCTCGTTCGTTTCGTCACTTTATAGAATATGAAAAACCTTTGCATATACCATCACATATTCGGCTATTCACAGCACTAGCTGTTCCCCACCCAGGTTATTAGTAGTAACGCCCCCTTTCATCCCTTTCCGAATGGAATTTTGTAAAATACATTCTTAGCTAACTTCTAAATGACAGAAGCAAATAACAATATTTTGCTATAGTTTAACAACAAACTATAGGGTAATTTTTTAATAAACAATGATATCTCATCATCATCCGATAGTCGTCCACTGCTGGACATAGGCCTCCCCCAAATCCCCACATCAATCGGCTAGGGATTCGATATGAAGGAATCTGGGCCATTTCCTATCACACTGACCCTATTCAGGTTGGTGAAAGCCAGAACCTCGTTGTTGTTTAACATAGTTCATCACGAGCAGGTGACCAGGTTTGGATCCCATGAGTTGTTGTGCGGGATGTATATATATTAATAATATACAAAGCGAAAAATTCCATCTCATAGAATTTTTATTCGAATTACAAACTATCGAAATATGGCCTTAAGTTAGATAACAAGTAGAGGTGTATGAGTCATATATAAAACGTATTATATATAATGTTATACTTTTAATCGATCAAATATATATTTAATTATTATAAAATCGATTGAACTCAATGTAAATCGATTAAAGATTAACATTACTATATATTTAAAGATGTAATTACAGCTATTCTCGATAACATGGTACAGTTATAAGTATTAATTTATTTTGCGGTGAACTGCAAGCTGTATCTTAGCGAGAGGTCGCCATTGATCTGAATTGAGTTTACACACACATATATATATATATATATGTGTTACTATGCGTTGTGTAGTCCGGCGGCGGTATGACTGTGAGAAATGTCTTATAGTTATCTTGATCCATTTATTTTGTTTGAACAGAAATGATAACGAACGAGATCTATTTGAAATGTTTGAGTATTTAACAATAGTTTACATACTGCTAATAAAAATCGATGTTGCCACATATTTATTTTTTATTCTGCCAAGCGACGAGTCGAACAGGACATCACGTGATAGTAAGTGATACGACTGCCCGTAACAACGTGGCGCTAGTTAAAATTATATACACTCCACCACATAGGGTTTGTTTATTTTTTGGGTAAAATTAAAAAATTAAGATAGTGTGTCCTGGTCAAAGATAATCATCTGAAAGCGTCAACACCGTAAATACTTTAAAGCGATCTATTTCCTTCCTTAATACTGCGTAAGCAAGTTATGTTTAAATTCTATTCATACTATTTGTATAAAATAAGTAATGATCATGTATTATAAATAATTTCTCGTAAGCTACGAGAACAGAGAGATTAATAAATAGAACTATACTGCTGAATATTTTAAAGGGTGTAAGGGGTCTCGCACTACAATTCACGGGTCCCAAGCCAATCTCATCTGCTCGTAGTGCTCCCTGCTAATAAACAAACAAGGCTCTGGCTCCCACAGACCTGCATCGTGCTAGCATAGTGGGAAATGGCCCAGGTCCCCCTTTAGAACTCCTACAAACGACGGCTCCTGGTTCTCGGCGATGCGGACAGCGCAGGACCAATCGATATTGGGATCTTTGGCGGAGATCTATGTCCAGCAGTGGACATCTATCGGCTGATGATGTTCATGTCGATGAATAATTTAACGTTAAAATGCTAGTTTAAGCAAGAGTAAATGGTGAATATTGATAACTCAATACTTGTTACTTGTTAAGTAAGAGAATAGATTCCGAAATTATTATGTACTAGTTCTCCGCCCGCTTTGCTGATCCTAATATAGAATTAAACTTGAAATTTGTCTGTCTGAAATATTCCTTGGGCGCAAACGCAACTGCAAATGACTTTTCATAGCAAACGTTACTATAGCAACCGCTTAAATATTACGAAATTGAAGTGTTTAAAAAAGTTAATAAGAAATAAGACGATGAAGGATCTAAGAAACACATCATTTCGTGTTAAATGGCTTAAACAAACAAACAAAACCTATTTTCATTATATATAGATTACCTACAATTCTAACGTACTTAATTCTATTGATTAAGGTATTATATTTGGCCTAAATTTTTTTTCGTTTATATTTGATGGAAACCTTAGCTTAGAAGAATAATTTTAAAGTTGTAAATCCTCTGGCTACATGATCAATTATTCCATATAAAACGGTAAAAATGAAGCTCCGATACAATATTGTAGTCCAAATATAACTGGACGTCGGTCACAGAGCATTAAGTTATTAAGTTCAGTTACCGGTAGCTTCGTAATTACGTTTCAAGTAAAGCTATTTAAATAACACAAAAGCGGTTAAAACGATTATGAAATGAAGTTATTGTACACGTGGTGTTTCTCCCATAGGTTTAACATATAAATAGTTACATTACTTATACATCACTTTATTTTTTAAATGATACACAAGTTACAATAATAACGTTGTATGTAAAGCGTTTTGTAAAAAAGGAATTATGAAAATGCTAGGGTAAAGACTTGAAATATTTTTTTTCTTCTTTCCAATGTAATAATATCTAATTCAGGACGAGATAATACGTTAGTTAAAGTACTATAAATCCTTTAAAAAGTAATATTACATATTTAGATAAGACTATATTATTTTACGTAATATAATAATACTAAAAGGAAACAGCTTGTTTTTTAATCTTTCATATAAGCGTGAAGGCAAATCCAACGGAAGTCCATACACAAGTCCCATATTTTTATAGTATTTTGTTTGATACTAAATAAAAAAAATATCGATCTATTTTACAAAATGTAAACTACAATTATACAAATTTAATAACTAGTAGTAAGTACTATAAAAAAAGCAGTTAACGATAGTTTTTTAAAGCGGAAGTTAGACCGCTGTTAGACTTGCCTATCTCCCTAGTAAAATAATACGATATTATTGGTAAGTCCATCGGTTGAAATGATGATGATAATGATTGATAAGATAAAATAAAATTATTAGAGGGATACATAATTTTTAAAAATGAAATATCATAATTTTTACCACTAGAGGTCAATTTTGTACCAGGAAGAGCATTGAATGATTGGATTGAAAGCCCATTAACATAATCAAGAGGCTGTACTCGCGGAGATCGCGGCGCTGCTCGGAGAGGACGTAATGCCTCTATTGATCTCACGATTTCGAAAGCTACATTCACGGTGGTCCAATGCCTGCATCAGCAAACCTGGAATAATGATGGTAAGACGACCAAGCGAACAGAATAGTAATTATCTGCAACAAGCCGTATCATGATCGTGGTGATCGCATATCTACGTTAAATTCGTAAAGGTAGTTTGATATTAACCTGTTAACCGAGAGGGACGTATAAATACGTCATAGTGAGTGCGGGTAGGACATATAAATACGTCCTTGAAATATATGTTTAATTTATTTTGAGCATAAATAAAAAAAATCCCTTGAGTTCCCCCGTTAACAGGTTAAGTATGGAATCCTTCCCTCCTTACTACCTATCGGAAAATCATAAAGACCTCCCCTGCTAGGAAGACTACTGATGGTAGGTCTGTTTATTAGGCTGATCGGACCATATAGTTGGTACCTGCAGAAGCCCTTATTCAATTCAAACATTACCGAGTTCCGTTTTGAAAAGGGTTGTAGCTAAAGGAATTACTGTTGACGTCCACTTAATGGTAGATACCACCTACCCATAACAATGTGGCAGTAGGGATGCAATGGCAAATATCCTAATATTATACACACAACTACACTGTGCTCCCAGCTTTGAGACATAAGATGCTAAATCGTATTATCTAGTAAATTACATTAGATACAGCGCCTTTCAATCCGGAACATAGTAATATTTGCACACTGCTGTTTGTTAGTAGAAATAGACGTTGCGGTGGTACCTAAAGAGATGATCTCTGTTGCCCTTTTTTTATATATATATAAAATAAGAGGCAAACGAGCAAGACGGGTCACCTGATGGTAAGTGATTCACCGCCGCCCACGTCACCAGCGACGCCAGTGCGTTGCCTACCCTTCAGGTAAGAATATGCTCTTTTCTTGAATAACCCAATGTCGCAGTTGTTGGGGAAGACCGCTGATGGCAACGAGTTCCAGATATTTACTGTGCGTGGCAGAAAACTGTAGCCTCTTTTGTAGTAATCGTTACTGGTTTCGAGAGTGGTGAAGAGATTCATCATTTAATATTCTGGTGACTTTGTAGTAACGGGAGTTTTTTCAAAACGATGTAGAGTAGCCGTAGGTATTTTAATAATTGTTAAATAATTATTGAATATCAAAATGGGACTTATGGCTGTTAAATTAGTACGATGCCCTAAAACCGAATGATAAAGCCTTGCCGCTAACCGAACGGCCATTAAGACCACCTTTCAACCAGCGCGCCATGTAATAAATGAATAAAAACAATTAGACTGCCGCGGACGCAGCCTCGCGCCCTGCTCAATCTTCGACTGGATGAACTGGATCCTAACCATATACCATTAGAGTACACATTTGAATACAATTGAACATCAAAAATTTTCTAAGACGCATAACGAATACTCTAACGCCGCGACTACAGTAAGCAAGGGAGATCCGCTCAGTATTTATATACTTGATAAACAATTACATGAGAGTCTAAGTATTTAAAGCGTCACTTAAAACCACGTGACTTGTTCTTCATATTCATCTTATGGCCCTCCAACTGTTGAAAATTGGACACCAGTTCTGCGAATTTAATGTTAACTGTTATCTCAATGTCGATTAAAACAAATCATAAATCTGTTATACATAAACCTATTACATGTTTTTCCTGATAGGATTTACTCGAACGAAGAAGAGAAGATCAGAAACCTTTAAACTGGCAAATAATATATCATTCTGCTTCTTTACAGTATTTTCATAAAGGGTTCTCCGGTTTGGTTTTCCGCTTCCGCTTTATAGTGGGGGCGCTGCGCGGTGGGGGCGGCGAGATGAAAGCCGAGCGGCGCGTTTGAGACGCGCACTGCGGCGCAATTAGGGCCCGCCGTAATGAGAGGAGCGACACAGCCACCGCTAATCGCTCGTTAAAGCCGCTAAAACTGCACTCTGAACCGTTTTCGTACGTCCGCAATTCACGTTCGCAATGAGATTCACAACCGTATCGCAAATGTAATTGAAAAACTTTATAGTCCAATATATAGATATTCTTTTATTCTTTTAACCGACGAGACGGGCGAGACGTTCACTTGATAGTAAGTGATATGGTCCATAACAACGTGGCGCTAGTTATGATGATATATACTACAACACATTGATGTATTTTAAAGCTACACAAATAATGATATTATCATATTTGACATAACCAGCCGACAGGGGGTACATCTCTCCCTCTCCCCGGTTCATAATTATATAGTAAAATAAATACATGATACAGATATGAGATGAAATATACTGTCCGTGTGAGCAAAGGTTCCAAGTCCCAGCAATGGTATAGGAGAAGAAGAAAAATGAGAGAAATAAACAAGATAATAAAAGAATTATGTAAATAGGACCCAGCCCAAAAAAACTGAGGAAATGCTTATAAAACAAAAAAAAATTCCAGCAGTGAGAACCTTAAGTAGGCAATTTATTATGATTAATTCATGTTTGATTATTCGCGATGCATTAAATAAAAAAAATGTTAGTTTTTCTAGAAATATTACATTTAAATAGTATGTATATATGTGTAAAATAGATTAAATACTTATCACCTATAACACAACAAGACGACGCTTGAACACCGTGTAGTAAATGTACTTATTTTTTTTTATTCGATTATCTCACTAATATTTTAGACGAACCCTCTTAAGAGTAATCAGAGGAAGTTTAAAAAATAATAATAGGTAATTTTAAATTATGATTACCTTATTTTTAAATATTTATGCATTAAAATAATATGTAAAATGCGTCATTTTAGCGCTCACAATATTCTAGATGTTTAACCCTTAAATGACTTAGGCATTAGCGGAATGGATACTCTCTATGGTGGCGACGGCCTAAACTGCTCGCTAAGGCTTCGCGTGCGCTATGGTGTTACAGCTTAAGGGTACAGATAACTTTTTATTTAATCTTACATTTATACTTGCCACTTAGATTTTTTTCTCTTTACTATAAATTTAGCCAACCTTCGGTGAGATGTTGTGGTAGGAAGTAACTTAATTGTTGACTAGAACTAAATTAATCATAGTAACAACATATACATGGATACATACATCTTTCTATCTTTTTTTTTTCTTTATCTGGAGGAAATTCGTTCGTATACCAGCCCTCGCGAGGACAAAGACAGGTTATGTCGAATTTGCACCGACTAAAACCCCCACGATGTTCCACCTCCACCACTTAACGCCAGCGCCAGCTGCATCATGCAGCTCCATCTCGAATGGACGAACACTCCCCTTACAAAAAAACTGCAGTTAGGCAACTTCTGCACAGTATACCAGGCAGAGCTGCTGGCACTTGCGGAAGCGACAGGGTACGCGGCTAGCGAGTCGGCGCAATCTAGCACCGTACTTAGCGAGTCAAGGTCTGGACACTCTTTTTCCTTTAGAGTTAAGAGTAAAAGGGGATATGATGAAAGCGAGAGAGAAAGGGAAGAATGTCTGATAGTATTTGGTGAAAGCGCTCGCGGCAATGGAGGGAAATGAAAGGGCGGAACAACTGGCCAAGGAAGCGGCCCTGAAGCTGAACACGGTTCAGGCCCAGTTCACGAGGCACGGAAGATTATCCGAGTACCTGCATAGGTTCAACCTTAAGGAGAGTCCCTTGTGCCTTTGTGACCCCGCAGTGGACCAGACCGTGGTGAATATTATCACCTCCAGTCTCGTATACGGAAGGAAACGTTGCACGACAACTCACGAGACCGAAGCTAACCTCACCTGCTCGTGATGTACCCTGCTAATCTAAACAACAAACGAGGGTCTGACTCCGACCAACCTGCATTGGGCTAACGTGGTGGGAAATGGCCCAACTCCCCACATATGAACTCTTTTATACGAACCCTTACCTACTGCCCAGCGGTACCGAAGGCCGTGCTGACTGTATGCGGAAGTCTTTAGGGGAGGCCTTTTTCCAGCAGTGAACGTGTATCAGCTGATGATGATGATGATAAATCACATATCAACGTGGCGCTAATTAGTATGATATCCACTGTACCACGTTGCGCTCGTCGCCTTGAGCATAAGATATTAAGTCTTGCTACTACTGTAGTTTTACTAGCTACAACGCCATTCAAACTGCAACACAGTACATTATATCATACCGGAACATAATAGGATACTACTGTTTGGCGGTTGCAATAGGAGTTGAAGTGGTACCTAGACGGTCTCTGACAACAGAGACCTATCACTAGTTATGTCTCAAGAGAACGAGCACAATACGGTGAAATGTAAGTCATTCTAAAGCGATGTCATTATGAACCGGCGTATCACTTACTATCAGGTAAACGTTTCTTCTTCGTCTCATCGCTTCGTCAAATAAAAGAAATTAACTTAGAAGCCCTGCAGTAGACAAGACTTGTGGGTGTCCCCATAAGTAACTTTTAATTCTTAAACTCTTAAACTGCGAGAACATTCCATTAAAACTGTACGAGGATACTAAAGTTACAGATGTCTCTAAAAAAAAGTGAAGTGGTACATCTTCGCGTACAATACACTGTCAACAGAAAAGCGGTCTCATTTAAGAAGCATTCAGCAATGAGATACCATTTTGATGTCGATTTACACCTCAAAGATGTAACCATTACTGATTGACTCTTGATATACAAAAACAGTTTCACTACATTTATTATTTTTAAAGTACATTGCGGGTTATGTAGCGGAAAGAGGAAATGAATCCGATTGTCGTCTTACAGAAGCATCGATGGATAACAGATTTTATAATACTATCGATTTAAAATCGCATTTTACAAAAGAAGCGGGATTCTTTTGTGTACCTCAACTTGGTAATGTGACAGCCATCGATGACAGATGACCGCCTTCAAATGTAAGGACCTGAATATCATCTGTTAAAATGGACCTTATACATTAACAATTTGCACCCTTTAGTGATGCTGTTGCGACGAAATATTTATTTAATTTGAAAAGGGTTCGAAAGGCAAACCAAATACAGAGGCGCTAAAAGGTGGTCCCGTTGGGTACATATTTGTTCGGAGACCTTATGATTGTTGGCTTTGAGATAAATATGTTACTCCTTGTATTATTGTCTATGTTTTTAAATATCTATGTTTACTTATACAATATGATAAAAAATATAATAGAAAAAAATTGTTTTATTACTGAATTTATCTATGTACAAGGAGATATCCAAAGATTATTGGATTCATCACGAGTCGTAAGCACTCAAAATCTGGTAGAGATATTGCTTTTGCCATTTAGAAGTCAGCTTAGAATGGATTTGACGAAACTATCCCAAAAGCACTTGTTAAGATGTTAACGGGAGAGTGCTTGGAAGCAGCGGGTTGCCGCCAGGCTGGAGTATTTCTGACAAATTTCTAATTGAATTACAGCCAGCAATATCTGCCGGGAACAGCTTGTTCTTTAATAAACTATATATAATATAGATAAAGTAATAATTGTTTTAAAAGAAACGGAAAGAAAAATCAATATCGCTGATATGACTTAAGTTACTTTAAATCAGTTAAGTAATAGGTTTGATACTGCAATTACTGATATTATTCTAACCCTGATCATTCTGTTAGGTTGATTTCATCGAAACGACAAGCGAGATATTTACCTGATAGTGAATGCTTGGCGACATTAAAGATCATCATATTGCCTTAGTTATTTCACTGGCTACAACCCCTTTCAATTCAAAACAGGGTAATGTTTGCATATTACTGTTTGGTGGCAGAAATAGGCGCTGCGATGACTACCTAGATGGTCTCCAGCAACAGAGACCTACCACCACATATTTATACAAATATCTACAGCTATATACATTAATGTTTGTTTTCATCTAAATGCACATTTAATTGCTATGGGATTTTGTATGAGTTTACTCTATAAAATGTGTCTGTGGTGATAGAGACACATCGATCGGTCAAGTTCATGAACTATCTATCACTCCCTGGTTTTTGAATGCTGACACTAAATAATCCCAAGTATATCGGTCACACTTAATTATGTGGTCCCATATTGTTGTATTTAGGATGACCACACGTTGCGTGTTTCTAAAAATTTTATTACAGTTGATTGAGAAAAAAGTATTAAAACGAAAATCAATGTAGTTATAACTGTTCTGCATTACAATACCCTCAAAGTATAATAAAAACTGCTGGGACTCTAGGCACTGCCACAAGTATAGAGTCAAAGCTATAATCCACCAAGCTAAGGGTGGGTTCGTGACTGCCAAATGCCCGCGAAAGCTATAATTTGGTTCGACAATTAAGGATAAAGGATGCTATAGATGATCATCATCATTTTAACCGATGAACGTCTAAGCTAGAAATAGATATCCTGTAATATTTTTCATAACATTTGGTCTGCTGTAAATTAAAATTTACGTAATCTCTTTCAGTGTGTTGGGAAGTGATTGTAGAGTCAAGTACTTCATTATTTTGTACTCGTATAGGTCAGTTTTACAGCATTTATCTTGTAAATTTCAGTATTACTATACCAACGTTCCAACTGTCATGTCATGATCATGGTTAACGAGGTCACAGACGTCCCGATGAAATGGTCATCACAGAAAATTCTAAAATCTGTAAAAAAAATTTTATTCAATAAAGCGCCAAGACGAGTGAGATGTTTACCTGATGGTAAAATGATACGCCCGTCCACAATAAGGTGGTGTTAGTTAAGATGTTGATTCTCGTTGCCGCAGTAATTACCTACCATTAGCTGCAGCGCCCGTCAAACCGGAACACGGTCATGTTAGCACTGTTTGACGGTAGAAGATATTAGCTGCAATGTTACCTACCTTTTTCTTTTTCGTTTCGGAGGGAAATCTTCGAAAGATACTCAGCTTCTAGGGGGAAGTCAGGGTTATGTGAGTACTTTATTCACTAAACCACTCTCAGTGGTCTGCATCAGTGCATTAAGAGAGGCCTCGGGATCTTTTACAGAACGCACCAGTGCCCTTCTACTCTTTGTACGTCTCTAAAGAAAAGCATGCATACGGTGTATTACGCAGGTTTGCTTGTTCAGGGATAAGGGCCCCATCCTTAAGGCCAGCGAAACCCGTAGACCCTTTTAGTCACCTTCTACGACAGGCAGGGCTTACCTTAGTTCTATTCTTACTAGTCCTAGACAACAAGACTGATGCGGGGCAATCGATACCATTGCCCCGAGGTCTTCTTCTCCGGACGGAATCAACCCTCTCCCGATTTCGTTCGGCGGCGTGGTGGTCATGGTGATCACCGGCAACAGGGTATATATATATAATATAATATTCACATATTTAAAAGGAATTTTTATGTACTTTATGATATTAAATAATTTTATTTAATATGGTCTCTCCACAAGTATGGTCACCTAACACTGAACAACATCTGCACCACTACAATACAAATGATTAGCCATGTCCGATACGTCTGTATCAGCTCTCTCTCATGTCGTCTGTCGCTTGTCGCTTGTCACCACGTTCACGTCAGCCTTGCCTGTCGACATATTCCGTTGTCGTGTAGAATATTTATTTACCTAAGTTAACCTACAATAAAGCCTAATAGTTTTACAAGTTAAAAAAAATTAACTGTTTAGTAGTACATGAATAGTTAAGCGAGGTTTCACTGTTACGTCGGTTTTCTGGTCCCTGCTGCCGAGAACGTGGAGGTACCACCGCAGCGTCTATTTCTTCCGCCAAACAGTAACTTGCTAATATTACGGTGTTCCGGTTTGAAGGACACCGTAGCTATTGATATTACTGGCGTAACGAGACTTAACATCTTATGTTTCAAGATGAGGAGTACAATGTGGTACAGTGTATATCATCCTAACTCGCGCCACCTTATTGTGGGCAGGCGTATAACTTACCATCAGCTAAACGTCCCGTTCGTCTCATCGCCTTGTAGAATAAAAAACATTTGCATAATGGATGATAGATATTTTGTCTGGTTCTATTGATGACTTCGGTAAGGAAAAACGTCATTAAAACAAATGTTTTGGGGTGGGGTAGGTCTGCCAACGCTGCTTACCGGTGCGGGGTCACCATGTCAGCACTTTAAGACTCCAACGTCCACCGGTTCTACGCACCCCGCCTAATGCCAACATACGAAAATAGTATACCTTTCGAAAATACGTATTTAATTCAGCATACTGGTGGTAGGTCTCTCTTGCTGAAGACTGTCTAGGCCCACAGGTAGAACCGCAGCAGCACCTATTTCTCGCGTCAAACAATAGTGTGCAAATATTACTGTATTCCAGTTTGAAGATAGCTGCAGCTAGTGAAATTACCGCATTAATGAGACTCAACATCTTATCTCTCAAGACGACGAGCGCAACGTGGTAAGGTGTATATTATTCTAACTAGCAGTACGTTGTTATGGACACGTATATCACTTACCATCAGGTGAACGTATTGCTCCTCTCGTAGCTTCGTCGATTAAAAAAAATATTTTCGTTTTATTCCAGATTCATATGTCAATACAATTTTTTTAAGAAAATCTTCGTCACTATAATTATCTTGCCTTAATCTCTAACAATATCTATGTAACTATTATATTTATAGTGGCGAAGATAGCAATAATATGCAACTTGGGCAATGTTTGTTCAGCTGTGGACATCCGTAGGCTGGACGGATTTCCGTCTGCTGATCTATAGGGTTCGAATTCTGGACGCAACAATGGTTTATAGAAGCAGACGCAAACTGAACGATCGCTTTACAGTATCACACAGCCGATAAATATGTTAATTGATTAAATAATTACTGTCTTCTCAGATTAAAGCCGTGATAACTAAGATGAGACGAGCGGGACGTTCACTTGATGGTAAGTGATACGCCCGCTCTTAACAACATGGCGTTAGTTTGGATGATGTACACAGCACCAAATTGCGCTCGTCGCCTGAGACAGTAAAATTTAGTCACGATACATGATTACACTAGCCACAGCGCCGTTTAAACCGGAGCGCAGTAATGTTTGCACACTATTGTTTGGGGGCAGAAATAGGCGCTGCGGTGGTACCTGCCTAGACGGACTACAGCGACAGGAAACTACCACCAGTATAATAATGATGTAATGCTCGTTAGGGTGTTTATACACAGCCCTGTGTTATCGAGCTAGTAATAACAGGACTAAGGTAAGTCTTGCCTGTCGTAGAAGGCGACTAAAAGGGTCTAAGAGTTTCGCGAGCCTTGAGGGTGGGGGTCTTTATCACTCAATAAGCGAATCTGCGTGGGACAGCGTATGGCTCCGGGATAGTGCCAAAGAGGGTTAGGCTCCTCCTCGGAGACATGTAACACAAAGTGTAGAGGGGAACCGGTGCGTTCTTTAAGAGATCCCGGAGCCTCTCGGAATGCACTGATGCAGACCACCGAGAGGATTTTAGTGAGTAAGAATCCCATACAACCCTGACTTCCCCCAGAAGCAGGGTATCTTCCCCCCTGAAAGCAACAAAAAGTTGCATATACAGCACCACATTGCATCTAGTAACATTTAGTATCACTTAAGCAGTGTAATGTAGATAAAGACAGGACTTATTGGTCGCAGTAATGTTTCCACAATAGTTGCGCACTTATTACTGGTAATAGGTCACCGTTGCTGGACTTCCGCCTGGGTACAGCACTTTGCAAACATTACTGTGTTCCGGTTTGTAGGCCGCTATAGCTAGTGTAATTACCGGGGTAACGAGGCTGAACATCTAATGTCTCAAGGCGACGAGCGCAATGTGCTGCTGTGAATACCATTCTACCTAGCGCCATGTTCTAATGGGCGGGCGCATCACTTATCATCAGGTGAACGAATCGCTCATCTCGTGGCTTCATTAAATAAAAAAAAACTGGTGTATAACGTAAGGAATGATAGATGACGAAATTGTAATTTCTAACCTGATGGTATCAGGCGATAGAGACTTACCAGCAGTAATAGAATGTAAATTTAATACATTAAAAAAAATTTGTTTCTTCAGGTAAATACTCAATTTAACGAAACACATTGTGCCGGACAGATATAACTCAAATTATACTGCTGCCCCACCCTACGGTTAAGTTGCGATCTATTTGGTCTAAACCATTAGCGGAAGTGAACCCCGCTACCGCATGATACATGTCTACGCTTTCGGCCATTAAGCAACTAAAACACCCGAACACACGGAACTGTTCTAGTGTCGTTATGGACGTCATATTTGATACGATTGTGTTAGTTTAATACACCGACACCGCAGGACCCATCGGCGTGGATCTTCTTTGAGGAGGCTCAGGACCGGCAGTGATATCCGGTTGATAAGTAGTAATGGTCATCATCATCAGCCGATAGACGTCTACAGCTAGACGTAGGCTTAAGCAAAGATTGCCAGATCAATCGGTCCTCCGCTCGCCGCATCCACCGGCTTCCCATGACCTTCGTTACTGACGCTGGCCCAATGCGGATTGGTGGGAGTCAAAGCCTAGTTTGTTGATTAGCAGCATGCAGCACGAGCAGGTGAGGTTGACTTGGGTCCCGTGAGTTGTTGTGCGGGACCCCTTTTATCTCTTGTAGTAATAGTAGTGGTGGTATTGTTTTTTTCAATAACTTTGTCTCTGTCTTAAATTTTTCTTAGAAAGAGAGAAGAAAAGTAATCCTATTACTTCTCTTCTCTTTCATGATTAAGTGTTTAAAATGAAAAAAATCAACATCTCTCTGACAATAAATTTTAGAAATACCCTTGTAATAGTATTTGAAGCAAATTTATTACAGGTAATTGGGAAGAGCACCTAAAATTTAAATTCTTTTGGGAATTATTGAGTAATATCTTTATTAATCTAGCAGGTCCTTAAAGAGATGGTCCTTATAATATTTCTGTAAAATTATATATATCACCACTGAAACGCGCCATTAGACGGTGATGAATATCAAAAAAATATATATGTACTTTATTAAGTATACATGTATAATAATGGCATAAGAACTTAAGGTTTTTTTTATTATTGTATGAAATGACGAGACAAGGACATACACCTGGAAGTAAGTGATACGCCTGCCAATAACGACACGTTAGTTAGGATTGTATACACTTCACCGCATTATGCTCGTTGCATTGGGACATAAAATATAAAGTCTGGTTACCCCAGTAATTGCATTAGCGACAGCGCCCTTCAACGATGCGGTGGTACCTACCCAGACGGCCTTTGCTAACGGAGAGCTATCATCCGGTGGACTAAACGATTTAAGATCATAGGATCGAATACACCGACCGCAACGAGAATTTATACATAGACTATGGTCATAATTTCGGGTGCGGTCATTATAACACATCTCAATTTAGTTTTACCACATAAATTGTAATAATCAGGAGCGGCGGATGCGGGTGGCCTTCGGGACCATCACCGCGCATTAGTGGCACACGTGGTAGGTGGTAGGTGACAGGAACTGTTGAAGCCATCGGTTGACATAATGCTGATGATAATTCACCTGTAATGATTGTAATATTTATTAAATACAAATAATATTGATTAAAACACTTCCATATATTAAATTATTTTTTGTTATATATATATGATAACTAGTTGTTCCCCGCTCATTTGCTGGCCTTAACACCTCCACAGCCTCTTTTGGGGAAGGAGTTGTGTAAAATCCGTTCTTAGCTGGCTGAAGCAATGTCGGAGAACTCGTGAAGAGTCAATTAATCTCTGGATATCACCTTTATATTATGTACAAGGATCTAATTATGTAGCTATTTTTTACGATCTCATAATTTATAGGAAACCATAAGATATTTAAAAAATATACTAAATTATTTCAATTTGGTAGAAAAACAGATATTTATACATATTTGTTATTTTTTTTATATGTTTATAATAACTGGGAAAAAAATTACTGTTTTTACTTCAAAAGAAGAAGTTAGGTACGTAAGGAGTTCACTGAGTGAGTGATGCATCTATACATATCAAAGTGCAGGTACTCAGAAGGATAAATACTACACCAGATTGTGATCCTTGAGATATAAGATGTTAAGTCTCATTATTCCAGTAATTCCACTAACTACACTCAAACCGGAACACGGCAATGTTTGCATAGTACTGTTTGAAAGAAAAATTAGTAGCTGAAGTGGTATACGAAGACAGTTCCAGCAAGAGAGATTTGAGAAAATTATAAATGCTTATCAGGATGAGGAAATTATGTTGCGCAAACTTCTTTTAGCAGCAGTGAACATATTGTGCGTTAATGGTCCTTTTTCTAGCTTCCGTCTAAGGGCGGAAACAAATATCCCGTGGGCGTGTTACGTCATTTGTTGGGCCACGAGTTGCGGGTGTCGCTCCAATTTTCCCACTTTGTAATTACCACACGTCTCTATTTGTGTTCGAAGCGACGCTACGTGTGGCCAGTAATCGGCTGTCATTACTCGACGCCAGTATTTTTTTTTTTAATTTGTCTGTAACGAAGATCATTAAGGGGTATAAGGGGTACCGCACAACAACTCACAAGACCCGAGCTAACCTCACCTGCTCGTGGTGCATCCTGCTAGTCCACAAACGAGACTCTGGCTTCCACCAACCCGAATTGGGCCAGAGTGGTAGAAACGGCCCAAATCCCGCCCACATGAACCCTTAAAAAAGACGGCACCTAGTGCCCGCCGGTAACGGAGGGCATGTTGACTTTCTGGTGAAGATTGCGGAAAGCCGCCAGATACGGGCAGCGCAGGACCGATCGATGTGTAGATCTTTGGGGCAGGCCTATGTCCAACAGTCTATTAGCTGATGATTAATTGGTTAATTGAATGATCATTATATCCATCGTGCCAGTGACGGTAGGGGGTGAAATTTAAGAACTGTGGGTCGGCATTCTGTAACTGTTCTAACTTTTAGTAATTGTTCGCGATTCGCCAACACATTGTACTTTGTATCGGAGACCGTCCAGGTTCATACCACCGCAGCCCCTATTTCTGCCGCCAAACAGCAGTATGCAAACATAACTACTGTCTTCTCGTTTGAAGGGCGCTATAGCTACTGAAATCACAGGCGACAAGCAAAATGTGATGTAGTGTATACCATTCTTGCTAACACCGCTTTGTTACGGGAGGGTGTATCACTTACCATGAAGTGAATGTCTCGCTCCCATCTTTAATTCATAGAATAAAAAAAAGTCATAAATTACGAAATAATAGAGTAAAAAACTGCAGTTTGGTTTAATCTTGATCTTTTCGTGTCATCACTATCATATAATTAATAGCGTAAATCAACCGGAAATGTAAATATATTATTACATGAAATATAGAATATGACCAATTTGGAAACATTATTGGTCTATAACAATTATGTTAAAATGTCTATCCTATGGAAACCGTAAATTGTCAATATCGGCGAGCGACGCCGGAAATAGAGGATGATTGGAGCGATCGTGGCGCGGGAAAGCGCGCAATATGGCGTCAGTTCCGGTCGTAATGTTTAATGGGAAATAGCACCGGCGCTAATAACACAATATTGGATTGCTAACAGCCGATCACAATTGATTTTTTTGGTTGTGTTTAATTGGTTTATGGTGCATATTATAATAAATAAAAACCATAACCCTAATACGTAATGTAATGAAAACAACAATGCTTTGTAAATGTTAACCTTACAGTTAAGTTATATTACATTTATTTAGCCTAATACAGTGTAAATTAATTTTTTTGTTAATTTGTTGATTTTCTTGCACAATATTTTAGAGTGCTCTTAACTGTGGGATCCACAGAGGTTATGATCTATTTTTAGATAATTTTGAGCTGGTAGCCATTTTGACTTACAGATCATTTGATACCGGGCTCGTGGCCGCAGGTCCAAGCTGTGTTTAGAGATTACAAAAGACAAAATTGATCTCAAAAAAAAATATTTTATATTTTCCTAATCGACATCCCATCAGAATATACCTGTATATCATTTCTCCAATTATAGTATTTTTTTTGTCCTTCTTTGACTTAAGTTAGCTATAAATATCATATAAGGCTTCAATGTAGGTCCGTGTACCGTCATCATCTTATTCTAGTCTCAAGGAATTCTCTCTTTTTATTATGATACCCTGGTGAAGTGATTATAATGGAACTGTTCTACAGAATCTACTTTGAGCTTGAGAAGGTAGCTTCCATCACTGACAGTGATTGTCGAGTTTATAACTCTGATGGTTATGTATTCACATCTAAATTGTGGACACTTGAAGATTACTAGTAAAATAGACTATAGACTCCTGGACTTTAATATAATGTTGAAGAAAAAAATTGTAACACGTTATTTTATAATTTATTTACAGGTCACAAGAGTTATAGCTTCAATTAAAATGTTACATTGCTATAAACAAAATAACGCTGTAAAGCTTTTAATAAAATTCTAATTATTATTAGAAGCCATTTGTAGCTTTATTAAGCAATAAAAATTTACCTATGCTAATTAATAGAGGACATAAATATAATTATTATTAATGTACTGTTATGTAATAGTATAATAATAGTAAATTTACAATCTGAATACAAAATATTACATATATTGCTAATGAATTATTATATCTAATTAGATTTCATTAATTTATATGAAGATTACATTAGAAGAGACTTGTTTAAATAACCATTTTATAAAGATATATTTTAGTATTATTTGATCATAAGTTTAAAATTGTAATTTTTGTCTATAGACTTAGTAAGTGTCGATATAATTTAACTTAATAGTCTACTAAGCTAATATCATCACTTTTTTCATTCAAAGAAGTGTCGAGATGAGCAACGTGTTCACTATAGTCTCAGACGAGGCAAGGGTAAAAGATTCAGATCGAGAAATAAACACTATATACCCTTTCTCCTATAGATCTATTTAAATAATAATATCTCTTAAGTCAATCACGAAGTAAGTAATTATGCTGAATTAAAATTGGTAAGTTTATTTTTAACTATACATATGTACAGCCATTCAGGGTATGTACTATTAATTACTACCAACCAATGTTTACTTCTTTGTATACAATTTTTTTTTATTATACAATGCGAAGAGACGAAAGAAACTTTCAGCTAATGGTAAGTGCACTGCAAATAACCTGGCTGTAGAATGGTATACATAGCACCATAGTAATTTCACTAGTTTTAGCACCTTTCAAACCGGAATACTGTATTATGTGCATACTACTGTTTGGCGGCAGGTATAGTCGTTGCGGTGGTACCTATCTAGACTGTCTCCGGCAACAGAGACCTACCACCAGTTAATGTTATATTAGCAATCTTTTATTCTAAATATGTTGGTTACATCATGAAATTAGATTTCTTCGAATGAACAAAAATATTTCCTAATTAAACAGTAATTAATTATAGAATTAAAAATTTTGCTATTTACCTTAATTATTCATCACAAAATTTATTCGTAGGTGTAGTAGAAGGAGGTGGAAAAACCGCATTTGTAAATCCCCGCTCTAACCCTATTTATAATTAAACCCACCCTCACTCCGATGTTAACGACAGTAGGGGCGCTACGAATGGAATTTAGTCTTAATTTCCATTGAATTAGATTTTAAATTTAGAATTATTTTAGATATTTTCGAATTATTTCCCGGTCGCGTACCGTCGCGGCCGCCATTTTGAAATGGTTGTTTACTTTCGGTGCAACTTCACGCTTCGTGGCTTTTAGGGTGACAGCCGTGGAAAACTAATCTAATTTGAGATTGACGTCTATTATCCATCGTCTCCTTCTTTTTTCGACTAAGCAAGTTTAATAAGTGCATCATCATCAACTCGCAGCAACCACTGCTGGACATAGGCCTGTCCTAAGAAGTGCCACTTCGAATCTTCGAATTTACGCATCCGTTTGCTGACAGCTGCCTTGCGCAGATCGTCGCTCCATCTGGTTAGTGTGTGTGAACTAAGTTTGCCTAAACTTGGTTTAAACGTTAGTGCATAGTTAATAAGTGCATACCAAAACTATTTATATTAACCAATCATCATGGTTATAGTTATCAACCGATACCAGGAGAGTGCGCTGTATCCAAGCAAATAAGCACTGCATACCCTGACTCCCAAAACCTATGTAAATTACAATTTCTCAAGTTACTCAAAAAGTACGCAGCTATGCTTAGAATATTGCTTAATTGGCGCAAAGTTTACTAAATTGGTAAGTTTATTTTTATATATAGACGAACAGAGGTTTCGGGTGTGGTTAGCATACCATGCTCCAAATTTCTGTGCACATCCATGTCTGATACACATAGTGCCGGATACGGGACCGGATATAGGCAAAATTGTTTGCGAAAAACTTAGCACTTATAGAAGAAAATATTTTTAAAATGTAGCCATAGTTGGAACAACATGATACCAAATTTTAAACAAATACTTGCTATAGCATATACTACATAAACCACTATAAAGAAGATATGATATGTACAACATATAATAAGTGATAGTTTGTCATTACAAAGAAAAAAAAATATTACGTTATATTACTATTTCGTAAGCATCTTACTATTGGGGCTTGCCTAACGCTTTTAGGTCTAGAACATATTTAACACTAATTCTTGTCAGTTTTCATTAAATTAAATAATATTATTATTTGTATTTTTTTCCTCACATATTTATTTTTTTCTCTCTATAAACAATTGTTATTATATGTAGGCGTAAGATCCGGTAGTTATTTTACTAAGTGTTCGCTTCATGACCCCTTTACGGATTAATATATATTAACTGTTTATTTATTCAAAATGGGTTAACATTCTACTGTAAATTTTCCCTGATATTAAGTGACAAATATTCCATAATTAGTGAGTCTCCACCTAAAATACTCTGTTTCTTATATATAGTATTTACTGTATACCAGAAAGCTACTTTATTTATTTGATTTACTGTTTTCCTTAATACCTTTAGCTATAAAAACCTATCTCATCTATGCCTCGCAAAATCAGAAGGTACATTAAAAAAAAATTGTAATAATTGATAATTATGATACATTATAAAAAAATATTTACTCATATTGATCGTGTCTTATTTATATTTAATAAAAAAAGTTTATTTTTGACTTTTGTTTGTATAATTTTTAAACTATTATAAAACAATAAGGTAGGTAGAATGAAATACCGGGGTGTACAATCACATTGCTACAACAAGCCGCATTTGATTTAATGACAAAAATCAGAAATTAATTTACACGGACAGACGTTAAACATTAATGGACGGCTTTACGACCCCCCCCCCGCCCACGTAGCCCACTGCCATCAGCACATCGGCAATTAACCGATGAACTATAAATGAAGGAAAGTGGCAATTTCTTCAGTGACAAACATCGCTCTTATCGTCGCTAAATAATGGAGCGCCGTAGTTAGACTCGCGTCTTCATCTCGGTAATTAACCGACCTCTTCCCCCACCCTCATTCCCGCAACACTGCCCGACTACCCCCGTTCCCCCGGTCTCGTCCGAGACCGAGCTAAATTAATCACACCACGAATCTCGCCCCCCAATCGAGGGACGGATTAAAAAGTTTTATTGGACCGTCTGCTGTGACAAGCGGACGCGCCTTACCAGTTCCGGCCGGCCAATGTGTTCGGCGCCGCGGAATAATACTGCTCTGCGATTGGTCGCCGTTTAAATATGGAACGCCTCACAACGCCGCCCGTGGCGAGGCTGACACGCCACGTCAGTTGACCGAGACGCGTCGAGCCGTTAGCCGTATTTTGTGTCCGTTCCGCGAACAACCCCCCGACACTGTTGTGACTTTTGTGTGATGGATGTGAACTGAACGATGGAGGAAGAGTCGATGTCGGGGCACAGCTGTTCCGAAGACGATATCAGTGTAGGGCGGCCGTCGCCCGCGCCGTCACGGTCGCCTTCACCCCAAGACTACTTCAGACCTTTAAAACGCTTGAAGATGGCCTCTGAGCCGGCTGAGCAGCGTCGGGGTGAAGGCGTGAAGAGTTTCTCTATACTTGACATTTTGTCGCACAGTCCCCGTACACCGCCGCGTATAGTACGACCGTGGGATGCGTCCGGCTTCGAGAGATTGCAGCGCTTGCAACGGTTGGCCGGTGCCGCTCTGCTGGACGGAGAAAGATGGAGATTGGCGGCTTTAGGGCTCCTGAGGCCGAGGGAGATGGCCTCCGCGGAATGCTGCGACTCGGCCTCAGAGAGGTCGTCGTCGGCGTCTGACTGCTGCTCGGAGCCGCGGCGAGCGCCTCAGAGTTCCAACGCACCGCACACACCCCTCGATGCACTGTTCCACATGACGAGTAAAACCTTCGAGGCGAACAATGCTGACAATGGAGGTGAGTCTCTTTTTGTTCAGGTGCTAAATGCGGTTACGGAATAAAATTCAACTTTTTTTGTTACATTGGAGTGTTTACAATTGGTGTTGTAATGCCTCAATAGACTTGTTGGATTTTAGAAACGGAAGTTATGTTAATTTTACAAACTCAAATCATAAAATTAGTTAGAAACTTGAGTATTGAATTAAACTAATAATATTATCAGTTATATATAGCTAAGAAAAACTTAAGTTTACAATTGTTTTGCTTAATTTATAAGTCACAACACTTGCATGTAAAAAAATACAATAGACCTCTATTTTGTGACATTGTTGTAGACAACAGATCTTCCTATGAGAAGTTTGGAGATCATCATAATTTTCATTACGACAATATTAATCTTCTGTACCTCTGTATGTCATGTAACTAATAAATTTATCCATGATTTCCTACTTATCACATAAAAATTTATGATATTATCTAATGTTCTGATTGAACACATTAAATATATTCATAAAGCACACAAGTCTATTATAAAAGATATATTTCGCCGCAGTACAACAGTTCTTATAACTAAGTTATTATATACAAAATATAACGATTAATTTAAATATACATAGAGATGATTGACTCTTATCTTTATACCTAAAGAAAACACTAAAGTAAATCACTTAAAACGAACTTACATTGAAAACTTATTGATGAAAGATAGATGTTTCTTTCATAAAAATTTAAACTTTAAAATTTGTCACATGAAAATATTTATTTACACTTGTAAACAAATTAAGTTAAAGATATAGAGGTTGAAATAATTGTCACTATAATATTCTCTTCAAGTCCAAAAGATAACATAAAATTTTTTCACATGTTAAGTAGTAAGCTCTCAAGCAATGTTATTTTTAGATTATTGATACATCTGTCATTTATTACCTCACATACAAGCCTATATAAAACTATTTCGTTATTGTGCAATGGTTGTTATAAACTTATTTACTTAAGAATGTTTATAGTTTTTTATTAAAAAAATTATTATGTCAAAAAATATACTCTGGTGGTAGATCTCTGTTGCCGCAGATCGTTTAGGTAGGTAACACTGCAGCGCCTATTTCTGTCGCCAAACAGTAATGTGTATAAACATTACAATGCTCCGGTGTGAAAAGCGCTGTAGTGTAATTACCGGGGGTAACGAGACTCAACATCTTACATCTTAGACGATGAGAGCGATGGGTAACGATATATAACATTCGAAATAGCGCCTTGTTTATCATTATCAGGTCATCACTTGTCATCAAATGAACTTCCCGCAAGTATCGTTACTTACTAAAAATAAATTACTTTGCGATTACAATTCTTTAATAAAAAAATACTGGGACAATTACAAAGAAAAAAATAAAAATTATGTTGATAAGATAATTAATACTTAAGTATCTTAATTGATATATCTGTAGTTCTCTTGTAAGAGGTTTCTATTGCCAGCATCCTCTCAAGCAGTAGTGTATAAACACTGCTGTCTTCCGGTTTGTAGGGCGCTACAGCTAGTGAATACCACCAGATAAACAAGTTAAGTCTCATATAAACATGCGCATTATGGTATAGTTTTTCACATTCTTACTAGAACAAAGAAAACAAATGTTTCTTTTTATTATGCCTATCATAGTTACGTCAAAATTCTATCTATATATTGTTTCATAATACACAAAACTGTCTACTTAATGTTTTTAAGTTATGATATTAATATCTAAGTATGAGCTACTAAAATAGATTAAGACACTAGTTACTAACTTTTTGTGTATCTGACGCAGCTTTCTGGGATATTCGAATTAATTTTGCATGTGATTTCTGCACGAGAGAAAAAAGCTCAGGCGCCAACCCATGCTCGCATGATGATCCGCTGATGTTTTATTTATTCTCATCGCATCATTAGCAGACTGGAAACGATTTGGCGCTTGATTTCAAAAGAATTTTTTTAATAACTCTCATTTGTTTATTCATATTTCATTCGGAAATTAGCCATAATCTGTGACTACAAGCGAGTGGAACATATACCATATGCGTATACCAGCTATACCAAATAGTTACTTCGACTCCGCAGACGTCCTTCCCAGTGTTAGGTCCTTACATATGAAATTGGCGTTTTGTACGGGAGGAATATAAAGTGATTTTTTTTTAGAAAATATATTTAATTAATCAAGGTATGCACTTTTCCCATGTCATAGGTAGTTCATTGATCCGTTTACTAAAATAACCATGGGGGCGAGAATCAATAAACTCTTTGAAGGCGGTTTGGACTACCTCATCGAAGTTGAATTATTTTCCTTGTAAGAAGTTGTCCAAATTCCGGAAAAAATGGTAATCTGTTGGGGCAAGGTACCGAGGAATACGGTGGATGTCGCAGACGTTCCAATTGTAGCTCATCCAACTTAGTGGTTGTTTGTTGTGCAGTGTGTGGTGGTGATCTTGCGTTGTCGTGAAGCAGCAGTGGCCTAGTTCTTCCTTCATGGTTTGCAGTCGCTGGCAATAGATATCTGCCGTAATCGTTTGGCCAGATTTTAGGAAGCTGTAGTGAACGACACCGGCGCTAGTCCAGCAAGCACTTACAAGTAACTTTTTCTGAGTCAATTTTCGTTTAGGGCAGGATTTGGCTGGGTCTCCCAGCTTCAGCAATTGCGACGAGCACTTCCAATTATCGTACATTATCCACTTTTCATCACAAGTAATGTTTCGATTTAAAATCCTTTCATCATTGTGTCGGTTGAGCAAAGTAACACAGCAGCAGCAGTCGACGCGTGTTTGCAAGTTCAATTCACTCAATCCATGAGGTACCCAGCGTTATATTTTTTACTTTCCCGATTTGCTTCAATATAAGTCTGTCACTTACTCCGAAGCCTGCATCTATCTCTAAAGTGCTTTGTGATGGATCCGCTTCCAGAATAGCATTTAATTCTTCATTTTCCATTTTGGTCTCCGGCCGTCCACCGGGTTGGTTCTGAAGGTCGAAATTTCCAGAACGAAAACGTTGAAACCAAAAACGTAACGTGCTTTCTTTTGCGACACCAGCGCCGTACACATCATTAATCCTTCGAGCTATTTCTGCAGCACTGGTGCCACGGTAGAACTCGTACTCGTAAATATACCGATATTTCATGTTTTCCATTGTGCGGTAATAAGCGACGCCAAAGAAAAAAATAACGAGGAAAAAATAAATGAATGACTGTTTTCAAAACTCAAATGTAGCAGCTAAATGAATTTCTAAATTTGAATTTGGAATTCCTAACCAAAGAGTAGTAGAGCTAATTTCATATGTAAAGACCTAATATATTCATTATACTTCGTTGTATATTAACGGTTACCTTATATGTACCGATTAAGATATTAAATTTGATTGAATTATAAAGAAGTTGATATTCAACAGCGCTATTTAGTTGCAAGAAAATATATCTACATATATACGCAAATATATATAATAGCACGAGGTCAAAAACTGTTAACCTTTATTACAGTGAGATCTAGAAATAACTTATTATAATCATCAGGTAATCAAGTAATATTAACATCATGTAAATACTAATTAAAGACTACTAAGGAATTAGAAAAATGTATCGTAATTAACGGTGATAGATCCTGTGCTGTAGATCATCTACAGCTTTGCTTCTGCTCCTACTTCTGTTGGAAACAGTGGTGTATAAAAGTAACTCTGCTATGGCTTAAAGGATGTTCGAGAGAGATGCTTGAGATGCTGGAGATATTAATAAGGCATCGAGTGACTATATCTTGAGTCCCAAAACGACGTCTAGGACATGATGTTCAATAGTTTTTATTATTCTATATCTGTTATTCGACGAAGCAACTGGACGAGCTAGACGTTCATTTAATGGTGATAACTATGCTCATGCAATGTGGCCCTAGTTAAGATGATATACACAGCACCACATTGCGCTCGTCGTTTTGACACATGTTGCCTAGTTACCTCAGTAATTACACTAGCTTCAGCGCTCTTCAAATGAGAACACACATATATGCACTACTGTTGACAGAAACTGGATTTGCGGGCAGTACTTATATAAACGGTCTCTGGCCACAGAAACGTACCACCAGGAAAAAATTAGGGCCACGCTGTTATAGACAAGCGTATCTTTAGCTACTGAGCTAACTCCTTTCTTGTTTTTCTATAGAGAAATAATATAAAAAATTATAAAAAATCTATAATTATAAAACGCTTATGATGACAATATTAAATATTGCCATCATTGGATCTATTCTGTCATCAACATAAGGTGTCTTCTCGAACTGTTGCTCGGCAATTTGATCGAGTATACTATTCCGTCACAGCTTCCAGCAACCCGTATTGGGCCAGCGTGGCGGGAAATGCCTCAATTACTCCCACGAGAATCCCTACCCCATCAATATCTTTGGGGGAGGCCTATGTCCAGCAGTGGACGTCTATCGGTTGATAATGATTATAATTCCGTCACAAATCCCTACACAAGCAAAACTTTGAATATAACCGACATTAAGTTATGGAAGACAAAGACAAGTTAAAGCAGGGAATGCCGGCTCATATAAGTTGGGGATTGGTGATTAAGTTATGATTACAGAGCGGCGCCGAGGATAATTGAAAGATTTTTGAAAGACGCATCTGCCCGCGCGGCCATGCGCCGGGCTGTCATTAAATTTGTGCACGCCATTTTTTTACTTCGTGTCATCGGCGATTTTGTATATTGATGATGAGCATCGAAGAGGAATTATATAAGGTTAAGACTTTACACGTACAGTGGCCTCATTATGATACTCAATAAATTACCACTCAAAAGGGAAAATCACATTAAATGACCAGTTAATGCAGATTAACCATATTAAACGTACAAGCATATCCATAACAGTCTCCATATCCAACTTACAATATTTCACTATGTACCAAATTTTTTTTATTTAAAATAAGTTAGTGCTTGACCATAATCCCTCTTCATGACCTATTCACTATTTTATTGAAAATTTGTAGACCCATGCATGTGATGTAAATAATTTTTCACGGGTACCACAGCAATTTCTACTTCCGCCGCAAATATTAATGTGTTCCGGTTTGAAGGGCTGTAGCAATATTACTGGCGTAACGAGATTCAACATGTTTAGTGTATATCATCGTAACTAGCGCCACGTCGTCATGGCCAGGCCATGTAGTCTCGGGTTAGTAAGAATAGGACTAAGGTCAGGTAAGCCCTGCCTGTCGTAGAAGACGCCTTAAAGGGCTTAGCAGTTTCGCGGGCCTTGAAGATGAGGCCCCTTATCGCTCAACAAGCGAACTTGCGTGGGACAACGTATGGCTCAGCGATGGTGCCGAGGAGGGTTAGGGCCCTCCTCAGGGACGTGTTAACACAAAGTGTAGACGGGCACCGGTGCGTTCTGTAAGAGATCCCGGATCCCCTCCGGATGCACTAATGCAGATCACTGAGGGGATTTTAGTGCGTAAGAATCTCATATCACCCTGATTTCCTCACCAGAAGTAGGGTATCTTTCGAAGATTTCGCCCTGAAACAAAAAAAAATGCGTATGATCCTCGCAAATTTAAACAACTGAAAGTTAAAATCTTTTAACGAATACTGTAAGATTAACTGCCTCCGTGACGTAGAGACTACGCCAATTCCAGGGTCACATTTTATGGAGTTCGGTTGGTGATAGGGTTCTAGACCCACCAGACAATCACTCTAGTACCGTGAAAACAGCATCTATCTTCCGGCTGTCAACATTTGAGAACTAGAGTATTATATGGGTTAATTTCACCACGTACGGTTCCATTATCACTTAAAACCTTATGAAATTTAAGTTAAGGTATTATGTTATAGGTGGGAGATATGACATATATATATATATGTATATGTTGTATCTTCCTACCAAAACCACATTGGGCCAGCGTTGTAGGAAATGGCCCACATCTCCTCATATGAATTCCTATCCGATCGATGTGAGATTCTTTGACAGAGGCCTATGATTAACAGCGGACGTCTATCGGCTGATGATGATGATTATGTTATAGATAAAAAAAAACCTATTGTTAGCGCGATGGTGAAAAAGACATCACATAAGTTAACAATGGCCGTCGAAAGTTGAAGTAAGTTAAAAAAAGCTTGATTCTGTATCATATGCATCAGTTTAAAATATTACACGGGCGAAACAGTCATCCGTCATTGGCGGCACAAGACCGGTTGATTGAGGAAGTCATTTCTTGTATTTCTAAACGGAAATAACATTTTTTTTAACATCCCCTCCACCTATACGCGCCGCGGGACATTAGACGTTATTGTATGGGTTGAATATCTTTATCATTATTACACACGCATTAGATAAATGATCAGGGTTCTGTATAAACATTTGTATCGCGGATGTTATTATGAAGTATGCATACGACATTTCTATGAGGTATTAATTCCACTGATTATCATTATTTCCGTTTGATTTTTTTTTATTCGGCGATGAGATGAGCAGGACATTCACCTGATGATAAGTGATTCGTTTGCCCGTGACAACGTAATGCCAGTTAGGTGATATACATAGCACCACATCGAGTTCATCGCCTTGCGACTTAAGCTGTTAAGTCTCGATTACTAAAGTCATTTCGACAGTAACAACGCCCTTCAAACAGGAGCACACTTATGTTCCAACCAGCCGAAACAGGACTTGCGGTAGTGTACCTTTTCAGACAGTCTACATAATTTATTATATACAGCATATCTGTGTGAAAAAAATCGCTGAGAGCCACTGGATTCAAACAGGGCAAGACCGTGGTTTGTGGAACACATTACAGACCTATGTCCAGCAGTGGACGTCCATCGGTTGAAATGATGATGATGATGATAATCTGTGTAGAGATTTTTGTGCAGCGATTATGTATAGTAGTGAAGGTCTATCGGCGGATGTTGATCATGATAAATAGATGAAGTTGATGAACAACGGAAACCTTCAAGAACATTATGTATTGATATTGATTCTATAGTCATATATATATTTGATTAATTTACATACAAATTATGATTTTTTTTATTCTACGAAGGGAGGAGACCAGCAAGCCGTTCACATAATGGTAACTTGATACGCCCCCCATGACAGTGCGGCGCTAGTTAGAATAGTATACACCACACCACATTAGGCTCGCCGCCTTAAGACATAAGATGTTACGTCTTGTTACCCCAGTAATTACACAAGCTACAGTGCCCTCCAAACCGGAACACAGTAATGTTTGCACTGTTTGGTGGTAGAAATAGGAGCTGTAGTGATACTTACCTAGACGTTCTCCGATAACAGAGATCTACCATCAGTAAAGTATAAAAGCTATATATTTAGTTGTAAACATTAGTAATAAAATATTGAATATAAGTCCTAAATACTTAGGTTTCATTAAAATATTCAATTTGTTGATTTAGTTATTTAAACAATAGAATAATTTCTAGTCTATTATCAAGTGATTATTTTATTATCTTTGTTCTTCGTGTATATAGAGGAGAGCACCTGTATTAATAATATAATCTCGTATGTACTTTTACGGTGACATACAAAGTAAATGTTCCTACCAAGGTTACCATACCATAAAATTAATCTGTCACAATCATTTCAACCTGAATATGACATTAACTCCAGTTACACGAGATGTTATCTGTGTAATGACAATGTGTAATACCCGTAATTTAACTTTAATATTATCTGTGCACCGAGCACATACAATGTAAGCTGAGTATTTAAAAAAAAATTAATGTAAAGTAATTGACCGTCCAGGTGCCATAGCAGCTCCTATTCCTGCCGCCTTACAGCTTTATAAGCTCTGTCTGGCAACCCTTGCAAATGACTCGGTAACTAACTATTCTATTTGCTATCAATGTCATGAAGAAAAGTATTATAAGATTTTCAACACCGATCTTTGTCTAGACTTTAGATAGGTCACAATTAAAAAAAAAAGAAAACAGTTTACAAACGTTACTGTTCCAGTATGGAGAATGTAGCAGCTAGTGACATGAGGAAGAAGATTTAACATCTCATAGCTAAGGCGACGAGTACAATGTCTGTGTATATCATCCTAACTGGCGCAAAATTGTTATAGGCAGGCGTATCACTTACCATCACAAATTCTTGCCAATCTCGTCTCTTCGTTATATAAAAAAAAAAATCTATTTTCCACTAAAGAGTTTAGTTGTTACGAATCAAAGAAGTCATAATGACTGGTTTGTATAATAGTTAATAATGAATGTATAAAACATTCCTTAACATAATGTTGGTTTGTTCCGCAAAGCACTTGTAAAATTTCCGAAGTAATTTCACAAGCTACAGTGCCCTTCAAACCGGAATACAGCAATGCTTGCACACCACTGTTTAGTGGCAAAAGTAGGAACTGCTGTGGTATGTACGTAAACGACCTGCAGCAGCAGAGACATGCCACCAGTGAGTGCCGTAGACTTAAGTACATCTTACCATCAGCTCGTCGTCTAGTCGCTTTAGTGAATAAAAAAAAATGCAAGAAATAATTAGATAATGCTGTAAAATAATATTATTCTTCCCCTAAGAAGCTCGAGTCATTATTAGCTTCCATGTGAACGCATCAATTCACGCTGGGAATTATTATATTTTATTACCCCACAAATTATTCCTATACAACCTCCTGTGGGGTCCGCAAAGGTGTCAGTCCCGGCACGTTTATATTGCCCCCCTATTATGAAAAAAAAAAGGAATGAAAAAACGGCGGCAAAAAGCCCGCGCCGCCATTATGCGGCCCGTACACAGTGAGCTTTTACACGAGTAAAGTGAGTTTTAGAGCGAATTCGCTGACTAATTGATTGTGAATAGGGTTCTTTATTTAATTGGATATAGCTGTGGGGTGCTGGCCTCTTCATTTGGGATATTAAGAGTTTTAATATGGTTAATAACTTCAACAGTCAAACACACGAAGAGGCGTGCGATCGTATATACTACGTTTAGTAAGAATATCACTTGCGCGAATTACGTTACACAGTTAGATGGAAAGTGCTGATAAAAATCTGAAGAATCAATGACTAGAATATTGCTGAATATTATCAATTGGTAGTAGATCTCTGATGCCGGAGACCATCTAAGGTTTCGCCACTGCATCTCCATCATATTTCCGCTACCGATGATTGTATGTAAACATTACTATTTTCCGGTTTAAAGAGCGCTGTAGCTAGTGTAATTACTGGAGTAACGGGAGTGTACATCTCAACACAAGGAGCACAATGTGGTGCTGTGTATGTCATCCTAACACCTTGTTACGGGCAGGCATATCACTTACTATTAGGTAAGCGATATGCTTGCGGGATGCGTCGTCGAATAAAAAAAGGAAAGAAATAGGCGCTGTACTAACATAGCAATAATTTATAATAGGCAGTGCCTAATTACCATCAGGGCTCAAGTTTATGTTGTAAGTAATATAGCCAGTTCTATGACGTAATGGTTCAACCGAAATCAGAATATATAGAATGTTTTGATCACCAAAATAACTTGTGTTCAATGAGCAAAAGAATACGTTGATCTGGTTGATCTGTCTCTTGTTCTCTTTTTTTGTGAAAATTTCGTGACTTTTTTTAATTTTATTATAAAAAAATAAAGGCAAGGTGTGATGCATTCATCCCTTCCACTCTTGCCAAGTTGGTGAAGGCGAGGTTACGAATTAATTTAATTACAATTCAGACACAATCATTGGATCCTATCTCGTCCATCTGTGATACCGCGTTGTCGATGGCTTTATTATACGTTCGGCTTACAATGGTGCGGCCTTTGTTAGGGTACCCGAATATTAAATAAAAAAAATATGATACAGAATAGATTTAACTTGAACATGAATGTTTATCTTTTGAATAATTAAGTATATTTTATCTAACGGTCTTGGAAGTTTTTATCTGATCTATTTAAAGAAGCTGGTGACTAGGATGGTGGCTTTAGACCGTTTAGATAGTTACCACTGCAGCTGTTATTTCTGCCGCCAAACAGTAGTACGCGAACATTACTGTGTTCCGTTTGGAATAGCGTTGTAGCTTGAAAATTACTGGGGTAGTGAAAGAACATCTCGCGTCTCGAATCGTAGACCAAATTGTGATATGTAAACTTTCTAGCTAGCGCCACAATTGGGTGAACTTTACTCCCATCTCATTACTTCGTCGATTAAAAAAAAAGTGGAGAATGGATTTGTTACAAATAATGTTGGTGTATACATTAAAACAGATTAATTTAAATGTTGTACATTTTTATATCGTACGTGTTATAGTAAGTTAAAATCAGAAGCGGCACATAATTTGATAACCACAAATTTGCCCAGACACCCCCGAGCGGAAATATTGGCCCGTTTTTGTAAATAAACCTCAGGCTTTGGTTAAAAAAAATAGGGTTAAACGAGCTTTGTGTAACGAAACTTAATTATTGTAACAGAGATTAACTATTACAGGCTTTAGTTTTCCTACGTAAAGTTATTAAATGTTCCTACCTTATCTAGACTGCATGTGTATATAAATAGATGTATATATCTTCCACGGTATCCAAGGCAACCTTACCTGCTCGTATTGCACCCTGCTAATCAACAAATGAGGCTCTGGCTCCCACCAATCCGCATTAGGCGAACGTGGTGGGAAATGGCCCAAATCCCCCCCATATCAATCTCTACACGAACGATGTGGGAATCCTTGGTTCAAAGGGCGAGTCCCTCGATCTGACTTAAGAAAAAGGCTTCATGCTTGTATCAGGAACCGTAGCCGTTAGTTTGAGCAAAAAATTGTTTTTTTTTTCTAAACTTTAGAAACTTTATGTACTTTCTTACACCTTGTCGGATAGGTATTGAAGTCAAGTACTTATTTGTGTGCTTTATACGTATGTTTTATAAATGTTTTTTTATTTTAAGATTAAATAGAAATGTAAGTATGGCGCCTTATTTTTTACTGTCACGTCTTTCATAATTATTAATTTAATTCAATAAAACAATGATTAAACAATAATTATTACATTAAAATTTGTGTAGAAATAAGTAAGAAATAAAATCATTTAATTTTTTCTTAGAAAATCGGGAATTTTTTGAAAAATATTTAAAAAATGAATAACTCCAGAACCATTGTTTTTGTATGGTGTATTCCATACATAGATAGATAGGATACGAGCTATACTTTAGCCTCTCCAGATCTTTTACACCTATTACCTGTTCACTTGTATATATATGTAAAGTCGGAGTCTACATAGCACTGCTTCTATTCCTGTCGCCAAACGTCCCCCCATAACAACATGGTGCCAGTTAGTATGCATATACAGCACTTAATTGTGCTCGTCTTAGGATACAATATGTTAAGTATCATCACCTTATCAATATATAGCTACAGCGCCCATCAAACCCGAACACAGTAACGTTTGCACATTACTGTTTGGCGGCAGAAATACGAGCTATGTAGTCTATAATTATTTTTAATACACTCTTGAATTTCAAAACACATATGAAAAAAGTTTACTGCTACATAATGAGAAATACATAAGAATTAGAGCAAAAAAAACTCCATTAGACTCCACACCTTTCAAGGGTTGTTCTTTAATAGATATTGATTCAGATAACCCACCCCCAACCAATTGATTAGTTATTTTTTTTTAAAGAATGGACTGTTTTGTATAATAACGCTGCCCCTGTATCGGGCTTGTAGGTTTTTTGAGGTCAGGTGTGTAAGTTTTTTAATTGGTAGGTTGTATTTGAAAACCGCCCCATTTCGTTGGCTTTATATATCAGCTTAGGTTACAGAGTATATACTTTTTTTAAACAATGTACGGAATAGAATATATATCTGTGCAGCCTGCAACTTATTTATTATCTTAACTGCACTACATTGCGCTCATACCCTTGAGAGGTAATTTGAGTTTCATTACCCCGGTAATTCCACATCTGCAACGCCTTTCAAACCGAAACTTAATAATGTTTGCACAGTAGTGTTTCAGCCAACCCAGAATCAGAAACAAACTAAAGACCTCAGTGCTACAAGGCAAGCTCTAAGCCGCTGTGCTACGAAGAAGTATAAATAATAATAATAATTGATATTTTGTATGTTTTTTGTCCTATCCCATCCACTCTACATTGTACCAGCGTGGTGAGAAATGGCTCAGATCCCCCCGTATAAGCCACTTCAAACAACGGCCCCTAGTGCTCGACGGTACCGGAAGCCATTCTGACCGTTGAAGGTCGCAGGAAGCGGCTCAATGCGGACAGCGCAGAATCGATCGATATTTAGATCTTTGGGGAAAGCCTATATCAGTATGTGTATCGGCTGATGATTTGATGTTTTTCTTTCGTGTATATATCTGCTATAAGTTATATATACTAATTAATCACTGAACGTAGAATATTTCGTGAATTTATTATACGCTGAAATAAACACCGAAGAATACATGGAAAACGCAGAGGCCGGGAAAAGAGGTCAAAGTGGCATCAATGCATAAAACATAAAATCGAACAAGCAACTCGACCCAGTCACGACTCCCGAGCATCCTTTTAAAACACGCAACCCATATTATATTCATAAATGAAAGTTCATGAATATAGCTGGAAAATTATCTTCGCATTGACACTACTCGTAAAAAATGAAGTTTTATAAAAGAAGATAAAATGACAAAGGAGATCCCTCCAATTGAATCGAATATCGTCAATTAGCTCGGCACCGTATTGTCGATAGCGAGTACACTCGATTGTTATGACTTCCAGTGATATCTCGGTCACGATTTACCCTTAATTATTTAACAGCACTGTTATAAACTTTTATTATGTTAAATAAACGCAGTGCTGTTAATACTTTAAACGATCAAACAGAAGGTGGATGCGTTATTCCTGCAACAATTACAATTTCATTATTCTTTTCACTCCACTTTCCTTATTCAATTGTCAAATGTCTTAACAATAAGGTATCTGCAGGATAAAATCGAAAAAAAAAATTGTTACTATGATTAATACGATTTTTAATTAAATTGTCATATGATACATGATGCAGCAGAGGCGATGTTTCTTGTCAACAGATGTATTTATTTCTAGGTAATATATATCCAGAGATTCATTGACTCATCACACATTGAACATTTGATAGAGGTATTACTTCTGGCATTTAGAGATCAGCTAAGAATGGAGATGCGAGATGTTATGGTCAGCAAAAATTTTTACTGGTGTTAGGTCTATGTTAGACCGTCTAAGTAGGTACTACCGCAGTGCCTATTTCTGTCGACTAACAGTAGTGTGTGAACATTACTGTGTTCCGGTTTAAAAAGTGCTGTAGCTAGTACAATTACTTAGATTACGAGACTCAATCTTATGTCTCAACGCGACAAGCTTAATGTAATGTTGAGTATAACATGCTAACACCACATTGTTTTAGGCGGGCGTATCATCACATGGACATCCCGCTCATTTCGTCGCTTCGTAGTATTTAAAAAAAAAGAGGACGTGGGACAAGTAATATATAGCCACCGCAGAGCCTATTTCTAACAATGTTCCTATTAAAACGAAATTTCTATACCTACTGAAATTATCGTGTGCTGTAATACATATTATCTTCATTAATGCAGATATGGGCGCCTGTATCACCATCAGTTAAATGAACAAAAAATACACATTGATTGGACACGTCATAGAAATAATATAGGTTGTTTTATACAGTTTGAACGTGATAAAATAATGTAGTAAATGCAATTTCTCACACACGATAACGAAAGATAAGCAGTGCTAAACGCAGTGAAAACTACTTAATTGAATTATGTTTACAGTGCTTCGTGCACGTTTAGCCGTGTCGGCGGTTTGCTCCGCCAGCGCGCGCCCGCTGATTGGTCGATTTGAATTAAGAACAATGGCGGACTGACGACACGTGACAATGATTGAAAGGCAACATATATTCAAAATGAAGTCGCCGCTTGCACCTTTCATATTCTTTTTTTCGTTCGCAAATTGTTTTATTTTCCTAAACTTTAATTTTCGTAGTCTCCGTTCAAAGGGTTTCTAAAAAGGTCCTATCATCAATCAAACACTAATATATGGCCACCGAATCGTGGCCACCACAGCTCCTATTTCCGCCGCAAAACCGTACTGTGTCAACATTACTGTCTTCCGCTTTGAACGACGCTGTGGTTGATGAAAATGCTAGGGTATCGAGATTTAACGCTCCACGTCACATGGCGATGAGCACAATATGGTGCAGTGTATCTTCATCCTAATTTGGGCCACGTTGTTATAGACAAGTGCACCACTTGCAAGTTAAAATAAGAGACACAGTTTGTACATACTAAATCGTAATTAAAAACTTTATCAAATATTATTTATTACTTCATTATTTTTTGGTTGTTGTAATAAATAATAGTTTTTTTTTAATTTAAATTTGTGTAATTTTTCAATTTAACTTGATGTGTTTTTGTATGTGGCAACATTTAATACCGCCATTTTAAAAACACACTGAAACAATCTGCTAAGTAACACGGGTGTTTATTTAAACGCTGTTATGTTTCGAGGTCATTAAATAACTGTTACTTTAAAACAAAGTTATTTTAATGAATAATATGTCACGAATGTTTACTGTGAAACGGAACGAACTTTAACCAAATAACTTCGCGTAAATGTTAAAAACACAAAGACTTTTATTTATAACCTGTCAACACTGCAACATTAACATGAAGAGAAGCCACTTTACACCACAATATATTTAACTGACATGACGATATATTCATATATATAAAAACATATTAATAAGAAGAATGTTAACAACAGATTCAAAATAAAAAATAAGCATTTATAGCGGAATATCGAAATAATATTGCCATTGAGAAATAAAATGAAAACCTGCGAAGTATGGTAAACGTTTGGTGAAGTAGTAGTAAGCAAATTTTGCTGACTGCCGGTTTGAAGGCCGCTGTGACAGGCATTACGGAAGCGATGAGACAACATCGTACATCTCATAATGATAAGCACAATTAAGTGCTACCCACGTTACTGATGCCACGTTATTATGAGCGAGCGTATCACTAACAATCAAGTGAAAGTCTCGTTCGTCGCATCGCTTTATATACTAAAAAAAAATTCTGGATTTTCGAGATTATTAAAGAAAGACAGTTTTTGTGAAACATGTGATATACAACTTGTCCAGAGCGGTGAGTAAATACTCTTGAGTCCTACCAAAAGAAAAACCTTTAGCTTCGGGTAGTGGGTACATTAAAAGGTTTGTTAATTATATACATAATACATAGCATTAATATACTATATGTATGATGTTTCGTAAACAATTTTAAAAAAACAGTAAATGATCTATAGATAAAAATTTAGAGCATTGGTCCACTAATTCACATATTGCATGCAGACATCATTCGTAACAGAAGAACCGTAGATCAAATCAATGAGCTATTTGTGTCAATAATAAATCCCTTAGATTTGTCTAGAAATAACCGAACGTACTTGTTGGCTATCTGTTATTCGTTGTTGAATTGTACATTAGCTCGCATGAAGTGTTTACACTGCATTCCATGTACCTTGTAGCCGTACATTAAATACAGAAATTAAATATGATTAAGAACTTTAAAACAATATCTTACAAATGCTACATCTTTATATATATATAATGAAAATGAGTTTTAGTTGTTTGCTAATCACGTGAAAACTAGTGAACGCATCGACATGGGAACATAAGCATTCGACGCGGAATGATCAGCAGGTAGTTATATATTCTTTGTTTTATATTTCATACATCTTTCATCGTTTTATTTTCAGTTATATTTTATAAACATTTTCACTTAGTATTTATTAGCTTGCTATGGTAACGGTTGCTATAGAAATTCATTTGCGGTTGCTCTCAAAGAATATTTCAGAGAAATTATAAATTTAATTCTATATTAGGTCCAGCAAAGCGGACAGGGAACAGCTAGCATATATTAGGTCCTTTCATATCCAATTAGCGTTTTGTCGTACTGACTACTTTGATCTGAATTATCTCCTTTTTGGTTAAGAATTTATATTCCTCCCGTACAAAACGCCAATTCCATATGTGAGGACCCAATATATAAAACCAAAACATCTATTACTCAATATTATGTTCTTAAAAACACTTATTTTACCAGAATTCGTTTCTTTTTTCCATATTTTCACCTTTTTTCATTTATTATAGGCTTTACCTTGACCATAGATTGTCATGGTGTTAGGGAAGAATAAAACACGGGACAGTTAACTTTATTATGATATATACCCATACATATGTTTACAGGAACACAGCGATATTGATAAGGCTGCAAACTTACATAAAGATGGTCGATAGGCAGGAGCATTCGGAAGATACCTTTCCTTTTCTTTTCGGGGACAAAATGTTCGAAAGATACCCTGCTTCTGGGGTAAGTCAGGTTTATCTGAGATTTTTTCTCACTAAAACCCCTTCGGTGCTCTGCATCAGTACATTCAGAGAGGCTCCGGGATCTCTTATAGAATGCACCGGTGCCTCTACACTTTCTTTGAACACGTCTCTGAGGAGGGGCTTAACTCTCCTAGGCTGTCCCACACAGATTCGCTTGTTGAGCGATAAGGGCCCCCAACCCTCAAGGTCTACGAAACTCCTAGACCCTTTTAGTCGCCTTCTACGACAGGCAGGGCTTACCTTAATATTATTCTTACTAGCCTGAGACTACAGGCCTGACGGGCCGGTGCGTCCATTGCCATCGTCCCGTCTTCTTCTCCGAGCGGAATCAACTCTCTCTCGATTCCGTTCGGCGGCCTCCTTCTATACCATTACGGCCGTCCATACACCACAACTTATAGATCTGGAATCGAAATAAGCATATAGCTTCTTCGATGTGTAGGCAATTTAGATGCCTGTTTTTAAAAATTTTTTTTTCTTCTAATTTAGACATACTAATATATCTCAAATCCTTATGAGATACTTACGAGTTCCTAATTACGTTTAAAAATTCAACTGGTAATATGTCTCTGTTAGCGGAGACCATCTAGGTAATGTGCAAACATTACTATGTTCCAGTTTGAAGGACGCTGTAGCTAGTAAAATTACAAGAGTAACGAGATTTAAAATCTTAACCCTCAAAGAAAGTTCAATGTGGCATGTCACATAGCGCCGCTTTGTCATGGGCGAGCGTATCACTTACCATCTGGTGAACGTCACACCCGTCTCGTCGCGACGTCAAATAAAAAAAATTGTATTTAGCGAATCGTCATAAATTCGACTAAAGCGATCCACTTATGAACCAGCTAGAGTATCGATCAGTGTTGCTATCGGTAGAATTTTGAGCAGTCTCAGTGGTCCTATAAATAATACGTTCATCGGTAGGCACAGCAATAAATAGCCGATTTGCCCGACGCAAAAGCCGATGGGCGCTGTGGCATAAATATAGCCCATTGTTGTTCTAATACCAGTTGACTAATCGCCTGGGCCCGCACTTAAGCTGAACTCGACGGTAATGAGCAGTAATAGCTTGCTTTAATTAAACACGGCGGCCATTCTGTGATTGAATATGACGTTTTGCGCGCGCCATTTTGTTCATTTGTTGTTCTACTGCCGATACAGCGACGATACATGAGATTGTACCAGTAATCTATATATATAGTAGAAATGGATTTAGTTCGTTCGCCAATCACGTGAAAACTAGTGAACATGTTCATGTGGACATGATCATTCGACGCGCTATGATTTGGAGATGGTTAAAGAGTATTTATTTTTGTGTACTATATACATACTCTATCATTTTTTTTCTAATTGACTTTTATAAACATTTTCATTTGGTATTAATTATACGGTTGCTATAGAAAGTCATTTATAGTCATCAAAACGTGCCAGGCTAGTCTATATATATATATATTGACCATCATTATATCTCTAAGGACTAGAGATTTGAAATTTGGTAGGACTTTTCCTTTTACCGAGTATAGGTCAGCTAAGAACGGTGTTTTTACAAAATTCTCTCTAAAGGAAATTGTGAGGGTGCTAATAAGAGAAAAGGGCCAGGTGGCGGCAGGTCGCTGACTGGCTAGAATTTTTTTTGATAAATTTCAAGTTTAATTTTATATTACGGCTAGCAAAGCGAGCCGAGAACAGCTAGTACGCTAAACCTTGTGAATTTTTCTTTCCAAAATTTTCCTACAAATATTTCCGAAGACCTTCGTGTTTCTAAACAATGATACCTTAAATTTTTATCAACATAGTTATAACCTTAAAAAACCAAAAAAAAACATTTACCGCATATTTAAGATAGTTTATTAAAAAAAATTACGTTCTTCTAAGGTATATAGATATTTAACAAAAGTTATTTTACGTAAAGCTATTTTATAATTTTTTTCAATTTTCCTGAACAATTTTCTGTTAAAGGATTTTTTGCGCGGTGTCATAATAAGGTACATTTGATATTTTTTTTTATACAGGACATCTTTAAGAATTTTAATGGCTCGGAAGGTTTTCAAATAACGCAACAGTAGTATATGTGTTTGGTTTAGCTTTTTTTGTTATTATAATATATAGAGGTACCTAATCAGAGTCAAATTAGCTAAGTCCTAGACCTTCAATAAAATAGGGTTTTTTAGTATATCTATTATAATTTAAAAAATATTTTAAATCGTTTATAACTATGCAAACAATTATTTTGGCTATATACTTAATCGTATAGAAAATAACTATAACTCTAGCTGGTGGTAGGTGTTTATTGTCAGAGACGGTCTAGGTAGGTACCACTGCAGCATCTATTTCTGCCCACAAACAGTAGAGTGCAAACGTTATTGTGGTCCTGTTTGAAAGGCGTTGCAGTTAGTGAAATGACTGGCGTAACGAGACAACATCTCGTGTCCTAAAGCGACGAGCACAATGTAATGCAGTGCATATTATTTTAACTAGCGCCACACTGTTCTGAGCAGGCGTATTTACCATCAGGAGAACGTCCGGCTTATTCCGTCACTTCGTAGAATAATTTTTTTTTTTTCTGAAATAACATTCTCCTCATTCCACATTAATGTTATGATTAGAAATTAATAAAATGATTACTTTACTGAGAGACGATAATACCCTGTAATCAAGATCGCCTATTAAGTGATAAGTTAAAAAGCGATTTTTATTAAAGAGAACCGGGTAACTGTGAGCAAGGCGAGTAATAATCAGGTTAATGCCTTACAATTAGTTCCAACACCGACCACCAGCGGCGAATAACATATGCTCTTTGTGAGGGAAATATCGGAACCGGTTCCAATTGAACTGAATCTGGTGAACATAAAAGGCGAGTGAAAAGGCCGCTCTGGGTAAAGTTCTTTGTGCTCTCTCAAGAAGAAAAGGGTACAAGTCATATTTTCTAAATTAATCGTTATTATATATTAAACAGTCAGTTTAACCTATTAGTTAAAAGTCGCTTCCGAAAAAGTTGTAAGCAAATAATTAAACGTCAAAAGCAAACTTTTTAAAATAAACCTTAATATTAACATGGTGATCTACTAAGCAACGAGATGAGCCATATGTTCACCTAAGGGTAAGTAATGCGCCTGTCCATAACAATGTAATGCTAGTTAGGATGACATACTTCACATTGTCCTCATCGCCTCAAGTCAAATCTTAATAACTAATTTCATTAGCTATAGGAGCCCTTCACACTGGATCACATTAATGTATGCAGCAGTTTGATGGCAGATATAGGGGATGCGGTGATATCTAGATCGTCCCCGGCGATGGAAACTTACCACCAGTATAAAGATAAGTCATATAGGTCTTAAAGCGACGAGCGCCCTTAGTACAATGTTCTCAACTGTCTCCAACACCCTACTAACTAGCGCCACGTTTTTATAGTTCAGGCGTATCACTTACCATTAGGTGAATGTCTGACTCTTAGCTTCGTCTAATAAAAAAGATCAGTATTAAAAATGCCGGTAGCTAAATATCGTAAAACAATTGTTATCACAGAGATCATTAAATCAGTTATAATAACCACTAGTGATGAGCAAAGCAAGAACAAATCCAAAATTTAAACAATCGTGATATTGGTCTTGGTCTATTCTCTTCGGTCTTGGTCTTTTACATTCAGTCTTATAATATATCAAATATTTTGTTTTCAGAAGAAGAGTATATGTTCAAGTTATGATAAATATTTCAACTCCACACTCCAAAAGAATTTCTATTTTTTTCGTTTACCCTCACACATTTGGTCTTAGTTTTGTTCTTTCGCAAGATCAACACCAATTTTACTCATCACTGCTAACCACGCACAAAAGTACGTTATAGACATATAGAAAAAAAAAACAGATCGTAGAAACTATTTTATTAATAACAAGGAGGTTTTATTTAACTAACAATTCCACTAGTCTTGGCACATCAGTAGTGTCTAAAATTGGCGAATGTATCGCGCGTTAACCAATTCGGCGAGGTCCTTAAGATTTATTTTATAATAACGGCAATAAGAATAAAAAAAAATCGTTGATTGATTCAAAGTTCACAAAACAATTAACTCCTTTCTTATTATTACTATCGTAAATATAAAAGAGAATGAAAAAGAGATTTATTTGTCAGTTGTATTCTGTTATATGAAAGTTGATGACGTTAATAACAAATATAGCGAATGTTTTCTTACAGCTTTTATATACACATATATATATATATAAAAAAATAAAGGCAAATAAATGAATGTAATAAATGCAATGATGGATGGTGAATGGTAAGGACAATGATGGTAAAGATGTGATGTTATGTCCAAACGTTTATGAACAAACTTTACATACATATCGACATTAACAAGACCTCACATCTTATCACACAAGGCGATGAGCACAATCTAGTGTAGTGTATATCATCCTAACTAGCGCTTTGTTGTTATAGCCGGAAGTATCACGTACCATCAGGTGAACGTCTTGAATTAAGGGAAGCGCCGATACGCGTGCCAATAACAAAATGGCGATAGTTAGGATGATACTGCACCACATTGCGCTCGTCGCCTGAGACATGAGATGTCGAGTCTCTTTATCACAGTAATTACACTAGCTACAGCACCCTTCAAACTGGAACCCAGTGATCACTGCGCACTATGGTTTGGCGACAGCAGTAGTAACTGTGATATTACCTCACTAGTTTTCACGTGATTGGCGAACAAATCAAATTCATTATATATATAGATATATAGCTTATAAACGAGCCATGTCTGATAATGAGGCCAACTATAAACCAACAGGAATCACTTCGAAGTAAAAATAAAAAAAAAATTAAACGAGACACTGTTTAGCGAGTGCTGTCGCTGATTACCGCACGTAAACGAACGAGCGCACTGTATTTACAGCATTAACATAGGTTCCCACCCGGTTCTCGTGCAACAAACGAGATAATACCCGGTGGTCGGTATTAGCCAGACAGGGATGATTAACTAGTTTAGATAAGTAGAGGTGAGTAGTTTACTGGGGGTAGATCTCTGCTGCCGGAGACCGTCTAGGTAGGTACTACCGCAGCTACTATTTCTCCCGCCAAAGAGTACTATGCAAACGTTACTGTGTTGCGGTTTGAAGGGCGTTGTTGCTAGTGTAATTACTAGGGTAACGGGACTCGACATCATATATCTCAGGCGAACGTAATTGGGTGTAGTGTATAACAACTTAACTAGCGCCACGTTGTAATATGCGGGCGTATCATTTACCATCAGATAAACCTCCCGCTCTTTTTATCCCTTAATAGAATTTAAAATATATCCAGTACTATATCTACTGTACAGACTTCAACACTACCTTTTTAATCTTTACTATTCTGAGTCGATACTTATTTACTGGTGATAGGTCTCTGTTGCCGGAGACCATCTAAGTAGGAACCACTGCAGCTCCTATTTCTGCCGCTAAATAGAAGGGTGCAAATATTACTGTGTTCCGATTTAAAAGGTGTTGCGGCTAATAAAATTACTTGGGTAAGGAGACTTGCCATCTTTAAGCGACGAGCAACATGTGATACTGTGTATGTCATCCTAACTGGAGCAATGTTATTATTAGCAGATCCCTTACCATCAGGTTAACGTCCAGGTCGTCTTGTTGCTTAATTGAATAAACAAAAAAGTCACAATAAGCTGAATCATCCGCAGCCTCATCATCATGTGAAGTTAAAGCAATATGTGGTGCTGTGTATGTCATCCTAACTAGGGCAAAGTTATTATGGGCAGAAGTATCACTTACCATTAGATGAACGTCTTGCTCGTCTCATCATAAAAAATACGATTTTCATATCAACGTGACGTTAGTTCGGATGCTATACACCGCAGCATATTGTGGTCATCGCCTGCGACATAAGATGTTAAGTCTCGTTATCCCAGTAATTTCAGTAGCTACAGCGCCCTTCACGCCGGAAGACAGTAATGTTTGCACAACAATGGCGGTAGAATAGGCGCTGCAGTGGGAACTACCTAAACAGTCTGTGGCAACAGAAACCTGCCACTAGTAAATATTGTTATTATGTTGATATTAACATCATCATCATCAGCTGATAAACATCCACTGCTGAACGGAAACCTTCCTAAAAGATTTTCACGTTTGTGTGAGTTCATATGGGGGGATTTGGCAATACCCTCCAATGCGGGTTGGTGGGAGTTAGAGCTCCGTTTATTAGCAATGTGCACCACGAGTAGGTGAGGTTGGCTTGGGTCCCGTGAGTTGTTGTGCGGGGTAATACAGTTTGTTACCCACATGTTGTCATTACTATGTACTATGTTAGTGTGCCGATGATACTATATGTTGTATGTTAGACTACTGTTGTATCGTTCACTAAACGAACCCGTCAAACGCCTGATAATTTTCCACGCAAGATCAATTAAAATATTCCCAAATCAAATTGCCCGTAATTATTATCGCTAAATATCATAGCCGCTAATTTGATGATGGCCATGCTTTTCAAAATTCAAGGATAACTGTTATAATTGGATTACGGCGATGAATATGGTACATAATGGCTCTGACGATTTGCCAATCATGTAAATGATAATCAATTATTTTAATTATGTCCATAAAGCAACACCTTGCTTAGTTATTAATTAAAGAAATAATATGAATAAAGGAACCTGATGAGGACATCGAAGCTTTGTTCACTATATACGAAATATATAAAAAAAAACATGTGTTGCTTTATTGTAAAATTTAGGATTAATTATAAATAATACTATTCTATTAATGTATTAATTAGAATTTAAATAAATTATTTAATGTTTAATATTATTTATATACAATCCCACCTATTCGTACTAGGCCAGCGTGGTGGATCAATGGCGCTGGCTCTCCTTGCGTGAAAAGGCTCCGAGTCCTCATCGTCCCCATCGGATGGATTATTTCAGGGCTGTTTATTTATTTTTATTTGTATGGACAATAGTATAATAGATTCAATTTCAAATGTTTGGTGAGGCTTGCTCGCACAGAATAATCCAGCTCAAATATGTTGACAGCTGGAAAATGGCATTGCTGCTATACCAATACTTTAACAATGTTAAGGATGATAGCTAGACAGAACAACCCTATCACCAATAATATTTCATATTAAATTTTGGTATTGTACCAAAATTAAAAAGCAAGTAGTTTAGCAGAGTCAGTTAAAGAAAATTGGTAATTTCTCTGTATGTGTCTAATGTTTGTTGTCGTCTATGAATTTAAGAATATCTCCTATATATATGACACAGCCCAAAAAATTGCTAGATTTAAATAGCACTGAGTAGGGCCAATGCTCTCAGGCAGTGATTCTCAACCTTTTTTTCGATTTCGAAATTTGGCGGCACACAAAGAAAAAGATAAAAATTATTTACTTCCTACAACACACTGCATAAATAGTTTATGACAAAAATTTTAAATATACGAAATAAACTAATATATACTACAATAATAACTTAACGTTTATTAAGGGTTAATTACAAGCTAATAATAAAAATATTTTTAATGCGAAATTTGAGCTTGATGTTTTTTGATAATTTCGTTTATATTTGGTCGTAAAAATGATAATGCTACTCTCATCGTCTTCTACATTTAACAATCTTGATCCTTTTTTAGTTTTAATGTTGGCTGATCCTGAAAATCCGAATTCACACAAATAACATGTGGAAAATTGTAATAATATGTTTAAAGCTTTTTTAGCTATCATTGGATAATCGCATCTGATGTTAATCCAAAATGAATTAATTGATTCTTCTGAATGTTTTAAAATTAAATCTCGATTATTGGAAAGCAAAATGAGTTCTTCCTCTTCATTCAAAGTTAAGTCAAGTACAGAAGTATCCGTTATGAGAAATGGATTACGAACCCAATCAAATTTCTTAATATCTAATTTTGGGAAATAATGAATAATTCTCTCCTCTAATGTTGTCAAATAATCAACAACAATTAATTTAATAGTTTTATAACTGTCTTTAGGGACTGACTCAAACTTTTCTAAATTGCCTTCCTGAGCTTTATTTTTCCATAAAGTTATTTGTTTTTTGAATCCCACCAGCTTATCGGTTGAGTTTAAGATATTTTCATTAGGCCCTTGCATACTTGAATTGATGCTGTTAAAATAAACAAAAATGTCTGATAAGTAAGCCAGTTTAGTACACCATATTTTAATAATATTAACATTATTATTTTTATTATTATTATTTGCAAAATTTGGCGGCACATAAAAGTGCCGCGGCACAGTGGTTGAGAATCACTGCTCTAAGGATTGGTGATGGTGCAATAACATCCTCGAAGTGGCGGCCGCATACCGATGGACGTAGTGTAGGGAGGCTTCCGACAAGGTGGACCGCTGATCTGGTGACGGTCGTGGGAAGCCGTTGGATGCGGGCAGCGGGGAACCGATTGATGTGGAGATTTTTGGCCGAAGCCTATGTCCACTAGTGGGTATCTATCGGCTGATGACGATGTATATACACTCGCATGCAACTGAATCGACTGCAGCTGTATATTGGCATAAAAGTTTGATTTTTCGGAAAACGGCTATGTTCAGGTTTGAAGGGCGCTGTTGCTAGTGTAATTACTGGGGTAACAAGACTCAAAATCTTGTCTTAGGCGACGAGCGCAATGTAGTATTTTGTATGTCATCTTAACTTCCGCCGCGTTGTTATGGGCGGGAGTATCACTTACCACGAGATGAACGTCCCGCTCGTCTCGTCGCTTAATTTAATATAAAAAAGAAAACTTGGGTACGTATCTATGGGCAGCCTACGCTTAAGATTGAGCCATTTCATCGACGCCCGGGGATCGATGCTATCTAGATCGTTCCTCATGTTCCTTTTGTGGGGCCAATCTTATTTTGATGCAGCACAACCCCTCATTACGAATTAGAAGCGCCTTGCCCCGGCTAAACGGCACTTAATACCGTCAATGCACATCTCATTGGATATTTTACATCTTATTAAAGCTATTAAAAACTGTTTAATAGGTAATAAGCTTGTAACATTTTCAGTTCGATACTTCACATTGTTATAATATAGTAAATAGTTAAAAATCTATTTAAAAAATATTAATAAACACCATCTTCGCATATACTTACCTAGTATTTTTTTTTAAATATTTCTCGCACTAAGATATTATAACAATCATTTAAAGTGAGATCAACTTGAGATTACAATATTAATTAAAAATATTTCAATATTATTTAGATATATAAAATAATTTATATTATTTTTATTTTATGTATTTTAGGCAATATTTATTTATTAAAACAATTACTACTAAAAGCATATTTATTTTATTAATCAACAGATTAATACTATCTCTATTTATCTATATATTAAATATCCTCAGTAAACAAATATTTCAATATATTCAATATAACGTCTGGATGTAGGGATGTAACATTCATTTTTTTTTAATTGAATAATTTTTTAACATGGAAGCGACGATACGAGCCGGACGGTCACCTGATGTTAAGTGATACGCCCTCCCATAACGTGGCGCTAGTTAGGATGTCATTCATATCATTACATTGAGTTACGTCGGCTTTAGTTGTAAGATGTTGAGTCTCGTTACTCCAGTAATTTCACTAGCTACAACGCCTTTCAAACGGGAACACAGTAATGTATGCATACTATATGTGAGGGCTGGAGACATACCACCAGCGATATTAGCGCTTCCTTTAATTAAATATATATATTAACGACAGCAGTAAAAACTGGCAATAAGTATGTTTTAAAAATCATACTTAATTCAATAGCACTTAGAAGTCATCATATTAATAAGCAAGGATCGAAGCCAAGCAAACTAAATCATACACACAGATAAGTTAGTTTATACTTTACTGCGTCGTGTTAAAGTAACAAGATTTATTTTAATATCGTAATCAATATAAAGGGAACGTCTAAGGCGTACGAAATTGGACTTAGTGTCAACACTTCACGGATGATACCGGTAAACGAGTGTAGGCTGTAAGGCGGACCCTTTGTGACTTAAATCTAAGTTATACACGCTTCATACTGCTTCGGTTACAGCGAGGCGTATTTAACTCTATCTTAATGATATCCTAATGTAAGTCAACAAATAATGAGAATTGAAAAAAAAATATTGAAAATTATTTCATAAAATTATTTTCTATATATAATGAATTTAGTATCTAATTAAGTTTTACAATAACTTAATAGCGTTGGACAAGTATTTTATTCTTGCAGTGATCGATCTATCATTTTCATTTCACGTTTGCTCGTCGTAGCGCTAGTTAGGATGTTATGCACTACACCACATTGCGCTCGTCGCCTAATACATAAGATGATAAGACTAATTACGGCAGTAATTACGCTAGCGACAACGCCCTTTACCGGAACACGGTAATATTTGCACACTACTGTTTGTCGGTAGAAATAGACGCTGCGGTGGTACGCGCCTAGACGGTTTCCGGCGACAGGGACTTACCACCAGTAAACTTACATGTTAAAGTAAATTCATAAAAATACGCATCCTATGGAGTACGTTCACGGAATAAAAGTTAAAATGATAAACAATTTGTTTTTAGTTTCCGAACATTTGCTCACGTGAGGTCCGATGGGCACGCTATAAGACCTCCATCACAATAACACACAATGGCCGAATGATCCAGTCTCGCATCCAGTTCGATACTAAGTGATCTCACAACAAAAGCCATACTAATTGCCGAGCGCGGATCTCGCGGTGAAATTAATCAATCGGCTGCGAGTACCTGCCTAATATAAACGTTGCAGTGTCGGCGTGCTTTGAAGTCGCCGCGGTCTCCAATTAGCGCGCGCGCCGCCGCCTTTGGCGCTCGCCGCCCGCTTTGTATCCCCCGCCGTCCTCTCCCTCCCACACTACTGCCCTCTCACTCGCGCGCCTCTAAGCCTTTTATAATAGGTTATATTCTCTGAACACCTAAACATTACACATTTAAATTAGATTATTACATAACAGGACGTGGCCCCGAGTATGCGAACCTTTGTTTTGTGTTATCGGAAATCCAGAAAAAATATCTTTCTTCTGGAGGAAAGACATGGTTATCTGTGATTTTTACCCATGAAAACCCCCTCGGAAATCATCTTTAGTGCATTGCGGGAGGCCCCGGTATCTCCTATAGAACGCACCGGTGCTTCGCCCGAAGCACGTATTAGAGAGGGCTGTAGCCTTCCTCGACATCCTCGCTTTAGTGTGGCAAGAACTAGACCACATCGTACTTGTCGTTCATCTCGGGCTCGCTTAGTGTATAATGAGGTCCCCCACGAAATCTCGTTTTAATCGCCTTCTACGTACAGGCAGAGCTTACCTAAGGTCTATTCTTAATAACCCAAGAGAACAGGACATTGGATTCGCAAACCTAGTATCAGAAGAGTTGTAAGATTCAGAAGGACTACCAAGCGCTACACTTCATCAGAGAATAGGGAAGATTATTATCACTATTTGATATTATCTACTAACGCCCAATAGAGCAGTAGGATGATAGTTTAACAATCAAGCTAAAATCTGTTTTTTTTTATCAAAACGCTGATGGTAGATCCCTGTTGCCGGAGACCGTCTAGGTCCCACTGCAACATCTATTTCTGCCGCCATTCAATACTATGGACACATTGCTGTGTTCCAGTTTGAAGGGCGCTGTAGCTAGTGAAACTACTGGGGTAACTAAACTTAACATCTCATACCTGGCGGTAATGGTTAAGTATATCACATTAACTAGCATCACGTTGTTATGGTCAAGCGTATTAGAAAAAATTAAAAAGTTACAAGATATAATAAAAGTAATTAAATTGTAGTCTAAACTTAAGCACTAGATGATTTTTTTTTAATTAAAATGTTCGGAAAAAGACACAAAGCCTTCGGTACATAAGTTTCATGAATGGCGGCCGCAACCTCGTTTCCTTTTAGTTTTACCGTCGACCACAACAGAGAAATAATGCGTTGTGAAAATAAAGAGCTTCAATATCTGGCTGAGAGGGAACCATATATCCTCCTCTTTCACCTTCATCTAACGTTCATTTTTAAATCAGTTAAGCGATGAGACGAGCGACACGTTCAACTGATGGTAAGTGGTACTCCTACCCATGATACAGTGGCGCTAGTTAGGATGATATATACTACACTACATTGCACTCGTCGCCTGACACATAAGATGTTGAATCTCGTTACCTCAATAATTACACTAGCTACAGAGCCCTTCAAACCGGTACACAGTAATGTCCACACGCTACTTTTTGGCGGCTGCAACCTATCTAGACTGTCGCCGCCAACAGAAATCATCAGTAAAATCATTTCACTCATTTTATTTTGTTTAATTAAAAAATATTTCAACAGCAAACCTTTTGTCTATTACCCCAGTAATCCTTCAAACCGGAAAAGTCATTTTTTGACACTTCTGTTTGGTATTCAATTGTATATACTATAGAAGCTGTGGTAATACTTAGTGGATATCATAAATGTATGTATATATATATATATATATATTTATTATAGGAAGATACTAAAGTCACAATAGCTCTGTGTGCAAGACGATACTCGTCTCACAGAGGAGCGGGTTCATTCTCCATTGCTTCATCTTCCGGTGGAGGAAATCATCATGAAGAAACCGATACATGCCAAGAACAACATATTTCGTAGATATGTTACACAGATAAAAGGTTGTAATTCTGCTCGCTATATAAAGAAAGGGTTCGGGGCCCCAGAAGTGGGAATATTTTGTGGGATTGCTTATTAAGATAATGTTCAAGACGCGGTTGGGACATCACCAAAACGGCCCACCCTCATACCAATAAATCTTCACAACGCGATCAGCTTTATTTCGCATTAAATAAAGCTAAATTATAACATCCCTTTTGAATCGCCCGGTAGCCGCCGGATAACACTGTAACCGGTAACGAAAATAAATTAAAAAAAAAAACTTGTAAATGGTAAAAGAAAAAAAAAAGGTTTGGATATCAAAGAGTTGCCGCGCTCACGTAGTGTTATGACGAGCAGCGGGCGCTTTGGTCGCTTCGCGGGGAAATTAAAATTATGGATGGATGAGATTCGAAAACATCCAACTCATTTCTCGGAGTTATACATGAAACTGTGGGTAAACCTATCTAACTACACCAGTGTTAGGTCTTTTGGGATGCTATGGATGATAACCTTCTCCCCCTTTCAGCCCTCTAGTCTCAAGCTAATAAGAATACTACTAAGATAAGTCCTGCTTGTCGTAGAAGACGACTAAAAGGGTCTAGGAGTTTAGCGGTCCTTGAGGGTGGGGGTCCTTATCGCTCAACAAGCGAACCTGCGTGGGACAGCATATGTCTCAGCGATGATGCCTAGGAAGGTTAGGCTCCTCCTCGGAGACATGTTCAAAGAAAGTGTAGAGGGCCACCGGTACGTTCTATAAGAGATCCCGGAGCCTCTGTGAATGCACTGATGCAGACCACGGAGGGGCTTTTAGTGAGTCAAAATCTCACATAACCCTGCCTTCCCCCCAAAAGCAAAGTATCTTTTGGAAGATTGCCTCCCCTAAAACAGAAGAAAAAATTGTTAGGTCTCTTCCTCGAGGCCGTCTAGGTAGGTACCACCGCTTGCCCTGTGGTCTCGAGCTTTTAAGAATACAATTAAGATAAGCCCTGCCTGTCGTAGTAGGCGTCTAAAAGGGTTTTCGGGTCCATGGGCTTTGAAGATGGGTGCTCTCATAGTCCACTAAGCGATACCGGAATGAACAATAAGTACTAGGTCGAGTCTAGTGCTTGTCGTACTAAGGCGAGGGGGAGAACAGCTACATTCCTTCTTGGAAAGTGCTTTAGGCGTATTGCTGTGAAGCGCTGGTGTGTTCTGCAGAAGATTCCAGGGCCTCTCACAACAAACTGAGGATGACCACCGGCGGGGTGTTAGTGGGAAAAAATGCCACATTACCATGTCTTCCCCTAAAAGCAGGGTGTCTTTTTAGAGGATTTTCTCCCTAAAAAAAGGTAGGTTACCATAGCAGTTTCTATTACTGCCGACATACAGCGATGTGCAAACGTTACTATAATCCTACTTTAAGGACTTCGTAGCTAGTGACATTACTAAGATAACGGGAGATAATATGTATATCATCCTAACTAGCGCCAAGTTGTTATAACTTGGCGTATCATATACTATCAGGTGAAGATTTCGCACATCTCATCGTTTCGTTAAACATAAAAAGTTAATGGTAATGACCTAATGGTTAGAGCGTGCGGCTTTCATTCCGAAGGTCACGACTTCGAATCTCAGTATGTACCGATGACTTGATTATTTAAGTTATGTACATCTGTGAACTTTAGTAACAACAGCGAAATACAAACGGTAAAAAACATCGCGAGGAAAGCCGCACATGAATTAGAATTTATTCTAAGGGGTGTGTGAAGTCACCAATCCGCATTGGGCCCGCGTGGTAACTATGGACTCATGGCCTTCATATTGAGGGTAGGCCTGTGCCCCAACAGTGGGGACGTAAATTGTCTGTAAAGAATAGTAATGAATGACATTAACAATTATTTTTGATTCTGATTTGCACTTTTTTTTGATAGAAGAGACGACATGACAGTGACGTTCACTTGATGGTAAGTGACACGCCTGCCTAGCAACGTAGCGCTAGTTAAGATGATCTACGCTACCATATCTTGCTCTTCGCCTTGGTGATGTTAAATATCATTATATATATACATGTGTATACCTTTTAAGGTATAGTACAAGCAAAACGCTATTTATACCACAACTAAGTAAAGTTTGCACACTATTGTTCGGCGGATGAAATATAGAATTTATACAGTATTTTAATACTGTATAAATTATCCTTTAGAAAATTAAAATAACCGTTAGGATAGTAACATGGAAATAATTCCTAAACCACCTGTTTTAAACATATTTCCTGTCTGCAAGGGTTCATAGTTACCGAAGTGGCCCTTATTCTTACGAAGTATCGAACTACTGAATGAAACACAAAAAGTCATTGAGAGAGACATTCCGGTGGATGATTATTAGGGCACGAGCGGCTATTCACCGCGCTCACAGCCTCCCCTCCCGTAACACTACTGTATCCTTGACGACATCACCGAGAAGGATTTTTTATACCATTATTTTGTAACAATAACTCACCTCTTGAAAATTGTATTTAAATAATTTTTTTCATGAAGAGACAACACAAGTAAAACGACAAATTGGAGCACAGTACTACGATATCTACTTAAGCGGTCTCCGGAAGTAGCTTAGAAGGTCTGCTGTCGGAGACTGTCTAGGTAAGTACCACTGCAGCTCCTATTTTCGCCGTGAAGCAGTACTGTGCAAACATTACTGTGTTACTGCTCGGAGAGAGTTGTAGCAAGTGGAATTACTGGGATAACGAAACTCAACATCTTATGTCTTATGGCAATGAGCGCAATGTGGTGCAGCGTATACCATCCCAACTAGCGCCACATTAATATAGGCCAGCGTATCACCTACCATCAGGTGAATGTTATGCTCGTTTCGTGACAGCTATAATATTCATGTCCTTTTAAAATATCTATAACGTTTGGTGACTATATTCGATTATCTTTGTACCAAGGAAGCTGCGTATTCAAATTGTTCTATGACATAAACACGGATATAAATAATTTATAAACATGTATCTTCTCTTATTAACTAATAAACTAGAAATTATTAACCGGATATTAAATGTCGACCTTATAGCTTTACTATGGTAACTTTATTTAAATTGTAACATACTTCTAGTTCATATATATAAATATATATATATGGTTTTGTTTGTTCGTCAATCACGTGAAAACTAGTGAACGTATCGACATGGGTAAATGACCATTTGCAGGGGAATGATTTGTAGATAGTTAAAGAATATTTATTTTTTTCACTTCATAGATCCTTCATCTTTTTATTTCTAATTAATTTCTATGAACATTTATTTCGTAGTATTTATCCGGTTGCCATAGTAACGGTTGCAGCAAAGCAGACAGGAAACAGCTGGCACATGTATAAAGTAGAACTCACTTTAAGAGAACTTTAAAGATATTTTTTTTATTCGATGCTTAATACAATGATAAAAATTTATAATACTAATCATCACCAGCCCGCTACAGTCCACTGCTAGATATAGGTCTCTTGCAAGGAATGGAACCTCCCTTTTTTTACTATCAAGCAACGAGAGGAACGGTACGTTCACCTGACAGGAAGTGATAAGCCCGCCCATAACAATGGGACTCTAGTTAGGATGACACATAATGATACACTAAACCACATAGCGTTTGTCGCCTTGAGATATAAAATGTTGAGTCTCGTTACTCCAGTAATAACACTAGTATAGCGCCCTTCAAACCGCAACACAGTAATGTATGCACACTACTGTTTATCCGCTGCAAGGATACTGCGGCGATACTTTTTTTTTCATCATTCCCCCAATTTTGTTGGGATGGGGCGTTTCTTTTTTCTTTTTATCATCAATTTCTTTTAGTCTCATTTCTTATCATTCTCCTCTTTCTTTCATTCCGATTCTCGCATTCGTATTCACTCTTTATCATTCTCCATTCTATTTCCTCCTCACATTCCGTTCTCTTAAATAAGTAAGGACAACCGTCGAATTTTATTGCTATTTACAATTTTTCTTAATTCTACTTATTTCTACACATTCTTGCTTAATCTAATATCGCATTCCAACTTATCTTATCCTGCCTTGCAGTGTCACTATTTTCAACATTGCTGAAGCCATCGTGCCTTCCACATACCTCATGTTCCATGCGTCAATCGTACTCAACCGAAGTTGACGCTTGACGAACGAAACAGGACAATCCTCGTACTCCGATCTCCTTTTACTTTTCAGGGCTGTGTCCTTGGCCAGCTGATCCACCCACTTATTCCTCTCCGTCCCCGCGTGCGCTTTCACCCAGATCAACCTCACTTCCTCTCCTTTCTCTCTCGCTTTCTTGACATTCTCTACGGCGATACTTATCGTAGACGACCTTCAGCAACAAAGACCTTTTTTTATCGCGCGGGAAATCTATTTAAAAGATACCCTGCTTCTGGGGGGAGGACAATGTTATATGGGGTTTCTACTCAGTAAAAACCCCTCGGTGGTCTCCTTCAGTGCATTAGGGGGGGGTGGGGTCTGGGATCTCCTACGGAACGCACCGGTGCCTTCCTGCACTCTGGCTAAAACCTCGCTGCCACCAAGCAACCTAACTTTGCCTCCTTAGCACCCACGCTGTGCTACGGCAAATACAAGACCACCATGCCGTCATCCTAAGGCTCGCTTATTGAGCTCCGAGTCCCCCAACCTAGCCCACGAACCCGAGGACCCTTTTAGTCGCCTTGTACGACAGGCAGAGAATACCTTAGTCCCATTCTTAATAACCCGAGACTAAAGGGCTGAGCACCAGAGGCCTTACCACCAGCTTATACGTTTCAAATATCATTTTCTTTAAAATATAGTAAAAGTAAGCCTGCACCGCTGAGCTCGGGTTTAAAATTTAAGTGTTACCTGGTCTCGCTCATCTTCGTAATGTTGAAATGAGACAGGTAGAGTGTGCTCTACGCTTAAGATACGGAATAGGGCGGGTTCCATTTTAGACAGTTGTAAAATCGAAAGTGGGAGCCAAGTCGTCTCGGGGGCCCGGCTTAATCGCACTTTAATAGCGGGCGGCGTTTCACAAAGGCTCTGCGCTTCTCCACTGCTCTGTGTCGGAATGTCGGAAGCTAGTTTCGTTCGGCGTGTCGGATATTTGTGTGTGTGACTTTAGAGTTTAGCTTTAACATAAATGTATAATAACTTAATGTATATCTAATAGGTTAATAATAATAATTTACTGAGGGTAGGTCTCTATTGCTGGAGACCGTCTAGATACCACCGCAGGTCCGATTTCTGTCGCCGAATCGTAGTGTGTATAAATTACTGTATTTCGGTTTGAAGGGCGACGTATCTAGTAAAATTACTAGGGTATGATTTATCATCTTATACGCGATGAGATATAATATGGTACAGTGCATATCATCCTAACTAGCGCCATTTTATATGCAGAGTATGACTTATCATATGTTTCGACTCTTCATAGAATAAGTAAAAACTGTATTAAAAGAAACGTCACTAATGTTTCACCTGTCACTTAAAAAAAAGGACTTGTTTTGTTAACCTTGAAAATGAATGACATCCACCTCCAGATATAGATTTCTTTCCATTTTCAATAATCATAAATTAAAGTATTAAAGAATGCATAATTAATTGAGAACTGATTTATGATAATCCAAAAAATTATGAAATCGATATAAAATCGATTTTCGTTATACTGACAGATTTATTTATTTATACATATTTATATGTATATAGGAGATATCTAGAGATTCATTGACTCATCACGAGGTTACTAAAAAATTTGGTAGAGTTATTGCTTTTGCTATTTAGAGGTCAGCTAAGAATGGATTTTACAAAATACCCTCCTTTTTTCATGCTTGCAGCGATGAACAGCTAGTATTAAATATACACAACAAAATATTATAATTTTATTGTATACGTCAATTTGTTTATACGATAATTTTATCTTATAGTACAATAAAAAAAAATGTTTGTGTTTCCGGTAACGTGCATAACAATTTTACTAATGGAAGACTTTCACTGACAGGGAGATGAAGTTATACCGCATATCAAGTACTCTTAATTTTAGGGTTCTACATAAAATAAATTAACTCATAAAATTATAAAACAAAGTCTGATTTAATTTAATAAAAAAAAACCATGAATTTACAAAAAAAACTTTCAGGTTATTCGTAAGTAGTTCAATATTGGTAGGTCTCTGTTGCTGGACACCGTCAAGGTAGGTGCCACCTGAACCTTTATTTCTACCGTCAAATAGTAGAGTGCAAATATTAATGTTCCGGTTAAAAGGGCGTTGTAGATAAGTTACTGAGGTTACGAGATAACATACGTATCAAGACGTCGAGCATAATGCGGTGTTGTGTGTATCATTCTATCCCCACAATATTATGGGGAAGCTTATCACTTAGCATAAAGTGAACATCTCGATCGTCACACCGCTTTATTTAAAAAAAAAATTGATAGAATTCATAGTAAGGATTTTAAACCTATTACGAATATTGAAACAAATAAATACTATATTATTAATACATGTTTAAGTAGACTAGTGATGAGTAAAATTGGTCTTGGTCTTGTGAAAAGCCGAAGCCCAAGAATTCCGTTGAAATGATGACTTGAAATATTTAACACAACTTGAACATTACTACTGAAAACAAATTCTTTGATATTTTATAAAACTTGAATATGCTAGTCTGACAACACAACAACATCACAACACAACAACACTGGCGCTCTCCTCTGTCGAAAGCGAAGACTCACTTTGGGTCGCTGCGCCAGAGGAGTAAGTAAGAATATGCAAGATTACTAAATCCAATACCATGGAGAACCAAGTCTTGATATTATTCTTGCTTTGGTCATCACTAAAATGGACGCTCTGTATGTTATAAAACTTTTGCTTTTTAAATAGTGATGCATAAAAATAAAAGCTGCGAAAGAGGTTGTTACACCCAATTTTCTTTCATTGATCGAACCGTTGCGATGGTTAAACGAAAATAGCCTTTAAACTGCTGCAGCATTGGCGCGATATTGCCACAGCGATCCATGGTCTACACGACCGTCGGCCTTGCAAGTAATTGAAACGGCGAATGGTAGGTAACCCCACCAGTGGCATGCAAATATCAAACAATACGCGAACGGTAGTGAACTTCATGCGGTCAATGACCAGCTAATCGGTATTTCATTTGTGTTGATTTTTTTACGATTTCAAACTTTCGCTTGAAATAACATCACTGAAGAAATAAAAAAAATAAGCGTTTATCGATAGCAGTATTTATTCGACGAAGCGATGACACTCGTTCACCTGATTGCTGAGTGATGAAACGCGTACCCACAATAACCTAGCGGTAGTTAAAACGATACGATACAACTCCATGTTGTAATCGTCGCCTTGAGACATATTATCGTGTTGTTGACTCCTCACCACGTTAATTTCACTAATTAAAGGAAGACCCTTCAAACCGGAACACGGTAATGTTTACACACTACCGTTTGACGTCAGGAGTAGGACCTGCTGTGGTAGAACCTAGCACCAAGATTTATGAAACTTCATATTTATGTAGGTGGTATTTAAATTCTTTATATTGTTGTTTATATAGGGGTGTAAGGAGTTCCGCACAACCACTCACGGAACCCAACCTAACCTCACCTGCTCGTAGTGCAACCTGCTAATCAACAAACGAGTCTTGAGCTCTCACCAACCCGCATTTGGACCAGCATGGCGGGGAATGGTGTAAATCCCCCCACATGAACCTCTACAAGTGACGGCCCCTGGTGTCCGGTGATGCGGGCAGCGCAGGACCGATCGATGTAGGGATCTTTGGGGTAGGCCTATGTCCAGCAGTGGACGTCTATCGGCTGATGATGTTGTTATATGTAATTTTGTCCTTTTATTGAAACTATAGACGTGGTCACCGCAGGAAGTCTATCCGCTGCGTTATGAAGTCAAAGTCTTACTTAATAATATAACTGTAAGTACATTTGTCTCACAACTAATTAAATCAATGCGGGCATAATTAAGTATTCAAAAACAATTACTGTACCCACGGACAGGGTTGTTAACATTGTAATATATCTATTACCAGTAATTTATCGTGAATATACAACTACAGAAACTTATTTGTGTTTAAAGTTGTACGAGTATTTAATTATAATAATTAATGTTCTTGGTCACCACTTGAGAATTAACAAATCTTATGTGATAATAGCCTGCTCCCCGCTTGTCGTAAAACCCCTGCAACCCCTTTTGTAAGTAAAATTTAGTAGAACCCGTTTTTAGCTGACTATGGCGAAAGGGATATTCGTACCAAATTTAAAGGCTCCAGGCCTTATGGTTCCAGAGATATCGTGATGAGTCTCCACATAGAAGGAAATCTCATATATATTACAAGTGAATTTAATTAATCATATGTATATAAATTTGATATTTTTTGGTTGTATAGAAATAACACTGTGCTCCGATTCAAAGGGCTCTGCAGCTGATAAAACTACTGTGATAACACTTTTTTATTCGATGAAAGAATACCTGATGATAAGGGACACGCCTGCCCATAATAAAGTGGCGCTAGTCAGGATGATATATACCACATTGCGCCTGTCGCCTTAGACGCAAGTTATTAAGTCTCGTTATCCCAATAATAATACTAGTTGCAACGCCCTTCAAACCGGAACGCAGTACTGTTTGGCGGCAGTAATAGCTGTCGAATATAAATGTATCTTATAGGAAACCTTTATAAAGTAATCATTGTTAACAACACTTGTTAGTAAATTGAACAAACTGTTTGTTTATAATTTTACAAGGTTTATATTTTATACGGAACCCTTATCCTAATTAAAAGTAACCTAAATTATACATTGATCCTTAAATTATATGCGAATTTTTTTTTTTATAAAAACTCATTTGCACCTTACGAAGGAAATGTGACCAAGGGCGTATTTAATATCGACCCTTGGAGATGTAGTGATAAAGGTGGCAGGTGTATAAAAGTGCAAAATTGTAGTCATTCGCCATAAAATAATTTAAGATCGGCTACAATTAGTGTTGTCATTACATGTCAATGCTATTAACTACACAAACCAATAGCTAGTTATTATTATGTCGCCGAGGGGGAATTGCAAAATGCATTAATATACGTCATCTAGCGTTTAGCACTAGATTTTATACCTAATTGTATTGTTACTATCATATCTAGACTGGATTTTGGTATAAACAATATTTTTAATAATACGTTTATGTAAAATAAATCTAATATAATACGTACATAAGTATACAATAGTAAATAAAACAATTACAATATCTGATAATGTGATTCTACTTCTCTTACCACTATATCTTACCATGTTCTAGGTTGACTGGTATAAAATGCCTATAGGCATTAAGTCTGCCTATTGTAACTTAGAATAAAGTGTATAATAAAGATATAGAAAAGATCGTATGTCTATCCTAGTCAAAATTTAGTATTATAAAAAATAGCAAAAAAAAAATTTTTTTTCTTTAATTAGACGATTATTTGAAGGTAAGGTAAGAGTACTAAGTGGAACTAGTTAAGGTAATGTAAATTTAATTTGTAATATCATTTACCCAATAATGTCACTAGCTACAGCGCCCATCAAACCGGAACACGGTAATATTCTCATTTTACTGTTTGTTGATAGAAATAGGTGATGCGGTGTTACATATCTAAAAGGTCGCTAAGAACATGGACTGACCACTGTGCATATATATATATATATATATATATATATATATATCTCCAGTGGTCAGTCTGAATATATATATATATATATATATATATATATTCAGATTCCAATAATTATGATATTATTTATGTAATATATATGTCTTGTCTCTATAAGGAAGTTTCATTTATATTTAGGCAATGAAATAGTTCTTGACCTTTTTCTTTAATGGGAATAATTTTCGTTGCTTTTGACGTTTTTTTTAATCTATGAAAATGAATGAGCAAAGCCACATCAAGACTTGGACAATGTTGGTATTGTTCTTTGCCTGCTCTGTTCGATCTTGGTCTTGCATATTCGGTCCTATAATATTATCAGAAGAATAGTATATGTTCAAGTTATGATAAATATTTCAACTTATCATTTCAACGGAATTTTAATTTCTTCATGTTTAGTCTTACATATTAAGTCTTGGTCTTGTTCCTTCGGTCCTGCTTGTGTAAAATTGGTCTATGATCTTGCTATCTTCGCAAGACCAAGATCGAGACCAATTTTTTTCATTACTAATGAAAATAAAGTATTTGCTTAACCCAAGTGATGTCTAGTAACTTGCGTATCAAAGTTCAAACTATTATATCTGTTATTTATGTATGTAAACTGCCTTAATAAATTAGTCTAACGTTAGAGTCTATCTTATAATATATATAGGAACAGGAAATGTTCTAGTTTATAATTGCATTTGAACATTGGCAGCGGCCTTTACTATCCTGCCAATTACATCGTTAGCTCTGTATAATATGCGGCTTCGGGTCTTAGGTCTTGGTTTTCAATTACTAGATCATTTCTGTATTAGTTCATCTCAGGCTGTTCTAAACCTATCTCGTTTCTGCAGCAATAGGAGTTAGATTAGTTTTACCTTATTACTTAAGGTTAGAGTTCATTTTGCAACAAACAACAAGCGACATTACAGGTTTAATTATTGACTTAATACATATATAATGCATGTTACCGGTAATAACGCAAGTAGTATTTGCAATTACGGACCACCTGTAGAGATCCGGTCGCATAAAATAATTTGTCCTCCGTACCTTACGAACCTGTATGTCGAGAATAAATCTAGAAATGCAATAAGGCTGTTTAGTCAATAATTGATTGGACAAGTCTATTTAATGTTTTTAATATCCTTCATTATCATCATCATCAGCCGATAAACGTCCACGGCCATAAGTCTTCCCATAGGTTCCCACATTGACCGGATGTATTCATATAGAAGGATTTGGGCCATTTCCCACCAAGCTAGCCCAATTGCGGGTTGATGCGAGCCAGAGCCTCGATTGTTGATTATCAGAGTGCACCACCAGCAGATGAGGTTGGCTTGGATCTTGTGAGATGTGCGGAAATCAAAAGAAGTCGTGACGTTCTTCTGATGGTAAGTAATACGCCTGCCCATAACAAGGTAGCGAAATTTAGAATGTTATAAACAACACCACATTGTGATCGTCGACTTAAAACAAGATTTTAAGTTTTGTTACTCCTGTAATTTCTGTAATTTCAGCGTCCTTCAAACCGGAGCACGATAACGTTCGCACAGTAATGTTTTCGATTTCCGGCAACAGAGATACAACGTAGGATATCCCCCACGGAAAACAATGAACATGTTTGTAACGAGCGCGTCACAATTAGTTTACGGGGGTTGTAATTATTGCGAAGGCAAGTGTTTCAGCGTTATTTGTAAAAGTGAAACCGCTTTTTAAAATTTAATTAATTTAAGTGTCGGCCGGCCATTCCGTGCGGGGGTGTCGTAAATTATCGTCTAATAAAAACTTAATTATGTAAATTAATAAGTCCAAAGAATTAATGGCGCACGCCGCAGAGCAGCGCGCGGACGGAGCGCGGTATTAAAAGTTTTAATTAAATCAACGAACCAACGAGAAGTGTAGAACTTCCTGACGGTAAGTGATACTCCCGTCTGTAACAACGTAGCGCTAGTTAGGATGATATACACTGCACCACACAGCCTTGAAATATACGTTTAGTCTCTTTACCACATTGGTGTCAATAGTTGTGAGGTTCTTTAACAGAAATACACTAATTCTTGCACACTAACAAATAGAAACTGCAATGGTGTCTGTGTATCTGGTACCTTAACAGTCTCCGGAAATACAGATCTACTAAGAGTACAGCATACATTTTATACGAGCTTAGATTCAAACGACTCTTCTTTATGCAACTATTACAATCATAGCTTTCATTTTATTTTACTTATATCATATTTTTAATAGACATTGAATTTAAACTAGCAGTTTCATCATCATCAGCAGATTACGTCCACTGCTCGACAAGGGTGTCTCTTAAATACCTCTTCACAGATTACTCCTATGCTGATCGCATCTAGGAGCTTTCCGCGACTTTCGCCTGATTCTCGGTCCACTTTATGGAGGATCTTACAGCACTACGTCTACCGGTATGAAGTATCCACAATCAGTTTACTCACTATCCTGTTAATCGAGTTAAAATTAAGAAAATCGGCGGTTAATAAAAAACTGTAGTTATTTTTTATTACTACGTAGTTAGAATGATCCAATTATTGAAACGCGCGGCGCTACATCAAACACAATTAAAAATGAATTATCGTTACGTTTTTACGCTAAGATTCAGTAATTGGCCGGTCAGCGGAGCTCCAAGGTATACCAAATAGATGGATAGATTATTGAAACGTAACAAAACCTCGCCATCATCTCAACTGATGGATGCCCACAGCTGGACACAATCACAAACGATATACTAAATATACGTAGTAGTCGATCAGGTGGGTTAGTCGTCTTGGTATATATGACAGAGAGATCCAGTTGGTACGACGGAAATCCAGATGTTGGATGCAATTTTATAGTGATACGCCACCGTCTCGACTCTTAGTATTAAAGAGATCCAGTTAGAGGATATAATTCTCTACTCCGTAATGACTTACTGAAGCCAAGTCTTGGCCTTACCGAAATTCAGACAGATCCAGTTGTTGGATAAAATTGTATACTCCGTAACGACTTGTTGACTAAAGGCTATGTATACAAAAAGTACCATCCTTATAAGGATTTGTGTTGTGGTAAACGATAGCGCGATCTATTATTTCTAGTGGCGCCATCTGTTGATTTACTTAAAAACTTGTTACGTATGAGAATTATATCATAGATTTAATTCAGGTTATTTATCACCTGACGGAAATGAAACAGATTTTTAACTACCGCCCACTGTATAGTCGCGTGTAGTGCTCTTTACACAGTTAACTCACAGTAAATCTTTTATAATTATGCAAATATAAAAAATATATATATAAAGTTGAATATGGTTTCTGTTCGATAACTACACTGCGGTCTGCGGCAACCGCTTTGATAGTAACAGTATCGTGTAGTTACATATATCGCATGGCGTTTATGAAATCTCTAGAGAGATATATTATTATTAAAAACGTATTAAACATAATTTTTACTCCATTACGCGAATTCTATGCTTAATATGTTTGCTTATAGCCATGCAATAAATTGTATATTATATCACATATATATATATATATATTTTTTTTTTTAAATCGTTTCCCCTGCGTGTTTTGGGTCAGGGCCTTGTACATTCATTCACTTAACATCAGGTTATGTTTTTCAGTTTTCCTCACTTATCATCTCTTATCGTTTCATCTTTCATCCCATACTTATCTTTCACACATTTCTTATCTAAATCATTCTCCATTCTATTTCCTTCTTTCATCCATCCTCTTAGAGTGAAGACGCCTTCTGAAGAGGGGAGGGGGGAGCCTGAAACAAAGCATACTCTGTAGCATATTTCCTTCTTTCTTCTTTCTTCCTTCTCTGTTCTTTTACTTCCTTCTTTGTTTCTTCCTAATGTGTGTCTCTTTACCGTTTGTTCTCCCCCAGCACTTTTTCCACCACTCTTCTGCAGTATTTTACAAATACTGCGCGACTTTCGTCTTCACCCATCAGAGAGGCAATAGTACCTGCATCTTATATCACATATTCGTAATTTCTTTCATATAACTAATTAGATATCTCTATATATATAGGTTTCCACCTTTGTAGAGAATTATTGAAATTTGTTAGGAATATTCCTTTTACTGAGTGTAGGTCAACTAATAGTGGAGAAAAGGATTTTAGGAAATGTTATCCCTAAAAGGGGTTTCGGAGTGTTAATATCGGGAAAACGCCCGTGGAGTCGGCGGGTTGCCAGGTGAAGAATATTTCTGAAAAATTGCAAGTCTAAATTCTATCTCATGGTCAGCAAAGTGGGTGGGGACTATTGTATATATGTATATATGAGTGTGACAATCTTATTCCTCTTTATACAGCATCAGTGTTTTCACAACCATGTGACGTTGGGGACTTTAAGACTGAATAGGCTACTTGTGCAGTTTATAATCAAAGACTCCTGATTACCAACAAGGTAGGATGTTAGTAAGGGTTAGACTATATAATTAAAAAACTAGGTTTTTTATCTCATAGTTGGCTGGCAGAGGATATTATTATGACTTTAAATCTGCGTTTGGGAGCCAGTGTATTAGTGTACACCATTTTTCTCACCATGCACGATTTCATTGTAAACCACCGTGTGATGTGTTAACGTTTTATAGACTAATAAAGTCTTAACCATGTACTTCAAGAGTAAATAAAAAAAAACCAAACAGCCTTGATTTAGGGGAGAATTATAAATATTATAATATATATCAAAAATAATTCTACTACAACCATATTGGACATACGGAACCATTATTTTCTACTTGTGGTAGGTTTGTGTTGTCCAGCCCTGTAGTACTCGGGCCAGTAAGAATAGGACTAAGATAAGTCTTGCCTGTCGTAGAAGGCGACTAAAAGAATCTAGGAGTTTTGCAGGCCTTGAGGGTGGGGGCCCTTATGGCTCAATAAGCGAACTTGCGTGGGACAACATATGACTCAGCGATGGTGCCTAGAATGGATAGACTCCTCCTCAGAGAGGTGTTAACACAAAGTGTAGAGAAGCACCGGTGTGTTCTATAAGAGATACCGGAGCCTGCGTGAATGCACTGATGCAGATCACCGAGGCAGTTTTAGTGAGTAAGAATCTCACATAAACCTCACTTCCCCCCAAGCAGGAAATCTTTCAAAGATTTCACTCCTAAAACAAAAAAAGAAAAAAAAGGTTGTTAATTTAGACTGTCGAGGTAGGTTCGTAAGGCTGTAGGGTAGGCAAACATTATTGTGGTGGTGTGTGTGTGTTTGAAGGGTGTTGTAGGTAATGAAATTACAGTGATAACGATAGTTAACGTCCTGTATTTCAAGGCATCGATTATAATATGGTATTGTGTCATCATCATCAACCGATAGACGTCCACTGCTGGACATAAGCCTCTCCAAAGATCTCCACGTTGATCGGTCCCGTTTTACTCGTCTCCAGTGGGTTCCCACGATTGATGGTATTGTGTGTATCATCGCAACTAGTGCCACGTTGTTATACGTAGGCGTATCATTTACCACCAGGGGAATCTATAGCTCGTCTCATCGCTTAGTCGGACGAAAAAAAGTATTTTATCGACGTTGTGGCTTACGACTAAAATAATAAAGCTTAGTCAAGCACAATCGCAGTCCCAGTTGTCCCAGTGGCCTTAGAATAATGTATACTGTTTACACAACAAATAACAGTTTCGTTAGACCTGTTTAATTGTGCGCTGTCGGTGGAGCGATAAAAATTTACAAACTACCCTATTCATTTTATTATTGTACACGTTCTCTGATTAATAGTGGCAATTATATATTTACAAGCAGAATAAGTTTTTTTTAATAACTAACTAAATTATACAGATGTATTGTCAACGTTTTAATAGTATGTATCATAAAATTAAGAGTCGGTAAATAATTAGATACCGCCATTTAGTATTTTGATCATCTTTTTTGACCACTGGTCAAAATCGATAAAGAAGTTTTTTTTATTTTATACTTTTTTTCGGGGGCCCTGCGCAACAACTCACGGGACCCAAGCCAACTTCACCGGCTCGTGGTGCACCCTGCTAATCGATTCGAAACAAACGAGGCTCTGGCTCCCACCAACCCGCATTGGGCTAGGCTGGTGGGAAATAACCCAAATCCCCTCATACGAAATCCTACAAATGTGGAGATCTTTGGGGGAGGCTTATATCTAGCGGTTGGTTGATGAATATGATAATCATGACATTTTTTTCAAAAGGACACTCTTTGATCTAAAGAATATATTTTAGAAGAACAGTGACACTGGTCTCAGCTGAAGGTTCGAGGACCAACCTCTTTTATCAACAACAAAAACAACTGTATCTTATAGAATATAGACGAGCGGGACATTTACCTGATAGTAAGTTATACGTCTGCCCATAACATGTTGTTAGTTAAGATAAAATACATAGCACCATATTGTGCTCGTCGCCGTTTGACGCCCTCCAAACCGGAACACAGAAATATTTGGCCAATGACTAATAGGATCTCCAACAATAAGGACACCAGTAATTATGAAGGCGAAATTAATCTAGAATTTTCTGTGATTTATACAAGATTTCGACTTTTATATAACTTGATAGTATCAAGGAAACGCAGCCGCAGCCGGTATACCCAAAATATAGATGAAAAGCGTGAGAGCGTGCATACGTTTATAATATACGAATTATAACAAAATTTCAATGTGTTATAAAAGCAACTAATATCACCATTGTGGTCACCTGCACAGTTCACATACCATTCTTTCCACCGCAGTCTGTTCGTTAGACATTTCCACGCATTATCGCTGTAGGTATCACACGAAACCATTAGGTGTGTAATTAGCTGACTAAATGCCTTATTTTTACTAATTAAGTCGTATGCCGCGCAAACTGATTTCTTTAGTTATTCTCATATCTATTGTTTGCTACTAACCCGCTGTTGCAATACTAAACTGAGAAGAACATTCGAGAACAATTTGTTGTGGCGCGGGCAACCAACTCTGCGATATAATGAGTTACAAATGTGATCCTTTACTCTTCCTTTCGCCAAATGGGTCAATTTTATAGCGGATAGCGATTTACGATTACCTCAATATACTTTGGTGCTTTCAATCATATATCCATACTGTTCGAGCTACTTCAATCTTTTTAGCTACAAAAATTGAAAAAAAAATTATATTTAAAAAAAAGTTTGAGAAATGTCTTTCAAGATAAAAAAAATACTTGTCGAATTGAAACAAAGTTTAATATGATGAGACTTCAATTATTCTGCAGGCCTACAATTACTTTGTACTCACGAATTAAAAAAAAAATACAAGGATTAACTTTACGATTTGAATCATGTGACGAGTTGTCCTGTAACATGCAAATCCTTGGTTCTGTTTCGGGTCAGACTTAGACTTAAATATTCAGCCATTGCTATGTTCCATCTGTCAAGATATGAATCAGAATAATCTATATTATCTGTGGCTTCGTTATCACTTAATACCATGTGAAATTTAGGGATTTAAGGTTATAGGAACCAATATTTGGAGGAGCCAGGTATTGTTAAGGTATTATTATACCAGGTTATTGGTTTTGTACAATAAAGGTGTATAAGTGACGCATGTCCAGCAGTGGACGCCCATCGACGATTGTTAAAAATATTTTTTTAATAATGTTTTGTTCTTCTCCATGCTAATACCATGTATATAATCTGTACCATTAAAGTTGCGTTCCGACACAAGTTAACTTTCTCTAAACGCGACCCCACATGAGAGGGTCCTGTTACCAATTACTTCTGTAACGAGGACGAGCTCCTCGATTCCAAAATCATTAACCTGAGTCCACGGGCGCGATGGGTGTAGGGGTTATACATGATTAAGTTACCAGTAGTAATTGTTTGAGATTTTAGCTCTATTATTTTTAATCAAACATGAAGAAATTATATCTTATGGCAAAGGTATCCAAAGCTTAGAACGCGTCTGATATTTGTATGAAAACTTTACTTATTTCGTGAATTCTGATATATTATTTACAGAATTCTTACAGTTAAATATATAAACAACCTATAAATTAACTAATAATAACAATATCTTTGAATTTTAACAATATATATTCAATTTAAGTTATTCTGTTCTTTCATTGCTCTGTTTAGTAATATCAAAGTAAAGACGTTTGTATACAAGTAAGTATTAAACTTTGATACACGATATGTAACTTTATTGAAATATATATGGAATTTTTTTATTCAATACAACGAAAAGAGGAGCGGGACGTTCACCTGATGGTATTAATGGTGATAACAACGTGGCGCTAGTTAGGACGGTATATACTCCACGACATTGGGCTCGTCGCCCGAGATAAAATGTTGGTCTCCTTACCCCAGTAAGTACACTAGCTACAGCGCCCTTCGAACCGCATCACAATAATGTTTACTTGCTACTGTTTGTCGGCTGCAATAGGAGAGGTGGTGGTGCCTACCTAGATGGTTTCCGGTAACAGAGACCTACCACCAGTGTGTAATACCGAGTATGTAGAATACTAACCAGCGAAAAGGAAGGGGTTCCAATTTTGACGTTTATTTGTTTCCTTTTTAATTAAGAATTTGTCTCCACAGTATTTACCAAAAAATCTATACAAATACGACGAAATTTTTTATTTAATTTAAATTATTTATTGAAAAAAGTATTCGATACATATTCTATACTTAGACTATTTCATAAAACTTGACTATGGTCAAAAGAAAACTAATTTCAAATATTTACGATCATTTAAATGACCTCATCTGTTAAATGCTAGTGACAAATGGCGTAGCGAAATTAAAAAAAAAAAACAAACATTCAATCTGTGTGGTCGTCTTTTGTTTAATAAATAATTTGTATTGTTTAAAGCAAACAGAATGCTTTTACAACTGCTTTTATGACTAAGGGTAACAAAAGCGAAAAAAAAACAGTGATGTCGTAATTAACTATTACATAATTATACCGAATACGATTCGGTTCGGAACGTTTTGTAATATTTATCGAGTTTAATGTATTTTCATTAATCGAATCTAATCAAGTTGTGGAGTATATATTTGCATATTAATAGATCGATTGACAAAATTAAATGTCCATAAATAAGATAAGTTATGAATATTTGATACGGAGGAGGGAAATCCGCCGTCAATCTAACGAAACATATTAATTATTAATATCACAATCCTTCACATTGGATTCATAACAAATGAACTGGTGATAGGTCCCTGTCGCCGACCATCGCGGCGCTTGTAGCTGGAGTAATGAGACTCGACATCTTAGTTCTCTAGCGACGAGCGCCATGTGGTGCAGTGTATATCATCCTAACACCGCGTTGTTATGGTATGGCGTATCATTTACCATCAGGTGAACGTCCGGCTCGTCCTAATTGTATAAAAAAATCTATTTGATTTAGGCCTCTGTTGCAGGAAACCGTCTAGGTAGGTACAACCGCAGGACCTATTTCTGTTGCTAAGCATTATTAAGCAAACATCAGAATGTGGGCGGCATGAAGGGTTTAAAACTTTGTATCCTGCAGCTTTTCGTAATGATAGTTGATGGTGATACGACTGCACATAACAACGTGGGGCTAGTCAGGATGTTGTACCATGCACCACATTGCGCTCGTTGTCTGAGACGTAAGATATTCAGTCTCGTTTCTCCAGTAAAAATATTAGCTACAGCGCTTTTCAAACTGAAATACAGTAATGTTTAAACAGTACTGGTCGGCGGTAGAAGGCTGTGGTGGTACGTACCTAGACGATGTCTGGCAACAAAGCCCTATCATCTTTTTAACCGCTTAGCGATAATGCATACCTTGGCAACTTTGAGAAGACCAGGTTGCTTTTAGATATGTTCGCGGAGGTTATGTTGCTTCCGGCATTGCAACGTCTTGCATCTTCAAAATTGAATCGATCCACTGTACCGATACGAAGTTAATTGCAAAATACAATTTGTACAGCGATAAATCACTGATGATACATTGCGCCGGCTATCAAGCAGCTTAGAGCGCACACTTAACGCAAAAGGTCCTTATCTAAACTCCACTTAGTAACATGTCATAATATTGAAACACGCCGGGAGCCTGTTCAGTGTTCCCGGGCCTCAGCGTCTTGTCAAAATATTGGCGCCAAGTCGGGTTTCGGAATACAAAAAAAATATGGCTGCAACTTTTACTTTTTTTAATTCTTTTAAGCCACAACACTAAAAGGATATTCACCTGGTGGTAATTGATATGCCATAACAACGTGGCGCTAGTTAAGATGAAATATACCGCACTCCTGAGACGTAAGATGTTCAGTCTCGTTACCCCAGTAATTACTTTGGCGCGGCATTGGTATCCGGCAAGACGGTCTTCCGCAATAGATACAGCACCAGTACAAGTATTTGTTTATTCAAGATGATGTCACAGAGGAGGCTGTATTTTGTTAACTATTTAAAGACTCGTCTTGAATAAAATAGAAAACGGTTTTTTTTTTTTGGGAAACTGTTTTTTATCTAATTGTTTATCTCGCTTAATTAGTTCGTGCAAAAGGGTATTCATGCAAATAACAGTGTACAAACTTATTTTAATATTCACTTCGTTTCTTTAGATTTACTGCCCCCACTAATAAATATCAGTGCTCGGCTACTGCGGGGTAATTTAATTTTAACCCCCGCAATTTGCTAATAACCGTCTTCCCTATTCATTGCACAGGCTACCTAATTTCGCCTCGTCATTGTTTTGTTTCCTTTAAGATCATCTCCGTGAATAAATTGGAAACGGATTTCTTCTTAATCACCTTCATTTTGAGGGTAGGTAAAACAAACGTTCCTCTTTTCGTATTAACGTCGACTCACCGTCGACTGCATTCAATTTTTTTTTTTGGAGTTGGGAACGTTCGCCGGCGCCACGTTCTCTGTCGCTAATGAAGATTTCGTATGCAGCCGTCCTTTTTTTGTCAGCCATATCTGTTTGTTTTTGATTCACCATCAATTATTAGCCAGTTTTAAATTAACTGTGGGCAACACCGGGCCTTCTCTGTCTCGCGCGACTTGTGGATGTGCCGTATGTGCGTCCTTGTTACTTTCGTGTCGCCGGAGTTTGTTTTGTGCGTGACGCGCCACGCCCACAGTTCTTTATAGCACGGGCGGCTGCTTTGACCAGTAGGTAGCAGGGACTCGTTATAATTTTTTTTTGACAGTGTGTATCCAGTCCAATGTTTAAGTATGTTGGAGAAAAAGCCAATTTATGTAGTGGGCGACATTTGCTATCTTCTTTAGTATACTATCACTCAGTTACGTGCGATTTAAACCCCTATTTTTGCGTCAGGAATGAAACAAATGGACCTTATCAAGCTTTCCCACTTACTTTAGTAGGGTAGGTATAATATTTAAAATAGCACTACGGATTCTAATTAAAGATATATATTTATATAATGTATTTATAAACAGGAGTGTAAGGGGTCCCGCACTACAACTCATGAAACCCAGGCAACCGGTGAGATGCATGACAAGAAGGTGATCTTGTCATTCATCCTTTTAATCAACAAACGAGGCTCTGGCTCCGACCAAACCTCATTGGATTAGCATGATGGAAAATGGCACAAATCCCTTCAAATGAACAACCCCGACGGTATCGGAGCCCATGCTGACTGTGGACCGAAATGTGGAGATCTTTGGGAAAAGCCTATGTCCAACAGTGGATGTCTATCGGCAGATGATGAATTATGATTGTTGTATGAACAGTTCAAAAATTTTACTTGAACCTTTACAGTCATCGCTTTCTTCTTATATACAATGTCACAGCATCCCATTTATTTCTAGTAGTAAAGATATTGTCGAATCAAATAAAATTTATGGTTCCTAAATGATCCTAGGCTATATACCATATTAGCATCAGTTTATCCCTGAATCTTCTCTATTTTGTAATTGTAGCAGTCGTTATATGCATCACTGTGTTTAAGTTCGAAGGCCTTTGTAGCTAGTGTAATTACTGAGGTAATGAGACTCAACATCTTACGTCTCAAGCGATAAGTGCAATGTGGTGCAATGCCACATCCTAATTAGCGCGACGTTGTTATGGGCGGGTGTATCACTTACCATCAGATGAATTTGCCGCTCATCTTACGACTTAATTATATAAAAAAAATCACAATGACTTCAACGAAGTAGTTTTATTATTTTTATTTTTTAAAGGATATTATTTCCATGTTTACGAATGCCATTGGCGGATTTATTCTTTAATCATCTTCAATGATAATTCCGAATTTCTGGACGAAGAACTGCTGGTAGCCCTCACATGAAGATCCAACAAAGTGATGAAGCTTTTGGTAATTAATTAGTGTAACAGCTAGTGTTTATGATCGTAAATCTTGATAAACTATTGTGTTCGCTGTTCAAATAAAAATTGTAAATCGCTTTAATCCTAAATAACTACTGAAGGTAAATCTAAATAGGTGGACCACCGGAAGTCCAGTTATCGCTACCAATATATAATGTGCGAACCTTACCGTGTTTTGAAGAACATTGTGGGCACTGAAATCATTAGTAGAACGAGAGTGCAGTTTGATGCTATGTAAATATCTTAAGTGATTGGAAAATTCGGTGCAGATCGACGTAGGCGGACATACTTCGATCAAATCGAAGAATACTCGCAACCGACGAGCATCCATGAAGACGTTCATGAAAGCAAAGGAAGCGAGAGAGGTGTGTCAGGATAGTAGCAAGTGAAGAGAGGTGATCTCTTCTTACCCCACTGGAAGTGAGGCGTGATATATATGTATGTGTAAATATCTTAACTAGCACGTGATTGTTGAAGGTAGTTAAAAATTTCTTTTTTTACGTAGCGACAAGACAAGCTGATTGAGACATTTACCTGGTGGTAAATAATGTACAGAGCTGGCCAGGTATATATAGCCTATATTTGTGTATATTTATGATATAATTTTAACAGAAAACAAAACCTTAGATACCGTTGTTATAGTTTTTGCCATTAGCCACTCAAATTTTACTGGTGTTAGGTCTTAGTTGTCTGAGACAGTTTAGGTACGACTGCTGCTCCTATTAATCCCGCCAAACGTTAGTATGCTCCGGTTTGAAGGGCGTTATAGCTAGGAAAATTACTGGGCTAATGGGACGCCACAGCTCATTACAACGTGGCCCTAGTTAGGATGGTATACAGTGCACCACATTGTTCTCTTCACCATAAGACATAAGATAAGATTTCATTGGCGGTGGTGGTCTGTTACCGGAGATCTAAAATGGTAACTCCGCAGCTCGTATTTCTACGACAAAACAGTAGTGTGCAAACATTACTGCGTTCCGGTTTGAAGGGCGCTGTAGATACCGCAGGGAATGACGAGCATAATGTATGTAATTTTAACTAGCGCCAACCTTCTTGTGGATAGGAGTTTCTACCATCAGCTGGACATCTTGCCCGTGTCGTCTGTTCGTAGAATAAAAAAAAGAATTATAATCGATAATGAGGCATAGTTCATAATCGAGGTGATTTGTCACCGGTTGGCGTGCCGGCCGCGTTTGGCTGATCTCTCCGCCGATACCTCCTGCCAATAAGCCACACGCGATGTCAGCCTTTAAAGAGCGATATTTCTATGCTAATCGTTTTGCTGTAGCTTGAAAAAAAAATCTTTTTATTTTTTTCTGTCGCAGGCACGGGAGACTTTATATGGTACTAGAAATGAGTTATTACATTTTATGTCCAAGTTGAATATTTTGTTCAGTCACGGCGTCACACTGTATATATATATATATATAAATATACTTGAACTAACTGTTCCCCGTCCGTTTGCTGGCTGTAATATATATAGAAATAGACTTATCATAAATATTCCTTGAAAGTAACCGCAACCGTTACTATAGCAACGGCATAAATAATACGAAATGAAAATGTTTATAAAAATTAATTAGAAATACAATGACAAAGGATGTATGAAATTCCAAAAATACATAGTCTATTACCATCTACAGATCACTCATGTTCCCATGTTCCTACGTTCACTAGTTTTCACGTGATTGGGGAAAAAAGAAAACAAATTTTGACTATGTATATGTAGATTTATTCTAAAAAAATTTCAACATATCTTAGACACAATTTTCAATGATTTTTTTAATTCAACGCAGAGACCAGCAAGACGTTTACCTGATGGTAAGTACACTTGCCCATAACAATGAGGAGCTAGTTATGACGGTATACATTGCACTATATTGCGCTCATCGCCTGCGACATACATATAAATTACTATAGCTACAGCGTCCTTCAAACCGGAACACAGTAATGTATGCAAGCTATTGTTTGCGGTAGAATTAGAAGCTGCTGTAGTACCGACCTAGATTTCGGGTAACAAAGGCCTACCACCACTGAAATCTGTACTGCACTTTATACCATCCTATCTATAGCCACGTTGTTATGAGCGGAATGTTATTTACCATCAGGTGAACGTCCTGTTCGTCTCATCGCTTCGTATAATAAAAAAATTATATATTTCCCTTACTACTGTAAAAAACACCTGTATTACAACTAACAGTATTTAGCCGCTGTAAAAAGGATTAATGTTTACAACTCAATTAGCAGTACGGCGATAGTTTAGATGAATTCAATGCCCGTTATAGGCCGTGCTTTAATAAATTAATTTTCCTTTCATTTAAAAATATTCTCACTAACCATTTACGCCTCGGTTAGCTTTAAGTAAAACTCTCCTACAGCATTCGATTAAGTTATAAAATGTAAACACCTGCCGGCTAAATACATACATCTACATATTTCAATTAACATTAAAGATATTTCCAACTGCCGTCCGACGTTTTGTTCATTCAAATAAGCCATTTACCAAGCCGCATGTGATGTGATAACTTTATGCTGATATTTGATCTATTAACCGTTCGGTTTTTTTTTTCTAATTAAGATTTATTACCTCCGTATCAGCTAACAGGTCCCTGGTTCGATTTCGGGACCACACATAGTGGTGTTGAGATTCACGATGTTCTAATCAAAATTGCTTCTAATGAGTGTTTTACTGGTGGGAGGTCTCTGTTACCGGATACCGTCTAGATAAGTATCCCCGATACGCCTATTTCTGCTGTCCAATAACAGTGTGCAAACATTGTGGTTCGGTTTGAAAGGCGCTGGAGCTAGTGAAACAAGTAGAGTTACTAGAATCAACATCTTATGTCTCAGGCGACGAACACAATGTGGTGCTGTGTATATCATCCGAACTAGCGCCACGTTGTTATGGGCTGGCGTAACACTTAATATCAGGTGAACGTCCTGTTCGTCTATGAAATCCTGTTCGTCGATAAAAAATATATAATACAATGATCGTCTGAAGTTTTCTGCATACTTTTTATAATGTTAATATGTTTCCTACTTTAAGACTTAATAAATATCTTATAATGTTTAGCACACATATATATTCAAGATTTTTCTTTTATTTTTGGCAGTTACGAAACGAGTAGTATTTACATATAAAAATATACATATATCTCCGACTGAATAATCAAGTTTATGTGAAAGCAAATTTATAAAAACTAAAGATCTCTTGTACCGTATCTTAACATATTGTTTTATATAATTAATGGAGTCAAACAAACTGCGTAATCTGTAGCTAATGTTTTATTGTTCACTCGCAAAGGGGTGATTTGCCACGCAGTCCCGGATTACGCAGTTTGTAAAATTTAATTTGGTAGCGGGGTGCAGCTGGAATAATGCGTTAGGAAAAATAAATACAAACCACCATTACATGAACTCACACAGAAACTTTTGTGTTATGTTTATATTTCATTGATAATATTTCTTAATACATTCTATCGCCTAGTTTGCTTATGTATCATAACGTTTATCATCATCTTCGTTAGATGATAGACGTCCACAGTGGAACAAGTCTCCTCTCCTCCAAAGAATCCCAGATCAATCGGGTAGAGATTCATATAGGCTATTTCCCACTACGCTGGCCCAATTCGGCTAGGTGGTAGCCAGGGCCTCGTTTGTTGATTAGCAGAGCACACCAAGACCAGATGAGATCAGCTTGAATCCAGTAAAGTGTCGTGCGGGAACCCTTACACCCAAGCAATACTGATTGAGAATATATAATCCAGTCTTTGTTTACATGAATAAGAAATATTTATAAAATAATGTATATTCTTAAATTCAATGTTGTTAAGCAAACTAGTATTATCATATTAACACATTTGATTTGGATATTTTGGTCTCTGGTGGTAAAGTGCACTGACTGACTGGAAAGTAACCTATATATACGCTTATATGCTTCTTCACTATTTTCTTGAAAACACCCACGTTGTATTTGCACAGAAACACAGACCCCGGCAAGTTGTTCCACTCCTTTGCTGTTCTCATTAAGAACGAGGAGATGTACCTTATTGTCCGCAAACTGGAGATCTTCACAATATAAGGATGGAGACTCGCTGTGCGTCTGGTTGTCCATTGGTGAAAAGGAGGTGCAATTCAATCGCACACTCTCCAAAATATATAAATAAATCCTATAGAACCAGCCACACGGCGCTTATGCTCAAGATTATCACGCCTATATATGACAAGTTTATGATCACCAACTATATTGATTGGTCTCGTAAACTGTTCATGATTAATAAGCAAGAAGCAACTGTTTACACCGCCCGTTTCGCCTACACTATAAACTGTTGTATTGTAGTAACTAAATTATCTAACATTGTGTCAGAGCGAAGACCGAGTACCCTAAGATATAAAATAAACATTAAACACAAAATGAATTAACACGCAATAAAAAAAAACCAACTAAAATCTCTGAAAGCAACAAAAGGATTCTGTAGCACTAAAGAATTATCTCTTTTATTAGGGCTAACCGAAGATATGTGTAAACAGCAATAAAAGGAGCAATATGTCCGCGTAGTGGCTCGGAAAATGACAGAATAACAAAGTGTTGCCAGCACAAAGCGATTATTGTTCGCGCGCACTCGCGCGGCCCGGCACCGGGGCGCGAGGGCGACCTAAAATTATTTCTACCAAAAAAGTTTTTTCATAGTGACAACTTTTTTTAATGTCATTATTTGTTGTAGATAACATTATTAAAATATTGAATATATACAGCATATTGTTAATTTTTTTTAATATTTCAAAAATAAATTTAATATCAATAGCTACTCTAGCCCTTTAAGGTTGATTTACACTTACAAAGTAGTAGCGGTAAGTTTCTGTTGCCGCAGACTATCTAGGTAGGTACCACCGCAGCTCCTATTGCAGTCGACAAACAGTGGTATGCAAACATTACTGTCTTCTGGTTTGAAGGGCGTTGTAACTAGCATAATTACTAGGGTAATGAGATTCAATACCTTATGTCTCTGACCCTCTTTCAACTAGCATAATATTTATTGTTCTATATCAGTTATCAACAAGAAATCTTGTTAATCTTATCGTGCTTCCGTTCCTAAATGAAAAAGTTCCGAACTAAATCTATGATAATTTTTCCTGAGGAAACACTGACATGGTTTCGACTCTACCAACATTCAAAATTAAATTATTTTAAGTCATTAAATCGGTGAACCTTGGTTTACTAGACATTATGCTTGCGCTTAACAGTACTAAAATCTCCATTGTTAGTATTTTTAAACTTTTAGTGGTAGAGTGCGTGATGTTATAATGCAACTGGTACAGTGTAATGGGCGGAGAACGGGTGCGCATTTATAATCAGTGCATTCTGTTCAACGTTTTAACGGGCGTATCGCTGGTCGCATCTAAACCGCCGGATTTAACCGCATCGCGGTGCCGGATCTCTGGCACATTTCCACGATCTCGTTGCGATGTTTAATTAGAGTCATTTTATGCTTTTTTTCACATTCGCCCGACGCACATTTATCTCCTCTTTGAAGAAATAAGCGCTTCAGTATGAACTACCTGAACGATCTCCTGTAACAGAGACCTACCACCAGTAATATAGATTAAGAATTAACTTTTTTTAGATCACTTCTAATGTTAAGGATGGATTAATATGATCAACTATTATATGAAGTACATTTTTTGTTAATAAAACTAAGGGAAAGTATCTCCCATATGATAAATATTGTTTGCGGATACTTATGATACGTAACTCTAATCTAATAGGTCTTCGAAATAATGATCTTGATTTTATAAGTTATAACATAATAATTAACATCATTAACTATCTAGTTTTCTATGTACTTAACTGAAAATAAAACTTGTATGAGTATGTTAATATCAGAAATTACACGGTCTGTCTTGTCAACAGATAGCACTGCAATATATACTGCTGAACCACATTTTTTAATGCAACTGGTAATATGTTAGGACAATTGGTAATAAAGCCTTAAAAATATCGAATTCCTTGTACTTGATATTTATAACTTTAAATTAACATAAGGCCGACAGAGCGTGGAGACATAGGCGGTGCTTACACCACCACAACTTATGTAGCCTTTACATAAAAATTACACATTTTTCACACCACAATTACACGGTTGTTTAATGGAATGATTTATTAAAAAAAAGGATAAAAAACTGCACCATAATCAGTACACTTAATACAAGAGTGTTTCATATGCTGTCTCTAAAAATGATCATTGCTGATTTGTCATTTTTGAACATTGTAATTCTGATAACTGCATATGGGATGTTCTAAGATATTAAGATCATAAGGTAGTTATTGATTGAGTCAATTTATTATAATGAGGTTATATATTTCTTTTAGTGGAGAAATACATTAGGTTTTGTAAAAAAAAAATATGTTAAAAAGCTTTACAAACTATACGCAATAAGAACTTCATTGTTTGGTAACATTACTAGATTCTCTGAGCATTGAAAGCTTGAGTTTAGATTAGACCTGAGCTGGAGTTTAGAGCCAAATCATTAGAAAATAGACTAATAAACCCGCGATTATATAGTTCCAGAAACGATTAATTTGTATCTCACATTTTTTTTAATGAATAAAAAGAGCTGATCGTTTTCCTTAACACTCGATGAGAAACGATGATAAAAGAAATCACCCATTCAATGAAATAAATGATAGGAACGCGTTGAAACCTGAGGCATTACGAATCAAACAAAATGACAAATGATAAACTCGCGTACCATTTTGAAATTGTCACAGCATCAAGGCAACACTGCACCCGTCACGGGCTTAATCGTCAGATGCACCCTGCCGTGATTTAAATCGATTCTGCCCCAACATCAGAACGTAAACGATTAAGCGAGAAGAAAACTTATGCTTCCTTAATAATTATTTAACGAACGAGTTCTTACATAATAATAAATAGCCCTTTTAATGTTCCCACTGGGACTTGGGATCTTCCCTCACAAGAACAGATTCCAAGCCCGCACTGCTAGCCTGTTCTTGTTTCCTCACAATGTATAATTCACCTGTCGCTCAAGCTCAATAAGTATCCAGCGACTCTCTCTAAGCTATAAATACCTTATTTACTTGGCTTTCTTTGAATGTATCATCATCATGACAGTTTGAGAAATCTAATCCGGTCTTCAGCTGTTCTTTTCAACCGACGGTATTTAAACTGGGTCGATTTCCTTACATCATCAAAGCATTTCTTCTGCTGTCTACCAGGAGCCGTTTTGCGGGAATTTTACCAACCAGGAACAACCTTGGTGTTTTGTAATTACGTAAACTAAAAGATATAATTTAAATGTAATGCGTTCCTACATCGGTTCCTATATTGTTTCCGTTGCTCAGATGAAAATCGAAAGATTCTGTTGGATACTGGAAAGGTCGTTATATTTTTTATAAATATTCGTGTGATATAAATTATAGGAAAATTTAGATCCTGTTTCACAAATAAAATGCGTCTTCTTCAGCAACTTTGTATGTGATCGTGTTGTTTATCCCTTTGCGAACAAACAAACAAGATCGCTTCAACCGGACAAAATATGCGAATCGAATATTCGATATGTAGTTATCGTAGTTATGTCCAATCAAACGACTCGGTTCTTAGAATTGTATAAACAGAGGCACGAGTTGTTCAGTGAGCTTGTGAGCATAATAGCCCACTCTACTGGACATATAACTAGGTTTTTTTTTATCGCGTCCGGTCGCGACGCAAGGTGTGGAGCAGTTGTCACGACGCGGCCTAACAGTCGCCTTAACTCGTTACCACTGTGCTTTAAAAACGAGCCTTTTAATTTTACACGGACTGCTCATTGTTAAGCCGCTTCACCCGTATGTCATATCGTTTCGACCGGTTTTTATTATTATTATCCTGTAATATAGTATACGCAACCAATTAGTTATATCAGGCAGTGGACCGGGATGGCGAGTGCCGCCCAACTGTTCTGCCTCGCCAGACCGCCAACCTCCTCTAAACGGAGACGACACCTTAAGAAGAAGAACCATTATGATCATTGGCTGAAAATTCAACCTTCTCTTATTTTTGTTAGGTAATATAAATTCAATTATTTACCTTTGAGAGGTGATTCTCATTAATAGCATGTTCTAAAACTCTTGCTCGTTTTAATGAGTAAGAGTCCGTGAGTATAAACTTCTGTTCATTTTAAATTATTTTGATATCTACCCTCATATAGGTAGTCCTATAGAAAATATAAATGTTTTGTACGATTAAGGCTTTTGTATAGCAGAAAAATGCTTAAAAAAAATATTTAATAAAATTTTAACGGCAGACCTACAAAACATTCCAGCACTTAGATGGTCAATCATCAATGTTTATTTACTTGTAATGACTTGAAATTCTCAAAATTACAATCAGCGTGATATTTTTTATAAATGTATGTGTCTAAAAGTATATTTTTCATGGTTTACATTTATGAATAAGGTACTCTTTAAAGGAGAATTTAACTGGCTGAACTGTCACGCTGTGCCTCCTCACTTGTTATTATTTTGAATAACGATCACCAGTTAGCTAGTAGTTAGTAATTTATGAAAGATATATACTTAGTAATACGTTTGAAAAAAAAAATTACCGAGTATAAAAGAGTAAATCGTTCATTTCACTGTTTAAATAGTTGAAATTATTATTTACAAAGGGAACGTTGCATTTACCGCGTTCGCTAATGGCAATGCAATGGCATGTTGGTCTAAATGGCAACGTTGGCAAATACGCGACTTACTAATTAAGTTTACATAGTAATTTCAAGTTTGCCGCCTAGCAAGCAACATTGTGTAACAATGGAAAAAAAAAACGATTTCCTTTAACTTACATTTTAAATTAATTTTTTTTATCTACATTGTAGTAAAACATAAACTAAATTTCACATAGTGTTTGTACATTTGATGGTAAAGCATGCCAAAAATATTTTGATAGCTTTAACACAGGAATGTTATTATAGCAGCAGATTTGCAACAAGAGAACTACTTAGGGGAGGTTCGAAATAAACCCACCATCATCTAAACATCATGTAGCCCTGGACGCGAACCAGGTACTTAACTAATGACGGAGACATTTATACATCTGAATGTATAGTATACTATAGTATACAATATAAAATTTAATTAAAAAAGGTTTAAATAATAGAGTTAATTCACCTTGTTTCGGAGAAGCTAATGTCAATTGTAGACTTCAACTGCGCTGATAAAATTAACGAAATATATATATATATATATCTTTATTAATTATTCCTCCTGCCCTTTTCCCAGACATATGGGGTCGGCACAGTATATGCTTCTCTTCCATATCCCTCTATCAGCCGTCATATCTGAATTCACACTCTTCTTACACATGTCATCTTACACACAATCCATCCATACTTTCTTCGGCCTTCCTCTACCCTTATCACCATCCCCATATATCTTTATTAATAAACAACATAATTAGTGGAAGATGATTAAAGAAAAATTTACTGCAATAATGTTTACTTATATATATATATAAGTTTGTTTTATTATTGTTGTTAAAACCGTTGTCTATAACGTGAACTAATAAACAGACAGAAATACAGCGGCGTTAAGTCGAATCAATTTGTCATTGCGAAGATTTCATCTCTCGGTCGAGGTCTCCCCAATCGGAATGACAGTTATGACGTACCGGGCGTGGTCCGGGATTGCCCCCGCTTCATTTGTCGAACCATTTGCTCCGCGGAATGCGGTGTCATCAGTGGAGAACGGAGCGTGAAATGGAATACGCCCCTCTGGTGACAACCCTCGACTACAACCCCCCCTCCCTCCCCCTACCCTCACTCAAAACGCCTCTTAACATGCTAACGAAAATTTCTCGCATTCGTCCGATTAAAACTACGGACCGTGTATTCAAACAGGCATCACGAATTACACATGTGATGTAATCGCAAAACCAATTTGCCAACTCACTGAAGAACTACATTTTTTTTTTCATATATTCTAGTTTCATTTTTTTTTTGTTTTCCGATGGTTAGTTATACGCCAACACATAATAACCTGACACTAGGTTAGTATGATACACATCACCGCATTGTGCTCGTCGCCGTCAGATGTGGGATGTTAAGCCTCATTACCCTAGTCATTTCTCTACCTACAGCGCCTTTTGAACCGGAACACAGTAATATTTGCACATATCTGTTTGGCGGCAGAAGAAGAACTGTGGTGGTACTCACTCAGACTCCGGCAATAGAGTCCTAACACCGGTGATATTGTTGATCGTGAGTGATACGCCTGCCCATAACAACATGGATTAAGAGGATACACACTTCACCACATTGTGCTCATTGCCTTGAGATATGAGACATGGCAGAATTACTAGCTCCTAGCTGTCTACGTATGATGTGATTTTGAGCAAGCATGCTTTACCATAACCGTCACCTAATATCCCGTGAAATTGAAGACTGATGATAATAAAAACACCTCGAAGCTAAGAGTTCAAAGAATCAAATAATTATGGATATGCTTTTTAAGTAGAATTGTAAGTTACAAAACTATATTATATTCCCTTAACTTGAATACATTTTAAGTTTGATAATTAAACTAATACTATCTTTAAGTTACTTTAATCATGAGCCTAAATAGTTCTTCTCTTTTTTTGATACTAACTTTTTAGAGATATATCAACTCGATACAACCTTGACTGGACTTAGGTTCACTTAAACGTTTAAAGACATTAAATTATGCCAATTAATATGTTCAACCATTAACGACTCTCATCTGCTTTGATATTTTTCATATTCCATTTCAAAATCATCTTTTACTCATAAAATCAGTATTTTTCACCCAATCAATGTAATTTGTTTTTATAATAAAAATATGTAAACAAATTGTATCTCTGCTTAAATTGTATCTGCAAATGTAATGGGAAAGGAAAGAACTGTAATAGAGAAAGAAATATAGTGAAGGATGAAAGACGATGAGCAGTAGAGAAATAAGAGTATACGGAAAGGAATAGTAGAAAATGTGATGACGGATAAGAGGAACGGAATGAAAGAAAATAACAACATGAAAAAACTATTTAAAATGCCCTGCCCCGCAGAGCAATCATCATCATCATAAGTGATTACTAAAATTGGTCTTAGTATTACTTTTTCTCAAGACCTATGGATAGTACCAAGACCAAACGAAGAAATAAAAATCCCGTTGAAATGATGAGTGAAATACTTATCACAACTAGAACATATACTTTTCTTATTGAAATAAAATATTTAATATATTATAAGATTGAATATGCAAAACCAAGACTAGAGTATTTAAGAAAGATCGAACAGACAAGATCAAAATCAACACCAAGTTTGTCTAAATCTTGGTCCTGTCCTTGCTTTGCTCATTACTAATCATGATGTGCTTGCTTTCTTCAAACTGAAGTTAGGTGATCAAATTGAGTTAACTGCTCTGATCTTCAGTTATTTTTTTTTATTTGATGGTATTTAAGATCGGTCCACTTCTATACGTTAATTATTATGTGTTTAAGTTAAACAAAAATGTAATTAAGTCGGAATTAATCAACTGAGTTCTGTTCACGCCAATAAATTTCAATGTTCCGTTCAATTCGTCCAAAGTAGGGACGGTGTGATTGTAACAAATTGAAAACGCAGTCGACTCGAGTAGGCGGGTATCCTTTTAAATCGGGACCCTAATCCGGGATCCAAGCTATTTGTTTGCTAAAGGGATCTTGCGACTTTAGCGACGTCTGTACGTGAGCTAAATGTTACGACGGCGAAAAGACGGGCGGCTTTTAAACAATGTTTAAATTTAAAATCAAAGTTTGTTTTAAAAATATCACATATATTTAAAAATGAATTAATCCGATGTATCTGTTGCTTATTTACTAGTAAACTTCAAGGTACAGTAAGGTACATTCTCCGTAAATCGAACTGTAGACAACCATTAAAAGTCGAAGGTACTCATAACTATTATTAGTGATAACTATAACGTCGAGGTAAAGCATAGATATATAAAAAATATTATAATCGAGTAGTTAAATATTTAAAAATTCAAATCCTATGAATTTTAATAATTACAACTATTTAACAACACGTAACGGTCAAATTGAGCGGATTGTGAACCAGGGAAAGGTTGAGTCTGGACGTGGACGAAGAAGATCGCCTATGAGTTCGACTGACCAGATAAAAACGGCAGAAAATGGCTCATTATTATTACCACCACTTGAATGCACGAGGAAGGCAGGCATAAGAGACTTGTGGCGACGTGTTGTGAAGCTTGCCAACTAACCAACCCCTGAAGTCATGACCATAACTACTCTGTCAAGAGTGATAACGACAAAGAACAACGGAATACATTTCGACAAAGAGAAAAATAACTGATAATAAACAGATTTTTTTTTATATAAACAAAGACATGAAGAGTCCAAATTTAATAGTACTTATTTATCAACCCTTAGAATTATTTTTTTTATTATTTGGTATAACGATACTATTTCAAATCTGTCCACACTGTATATAATTATGCGTGGTCGTCGAACTTTGAACCTCGATTTTATTTAAGGTTACAAATGAAAAAATGCTGTGTCGCGAAGTTTACCGTTATTATCAACGAGGAATAGCTGGTGTAACCATCAGTTTAATATCGGAGACGCACTTAAGCCCACCTTTCATGGGCGTTCATCATCATTACCACGCGGCCGTCGCTATAAAAAGTATTCTCGGCATCATTGTCGTGTAGTAGCAGCGCCTATCATGGCGGACTAATGTGGCGGGAAAAGCATATGTCTCAATTAGTGGCGCGCGTTAATAAATGGGGGGAGTGGGAGTGGTATTAGCTAACTGCGGTCCTAGGCACGGAATCAAAATTATACACGGAACACAGTTCTGTTAATTATTAATAATATATACAATTAAATTTACAAATTTAGTGGTGCTAGTTAGGTCTTTGTTGCCGAAAACCGTCTTAGTGGGTACCGCTGCGCCATTTCCGCCTTCAAAGTTGTGCGCAATTATTATTGTGTTCTGGTTTGAAGGGCGTAGCAGCTAACGTAATTACTGGAATAACGAAGCTTAACATCTGGTGTTTGAAAGCGATAACCACAATGCGGTAAAATGTAGGTATTACTTAATATTATAGATACGTCATGATTATGACGGCGCTTCATCATAAGAAAAAACTAGACTTTTATTTATTACTTTTTTTACATTAAAAAAATCTCATCATGAAAGCATGTTATTCAAATAACTAAACTAATATATATATTTTTTTTGTATATAACGAAGCGATGAGACAAGTTGGACGTTCACGTGGTAGTAAACGATACGCTTGCCCATAACAACGTGGCGCTAGTAAAGATGGTATTCATAGCACCACATTGCGCTTGTCGCCTTCAGACATAAGACATTAAGTCTCGTTACCGCAGTAATTTCACTAGCTGCAGCGCTCTTCAAACCGAAACATAGTAATGTTTGCACACTACTGATTGTCGGCTGCAATAGGGGCTGCGGTGGTACCTACCTAGACGGTCTCCAGCAACAGAGACCTTTTTAGCAAAACTAATAAATTATATGTGCTTTCAATTGGCCGGTCGACCTTATTTCATTGTGGCCATAAGACCACACAACTAGCACGAATACCGCCGTAGTCAAAAACTATACTTCTCTCATCCGACATCTGGTTTCTGACAATACATTACTCAGTTTATACGCCGCCCACACTGTTGTTGGTGAAATTCAAGTGCTGTTAAACGTTATATTATAAAAAAAAAAAATCAAACACCATCCGTAAATTGTTACGAATTCGCATTGACATTCGACATTTGTTACTTCGGTGACCTACTGTCAAGGAAATAACACCAAACCTTAATGACGCCTCTAATAACACCACCGTCACTTATTACGTATGTGATAAGGTTCATATTCGTTTAACTTGTCGGTTTGGCTATTAGACTTGTGGTTTGGTTTCTGTTGGAAAGTGATGCTGCTAATATATCTGTCAGTGGGGCGTTTTGTTTCGGGCCCCAATGACAACATGTGCAGTGATTTGTAGGGACCGCACACAAAATGTGCCACTCTCAATATTGTTATTAGGCGACGATGTATTTGTCGCACTTTAAATATTTCACTATTTTCCTACCTCGTAAAACTATTAGAGATAAATTAATTTTTATGATATCTTCACTACAGATTAAACAAGACATTCGATCACATATTAAGAAATATATTGCGTTAATTTGATATACTGTAAATTTGTTAATTAACGCAGTATAATTAAAGACGTTAGTGCGACGTCCCTATACAAAACATGATTTTAAGATCCCTTCCTCCAATAATTTTTCTCGATACACCCCCTTCAAACTGTAACAAAGCAATGTTATTTTCTACTGTTTAACGGCAAAAATGAAAATTGCGTTGGTAACTACCTTTTTTTTAGATTTGGAAAAAACAAGGTTATGTGAGATTTGTGTCCACAAAAACCCTCTCAGTGGTCTCCTTCAGTACATTTGGAGGGACTCCGCGATCTGCTATTGAATGCACTGCTGCCTCTCTGCGACTGAACTTTCTAGACTTTTTATTATTCTTATTGACATTTATTATAACAAATTTCTAAAGGTCAAGCTAATGTTTATTTAATGCTTATATATTGTAATTATAACAATAAGAGTTAAGGATCCGGGATCACAAATGTTCAATAATGTCACCGAAAGTTCTAGACTACATTTATATAGAAAAACGTTCGTGTTGCATCTATCGTGTGAACAGGATGTAAAATTAAAAATTTAATTCAGCTTCAGCATCAGAAAGCAGTTTTGGCTGCTTTATAATTTTAAAAGAGTAACACGATAAATCTAAACGGGCGAACAGTTAATACAAATGGCACTATTAAAAGATCGTCTCTCATTCTCTATAAATATCCGTCACACGGAGTTCCCTCTGCATCCCACAGTCATATGTCTTTATTCCGTCTAATAGCAATTTGGGCAATTATGTGACAAAAGGGAAGTGTTTTCGTCGGCTACATTTCTCCGCCAGGACGGGCAGCTCCCCCGGGGAAGACTACCCACATTATTGCTCCGTGGTGATTTATAAGTTATCGCATTGCCAGCTTTCACTCAGTTTGTCGTGTTCTAATGAATTAAACCAAGGTGTTTCTATGATAGTGGAATAATTAAAGATTTTGTAAAGTCTGTATGGGGTAAATATTTAAATAAGATATTAATTTTAATTGTTTAATGTATACTTGGACATTGACAATGTTTTAATATGTTATAAGTATTGTTTTGGCCGTTAAAAAAAATCGATATCGATTGTTAGGTAAATAATGGAAACTTTTATTTCGAGCTGTAACTTTAAAAACAGTTGATGATGTAGATAATAATTCCTTTGGTCCACTTTTGCAAAAATACTTCCTACCCTCAAATATAAAGGCTGTAACTAGTGAAATTATAGAGGTAACTAGATTTCACGTCTCAAAACCACTAGCACAATGTGATACAGTGTTTATCATACTAACTAGCTCCATGTTTATCATGAGGTGTATGAATTAGTCGTCCCTTCATTATCATCATTATGAGGTGCTCTCTTCAAACTGATGATTGGCAATCAGATTGAGAAAACTAATTCGGTTCTAATCTATTCTTTTTTTTTTAATGATATTTAAAACCGGTGTATTCCTTTATTCAATCCATTTCTTCCGCTGTCTACCAGGTGCACGTACTCCAGGTCCTCGTTTCAGCTTGTTGAATAAAAAAAAAGAAAAGTGTACTAAATTAAGTCGTAAGGCGACTAAAACAAACGGTCGCGCGGGTCGCGGCGGCGCGCCGCATGCGGCCCGCGTCGGCGCCCGGCTAACACTTGCAAATTGGGTCTAAATACGATTTATGTCCTGCTGTTTGTAAAATCCACTAAACGAAACTTGGGGTTGCACTGTTTACTTCATTACTATCAGAATGATCTTGTACTTTCCACTTTTTATTTATTTTAAGCTTCGATGAGGTGACATAATTTTTGGCCCGCTTTTCTCAATAACAACGAATATTGTCTATGGACGCATGCTGTCTGTAACTATGTCTGCCTCTTTTCTCGTCCATTATAATACGAGTGTAAATTTATAAAAAGTGAATAGGTAAAAATATTTATCATCTTCATTAGCATCATCATCTCAATTGATGGACGTTCACGTCGAGACATGATCTCTTGTCTCCACAAGACATATCCTTGCCTTTTTCGACTACAATGATTCTAAGCGATTGAAACAGAAACTTAATATTAATAAAAAATTTAAATACTTTCTGTTTATTATATATTTCTTATGAATAATTAAAATATTTTAAAATATTGTACGATAACAATATGAACCTATTGTATATACAATGCTAATTACTGTTGTTGATCATCAAGTTAATTAACAACATTTTGGTACGTACATTACTTTAAACTTATATCTATGCTGTGCTTTGTAATCTTAATAAAAATAGCTTATACGTAGGCACATATTTTATATATCTTTTAAAATACATTATTATATATTAACATAGTATTTTACACTAATTTCTTTAATGTTTTACTTATTTTACTTTATTTAGAAAACGTGAAGTGAATATCGTATGGCCATGGGTAATTAATTATTTTAAATACAAGCAAACTCGTAAAGAATAATCGTTAATATATGTATATATATTAAAAATTACACGTTTTAAACATAATTATTAATGATTTGCACTGATATGTTTTTACAACAACATATTTCATTGTTTTTTACAGTCAACTTCATGGTAATACTGATGAGTTAATTACAGTGATCAACAAGACTTAGGTAAGTATCGTTTACTGAAATATTATTTGTATTGGATATATTTTAAAACGAATAATTAAACTAGATCTCAAAGTAATATTAAATGTGTTTTAGAAACCATAAAGAGTGTAAAAAAAATCTTATGACAGAGTCCAGTTTAGTATGGATTTGTATAAGCTTACTGATCATCGACTTATTGTCGTAGGCTGGATATGAACTAATAATACTTCTCGGTTTATTGCTAAGTTTTTAAGTAAGTCATTATATTTCCAAATGTACACTAAAATTTTTAAAACCGCCAATGATATATACTTTAAAAATATTTACATTTAATTACTTAAGATAATTCCTACTGTGTTTTAAAATGTATTCGAAATAAACTCGGAAATAATAAAGTATAAATTAAAACGAGGGTACAGTCAAGTGGGACCTTAAAAGGGATTCAAATGGTTTGTTTTAACTACTTGGAACTGAAGAGGTATAAAAAAAAAAATTATCGGCCGACACTGAAAGATTCAAAGACGGCGTCACCGAAGCGCCCACTCATCTCTGAACGGTACGTTTCTTACACCTTACTCCAATACACTTCACCTAGTGATCAAACGACATCTACGAAGAGTCAGCATCACTTGTAGACAATTATAATTGCAAGGAATATTAGTAATAATTAGATAAAAATATATAATAAGCGATCTTATTGCTCAGAAAGACAACCAGAAGAAGTCAGACTGAAAGTAAAGAATTCTTTACTGTTGACTGATCTATATTGCTATAGATCGTCTAGGTATCTCTATTTACAGGTAGATATTTTAAAGCTGGAATAATAATTAATATAAAATAAGTGTTAAATAAATCACTATATTTATGTTAAGTTATACAACTAATTATTTTACGTTACACTATAGTGTTAATACTAGCATCTGGATTTATTGTTAAATATGTTAATCGATTGTTTATAATATAGCAAATAATAATTATCATATATTAATATAGTTCATAATGAATCACATTAACTTGTATACTCGATATTAGTTATGTGTACTTGTTACTAACTAAAGCGGAGATCTATTAGGTTGTCAACATTATAGAATAGTAATTCTTTAACTACAGTATTGTTCAAGTTGCCGAACAGTCTTTGGCTGTTGAGGGAATCACAGCTCATGAAAAGAGTTTTATAGTGTATAACTTAAACCTGTGAAATACCTAATGTAATAAACCGTATTGTCTCTTACTTTAAGCGTTTAACTTTCGACTATATAAATACTAAGTAATTTTGTAAATATTCTATGTAGATAAGTTAGTAACGAAGGTCTCTCAAATTTCTTTCAATGTTGTTCCTAAAAGGGCGTACTTCCATCATTCCCATAGTTTCCTATAAAACTCCTCAAATGGACAGTAGTAAAAAGATTACCAAATGGCATAACTTCATTGTCGATAACCATCGGTTGTTAGTTTGTCACGGCCGCTGCACTAACTGCTGGGGTACATCACGCGTGCAACGTTTTTGTCTGAAACCGTAAAGTTTTTGTATCACAGCGCTCTTTCTTATGAAATATCATAAGAAAGTAGAAAAAAATACATAACCGAACATAATCGGGTTGATTTTTAAATATTTAGGCGCCGCTATTACTATTTTCGCATATATTTATCATACACACATATATAATGACAAATTTTTAATAATTATTACTTGTCTATTATTATTTATTGCCGAGATATCGCTGCTTACAGTGGACCTTGGGGAAAAGCTCCAAGTCGTACTAGAGCAATGACTAAGGTCCGAGTTTTCCTGCGTGATCGAATCGGAAATGAGGAGATGCGCAATAGAACTTAAGTCACCGACATAGTCCAAAGGTTTGCTAATCTCAAGTGGCAACGGCCAGGACATGTCGCTCGAAGGACTGACAGCCGATGGGGTAGCAAGGAATGGCGACAGCATTCCGGAAGACGCAGTGTTAGCAGCCCCACCACTAGGTGGTCCGACGATCTAGTGAAGGTCGCGGTAAGCAGCTGGATGAGGGTAGCGCACAGCCGATCCGTATGGAGATTTTTGGGGAAAGTCTATGTCCAGCTGTAGACGTCCGTCGGCTGATGATAATAATGATGATGATTAATTTTTATAATTAATAATTGCTATTCATGTGATGTATAACTTGATAAATATATTATTATAAACATTAGTGATTATATCTTAAATTATCAGCAATTACTCATACTAGTAATAATTGACTAAACAGTACGATCTGTAAACGGTACAAATACATTATAATAAAGATCATATCTTAAACTTTAAAAAAAAAAAAATTAATACTTTAACATGTCGTTAAACAATTTTGAATACTTAAAAATTGTTTTTATCACATATTCATACTGATCAAACAAAGAGCCATAAAAAAAAAAAACAACAATATATCATCTAAGTGTAACCTCTATCAAAGCAATTACTATCCAATTAAACTTTATCATATCTCCATTGGCGTGTAATTGCTACAAAGGCGTAATTGTAGCTAAATAATGACAACACTACATTGTATAATACAATAGCGCCTACGCGATAGTTCAACACAACGTTGGATATTTCATACGTCTAATTACCTGTAATGAGATATTACTGTGCTGTACTGGTCCGACTGGCTAAATAGTATTAATTATGGTTATCAATAACGGTTTCCACTCCAGTATTGCATTTTTTTGTTTTGATAATAAACAACTACATGTAGCTGTTTTTTTTAATTCGACAAAGCAACGAGACGAAGGAGACGTTCACCTGATGGTGAGTGATACGCCTGCCTGTATCAACGTGGCCGCTAGTTAGGATGGTATATGCACGTTGTGCTCAACGCTTTCATATATAAGATGTTATGTCTCGTTACCCCAGTAATTTAGAGATATTATTCGAAGTGCTGTAGCTACAAAGCTATAATACCAGTCGGACTAAAACACAGTAATTTTTATATATTACTGTTTCGTGATAGGAATAGGGACTGAGGTGATATCTATCTAGAGGGCCCCCGGCAACAGAGACCCTATCATCATCATTAGCTGCCCTCTTCAAACTGAAGGTTGGCGATCAGAATCCTACCACCAGTAAACAGTAAACGTAACACCACAGTTATTCTTACCATCTATCACCAAGGATCCTGGTTGGTGGTTTAACAAGAATCCCCTAGCCTCTACCCTCATATTTTGATTCTGCATCTGCACCGGCGTTATTGTATTCGAGGTGACCATACTACCACCTCATAGTTATTTTTTTTTATTCCATTAAGTGACGAGATGAGCGTGACGTTTACCTGATGGTAAGTTATACGTCTGCCCATAACAACTGTGCCGCTAGTTATAATAGTAAACACTGCACCACATTGCGCTCATCGCCTTGAGATGTAACATATCGAATCTCGTTACCCTGGTAATTACACTAGCCACAGCGCTCTTCAGACCGGAACACAGTAATATTTGCACACTACTATTAGGCGACAAAAATAGGCGCTGCCGTGGTACTTACCCAGACAATCTTCGACAACAGAGACATACCACCAGTAAATGTTAACCCATTCATCATCATCATCAGCCTATAGACCTTCACTGCTGCACATAGGCCTCACTCACAGAACTCCAGATCGATCGGTCGCTGTTTGCTTGCATCCAGTGCGTTTCCGTGATTCTCTCTAGATCGTCCACCTTGTGGGAGGCTTCCCAACACTACGTCTACCGATAAGCAAGCACCACTCGAGGACCTTACTGCCCCGCCGGCTGTCGGTCCTTTGAGCAATATGCCCTCCCTTCTGCCTCTTAAGTCTAGCAATCTTTCGGACTATTTGGGTGACCTTAGTCTTTCTGCGTATCTCCTCAATTTCTGATATTAGCTTATTGTAGATAACAATATCTACTAAATAAAAAGATATTGTCTATGGTCAATAATGGATTCTTATATTTATGGAGCATAACTTGTAGAATTGTTTCGACCAGTCCATCCTTACCCCCTCTTAGTACACACGGTAACCCTATAACGAATAAATAAAGCATTTTTATACGTTTTAATATAAATACAGTTACTTTAAAAGATCAATTGATGATTCGAAATCGAATTCTCAGATCGGCCGCAGATAATAACACAAAAAACTTTAATAGTCAGCGCGCAGTGCAATTTGACTAGAAAAAAAAATGACTCCGAATCATCGGTTAACGGGGCGTAACACCAGAAGTTACGTGCTGGCGGCAAGTGACCGAATATTTCAGGCCTGTGAATTACTACAGCCTCCCGTGAGAATGTGGTTACAAACCTTAAGATTTACTATTGAATTTTAAAATCTACTTTACCTTTTCCCATAGGCTACTCGGTTATGGAACCCGATATCATTGTCTATTGATTTTTTTCTTTGTTCAATATAGTCCATGACCATTTCAGTTTTTTTTATAGCACAGTACATTACTGATTCTCGTGTTTACATATTTTACCAATAAAATGCCTTCATTTTCTAATAGTTTTTGTCTATATCAAGTTTTTATGCGAAGCGACCAAACATACACTTGATAGTACGCCTTTCTATAACAATATTGCACTAGCTACAGCGCCTTTCAAACCGGAACACAGTAATGTTTGCACACTACTGTTTGGCGGCAGAAATTGGCGCTACTATGGTACTTACCTAAACGGTGTCCGAAAACGAAGACCACCATTAATTTTTTTTTTTTTTGAGTTGTATACCTTAAATGATACCTTAGTATCTATATATAATGAACTAGCCATTCCACGCCCATTTTGCTGGTCCTAACATTTCTGCTACTCCCCTTGGCTTTACAATTTTATAAAATCCATTCCTGGTGGATCTTTAAATGGCAGAAGCAATATCTCTACCAAATTTTAAATCTTTCTAATAGTTTCGAAGATCTCGTGATGAAACAATGAATCTCTGGATATCTCTTCTGTATATAAATTGCATAAAATTTTATGAAGACTATAGTTTTCGTTTATATACTTTTTAAAAATTGAATTATCATACATTTATTTGAGAATTTCGCAGAGGAACTGGTTCGGTGAATTTATCTGAACACTTTTGGCCGCGGGAATCAATTGAATCATCGCACAACCGCGCCCGATTGGGTTTGTTGAGGTACACGTATTGACCGTGGAGAATTGTTTGGTGAAGGGACTGCCTTTTGTGTGTCTCTCCTTTTTTTTTAAATCAAGATTTATTTTGTTTTAAACAACATTTCGGAAGAGCTCGCAACGTCGAAGTTGTTTATAAAGTAACGAGAGTTAAAAACATTCACAGATAGTAGATCTCTCTTATATATATGTAAATAACAAAAAATTATATCGACGCGCAAACATATAGACAATCAGTTAAAAAGTTAATTATATGTTTAAGAATTAAAAACTGATAACTAATATACTATGTCCAGCAGTGGACTTGTATCAGCTGATATGATGTTGAACTTATAAATTATAAGATAATAATTCTTTTACTCGTGAAGTACTATAACTTTGACGTCTTGCTTAAATTAACATTATATTGTTCCAAATTCGTAATTTAAATATAGAGCAAGTTGAACCGGATACTTATCCCTAATTAAGGAGCAGAAACATTGTCACGGGCCATTATGCGGCGGCTCCACAAAGTGTTGCCAGTTCGGCAATACGTACGAGTCGCCCGACGTAAATAGGCCGTGGTGGCAACTGAGCCGTTCAGTCGCGACTACATGCGACCGTTTGTTTTGATAACACCGCTTCTTATAAAAAACCAACACCAGCTCATACTCTCCTATATTCGTCCCTGGAAATCACACACCTGACAACGACAGAAATGGTGTGACTACATGAAGGGGTCGACCGGGTTTAAATATCATCAGTTATAAAGAATAGCTCAAGACCGAATTTCTTTACTCAATCTGACCGTCGACAATTTTAAAAGAGCACCGCGGCCATTTTGGGGATTTTTGATAATAATAATAATAATAATTCTTTTATTAAACGAAGCTACGAGATGAGCGAGACGTTCACCTAAATGCCAAGTGACACGTCTCCCAATAAGAACGTGGCGTCAATTAGCCTTGAGACAAGATGTTAAGTCTTGCCACTCCAATTTTTTATCTCGCTACAAACGCTCTTCAAATCTGAACAAAATAATATTTGCACACTAGACCCACCTATACTCTTCAGTGATATTTTCAAAAAATGAACGGATGCCACCCGAGACCCCAAAGCCGGAAACTACATGGCCCAAGAAATAAGGCTTGCCATTCAGCGTGGCAATGCAGTTATTATATAATACTTAATAAAAATTTAGAGGAGAACCCTTACAAGATGAACCGACGCTATGATGATAGATCGCTTGAAGCCGCCGGATGTGAGCAGCGCAGCACTGATCGGTGTGGAGATCTTTGGAGACTTGTAACAAGCAGTGGACGTCTATCGGCTGATGAAGACGATGAAAACTTTACATAATCTTATTACAAATCTAAAAATGTTTTTTAAGTTTATTGTTAATGGAAGCAGTTTCATCAAATAACTCCAAAAGGAATTACTGTCATTAACATCACGGACTCCATTCTTATACGTAATCAAATCGGGATCGCTTTTTTGTTTTCGTTTTGTTTTTTTTTTTTTTCAATTTTCGTCAGTCGACACCGTGTTATTACGCCTAATTCTCATAATGATTACAAATGGATGAAGTTTGCATATGTAATCACATCTATTTTAATTTATCTACATTTGTTATCTATCGCTGATAGGTTATTTTCTTAATGTACATAAATATATTCATTGAGTTATAACAATCTTAAATATAACTTAAGTATAACATATATATAGTATTGACTTCTGAATTTTTTTTATGGCAGAGTATGTAAAGTATAACTAAATTGTGGGAATATTTATTAAGCATTACTACTATATTAAAAGTTGATGATGATATTTAATTGAATCATGTATCTTTCTTAGTTTTATTTTTATTCTACGACGAGACGAGACGAACAAGACGTTCACCCGATAATAAGTGAAACGCCTGTCCAAAAGAATGTAACGCTAGTTATGATGGTATACACTACACGATATTGTATTCGTCGCCTTGAGACATGCAAAGTCTCCTTATACCAGTAATTTTACTAGTTACTAGCTACAGCGCCCTTAAAATCGGAACTCAATAATATTTACACACTGCTATTTGGCGGCAGAAATAGGAGCTGCAGTGGTACGTACCTAGACGGTCTCCGGCAGCAGAGACCTACCCCCAGAAATTTAAATCTGCTCTTAAAACTAGAGGGTATAAGGGGGTCTGCACAACAACTCCCGGGACCCAGGTCAATCTCACCTATTCATGGGGCACTCTGCTAGTCAATAATCGAGGCTTTGGCTCACACCAACCCGAACACACAGCGTGATAGGAAATGGGTCAAATCTCGCCAGATGAACCCCTACAAACGTGGTGATTTTTAAGGGAGGCCTCTGTCCAGCAGTGGACGTCTGTCGGCAGATGATAATACGAATTTTATCATAATATATATTTCTTACTTTTTATTTTACGAAATCGCCTGTACCTGCGCAGTACGTGCACCTAAAGAGCGTGATTAACTGCCGGACGCTTTTAAATAAAAAAAAAATCAATAGTTAACACGTAAGCTCTGTTTCGCCACGCTTTTTTCCGCTGAAGATTCAATAGGTCCGTAAGATCCGAGAAAGGTGATGTTTTTCTACAAAATTCCATCCATCTGAGCTCCGTAACGAGCCGCCTGAACGGAACGTGGCAGGATATTCAATTTGTACTCGTTAAAGACCTGTCCACGTCCTTTGTTCGCGTAACGCACGCACTAAAATACCTTTTGATGCGCTCCCAAACCTACCTAAGCGGATGTTATATACATAATATAATTAGGAATAATAAAATAAATCAAGGATTGCTCTGTAGTCTCAGGCTATTAACAATAAGACTTAGGTAAACCCAGCCACTAAGTCTCCTTCTTCTCTTTCGTGCACTTCGTCGTACGTCGTGCTAGTCCTGAAAGGCTCTTAATGCCGCATCAACCAGCTGCCTGCACACCGCTCTGTTCTCGGAACGTCTCAGGGCATTCCGAATATTGGTGCCTAATCAAGCCCGTGATCTTCTGCTCTCTATCTTTCCTACTACAACCAGCTTATCCAAATTAATTGGTTGGCTCCGGACAAAATGGCCAAAGTAACTTAGGACTCGTTTGTAGCAAATGGCGGACATTCCGGTGATGATATGTCACTAAGTAGAAGGCGACTAAGTTTCGGGCTTTTGAGAATAGTTAACTAAAGTAAGCCCCGCCACTAAGTGGAAGGCGACTAAAAGAGTTTTCAGGTTCGTAGGCTTTGAAGGTAGCGGCTCTCATTGTCCACTAAGCGAGCCCCAGATGAACGACAAGTGCGAGGTGGTCTAGTGATTGTCATACCAAAGCGGAATTGCCGAGGATGACTGCAACCCTCCTTGGGACGTGCTTTAGGCATTGTACCGGAAGACGCCGGTGTGTTCCGTAAGACACCCCGGGCCTTCCGCATCGGACTGAAGATGACCGTCGAGAAGGTTTTAGTCAGTTAATATCCCACATACCCTTGTCTTCTCGGATATCTTTTTAACAGATTTCCGTCACGATAACAAAAAAAAACTAGAATAAATCAATGAATGATAACTATATTACATCTTCAATCATTACTATCAGCTATGTTAATCTTGTGATTCGGAAAATTTTTATAACTTTTTTTTATCTAACGAAGTGACGAGAAAATTGGGACGATCACCTAATGTTAAGTGTTGCGCCTACTCATAACAATGTGGTACTAGTTAGTGGGATGGATTACATTGTACTTGTTGCCTTGACACATAAAATTTTAAATCTCGTTACTTCCATAATTTCTCTACCTAATACCCTTCGAACCGGAGCATAGTAATTTTTAGACGTTAGTGTTTTGCGGCAGGAATAGAATCTGCGGTGGTACCTACCTAATACAGTTTCCGGCAACAGAGACTAATTCAGCAGTATTCACAGAGCTCATTACAGAGATTTAATTAATTGTCTTATCATGTTTTTTTTTACATCATTTTATATCAGTACATGCTTTACAATATTGTTTATATTAAATTAAATGTTATGTCTATACTAAATTTCATGACTTATTATGAATGCAATGGTAATCAAAGTTTTGATGATTGACGAAACAGATGATTGATCTCGAGTGAACAATGTAAATGTGATGGAAAGGAGTATAGGAAAGATTCATGCTGCTGCAAATCCATCCAGGAATTATAGTGTCATCGTCCAAAGTATATTAAGTTTAATTCAGTATCTTGTTATTGCGGTAGTCAAATAATAACTGCTATATTTAACTACAATAATTGTATAAAAGAGTAAAGAACAGAGGGGAACAAAAGCGGCGGGTATGCGCGTATCGATCGGTGGCCGGCCCGCGCCACACTGACATTGACTAAACAAAATCGACACTGCTGAGTAACGAGACTCAAGCCTTTCATTATTCACATCCATTTGGACAAACGATGCTCAACATCTGCAGTAGTAACGATATTCATCTCCAAATTCTTTAAAGTCGCTTTTTTAATTGTGTAAATAAGCGACGCGACGTACGCGATATGCCCACGATTTTGCGCGCGTCGCCTAAGACATAAGATGTGAAATTTCATTACCCCCAGTAATTACATTAGCTACAGCATCTTTCAAACCAGAGCACAGTAACTGTATGGCGGCAGAAATAGGCGCTGAGGTGGAACATACTAGACGGTCTCCGCCAACAGAGACCTACCAGCAGTAAAGAAAGTTTTTACGATAGTTATTGTTAATGAAAACAGTAAAATAAAACAATTAAATCAAATCTGCTAGCAGATATATATCTATACTTAGTACATAAAGTAGTAATAGAAAATAAACTTCAATTGGCTTACCCCGTAATGTATAGAAATGCGAGAAAAACAGATTAAAATGTTAATAAAACAGAAACTAGAAAAAAGCTAATGCCTTTAGATAGATTAACATTTTTTATTTAATGTATTTGTCTTGAAACAGTCTTATTCCTTAATCTCTAAGAAAAGTAGTGCTGGAGAATTTTGAAACTGATCTGAAACACGTGGGTAGTAGTAGTATAAGATATGATGGGGCTGCCGTTGCCATTAAAGGTTAAAAGTTCCAAAATAATGATAAAGTCTTAATAAAACAGTCTCCTTTCAGACTCCTCTAGAATCCATTATACTTCTACGTTTAACCTTTAAGTAATTACCGTGTCATAAACAAAAGGAAGGAAGTTAACAAAGTGTTTGTATGGAAAATAAATATGTCTAGTATTAGACCAGCGATTCTTTTGATGTTCTCGAGGTATAAGGAGGAGAAATGGCAAGAACGAGACTCAGTCTCTGTCAATCTCCACAACTGCCAACCTCGCCTGTTCGTAGTGTATCTTGTAGATCGACCGACTAATGGTGGTATAACCATTCATCACTGGCTGACTTAAATATTACAGACCGTAATCGGCCAGTAACGATATCGGGGCGATAGACACACTACTGCGATCACCAACTCACCTGCCAAGCGTGGTAATTATGGCAAAATACTTTTAAGTGGCAAAAGCAATATCTTTACCACATTTCGAGCCCTTACTTCTAAAAGTATGGGAGATGTTATGATGAATCTATAAATCTTAGGAGGGTCGTGGACCTCGGGTTTACAAGCCCAATATCAGATGAGCTAAGTCAAAAAATGACTAGGCAGCAATATACACCATCAGACAATAGTTTCACATAAGATGTCAAAATTCAACTAAGTGACCGACACGCATGAGCATTGATATTCAATTAACTTGTTTTGAAACAACTAAAGTTTTTATAAGGAAAATATCTTGTTAGGATTAGTTGTTTTTTTTTTCTAAAATTTTTTCTTGATACTCATAAGGAAAATAAATGATATATACTCAATAAACGCAATTAAACCTTTTGAAACCATTCAGAAACAAAGCAAGGTTTCCTAAGTAATTTATAAGCAATACCAAAGTTGAGGATTCGTATTGACGACTTTTAAATTGTCCTCCTTATTAATATGTCGTTAGAATAATAAAATCTAACGCGATTTAGGCAGCATTGTCACATCAGGAGTCAGGTGCGTCCTGTTCCACCGTAACTGATTCGATATTTTTTTCGCTCGACCGTAATGTCTTTTGACGTTTTTTTTTTTAAGCGATTTGCGTGTTTTATACAGTCCTAATTGAGGTCCAGATTCGCTAAGGATGCGATTAGGTCATGATTGATACAGCTGTTTTGCCGTTTTGATGCGTTAAGTATTTAAATCTTACGTTATAAATTGTTCCCCCTTTGTTAATTTCGACTTCAGCGAAAATAAGCATGACGGCGGACGAATGGAATTTAAAACATAATTAATGAAATGCTTTAATTTGTTTTATATGATTCACTAACACACTTCCTTCCAAAATGTAAAGGAAATGAATTGCAGCAAAGACTGTTTCGTAGCCAATGTAATTTATTAGCAAATGAATTCGCGATCACCTTTGAATGAGAATTAGAAATCCTTTGAACTTCAAATTTAAAATTAATAAGTAAAAAACATAGTCCTTGTTTAACAAAGTTATGTATAGTGCTATTTTAAAAATTTTAAATAATCATATAACAGCCTTATGTTATCATAAATATTAGATATGTATAGTACACAACGATCGTCTATGTGCATAAACTTTATTTCTGTGTTTATTATCTCGCTGCTGCATCTTTTTTCTGCAACATTTACTTATTGAACAAGCTACATTGTTAAATAAATTCCTTTATATATGATTCATACTATTACTGAAGCTTGAAACCATAATAAAAGTACTCATAATTTCGAGACGAACTGGTACATAATCGAATTTCAATACGTGTACCGACAATGACAAAGCGTTACATAGGCAGTTTAAGTTAACGATGCGGATTTAACTGCAATGGGTCATTTTTATTAATGTCTGTGGTAAGCCACAGGCACTAAGCACTGAAAGGACCAGTTATCTTAGAAGATACTTAAGTTCTTATGCACCAGGGGGCTCTCTTTTCACATAGTCTAACCAAAAATCGAAATTTTTAACTTAGAGTTTTATTCGTATTAAAATAGTTGTATTATATAAACTAGTGATAATTTGATATTTTTATAACGCTTACATTAAGTATATATTGTAAAGTTGTCGTTTGTGCAAATACCTTACTTTAAACAATTTCTTATCGAAAAGAAAAACAATAAACATAAAGCAGTTACGCAGAGTCCGTACGCGTTAAGTCAAACCATAAAATGAAACATTAACAAGTTAATTTTAAAAAACAATTAACTTTTACACGATTCCGTTTGAAAATAGTAGGTAAAGATATTAAACGAAATAGGGCAACACCAGCCGGATACTGCGATACCGGCATTGTATGTGTATACATACATATAAATGCCCATATAATAAAACAGGATATGATACTACTGTTCTTCCATTTTCTTTGTCGTCATAATTTTTTTCTAATAATATCTTTCATAGATTAAGCCTTTTTTTATGTTTATGTCACCGTCACTATTCTATACTTCATCAACACCCATCATATTAATTGAATGTAGACGGTTATAGGAGCGCTATATTCGTTTCTTTTGACGAACTTCGGCTCCACAGGCTTAGTATCATCAAAGAATAGTATCATTATAAATAGAACAAAGGTATTACTATATTTATACGAAAAAAAATTTTCTTTGTCATTAAATATTCATACTTTATCAGAATATAAAGTGTTAGTGTGAGACAATGAAGCTTCCAAACATTTGGATAATGGCTTCGTCCTTGTTCATCCTAGCTGAACGGTCGTGATCATGGACCGTTTGATAAATTAGTCGCGCCTTTTGTGAGACATCTCCTTCTTCTATTGACACTGCATGTCCATTCATTATCATCGTTCATATCTGTATACGAAAACATCTCTTGAACTGATCATAGGACTTTACCTCTTTTCTTAATAAAATTTTTATATAAACACTTTATGATTAACTTATTAGTGATTTATTCATTACTTCCTGCGTCCATATTATTAGTTATCTGACTGTGATTAAAAGAGAATTAAATAAGCCTATGCCATTGGAAATTTCCAATGGAATAACACAAACGGAAAAAGCTATATAAGAATAATTGTCTTGGCAAATAGACTAATTCCCTACAATGTTCGCAACGATTGTTTCCTGTAGAGCTTTTGAGAACGGCCCGTATATTATTGGATGCTCGTTAAAATGTTACGATTGCTGGGTGTGTTTTTATTGTATATTTTATGGCGGGAGAGTTACATTTTAGCGCTGCGGGCCCTTTATTACGGTGTCATAGACTCGAATAATGTTTTAGTACCTGATAACGAGTCGAAAGTCGGTCTCTCCTATTTATAATACCCTTAGATACACTTGTCATGTATCTAAGCAACGATTGAAAAAATTAACGATTAAATACTTTATACAGCCTCTTACTGAATCAAGCTTAATGACGCTATTAACTGAATGCAGGTTTTGGTATATTCCGAAATACACATTATAGATTTATAATAAACATAATATAATAAAACCTTCCAAGTTAGTAAATCATTAGGATGTAACGTAGATTAATTGATTATTGTTGTTTAAAGATTATTCATAAAAACCTTCTCCCGTTTGTTCCAGATGGTCAGTCAAATCATCTTAACTTATTCAACTCGAGGCCCCAACCGAAAAAGAAAAGAAAATCAAGGACTGCCTTCACGAACCACCAGATTTTTGAACTGGAGAAACGTTTCCTCTATCAGAAATACCTATCCCCAGCGGACAGGGACGAAATAGCCAGTTCTCTCGGCCTCTCAAACGCGCAAGTAATAACATGGTTCCAAAATAGAAGAGCGAAGCTGAAACGAGATATGGAGGAACTGAAGAAAGACGTCGAAAGCGCAAAAGTCCTATCGGCACATAAAACCTTTCTGGAGAACGTGACGGATTTGGGGATACTGAAGAAGAAAGCGATGAGCATAGGTGCCAGCGAGGAGGCCGCGACTAATTTAGTCGTGAACGCGTCCAAATGAAACGAGGCGGCGCGCTCGATCGCGCCCGACGTCAGCTACGATCGAAGCGTGCTCGATTTCTGAATCGATGCCCACAGACTATACACACGGCGAGACAGTGATCGAAAATACAGACTAATAACAAAAGATTAAGTGGCGTTGTAACTTAAAAAGTTTATTGTTATTTAAAGAAAAACAGTGAGTAAACAAAAGTAATGTTATCGGTCTTAGGTGATTACCTTTTAGAGATAAACTCCTAGGAATTAAAATAAGGTCACGGACATAGGCCAGGAGTTTGCTCGACTTAAGTGGCAATGGCAGAGCATTTCGCTCGAAGGGACGGTAAGGTCCCCCAAAGTAATGTCTTCGAGCGGCGCCCGCGTACCGTTAGACGCAGTACTGGAAGAGCTCCATAAGATGGATCAACGATCTGATAATGATCGCGGGAAATCTCTGAATGCAGCAACGAAAAACTGTTCAGCATTGAAATCTTTGGGGAGGGCTAGCGTCCAGCACTGGACGTCTTACGGCATGAGCTGATGATGAAGTATATACCTGAAGCTACTGATTAATTCTATTAAACATATTTAAATATTTCAAACTCGTTAGTGACGTTAGATGTTTTTACCTTCACTAATATAGTATCGCATTTTAAATCACTACTTAAATTTAAAGTAGCGTCTAAGTAACGTTAGCGCCTAAGTCCAGCGGTGGACATCTCCCGGCTGATGATGATGATGATGTTAGCGCAACGTTAGTATTAATAATAGCAGTGCTAAATGTTGGTTTCTTTATAAGCTAACTTAAATTGTAAATATGTCGTTTTGTACAAAAATATACTTGAAGAAGCTTCTTTCGAAATATAAATGTGATAGTTGAATGTATTTAAGTACTTAATATTTTATAGAAATATTCTAAATTATTTATTTCGTTAGCATTACCACTGATGATCACGTGAGATAGAAATAAAAAGTTATTACGACAATCTCCTAGATTTGTTTAAATCCTACCATAACGTGCAATAAAAGGACAATGGAGAAGGATCATGATAGAAGTTCACGCGATCGATTTGAAAATAAGAAGATCCTTAGAACTAAGATAACCGACATAGCCCAAAGTATTCAATGAGAACCGACGAGCTGATGAAGGTAACAAAATCTTTGAGGAATGCCTGTGTTTAGTAGTAGACGTCAACCGACTGATGATGACGATGAAGATAGTGCAATATGAAGTGTTTGATTATCAGTGATAATGCTAATTAACGAATTACTCTGTAAATATTATAATTGTATAGTTAGATTGTTTCGTAATGTAATAGTTATTAATGTAGATTAATATCATTTCTTAACGTGCTACTGAAATATAAAGCATCTGAATAGGTTTCCGATAAGTATGATTAATAACCAGTTCCAAATTAACTGCGTCTTGATATTTTACTGTCAACAGCAGTAGTAAATTAATGTTAGTATAACTTTAAATGGGTTATAGTAACAACGGATTTTTTTAACTTCAAGCAGATGGCTGGTTAATTATTAAATATTTATATTCAGTTAACTGTTAAATCAATCAACGGTAAAAAGTAACTATGATATTAAAAGATGGATTTGATTAATTCTGAACTAGTGCATTTAACCGTTTTTTTTAATTTTTCAAACATTTATTTAAATTAAATATAAATAACAGTATGATACTTATAACGGTAATTAATACTATGTTAGAGAAAACGCTCTTTGTAAATTAACCAAGTCGAAATTTGTTGTACAAAAAATTAATATATATATATAGGAAAGCAGTTTTAAGTAAAATCTAATAATTTCCTATAGCAAAGTAATCCACAGTTTTAATTATTTATACATGAAAATGTTTTATAGGTTATTACAGATTATTTATGAACAATAGATATTTTAAAGCCATATGTTTGTATCACAGGAAACTTTGTTATTGGATTGTTATATAAACACAAAAATGATTAAATAGCTCCTTCGTATATTATTTGAAAGACAAACTTACGTTGTTTTTGTTAAAACAAATATAAAATAATATCTTCTAGCCTTGTATGTGTCAACACTGGTTTAAAGTTAAACGTTCCTATTATGTGCGCAGTTACTTAATATATTTGTAATATATATTTAACAGTAGCACTAAACGTTTGCTTCTGCAAATCATGTGAATATTGATTTAGTGTAAATAAATAATTACGTGTTCTATAGGGTCGTTTGTTTTTAACCTTTTAACCTTAATGCAATTCCTCATGGCTACATGCTCAAAGCTACTAGCACAACAAGCTTAAAAATGGATATAATGAGTTTGAAGACAGACGTTCACTGCTAGATGTAGGCCTTGCACAAAGATTTCCATATCGATCGAATAGGGATTCACATGGGGGGCTTTTTGCCGTTTTCCACCACGATGACCCAATCCAGGTTGGTATGAGCCAGACGCCTCATTCGTTGATTAGCAGGGTGCACCACGAGCAGGTGAGGTTGACTTCGATCCCGAGAGTTGTTGTGCGGACACGTATACATCCCTAATTTCTTCAGTTATTTCGAATTTCTTTTGGAAGTCCAGAAAGGGTAATTATTGTAAACATCTGATTACAAAATAATTCTTTTCAATTTGTTCGCTCTTCAAATTATTTAAATGAACGATTTGATTAATGGCTACGTTTCTATCCGAATATTGGAACAGAAGGATATTCTTGAATTATTCAAATCTTGGAATAATTGTCGCAGATATACAAAAGAACTTATAAATCTTTACAACTGAATAACCATTATTATTACTTATTGATGTAAACGTAATTAAAACAGTCATTTTGTACGTTTCACTCATTAAAAAACTTATTGGTAATTTGTAAAATGATGTAAATGTCGCCGTAAACGTAGCGTAAGTTTAGTAAGTGCTGCCATCTAGTGGTGAGGTGGCAATGCAAATCGATATACCAGAAATTCAAATCGGAAATTCCTGATAAAAAAATATTTAATTAACCTAATCATCATCATCAGCTGATAGACATCGGCAGCCACAGCCCTCCCTCTAAGATCTCAACATCGATTGGTCCTGTGCTGCCCGCATCTAGCGACTTCCCGGGACCTTCGATTGTTTGTAGGGGTTCATATAGGGGGACTTGGGGCATTTTATATACAAAAAAGAGACTAATTTTTTTTTGTAAAATTTTACATATTTAAGTATTTATCTCATTAATTTAATCAAACAGCCCTAAGTTTTATTTCAACGTACATTTGGCTAATGGCAAGAAGTTGCCCATAACGTAGGATGGTATGTGGTGATAATGTAAGTTAGGGTTACTTAATACACTGTACCACATTGTGTTCGTCGTCTCCAGATATGAAATATTAAGTTTCGTTACCGTAGTAATTTTACTAGCCACAGCGCTCTATAAATCGGAACATAGTAATATTTACACACTACAGTTTGGAGATTGAAATGAGCACTATGGTGATGGCTATCGTAATGGTCCACGTAATAGAGATTTACTACAAATTTAAGGATGAGTATTAAGATAATTAAAAAAAAAATTCTTTTTTTTAATATGAGAGACCACACAGAAACCAGGGAAGCTATAATTTTTAAAATGTCTAACATAAGCGGACTCAAGTTAAACGCAGCGGTGTCTTCGTGTTGTTTGAAATCGATTCGCTACACATCCAAATAAGCTCTATGAAAGAATTGCCTTTGTTTGGATTAGAAACGGGCCTTGATGACGGCGTCGCGTGCCCCACGAGGTACCGAGTAAGGGTTATTGTACATTTAATATTATTTAATAACACCTTCGATATGATACAGAGTACTGCAGCTCCTAAAATCAAGTTTTAATCAAAACTGGAACTAGTTTCCATCAGGAATTAAACATCTGATAGATTTTATAAGCTCCTACACAATAAAGGGATGGAACTTCGTACCTATCCGTACATGCTTAGTATATCTGTAACTAAAATGTTTATAAAATAGCATATAGAAATCAATACACTATAATTTCTGTAGTTCTTTTATTAGGGAAAATATAATGATTCCACGCTACAGTTTAACTGCTGAAATGCCGATCGCGATGGTATCATCTTAAACTGTCAATGGTAAGAAAACGAGTACACATTTGGTTACAGTTGCTTAAAGTTCTAATATATATACCTGTTTGGCTTTCATAAATTAAGAAATAAACTAAATTAAGTAATACAATTAAAGGGACATCACCGGCGTTTGAAGATTAAGAGGAATTATTGGCTGCTATTACGCACAATTGACTGAAATTTTAATGATGACGAACAGGCATTTGAGGAGACAATGTTATTTGAATAAGCGACATTATTAGCGATGTAAACCGCGCCTTTTAAAAACCCGATGTCAAATTACGTAAACAATCCGATGAAGAATGTAATTGTTAAAACTGTACGAGGATTTGTTACGGACACGAGTTTGTTATTCATTAATTGGTCGTCCGGTGGATACGTCCACCGCCATAATAAGACCTGCTGATCAGTTCAAATCACATGCGGGCATAGATCAACGTTGACTGGACTATGGAAGTGGACACGCAGCGCCTCGGCCACTTTTAAATATTCATTGAAAGCCGAAAAAGTTAACTATGGGCCAGTGTCTTCACTGAGTGTGATGATCCGTAAACAATTAGTAATAGCTTTAGTAAACTCCAAATATAAATTGTTTATTTGCTTTTAACAGCATAAATAAACATTCAACGACGTCAATGAATATCAATTGTGTTCATCCTAGAAATATCTGAAAGCGAATATGACAGATAAAATAAGATATGAATATGATCTTACGCATTTAAAACGTAAGGAGGTTTTTTTAGGTCTTGGTAGACCAGAATTTTTAACAAAAGAACAGGAGTCTCAGGTTTAATGACAAAACGACGTCGGCACGATATGACTATGTTAAGTAAATATGTGTCATACCTTCGACATCTATTTCTTCTGTTCACAGATAATCTAAGTAGAAAGAATATTATTTATAAGTTTAACGGTTTTAAGAAATAGAACCCCAATGCGATGGTGGTGCCACCAAGTGATTCCACAAATTTAACCACAATAGCTTAAGTTTTAAGTTTCCCGCAAGTCTGTTTCTAACATGCTTGTTTGGAAACTAAACGTTACACAGGTATCAGTCAACTCTTCAGTAAGAGAAATCTACCGACATTTATATAATAGAGTAAGCGGTTTAACACTACCTTAAACCCCACGATTATAATTATCAAACCATCATCATCACAAGCCGATAGAAGTCCACAGCTGGACATAGACCACCCCAAAGATTCTCATATGGATCGGATAGCGATTCATGTGTACTTGAGCTATATCCCACTACGCTGGGCAATATGGGTTGATGAGAGCCTAGTTTGTTGATTACCAGGGTGAACTACGAGCGGGTGAGGTTGGCTTGGATACCGTGAGGTATTGACACCTCACATGAAATACACTGCAGCTCCCAAGACCAATAAGCGCAGACCACGGCATGCGCTAATCCTGTCATTCCCACAGGTCCCGCACTTCACGCACAGGCTATCCGTCACAACATTACGTCATCACGCACACTTCGGACGCGATCAACACACTCCGAATTTCGACCGCGTACACATGGTACGGCCGCGATCAGGGGCTGTTCTCACCGCCCAAAGTTTCCGATACATCCGATGATGGTCAGGGAAGGGAGCTGCGCGTTTCCTCGACGACCGAGTAGATTCGCCAGAAAACCAAAAATCCAGACACACATTGTGAAAATCACAATGTGTGTCTGGATGAATGAATGTGAAATCACGTAGTACACTTTTCCACGAGCCCAGTAACAGATGAGCTGTAAGAGTCGCTATAGCTTGCAAGCGTCTATATCAACAGAAAACACTGCAGCTTGAATAATAACACACATGACTTATAAGTTTATTCATTATAAATGAATATAAACCACAGTCTCCCAATTGAATATTGATACAATGGAATAAATTACAGTCCTCTTAAAGTTTCTTTACATATTCTATTTAGTAAAACATTTATTGCAGTTAATAAAGAAATCCGTTTTTAACTGTGCATCGTATAATTAAACACGGCTTATATGCACCGTTTTATTAATAATATATTACGAGAGAAGAACCTGCAAAACCAAATGTTTACAGTTTCATTCGAAAAACCAGTAGCAAGTTGAAAACTAACCGCAACTTAATTAACTATCATCAAACGTACGAACGTAAAACATACATTGGGTTAAAGAAAACCGTTAATGACATAGCCGAGAGCTGTTAATTAGTGTTGCCGTATGTTAAGAATAAATTAATATGTTTCCTATTGATTTTGATACGTTGAAAGTTTTTAATGCGACGTTACAATCATTTGGCCGTTCTATACAAAATGAATACAGTAATTTTGTGTTCCACACTGGTGGTGAAGTGCCGGCATCGTGTAACCGAGCAATTCCATCATGCCCGCGGCAGCAGCATCTATTCTTTAAGCAATCGTCCTTTCCAAGACGAAGGCAAACAATGATGTCGGAATTAAAAACAGTTGTTGAACTCAAATGTAACAAAATAATAACCGAGTTGTATCGCTACGTGTAATTATTCGACATTTGTTTCCGACACCGAAGGCGCCCGTGTGGTATTACCAGTAATTATTCATACGAAAATGTTTAATGCAATTAATCTACAATACTACAATTTAAATGTGATTGTTGTAATATCCATTGAAATGTTTTTTTATTCAATTAAGCGACGAGACGGGCGGGACGTTCAACTAAGAGTAAGTGATACGCCCACCTATAACTAAGTGGCGCTGGTTAGGATGACTGCTGCACCACATTGCGCTCGTCGCAAGAGAAATGTTGAGCCTCGTTATCCCAGTATTTATACTACCTACCCCAGCTACAGTTCCCTTCAACGGGAACACAGTAATGTTTGCACAGTACTGTTTGACGGCAGAATCTGCGGTGGCACCTACCTAGACAGTCTCCTACAACAAAGACCTATAACTATTATTATATAGCCTTTTTTAATAAAAAATATTAATAATATAGGTATTAATATCATGTTATAAATCAATCGAAACTTTGAAAATGTTTAAAGTTTCTTCCTAATAGTCCTTCTCTTCCTTTTGCTTTGAAATATGTTAGTATCATCATCAACCGAAAGACGTCCACTGCTGAACATAGGCCTCCTCTAAACGATCTCCACATACGGTCAGTATGGCCTCTGGTACCACTGGGCATTAGGGGCTGTCGTATGTAGCGGTTCATATCCTCCCGATTTAGGTTATTTACCATCACGCTGGCTCAATGCGAATTGGCGGTAGTCAGAGCCTCGTTTGTTAATTAGCAGGGTGCATCACGAGCAAGTAACGTTGGCGTGGCTCCCGTAATTTGTTGTAATGTACCTATTAATGAGAACAAATAAGTAATACTTATTATAGTAGAATACAATAACTAGCTTAGCTTGACTCTAGTTTCACAAAGTAATCAACAAAGCTATATTTAATTAATCATAATTGATACAATAACCTCAAACGAGGGTGATTTTTAAAGGGTTAAAATATTTCTAGCACATTAGTCTCTCCTTTGATTCCGAAATCACACGATTTACAATGTAAGTGTAGTAGCTAGGTAGGTAATTAGAAAAACCTTACTACCAATTAAACTCCACAAGATATCACCACGGAATCACACCAGGGACCACCGTGTTACCATGTAAGGGGTTAGCTATTGCGCCTCTAGGACAGTATTGTAAATTTTATTTTGTATACCGTTTAGTTCTCGTGCCTGTTTACCAGATTTATTTTATCTAATCAATATCAACAGTCACAATTCGTATCCCAAATAGCCGTTACCTATTTTAGTAACAGAGGCCGTCATTACCGGTAACGTCATTTTGTTTATAATTAAAGTGTCATTATAATTAATTTGGAAGTGCGCACGCGCCGCCTCAGGCGCTGACAGTTGCGGGATTACCGTTTTTTTTATCGTATCCGCTTTTAAATTTTACCGAAGGCGTCCCAGGTTCCATCATAAGGTTGTAGCTACTTCATGATAGAAATTTCATATAATATTCTAGTACAAATTAATAATTAGTCAACCATACCATTCAAATTCAAACTCAAGTTGAAGTTTCTTAATAAATGGTCTGTTCTTAGCAGAAGACTCCATAGTAAGAACAGTTCTAAATTTGGCAATGACGAAGAATAAATACGGAAGTCCACCACCACACCCAAAATTTAAAGAACTCTTTAAAATTCTCACCACAAATCATGATTCTTATAGATCTATGAAAAGGAAGGTTGACCTCAAATTACTAGGAATGTAGGCAAAGGAAACTGAGCAGTAATAATTGAGGACTTAGTCGAAAACCTACACTCATAATGTAACACATACTGCCAAAGAGTATAGTTTAAACATTATTTTGTTACTATTTATAAACGGACAACATTTCCAATTTGCCTGATACCAATAATCACAACATTCGCCATAACTAGTAAAATCACTAAGCTAACGAATTGTACAATCTTATATCTAAGATGATAAGTGCAATGTGGAGTAGTATAAATATCTGAGTGTCTAAATGTAGTAGACCAGGGAATCTAGTACGAAAGAACGTCTTGCTTATCGCAAAGTCTGTGACTATTAATGTGTTCAGTATATTTATCATCGTTTCATCCTTTTGTCGTCTATTGCTCCTCCCCATATTTGTTACAAAGTCACATGAAATCTTTTTCTTATAATTGTTTCCTCATAGCGACCTGTCACGATAAGCCGTTCGTTGAAGAAGAGGGAGCAAAAACTTGTTCCCTTACCTCCCTGGTAAAGCAATCCAAAGAAAGTCTTGAAATCTAACACAAGAGAGCGCTAACATTTCAGGAGCCTTGCTGTTAACAGCAGTCTTGGAGCTCGATCATCCATGTCCTACGTCATCCGACCATCAGTAACTTGGTCTATCAAGTTCGCATCCTTCCATTTTCCCTTACCTAAAAAGTCACTAAATAATTCAACATCTATTTCATATTTTGGCACAATGTAACGCTAATTTTATATCGCTCATGGAACTTATACTTAAAGTCCAAATGGCGTTTATGGTAAACTTTTTTCCTATAATAACCTACCCCTGCGGCAAAGAATTGACCCAAAAACCCAGCCTCCGTACTGTAACGAATTAACAAGAGAACTTTGCCGAATGATGAATCGTTATTTACCATTTGTTAGCCGTTAAAAAAAAACTGAAATTGCACCCTTACCGCCATTAAAATAAGTGCATATGTTGTCTGTGCATTCGGAATTCGCAAATGGAGCGTCTTTTGAAAGGAGAAAAGAAAATAAACAGGGTTGTCTATGGCCCGTAATTCGGCACAATGACAATTTGATGTGGAGTGAACACGTAACAATGGCTGATAATGAAGTGGTTTTGTCCTGTTTTAGAGCTTCATCGGCGAGTGGGGGTATATTAAGGCACAATTATGTTATAAATGGGACTTTATTGGACGATTAGCGGCGACGGATCGGAGTGGCGTACGCTGTTGTGAAACCCGCTGTAGGAAATCTGTTGCTAGTACAGACGCGTCCATTTGTTTCTCATTACACCGTAGAGAAATGCTCAGATAAACTGATAAAGTTTAATTTTATAAAGTAAAAATAGTACAAAATAATAAATTTAGATTTGTTTACATCTTCTATAAACACTAAATAACACGGAATTGGACGGATTGGATGGAATCTGCGAAATCGCAAAAATTTACAGAGTAGTTGAGAAACTCTTAATAACTCAATATTACATGCAATAGATTTCGTATATCATGATAATAAAAAAAAAAATTTTATTATGTTTATTGCCTAAAATCCGATTTAATATAAGAAAAATTACATTCGTCAAATAAATTATTTTGTCTTTACGTTTAGTATTTATTGAACATGAATAATTTTGTACAAGGAAGCTGTATCTACAAGATAAAAATATCAGCAACGGCTTTAGGACTCGGAGGATAAAAATAAAAAGCCTATAACCGCTTTACCCAGTTGGCTTAGCTAAAGTTTCCTTGTAACGAGAAGGTACCCAGGGCCATATGTTATGGATTTTGGTCGCTTACTATACTGACGTGAATCTACACCTATAGCATTACTGCATACTGACTACCGAAATGTGAGAGGTGGAGTATTCTTGGCGAACATTTAGGAAAAAACTCTTCATGAAAAAGTCGACTATAATTTCGAAGAGATTTTCAATTAGCACTTTGGTTCGCAAATGTACCGTGGCTGATTGTAATAAGTTATAAAGTCCTAATAAATTTATGAAAGGAAACGATTGACGTTGTCAAGAGAGAAATAATGTCCTCATTGTAATCACACGATTACTCATGATCTCTAATGGAAGCTGCTACAATTTCGATTGTATTGCGAATGATAAAATATGTTATCATCAATTATTACCTTCAACACAACTGCTTACATCATAAATTTTATTTTTCAATATACTTATTAAAGTATTGGTGGTAGGTCTCTATTACCCAGCCGTGTAGTCTCGAGCTATTAAGAATAGGACTAAGGTATTCTCTGCCTGTCGTACAAGGCGACTAAAAAGATCCTCGGTATTGTGGGCTTTGAGAGTGGGCGCCCTCAAAATTCAAATAGTGAGCCTTAGGAGGACGGCAAATGCTAAGGTGATGGATGCTAAGGAGGGCTTTGCCTTTCCGTGCGATGTTTTAGCCAAAGTGCACGGGAGCGCCGGTGCGTTCCGTAGGAGATCCTGGAGCCCTTCCTCATGCACTGAGGGAGACTACCGAGGGGTTTTAGTGGGTAGAAGGCTCACATACCTTGTCATCCCCACAGAAGCAAGGTATCTTTTAAGAAGATTTCCCCCGCGACAAAAAAAAGGTGTCCATGGCCGGAAACCGTCTAGGTTTTTATGATGAATTTTCCGCCCTTAGTTTCTTTGACAACCATAGCAGCTTCATCGAACTCAGGGCTCGCGTATCTAGTATTCACGTGCTAACCGTCTAGGTACCACCGCAGTAGCTATTTTTGCTGGAAACAGTAATATGCTAACATTACTGTGTTCCGGTTAGATGTTAGTGTTATTACTGGGGTAACGAGACTCAACATCTAATGTTTCTGAGCGACGAGCGCAATGCGGTCCAATGTATATCATCCTAACTAGCGCCAAGTTGTCATAGGCACGCTTACCATCAAGTGAACGTCCGACTCTCTTGTCTCATTAATTAAATAAAAAAAAATTAAAGACAAATAGTGCTCTTAATATTCCGGCTATTATGAATCGTGGCTTTCCCATACAGAGAGTGTCAAGGCCATTGATCCACCACACTGGCTAAATGAGTATTCTAGGATTACTATTGTTAATAATTATTAATAGCAGTCATATATTTGCTATCAAGGATATAAGTTCTTAATCAAATATAATGAAATTATTTCTGTATAGTACTAAAGTATCCAAAGATAACACTTCATCATCAGCCGATAGACGTCCACTGCTAGATATGTCTAGGCCACTCTCAAAGATATCCATATCGATTACCCGCATCCAGTTGTGTTCCGCGACCTTCACCAGACCGTCGGACCACCTAGTACGGCGATTTCCGGTACGTGGTACCCATTTAATAACCCTGCCGCCCGGCGGCCGTTAGTCCTTCGAGTGATGCGTCCTGCCCATTGCCACTTGAGATTAGCAATCTTTTGGACTATATAGGTGATCTTAGTGCCATGTATGAGACCTTAGTAGCTTACAAAATCATTTACCCGAAAACGAGACGTAGTTTTAAGTTAAAAGATGAAATTATTATATAGAGTTAAAATTCGGATTTTGGTGTACCAAAGTTTAAGCGTACTTAATATAACGGATCTGTTCGTCTTCGAGAAGTTTCTTTATTTATATTACTTTGTACTGTATTTATTTTTTTTGAAGTTTCATTTCTATTTATAACTATCAATTTAACGTCATTCCAGGCTCAACGAGCGGTCAACGGACATGTCCAAATGCCGCGGCCCCGTGCCGCTTAACAAGACCCGAATTATAAAACAAATCAAAGAGACCGCTGTGTTATTGCCACGGCTCGTTTGCGCCTCTCAATCACACACGTCGCCTTGCCACATCCGATCCGAAGGATCCTGTCGCATTAAATAATCGGCTTAAATAGTTTCATATCAATTGATTTGTAAGATAAGCACTAATGAGACACAATACCTTTTGATAGTACGTCTGTCAAGCGACAGATTTGTTCAACAAAGTTTTTTTCTTCTAACGTTTCTCTTTAATTGAAATCTTATTTCAAGGTAATAAGAATGTATAGTTTGTGATTGATAAGATTTTAAATATTTTGTTGAACGGTAAGCCGATAATAAAATTAGTCATATTCCTTTAACGTCTCCAACACGAAGCTCGGTTACCCGGTCCCGTGTTAGACAACTTTAACAACAAAAATTGTTAAAAAAAAAAACTGTTTTTGTACCAATGCTATTTTGATGCACATCACAGTAACAACTGTTATTAATCAAAAATACTGTACACCGTAGATCAAGCACAGGATCACCGCAGTAAGAGGATGTTTAGAAGAATTAAAACATTTGTACTTTAATTCACCGAGTAGATTTTATACTGGACATCTTATAGACTATAGAACAGTGATTTCCAAACACATTGTTTCTCTTGAATAGTGACCTATTCAACGTGAGAGAAGTATGTATCTTCTTAAATTACAGATCTTTTTACAGATCATTGTGACGAATGCAAAAAAAGTAATGCTTCTGTTTATTCACACTTAAGTGTTCTTAAGAAAACAAATAGAGAAGAAAATTTTGTTTTACAACAATACAAAACAATGAGATTTACAAAGCGCTCAACTTGTTCTAAAGAAAAAAACTAGATGACAATATATTTACTTACAACTTGTGTTCAAGACTAAATATAAAAGCCTCAATAAGAAGCCCTGGCGAACCGGAAAAGAGTACAATATAACTTTCCTTTAAAAAAACCCAAATATTTTAACGGCGCGGCTCATTTGCTATCAGTAAAAGATTAGAAATTAATTTTGATTTACTTTGATAAAAGGTATAGTAATAGTAATTAAGCATCATTAATTTTTATTTTATTTATATTTGCCGTACATGTCAAAGGGGACAAACTTAATGATTAGGTGGACAATCTCTGCCACTTAACTCCCGGAGACAGAAATTATTTCTGTTGAACACCATAAGATATTTTGTTTATATATATTTATAAAAAAATATATATTTTAGTGCTTTAGAGATGTAAAAAAAAAAAACAAAAATATAGTTGAGTCCTTTGAACATAGTTGTGCATATATTGCAGGATCACCTTCGCGTAAGGAGGATAGTTTCCCGCTGGATGTCGCACAACCTCACCGAACCTCAGAAGCAGGCCGTGTGGATTGGTGCCGTCATATGATACAACCATTTGATGCAGGCTCGTCACGGCTCGTTTACGACATTGTAACAGGTGACGAATCCTAAATTTATCAGTACGATCCAGAAACAAACCGTCAGCTTTGAGTTTGGCTGTTTCAAAATGAACCAACGCCAACGAAAGTGAAGCGATCGAGGAGCATAGGGAAAATTTTGATCCCTAGTTTCTTCACTTTGACGGGATACCTATATTCAATTCCACTTCGAGGCCAAAGCAAAATCAACGCCGAATGGTACAGCATAAAACGCCTGCCGGAAGTTTTTTCTGCAATGAGCAACAAGCCACCGAACACCGGGCTCCGCGGGGTCCTTCTTTACCACGACAACGCGCCCGCGCACGCTACAATCAAAACGAGGGACTTCCTGGACTCCACACCGGTCAGAGTCTTGGGTCACCCTCCTTACAGTCCTGATTTGGCTCCGTGTGACTTCTTTTTATTCCCTAAATTTAAAAATCGGGTCAAAGGAATACAGTTTTCATCGCCGTAAGACGCGTTAGCAGCGTTTGAGAAGGCCGTGGAAGAGGTGTCTGCGGAGGGCTAGAAAAAATGTATTGAAAATTGGTTCAGACGCATGAAACTTTGTATAGAGGCTGGTGAAGAGTTCTTTGAAAAGATTTATTAAAAATATTTTTTTCATAGAAGTTAGTTTTTTAGTTTCTCAAAACGATCTGAGTGTCCCACGGATATGTACTTTCCGAATATGTTTATAAACTTTGTAAAGTTTATACACTAAAACTGTACTCCATCAAAGTTTAGGGAGCACTGTCTTTGAGACTGTTATATTTCAAGTTTAGTCAGCAATAGCGGTCGTTAGTCCACCGGCGTTCATTCGTATCAGGGATTACAAACGAAATCCAACATCAAAGGGTAGACATAAAATTACGATTATGATGTTCGTTTGAAATTAATTACGAGAGGCAACCGCGGCCTTTGATATTCGTAATTCATCACGAGGTTTATGCGATCACGGCATCATCAGCTCCATTATTTAGAACATTAACGCGATGTGGTGTTTATTAAAAAAAAAAACTATAACTTCTTCAGTTTACTGGCGACTTCGTAGTGCAATACGAATATAGTTTACTTCTAGAATCAATCGCATGTATTATACATCTCGTTGAGACGCGGATTCGATCCCCACTGAACTTGAATTTATGATGAACGAAAGCATCATGAGGAAACCGATATGTTCCAAGAACAGTAGTTTTCGTGAACATTTGAGATTACGTAACCAGCCCATGATTATCGTGGTACACGACCTTATTATTCTCCTTGTGAAAGGAGCCCCGAGTCCCAGCAATGGAACCATTAAGGAATATGTTTAATATTGAATTTCTAATGATATTAATCGAACTGATGAATTTACTGGTGGTAGGTCTCTATTGCCGAAGATCGTCTAAGGAGGTACCACTGCAATTCACATTTCTGCCGCCTAACCACGGTGTGCAAACATTTCTGTGTTCCAGATTGAAGAGAGTAGTATTTAGTAAAATTACCAGAGTAACGAGACAACATCCTATGTCTCAAGGCTCATGAGCGCAGTGTGGTGCTGTGTATATAATCTTAATTAAGGCCACGTTGTTATGGGCGGGCGTACACTTAACATCAAGTGAACATCCCATTCGTCTTATCACTTAATTGAGTTAAAAAATTAGCTCTTAATTAACCAACAACCACAAACTAAGTTAACCAAGTTAATGTCTGTGAACCGTCGAAATAAACCTTATAATGAATATCGATCTTTGTTTATTTAAGCAACCTATAATAATATATGTATATATATATATATATTAATATAACAAATTATATAACAAATCTATATTCCTGTGATTACTGCTAACTAGACAGTCTTCGGCAACAGATACCTAATATAAATACTGTGTACCAGTGATACAATAAACAGTAAATAAATAAATTACCCTTTATCGCATAATACACAGGTAGCAAGTTCCCCATCATTACTTCACCCGTTCCTAGTTCACAAAAACTCATAACACGCCGTTGGCGCTGGTTGTAGGCGCCAGTGCATAATTTACCCTCGTCTAGAAAGCTGATTGATTCCTCTAGTAGTTGCTTTCATTACCGCGATCACTTTACGATTGGGTGGAAATTAGTGATGAGCAAAGCAAGCACAAGATCAAGACTTGGACAAACTTGATCTTGGTCCTATCTGTTCGGTCTTGGTCTTGCATGTTCAGTATTATAATTTATCCAATATTTTGTTACCAGATGAAACGGATATGTTCAAGTTATGATAAATATTTCAACTCATCATTTCAACGGGAATTTTAATTTTTTCGTTTAGTCTTGCATAATAGGTCTGTGTTAATTTTAGTCTTAGTTTTGTTCATTCGGTCTTGGTCTTGCTAAAAGCAAGACCAAGACCGATTTTACTTATCATTAGTGGTAATACAAACAGACGGCTGAGCTCTTCCACATTTAAACACATAATTGAATTAACTTGAAATGTATGTTATAGATACTGATTTCTTATACGGCGATTATCTATCTTATTTCAATGAAATGTTTTGTCTATTTACAGACAATTTTTTTTTTTATTTAAGAAAACGAAACAGGTGTGACATCTACCTAATGGTTATTGATATGCCTACCAATAACAACGTGGCGCTAGTTAGGATGGTATAAACTTCTACTATCTACTATCACACAGTGCTCACCGCTTTTAGACATAAGATACAGCGCCTTTCAATTAGGAACACAATGTTTGCCGGCGGAAATAAGTACGGCAAGATAAGTTCTAGACATTGATTTCTTATATAGCGATTATCTTATTTCTATGAAACTTATTGTCTATTTATAGTCAGTTACTTGGGTAATTCTAAAAATGGCACAAACGATATGTAAACTTGTATGTGAACACAGCAATATTGTGAGGTGGGGTTGTAAGGGGTGCAAGGATTTCCGCACAACAATTCATAGGATCCAAGCCATCCGCACAAGCTCATGACGCACCCGCACTTCAACTACCCGCGTTGGGCTAGCATGGTGGGAAATATTTAAAATCTCCCCGAATGAATCCCTACCCGATCGTGAGAGATTCTTTGTGGGAGGCCGAGATCCAGCAGTGGACATCTATCGGCTGATGATGATAACAATATCGTAACGCCGCTACGTTTTAACTTCATTTTTCTTAACTGCAGCTCCGCGCCCTTCCATCTTGTTGATTTGAATAATGAATAGCGCCAGCTTGCCACCGGAATGGCCCCCCCTAAATTTTAATACGCATTAAACATTATGCACACATAAAACATAAACAATTATATGACTAGGCCCTAGCAGTGAATTGATCCTAATTATGTCGAAATAGGCGTTAATAGGACACCTAATGGCCAGTTTTACGACCCCGAAGGTGCCGCCAAAGAGCCTTCCGTTGTTTTTATTGACCCCCTTTTTTCCTCTTACAATCTAAGTTTTTGAGCAAACATCTCGATTCTGATATCTCGATGCGTTAATTTGTGCCTCTATGTTTTATCCTCGCTCTTGGATAATGTAAGTTCTGTTTGGTTTATTTCTTTATAATACCTCAGGCACTGCTGCATCGGATGCGTTAATCCCAAACTTTACATCATCTGGTGCTGGAGGTCGTATGCAAACATTACTGTATTACTATTTGAAGGGCGCTGTTGATAGTGTAATTACGGAGGTAACAAGATTTAACATCTTAAGTCTCAAAGCGACGAGAACAATGTGATGTTGTGTATATCATCTCAACTAGCGTCACATTGTTATAGGTAAACGTATCACTTACCATTAGATGAACGTCTTGCTTGTCTCGTCGATTAATCGAATAAAAAACAATGTATGCAAACGGCTAACAATATAGAGCAAAAAACTTCAGGTAAGATACTTTAAAGTGATTTTGAGTTGAGAAAGGAATTGAAAAAAAATACCTGAAAATATTTATCATAATTTGAAAGCAAATATTAGTTATTACTAAGCGCTTTCGTTATTGGATAGAAAGCTATAGAGCTTTAGAGCTTTAGACTAAATTTATTACAGATAATAACAAGAATATATAAATAATGTGAAATGATGTATGGGTAGAAACAAATATTAAATTAGCAATAAAAATTTCACATCTCGCCGAGAACTAATTCTGGTCGCCGTCGCAACACGTAAATATAAACTATCCACTTGTTCATACTGCTACAGAAAACATACGAATGTATTGGAACAAGAGCTGATGGAATAGCAGATATAATTACAAAGGCCGGTGCCAGTTAAGCCCACCATCGAGCTATATCCTAAGAAAATGAATCTGTCAGATCGCTTTTAACCAAACCGAGGCGTCCAAAAGAATAGGTACAATTCCACTATAATTTATAGCGAAGTCGAAGCAAGCTATAACACTATAATAGCCTCTCAGACACCTCCACTCGCGCGACAGGGACGCACCCATATGCGTGAGAGAGACGGTCGACCAGAAGCGCCGCTTCACGTCAAAATACGTGCTCCATTCGTTTTATTGCTTTATAGTGAGGAGCAGAGAAGCATCGATATCGAAATGTTCTCGTAATTTGTGTGTATATTTTAGATTTTGGATCAAGATTTAACTAGAACACTAACAAATACTACATTATTTACTAATAACATTAAATCGTTTTTTTTTAACGAAGCGACCATACGGATGGCATATTCATCTGATGGTAAGCATCTGTCCGTAAAAACGTAGCGCCAATTAAGGTTAATTATAGCATCAAATTAGACTCGCACCCTTGAGATATACGATGTTAAGTATTCTTATCTCAGTTAATTCACTAGCTACAGCTCCCTTCAAACCAGAACATACTAATATTTGTAAAGTTTAGCGGCAGAAATAGGAGTTGCATCGGTACCTACTTAGATGAACTTTGAGAACAGAAACTTACCACCAGTTCTACCTGTCCTACCAATCTACTGTTATTAATTGACCTAAGTTTGCGAAAATATAATTTATAAATGCAAATTGAAACTTAATATATACTATGTCATAAAATACGTCTTACATTTAAAATACTATGTTACAAGTGAAGTGAATATATGCTATTAAAAATTAATAACTTAAAACCTATCATGGGAAATATTCTCATGTATGGTCCATTTCGTTTCATCTCAAAATAGTTTACTTTGTTTCATTACAACAAAAGTTAATAAATAAAAATTTACATGAATAAATAAAGAGTTTTTAAGATTTTATTTTATCTGTTGTAGGTTAGTTTAAAATAATTTTAAGTTTATTGATAACGTTAAATCGATATGAGGGTGTAAGGGGGCAGCGCAGCGCGACAGCGAGGGCGGCACCGCGGCAACATCAAAGGAGGCCACCTCTTTGATGTGGCCGGCGGCGCGCGCCTCCAAACGCCGTAAGCGACAAATCCATACGTCATCCTCCTGTCATTATAACGCCTCACAATCGCGCCGGGAATGTGGAATTATTAATGAGACAATATAAATTGACAAGCCGCTTTAGTACCGATTACTCGATGTCGAGTGTCACTTGAATTGGCTCGTACAAAACTCGCTCGGACAAAATGGTCGTTGATAGCGATTACACATGTACGATCGTAATACACAAATTACGTGTAGATCGTTTAGCTGATTATCAATGTTACTATGAATTAATGGACTTGTCCAATTAAAGTATATAGTCTTATAAAAAAGACACTCTTTGAGAAGATTAATCTAAACCATAAAATCTTCATCATCATCAGCCGATAGACGTCCACTGCTACACTTAGGCCTTCTCCAAAGATCTTTACATACAGTCAGTATGGCCTCCGGTACTACTGGGCACTAGGGGCTGTCGTATGTATGGGTTCATATGGGGGGATTTGGACCATTTCCCACCACGTTGGTCCAATGCAAGTTGGCGGGAACCAGTGCTTGGTTTGTTGATTAGCAGAGTGCATCACAAGCAGGTGAGATTGTCTTGGGTCCCGTGAGTTTTTGTGCGAGAAACCTTGCAACCCCGTAACTATTCGACGTACGACAACTAGAAAATATGTAATAATGCATATATATATGTCTACATCTAAAATCAATGTATTTGGCGCTATTTCGGCGCTTTTTATTTCCTACCTTGTCATATAATATATATTTAATAACCATTGTTTTATATAATCGCTTTATATCTTGATTATTCTATAGTGATTTAAAAGCTTTCCAAAATACCTAGTGTAGAAGTAACCATCCATCATCTACTGATGATTTGAAGTATATAAAAAAAAATATTAAAATTTTCACTATGTATATAATAACTGTTAAATAAAACTGAGTATAAATAACTGCTGATCACACAAATATTTACCACGTGCGGTGACAAATTTACGAAGCGCTAGTATAGCAGTGCGATGAGCTTTGCGACAAATACAATCTCAGGTCTTCAGACATGAAGTCCGGTTCGAATGGATATAAGACATCATAAATAAATATTTAAGGATTCGTATGTATGATATTTTAGGCAATTACCTCGAGTAGCCGCTCATTAGGTCATTCCGAAGTGTTATCTCGCTAACAATAGTTGGAACCAATTGTGAAAAGGAACAAAAAGGAAATTACAGGTTGCATTTGTGTGCGCATTGTTGCACGGGTTAATTTGGGTAACCCCTTTACATATTCCTCGCCGTAATGCCACGTTGGCCATTCGTAAATTTCGATTATAACAAAAGGTTCAAGAATTTGCATTAAATTTAAAAAAATTATATTATATAATCCTTTCTATTACAATATTATTAAACCTCGATCAATAACTCAGATGTATCTATAAATCTACTTCTAGTAAAATGGCCATAAATGTTGCAAATCTTTTTCTCTCGCTTTAACTGAAACCATATTATTAGAGAAGTCTAAATGTTAACAAAAGAACTAAAAACGCTTTTAAACAAATATATATATATCTATCATGACATTAAAAATAAAAGAGCCTACAGATAATTTCTTAGTGCTTAGTAATGATAAAATAGTCATTAAACGTTCTACAGTATATTGCGTGAGACTTAGGTCCATTTTTAAAGTTAAATTGATTTACCTATAGAATATTGCAGTAAAATGGGCGAGGCTTCAGCTGCCCCTACTCCTTTTCATGATTAATTGATTTAAACAATTACCTAATTAAATTAATATTACACATAGCTTATTTAAAATGGAGGTACTTTAGTTTTATTTACTTTAGCGCCTAGCCCTCAAGTCGTGCAAGGGTGAAAGGTTGCGCTGTAAAAATTAAAATTTTTGTCCCTTGGGTGTCATCAAAACCCATTGACGGTAAACACCAATGTTAATGATTTTAATATGTAATAACATTATAAGAATCATATAATAGTATATAGTAGAAGTATTATATACAGATATAAATGAATTGCAAAATATTACATAACAATTTTGATCTATTATTATCTTTAATATTACTTTTTGAAATGTGGTTTATCTTAAAAAGTGCTTAAGCACACACACACTAGATAGATTATATTTCCAGGGTCTAAAACTCTAAAAAAGGAGGCTCTAGTGTGATATATTATGGATATTGCAGGGTACTGGTCCCAAAAACGCCATGACTGAATAAAATATCTAATACCTTATTTTAATCATAAGTACAGTGCTAATTTAAATCTAGTATAATGTAAAATACCTAAACCACTGACTATTAGATGAAGCGTTTTGTTCTCTTATGCTCATAGCAAGAATTTGTTCCAAAAGCACCAGTCTTCAGTGGTTTGATGAAAAGAGATGATAACGTTACATCGTCTGCTTGCACTTTGTTCATCTTACTATAGTCATACGTTGATCCATTCACAATTTTTATGGCACTGGACAACAGTTAGATATCCATCTGACACGGATGTGCCGGAGCCGCGGATCCTGACCACACCCCGCCAGCGTGGCAATTAGCGATCATTTATCTTCGCGCCTCTGTCAAAACTGTGTCGTCCAGTTCCAAAACATTTTAGTGGCCGCCATAATTACGGGCCCCTTGATTAATATGAGCGGCCGGGTGAGGTCTTTGTGTGTCAAATTCGGACTCTTTAAGGTGTGAATTAGACGATTTTTCTCGATGATAAAGGTTGACGGACGGACGGAAAACGCGCCTTTGTAGTTAATTATTCACGGTTATCTGTTAAATTTATTTAATTATACCATCGCACTCCGCAGAGGTCGGCCAAAGTCGGATGTTGCCTTTTTAGTTGATTGATGAGTTACTTGCGGCGGTCCGTGCTTGTCTGTTCGCTTGTGTCTTGTATATCTATCATTATTACACCGTTTCGCACACGTTATTAGTTAGTTCTTGCAAAAAAAGAATGAGCAATAGTTCTGCATTAACAATGATCACACCCACTTAGCGTCACGCGAGATTTAAGGTTGTGCTACGAGGATGAAGATATTAATGATGAGTACTTTCTTTTTTAAATAGATTAAACCTACAAAAGGACTAATTCATTTGCCTATATTGTGATAAACACTGTTCTGACTTGCACTGTATTTGTAATGATTGGTTAAAGATGGTGAGCTGGATGGAGAAAATTGTGCATTTCGTTAACAGCGACCTTTAAAATTATAACAAAGCAACGTTCACATACGAATGGCAAGCATCATATAAAGTTTGTGCGATTGACATACAAGTACCGGTACTGGTGGTTGGTCTTTGTTATTGAAGACCGTCTAGGTACCTACCTTTTTGACCTTAGGCTTACCCAAGCCTAAGGTCAAAATTTCTACTATTATTCCCATTATTCAAATATCCTTGTGTCTGTCTCTTTGTGAAAGAATTTCCTTTCCTGGACCTCAAGTTGAAAAAACTTTTAAGTTGTTTATTTCAACCCCATTTTAATATTTAGCTTATTACGATTAATTATTGAAAGTTTTTTTATGATTAATTATTTATAACAACAATTTCCTTCATACGTAAAAATTTAAGTATAATATGAATAATTATTTTAATTCGTTAATTGTAACTTCACTCAAGTTATTAAGTATCAAAAGGTTTAATAATAATATTTCAATTATTCAAACTGCTGATATTCATATACTGACTACTGGGGATGGAAGAGGTCCTGCACGACTCGCGGGACACAAGCCAAACTCACCTGCTCGTGGTGCATTCTGCTAATCAACAAACGAGGCTCTAGTCTGGACCAATCAGCACAAGCCAGCGTGGTGGAAAATGGCTCATATCCCTTATTATAAACCCCTACAAACGACGGCCCCTAGTACCCGGCGGTACCTAAGGCCATGATCACTATGGACCGATCGACGTAGAAATCTTTGCGGGAGGTGTAGGTCCAGCAGTGGACGTCTACCGGTTGAGGATGATGATGATGATGACTGATTATTAACAAAACGATATGTTGTTGCAGTAAAATTTAAAAGCATTTAAAAAAAATCGTTTAACAAAATTAAGGTCGGTCTTCTCGAACGTTCGGAGATCTGTTATCGTCTCAAATTGTAACAGCTTTATCATATTCGCGATCGTGGGAACGAGGTGTGCGCTTTACAGTATCTTAAGGTCCGAGCTCCTTTCATGACTCAGCACTATTGCTATTAACACAACGCCAGATTAGCTTGAACCGTCGCACTGCTTTATGTAACAATAATAATCATAGGGATTCTGTTCCGGTGCGGTTCAACCGTAGGTGGTCGTATTACGTCTAATGAGTAGTTAGGTTTTCTCCTCCGAGTGAACGTGTCATAGATAATTTGATTTAATGGGCAGCCCACGTTAATTATCGAATTAGGTACGTCTCTCATGCAACTTTCGTGTATGGGACTCGGATTTTTATTCTCTTTGTTCAAACACTTTAATCCCCTCCATTGCCAACCCCAATCCCAACGGGTTCCCGCCTTGTATGGCGGAGGGGCTTAGTAACCGTGGCGGGATCGCCCACGGTGAAGCGAAGAGGAACCCACCCAGTCAGCCCGCGTGGAAGAGCTGATCCGAGGCGGCCGCTCCTGGTTAGAGCACCGGTTGGATAACTGGAGCTCACCGGAGCGGACGGGGGCTGCAGGGGCGTTTTCATACTGCCCCTTGCAGCCGAGGTGGAGTCGCGGAGGGAGTACCCTCTGCCACTAACAACGGGTGGCGACAAGCCTAACATCGGATCCGTCGCAGAGAGCCGAGAGCGTTTTCTTTCTTGGCTCACCATATGACATAACCGGTCTTTGCCGCCGCGAGAACGAGTATGCGCATGCATTTCCTCTACATTAAACAAAAAGAAAAATCGTCTTCACTGCGCTGTGATGAACCGCTTGCCTTGTGATATGAAGGTTCCTTATTCAATGGTGGTACGGCTCGTTGCCAAGGATCGTCTATGTAGGTACCACCGCAGCGCCTATTTCTGCCGCCAAAGAGTAATGTGTAAACATTACCGTGTTCCGGTTTCAAGGGCGTTGTAGCTATTGTAATTACTGGTGTAACGAGACAACATTTTATGTCTCAGGCGACGAGCGCAAAGTGTTTATATAATATCATCCTAACTAGCGCCACGTTGTTATGGGCGGGCGTATCACATACCACCAGGTGAACATCCTGCTCTTCTAGTCGCTTAATTGTATAAAAAATATTCAGGAATCAATTAAGGGGTAGCGAGTAAAATTCATCATCCATAACCTCATTGCAATGAGGTTATGGATGATGAATTTTACTCGATCTTACTCGACTTTAACTTGTAACCATGTGCTCATTGTAGATGAGAAAAAAACATTAATTATTTTTAAACCCTTGTTCAAAACGAGGGTGTTATGAAATTCAATGCTTGACAACGGCTTTGGGGTTCACAGCATCACAAATAGCAAGTTCTTTTACGATCTAGAATAATTGATTGAAGAATGACTATCGAGAGTGCATAATTAAAAAAAAAATGGTTTAATTATAAGTGTCAGTAATTTAAAATTTTTATTTGAACCAAATAACTTTCGTTTGAATTAATTATGTAATTAATTATAAACATTATTCATATGAATGTTAAAGAGTAAAATTACTTGAAATAGATAAAGCAGGAACTGTTAATTTAGATTCCAAGTTTTATTGGTTTAAGTGAAACTTTATAATCTCCAATGTTCCTATCACAGTTTCAGTAGAGTATGAGAGATCATTAAGAGGAGCAAGATGAGATCATGCTACTATTACCTCTGTCCTGTGTCGTAATATATCTAAAATTGAAAATAAGAGTAATTTAGTAAATTTCTAGTGTCTGTTCTCTCTTTGTGTAGCTTATTCCGCGGTATAAGTATTTCTGCAGCAAAGTCATGGTGTATACAGTGCTGTTATGGTTGGAAGGAACCAGAAACTAATGAAATGAAGGAGGACGTGGTACACAACGTACAGGTGGAGGATGAGCGTTATGTATTGACATCCAAACCGTATTTGGTTTTTATAGGCAGACGCACTTCTTAATACCTGGCGGCAAAACGAGATAATCTGTTTATAATATTGCTAATAAATCTTCCTCTCATTTTTGCTTTATCGTTCTACATAGTGATTTTTATTAAAACTAGTTTTATGTTTTTTTTTTAACTTGCATCATTTGTAATCTTTAATTAAAAATGTATAAAACCCATTAAGAACGGAAAAAACTTTGCAGAACGAGATTAGTAGTATTAAAAATCGTTTTTCTTCGAAGTCTATTTCAAATCTAGAAACCGTAAGCTACTGCTTTGTGATATTGCATTTGAGGTCCAAAAAATTTAAACCCCTTTAAGACCGCGTTGCCGGCGAGGTCACTCATTTATAAACAATATGTCAGTGACGTAAGCTTCTTTAGAGGCACAGATTTATTGCTAGTGACGTACCCCTGCACAACACCTGAACAGTCGACAGCAAAATTTTATAATAAAAAAAAAGATTTCATACATTTGTTTAAATTAGTAAATACCGCTATGCCCATTACAAGTAATAGATGTTTTTAAGATGATGGCAAACGCAGAAGCAAAGATGCCATTACACCACATATATAGCATTAATACGATTTTTTGATTCATGTTCATACATTAATGTATTTTTTTTTTTAAATATTTAACTTTGTTTAGTGAAAACGAATTGTCAAATTGAAATTTTGTCGTTGACAAATAAAGTAAATTAGCTTTAAATAAAATGCAACATTGAAACAAAATAAAATCTCATATATATATTTTAGAGAAGTATAAAGAACGAACACTGACAACCATCTTTTGATTAGCTGTTTTATATATCATTAGATTCAATAGGAAAAAAAAACTATTCTATTTCTTACATTTACTTCGAGACATAGTGAGTTCATTTGGCGCAGATGAGTAAGAACCCCATGACGGCTAGTCACATAAACATAAACGTCCGACGATAAGATATTCGTCAGCTCTGTCCTTTCGTGACCATAGGAGCTGTAAACACTAGAAGCACCTCAGTGTATGCTTTGTTTCAGGCTCCTCCCCTCCCCTCTTCAGAAGGCGTCTTCACTCCAAGAGGATGGATAAAAGAAGGAAATGGAATGAGAATGACTGAGACATGAAGTTTGTGTAAGATAAGTATGGAATGAAAGACGGAGGAATGATAGAGGATAGTTAAGGAAATAAGATGGAACAAAAGAGATGATAAGTGATTGATAGTACAAGGCCCTGACCCAAAACACGCAGTGGGAACTATAAAAAAAACTCTAGAAGCAACACAATTTCTGCTTCTCTTTCTGAATGTAATGAACATTATTAAACAGAAAAAAAATATTTTAATGCTATATCTATTGGTGGTAGGTCTCTGATGCCGGAGACCGTCTAGGTACTCCCACTACTACTATTTCTGCCGTGAAATAGAAGTGTGTCTCGGCGAGCAAAATATAGTGCAGTGTATGTTATCCTAACGTCACGTTGTTCTGGAGCGTATCACTTATCTTGTAGCTTAATTGTATAAAAAAAAGAGTCAAGGTGTATTGGTGGTAGTTTTGTTGAACCTGTCGAGCTAGGTATTGCACCCACAGTGCACGTTGCAGTATTACAGCTGTCAACTTACGAGCGGGTATTCTTATCGAGTAGGCTTCATCGTCCACGATCAACTTTAAATTGTAACCATGTGCTCATTGTAGATGAGAAATAATATTAACGTTTCAAACCCTTATCCTGAATTAAATAAAAAAAGTATCGATACGAGCCGTTCGCAGCGCTGCCGTTCATTTCCGACACAACTTGATTCAACCCGTTCAGCTTACTACTACAAACACCTTACGTCCGTCCCTCTCGTCGCTTCGCGCGGCGTCGTGCCTTGCGCTCGCACGTCGGCGAAGTGCCTTTGTGGTGCCGGCGGCTCCTTTGATGTGGCGAGGCACCGCCCACCGCCCGCCGGACGCCCGCCGGACGCTCGCCGGACGCCCGCCCGTTGTTAATTCGTCACACGATAATGACAATGCTTTTAATTACTAGCGGAAATGTCGGATTGCAAAATATCTATGCCCGTAAGTTGTATCGCTAAACCGTCTATTAACTTAATTAAGTTGGTTTTCGGTTAATGAATGAAACTTAATGATTTTACGGTTAACTTTAATGAATGTGAGTTTAGACGTCATGCTTGTTATACCGTCTCTATGTGTCGCGGACGTTACATCAAGCTTGTTTGTATTTCCATTTACTATCCATTGTTTAAGACAACTTCTTGTCTCATATTATTCTTCTAAATTCATCATCCTTATATATACTACTCTAGCACATTCGGGGATCATATTATAATGGGATTCTGTATGTATTATTTTAATTCAATTACGATTTGAACTATTTCCTTAATAAAGTATAAACCTAATAAGAATAATATTTCGCTATTAATTGAAGTTCTGTTCGTTCTATGTGTTTATAGAATATTTATTACAATCCTATGTTACTTTAGTTCAAAAATGTTTGTTTCCATATTTTCATACTACTGGCATTGTACTCATTTCCGTCCGTTCAAAAACGTCGTGGGTGTCTTCAAGAAATAACCAATGAGTTGTTTCTATGCTGATGCTCTTTATTCCAACATATTTGTCGCCATTTACTACTATGGAGTAGGGGGCATACTGAAGAAGTTTGAATTAATCCATTTTAATTATTCAATTACAGATCACAACTTAAACTAACGATGCGTAAAGAAATGTTGATATTACTTTCAAGTATTGAAATAAAGTAGAAAATGTTACTTGATTAATTAAGGAACAATAGAGGCGATAAAACCGTTACGAGGCGTATGTTTGATTTGATATGTTACCAGTAACTGAACATACGGAGCAGGAGGATAACCGAATGCCAATGCATTCTACACTCGCGCTTACGTAATTACAGGCGGCCGCTTCAAAGGAGCCGCCGCGGCGAGCGGTTTCTTTGTAGTCTAATAAACGAGCTTTAACCCTCAAGCGAAAACGAACCGTCACGTATACAACATAAACTTGGTTTCTAAAGTCTCCTTAGGAGTTTCCTTAACACCTTAGCAGAGTAAAGGGTCATATCAGTTAGGGATTTTGCCACGGATATGTCAAAAAGAGATTTTATTGCGTCTCTAAATGAGGGACCGCACGGAGAGCGAACGAATTGGGTCGTTCCGATGCATCGCCGGGCTCGGAGGCTGTTTGAGATTGATTTAAACAGGGTTATGATTATCCGCAGCCTGTATGCGCTTGTACGTAAATAAATAATGTTCCTGTGTGTCTGGCTGAATTACAGCACTGGGATTTAAAACTGTAAAATTTAGGTAAACTAGTGTATCTCTCAACCGATTCCTATTTTCTGTCTTATACATTGATATCGACAGGTAGATCCAATCGGTATTTAAATGGTATATCTTAAATATAAACCTATTACTCTTTTAGCAAATATCTATTTTCTTCTTAACGTTAGTGCCGTCCTTTCTTCTCCCACTTCGCTATATCTTGAACATCGTTATCCAAAAGATCGCAGCTCTTAATGTCGTTCATGACACATCGTAGTTTCGGTATTTCCCTTCGTTATATTCCAGGTATGTTAAGGTTACAGGTTGCACAAATTATCTATATATAGGAATAAGGATATCAACAGTAATAATATCAAAATTATAAAATAAACCGAATTATTATTGAAACCATGTTACATGACAAATTAAACGATGTCTCGAAAGATAATCGATTATACTATACCTTTGTTTTTTCAAAAAAAAAAATTATGTACCTATCATTAATTAGTACATATATATTTATCCATTAATTAATATCCGCAATGTTTCTCATTTTAAATCTTCCCAAGATTTGGAGTATACAATACAAATATATATATTTGATAGTATTATAAAATTTCATTAGCATACTAAATATATTTATCTTATCTGTGTATGTATCTGTTTTTATTTATATTTCATTAAAAAGAAGTAATGAAGTTATCAAACTATCAATATTTGTTTTAATGTCTTTGAAGTTATAATTTAATCGCGTGCATCGGCGCCGTAACCACATGTTATGCGTTTAATTTTCTTTTTAAAGGCCTTTACACAAAACCATCGATCGTGTACCGGTAAACACCATCGCCTCACACGGAGAGGTCATTATAGCCTCAAAATCACACAGGCCAATTGGTCGGATGAAATTATTACACGTAACGCGGGAAAATCCGCTTTTTTTATACAACAACTGACAACTTAATTTCTGCCTTCTTTGCCTTGACTAAATACTTCGAGGTCATTAGTTTCGTTATGAAGTTTTTTTTTTTAAGTTTATTCCTTTATTCCATTTTTGTTCATTTCCCATGCCTCATTATTTCATTCTGAAATTGTAAAAGTTCTGGTTAATGTAAAATGGTAGTGCAAAATATAACAGGATTTAATGGTAAGCGATACGATCGTCCGACGAATAATATAGCTCCAGTTAAGATGAAATAGACTGCATTACATTACGCTCATCGCTTTGAGACGTTTGAAGTTAAGTGTTGCTTCTCCAGTGATTACACTACTTACCACGTCCCACAAGCCGAAACACGGTAATATTTGCACACTACTGTTTGGCGCGAGAAACAGAAGCTGCATTGATGTCTACGTAAACGACCTCTGGCAATACATCCTTTGAAAATGACCATCTATAAATAACAACTGTTCATCCGGAAAGTATTTAAAGTTTTATAACAATAAAACATATTTACGATATTACTATATATACTGCTTTTAATAGTTTCATTACCATCAGCTCACATATTGTAGTTTAATAATCACATTTATTCTTACAGAATTATTTCCTTAGCTATCGATAATAATTGCACTTCGTGTTTCTCCACCAAATCATCATCATCAGCAGCCGATAATCGTCTACCGCTGGACGTCCTTCGCTGCTCGCATCTAGCGGCTTCTCGTAAAACACCGGAGACTAGGGGCCATCTTTTGAAGGGATTCATATTAAGAGATTTGGGCTATTTCCCACCACTCTCGCCCAATGCGGGTTGGTGGAACCAGAGCTTCCTTTATTGATTAGCAGAGTGCACCACGAGCAGGTGAGGTTGGTTTGGGTCCCGCGAATTGTGCGGGACCCCTTACACCCAATACTCCAGATGAAATAACTAGATTGTATGTAACAATACTTAAACGTCATACTTAACACAAAAGAAGAATAGAGGAATATTGTATGCCATCAAACATGTCATTCAAGTACTTGACTTTATAAAGAATTGATGTTAAGAGGGACGGATTTTCCGGAGGGTAGAGGGGCTATTGATAACGTAGAGATGTAATGTTTATTGCAAAAGAACTAGGCACAAGAATCTCTTTTCTAATTTCCTTTATTTCATAGACTATCCTCCAATTGCCAACCCCCATTAGGCCAGCGTGTTGGGAAATGGCCCAAATCCCTCCATATGAATCCTTACCCAATTGATGAGGGAATATTTGGATGAGGCCTACGTCAAGCAGTGGACGTCTATCTGATGATGATGATGATCATGAACTAATACTTTACTTCTATGAACGTACACACAGAGCACTCAAGCTGGTATACGATGACAGCTACAACACAGCAAAGCTGTTTCGCTAGATATTCACAATATGCCGGTGATAGCCAGATTTGACAAAACTACCATCTACTAACATCCACAAAATATGGTATCGGAACCGTACCAGGGACCTTCTGTTCACTTTAAGGCATAGAATATAATACGATATTTTTTATTTCATTGAAATAAGTGGGATGTTCACCTGATGGCAAGTGACGCCTGGCCATAGCAATGTGGCGCTAGTCAGGATGTTATACACCCACCACATTGCGCTCGTCGCCTGTGACATAAGATGTTGAGTCTCGATACCGCAGTAATCGTGTTACCCCAGTGCTTCATCATTATTACCAGTTAACGACAGCCCACATACGCCCAAGAAATGTTTTCAGATATTCGTCAACAACAACAATTATCATTAAATAGGCCTTGTATATGTTCATTTTACGAGCAAAACCGGTAAGATTGTGTCTGATGATGCAGGCGATCTACCTTGTACATAGTTTACTCGTTAAATTTTGTATCAGAAAATCGAGGTCTTAATTAAAGGCAAGACTTCATCCGATAGTCTTAGAACAAATTGCTATCCAATCCCGCGCATGCTCGGTGAAATAATAGATCATTGTTTGGCCCCAAGTGACGTTTCCACATTGTATCGAAACTAATAGAGACAAGTTGGTAAAATGTTGCCTAAGTAATAACTTATATTTTTTTTTATTCTACGAAGCGACGAGACTAGTGAGACGTTGATATGATAGTAGGTGATACGTCCATAACAAAGTAGCGATGGTTAGGATGTTATATACTGCACCGTATTACGCTCGTCGCTTGACACATAAAAGTCTCGGTACCCCAGTCACGCTCCTTCAAACTGGAACACAGTAATGTTACCGCACTACTGTTTGTCGGCTATAACAGGCGCTGCGGTGGTACCCACCTAGACCGACCTCCACAGCGACCTCAAACTTCACGACCATTGCGGAACACTTCAGAGAGTGCTTCGAATCATACTTCGACAAGGCGTCGACTCAGCTCGAACCCTCTAGTTGGCCAAAGCGGCCGACTACGAGCCGTCCTCGAATCCCAAGACCAATAAGCGCAGACCACGGCATGCGCTAATTCCGTCATCCCCAGGGGTCCCTCACACCACACACGACGAACCCACAGTCACTGACAACACCCACGTCACCACACACACTTCGGACACTACCAACACGCTCCAAATCTCCGCATCACGCCGCCCTCGCTTCAGAACGCGGCGCCACAGGTACTCATACACCGCATACACTAAGTACAGCCGCGATCAGGGGCGGTTCTCACCGCCCAGAGATTCCGATACAGGCGAAGGTAGTCGGGGAACGGGTCCGCGCCTGCCTTCGATGACCGAGTAGATTCGCCAGAGTAACCTATAACCAGACACACGTCATAAAAATTCCGCCGTCGGATAACTACACTACAAGTAGTACACATTTTGTAAACAGGCCGTGGATCCGGGTCCACGCGCCCAATGTTAGTAGAGCTGTAATAGTCGAATGGCTTGCAGCGCTGACACCGTGACGAATCGAGACCCACCTAGACCACTGTATATGCTTTCATTTACATGGTAATATTAAAGATATATCGTCAGCCTTCACTAGTTGGAGAGCCACTTTAAGAAGAAGAAGAAGAAGTATAGTAACAAGCAATAAGGTGTAGGAAGTTTTGTTGAATTTTTGATTCTTTGCAATGGAAAATAATAGATACATTTAAAGTTCACCGCAAAGTATCATATGTTATCCAAACCACTAAACAACAAATCAGGATTTTTATGATTGTATAGACTACGACCTGATCACGATTCTACCTGATCTTATGCAGCAGTATAATCTTTTGGTATAGCATTAGTCTAGAAAAAGCTTACGCACGGTACTTTTAATAATTCTTCTTACATCTGAACGGGAAATACGAACGACTCCTTTAAAAGTGTAAAAGTAGTACTTATTTATGTTATTCCGATGAAATGGTGCTCATCGAATACGATGTGAACGTCACTAGGGATCATTATTAAAGAAGCGATCTCTCGGCCACCCAACGTGGTTATCCTCCTTCTCCCTTGCACCCAGCACGGACCTCCGTAACGAGAGCTAACAGGGAAAGGCGAATCGCCGCAATATGAAGTCGATTTTTTTACACCGTTACCATGTAGTGTGTTTGTAATAAATCGATTACACTGCTACGTATAATCGATTGCGACCGTATTAAAATTGCATTAATTCGCGCGCATTCGATATCTCGGCTCCGGCTCGGAAACGATTAATCATATCGGGAAGCGGCGAATAATCTGTTTGGTATCGAATGATCGTGTATTTTTTTTAAAAAAAAACACGCTAAAGTCAAAACAAAATTAGTTTTTAACAACCATTTTAAAATCGATTTTCTGTGCTGTTATATTATATATCCAATAAGACTTACTTGCATACTAATGATGGTTCAAACTTCTTAACACAAGCAAATGTAAGAAGTGTGGAGCTGTAAGATAATTTTTATATGATTCTGTCATTATCTTCGATTTTCAAGATATTTGAAAGTTGCACTAAATAAGAATCTACAAATATTTATTATTAATAAACATATAATACATTTTTACCCGCCAACACACGCTACATGCATATAATATAAATAATATCAATGCCTCTTTATTACTCCTGAATCAATTTCCGGAAAGCCACCAAAGTTTACGATACATGAAATAACTTATGTTATTAAACTTATTAATTTCGAAAAAAAAAACTATTATTAAAATTTCTAGCCTCAAGTGGCAATGGGCAGGACACATCGCTCGAAGGACTGACAGCCGATGGGGCAGTAAAGTCCTCGAATGGCGACCGCGTACCGGAAGACGTAGTGTTGGCAGGCACCCCACCAGGTGGTCTGACGATCTGGTGAAGGGAGCGTAGGTTCGATCGATGTGGAGATCTATGAGGGAGGCCTATGTCCAGCAGTGGACATCTGTCGGCTGATAATGATGATGATGAAATGAAGAGAAATTTTTAAAGAAACAAAATTATACTCATGTTGGTTTCCATCTGCCTCCGTGACGCGGCGGCTAATCGTTTGCATTATAACACGGGGGTCCTTGTTTTCATTAAAAGGCCACAAGGGGTGGAGTTTGGACAATAGTAAGGTTTTTTTAATAATCTCTTAGATAACCACTACTTCTTATTGTAATCTGCTGCCATAATAGTATTACTGTGTTACTAGTGTTTACATATGACGGCTTAAGTTTTCTGCGCGGACACGCTACATCATCTCCAGCCTCATTGTCACATAAAATTGTGGGAAACTGTGATGAAATGTTCAAAATCATCATCTTTGCTAGCATCTAGGCTCTTCATAGCTTAACCGCTGCTTTTGTTTGTCCTCGCTGTAATATAGTATACATTCATGACTTTCATTCGCCGGAGACCATCTAGGTATCCCAGTAACGCCTATTACTATAAGCAAATAGTTGTAAGTTAACATTTCTGACATTTCCTTTTGAAAGGCACTGTAGCTTATTAAATTACAGTGATACTAAGACGTATAATCTTGTATTTCTATTTTAAGCTATGAGGCTATGAGATGAATAAAACGTGCATTTTTTAGTGATGCAAGCTCATAACAGTAAGATGCTAATATTGATTTCGTGCGCTCCATTGAAGGTCATCCTTGTCTTGCAATATCCTTGTAGACGTATCTCAACATCTCTTTATACTTAGTAGACACAGGGATGTTTACACAATAGCATATTACTTTCATCGCACTTCTTTCACTAATAACTTGCAATTCACCTGATGGTAAATGAGCACGAATATCATTTACCATCTAATGAAAATTAAACATTATTTATCTAGACTAGTGACAGGCGACCTAGGCATTCAAAAGAGCGGAATTACACAAAACATAATTTTATTCATAGAACTTTCTTTTGTAGGAGTCATTATCAAAATTATTCGCTCAAGCTTGCATTTCTCAAACAAATGTTACTTTTACTACCGTTACCTAAATAAAAATTGATACCAACCTCATAAAGATATTATATTTATTAAAAAAAATTATAAATATTACTTAGATAATAAAAAAAGTATTTATAATAATAACAACAAATACCCCATTGAAGTGAACATTGGCGTTGCACTGCTTCGGAAAATAAGGGTAAGTCAGGTTTGTATGCTGCTATTAATTTAAGGCGAGATTCTTATTGTCTACCTTCTATAAGGTCTTAATGTTTTCCAATTTTCATAGGTTTATGTTTAAAAAAAATTTAATCGACTCTTTTAATAATAAGTAATACTTCGTGACTGTATTGAACAGTTCGCGGAAGAGCCGCAGTCGAGAAGTCGAAGCTGCCACATGGGACTCGTGAGTTGCAACATGCCGACCACTGATCTAGACGGTCTGCGGCAACATAGACCGCCTAAGTTCGCGTATACAAACAGCCGATGTTGCATTGATTGTTGATGATAGTCATCGCAACGCAACCGCATCGCTCACGCAACGTTGCATCACCGCGGCGTATCGACAATCGCCGCCTATCAAAAACCGCTGATCCATTCGCGAGTAAAAACGCTTCAAATAAAAAAAATGGAAAACATCTTGCAATATATCTGATGAGTTGAAAGAGTATAAAGATTGCAGATTATCTATTAATCTTAAAAAAAAATTGGTGAAGCCGTTCGAAAGTTACTGCATACACAGTAACACACAACACCCCTTTCGTTTTAGTCATGTTAATTGTAATTACTAATTTTCCAAATAAAGTCTAGTTTCCTAAAGCGATGGAAGAGTTGAAAAAACGTTTCCATAAACATTGTGTGCTCTCAGGGTAGTAGATATCCGAAGGTATACTTCCACGTAAAATGTAGAACGAACAAAGAGGAATACGTTTTTGTTTCGTCACTTAGTCGCAAATACCAAGGAGTTATATAAAAAATATAAACAAAATGACCAAAAATTAAAAAAAAAACTAGTGTGTTTCCCACGCGGTGTAAGTGAAATTTTGTATTATGGTAAATTTTTAAGAGAATGAGATGAATACACTATCGAAGTGATATACATTGGTTAAAGTAAGAAAGAACGAAAAAGAGAGATAAATTTAATAATTTAAAACGCTTTAGTAAAGATCGAAATTGTTCTATAAAATTTTCTTGTATATTTTTCCATAGTTCGGGCTCGCCCCTATACGGCAGGAGAGTAGTGGAGATGCTACGAACCATAACACAGAGAAGAGATGAAGGTAACTGTACAAGAAACGCGTTTTATCTCATTTCCTCGCAGCCTAAACCAGATAAATACGTCTATAGTAGTCAGTTTTTCGTTACACTTTTCCGTTTCATATATACCAATTCACGTTATCCCAAATGAAGGTTTCACTATAATTTAAAAAAATAAAAAATTGTTAACCACGCTCCGTGTGCACTCGCTAACATGTCGCCTGGCTTACCGCTGCTCGACGGCGCCGCCACGACTCCGACTTTCGCACGCCTTCAGCCATCACCGGCGCGGGTTCGGTCTGATGGCGGTTCGTAATGGGCGCCTCCGCAGTCACGTCGCCCGATTGCGACGATCAATCATCCGAACATGTCGTTTCGTATCAAACACGAAGCGGCGGTGAGATTTTTGTGTCCCGTTAAAATGTTTAGCGCTGGCCCCGATTGCCTGCCGCGTTTCGTGACGCTCGCGACGGCATCAGCAATTGCCGGCTGAAAGCTGTGACAGCTCTTTAATTATACGAGATAAACACTCGACAGGTACGGGATAGGATAAAACAGGCTGTTTTGGTAACGTTTTTAATGTGAAATCATAATCGATTATAGAAAGAGGGGTTCAAAGGTGAAAGACGCGCAATGTCTCGGAGTCGAGGACAATCACATAGATTATCTCCTCCTTCTTATCTTTCCTGGGCCTGCCTAGAGCAAAACTTGTTGTGCCGAGTAACCTACCACCGAAAATGTAGAAACAGTCAATATTTCAAAAGTTTCTCATTTAGCCAGTTGTCATGTTAGGTTCTTATAGTATCTTATATTTATATTCTCCTCTATCCAATATATCTGTACTATATCTATAGAAGAATATCAATGTAGTGCATATTTCTGTTATAGATTATCTTCTATACAGAGGAAACCATTTATTATACAAGTCAGTAATTTATCTAATAAATAAATGAAACGCACATTGATATCATTAGTTTTTCGGTTTTTTTTTAATTTAAATAAGCGACGAGACGAGCCGGATGTTCACCTGATGGTAAATAACACGTCTGCCTCTGACAAAATGACTTCGACAACGCCTTCAATCCGGAACACAATAATATTTGCAAAGTACTATTTGACGGCAAAATAGGTGCTACGGTGGTATCCACCTAGATGGTCTTCAGCACCAGAGAACTACCACCAGTAAAATCTATTACACTCGACCCCTACCATTTGATAATCCGAACTTCTTTCCTTTCTTACTTCTCTACATAATGTTAATTTCGTTTATGTTAACGGCTTATGGTTGGTTTCGGCTGCCTAAGACGATTAAGGTAGATACCAGAATAGTTTCCGCCGCCAGTGTAGTACACAAATCTTATCGTGTTCCGGTTTTGAATGGCGCTGCACTTACTAAAATTAATGGTGTAAAGAGACTTAATATCTCATGTCTTAAGTGTGTACCAGCTAATGTGATGTAGTGATTGATATCCTGCCCAGTGCCACACTGTTACAGACAGACGTGTCACTCATCATTTGGTGAATATTATATCTCTGCGTAATTTGGTTAAATAGTTTCTATTCAATTACTTAAGGGTTTTGATTGTCCTAGGTTTTAAAGAAAATTTATGGACTTTTCATATTCAATTGTGACAACCAGTGTAGAATATTCTCACTACAATAACTAGACGTTTACATTGATTGTAATTAGCCTGTTAATAAAGTAATTTTAAAGTATTTCTTCGTAGACATAGAAATAATTGAATTATATTAAAGACATATTATAATCAGATGTTTTATATTGCACATTGTCATGCCACTGCACGGTGTATGGATTTACATGAGTTGGAGTGGCAAGACGATATGGTGCCTCTCACTCTAAAGGGGCGTGGCTTCGCCGAGTCTTGGCCCACGTATTTAGAGCCCTCTATGTGAGGTCCCGATGGTAATTTATTAACCGGGCCCCACAAATACTGACTTTCGAAACATACCATCCATTTTCAACTGATGGTTATATGAAATTATTAAAGACCTTTTTTTACGTTCGGCCTCTTTCACATAGCGGTGCGAATTCATGCTAATTAAGACATCACGATGATTCTATTAAAATATTATTATTCCTTTTGTTACAGACACAACAGACAACTGCATTTATCGGTTATATATTAATTTTAATTTAATTAGTAGAAGTAATAACGTAGCCAAGCCCATTGTGCACAAGTTTCTAAACAATGTAACTTTATGGGAGATATAACTGATGTCCGTTAAATTTTTATTTAAATTCAGTTATCAATTATAGAACTAATTAGTATTAAAAAGAATGTTTTTTTTTATTCAGTTAAGCGGCAAGAGGGAGACGAAGTGCTTAGTAATAACTAATGTTTGCCTTCAATTTATGATAATTATTTTTCCCGTATTTTTTTTTCTATTCCTTTCACAAGTCAAAATCATATCACTTTAAAGTTTCTTACTTGAAATTTTTTGCGCTATATTGTTACTACATACATTTTTTTTATTCGACTACTTGACAAGACGAGCAAGACGTTCATCTGATGGTAAGTGATACTCTGCCTCATAACAACGGGGCGCTGGTTAGAATAGTATACACTGCACCACATTGCGCTCGTCGCCTGAGACAAAAAGTTTAGCCTCGTCTAGTGTCTCGCCTAGTGTCTTACCACCAGTTTATGATTATGTCTTCCGCTTTTTTGAATTGTGATCTAACAAATAATGTTTTTTGAGTGTAGTTTTATTATGTAATTTTAATTACTTAAAGTTGCTACAATTTTAATTACCTTTTTCTATATGAAAAGCATAGCATATGTTTCTTTGTATTTTGTGTTTCTATGATTTACATAATTATGTGAAAAATATTCCTTAAGGAAGTTGTAAAGTAAATTTCATCTTAGTTATATACATATATATTGTAGTTCCGATTCAGGTTTTGTAGTTCTAAGTAACCTTATTATTTTTTGTGAAAGATTTGTGATTCACAATGTAAATAGTCTAAATAAAAGACAATTAAGTATGCGCAACATTTTATTTATGCTGTGCTTCAATAGGCTATGGAAATGGGAAAAAAAGTAGAGTAAAAATCAAAAAAAAACCATATGCTTGTTTGCGTAATTTTGAAGGATTATGAGTACGTTTATCTAGACGTACTCATAATCTTTCAGATTCTTTAGAGATGAAGAATTATTTTTCAACAACCTTCTACAAAATTTAAAAATTCCTTTGGGTACAAAACCGTATTGTTTTCTATTTAGGAAAATAACGTTGACATAAAATAGAAACAAAAACTACTTATTTTTCCCCCATCATAAACTTGCATTGCTTGCATAAAACTTATAACATTATTGGCTATTAAACTTGAGAATCTGTAATCTTTTTGTATTTTCTTCGAGTTTCCATCTAGTAGCTTGCTTCTTAATACACACAGGATCGAAACTATATTAATATGAGCTAGATGTCGCTTAATGTATAAAATTAATGTAGGGCATTTCATTCACTAGTTTAAAAGGCACTTTAAGAAGAAGAAGATTCATATAAGGTAAACACACAGAATCTGCACAAAACTTCTTAAATAGTGTAAATATTTATGATTCTTTTAATTAATAGACCTAATATCTTCCAAGTAGACAATGACTAATTACTTTATTTATTAATTTATTTGAATCTTTCACTTTAAGATGAATGATGTTGAAAGCTCGCTACTCCTTAATAGATGGCGTAATAAACAGATTTATATGAGTTTTTAAAGGTAACATTAAAAAAATTAATAAAATTATTTTAGACAAGTTATTATTCAGAAAATGAGATGTACTTCGTTATTTTTATTTTATTAACAAAAAATATTTATTGCTTTATATAAAAACACCTTTAAATGTATTTTATAAGTTTTATGCATGCCGGCTTGTTATTGTAACTATAAACTTGTACTTTAAAAATGGACAAATAAATAAATATTAATTATATATTTATTTAATACCAAAAATAATATTTGTAATAAATGATTTGGGTATTATTGTCATTGTAGCTAAAGAAGAGATGTTACTTATGTTACTGTGGCTGAACACATAATACTCCTTCGCTTCTTCTTAGTAAAGATAAAAGTGTTATTGTTTCTTTTTGTCTGTAATTGTTGTGACGCTTTATTGGTGTTTTTATTTTGTTAGTAATTATAAGTGTAGTGTCGAATACAACAATGAATAATCAACTTATAGAAAAAGTGATAAAAACAAATAACGAAGAGTGCCCAAAATTAACATTTGAAAATCCGTTAATAGATGAAAATGTAACGAAAGCTCTCTCAAAAAGTTTTGTCAAAATTTTAAAAGTATCGCAGTCAAGTTCAAAAATTAACACAAATCTTCGTTTGTCTATATTGGAGAATATAAGAAAAATATGCAAAATCGAACCCGATGATCATCTTAAAATTGAAGAAAGTCTCACAAAAATGCTTTCAGAATTTCATTGCACAAATTTAAATCAAAAGAATGATTTAAGTTCAGAAGAATCAGTGAAAAAAGCTTTAGACGCCTTTCTATTGCGTAGAATTGAAGACTGCGAAATTACTTCTTCTTACAGGTCTAATTTAAACCCAGAAGTTATACAATCATTAATCAATCTAAAAGAGAACCATGTGTTCAATACGCTTTCAGATGATGTTATACATTGGGATATAAAGGATTCTAAATACATGTGCATTCTAAAAGAAATTTTTCAAAATGAAAACATTTTTGAACAAATACAATTGTTAAATGATATTTCAATCAAAATGATACCTGAGATAGAAAAGATTTTTTTAGAAACTTGTTCTCATATTATTAGGAATAATATAACAGATGTTGAAGACTTATTTTGCAACAATGATTATTTACAGCATCTAGCAAGAACATGCGCAGTTTCATCAAAATGTTTCAAAATTTGTTCATCTGTATTAAACTTTATTTTCATAACAAGCAATTGTGATATTAATATAAGGAATTTTATATCGAGTGTTCATTCAATCGGTTAAATCAATAAGTCCACATATTGCATTTACTGTGTTGTATCCAACACACTTAGGACATGTAGCTTTAATATTAGATTTTAATGTTGAAATTTTACCATTATACCTAAGGGAAATCTATATAAAAAGAGCTATTTATTATTTGAAAAAGGTCCATGAAAATAATGAAACTGATTTAATTATGTTATTCTCCCATTTTCCTATTTGGTTTGATATTTATTATGATCCTAAATATTCCTCCAATTAAATCATTATTGAAACATCACTTTGAGTAATGACTGCCATTAAATGTTTGATTAGAAAGAACCTGTTTATGTCCTAATTGTTGTATCAATATTAATCTTTAATGTCTTTGCTTGTTAGTGTGTATATATAACTTATAAAAAATCAATGTCATTAATGTATTTACTATGATAATAAAATATTTGTTCTGTACATAAACAGGATAATGATTCTTTTAAGTTTTAGTGTAAGCTGTATTGCATTGTGTGGTGTTAATGTAAACACAAGTTATTTTTAATTAAGAAATCAAACCATACTTGGGTTTTTTTTTTAATAAAATGTACCATCTAATGTTATTTTAACCATTGTTATATTGGATCAACAGTCTACCCTACTTAAGTAATAAATATAGAAAATAAGGAACTATTGCAATATGAACACATTTGTTACAGGATAGTTTAACTGCCTCCTCGATACTGGACATGCACTCGCTTTGTCACACGGATGCCATATCCACATATAAATTTATTGGAAGAGTAATATTTTTAACAGTATGGCATACAAGAGTAGAAACATTCTAAGGAGGTGTGAAAAAACATTTTAAAGTATTTTTTACTAAAAACATGGTATAAATGAAATAATAGAAAACAAAACTATTTATTAGAGCAAAGAAAATTCAAACAATCCCATATCAGCAAGTTTTTGCAGTAGAGTGTTACTGTTTTTGCTTACTACTTGTGTTACACCTGTCTTACAGTAGCGTCTTATAAAACTACCCAATAGCTTCTTGCAGTTTTTAGAAGTAGTATGTTTATTACTCTTCAAGTGCAGATGGGTGGTGTCCCAATATGGAATCAACTGATTGCATGGTCCACAATGGTACAAATCGGTCTTCACCTAAAAAAATATTGTGCTTTGGATTACTTGTGATGATTATTAACATGCTAACTAAATCAAACATTTGTTTATCGTTTGCAATTTTACACACGACAATATCTATGTAATAATTTTAGAAAAAATTTATAAACTCTCAAAGAGAAAATTTTATTATTCTAGGGAACGTTCAACTGATGGTAAGTGATAAGGCGTCCATAGCAATGTGGCGCTTGTTGGGATGTTATACACTGCATGACATTATACGTCGCCTGAGACATAAGATGTTGAATCTCGTTACCCCAGTAGTTACGCTAACTATAGTGCCCTTTAAAATGAGACAGTAATGTTTAAACAGTACTGATTGTCGGCCGCTAACAGGTACCTACCACCAGTGAATAAATAACATATATAAAATAGCATTAAAATTATTTTTGTTAATATGAAACATCTAAATATATACAAACACCGTCAAACTAAAAAAATGTACTTTGTTATTGTCTTATAATATCGGCGAATTGTTCTAATATTACCTACATTAGAATCATTAGGACAATAAATAATTTATTTACTTTAGTATTATAACTAAAAATTGAACTAAGAGCACATTTTGGGTTTATACTACACTAACGAGATGTTGCTCGAGATTTTGTGATATGACGTTTTATTATTTAGCGTTGAGATAAAAATACGTATCGAAATCATACATAAAATACAGATATTGACACTGAAATTAAATTTTAATACTAGTTAAAAAAATAGTAATTCTCTTAACAAATGCCGTCTGGGCGGGTATAATGTCAGCGCCTATTTTATTGGTAAAAAAAATAAACATATATGCTTTATAACTTGAAGTTACTAGTGAAATTATCACTATATATCTTACAGTGATAATCGCTTTACAATTTTGTTTAAAAATCCTATCTAGCGTCGCATTGCTAAGAGCTGACGTTACGCATATCACCAGACATATGCTGAATGTATTGCCTCTTTATTTTATAGAACTGAAATAAACTGTCCACGATATAATATAAATACAAAGTGCATTTACTAAGTAAACATTAAACACTTTAATTTTTTTAAATCTAAAATAATTCCGTAATGCAATAGCTAAAGGTTAATATTACCTTCCTTATAAATTCATTGGCGAGATTAATCTGTTCGTAACGATTAATCATTAAGAGACATGATGTTAGTTTTATTCTATGTAGTTTTGACAAACAATGTTCTTTGATTTCTGACTTTTTGTATATTTCGTCACATACTAGACATTTAGTTTTTTTATCTTGTACTTGTTTTATGAGCAGAAAGCTTTCTAGATCCATAAATATATTATTATTAATGCAAATAAAATTAAGGTTGTTGTCGATTAAAACATTTGTAATGACTGCGTGAAGAGGTTTTGCTCCCGGTGTACACCATATTTGATTGTCGTGTCTCACACCTTTCTTCAAACCTTTAGTTAGTAACATGCCCTGATGAATTGTACCCCTCATATGTTCTTTAAAAACTATAAGACTTGCAGACACATAGACGTCACATAAAGAACAGTAACCTTTACTACCCTTAGCATTTAACTTAATAAAGTGATTTTTCCCATACTTGGCTAATTCAGACCTGCGTTTGCCGTGGTCTGTAATTTCACTGTATACACAGGCATCATCCGACGAGTCACTCTCATCGTTCTCATAATTATGTTCCTTTTTGTGTACAATTAATAACTTTATCGTTATATCCTGCAAAACCAATTTACATCGGTAGCACCTCGCTACACTTTTCTTTAAATCAATGTAAAAATATTTTCTTTCTGCGTTTATTAGAGTGTTAAATATAATGTCTTCTTCGTCTTCGATTTCTAAAATTTTTTCTGTATAAAGATAATAATTTGCTTCTCCTATTTTCAATTTATTCCAAACATCAATATCTGTATCTAAATTTTTCTCGGTAATTTCGTGCTCGTGTAATGAATCTATGGCATATAAAGTTTTGCAAGTAAAGCAATAGATTTCATCATCATTTACCTGAAAAAGACAAAGTATATAAATAATATTTCTTTAAATCCATACTGATTATAACCGAAAGCTAAGTTTGTTTGAAACCTAACCTTTCTGTAGCATTGATTATCGTCAGTCACTATTATTCTGGACTGAATCAACGTTATCATGTGGTTGAATTTTTGAATATGTTGACCACTCTCTTCATCTATGTTACAAAGTGTGCAATGATCATCAACGATTCCATGCCATTGTAGTTTACTCAAGGTCATATCATGACATTTTACGGAGCCGTTCTTATTACGTAAGACTGGTATATCACTAACATCTCCAGTACTTGTAGGGTTTACTTTACGGAATTTATGCTTGTCGTCTTTTATATGATCTTTTATAGCAGTAACCGTGGTAACATAATTGCATATCTCACAGTAGTTGTAGTTTCCAATCTGAAAATGTTTAAAGAGTAAAACGATTCATATTTTGGTTATTAAGATAGTCTCTATTAAGAAAAAGTAATACTGTAAAAGTATAACCTTTCTTTTTTAATAAGTCGAGATGATAGACCAGGATAACGTTGCGCTCACCGCTTTGAGACATATGATATTGTGTCTTTACCCCATGAAATTTCACTAGCAAAAGCGACCTTCAAATTGCTACAAAGTAATGTCCTGACACTACTATTTAGCGTAGGCTAGTATTTAATTATTGTTATTTAAATGATTTATAAAATTTTAAATATAATAATAAATAAATTTCGTTGAGGCTCATTTAAAGTTCAAAGTAGTAAATTAATACATTTTCAAAGGTTTTAAGATTAAGCAAAAATTTAAAATTAATTTTAATTGACAAGTATATCGTAGATAATAATTCTATTACTTCCGCTCACATTTAAAAACATCAAACAAGCATTTAAAATTGCCCCCCATATATTCATCTATTTTCAAGATATTAGTAACATATTTCGCTTACCTTGTATATAAAGTCTTTCTTGAGTTTTGGAACATATGCGATGTTTTTAATATTTTTCCTATGCTGTTCCCATCGGACATGTTTTTCTATTTGTTCAGGACATTCAAAAGACTCCTCGCACAAAAGGCAATAGTAATCAATTTCGCCACATAAAATTAAGTTTTTATAGTACTTTTTCATCTTGAGATAAGAACAATCGATAACAATTTATTTTTGTATACGTAAAAATTTTATGCAGTAGACGTTGTTTTATAAATGAAGGTAATTGGTGAAAACTATAGATGTTAGTTACATGATCATTCCGCCAAAGACCTACTTGCATAAATGCTAAATAACTGAAGATAAAGTCGAAGATAGAAATAAGAGGAAAATAAAAATAAAAAATGTTTATCTCGCTTCAATGTGGGATATAATAAGGAAGAAAAGGAGATGTCATATTTTTTATTTATTAAGGACCATTGTTTGGTTAAGAATAAATATAATAGCCATAGCCTCTTAAATTTGTTTTAACTTGCTTCATTTGCGTTGTTGTTATCCATTTTTACGATCATAGCATAAGAGTGGCTTCGACTCGCACTGCGGTTTTTATTTATTTAATTTAAATGATTTAATGGATATGTTTGTTCTACATTGAAAAATCTATTTTCCTTGAAAATATTTTGTAATATTAAACAAATGAAGATCTTACTGCCAGATAAAAAGAGTTCAATTTAGTTATAAAGCCGGTACCCTAAGTTTTGGAGTTTAACTTAATTTTTTTTGATTTCGTTAACTGCCGTTACTCTTTTTGGCTACTTATTCGGCTTAATCTAAAATGTTAAAACATTAAAGTATGTGCTTTCTTAAATCAAGACAAAATCGATTTTTTTATCGATTTAGAAAAACATCTCTTACGTATATAATTTCAATGTGTAATCGATTCCAAAAATACAAAAATGGCTACTTGTAAATGATGTAGCTTCGATTTTATTTATTTGTGACTTTTGTAATTCTTACAAATTACATTAAAAACCGTTTCAAATATGATTGCAAGTATTATAAAATTAACTGTAAAATGAAATAGCTATAAAAGATTGTCACGTGAAAACAAGTTTTAAATAATTAATGTTTAATAAGAAATTAGCGTTTGTGATCATCTTTTTAACAAAAATGAGTAAAAGACGCCGAACTTCGTCAGTAGCAAGCCGTGGAGCCGATGGTGATGACAGCGATGATGGTGTGGAGCTCAGTAATCCAGGGCCTCCTCCCTCACGTAAGAAGAAAAAGTTGGAGCCGGTATGTAATGTTTTGAATGAGTATGCTGTTTTTCGATAAGACTCAAAACTAAAATCAATGCATTTCCATGATAAATATTGCAGATGCATTTTTAGCATTATTAGCATAAGTTAATCATAAAAATAATTATATTTTAGAGTGAAATATGCCAACAGTTGTATGATACCATTCGTTCTTACAAAAAAGAAGATGGATCTCTATTGTGTGACTCTTTCATTCGTGCTCCGAAAAGACGACAGGAGCCGCAGTACTATGAAGTTGTTTCACAGCCTATAGACTTGTTAAGGGTGAGTTAGTGAAATATTGTCAAACTTTCATTAAAAAATTAAATAACTTTTGACACTTTTGCTGCAAGTGTAATTCTTTATATAGCTCCAAAAATCTTCATTAATCTAGTATTAACTAAATTTTACAGGTGCAACAAAAATTAAAAACAGATACTTATGAGGATATCGATGAATTATCAGCAGATATTGAATTGCTTGTAAATAATGCAAAGGCCTTCTATAAACCTGACTCTACTGAATACAGAGATGCAATTGACTTGTGGAAGCTCTATACTCAAAGCAGACATACTCTTGAGAGTGGTAATGTACTGATTTATATGTAGAATATATTGTCAATAAAAAGTTTGTTTTCTATCTTCTGTTGTAACCCTATAATAATAATTTCGATTGGATGACCCAAATTTGATTTTGAGTGCAATACAAGCTATAATATAATGTAAAATTTATTTTAATGATTCTTTACAAAACATTGATGATGATAGCTGTTAGACTTGATTGCCCAATTAAGAACCATTAGATATATGTTTTTTAGGTAAAACATAATGATTTTTTTTTATTATGTCTGTATTTTAAAATAAATGGAATTTTGTGTTTCAGCTAACATTACTAATATAGTATTTGGGCACTATACATACATAACCCTTACTAATACTTTCTGGGCTTTTGGTCTCAAATAAAGACTAATATTATTGTTGTTAAGAAAACATGAATAATGTGGTGATCTTATCAATATTTAAGAAAAATTTACAGGTGAGGAAATCAAAACCCCTAAGATATCTCGTAATGGATCATCAAGCAGGCGATCTGATGTCGCAGAGGATTTGTCTGAGACTTCAACTAATAATGAAGATGACAATATTTTTGAAGAATTGTTTAATGCTGTTAGTAGATTGTTGTTTTATAGTTATTATGGAGTGTGGGTATGATGCATTTTTAAGGATATTACTTAGACTTGTATTTTATTTAGGTTATGACAGCAAATGCTGATGGCAGGCCTTTGTATCCAGCATTCCAGTTCTTGCCATCGAAACGGCGATACCCAGAGTACTACAGTGTGATTGATTCCCCAATAGACCTTAAGACAATAGCCCAGAAGATTCAAGCTGGTGAATACACATACCTATCTGAGTTAGAGAGGGATTTATTGCTAATGGTCAGAAATGCATGTCTTTTCAATGAGCCTGGAAGTCAGATATATAAAGATGCAAAAACTTTGAAAAAGGTAATTATTTGTAATTTATTGAATAAGAGTAAATTACAATTTGATAATGCACCTTCCATTTAAATAAGTAGAAATAGAAATGAGTGCAAACATTACTGCTTTCCGTTTTGAAGAACTGTTGTGCATAATAAGATTATAGGGGTAATGAGACTTAATAACGAATGTTTCAAGACAATGCGCATTAAAAGGAACCATTGTGAGTTCCACTTTAACTTCAGTCAATCTCTTTGATGAAAAAAATCTTTGGTCCAAGGACTACCATTTAAAGTAATATTGATTATACTGATTACATATTTAAACACTTAACTTTTATTGCTCTAGAAGTTATAAAATTTTTGTTCGAATTATTACATATGTATTTATAGATAATTCAAGTGAGGAAGCAAGAGATCGACCAACATGGTAGAAGTGGTCCAGCTAAGACTTCAGAGCGAATAAGAAGTAAAAGATCTTCTCGAGTGGGCCCTGTTCCTAGCAGCCGTGCGCTAGCTATTATGGAGCCAGTAGGTTCTGAGCCAGAGCCTGATGTTAAGGTATGTTTTGATTAATGTGATAAAACTATGATAGATGTGAGTAGTAGTTGAGTGTAAGTCATTTGATAGTAAGTGTTACACCTATCTGTAACAATCTAACACTTCTTTTGGTTTTGAGATATGACGTGTATGACATTAGTTCCATTTATTAATCAATAATTACTCAAAATTTGAAGAAAAGTTAATTTTAAGTTTTTATTTTATGTTGTAATAATATTTATGTTTTGACAGCATTCTGAAGATAGTGGGGGGGATAGTGACGAAGACAAAGGTGAAAATGAGGACTCACCCCAATGGAAGCTTCTAGAAACAGTGAAGAATCATCTTGGTCCTAGTGGTAAATTATCCATACTCAGCAAACTTTTCTTTTTTCAAAGTTCAGTTTTTATATCATATACATTTAAGGTACACCGATGGCGGAACCCTTTTGGAAGCTTCCATCCCGGCGAGCGTATCCGGATTATTACAAAGAGATTAAGAACCCAGTGTCTTTGAATCAGATTAAAAACAAAATACGTAAGGGTAGTTATGGTACCCTCTCAGAAGTGGCTGGTGACATGAATATTATGTTTGAAAATGCTAAACAATACAATGTGCCAAGCTCTAGGCTTTACAAAGATGCTGTTAAATTACAAAGGTAAATTATCAAAATTTTATTTGATATTACAAATGAATAATGAAAATTTGAATAATAAATGTCATCATTTTATTCTTGCCATGTTACTTCATATAGAGTTGTAAACGCCATGTTATCAAATAAATTTCTGTGTGTGTTTTACCACTAAATGTGGCTTTAATAATGTATCTAGTTGTATTAATTTCTAGACTAATGCAGCAGCGAGTTCAAGAGCTATTGGATATTGTCCAAAGTTCTTCGAGTGATGATGAAAGTCTCTCTTCTGTGAAGAACCAAACCCAAGTAGTCACACCTAGACCGAGAGGTATGTAACTAGCGTATAATAAGTTTTACACTCTGGATTAATGTTATACTTCTTAAAATTTATTTTTTATTTTGTCAAAGAAATAAAATTGGGTGTAAGCAGTTACTTTAACCGCGTGTGGAGTTTTGTTGGTGGTAAGGATTTTTTGAATATGTCTGGTTAGCTTGGTAGGGTGGTCCCTCATATTGTAAATTTGCATCCGTAATAACGTTACTATGTCTTGGTTGTCAACATATGACAGTCAGCATTATTATGCATGTCTCATCAGTTTGTCAGATAAAAAGAATGGATAAATACTTTTCATGTTGATATTTGTTCTAATTTTTTATATTCTTGCAAAACAGGTCGTCCGCGTCTCAATCCGTTACCGGTGATCGTACCATCGCCAGTGTCGATATCTTCTATATCAAAATCCACCTTACCTTTAAAAAAGAAGTTACACTACATATCCAAGCAGCTGCTAGAGTTCACGTGTTCAGATGGGAGACAACCCATGCTGCTGTTCATGGAGAAGCCCAGCAAGAAATTGTATCCTGAGTATTACAATGTGATTGATAGACCTATTGACATGATCACTATTGAAGCAAACATTAAGGTCAGTAAACAAGACTTTAAATGATCCCACTGCAGGAACCCGGCTTTCTTTCGAAAGTTAAATGACAGCCATTTAGCTGCTTTCCTAGCTAAATACAGACAGGTTAATGATTCTAACATGTTTACGGAAACTATAGTTAGTGCAACATGTTGGTACCTTTACCATATTTTCTTTTACAGTTTGAAAAATATTTTGGTAACTGTTCTTTATTTGAAACTAATGTTTTTCAGAGTGATCGCTACAGTAGTGTTGAAGAAATTGTGTCCGACTTCCGGCTGATGTTTTCAAACTGTCGTCAATTCAACGAAGAAGGGTCTATGATCTACGAGGATGCTAATCTGTTAGAACGTGTTATGAATGAGAAGTTGAGAGAACTTAACACAAATTATGAAAAGAAAACTCCTCTTAAGACTATCAAACCTGTAAAGTCTAGGCAATTGTCACCCTTTGAGCAGAAATTAAGAACTCTTTATGATGCCATTCGGGACTATAGGGACCCTAAAGGTAGTGTCAGAGTATTAATACAAATACAATCTCATAAACTAGTTTTTCTGTTACATTCTTGAAAATCAATGATTACATGATCAATAGTCAATCAATCAATGTCATGAAATTCAATGATTACATGATCAATAGTCATGATCAATTTTCACTAATAAAGAACTAGTAATGTTAATTATCTGAATATTTATATTTTTGTTATTGACAATGAGCTAATTCTTGACAATGAGGCTGTGAATGTGGAAGCGATTTGGCCCAGTATACTCCATCTTTCATAGGCTGATGGTCAAAACATAGCAAAGCTGTTGTTATGGCAGTTGTATATTATAAGGGTTGTAGGTAGCTAGGCGGATTCGAGACTTACTAAGAACTTAACTCTGCATCATGTGGTCCCGGAATCAAACTCGAGATACCTTTGTGTACTATGGCGCTTTGGATGCAGCCGAAATTGTATTTTATTATAATCAAGTTTGTTTATAAAAAAAAGTACTAAAGAAAGTATGATTTATTTTGTGCAAAGAATTTTTAATATACAGATATTTGTACTTTTTAATTTATAAGGTGTATTTACAGTGTACGATGTAAAACATTGATAAAAAAAAGAAATCTTATAGCTAACTAATTCTATCATGTACAAATACACACCCACCACATTTAAAGTTCTCTTGTATGTAAACTAGTAATAACATACATACAAGAGAACAAAAATATAAGTGGAAATGAAAACAACTAAAAATAAAAACCTAAAAAAGTCTATAATTATAACATAAAAGCAAAAACAATAATTAACCTGTTTTGTAAGATCTAGCAAGAAGTTTTTTAAATTTCATGAAATTATCATTAAATGTGTAATTGTGGACTTTTAAGCATAATAAACTAGTGTTTTAAAAAAAATTGCGTTTTAGAATTCTGCCGAAATACCATAGTGCAATAACATTACATTTTTGGTCATCTTGTCGATAATCTCTTATAATTAGCAAAAATAAACGTTACGTATACCTTTTAGCGAACCGTCAGCTGGCACTTATCTTTATGAAGCTACCAAGCAAAATTGAGTATCCAGATTACTACGAGCTTATCAAGAATCCTATAGACATGGAGAAAATAGCACACAAACTTAAGAATGGAGTCTACAACTCTGTTAACGAACTGGCATCAGACTTCATTCTAATGTTTGACAATGCCTGCAAGTACAATGAGCCCGACTCGCAAATATACAAGGATGCATTGATACTGCAGAGGGTTTGCCTGCAAACTAAACAACTTTTAAGGTTTATTGATTTTTTAACTATTTACCTCTTTAAATAACTGTTTAGAATTCTTCAGAGATACCTTGCGATGATGAGGGAAAGTAAGGCGTATGTGTAGATTTTTAATTATATTATGTTTCGGCGGTTGTCACATGCATTTGAAAAACTTACGATGCTCCTAGCTCCTAATCAATCACAATCCTGAAAATCCCAATGTTATAGGTAGAATAAAAATTTACAAATGTTAAACACAAAATCTTTTTTGCAGGGAAGACGATGATGCTGTTCCTGATGTACCAGCTGCTGTGCAAGAGTTACTGCTCAATCTTTTTACAACTGTGTATAACCACCAAGACGAAGAGGGCAGGTGATTAATTAGCAATATAAATTAAATTTCAGATTGGTGGTTCCTGTTACCAGGGACCTGCACGGTAGGTACCGCCCCAGTGGTTATATCTGCCGCCAATCCGTACTGTGTAACATTGTGGGTGCAAATGTTATTATGCCCTAACTTTTTAGGAGAATTTTAGCTTATGAAAGTTTTGGGGTACAATGAGACTATATATGTAACTCTTTTTTTTTGTGCGGAAATCCTGCATTGCATATCTTTCTGCTGTTGGGACAACAGAAGAGTTATGCCGGTCTCTTACCTGTTAAAACCCCACGGTTCCTCATTCATCGCATTTGCCCGGAACCACGGGAACTCTTTCGCATACTATCGTGGTTCCGACAGCGAGAGGATAAGACCACATATCAGGGTGAACTAGTCCCAACTAATGAGTTTATTACTTACCTTCAGGAAACTTTCCCGATGCTTTGTCGAATAATAAAAAAGGAATCTTTTTCTCAATTTTTTTAATTAAATCGGTATATTAGGAGTAAAGCTTTTTAACAGGTTTTTGTTGGCTATAAGGAGTTGCTGTTCCATTTACGACATTGTGATAATTTTTATGAGAGTTGTGTTGTTGAGGGTTTTACAATTTATTACATTAATATTTTAATTGCATTTCAAGACTACAAACAACGTCCGAACGATGACATGCATTAATAGAAATAACTGCCTCCATGGCACTGTGACTATACATTTGCCTGGTACCACGGAGGTCATGGGTTTCGATTCTAGGTCGGTCACTTGTGACGAAATTTTGTTGCTGGTCGAATCCCCATGAATAGCTACCATTCCCAATTTACAATTATGTGGGTTCCGATTTGTTACATTACTTTTACGTTATTTTTATATAATAAGTTAAAATACATTTGATTAATGGACATTTGGAGTTATAAGAAAATTACATGCAGGTGCTACTCGGATAGTATGGCGGAATTACCTGAACATGATGAATCGTCCAACGGTGAGAAAATACGCGCGATATCTCTGGATCTGGTAAAACGTCGCTTGGACAAGGGCTTATACAAACGTCTTGATCACTTCCAGCAAGACATGTTCGCGGTGTTCGAAAGGTAAAGCATAAATATACTATCAAAGCGGGGTAAATGTTACCCAATATAATTTTCATTATAGCTACTGGATTCCGAATTTATGAATTGAATCCGAACAAGTTGTAAAAGTTCTCAATATTAATAAAAAGCAACTTCATTAATAATAACAAAATAAATGTGAACAGGAATACATATCTCGGATTCATTTAGTTTAAAATGTATTTTTTTTTCATTCTTTATCCTGTTTGGCATTTCTTGTGGCAGTACCATAGCATAGTAATAAACGAGGAGCACGATCGTAGGTTTTAAGGGTGTAAATCTCCACACAACTCTACCCCGCGTGAATCTATTAAGCATATTCTAGCAGATATTCCTCACAATGCTAAAAAAAAACTAAAATATAATATTTAAAATAATATTTTACATTCCCAGAGCCCGTCGCCTCTCCCGTACGGACAGTCAAATATTTGAAGATTCGGTAGAACTGCAGACGTACTTCACGGAGCAGCGCGACCAGCTGTGTAAAGGCGTGTTGCAGTCACCCGCCCTCGCCTTCACTAGGGACGCAATTGCTACAAGCGTCGAGTTGGTGAAGCAGTGCAAACTGTTGCAGGAAAATGACGATGAGGACGAGACCAGGTGATTCACAGCGGTGTGCAACAGCAGGGCCTCTTATACATGTCCTGAAATCGACATGATGGTCTCGTGACGACAAGACTAATCTGTTACGTTTTGTTTTTGTGTAACGATAGAATATGAAATATAACGATAGAAAAAGATCTCGCGGGCGGTAGCTAGGAAAATAGTATTTCGCCTTTAGTAGGCGAAAAATATGCCGTTATGGCTTTTTGTACCATTGCAGTGCACATACCATGCCCTCAATGAATATGAAATTCATTTTATTACAATTCATGTGATTATTTATAATTTGCGTGTGTGTTCTGTTCTGTTTCAATAAATGTGTAATTCATTCGTTAATTCATGTCCAAACAGGTTGATTACACTCCACCCGCATTATTTCCTGATTCAATTCTTGTACCATGTATAGACTCTTTATCTTGTATGGTGCTGCTGGCACTGGTGATTTATTTTTATTGCACTTACAATTGAATCATTGTTTCTTAACAAGCGATATCTAAAGCATTTTTTTTAATAATAGATTAATCTGCTAGGTTATCATAATGGTATATTTTAACATTAAGTTACGTTATATTATTTTAGATCAAGTACTGACGACTCAATGCCTGCAGGTGGCGCGCCTTTAAAGACCCAGTATAATAAAGGTGACTTTGTATACATTCAGCCAGATAAAGGTAACAAGGAACCGGCTATTGTACAAGTCGAGAGGATTTGGACGAACAACGAAGGGTCTCCTATGATGTATTGCACACCTTACTTCAGGTGATATATTTTTATTATATGACCCAACTACTAAATATATACATTAATTATGTCAGTGTAGTCTGTGGCTAAGGATTTGTTTTTGAAGATGGAGTTGACTTGATCCATTCTAGGTTAACATTTTAAAGAATTTTGTGTTATTGAAGGCTAGCCTTCATATTGTAAATCGGCAGTCGTAACAGTACTGTTGTGTTACAGCTGTCAAATATCCATAAACAATTATCCAGCACTGCTCATTAACAACAAAGTCGTTCTTAGACCGCCACTGCTAAAAACTTGGGCATAATTATGGATTCCAAGATGTTTTGGACTGCACATATTACTAATTTAATTTAAAAATGTCTCCAGAGTTTTTTGCCAATAAATACCGAAAGCTTATTCTTACAATCTCTTATTCTGCTCATGCTGGACTATGCTGACATGCAAATGTCAATTTGCTTGTCAGCACAACATGCATATTTTGTTTGCAACTTAGGAGCAACTAAACAAACTTGAGCGCTTGCAAAACTTGTGTATTCATTAACTTTTGGATTAAAAAAGTTTTACCACATTTGTGCATATCGGAAGCAGCTCGAGTGGCTCCCACTCCGTCTTCGCAAGAACACACGCATTCTCTTGTTTCCTACACAACACCCTATATACTCCGTCATATCCATTGTATTTGCTAGTTGGATTCTCCTTTGTTCACTCATCCAATGTAGAAACTAGATCTTACCTAAGAACCCTTTTCAAATTTCCGTCCCACAGTTCCGAATTATATACTCACTCTTTCGCTATACACGCAGTTAGACTTTGAAATGTACTACCTCCGGCAATTCGTGATTTTAAGATACTGGTACTATTTAAAAAGCGTGTTAAAGAACATTACTTTGCGCTATACTGATGCCTGTAAATTTGAATTTCTTTTTTTTTTTGTTCTTCTCTCTTTTTAATTATAAGCTATTCTAGATCATATTTAGTTTATAAATTTTGTTCTACAGTATTAACAAAGTGCACCAGGTTCACTGTCACTTTAATCAAATCTCCCAACCACTAACCTTTTTTTTTTTTTTTTATATTAACGTGTGTAACAAAATGCTAACGGATTGCTCACCCCGTACCAATACTGGGCCGGTAGTGGGGTAGTGTCGGACTCCAACCGACTAAAAAGCTTCACACGGTATTCCATCACATCCGCAAGGAATGCACGAGGGTCACGGGATAACGCTTTGGACAGTTCTTCCGCAACCCCCGTTCGGTGCCCGGATCGAACGGGCCCGCCTCGGGGAGGGATGTGAAGCATCCCTCCCAATTGACAAATCCCTATCACTTAGCGGCGACGCGTCGGAATACGAGATGCGTCGCCAGGTACGCCCCAGGAACCCTTTCCAAGGGGGGCGCCGGACCGACGGCCCTTGTCGGTCGCGGCGCCAGGTTCCTCTGCCTAAGGAGGAAAGCGGCGGTCGTGCGCTCGGCTCCGCCCATTGGCGACGAGCTGTCTGCGCACTGCGACCGCCTCCTGCCCCCTCGGCGCCCGCTCTCTGTGACGCTCGGTCTCCCGCTTCTGTGACATAATGATATCGCAGAATCGGGATACCGCGTCCCATGACGCCTCGCTTCTGACCATGGTCCGTACCACGGCCGGCAGCGAGAGGTCAGTCCCTATCGCCGTTACGAGCGCGGCCCTATCCTCTCCCCATCGCGGGCAATCGGCCAAGGTGTGGGACGATGTGTCCACCGGATGTCCACACTCGTCGCACGCCTCGTCCGTCCTACAACCACTAACCTACTGGAAGAATATCCATATTGGAATAAGTAGTGCCTTTGCACTTATTTTAATGTATATTATATTTTCATTGTGACTTCTATGTGCATAAATAAATAAAATAAAAATCAACAAATACAGATATCAAATGTTGGGTCATTTTAGATAAAAGAAGTGACGTCATGGAATAAATAAAAAAATATGTTTTATTACTAAATAATCATGGTTTAAAAATAATTATGAAGGTTAATAACTTTATTGAATTAAGATTAATAAATATTTACACTTATGTATAATTTTTCTAGACCGCAAGAGACATTCCACGTGCGCACGCGCAAGTTCCTTCAGCAGGAAGTGTTCAAAACGGAAACGCATCGCACAGTGCCCCTCGATCACGTGATCGGGCGCTGCTATGTTATGAACGTCAAGGAGTACTTCAAGTTTCGTCCAGAAGGTCTGTTAAAAATTAAACATTTTAGTTAGTTTTTTATTTTTCTTAGTCATCATTAGGAATAGTCTTCTGATTGATGATACTAATAACATATATAATAAGTTAAAGGTTTTTGAACCTTTTTAAATATATATAATGCTTATTAAATATGTGTAAAAAATAATGAAATTTATGGTTTTAATTTCTAATTGTCCATCTTGTATAGAAGACATGTTTAGTGTATACTAGTGTAGCCCCTTTTGTTATTTTTTTCCGTGAGTCTCAAGTCCTGTTTCATAGGTTATGCTGACAAAGACGTGTATGTTTGCGAGAGCCGCTACAACACCAAGCACCGCTGGTTCAAAAAGATCAAAGTGTGGGAAGGCGCTGAGAAGGAGGCGACGCTTATGCAGAGAGATGTGAGCCAAAAACTATATAACCTTCAAAGTTAATATCATATAAAAAAATATTTTAAAAGTTTAGTTTTCATACGAAAATGGTATAGGCTAACGTTTACAATAAAATAAGAATATTGTCTATGCACGTATAATTTCCTTTTTTGTGGAGTAATAAAGTATATTTCTGATAAGTGACAATGAGGCGGATGGTGAAGCCTGCTTGCGCAGATCTTATGGCTTTCATATGTTGACAACCGTAGCAATGACGTTATTTACAGCATGAAGGAAAAAACCATATGACCAAACTTTAGAAAAAATATAATTGAGTATTTTTTTAAAGTATAATCTACATGTTATGTTATCAGGTGCCTCTGGAGCCAAACAGGACTGTATCTGTATTCCGTGAACGTGTGGAAAAGCACAAGGATGAGCTGGCTGAGCTGGAAGTGTTAGAAAATATTCAAGAAAAAGATAGACCGGTTTGTATTCATATTTTTTTTTATTTATAACACACATATGGGAAGACCAGTAAAACATTCACCTATTGACATAGGTATACGGTTCATAAAAATTTACAGTTGCATCGAATATATTGTTGGTTCTATGTTTTAAAACATGCCTTATTTATTTCTCACTGACCAAGGATAAACAACATCACTTTATTGTCAGTCTCTTTCAGGATGTTGTTATGTACAATCCATTGGGCACTGATGATGAAAACACATACTACGAGCAGTACAATACGGTCTGCTCAGGTGTAATCAAGACCGGAGACTACGTTTACGTGGTGACCGACGGCGGCAAGCAGATGATCGCACAAGTGGATACCATATGGGAGACTGGAGAGTGAGTACACGCTGCCATAACAATGTGACAGTATCTTCTCTAGCAATAACGTCCATCACAACTAGAAGATGTTGTCTGAGGTTGTCTTTTTAATCGACAAGGTTAGCATTTAACCATATGGTGATGACTATGATTTCTATTAATTTTATGAAGTTACGCAGTCTTAAGTAGATGGTGAAACTCCTGATATGATACCTACATCACCACATGCAGTTTAAATAAAAAAATTAAAAATGATAGCAACAATAATGGCTAATGATGTTACAGTAATAAATGCTATTTCCGCGGACCTTTCCTCATCTTTCCGGCGGAGGTAGCGAACATAATAAACAAGGTAAGGATATCATTATCATCTTTATCATATCATAAAACGAATATAAACATAACTCTTTCATTGATCATATAAAACTTTAATATAAATCAGTTTAATATTTAACAGTGATGTTGTATTTTCCATTAATCATATTTGAAATATTTCAGAAAATGAATGGTTACATTTCGTAATATAACTTTATATTAACCTTAGTTTTTTAACCGACAAAGTGTTAAAACGACCTCAATTTCACGCGGTATTAAGTAACGATGAGGTAGCGGAAGTTGATCATTGTCCGCAAGGAATATTCCGGTTCGCATAAATTAACAGTCGGTACAAATGTTGTTATGGGACTGACCTGCACCACTGACACTTTCTAAAGGAATTACTTTAATACTTTCTTATAATATTCTATTCACTTATCCTTGATTAAAAAAAAAACATTTTTAATTTTTTTCAGCCATTCTATAAACAAGAAGTATTGTTAACGACGATGCACGACACAAGTCCATTAGTGGGCATCGTAGGCAAATGCGCGGTATTGGACTATGATGACTATCTCAAGTGTAAGTTTTCTTTAATACATTAAAACAAAACATTGGTACGGGCGAGCGATTTTAATGATAAGGATGTGGCGCTAGTCCGGATAATATATACTGCCCAACATTGTGCTCTTCACCTGAAAACAAATCATTTTAAGTAACGTTACTCCAGTAATTTCAATAGCTACAAAACCCTCCAGTACAATATGAACAATTAGTAAATTTTCTCCTGTCAAAAGGGTTTAAGTTAATAATGAAAAATTTAAAGTGCATTGAGTTTTGCTATATAATATTATATTTAAAATTTGTGGCAACACAGGTCGTCCTACGGAGATATCGGAGAGCGACGTATTTGTGTGCGAGTCGGTATACGACGAATCGAACAGGGTGGCGAGGAAACTGAAAACCGGGCTCAGGAAGTTTGAACACACCAAGGATGTCACCATTGATGAGGTCAGTTGGAATAATATATATGTCAAAGTGTCGGACGACGGTCTTACAACCTGGTGGATATTGCACGAAATCATTTAATTTAGGTGGTATTTAATACAATTGTTTGCAAGTAAATTACATTGTTTCAGTGTTTTTAAGTGTGCTTAATTTTGTACCTTATTGTCGTTACAGATTTACTTCTTCCCTAAGCCGCTGGGTCCGCCGGCGTTGGCCACCGCTCAGGAGGTGCAGTCTTCCTCTAGTGCTTTCTCGCAAAAGCCTTTCAACCCTAATGTCAATGTGGACTCAATGGTAATCTATTGCCAGTATTGGTAGTACAAACAAATAGTTACATTTGTAATATTTAACTAAATGTTTACTTTGAACATAGATTCCAGGGTTATTTGATGGTAAGGTTTTCTCGGAGCTACATGACGAGCTACTAACCTCATAGCGTAAATTTGCTGCCACTGTAGCATTGGTGTGTTCCGCCATCTGTATATAACATAGAACCAAATTTTTCCGGATGAGGTGTCTCATCATCACTTAATACCAGGTAACATTAAGTTAAAATATTAAAGGATTGTAGGTAGAAATTGTTATATTTGTAAGTGTTATTGAAAAATAATATCAACATAAGTGGGTACTAGAAAAATATTCACATAATAATGTCACTTTAGAAAACAGCTATGTAGCTGCCAATAACACAGTAACTATTCTTGTTTTATCATATATTCAGTACATAACATAAATATTATGAACATGCACTAATTTATTTATTTTTGCCTATAGGATGGGAAACCACAATTCACAAACCTTATCAACACTACTATAGGCAGTCAAGATGTTGAGATGATTTTGGAAAACTCATTAGACGACTCCTCGCTCGCGTCGCCTGCAACGCCACTCTCAATAGGTAACCTAATTCGTTGTCTAAGACATTACTAGTGGTCTGTTATCGCAGATTGTCTAGGTAGGTACCATCAAAGTCTAGTTTGACCGACAAACATGTAATTTTTTTTTTGTCTCAACTAGCGCTATATTGTCATAGGCGGGCATATTGCTTATTATCAGGTAAATTTTCTACTTATCATATTGTTTCGTATGTTAAAAAAGATTAACAAATGTTTCATATTAAAAAAAATTAGGTGGCAATAGCAATCCATACAATCCATCTATGACGCCATCGGCAAACAGCGAGCGCTCCAATCCTACCACCGCGACACCCGTAAGCAGTAAGAAGAAAAAAGAGCAGAAACAGAAAATCGTTACAGGCTACATCCTCTACTCCAGCGAAGTGCGCAAAGCTATTGTCGCCAACAACCCAGAGTGTACGTTTGGTGAGTGTATAATATAGCATATAGTATGTATTATTAGATGCTCATTACATCATATCAGGTCTGTTGCTGGAAGGGTTATTTGAATTTGTGTGACTAGTTACCATCCTCTTGTTGCAAAACTGTTGCTACAACTGAATGGATGACCTGGCTGTAATGTAAACCACTTATGAGGACCAGTGTTCTGATCAAGTGTGTTCGTGCATTCCCATGTAGTTTATCTGTTATCGGAGGTCGTCTAGGTAGGTATTAGTGGAGTCTTATTTATTATTTGGTGAACGTCCCACTCATGTTTAAGGCGTTCATTACGTTGTTTATTTAAAAAAGAAAATTATTTACGTTTGTATTATTTTGTTTTTTTTTTTCAGTTTTTATTATAATTTTAATGTTACGTTCATATAATCGTTGGATAAAACGGTCTTGTGGTTCAGGCGAAATATCTCGTATAGTGGGCAACGAGTGGCGTTCTCTGCCGGCGGCCACCAAGCAGAGCTGGGAGGAGCGTGCCGCGCGCTGCAACGAGGAGACTGCCGCCAAGCTGGCCGAGGAGATGCGGGAACTGTCGCAGCATGTAATTATTTATTAAATTTACAGTATTAAACGTTTCAGTCATCATCTCTTCAGCCTAGCTCTAATTCGCACTTTGTAATGAACAGGTGTCAAAATTGAGATTGAGTTTACACTTCGCTTTTTAAACATAACAGACCCCAATGGAGATGACGTACGAGTGCGCCTGGGACACTTGCGACTACCAGTTCGAGGATCTCAGCGACTGTATGGAGCACTGCATTGGGGACGGCGGGAACAGTATGTGTCTTTGGGGAATACTCCAGTTTAATTTCTACTCTGTTTCCTAACATAAATCAAATTTTGATAATCATTAACTCCACAAACATTCTATTCCCTTGCTGCTAGTGATCGGGACCTTTATTGAGACTAAGAAAACTAAATTGGAGCGTGAGTACAACTAATATTTACTAATAAATTAGCATAATTGCCGAGTGTGCACTGTTTGCCATGCTTAACTGCTTTTTTTTGCTCTGACTGCTATTTCCTTGAGTTTATTATGATTATCTCGTGTTGCTAATAAAAAACTGGATTCAACAGTTCCTTTGTATGATTTTGTTATTTTCAAATGTGTGAACAATTCAATTTCATATCGTGTTAAGTAAAACCAAGGCTGTGGGATGGACGGAGCATGCGCGCCCACAATAAGTGCTGTTAGTTGTAAAATCTAAATAGAACTCTTCAATAGCTTCTGTTTATCCAGAAAATTTATAATTTGGTGAGATAGTTATTTAATGTCGACATAATATATCTAACAATGTTTCCATCAAATTTTCTTATTATGAATATGTTATAGAATAGCTAGAAAAAAAAATTTTTTTTTACGACTTTACATAAGAATAAAAGTCCTAAACATACGTGGATGATTTATATACGAAATTGATACGTTTTGATGAGAAATGGTACTCTAAGCTATCCACAAGGAGAATCCCAAGCCATTTGTCCACGTCAAGTGGTTGGCGATGTCACGTATACATGAAGACAAATGTTTTACGAACATTTTGGTGTTGGATTTAAATATAACTAACCAATAGTTATCGTTTAAGTAAATAAATTATTAAAGTATTTTGGTACAGATCTATATATTGAATTGATAATTAAAGATGAATTAAAAACATAACTTGTATTATTTTGCTGTTAAATAATTTAGGATTACTTGTGCTAAGTCTCAGTTGTTCGAGACAGTCTAGGGTTACTGCAGCTCCTATTTCTTTCTTCACACAGTAGTGTTCAAACATTACTATTATCCGGTTGAGGAATGTTATCAGCTAATGAAAATACTGCAGCAAGACGTAACATTTTATGTTTCAAAGTGACGAGCACAATGTGGAGTACATTGTTTATCAATCTATGTAGCGTCGCGTTATTATGGGCGGGCGTGTCACTAACCATCATGTTTGGTCGAATAGAAAGGAGAGTGTTTACTCCGCGTTAACCTTCTTGTTTGGTGTGTATGCGCATCGTCAGCGGGTCACGTGCAGCAACACTACCGGGCTGCGGGGGCGGTCGGCGTGGGCGGAAGCAGCGGAGGGGAGTACCCGTGCGCGTGGCGCAGCTGCGCGCGCGTCCGCAAGGGCCAGGCGCCGTTTCCTAACCTGCCGCGCCTGCTGCGGCATGTGCGCGACCTGCACGTCAACAAGGGCAACGGGCGCATGATGGCCGTACACGAGCGTTCCAGGTGACATACTAATACAATCCGTCCTCAGGTACTGAATAAACGATTTAATTAACTTATAGTACCGAAGTCAAAAAGATTACACAACAACGTATTGGGACCGTTCCTTCGAGACAACATGGTCTTCTTACCCCGGTGATTCATTAGATAATTAATAACATTGACTATTGTTTTTCTTGGGAGTGGCCTACATCCAGCAATAGGCGTCTATCTGCTGATGATGATTATTTGTTTTCATCAAACCAAAAAAGTGTCACCAAATAAGAGTTCGCAATATTTGCAAACTCTTATTTGGTGATAGAAATAAATGTTCCGTTGGTATGTAGCAAGATTTTCTGACAGAAAAAGAAAAATTGAGTCAGGTCATACTAAAAAAAAAATTTTGTCAGGAACTTTGTGCCGTCGAGTAAGAAGCCGGCGAAAACGTACCTGACCAACTTTCGAAGTGGCGTTATGTCTCCTGGAGGTAAGTGCGGAATGTGTAAGAAATTTGAATTTGATGACGTTATAGCAAAATATTTATTGATTTGTTTAAAATGGTAGTTGTTAGGTATGTGTGTGTGTAACTAAGAAAATATGTAAAGTATATATCATTGAAGAATGTTATAGGTCTAACAAATGATTTGCGTGCAGCTTCGCTGTCGGGAATGTCGCCGATAGCGCGCAACAGCCCGTCGCCGGGCGCAGGCGGGGGCGCCGGCGGAGTGGTGGGCGCGGGCGAGCAGTGCGCAGCGACATGCGCACGCGCTGGCCCTGAGCCGATCTTCGTAGCGGCGCCGCCCCGCGCGCAACGACTCACGCACTCCGAGGCTTACATCAGGTATGTTACTACCTCACAAGGACACCACTTGAAAACTTGTTTTAAAATATAAATAATAGAGCGGGAAACAGAATGAAGCGACATTATATGGGCTTTGCGCGTGTGTATAAACCATGTGTGTAATAGATGTACGCGTGCGTATGTGTGCACTCACACACGTGTCTTCTTCTTTCTCCTGCCCTGGTCCCACTTTATGTAGGGTCGGCACAACATGTTCTTCATTACCGAACATGTTGTAAATAGTTTTGGCTAAACTTTTTACGACCGGCCGCCTGCCTGACATCAACCCTCTTTTTGGGAATCTTTGGGGACTTTTTTTTTTTTTTTTTTTTCCCATTTGTATTTCGCTGTTGTTACTAAAATTCACAAATGTACATAACTTAAATATTAAAGTCATTGGTACATGCCGAGATTCGAACCCGCGACCTTCGGATTGAAGGCCGCACGCTCTAACCATTAGGCCAGCGAGCTACTCACACACGTGTCATTCCAGAAAATTTTAAATATATTGTTTCACTCGGAACATGAAAGATGATTTCGTGTTCCTCACTCTTATTTGTAATTTATTACCAGATGGGTCTGCAATTGAATTATTATTGATTTAAAGCTATTTGAAAAGAATATTTTTAGACATTTTTTTTTTAAATTAATAATTAAGAACACTTTGCCTTCAGGTACATTGAGGGTTTACACTCCGAACAGAAGTACATTACGCCGTGGGAGAAATCTCTCACGCCAATGCCGTCCAACCCGGATCCGGCCCACTTTAACGTGCACAAGCTGTCCCAATGGATGACCGAGGATGCGGTTAACGGGTACCTCGCCCAGGATAAAACCCTCACCGAGGCCGACATACAGAAAATGGATCAGAACACAAAAATCGTAAAGGCACTTTGCGCTTTGAAAGATTTTATGATGCGCGATGCGCTCGCTATTTATAAGAATATCTAAAAGTTCTTTTGTATCACCTAGTGCCTAAGTGTAATGCAAATCTCTTGTTTATTATTATAATAAAGTTTTATTGACTTTAATTTATCTTCACCTACATTGGGCTAATACTTGACCTTAACTTCACACAGGTATTAAGTAACAAAGAGGCCGTGAATTGTAACACATGCTCGTCTATAATACTGCGGCTCATAAATGTTGATGGCTATAAACCAGCAGGGCTCCGATGGCGGTAGATTTATCCATTTGCAACATGGACAGGTTATGGACAGGAATAATCGGAGGTTTAAAAAGGTTCTTTTACTTCATTTTGAAATTTTATTGGCTATATTACTTTTCCGTTTATTATTTTTAGATTATAGATATAGATTATTTTTTAAACTAGTGAAAATCTTATTTTTCAATTGTAATAAATTACAATATAGTCTAGCGAAATATTCATCAAAAAACAGTAAATATTATAAACTATGTAATTTATGAATTAGACTTTCGAAGCTTTAATAAAATAATAGGTAGTCACTAGTAGGTACTACTGCAGCGCCTATAACTGCCCCCAAACAGTGGTGTGCAAACGTTGTGTTCCGGTTTGAAGGGCGCTGTAGTCTAGTGTAATCACTGGGGTAACGAGACTGATCCTCTTGTCTCAGGTGACGAGTGCAATATAATGCAGTGTATTCATGGTATCTAGCGTTACGGTATGGGCAGGCGTCTCATGTACTATCAGGTGAACGTACCATTTTTCTTTTAGCTAAAATAAAAGTGTCAATTACATATATTTTTCAAAATTACTTATTTAATGTTGTTGTTTTTTAATTTCACCCTTTCAAGACAGGTAAATATCAGCTCGCCCATACAGTATTCTGTTTTTTTTTTCTTCCTAAACGAAAAGTCTAATCACTTGAACGTATAAAGCCATATACTAAATTGCTAAATAATAATATTCATATATTTTGTGCGTGTGATTTAGTGTACTATTTGGGTGTCTATTGCTTAAACACGTTCACTAAAAGCATCAGATATGACCACGATGTTTTCAATATCTGAAAATGCATAGTATTTTAATTAATATTTTCATTATTAATATAATTATAACAATTATATTCTGATTAAGTATGGCCTTTTTTGTACCGTGCTGTAGCTCGCCATTGATACAACAGAAAATCCGTAGGTGGTAATGTAAACGACGTTTTGGGCACTGGAAAAAAAATTATGAACATTGTTTTATCATATAAATCAATCGTAATAACAATATTAATTTTGTATTCACCGATAGAGTATGATAATTAAAGAACTTTTTATGTTTTGCGGCACGTTGTACCAGCCACTGGAGTAGACCGCATTAGCTATACCTTCGCTCTGAAAAACAAATTAATTTGTTACATAGTTCATATCAACGTTTACATTTAACTTACATAGATATATATCACGCCTAGTTCCCAGAGGGACAAGCAGAGACCACCTCTCTCCATTTGCTACCATCCTGGCACACCTCTCCCGCTTCCTCCACTTTCATGAGCGTCTTCATGCATGCTCGTCAGTTGCGATTACTCTTGCCTCAGCCTTTGTTTAGAACATCTTCGATTTGATCGGAGTATGTCTGCCTATATCGACCTGCACCGATTTTTCCAATCATTCTTACCTTGTATACCGCTTTCGTTAATCATCTTTCATCCATTCTTTCAACATGGCCGAACCATCTAAGCATCCCTTTCTCTATCTTTGTCACTACATCTTCAACCACGCGGCACCGCTCCCTTATCACACTGTTCCTCACTTTGTCAATCAGCTTTACTCCAGTTATACTTCTCAGGTTTGTCATCTCTACAGTATTAATCCTACTTCATTTTCATTATCACTCTGTTATAGTTTAAAAAGTTTACAATGTAATTTATATACTTACAGAGTCTAGAAGTTTTTGTCCATACCAACAAAGCAGCCATATCTGAAGAGTTGCCGTCGTCAAGAATAATTTGTAATTCATCTCGTTCCATTTCTCTACGAACTATACATTTGACATTTTGTACAGAAAGACAAGGATAGCTATTATTGTACTTATATATAGAATAAACGAAATCTCACTCACCACACAGCAGAATCCGCAGAAGCATATTATAATTGAGCTGTTTATAAAATTTATAAGCAGTGAAAAAGTGAACTGGTTTTCCACGTCGCCTGACAACCTGTCTCAAACGAACATCGTTCAGGTAAACTTTTCTCAAAGCCTGGACGTTTAACACAAAAATAAATAAAATGTACCTGATCAGTGCGCGATGACGTATAATAATATCCACCAAGTTACTTTTGTATGTTTTTTCTAACTCATTAGCACTGAAAGTTTCCGGATCGTCTACATAGTTCAAACTGTTTATTCCTGTTAACGTCAAGTAGTCATTAAACCGTTTTTTTTATATTTTATGTTAGAGTTTAAGGAATTTGTAATGATCCATTCATTGTTTTTTTAGTTATAAATTTTATAAACGTTCTTTACACAGTACGAGAGGATTCATCTCAAGGAGCATTGCAATTTGTAAAATCACTTTAAATTCTAGTTTTTAAAATATTACGATTGTCAAAACAAAATGTATTTGTCTGTCTACTTACCATCCGGATATGTTTCTACTAGCTGGTTATCTATCGAGACGTAGAACATTTTCCTTATTCTGACAGCTAGCAGGTCGAACTGAGTCGTGATGTGACTTAGAAAAACGCAGAATAGTATATCCGATGCTGTTATAAATGTTATTGTAAGAAAACCTGAAAGTAGATTACTTACCAGTATTCTTTGTCTCATAATCTGTTTCTACGTATACTGTATAAAAATATTTACATTGCCAAGTTTGTATAACAGCTATGGCCTCAAACCGTCCACGTTGGAAAGGGTCGAAAGGAAACCAGAAGGAGAAAGACAGTCGTAGAGGGATGTCATATCCCATCTTCCGTTTCACAATGCATACGAAAGCTGGCGACGCGAACATTATGAACAGAGCCACATTGCAGAACATGTAGCCTAAAAGTAAAATATTACATTTAATATATTGTTTATTTGATATATATACACAAAAGACGTATTAAAAAGTAAAAATAACTGTGACGGCATATTCTTTCAAAAGCTTATTTATAAAAGGAAAAAAAAGGGATTTCGGAGTAAAGTATTTTTGGAGTGCCATAAAAAAATCAAAACCTTTAACGATCCTTCTCAGTCTGATAAGTTCAGAACGGACGATGTTATATTCTTCCTCGGTAACAGCATCTTTAGGCCACATATCGCGCAGTTCCGTTATCAGATTCTCGTACACGGGCCGGTTGTAGAATATTTTGTACGTCTTCACTAGACCTGAATAAATACAAATATATATGAATCTAACATAAATCCGTTAGATAACTTTGATGAAGGTCACTAACTCAGTATCAAGTATCCAACGCAGGGCATCATTGTAAACAAGTCAATAAATGATCCTTCTCCAGCTGTCTCCAACATTTTTATGAGTTCGAGTAGCATTGCCACGAACAGATTCACAAACTCGAACAAGAAGAAAGCGTTCCATAATAATCTGAAAGAAACATTTTTATTCGAGTAAATTATAATATAATTGTAAGTCATGCAAGTATAATATACTATTTGCCACTAATATCCGCATGTTACAATGCTTTGAAAAGGAGCTGGGCGGATGGAAGTTGTTGCTGGAATATACCTCTATCTCGTTATGGGATTTATAAGCTGTAGATCCTATTCAACGGATTTGCTGTTTCATTGAGTAAAAAAATACATCAGGATTATTAAAAATAAAATATTATACAAGGAACGAAATATTAAATACCTAAAAATGTAGAAAATATAGTCTGATTTATTTCTAGGTGTCTTTCTTGGAGGTTCTACTACTTTTGTTGGAATACGGGTGCTAATTGAAGTCGTCGGTCCTCCGAGCTGTGTCCTTACCATTGCCACTTTATTATATATTTTTTTGATATTAAGTATATTTCTCATAACTTGGGTCGTTCACTTGATGGTAAGCGATATGCCTGCCCATAACAAAGAAGCACTAACCAGGATGTTATACACTGCACCACGTTGCGTTCATCGCCTTGAGACATAAGATGTTAAGTCTCGTTACCTTATGTACACAGTTATGTCTACCTACCGAGGTGGTTTCCAGCAACAGAGATCTATCACCAGTGAACTTACCGTTCCCTTGGCGAGTCCTTGGTATTTAATCGAATACCAACCATCCGAAAGCCAGCATTTGCAATGTCGAAAGTTGCATCGTAATCGCTCTTGTCGAACTTTAAAATCTGCAGAAATAGAAGAGTACTTCGTTAATGCATGTCTAATTGAGTATTTACGAAAAAATTCTTGTAATCTCATGTAACGAATAAAGTATATAGGATAATACATTATTTATTACTTTTATATATTTTATTACGCGATTACTTATTCTAGTTAACGTTTAGATATATTCATAATTATTTCGTTTGTTTTCGACGGTGCTTAGATTAATAAGACAATATTATGTTAATACTTTATTTTCGTCCAAGGCATGGACTATAGTCCTTTTTGAAAAATACTTGTTTAAGAACGACATATTTCGTTTGATATTCGTAGACTTTAGTTACAAAGTGTACACTTAAAAGAGTTCTTATATACTTATATCTGTGTCATGCTACGGGCTTAATAAAAGGAATAATTTAATGTCTATGAAATTAAGTAGCGTTAGAAAGCGAATTACTTATCGTCCAAACCTTATACATGTATAGAATTTGTTTTGTGTTAATTTTACAGGCGCATTTAAACTTTATGTTTCAACTACAAGTTTCATTTATTCCGCTGCCTTTTAGATTTACTGAACGAAAAGCAAACTAAACGTTAGATAATTGTTAAAATTTTAATTTAATCTATTCATCTTTCTCCGCCAAATCATCATCATCATCTTTAACTGATAGACGTCTAGTGCTAGATATAGTCGCCTTTCGTCGATCGGTCCTGCGCTGCTCGCATCCAGCGCCTTCCCGCTACCATACAGTTAGTATATCCTCCGGTACCGCCGGGTCCAAGGGCCGATGTTTGTAGGGGTTTACATGGAAGGATTTGGACCATTTCTCACTATGTTGGGCTAAGGGTCGGTGGGAGCCAGAGGCTCGTTTGTTGATTAGCAAGGTGCACCACGAGCAGGTGAGGTTGGCTCGGGTCCCGTGAGTTGTTGTGCGGAACCCCTTACTCTCCCTATAGTTAATATAACGAAATTTAAATATTCAATACTCTATATTTTCCGGTCAGTTTTATATACTTTGGCGAAAAACTTAAATTGCCCACTTTTATGTTTCCTCTGTTACATGGTGAATGTAATAACTATTAAAATTTTGTAGACTATACAATTTTTTTAAAGAAACAAAGTTAATTATTATTCTCTTTGTACAAATTAAAATCATTTACAATTCTTCTTTCGTTAGCATTAAACATATACTTACAAGGAGATCAAAGGACACCTTGTCTATAAACGAGTCCTATGTTTAGGAAAGTAACAACAGTTTTTCGTAGATATTAATAATAAGACAATTTAAAGCTTCTATTAATTTTTGAATATTAGCTATTACCTACCACCAATCCGCATTGGGCCACCGTGGTGGGAAATGGCCCAAATCCCACAACTCCTACAAACATGGAGATCTTTGGGTAAGGCCCATGTTCAGCAGTGGAGGTCTATCGGTTGATAACGATGATGGTAATGATGATTACCTCTTTTATAATTTTTGTTTATTAACAGTTTACAATACTTACACAGTATGTACTGGCGGAAGGTAGTTGCGCTGAGGGGGAATCTAACCAAATAAAATAAGAATATTTTACATAAAGGTTTTTTTAATTATTGTGATAAGGAAGGATGTAAGGTTATTTCTGACAATAAATAATAAAAATTAAATTTTTAGCTATAAATAAAATAGCTTTAAAATTTTTGAAAGTATATAGGTAGTATACATAATAATAACATCAGATAAATTTTTATTAATTGATATATAATGATTGAAGAAAACAATTGTTACTTTGTAAAGAAAAAGTAAGTTCATGTAGTAAATAAGGAGCGAAATGAGATCTCTGTTTAATGAAAAATGAAGAGAAAGAGAATAAATAAAAAATAAAGAAAGGAAAAGGTAGGAAAATACTGTGTTGACATCAAACTGTGCCAAGAAAAACAGTTTTCGTGGACAAGTGGATCGAGAGATGAAGTCCAAAGATATTTATATATCACTTTCGCCTATTTCTCCTACCAAACATTAGTGTGCAAACATTACTGATTTCCGGTTTGAAGGGCGCTATAGCTGGTGTAATTACTGGAGTAACGTGAGTCAACACCTTATGTCTCAGGCGACGAGCGCAATATGGTGCAGTATATATCATCTTAACTAGCGCCACGTTGTTATGAGCGGGTTTACCATCAGGCGAATGTTTAGCTTATCTTAGAAAAATAAAAAAAATCTTGTTTCATTGAAATAAATTTATAACAAAAAAGTGCATAACGTTTACATTAAATTTTCTTATAAATAGATAATTTACTCGCTAACACAAGGCTAAACAGATACGACCGTGATGTCTACAGCAACTAAAAAACAATTGGATATTAGTAATGTATATTATATATAAGTAATAACAAGAAAAAAAATCTTAATTATTTCTTTATTTTTATTTAATTTGCAAATGCAGTTTATTCCGATAATTTTTTTTATCCGTCCCAAACGAATGGACAAATCACTCAAAAGCGAAAACGATAGCAATAGCATCTATATTTTTTGTGCATATGATTTAGTGTACTATTTTGGTGTCTACTGCTTAAACACGTTTACTAATAGCATCAGATATGACCACGACGTTTTCAGTATCTGAAAAAGCGAAGAGTAATTAAGGTAATTATATTAATTATTAATATAATAATTTTATGGAATGTACTATGTAACCTCGAAGGTATAATATTATGTACTCTAAAGGGTACAACGGCTGATGCTGCGCGTTGTGGAGGGCAGACGGAGTGTTGTCCGGCCCTCCACAAAGTAGATCGACTACCTGGGAAAGATCTGGAGGGAAGTCGTTGGATGCGAACATTCCCGGTTCGATCTGTGCGGAGATACTTGAGAGAGGCTTATATCCAGCAAAGGGCGATTTTTGTTGTGACGATTAGTGATGACCAAAGCAAGATGGAAGATTATGACTTGAACAATCTTGATATTGGTCTTGTCTGTTCAGTGTTGGTGTCGGTCTTATTTAAATACTTGTAGTCTTGATCTTGGTCTTGGATACTCAACATTTTAGTTTCTAGACAAAATATTTAGTCTATTATAAGACTAAATATTTTGTTTCCAGAAGAAGCATATGTTCAAATTACGATAAATATTTCAACTGATCATTTTAACGGAATTTTCGTTTTTCGTTGTCTTGCCTATTTGATCATGATCTTGTTCATTCGGACAAGACCAAGACCAATTTTACTCATCACTAGTAACGATGAAGAAAACTGCGCTAATAATATATCAGAAAATAATATAAAGCTAACATTATAACAGAATATCTTCTAATCGGGTACTAGCTTGTTTTTTTTATTTAAACTGTATGTACCGTGCTATAACTTGATATTGATACGACAGAAAATCCATATGTGGTAATGCGAACGACGTTTCTTGCGCTGAAAAATATATAAAAATGTATATATTTCCTCGATTTCAGTCCATCGTAATTATTAATTTTATACCCACCGATAGAGTATGATAATTAAAGAACTTTTTATGTTTTGCGGCGCGTTGTACCAGCCACTGGAGTAGACCGCATTAGCTATACCTTCGCTCTGAAAAGCAAAACCATTTGTTACATTTTTCAGACTTATTATGTAATTTAAATTTTCATGGCATTCGCAAAAGATTTGTTTATGTGAGTACTTACAGAATCTTGAAGTTTTTGTCCATACCAACAAAGCAGCCATACCTGAAGAGTTGCCGTCGTCAAGAATAATTTGTAATTCACCACATGCCATTTCTCAAGGAACTGTAGAATTGATATTTTGTATAAAGAAATGAAGATAGCTAATAAATATAGAATTTATGAAATCTCACTCACCACACAGCAGAATCCGCAGAAGCATATTATAATTGAGCTGTTTATAAAATTTATAAGCAGTGAAAAAGTGAACTGGTTTTCCACGTCGCCTGACAACCTGTCTCAAACGAACATTGCTCAGGTAAACTTTTCTCAAAGCCTGGACGTTTAACACAAAAATAAATAAAATGTACCTGATCAGTGCGCGATGACGTATAATAATATCCACCAAGTTACTTTTGTATGTTTTTTCTAACTCATTAGCACTGAAAGTTTCCGGATCGTCTACATAGTTCAAACTGTTTATTCCTGTTAACGTCAAGTAGTCATTAAACCGTTTTTTTTTTATATTTTATGTTAGAGTTTAAGGAATTTGTAATGATCCATTCATTGTTTTTTTAGTTATAAATTTTATAAACGTTCTTTACACAGTACGAGAGGATTCATCTCAAGGAGCATTGCAATTTGTAAAATCACTTTAAATTCTAGTTTTTAAAATATTACGATTATCAAAAGAAAATGTATTTGTCTATCTACTTACCATCCGGATATGTTTCTACTAGCTGGTTATCTATCGAGACGTAGAACATTTTCCTTATTCTGACAGCTAGCAGGTCGAACTGAGTCGTGATGTGACTTAGAAATACGCAGAATAGTATATCTGATGCTGTTATAAATGTTATTGTAAGAAAACCTGAAAGTAGATTACTTACCAGTATTCTTTGTCTCATAATCTGTTTCTACGTATACTGTATAAAAATATTTACATTGCCAAGTTTGCATAACAGCTAGGGCCTCAAAACGTCCATGTTGGAAAGGGTCGAAAGGAAACCAGAAGGAGAAAGACAGTCGTAGAGGGATGTCATATCCCATCTTCCGTTTCACAATGCATACGAAAGCTGGCGACGCGAACATTATGAACAGAGCCACATTGCAGAGCATGTAACCTAAAAGTAAAATATTACATTTAATATATTGTTTATTTGATATATATACACAAAAGACGTATTAAAAAGTAAAAATAACTGCGACAGCATATTCTTTCAAGAGCTTATTTATAAAAGGAAAAAAAGATTTTATAAAAGGGATTTCGGAGTAAAGTATTTTTTGGATTGCCATAAAAAAATTAAAACCTTTAACGATCCTTCTCAGTCTGATAAGTTCAGAACGGACGATGTTATATTCTTCGTCTGTAACAGCATCTTTAGGCCACATGTCGCGCAGTTCCGTTATCAGATTCTCGTACACGGGCCGGTTGTAGAATAGTTTGTACGTCTTCACTAGACCTGAATAAATACAAATATATATGAACCTAGCATACATCCGTTAGATAACTTTGATGAATTCCACTAACTAAGTATCAAGTATCCAAGGCAGGGCATCATTCTAAACAAGTCAATAAATGATCTTTCTCCAGCTGTCTCCAACATTTTTATGACTTCGAGTAGCATTGCTACGAACATATTCACAAACTCGAACAAGAAGAAAGCGTTCCATAATAATCTGAAAGAAAATTTTTTATTCGAGTAAATTATAATATAATTGTAAGTTATGTAAGTATAATATACTATTTGCCACTAATATCCGCATGTTACAATGCTTTGAAAAGGAGCTGGGCGGATGGAAGTTGTTGCTGGAATATACCTCTATCTCATTATGGGACTTATAAGCCATAGATCCTATTCAACGGATTCGCTGTTTCATTGAGTAAAAAAAATACATTAGGATTATTAAAAATAAAATATTATACAAGGAACGAAATATTAAATACCTAAAAATGTAGAAAATATAGCCTGATTTATTTCTAGGTGTCTCTCTTGGAGGTTCTACTACTTTTGTTGGAATACGGGTGTTAATTGAAGTCGTCGGTCCTCCGAGCTGTGTCCTTACCATTGCCACTTTATTATATATTTTTTTGATATTAAGTATATTTCTCATAACTTGGGACGTTCACTTGATGGTAAGCGATATGCCTGCCCATAACAAAGAAGCACTAACCAGGATGTTATACACTGCACCACGTTGCGTTCATCGCCTTGAGACATAAGATGTTAAGTCTCGTTACCTTATGTACACAGTTATGTCTACCTACCGAGGTGGTTTCCAGCAACAGAGATCTATCACCAGTGAACTTACCGTTCTCTTGGCGAGTCCTTGGTATTTAATCGAATACCAACCATCCGAAAGCCAGCATTTGCAATGTAGAAAGTTGCATCGTAATCGCTCTTGTCGAACTTTAAAATCTGCAGAAAAAGGAAAATGGACTTGTTTTAAATGATCTAAGAGTAAGAAATGCCGAATCTAAAAGTTTTTTATTGCCATTCTAGTGAACTCCAGAACTACTTGGGTTATTACCACGACTGCTTTCAAGGAAGTAATTACAAGTTATAACTAATGCTCATAGTATACATACACGATTTCCATTAAAAGTTTTAACGATACACTTTTTTGAAAAACCTCCCTTGAAAAACGACATGTTCTAGTTAATATTCTTTTCTTCTTGTTTTTTGATGGAAAGAAATAGTCCTTTTTATAGTTTTATTGGTGCGATTAAGTTGTAATTATTATGTACCAAACAAGGAAGCGTTCACATTGTAACTATTTTTTAACGAATTTACATGAGATAATTTTTTTCTTTCGTACTAAAACAAAGCGTAAACATTTGTGTTTTTAACAAAATAAGGAGGTAAGCGATATATTGAGTAGATGGTATACTTTTACTCATAAAAACGTGGTTAGGGTTAGAATGGTATAAACTGCGCTTCAGTATTTATTGCAACAAGACAAGATGTTAATCTCGATACCACAGTTATTTTTTTACCCCACAAACCGATTAACAGCAGAAGAATGTACTAATGTGATACCTACTGAGACGGTCTTCGTTAACAGGGGTTTATCGCCAGTAATTGCCTTGAGGTTAAATCAGCATATTCATTTTTAGAAGCAGGATAGCCATAGACATTAGTTACTTCTTCTATAAACAAGGCGTTCCGTGATATGTATAAATTACTGATGTTCGCAGTACATCATCAGGTGATAAACGTCCACTGCTGGACATTGGCCTCCTCCAAAGATCTACACATCGATTGGTCCCGCGTTGCTCGCAACCAGTGGGTTCCTGCAATTCTCACCAGATCATCGGTGCACATTGAGGGAGGCATCCTAACACTACGAGCGCCGCTGTATATTGCTGTGTAAATGTCCCAATTAGGATCTTTTTTAATTATTTTTTTAGGATTATTATTTTATTAGAAATATTTAATTAGGATTCTTTTTTAACTCTCAAATAACACTAGGTGAATGTCTTCTCGTTGTTTGTATAAAAAATGTATTGTAACCAAAAATCATACTAAAATTGGCGCATAGGTAGATAATACTGGACCTTAGTTTCACATGGTGTTAAATGAGAATAGGGCCCTTGATGATCAAGCGTGCTCGCCTAGTGTACTCTGGTTCTTATTTGTTAACAATATAAAAACAGCATTGCCGTTATAGATATGAAATATGAGGATAGTTACTAGTCAGCCGTGGTGAAAAAAAAATTGAAATTTAGTCAATATGTCAACCAGGAATTGAACCAGCGACCGCTGTCAGTTTATTTAGATAATGAAAAATATCATCAAAAACTACGTCTCTTTATATTTGTTGCATTAATTATTCAGAAGTATCACAACAGTGCACTTTTAATACCTAACGTTTTAAATTGATACTTTCAGACAATTCTCCGTCTAAATGCATATTTCTTTTAGATTTAATTACATTTAAACTGTTATTTACAGTGAGAACTTCACACGTTGCATACGAGTAACAAACATTGTTAATTATTTTTTTCACACAAATTATTACAAATCGACGTAAAGAATAAACATGCGGTAAGAATATCAAAATGATCAATGAATTACAATATAATTCTTTCATCTCTGCATCTCCATCCTTATGTTGTGGACATCCTGTTTGCGAAAAAAAGGTTCAGTTCCTCGTTCTTCATTAGAACAGCACACGAGTGAAACAACTTGCTGGCGTCGGTCTTCCCGTCTTGTCTTTAAGAAGCGAATGAATAGGCTGTTATTAGGTTAATGCGCCTTACCACCATAAACCACATCACTACTTAACATCACGTGGGATCTTGGTGAAGCGATAACCTTATCGAATTAAAAAAAATTAAGACATATTGCATAGATTTACTTTATTAAGACGGTGGTTTTCGAAATGTTTAGAATTTTAAAGCATTTGACTAATAAAAATACATTAAACTTCCCTCTCACATATTACAAACCTGTTTTTATATATTAAGCTACCCTTTCTTTGGAGACAGTTCAATATTGCCCGTTATTCTATATACCAGCTAGAGGGAAGAAACCACGGAGGCTTTATACAACCTGATATTTAGTACAAAATATAGGATTGGTATAATAAAAAAATTAAATTTAGCTTATATTAGTTATAATATAATATAAATACAGCGGTACACTTTAAACATGGCATATTGCGCTACTAACTGAAGCGATATAAATGTTAAACATTCTCCACTTCCTCTTTAAGTAGTCTCACCAGATTGTTGAATTTGCTGCCATCAAATATAAGAACCTGCAAACATAAAAGTACATATAACGTTAGTCAAAATAAAATCTAGATAGAAAATTTCTTAATAAAAAAATTAGAAGGTGTGATAAAATAATACAATGTGTTGACCACTTCCGAAAACTGAGACAGACGATAGTACTAATGACTGACACCTTCGATGATGGAACGGAAAAAAAATCGATCATAATTAAAAAAATAGATATATTTTTAAAACGTTTTATTAGCATTATTTACGCTCCATCATGTTAATACAGCTAAATGAAACGATAGTTTCATAAAAAATATTTTTTACAAAAAAAAAACAACAATGAAGCATAAAATCAAAAACCGCTGATGCTCGGATCAACGAACGCCCGGGCGCGGCGGGAACTGGAGATGTTTTGGGTTTCAATTTGAACCTTATATCATAGGGCTACGGAGCATTTGGATTGGCGCTCGGACGTTCGATTTCCATTCCATCATCAAAGATGTCATTAATATTATCGTCTGTCTTCGTTTTCGGAAGTGGTCTCCTAACATCTAGTACATAAAGAACTAAGTAGTATAATAGAAATTGATAATTTTCATTGTAAAAGAGAAAGTGAGAGAGAAAGAGAAAGTCAAATAAATATTGACCTTAAAGCGATTCATTAAGTAACAAATTAAAAGAAATGTTATTTATATAACTAATACCTTTCTGCAAGGTGTTAGTGCACCACCCTCATAGTCCCACTGCGATAAATCAGCCTGCTCTGTGACATCCACTTCAAAACTAGCCAAAGCTTCCTCCAGTAGAGGTTTCTCTTCTTGGTTTGCGAAAAGAATATCTGAGCCTTCATCTAAAAACAGATAATATTAAAATAATACTTAATGAGGTTTATGTTCACCACTGAGCAATGAATTAAATAGATTTATTAAAATATTCTTTAGATATTCATTGGATCAAAGGGTTTTTATGTTTTAAACTAAAATCTTATTCTCACATATTTTGGCAACTCGAAAAAGCAAGAATAAAAATAGTTTAAGTATAGCTAACCTGGCGGTTTTGTTATACTCTTTTACTAACCAAAATCCACATCAGGCCTCTGAATTTTTTTTAACAATGCAAGTGCCACTATACTACAGAGACATTCAGTATAAAGTAATAAATAGTTTAAATAAATTATAATTTTTTTAAACAATTTGAATGCAGTATCATAAATTAAATTCAGATGCTTTTGGTTGTTTAAAGAGACTATTTAAAAATTTAATTATTATGGATTAAGAAGATATAGCTAAGTTTAGGTGGTAAGGGTTACAGATATTGTAGAGGTCCGGGCTGTATCCCTACTACACTAAGGCATGAAGGCCTTCAATGAAAAAAAATTGTGAAAGCTAACATATTCTTAAAACATCAGCCTTTATTGATACACCAATTTGGTGAATAAAAACCTTGACTCTCGTTGTGAGATTATAAGCATAAATCAGGTCTCACCTCCAGTGTTGTATGTCTTACATATCCATATCAAATAATTAAATGTGTAAGGCATGTTTCTTTTGATTGCTTTATCTAATTCTGACTGTAACGAGGCAAATAGCGGCACACTGATGGCTGCTGGAATGTTAAGAATCCTGAAAGCAATACATATTTTTATATTTAACTGCCCTTGTCTTTGTTTCTACTATCGAGCCACATATGAAGTTTTAACTGTGCTGTGATATTTTTGAAATTGTTTGAATTTTGTAAATGGTACCTTATAGCCTCTTTCCTACATTTTCACTATTATGAGAATGAGAGTATATGGGTGATCCGACCTCACTATCACCAGCCTCATTTTTATAAAATTTTGTGTGTAATAGAAGGCTAGATTAACCCATAGTTGCTAATAAATAAAAATATTTATCTATATCATAAGCTTGAACAAATTTAGAATCATATTGAATAAAGCCGTATCAGAAGTTTTTTTTTATTAACGTGTGTAACAAAATGCTAACGGGTGCACACTCCGGAACCGAAGAGCCGGTAATGAGGTAGTGTCGGACTCCAACCGACTAAAAAGCTTCACGCGGTATTCCAATCCCTTCCGAAAATATGCACCAAGCTCACGGGATAACATCAAGCAGTTCTTCAGCAAACCCTGATCGGCGTCCGGATACAACAAGCCAGCCTCGGGATATCAGAAGTGATTATAACAATAGAAACATAAACTTTTCTTGCAAAGGAAAGAGACCTTATATTTTTCTACTGCTGTTATACATATAACAATATGGTAAACTAATTAGAATATTTACACAAGACCCGAATATTTTTTATACAATACTTGCCTTTCATTAATTACTAATCCTACTTGTTGATTGTCATCTGATAAGATCTTATTAACAAGTGCTTTAGTCTTATCATTGGCATTTTCGACAGCAAGTGTTGTTAGTAGAGTTCTTATCTGTTGTATGCAACTTTCGTCCTATAAAAAAATATTTATTTCATTATTAACAGTGTTGAATTATTTGGAGTATAGTTGGCAATGTAAATGCTGTAAATTCATACTCATTGTCAGTAAATTATCTTCTTCCCAAAAAAACTTTAAAATAATTAAAAATATTGCAAAAATAAAACCTATCTTGGTGTAGAAACATTTAATTGTTGCAACTTTGGAATCATATTTTAGTTATTTGTAAATTAAAAGTTCTAGAAATGTCAACATAGCACTTGCTTTAAATTTTAAATAAAAGTTATTGTGCAATATTAGAAAATATGTATACAACAACATGAATAAAACTTACTTTTCTTTTAGTAATATTTATCACTGTGGTGATGCCAAATACACCATCGCTTCCATCATCATCCTCATCATCATCTTCTTGCCACTCATCAAGGCACTGTTTCACAACACTGCCTATATAGTTCTGTGCTGAAAAATTATTTATTTATAAAACTTTCTTCCAATAAGAGTAATTTATCCGTGTGTAGGAAATATTTGTATAATGTAAAAACACATACAAATTATAACTTGTGCTAGTGCTCCAAGATCGACATTTGATTTGAGAAATAGTTGCCGTAATAGCTGCTTTATGCCATGAAAGTCACAATCTTCCGGGTTGCGACCTTCAAAATCGGCTTGTAATTCCTGAAAAACGTCAAATTTTGAAATGTACTTAACTTCAAATGTTGTAATTAACAGTAAAGGAAATACCCATTATATATATTATAATGCAATATTATAATATCGTATTCGTCGCCTTTTGATACATGTGATGCAATTTAATATATCAGCCACGGATCTGAATAATTTTTAATAAAGATCAAAACATAGGCACGGTTATTTATGATTGATTGACACTGCTTTTAGCTATGAAAGCAGCGGAATTATCATATGGTACAGATGATAATATAAGATTTACTTATATATATCAGTATTTCAACGTATGTTGATAACTAATCAGTATTTAAAGGTATGTTTATTACCAATTTCGTTTTTCTGCCATGTGTTTTTAGGTTATTACTTACCTTGTCTCCGATGTAGTTACCGTCGGAATCTAAATCTGATTCTCTATCGCTAACAGAATCATTTTCATTTTCACTTTCACTATTGTCGATTTCTATTTCCTTATTTTTTTTATTAGACATTTTGATTAATACACGTTTTTAACAATAGAATATTAAGCAATAAGCACTAGGACGCTTCACTATTTGACACTTGTTAATATGACACGTTTGACAATGACAGATTGGAAGTGTTTAGAAAAAAAATTATACATAGTAAATGTCTTTTTTTATTCTACAAAAGAAAGAGACTTGCAAGACGCTCATGATGGTGAGTGATTCCCTAAAATTCTACAATGACAATATTACATTAGTGTATTTGTTAATACACATTACAACAGACATGTCCAGCTGTGGACGTCCGTCGGTTGAAATGATGATGAGTTATTAATAAAACAAAACGTACATCATTTAGTCTACTTTATTAGACTGAATAAGTTATTAAAGGTTAAACTATTTATAATAACATTTATTAATATTAATCAATATCATAAGTAATTAAATAAAATCAAACTAACGCTGCCAAAAACATTTAAGAATCTTTCCCACTTATTATATGTAATGTCTAAGACTATTTCTTAAACACGACACTAGTTATCATGATATTATATATATATATTTTTATCTTTTAAGGTGTTTTATAAAGTTATTTCTATTGTTGCACTGTAGGGTTTTCCTAAATACTAGTTTGTCTTATGAAACATATTTTTTAATAACATCAGATAGGACCATGACGTCTTTAGTATCTGTCGGAAAGAAAAATATTTATTATTTTAAAAAAGAATATTTGAATAACTTAAAAAGTTGGTTATGTGAATATTATAAGCTAGGATAATATTTTTTATTACACATTAGGATAAGAAAGTATTTTAAAAAATAATTATTACTATATCCAATGATATAAACATAATTGTTTATCTCAATTAAAATGTGATACTAAATATAATTGATTATATTAAAAATAGATGAAAATTGCAGATCAAAATATACATAAAAAAAAATTACTGCACTATAGCTTTCCATGGAGACAACAGAAAATCCATACGTAGTAAGGTAAACCAATTTACGCGCTCTGAAAAAATATTAATTAGCTTAAAAATAGTTATTATCAATATAGTGATGCTATTTATGCCGATATGAGTAGTATGACGTGTATAAAGGACGGTGTTTGCGATCTCTGCGTGATCAAATCAAAACTGAGGAGATCCGCTGAAGAGCCAGGGTCACCGACATAGCTCTACGAGTTCCGAGGCTGAAGTAGTAATGGGCGGGTCACATATCTCGTAGAGCCGGTGGACGTTGGGGCTTTGAAGTGCTGGAATGGCGACCCCGAACCAGAAAGCGCGGCGTTGGCAGATCATCCAATAAGTGGATTCTGGATTCAAACAGCACAAGATCGTGCTGTGGAACACGTTATAAAAGACTTATGTCCAGCAGTGGACGTCTATCGTTTGAAATGATGATGATGATGATGAGTAGTATCAATGAATAATACCGATAAAGTATAATAATTATGGAACTTTTTATGTTTTCTGAAACATTGTACCAGCCACAACAGTAGATTGCATCGGAAACTCTTTCGCTCTGTAAAAAGAAAATCAAAACATTGATCATTTTTTAAAGAAATTGTGTGTAAATTTATTGTAATCGATATTCAATAATATCGAATCTTATTTATATTTTGTTTGATTTTGTGGATAAAAAATTTCTTTAAAGTTTAAAGTAGTACTAATACTTACAGAGTCAATAAGGCTTTGCCCGTACGAACAAAGTAGCCAAATTTGACCATTAGCTGATAGTAGGAACAACTTATAATTCGCTTCATTCCATTTCTCTACGAACTGTAATAAAATAAAATATGTGTAATTTAAGATTACCCAAAATATTTGGATGTAGATGGGCCGAAAGAATTTAATAAAAAGACAAGTATTCAAAATATATTTTGGATAACAATCGTGTGTAACAAAAAAAAATTATGTATTAATTGAGAAATATTATTACATATTACTATATATTACTCTCAGTTGGTATAAAAGCTTACTATGCAACAGAATCCACAAAAGCAGATTAAAATTGAGCTATTTATAAAGTTAATCAACAATGGAAAGCTAAACTGGTTTTCCATGTCGCCGGACAACCTGCAAAAATGTAATTGGAGAATTATTAAATGTTTACTAATGTTACTATTTAATTTACTAAAGTTTACTAAATTTTTACGTTAAATAAATTTAATTATTTTGGTCAAATATTTTCAAATTAAATATTTACCCATAGGTTGTTAAGTATAATTAAAGACAAATAGTATAAGTTACTTTTAAAGCAAACGGAAACTAATTTTAACAGAATGACAAGCCTACCTAATCAGAGCACGGTGTCTCGAAACAATTTCAACAATACTCCTTTTGTACACTTCATCATAGTTATTGGTATTGTTAAATTGGAAATCACTCTATTATATATTCTTGACTGTACTCGGCTAATGATGAAAAAAAATTAAGTAAGTAGAAAAGTGAAGCGGTGCTTCAGTTTGGGAGTACGTTCGTATACGCTGTATGACTCGGGAATAAGTAGGTTGGAACACCCTAAATTTTAACTTCCGGTGACGATAAACATTCTGAGGAATCTGACATCTTTGAAGAATACAGCTTTTGTAGCTACGTGATATGACGTAGTTATTTATCTTTTTGCTACTTGTAATCCCGAACATGGCAAGGGGATGTAGTAGTGGATAAATAACTCTGATTTTTCTTGTGAAAGAACCACGAAATATTAGGAAAGTTAACAGGGCGGGTTATACGTATTACTTTAGTATAGAATACTTACCGAGCGGATATGCTTTTATAAGCCGATCGTCTACCGGTACATAAAACATTTTCTTTATTCTGATAGCGAGCAAGTCAAATTGAGTCGTTATGTGACATAAATAAGCGCAGTATAATATATCCGTTCCTGATATAAATGAAACTGCAAGAAAACCTGGAAATGTTGTATTGTGTATTTATTTTAAAGTTGCTTAACAATGACTACCATAAAGGTAGAGACAGAAATATTTATCTAGAGAATAAAAATCTTGTTTAAATGTTATACATTAACAAATAATTAAGCATTAAAAATTTTACATAGCCATGTTTGTATCACAGCTAAAACTTCAAAACGCCCATGTTTAAAGGGGTCGAAAGGAAACCAGTACGAGAGGATGAAAGTCAAAGGCACATCGTATCCCATCATATTCTGTATTGAAATAATAAATGGAACCGTCCCGAATATGGCCAACAGAGCTGCGTTGCAATACCAGTAGCCTAAAACAAAACATTTTTATTAAAATACAAGAATTAAATATAGTAGAATTAAATGGTTTGAAATGTTTTTGATATACAAGGATGGATCAAAAAGTAGTGAGAATGAGATGGAATATAATGACTATTGATAATTTAATAATTTATTTTTCTACATAGTCTCCGAGTCTCTCTATACACTGAGTCCAGCGTTGTTTCAAGGCTTCAATCCCTTTCAAAAAAAAATTATGTCTTGGTCCTGCAAAAAGCTCTCCACGGCATTCATCACCTCGTTATCGTCTTCGCACCTGTTTCCCCTTAAGTATTCTTTCAATTTTGGGGAGCAGATAAAAATCGCTAGGAGCCAGATCTGGTGAATAAGGGGGGTGGTCAACCAATTCGAAGCCAGCTTGCTGAATGGCAGCTATCGCAACTGCCGATCTGTGCGCGGGAGCGTTGTCGTGATGAAACAGCACGCCCTTTCGAAGTTTCCCTCACCTTTTCTCTTTAATGGGCTTCCTAATGGAATTAAAGCTGCATAATATTGGCCTGTAATAGTGGTTCTACTTTCCAGGTAATCAATCGACAATATCCCTTCCGTGTCCCAAAATATTGAGGCTTTAAGCTTAACAGCCGATGCTATGGTACGAAACTTCTTCGGGGTCGGTGATGATGGCCGTTTCCATTGCGAAGACTACTGTTTTGTCTCGGGATCAAAATGATGGACCCATGTTTCGTCCATAGTTACGAAACGAGAAAGTTTTCAGAATCTTCTTGAAATTTGTCCAATAATATCTTCGAAATGTCAAGTTGATTTTGTTTCTGACTGTCGGTTTTAACATTTTCGGCACCCATCTTGCGGAGACTTTTCTCATATTCAAAGATTGTTTCAATATGGATTGAATACTTCCATATGACATTCCCGTTTCTTGAATTAAGTATCGAATGGTTACTCTTCGAACGCTCAATACAATTTTCTCGATTTTCGCAACATTTTCTTGAGTGACTGACATCGATGAACGGCTGCAACGACGTTTGTCTTCCGTGCTCGTTCTCCCTACTCGAATTTGGGAAGCCCACCTTGCGACAGTGGAATACGACGGAGCAGACTCTCCTAATGTTGCCTCCAAATCGCAATCAATCTCTTGGGTCGTTAACTTTTCTAAACAGAGGTATTTAATAACGATTCGCACTTCGTTTTTCTCCGTTATCAAGAACACGTGCCGACACGAAGCAAATAAATGACTACATTCAGAAAAAACAAAAGAGAATCGAAGATTTTTTTCTTTATTAATATTACAAATATGTATCTGAGCTATCCTAGTATATATTTTTTTCCTTATCAAGGAGTATATGTTGTTCCCGCTACTTTTTGATCCCTCCTCGTACATATGTGGGTTTCTATAAAGGGATTCTATAGATTCCAACAAAGGGATGAAAGAGAAAAAATGTATCTGAGAAACCGATAAATATTGGTAAACTCCTTTTCGGTACAAATAATAATGCATGAACTTATTGTCATACACTATATAAACTAAAATTTTCATATTTATTAAGTATTTCATAAAAAAATAAGTAGTATCTTTGCTTGAACAGAAGCGATGATGTCTACTTTTCTCGCTCACTATACTGGAGTGGCAACTTCTGTTACATTAAAGAAACTTTTATAAATGCAATTCAACCTTTCGCTAATCGCTGTAGGCAGGTAAGATTAGAGCGGATGATGTTGTACTCTTCCTGTGTGACGGCATCCTGTGGCCACATGTCGCGCAGTTCCGAAATCAGATTCTCGTACACGGGCCGGTATAAGAATATTTTTGATGTCTTTACGGTAGCTGAAAAATATAAAGTACATTAAAAATTCTGCTCACAAACTACGAGATGAACAAAGAATTGCCACCGTGTTAAATGAAACAATTTAAAAAAAATATATCAAAATATATGTACTTTACTTTCCTGTTAATTGTCCACTCACTGGACGCCTACATGTAGTACAGTTACATTATTACTATATCTTGAACAGTTCCCCTCCAACGGGTTCTCGCCTTGTCGTGGCGGAGGGGCTTAGTAACCGTGGCGCCCAACACGGTGAAGCCAAGTGGAACCCATCCGGCCGGCCCGCGGCGAAGGGCTGGCCGAAGCGGCCGCTCCCGGTTCGAGCACCGGTTGGGATAACTGGAGCTCACCGGAGCGGCCGGGGGCCGCAGGGGCGGCTGTGTGCTGCCCCAGCGGCCGGCTGCAGGGGCGGTTTCATACCGCCCCTCGCAGCCGAGGTGGGGTCGCGGAGGGAGTACCCTCTGCGGCCAACCGGTGTCGCACCGGCGATGCGGCGGCGGTGGGGCCGCGGGGGAAGAGGAGTTTCGGTATTGCGATGCGCCGTTCTCCCTATCCTCCGCGGCCGTTAACAGGTAGCGGCGGGCCTAACATCTCTCCGTCGCGGGGAGCCGGGAGAGGTTTTCTCCCGTGGCTCCCATGGCCTCTGGGCGACGGGTTCGGGGGAACCGGTCGCCCGCACACGCATGAGGCCGAGGAGGGGGCGCGCTGCATGTTCCGGCGCGCCCTGGGAGGGTTCATCTCTCCCCCCCGAGGTGGGGCCGCGCAAGCGGCCAGCGCCGGCAGGGTCGCGGTTGAGTGCGCACCCGCGTTCCCGTGACCCTGTCATCACGGCGACGAGGAGGAACATCGTGGGGGTTTTAGTCGGTGCAAGTCCGACATAACTCGTCCTTGCCCCCGCGAGGACGAGTATGCGTAGGCATTTCCCCCACGTAAAACAAAAAAAAAAAAAAAAAATATCTTGAACAGTTAATATGAACTACATTTAATTGAATAATTACGTTTACTGCAACTATTGGTGAATTGATGCTATGAATGTTTGAATACCAGCAACTAACCCATTATTATAAATCCAACGCAGGGTGTCATTTTGAACATGTCGGTATAGATTCCGTCGGCAGCCTGTAGCAGCATGTTGGCGAGTTCCAGAACCATCGTCACAATTAAACTCACAAACTCGAATACGTACAAACTATTCCAGAGCAACCTATTAAACATTTAAATATTAAATACAACGCTATGTTTGCATCCGTATGAATTAAATAAGAGCTTATCATGAATTTTTACAAATAAATGTTTACAATTAAGTAGGGAAATTATTTGACAGGTTAGGTATACTAATTAATCCTTATGATGATAAAAGCTTATACGGTACGGTTTTGGCTTTTCTCTTATCTGTATATAAATAAGAGGAAAAGAATTTTCTGTATAAGAATTTTGAGGTAAACTTTATTTTTTATTGGGATTTAACTTAAAATGTTACGTAACATTAGCATGAACGTATCTACCATAAATACAGTAGTTTTTAACCTTTTTAAAAAGTAAGCTGTGCAATGTTCTTGATTTTGGTGTAATTTCTGATGGAAGACAGAGTGCTTATTTTAAGACATTTGATTCCCGATATTTATATAACGATAAGATTTATATATATAGCTGCTTTACTCGTTTCCCACAAATTGCAAATTTTGAGTAGTTTACCGTATTATGGTTCTATATGAAACTTTTACTAATATTACGAATAATAACTATTTAGTATTTACTTTGCCAGCGGTGAATCATCTTCCATCAATCGAATGCCAACCACTCTGAACCGTCTTAAGGACATGTCGTAAGAGGCGTCATACTCACTTTTATCAAATTTTAAAACCTAGAAAAAGATTTTTTGTTAATAAATGTCATTGCAAAAATGTTACAAACTCACTGGACTAGCCACAATCCTGAAATTGTAGATCTGCCATAGTATACTGTATACTAGTATTTCTAGCGAACTTACTTCCCCATACGCAGCTTTAATTTAGCACCGTATAAAATTGAGATTAAGTTCAATCTATAAAAACAGCGTAATACTTAATGTACATTTCAGAAATTATTCTTATATAATGAAAATACAATTTTTACGTTAGATTTAGTATGTTTTTTAATTACTGAATATATACCAATCAAAAAATTCTGGAAATGAAACGATATGTATGAAATATTAAAAATGCAGAAAGAATAAAGCCAAATTTGAAAGAACGCTATAGGACTTAAACTTCATATCAAATGGTTTATGTTTGTCTAACATGAACAACGTGTAAGCTGTTTTTTTTTTTAATTTTTTAACAAACAAAATATTGTATTGTTTTAAGAAATTTTTATTTGATATACATACTCGGTTTTTTGAATACGTTTTCACGGCTCCTTTTCTTGAAAGTAGATTTTTTATAAACGACATTTTGCTATTATTCCTCGATCACGTTTATTCTCTGATATGTAGAAATTACCGTTTTTATATCGAGCAACGTATAATTATAACAATAATAAGGTAGCGACTACATTGCTTGGAGTAACTATATTATTTCAAATGTAATTGTATTAAGTTCGCATTATAATTAGATGTACCAAATTTTTTTTGTATCGAGCTAAATGTTTGGATAAGAATGACGTTCAGCTGATGGTAACCTTGTTACGTAAGATAATTTCTAAAGCAAGATCTAAACGAGATAATAAAATATACCTTTGCGCATTATTATGCGTATTATTACACGTTTAGACATTAGAGTCGCCTGGAGAATTAGATGTTGATTCTTATTAGGCCAGCAATTCCATTACTACCCTTCGGCGGAAATAAGCTTCGCAATGGGATCTTATTAAACAGGCAATAGATATCTATCACCAACGACTTATTAAAACTAAAATTAAAAAATATAATACGTTTCCACAAAAAAACTTAGCCAACGATGAATATAATGTGAAACGTTTTCAAGTCTTTGTGATCAATCTATCACGTGTTGATATATATCACTTACCATCAGGTGGACGTTCTCCGTTGTCTCGATGATTTGTTGTTTATTGATATATAAAAGAAAAAAAATGGTTACTGTTACGTAACACAATACTTCAAGTAGTTGCTTAACAGCTCAGTTAAATTTATTATTTACTGTATACGAGCCGGTGCAATATTGAAATATTAAAGCAAAGAATCACCCGTTTTTCATAACAAACAATTCATAGCAATTATTATAATTATTATGTACGGAGCTAATGACAACGTTTTGTAAAGTGAGTTAATTATTGTTACTTTCAGCATTATTTCATTTTAATTTGTGTGAAATAAATTTTTGTTAACTAGTAAACTCCCACATCATAGTCTAAATAAAATATGAAAATTACTTTGGAATCTTGAATTTATATAATACAAAGTTTTTTTGGTTAAATATAGGAATTACGGGTAGTAGTCATAACCATAATTTATTTTCTATTATACTTTTTAATATAAGGTAGAAAACATTCTAAATTAAACTATTCTCTTTAATTGTGTCAAAGTTCTTCATTGAGTTCACCTCTCCTCCCAAAAACATAATGGCTAATTCAAGAACTCATTCTTTGTTTAAAGTGATCATAAGAGTAGCAAATGCAAATGCTTTAATTATTAAATAAAAAAAAAAATTATATTAGTCTAAAGAAAAAGTAAATTTTAACTGCCTTTATAACACGAAGGTCCCTGGTGCGATCTTTGATCCACATAGATGGAGAGTTCCTGTAATCAACATATGAGGGCCACAATGTTCTGGACGAGCACGTATTACCACATAAATATTTTTTGTCTCATTAACGTCCAAGTTTTTTTTTATTCGACGTAGCGACGAGACTTGTATGACTTTCACCTGATGGTACCTTCAGTAAGTTCAAACGTAATTAATGTTGTGCGCGTTGGTTATAAAAATCATTAAATAGGAACTTCATTATGATTGAATATACTATGCCGAGCTCGAGAAAAACATGTTTTGAAGGAGGAGCCTTGGAATAAATGGCACTTATCGCGCTTCCAAGGCACCATAAAAGATTGCGAGTCCAGTGGTGAGGGTGGGGAAAGCGGCCGGTTGCGATTGCGGTCACGTCGGGTTGTCGCCCGTCAGCGGGCTCACTTTGTAGCGAACTGTGATTCGCATTGGCAATGTATACCCACAGCAACTCTGGTCCTAGGACATTTTTATTTATAATCATTTATAAAGAAAAAAGAAAACTAACTGATAGTAGACGAGAGAGCTACGTCACGACCTTGTAAGAAATCACTGTTGATTTACTATAGACAGTTCAGCAATATTTTATATCGGTAGAATTATGAGAGTTGAAGCCCCCTCTCCCCCCTTCTCAACTCACAGGACTCAAGCCAACCTTACCTGCTCATAGTGCATGATGTTAATCAATAAACGAGGCTCGGACTCTTATAAACCCACATTGGGACAACGTGGTCGAAAATGGCTCGAATCCCGCATACGAACCCATACAAACGACAGCCACTAATGCCCAACAGTACCGGAGGCTATGCTGACTGTAAGGTCACGGGAAGCCGCTGGATGAGCACAGCGCAGGGTCGGTTTATGTGGAGATCTTTGAGGGAGGCCAGTAGTGGACCTCTATCGGCTAATGATAGTGTAATTATATTATATATATATATATTATAATAAGTATGAAACTTTAGTTCAGTCTTTCGAATCAAAGTCAATTTAATAAAAAATAGTCATGTTCAATTTTCACCACCATCAATCTTCAATTCATCAAGGGCAATACTGATATATTTTCCTATTCATTGGTACTTTTTATATTATATATATATATATATATTATATATATATATATATATATATATATATATATATATATATATATATATATAGATCCTTCATTATTTTATTTCTAGTTAACTTTTATTTGTGCGGTTGCTGTAGAAATTAATTTGCGTTGGCTCTCAGAAAATATTTCACATAATATTTCAAAACTAATCTAGTATCACTTTATGTTCGTGTATCATCTAATGTAACTTGTAATGTACTATATAGAGGTATAAGTTTCATCTTTAAATTAAGGTTATCCATTAAAGTTGACAAAATGGAAGTACTTCAAAATTTATATGATCATTTTAAGTAACTCGGGCATTAAAGTTTAACAGAGAAATAGCCGGAGCGTTTTAGAGCGATATTAATTTGGATCAAGGAAAGAGATTTTAACGAGGACCATTACATCATTTTTCTATTGAAATGTGACCTAATTTAAACTAGAATATAATAAAAAAAAGATTTAACTGCTATGGCCTTGGTTGAATTAATAAATTAAAAATCACATTGCCTTCTTACATTAGCAGTACTTATAAAAATTCAATCGATTCCGAGACTATATACTGTGGAGTTTGATAGGTGATAGGACTTTTTCGATCCTGACCAGCTACCACTCTAACATTGTAAATCTGCTGCCATTACAGTATTGGATTGTTCCGGCTGTTAACATATGTTAACCAGATTCATTATATACCAGGTGAAGAAAGGTACACTACATCCTTTTCCCAGTTTTTCTAAAGGGAGCAACTAAGTTCTATATGTGGTAGTTTATTTGTTATATATATAATTCTATATTCACGTTTCACCTCAGCTTTAAGGTTTCTTGACGAAGGATTATGTTTTTATTAGAACGCAAAAATTTTTTATCCTGATAATATGTTATTGGTGTAAACATGTTGCGTAAGTATATCTTATGCCAACGTACTACAGTAATCCCCTCTATAACACGGTAGATTAATTCCATGTTATAGGAAAACGCGTTGTAGGAGTAATCCCGTATAAATCGTTACGTATAAATTATTCACGTTAAACTTTTCTCGCTTGAGAGGATTTAAATCGAATATTAATAAAACTACATAAGGAACGAAATATGTACGCTTTATTAAAATCGAAGTAAACTAAGAACATTTTAAATAAAAAAACTTATGTTCATAAGAACTAAAAACAGAGATAATTTCAATAAACTAATATTTATGAATTTTACAAATTATTATAAATTTCACAGTACAGAAATATACTGTGAGAAATCCCTGTATACGGGGGATGAAAATCGCGTAATATGAAAATGCGATAGGAGAGTACCGTGTTATAGGAGGGACTACTCTATTTATATAAGAAAGGCGAATTGTACACCTAATATTTCGCAAGAAATACAAACTATTAATAGATCAAGGATCGATTGGGGACGATATGTCTGGCTGTGGAGTACAATAGGCTGTAATCATAGTGGTTTTTTTTTGCGACGAGACGAAAGGGACATTCCACTGATGGCAAGTGATACGCCTGCCTGCACATAACAATATGGCGCTGGTTAAGATGTTATACACTGCAACACATTGCGCTCGTTGCCTTGACACATTATGTTAAGCCTCGTTACACTAGTAATTTCACTGGCTGCTGCACCCTTCAAACCGAAACACAGTCATTTTTGCACAGTACTCATTGATCGCAGAAATAGGCGTTGTAGTGGCACCTATTCAGATAGTATCCAGGAATAGAGATCTACCACCAGTGATGAAGATATTGTTGTCAAATAAAAAAAATTTGCTATATATTGCGACCGATTAGATCAGATTATGATGTAACATAACAGTAATCCCTTCTATAACATGGCAATCTTATATGTTGTCACATTATGCGATTTCATGTTCCTAATACAAGATGTGTTTCCGGCCATGTAAAGCTACAATTCTGTTTTTTGGATTATTCGATTTATTTGAAATTAACAGTTTTGTTATATATGTACAAGTTTTTTAACTGATCAATTAAAAGGACTATTTGAGGGTTGAATTAGTTTTCTTAATCTATCCGGCTTCACTTTGAAGGGGACTAATGATGATGAAGTTTTTTTTATAATAGTCTTAGATTTTTATATAACGCATATATACATTCATAATATAGTTTCGTTTATATTCTATTTACACCCCCGTTAACGAGAAAAGCTAAACGTGAATCGTACATAACGTGTTATACGAGGACATACGAGCGCGTTTTATCAGAAAGCTTGTACAACGCGGTGGTTTAGTGCTTATCGTACAAAGCCAGAGTACCTAGAAGGGCTAAAGCCCTCCCAGGAGCGTGCTTTGGGCGTATGCCGGGAGGCACTACTGCTTTCCGTACGAGATCCTGGGGCCTCCCGCAACGCACCGAAGGGGTTTTAGTGGCTAATCTCACATAACCTTTTGTTACCCTCAGAAGCAGGGTATCTTTATAGAAGAATTCCCTTCTGATAACAAAAGAAATACGATTGGTTTGGAGATGTTTGAGGGAGATCTATGTCAAGTCTATTGGCTGATGATGATGAAATATTATAATGCTTTGAGTTATTATATTGGCAAAGGTTTCTTTTTATCTTTGGCGTCTGCTGATGAGTTGCTTACTCATAGAGTTATCCTGTCTCTCACCTAAGCATGTATACACATGCCGTTTTTTTATCTAGTTCTTTCATCTTACAATATACAGTACGTTTTATCATCATCTTCATTTAATATGGAGGCATTTGGTTCGATCTGGTGTAACATGGTGTTGGTGTTGTGATAGGATTTTTCGGGGCTTTCTGGTTAGTAGCCAGTTTCATATTATAAATCTGCCGCCATAATAGGAGGAAGATATGAGCGCTTTAATTTCAGGATTGTTTTATTCTTTCTCTGTATCTATGATTGTTCTTATATTGTTTCACTTATTCTAGTGTACTTGGCGTTTCTTATGTTTCATATCTTGTATATTATAAATTTATTTAATTTCTTTTAAGCTGCTTATTCATCTTATCTATTTTATTTATTGTTCTGTTTTACGTTACTTTATCTGGCGATGATATTACAGTCTTAAACTTTAATCTATTATAACCTACATATTTTAATTTTATTTCTAGTGTTTATTATATAGATGTCCTATAAAGATTATCATTTGCTATTTAAGTTATTCTATTTACAGTTCTATAACCTGTTATTGCAGTTAAAATATTTAGAAACATACACAGTGATACCATTAATCTGTATTCCGTTTGTTAACTATTTTACATTCGCTTTACTATTTACAGCCTCATTATCATTTGACCTTATGCAAAATTGAGATAACAATGATATTTAAAATCTATATGTGATTACAATTTTTGAGTCTTACTCTTTCATATATTACATATTTCACAGCATATAAATTAATTATTGTACCTTATATTATATATAGGTTTTCTTTATTCGACAATCACGTGAAAACTCGTGAAGGTATCGACATGGGAACATAACCAATCTGAGCAGAATGAACTGTAGATAGTTATAAGCTATTTATTTTTTGAATTTCATAGATCCTTCATCATTTTATTTCTAATTAACTTTTATAAACAATTTTATGACGTTTAATTTATGCGGTTGCTATAGTAACTGTTGCTATAGACATGAGACAAATTTTAAGTTGAATTTTGTTACAGCTAATATTGGACCATTCGATAAAAATATCGAATGAAAGCGCTTTAAGTTTATTCATTGTTACGTATGTACACTTATCAAGTTATCATAATAAATAACAAAAACTATCGTGCCCGCCTTGAGGCCCGATTAATTTTGGGCAAACAAATTAGTTGCGAGAACATTTATGTGGTACTTCTAAGGCTATGAATAGGGAACACCAGTTGATTGTCCCATTGGACGGTCTATCGCGTGCGGCCTATTGTAGTTTAATGTCCGCTCCATAAACAACACCATTGTTTACTGTTTGCTGTTCATGCAGGTCCACCATTACGGCGCGCATAGAGTCGTTTAATTGCCTAAAGGAAATTCATATCGACATACCTTACATTTATAATTTTATTTGTTTTGTATTCATTCATTATCTAATACATAAAACTAGGTTTATTGAAAAATTATATTAATCATTACTTCTGTCCCTACTGGTAGGTCTCTGTTGGTTGAGACCGTCTAAATGGGTACCACACTACAGTAGTGTGCAAACATTACTGGGTTTGGGTCTTAAGGGCGCTGTAGCTAGTGAAATTACTGCGGTAACGAAACTTAACATGTTACACTCCAAAGCGTCGAGCGTAATGTTGTCCAGTGTATATCATCCTAATTAGTGTCACATTATTATGGGCAAGTGTATCTCTTACGTTCAGGTGAGCGTCTCGCTCGTCTCGTCGCTTAAGTGAAAAAAAAGAAGAATAAAAAGGTTTTATGAAGGTTTATTTGAGTAAGAACTGTGGTGTGTTTCGTTGATATAATGTGGAAATAATAGATAGTGCGTATGATATTCAAGTTTAATTTGACACTTAATGTGAAGGTTGTATTGTTTTCGGAGGGTGGATTGCATCGCGCCTGCGGATCGGCCTCCTCCGAATATCCATCCGCGCGACCAGAAGTCAGTCTCGCGTCCGGACCGCCGCACGCCACTCGACTCTCCGCAAGCAGACGGAATATATCAATGGAAGAGATAACCTATTGGCGCGTAAATTTTGCGGGAATTTAAATACTCACCGCTACAGATTTTCAATAAAAAAAATGTTTTCTACTTCTCCGTTTAAGATTTAATCTTTTAGTGTTAAATTTTATTGTTATTGTGTTAAATTAAACATTGTTGTTTTTATGTGATTCGTTTAAATGTGAATGGTGGTATCGTAAAGTTTTAATGTAATATGGTTTTAAACTGAGAAAAATTTTCTCGTGATCGAAATTATTGGCAGCTGATTAATAAAAGGTAAGTTTTATTTTATGTATATATATGAATACGTATTAATTGAAACTAATTTCCACAGACTACGTCCATCTCAGTTATTATTTATTTATATGTACGCCGATAGAGGTAAGTATTTTTGTTTTATTGACTTTACCCTGAACCGCGCGGCGGATGGATCTTTTGATCTCCTGAAAATATCACTAGTGAAATACTTTGAAGATTAAAATATGTAACCCCATTTTTCTTCTCGACGATTGATCGATTTTTATGAGTAAATACAAATTGATTATATATTGTGATTCTATCGGAAAGTATTCTTAAATAAATTTTCAGAAAATCCATTCTACTATGAAGGCTTTTTCGACTTACATATAGCACATTTAAATGTGGAGTGCGCGATAAAATTAAGTGGAGCACAGGAAAAACTTAAATATTGTAGAAGGATATGAATATTTTGAACTTAGTTAACGTATTGGCATATGTCAAAGAATCTTTTGAGTATAGTGTAGTTTTATGACAGTATTTTATATACCCAATAATCCAAATGTTGTATAAAAATTAATTTATACAACATTTGGATTATTGGGTTCACACATAATTTTAACTGTGTATGACTGACTACATTAATACAATCAGGTACCATAATCTTGATTCCGAATGTAGAATAAGTTACAGCTTTAACTAAAGTTCGTATTTTCTGCCATTTACTGCAAATATTATACTAATAGCGAGGTACGTACGCCTTCTCCCGAAGTCCGGGCTCGGAACGGAGATTTGTACATGATTATCATTAGTTTAAAATTCTACCTTTCCAGCAGGAATAGCGCTCATGCTTATGGAATTGCTATAGTAAACATACCTACGATATCCTGTTAAACATTATAGTACTGTACTTATGATCTATTTGATACCATATTGTCATTAACAGGGCGTTTCGCTTATCATCAAACCGACGTCCTATTCTTCTGGTCGCTTTACAGAAAAATTAACCCCTGTTTTGAAAAATATAAAGAAAAACCTTAAAGAATTTTCTTTGATTTGATTTGGATAAGTACACATTATCATTATTTCAGATTGGTGTAAACAGGTCGAGTACGAAGCGACGAGATGTGTAAGAGGTTTACCTGATGATAAGTAATACGCCTGTCCATAACAGTGTGACGCTAGTTAAGACATCATACACAGCACTATATTGCGCTCGTCACCTTGAAATGTTGAGTCTCGTTACCGCCGTAATTTCACTAGTTACAGCACCCTTCAAATCGGAACATAGTATTGCTTGCACACTACTGTTTGATGGCAGAAATGGACGCTGTGGTGGTGTCTATCTATACGGTCTCCGACAACAGAGACCTACCACCAGTAAATTGCCAGTATAGGAGGGTTGATAAATGTAAAAGCAAACATATATTTATTTATCCTTTATGTACACCAGTTAAAAGATATGGAATACATTATATATATACATAAATGTTCAATGGGCAGTCTTATTGCTTAAAAAGCAATTTCTTCCAGACAACCCATTGGGAAGGAAGACGTGAACTAAAAGCAAAGATAAGATATTGGTGCACTAAATTATTAAAAACTACAACACTTGGTGAAAGATGCAAGCAATAGCACAATTGGACAGAATTTATAATTTAAACTTTATGATAGTAGTTACTTAAGTGTCTTTTGAAAGAAAATAGGGATTTAACGAAACGAATATGGTTCGGTGAAGTTTCATAAGCGAACCGCCGTAACGGAAAAAGAGTTTTGGAAAAATGAAGAGAAATGCACGGGGACGCGGAGGGAAAGGCTTATTGAAGAGCGAAGAGTACGACTGTGGCAAGCGGAAATAAATTCGAATTGATTTTTTAGGTAGGAAGGTGTTAGAGGATTGAACAATATCCTGTATAAAATAGAAAAAATTGATTATTCCTGCGAAGACGGATTGGCAGCCACTTGAGTTTCCTGCGAAATTTAGAGATGTGATCATATTGGCGTAGCCCAAATATGAATCGTATACACAAATTTTGAATACGCTCAAGCTTATCAAGCTGCGCTTCGGTTAAGTCTAGATAGCAAACATCGGCATACTGGAGAATAGGCAGAAGAAGGTACTAGCAAGAACAACCTTAGTGGCTGTTGGGAGAAAATGGCGGAGTCTGCGCAAGGAGCTTATAGCTCCATACATCTTTCTACTCACCTCGTTAACTTGCGGTGTGACAGTGATAGGAGTCAATGTAAAGGCCTAGATTCTTAACTTTGCTATTATAAGGAATTATGTTACCGTTAAGAATAATATACGGTACACCGGATCAGTATATTTTGGAGAGCAGTCTAGAGCTAATATATATATATATATTAGCTCAAATATTCATTTAATTGTTTGTCTTTCGATGTATTAATTAAAAGTACAGGTAAGTGTCTCATAGCTTTATTGTTAATCCGCAAAGGATGGTCCGCACGTCACTTCCGGTCGCCACAGGTGGTACCAAGGTCAAGTTTGTGTCGGCGTGGCTCACGTATTTGTTGTCTATTTGCTTTGGCGTTTTCGTTATTAAACTAATTCGCAAAGGTAACAAAACGTATATCATATCCGGTTTCAAACGGATCGTCCGTTGCGACCTAATTCCTAACAACAATTCTGAATGAATTTTTCTGTATATCTTTTTAACCAAATTTTTTCTTTAATTATATCCTGGTCGTTATCATCATCACCTGATAAACGTCCACAGATGGCAATACGCATCTAAGCATCTCCACACCGACCGGTCCTGTAATAAAGTTGAAGTATTTTTGTGTATCTGTGCGTTATAATTAAATATTTGTTTATATGTATATGTGTTGCGTAGACAAGTAAATTGATTTATATATCTGACTGTTTTTTTTTATATAATCAAGCGATGAGTCGAGCGGGACGCTCACCTGTTGGTAAGTGATACGCCTGCCCATAACAACATGGTGCTAGATAGGGTAGTTCACTGCACCACATTGCGCTCGCCGCATCCAGATATAAGATGTAGAGTCTCGTTACCCCGGTAATTACACCAGCTACAACTCTTTTCATATCGGGACACAGTAATGTTTGTAAATTTCTGTTTGTCGGTTGCGATGGAAGCTGCGGTGGAACCCACCTAGACGTTCTCCATCAACAGAGATCTACCACCAGTCAAAGTTTGTGCTGCTTGGGTATGAAGATTTTAGATAATTTTTTAACTCTCTTTCTTTTATAACATGTTATTATATTCATCTTATCGTTCTATCATTTTTTTATTTAATTTAAACACAATGTTTTTTTTTTATAAAACTTATAGGTTTTGTCGCGTTTATTAAAAATGTAATATTCGCGTAAATTAAAAAATCATTATTATACTTTTACATTGGTTAGGAACCTTTTTCTAAAATATTTTATTTTGTATCTTGTAGTAAAACAAAAAGTTTCATATTTAAAGCAGTCTACACTAATTAAATTGAACCCCGTCGGGGCTGTGGAAACGGATGTCCGTGCTCATAAGGCCTGAAGTCTCGGGCTAAAAAGAATAGGATAAAGTGAGCCTTGCCTGTCGTGGAAGACGACTAAAAGGGTTCTTAGGTTCCCCAGCTTTTAAGCGTGGTGATTCTCAGAGCTCGATAGCAAGCCTTAGGTGGACGGTAAACGCGACGCGATTTTATATTTACCGTAGCACAATTTGGGGGTGGTTCGGAGGGATTTTCCCTTGCTTGGGTCGCGCTTAATCAAAGTATAGAATGGCATTGGTGTATTCCGTAGGTGATCCCGGACCACCTCTCATCACACTGAAGAATAGCACCGAGGAGGTTTTGGAGGGTAGAAATCTCACATCGCTCTGACCACCCCTATAAGGTACCTTCCAAAGATTACTCTTGATATAAAAAAAATGGTTATTATCACAACAGCTCTTTTTCAATATCATACAGTATCATACCAACACTTTGAAAGAACAGTACTGGACCAGTCAAATTTGATATCTTTTGTCCTAAAAGCAAAGGCGGTTCTAGCAGGGATAAAATGTTTTGATCGTGTTAATTATCTTTTTAATATCTTTTTTAATACCTTTTTAAGTAAGGAATTTTACTTTCCGTGTTCTAATATATTTCTAAGTTACGGTTTAGTTTTACGAAGCCAATTACGAAACTTTACGGAAGTTACGAGAGGGATGCCTATGTGGTAACGTTACCCATCAGAATAAATCAAATTGGTTTCTAGTTATTACAATTTTATATTATCTGTAGTTTTTTACTTCATTATTTAAAGTGGAAAAGTGTGAAGAAGAAAAGAAATTCAAATGGAAAATGTGCAATCTTTGGATAATGGTCCACTTAAAAAAAAAGCTCGCAGCAGCACCCTACATGTTACTCGGATGAGCATTTTCAGCAAGCATTTTTGTTAAATTATTTAGTGTACTCATTGTTGTACATATTAGTTTATTTTGCCAGATCTTAATCGAGATGCATTTTTTATATTTTCCTTCCAAAGTACAGATTATATTTTGAAAACAATATACAAAAAAATTACAATATTTTCTTTGTAACATTACGATAGAAATAGCGATTTGACAAAGAGCTGCCGCTTATTTTCTAAAGTCTAGTTATTTCTAATTTACTAAGTAGTTTTATATTTATATATAACGTATTATCTATGACATGAACTATTCTACGATTTTGGCGTCTGAGTCTGTCAAATAAGGCCGATCCTACTTTGATTTAGTTTAAACTTAAACATGATTGTTTTAATCTATTGATACTTAAACGATTAAGTCTTCTACGATTATCTCCATTTTTCACTAGATTTTATATAATAATGACGAGTTTAGGGCAAACTGTCAGTTTTTTTTAAATATTATTCGGTTAAAAGTTCGCATTTTTATTGTTTACAATGTATATTACCACATTATTATTTTTTGATCATAGCACATGTGAAAAAGGTTACCTTTGGAAATAATACAGGAAGGATGAAGGGTGCTTTATCATCGCCAAAATAATTATATCAGGAATTTATAAACGGAACTAATTGATTGAAAGAATATATAGCAATTGGAATAAAAGAGAGGTTTTATAGTATTCGCTGCCTTTGTTAGGTTTTGTTTTGTGCTGTTCAAAGTTGAAATGGACACCGTTTGATATACGACATTGTCAGCCATTCGTATGCGGCGTGGGACTGGACTTACTGTCTAGTTCACTGGAATTTTATTTATTTTCACACCAGCTCTAGTTTAGATGTCCAGTTATACGAAAACATTGTTTCAATGATTTGGTATCATTGATTTCAAAGATTAAATAGGACAAGACCAACCAACAAGAAATAACTTAAGTTTTCGACAGCTAATAATTTACAGATTGAATGTCGATTAATAAAGTTGGCTGCTTATACTTACGATAACTTTTCTGAAAGTTATCTTAAGTATAAGCAGCCAACTTTACGGAACTAGCAGTTTCTGATTGACTACTTCATTACCGTTATCTATCCGTTCTCATGTACAATTAGAAAGTACAAAAATAAATTAAATTTCTTTTATACGTGAAAGAAAAAAGTTAAAATATGTATGGAGAAGTGAAAAAATTGTAAGAAAAAAATTAGAGAATGTCTTTGAGATAATGAGCTCATCCTCTCAGTATTGTCTTTCTATCAGATAGGGTAATGGAAAATAATCTTCATTAAATTTTTACCTTATTATTGCAAACTCTTCTTTGCCGAAGTGTGATTACGTTACTAGAAATGAAATTGATTAAAAAGATAACTCAAAAAACTAACTCAATGTTTCTGCTGCTGGTTGCTTTCACAAGAGGATCTATTTATTTATATTTTTACTCTACAAAGCAACGAGACGAGCGGGACATTCACGTGATGGTAAGTGACACGCTTACACATAACGTGACGCTAGTTAATGTAGAATGGTTTACATAACACCGCATTGTGCTCGTCTCCTTGAGATATAAGATGTAAGGTACCTTTCTTCCGGTAAATTCACTAGCGCCTTTTAAACTGGAACACAGTAATGTTTACACACTACCCTTTGGCGGAGGAATCAGAGGCTTTGTTGGAAATAGGAGCTTCCAAATGATGTCCGGCAACAGAGACCTATAAACTACCCATCAGTATATCCAATTGATTATATGCTTGTCTCACATGTGAATACCTGATGCATCCTGTATCATTCGATTATATTTGATATGTACTTTTTAGGATACGATAAAGTGGAGAGACAAATTTAATTTAATGGTATATGTTTTACTGTGGTGGTAATCATGTGGAGCCGAGTTAATATGTTTACATAGCCTTTAATTAAGTTCATCACATTTATATCTAACATAGATGTCATTAAACCGAATCTAGATTAATAAACTTAATCTTGGTCATATCAATGGCATTAGGATTAAATCAATGGATTTAGGTCCTCACTGTTATTTTCAGCAGCAGTCGTTAAGATAAATTGTAATTAAAATACCTTTACCATATTAGCTACAAATTTTTTTAACCCAACCTAATCTTAAAATTTTCAATTTTACCATCAATACAAAAATTGTTTTACTGAAAATATAGATTCACAGTAAAAATACTTATATAGATAAGTACTTACTGGTGGTAGGTCTCTGTTGTCGGAGATCGTCTAGTACCACCGCAGCGCCTATTTCTGCCGCCAAACAGTAATGTATAGACATTACTGTGTTGCAGTTTAAATGGCCATGTAGCTACCGGGCTAACGAGACTTAACGTCTTATGTCTCAAGGCAACAAGTGCGATGAAGTGCTGTTAATACCATCCTAGCTAGCGCCTTGTTATTACGAGCGGTCGTATATCTTACCATCAGGTGAACAACCATCGTCTCATCGCTTCGTAGAATAAAAATAAATATTGTCAAAAAAATTCTTATATGTCGTTTTTAGGTAATTTTTTTATCATTCGCTCTATTACCTCTTTAATCGTGTCTGAATTTTATGTCCATCCTTGTTGCTTATTTCTTATCGTACCTCCATTTTCCTCTTTTTTACTAGTTTTCATACAGTCTCACATCTATCTTTGCCAAACCCTGAAACACTATCTATGTTATATCTAATAGAGAATTAAATGGCGACTTTCGATTATAAGTGTGTGCCGCTTACTGAACAAACATTACGGTTATTTCAGTTTGAGTTACGGGATTCACAGCCGATCATCGCACCCGTCACTCATCTCAACGTGATCTATGTACCCACATATGATATTGTATATAGCTGCTACTTTATTTTTAACTGTTACACAGTATATATCATGTTATTATTGAAAATAAATATTTGTGGTTTGGTGCTCTTCTGCTAATTGTAGCTTTTATGAACAAATAAATATTTAGGCGAATTTAATTTACTAACTGTTAGATAAAATATTAAGCTATTTAATCTGTGTAAGTATTTTTTAAATATTTATCTTTGTTTTATATTAAGTACCCACGTTAACAAATGCTATATTAGTATTTAATATACTAAAGTTTTGGGAGATTTTTCTTGAATGCATCTGTATTGGCTAATAATGATGATTAAAGGTATTAAGTTTACAACTAAACGTATAGAAAAACAGAAAAAATATCTGATAGTGATAGCTTTTTATAATAATATGGCGCTAATTAAGATGTTTACACCGCATTTTATGCTCGCCATTTTTAAAATATTAAGTCCCGTTACACCCCTTTTTCACTATTAGTAAAACTGTATTAAACTGGATAGATTTTGGTGGATTATGATTTTTATATTTTATCTGTTACTGTTTACTACAGTTGTGATGATTTTATAAAATTTATAACATACAATACAGTGGCAACACGTTATGATATCCATCAGGTTCCCCATCAATCATACGTGAATACTGAACCAGCAAACATTATTTGCTTTATAAAAAATGGGCGTACGAATGAAAAGAAATGGCTGTTCGTACGTGAATGACAAGCGCTTCACGGATTCTGTTACACCATGATATTCCTATTATGAAAACACAAATACTAAGTAATTTAATTATGAATTTTTTTTAGAAAGCCTCTTAATAACTTTAATTAAATTTCCCATTAGAACCCAGCGTTATTATGATAAAAAAAGTAAAAATTTTGCACAAGAATTATTATCCAATTTCTACTGTTATATCTCTTTATTTTTAGAATCACTAAGTTATAAATGGATATATATATAACAAGCAGGTAAATTAGGAGAGAGTGCTGCGCCCCTTCCGGTTTCCTAGAGATATTCTTTATGCAGAGGCACCAGGGCATTCAGCAGAACCTGGAGGCCCCATTAACACACTGAAGGAAATGAGGAGGAGGTTTTAATAAAAGGGAATCCTATAAACGTCCCTTAGAAGCAGTATTATATCTTTTGTAGCAAGGTTTTTTTTTTGTAAAATTTAACTGAACTTCCCTTTCGCTCTCTCCCCCGTCTCCAACAAATTATTACATTGTTTATATATAATACTTATATAAAAAGATCATGGAGTCGTTATAATAATATAATAATATAACGATTTTGTAACGTTCTTTGAATATAAATTTATATAACGTTTACACATTAATTCATTATAATTTTAAATTTCACCTGTGAGCGACAAATCAAGAATATTGATAACTTTTCTATACGCTACGTTTTTTTGTTTGTCTTCTTGACTTATACACTTTCAACGGACTCAGGGCTTGTGGCTTCGGAATCTACTCAGTGGTTGTTGTACGATGTCTTCCAAATGATAGATTTGTGTATCATTTAATTTATATCCATTTAAGTAAATACAATTCCCGTATACTTTCATTAACGGAGATTGGTTAAATAATCCTGCTGTTCTGGTTTTTCTCGTAACTTTCTTACAGGCTAACAACTCAAGTGTGATAGTCTTATTTCTATGGTAGGCCAATTTTTGAAGTAAATCTTATTACTAATTAGACCTTTAGTTTATATATGAAAACAAATTTAGGATGAAGAGCATATGATCTGTAGCTATGAAAAATATTTATATTTATACGGGATGGAATTATTTATACATGTAACTACGACGTATAGAGAAAACCTAACGTAGGTTTCTTAGAGAGGTTTTGTTTTCAACTTTGTATAATACGCGGATTGGGCTGTTTGGTGTATTGTATTTTGTAAGGATAAAGTAATAACAACATAAATATATTTTTAAAATAGAAATGTTGCATTATGGTCTAATGCAGCATTAATATTTTACTACTACTGGGCCGCTAGCTCAGATTTAGATAAGTTGCCTCAATGAAAAATGACTAGCAATCGTTATAAACCATCATAAGATAAAGTAATGATGCAGTTATTCTTTAATAATAACATAACCTTCTATATTTATGTAACTAAACTAAAAACCAATAAATACTAATAACACGAAATGTCCAGCAACTACCAAGTATAAAAAGTAAGCTTCTCACTATCTACCTTTAAGTTTATCTATCTATAACAATATATACAAGTACAGTTACTTTCTTTAGATATTATAAGGTCTTGCTAACTTTATCAAAGGGATGACAGCTACATCCGTTTGAAGAATTCTCATCTTATATACACTTAAGAAATACTTTAAGAGACAGAGAAATAGTTTATAAATGATCTATAAATTTATTTCTATGGAAGCTGTAAATAATTTGGATATTTGAAAAAGTTAATAGAAGTGATTAGTTAATTTTTTAACTTTTTACTTTCAAACAAATCTAGTTTGTGTGATAAGGTATTGGTTACCTGAGGTTCGCTCCGCAGCTCTCAAGTCTCCATTACCAGACTCTGCACGTTTCGCAGTAAATATCTGTAATAGTCGTAATTGAAAAGTCTTGCTATAAGATTCCTTTCTAAAGTGCGAATTATTTTATCCGTTATTATTTTCCGAATCACGTGCGATCTGAACTGAATGGTGATTAATAATTTATCGTTCTCCTTTGAGAAAAGTGGGGGAACCTAACGTATTTCTTATATAAAGCAATGAGGAAATTAAAACGTTCACCTAGTCGTATGTAATATGTCAGACTAGTCATTTTATCAGAAACTCCACATTTTAAGCTTTTTTCATTTTATACAATTAAGCGACGACCTGAACAAGTCGTTCAACTGACAGTAAGTGATACGCCGGTCCATAACAACGTGGCACTAGTTAGGATGTTATATATTGCACCACATTGCGCTCGTCGCCTTAAGACATAAGATATTGAGTCTCGTCACCTAGCTACTTGTGTAATTTCAACTAGCTACAGTGGTGCCCTTCAAACCGGAACACAGAAATTTTGAACACTAATGTTCGGCGGCAGAAATAGGCACTGCGGTGGCACCCACTAAGACGGTGTCCGGGAACAGAGAACTATCACCAGTAGAGATAATACTTCTTATAAGTCCAAAAATTTCAATACTACGACTTGAAGATACAACTAGATGCCTCAATGATATAAGACGAACTCCAAGTTTATTTCTCAAATACCAAAAGCTTTATTCTGGTAAAATCCTATCGCACGAAATTCCCAGAAGGAGAATAAGGCAATGTTGTTAAAAAGAAATCAAATATTTTGTAGAAAAACTTAGATTTGAAATATATGTGGTGAAATATCATCATCGTTTTATTGATTGTGTAACTAGTCTGGCCATAAATACTGCTACATAAAAAATTTTCTTTTTTTTTTTACTTTTTAATTATTTTGAATTTGGAACAGGTACATTATGTTAAAAATTTCTTTCGATTTTGCGCCATTTCACATATTTTTTCGTGTTCATTATCAAATGATAATATGGAATGGGGTTTTAAAGAAAATAGAATTGCAGTGATCGCTTAGCACAAAGTGGGTATGGAACCTTTGGTCATATTCTAGACACTCCAAAATCTTCGTATCAGCCGTATTTTCGAATATTGAGCATACTATCAAAACATACAACGACATTTCATCTGTCGAAGACCAGAAAATATCGGGGCGGCCGCGTGCTGTTAGAACTACAATGGCTGTTAATGCTGTTAAAGCCACAATTCGTCGAAACCCCATTAGGAAGCAAAAAATCTTATCGCGAGAAATGAATATGCCTGCTAGGACTCTGTCGCGTGTTATAAAACAAGACCTGAGGCTCGGTGTTCGCTGCTTATCCTCGATATAGAGGACATGCCCTAAATCAATCATTACAATTAAAAATGGATGGAGTTCATTGATCAAAACGAACAAACCTTCTATCGCGATACGCAGGTGAACGGCAAAGAAATAGCCTCTTTACCGATGAAAAAATTGTCACGATTGAAGAACGTTACAAAAAGCAAAATGATGAAGTGTACGCTCACAGTTCTAAAGAAGCTGCTTAAGTGGTAGGAAAGGTACTACGTGGTCATCATTCCGCGTCAATGATGGTTTGGTGGGGCGTATGTTATAATGAAGTCAAAACTATATTTTCGTGAAAAAGCAGTGAAAAATTTAGACGAAATGTATCAAGATACAGTCTTGGATCATGTTGTGAAACCTCTCAGCAATACGCTTTTTAAAAATATACCGTGGACTTTCCAGCAGCACTCTGCACGTGGTCACAAGACACGAACTACCTAAGCCTGGCTTGAAACCAACGATCCGGACTTTATGGGAGCTGAAGACTGGCCCTCGTCTAGCCCAGACCTCAATCCTTTAGACCTCAAATTATGGTCAGGTTTAGAGGAAGTTCAATACTATAATGAGTGATTCGTCAGCCGAACACTTCTATGTGTTACTAGCTGTCTCCCGCCCACTTTGCTGGTCATAATATAAATTTAGACTTGAAATTTATCTCAAGTATTCCTTTAGAGCAATCGCAAATGACTTTCTATAGCAACCGTTACTACAGCAACTGCATAAATACTAAATAAAAATGTGTATAAAAATTAATTAGAAATAAAATAATTAAGAATCTATGGAATTCAAAAAATAGCCTATAACCGTTTACAAATCATTCCGCATACAATGGCCGAGTTCCCATCGCATGTCCGTTACGTTTACTAGTTCTTATGTGATTGACGAGCAAATAAAACTCCTTTCTATTATATATATATAAATATATATAGATATAGCATACTAGAAACTTCTTATTGTGATTCAATAGAAATTATTATTAGCGATGACTCACAGTTTATTCTAAACTCCTCGCCGGGTACCTGACACGACACTTGATTCCATCGCAACAATTTTTGTAACAATACGTATTATCTTGTACTTATTGAAATCTTTTATATTATTGGTGGTACGTCTCAGCCGGAGATCGTCTAGGTGGGTACCACCGCTTGCCCTGTAATCTCGAACTGTTAAGAATAGAACGAAAGTAAGCCCTGCTTCTCGATGTGGAGATCTTTGAGGGAGGCCTATGTCCGGCAGTGGACGTCTATCGGATGATAATGAAGCCCTGCTTCTGATAAGAGACTCTGGCCTCTGAAAGGATTTTCAGGTTCGAGGGCTTTGAAGATGGGCGCCCTTGTGCGAGTCTGGGATGGACGACAAGTACGAGGTGGTCGTAACAAAGCACAGGTGCCGAGGAGTGTTACCCTTCCTGGGACGTGCTTTAGTCGTAGTGCCGAGGGCAATGATGCGTTCCGTACGAGATCCCGGCGCCTCACGCAACGCAATTAGGATGACCACTTAGAGGGTTTAATCTCACACAACCATGTCTTTCCCTCAGAAGCAGGGTATCTTCTTAGAAGATTTCCCTTCTTATAAGATAAAAAAGAGGTACCACCGCAGTTATCATTTTTGCCGCTAAACAGTATTGTGCAAATATTACTGTGTTCCGGTGTAAAAGGCGCTGTAGCTAGTGTCATTAGTGAGGTAACGAGACTCAACATCATATGTCTCAGGCGAGAAGCGCAATGTGGTGCAGTGAATATCATCCTATCTAGCACCACGTTGTTATTGGCAGACGTATCACTTACCATCAGGCGAACGCTCCGCTCTTCTCGTCTCTTGATTAAAAAAATATTGGCAGAGCAATTTGTTGATGAACTTTTTGTATTCAGTACTTATTTAAAAATAGTTTTTAAGAAATATTATGATTCACTGATCATAATTTTTTTTTGTTTGTAATAGATGGTTAAAAAATTTCACGGTTTTAATTATACTACAAGACCATTTTATGAAGCAAAAGCTTAACCATAATGCCATGGAAGCAGTCCGAATTTAAAAAAACAACACTTTAAATAAAAAAAGCTTTAAGTTTGAACCATGTTGAACTTAGTGTCTGATGGGTTCGAATTGCGCGACAGCTCTGAGCAAACCTACAAACATACGCAAATGTTTGTTCATACAATGTTGAGATGAAATCCGCAAAGCTCCACGAACTGACGGTGGATTTTTACAAAGCTCTTTTCACAGTTAAATTAGAAATAAATTACTTTTTAAGCGCTTTCAATTTGAAAATCTAACTTTTTTTTTCTTTTATGTTATTCAATACTTTTGTATTTGATCTTGATGTTTGAATAAACTTAACCAAAAACTTTCGTAAAAGAATTATTCGTATCCTCTTAGATCATTTTCTATTATAAATTTGATTGATATGTTTTTTTATTCACTAAAGCGACACGAGGAACGGGTTGGTCAGCTGATGGTAAGTGATACACTCACTCATAATAATGTGGCGCTAGTTTGAATCATATATACTGCACCACATTGTGCAGTATATATGATTCAAACTAGCTCGTCGCCAGTGCAATGTTGTTAGAATTTCGAACCCCACTAAATACACTAGCTACAACGCCCTTCCAACCGGAACGCAGTAATGTTTGCACACTATTATGTGGCGGCAGAAATAAGCGCCGCGCAGTGGTAACCCACTTAGACTGTCTACTTATATAAGCTTACGCTATGTAACGACGAGACGAGTTTGACGTTCACTTCGTGACACGTGATACGCCCACCTATAACAATGAGGCATATGAAAGGTTGTGTGAATGTGACAGACGGACAGATTCATTGCGCTCGTCGCCTTGGAGCGACAGATTTTTTCACTATTAACAGCGCCCTTCAAATCAGAACTAATCCATGTTTGCACACTGTTGTTCGCATACATACATGTAGTCGCTTTTTTGTTTGAAGAAGCGATAAGACGAGCGAGATCTCCATCCGATGGTAATAGACTACATCGCTTTGTCGCTTTCAAACGTATGATGTTAAATCTCGTTACACCTGTATTTTCTGTAGCTACTGTTCCCTTCAGGCTGCAACACAGTAATGTTTGCACACTACTGTTTGGCGGCAGAAGTAGAAGCAGTTGTGGTTCCAATGAATTCCTAAGGTTGATCCTGGAGAGTAAAATTCTTTGAAACCGTGCACCTGGTAGGCAGCGCAAGAAATGGTTTGATGACATAAAGGAATGGACCGAGTATAAATACCATCGGTTAAAAAGAATAGCTGGGGATCGAATTGGTTTTCTCAATCTGATCGCCAAACTTCAGTTTGAAGAAGGCACCTAATGATGATCATGTGGTACGTACCTAGACGATCTCCGGCAACAGTGAACTACTGTAAATTTAATATTATAAGGTTTAGTCTTTTACCGTTTTCATAATACCAAGTATTAACTTCAATTCTAATTTAATTTTTGCTTTTAATTAAAATATTAATGTGCTTCTGAGACTTATGATATTAAATAATTGTAACGACTCTCATATTCACGTCAATTGCACATAGGCCTTTTCCAATGATATCCACGTCAATTGAACATAGGCCTCCTGCAATCCTCCTCCTCCTCCTGCGCTGCCCACATTCAGCGGCTTCTCGCAACCTTCCAGAGAGTCAGTATGGCCTCCGGTACCACCCGGCATCAGAGGCTGTCGATTGTAGGGGTTTATATGGGATTGGGGAATTGGGCTATTTTCCACCACAAGTTCAATGCTGGTTGGTAGGAGTCAAAGCCTCGTTTATTGATTAGCAGGGTGTATTACGATCAGTTGTAGTTGACTTGGATCCCTTAAGTTTTTGTGCAGGACTCCTTACACTTTTGATCATTATTATTTATTGAACAGGTATTATCATGGTAAGCTTTTAAAATGCTTTAAAAGCTTTCTGAGAAACAGTACTACACTTTTATAATAAAGTTACGACAAATAGCAACATTAATCGCTTAGAAAATATCTTAATTATAACTTAACACCAGTAACAATGTAGCCAATCCCGCGAGAAAATTATGACATATAAATATTTAAACTAATAATTTTTTTTATTATATTTCAATCAATTTCTTCTCCTATTCACATGACCCTATATGTTAGGTAAGCTTTTATCTATTTATTTTTTACTAAGCTTCATACATTCATATAAGCTTAGGTTACGTCTCACTGCATCGCCTTCCTTTTGAATCAGAAAGTCATCTCTTTAAATATTCTTTAACAAAAAAAGAGCGAATCCATTTTAATAAAATACTTAATATATTGTTATTGTTAATATTTTCATTAATAATGATAACTAATTGTCGCCTCGAATGCGAGACAAGGATGAATGAATAATACAAAATGAAGGCTTGCGTTATTTGGAAAGGATTACATTATCCTGAACTAATCAACCGAATTTATGTAAATTTAATGGGTAGACATTTTAAAGAGTTTCTACGAGGAATTTTGTGATGAGAGCAGCTGGGTTCAGTATCCCGAGCTCCGGTTTATTGTAATTAAATTACTACATATCTATACATCTATACATCACTTCTATTAGGTAATGTGATATGTGTAATTAAGTCATAAATGTTGAAACTTAGGAACATTGAAAGAAATATAATGTAGTAGTGTAAAGATATGAATGAGTACGTTTACTTGAGAATCATTCCTGGTGTTTTTTTTTAAACAATACATGTTTTTTAAATATAAATAATAATTGAAATAACTCCGCTGAAACCTCAAGAATAATAAAATAATTTCCATGTTACAACAAACTCGGTTACTAGCAAACCTTGGCGTATAAAGGAAATTAAATTTTAACTATATAGTTATTTAATATTTTTTATCATCCAGTACTTTTATTACTTCGAACGCTATTAGTTTTAAATATATTGAATTAGATATTTGAAAGTATTTTATAAACTGAATTACGTTATTCAATTTACTTCTACTCCTTCGTTCGTAAATCAGTCCTTTACCAGGATCTGATAGCAGTTTAGACAAAATTTGTTTGAAACTTTGCTACATTTTCCTTTGACATAGAACGTTAAGTTAATTTAACTTATAATTTGTAGACTTGCTCTATTCATTTTTGAAACCGTTATTTATTAAAAAGTGCAAAAAAAACGAGAATAAAACACTGCGTTGACTGATTCTTTTAATCATTAACATACTTTAGGCAGTTATTTTTACCTAATTCCAGGTAAATTATTCTTCACTAGGTGCCCTGTGTAAAAAAAGGGAGTTTTTTAAATCAGACAACATATAACAGGTGGAAATGTTGTTTTTTGGTTGAATTTTTTTTTTAATAAATAAAGCGACGAAACGAGCGGGATTTTCATCTAATGGTAAATGACACGCTCGCTTATAACAAATTGGCGCTAGTTAGGATGTACACTGCACCACATTGCACTTGTCACCTTGAGACATACGATGTTGTCTCGTGACCCCAGTAATTTCATTAGCTGCAACGAGTTTCAAACCGGACACGGTAATGTTTGCATACTACTGTTTGGCGATAAAAATAGGCGCTGCGGTGGTACCTACCTAGATGGTTTCCGGCAGCAGAGACCAGTAGTACAAAGACGCTGTATCTATCGAATATACTGAGCGATAATGATAAAAAGGGATTATAGGAATTGTAGGTGCGTTCACTGCGAACTTCAGCAAAAACTATTTCTTACAATAGAACCGCTATGGAAGATAATATACAGGAATTCCAAAGTAAGCACTGAAGCGATGCATCAGATAGTATAGCCAAAAAGATGGATCTTGAAATGGTATATCTCCAACTAGAAGATCTAAGCTACAGGTAGCTTTGGAAACAACAGTTATCTTATCAAATATCACATATAAAACCATTGGCGTTACAATTTATATGACCTTTTATTACCCTTATATATATATTTATTTAGTATGTTAGTATGCGAAGACAGAGCATAAATAATATATATAAATAACGTTTAAACATTTAACTTTTTAAACTCGGTTCTAATAAAATTAGTCTTGTTTAAATTAATTAACTTTATATATGTAATTAAATATTACGTAGTCTTGTGTTCCTGCTGAAACCTTCAGACTAGTCATCTGCGTAATATAATTTGAACTTAACGAGACAGCTTTATGAAACTGAAAAGACTTGTATTACTATAGTTAAGGGCTAATATAAGTAATGTGCAAGCGATACTGTCTTGCTGTTTCAAAGGATTACGTAGTTAGTGTAATTACCGGGGTAACGAGACTGAATATCTTATGTTTTTCTTTATTCAATGAAGCTCATAGCAACGTGGCGCTCGTTAGTATGGTAAACATTGCACCACATTGCATCCGTCGCCTTGTCCCAGCTTCTTCTAGCTCTTCAGTCTGAAATTTACTTTATCTATCGTAAAAGTGAAACCTGAAAGTAGCTTTTATATATCTTTTGTATGGAAAAGAAGTCTACGAGGAAATATATTTTTTATGGACTGTTTTTTCAAAGCACAATAAAATGTTTAAATAAAATGCCTATCATGTATTAAACATTTAATAGATTTTATGGAAAGTGGACTATTTATTGATGTTCAATGTTATTTTCTAGAAGTATTCTAGGTGACACCGTGGTAAGTATTTACGGATAAGAGTATGGCATGGCTTTTTGTTTTTCTCCTCGCCGGAAATGTATCCAATGAAGGATTTCCCCTCAAAAAAAGCTACTACCGTAATGCCTTCTAGTAAGTATAATTCCAGGGTAATTTCGTAGCTCGTAGATCGGCTATGAATGTACTACGAACATAAATATACAAGTCCGGAATTATGTATGACTTTGCCTGGACTTGACTTTGTCTTTCTGGAATGGATAGATAATAAAATAATAAAAATAACATATGTGATATATTAAAATTCTATCAATTCCCTATATAACGTTTATCTATGACAAATCTTTAATGCAAAGCTCTTATGGAGGTAAATGTTTGTAATTTTTCTAAATACAAAATATTTTGACAGCAAACCTTTGGAAATTTATTTATTTTATTTATTGTTATAGTAGATGAGGTTATATAAGGCGGAAGTGATGTTCTAATACCAATCTCTGCCTATCTGGGAGGCAAGAGATATTGTAGGTAGGCGCAAAAATATTGTACTTGATCCATAATTATTACGGATAAATGGTTAATTAATATAACAAAAGAATATTATTTCTTTTGTTATATTAATTATCTTCATTTCTCTTTATTGAATGTTTGACATACATGACTAGTTTTTTTTTCGGTTTTTAATTTCTTCCTAAATATTAATGTACATTATTTATTTATTTTTATACACATCGTGTAATGGTGGACTTACTGCATTGCTAGCAGAGATGTTGATTATCATTATCCCATAGAACAAATAATTTTGTTCAATGTAATAAAACAACAATGTGATAAAATGGTACAGCTATTAACAGTATACACTTGCTGTAAATAACAATTAGCCTCTAATAATACTTACGCAAGAAACTAAGTTTTTAGCTAAATTAGTTTAATGTAATAGTAGTTATTGAATCGCAAATATTGTAAGTAATCTAACGCAACGTTGGCTAGATTAAAGTAATAAAAGTTATACAGTAAATACTAAGTAACCAGTTATCTTGTAAATAGACAATTTGTTCGGGTATAAAATCATATCGCAGGCCTAATGGCACCACTATTAAAACTTTTCGATGACATCCCTGTCTCCTATAAAACTAACCGAATGAGAATTTGTTTACGTCGTAAAGACGTGAACACAGCAATTTCTATATAATCTCCATTGGTACTATTATATCTTAGAAACAAATATAAGATTAGTTAGTTCTGTTCTTTATAATACAAAAGCAAATATATATAATACTGATAATAAGTATGTTTTAAATTAATATATATATTCAAACAAATGGTGATATACAGTCTTAACTAAAGAAACAGGTTCATTGCATGTCATTAAGTTGTATATATATATATATACTTATACTTTACTATGCACATAACAGGGATATTATTTTCTTTACTTCAGTTTCAATTATACACATCTAGAATTAAGTAATGCTGTTTTCTATCCAGTAAGTATAACAAGTTTGTATTGTGTTGTTTTAAATAGTTCTTCATTGTCTTCTATATATAATACTAAAAAGACAATCAATGGACTTCTCTTTAGTTAATGTAAAGCAATTCTATATACTTTTTCCTGCTTACCGCAGCGCAAGTTTTATACTCTTTTTCGTTTCTTAAATTAATTCTTAATATCCACAAATCTATATAATATACTGGATTGGACTTCTATATAATATAATATATATATACTGGACTGATTAGAAACTTAATATCTATAAAGACATTATTACAAGAACTGCTTGTGAGAACTGGTGAAAGGACTGAATAACTACCACTATAAAGCACGAATCTTCTAAGTTTAGTTGGAACCGATCACTAATAAGGTGGTACTATCCTGAACCATCTATTAAAAGATTTGATACTCGTTGATAGTTATTACTATTACAAAATTCTACTAACAGATAAATATACATATACTGAATCGTTTTATTAATATGTACCTTCTAGTTTCAGCTAAACACATTTATCTTTTTTCTCATAGTTCATTGTTAGGAACAGGAAACATTTAGATTGTCCTAAGCCATTATCTCGATTGAACAACATTCTCAGTTCTTCCGATATTTGCAATTTTTTTTTCGTTGAATATGTAGCAGAAATATATAAACGCTGTACACGTTAATATTGACGAAAGGTTAATCTAATGTCTATTGTAGATAAAGCGCTGGATACAAAAAATATATAAAGGTTTTGTAAGTAGGTACTCACATACATTCTGAAAATTGTTTTGTGCCCCAAAATAAAATCTTTTAGATAAATAAAAATTAAATATTCTTCGTCAATATAGTATTTAGTAAAATACGTATTAAACGTTTGAATGAAAAGTTTTAGGGTCCTTAATACTTTGAAAAAGTTTTATTTTTCAATGAAAAACTACAACCTTGTGCCACATTAGTTTACTTAATAATATAAAAAAATTATTACGGTAAATTTTGTAAGTCATAATAATATAAAATGTTAATATTTTTTGTTTATTAGTTGTTATTTCTGTACTTTCTTTAATTACTACGATATATTTTTAAATACGCTGTTGCATAGTATGTTTTATGAAATATATCCGAAGACACTCCATTGGAAGATGATGGAGAAAGCAACAAGTAAGCACGCGTTATATTGTATACATGGTTTTCCAAACGATTTTTTCGTTAAAAATCTATAATTAAACAAGTGTCTCAGATGAAATACTCTTTACAAATAAAGAGTACTTTATATCTGAATATATTTGCAATTGCTAGTCTTTCTTCTGGATTTTTGCTTAGACTCATAATGTTAACCTTCTTACTAAAATAACAAGGAAAGGCAGACATTATTGTTACATAATGACATTAATACTCTCATGTGATTATTATAGAAACGGAAGTATCGGCAACACAACACGATGACATTATAAAAACCATATGTAGGTTCCTTTTCGACTCCCCAAAGGTGATGAGGAATAGGCTACTACACCCTTTAACCACAAAATGACGGTATTTAAAGGAACAATATAGTACTATAGTTAATGTACATGATAATCATCTTAAAATTAGGATGATTTTTTAAATATATGTTTGTATTCACATTTTCATAAATAAGCATAAGAAATTATTAATAATTAGAATAAACCATTGCATAAATAAAAACTCTGCTTTAATACAAAAGAAATAATAAAATAATATTGAACGAAAAGCCGGAAACAGTTAAGGTGGACCCTCTTTAAGGAAGCTTTGCTTGATTAAAACCATTCCCTTTGTCTATTGTATTTTAAAAATCGACATGTATTTATTTCGTATGTCGCAATATTGCCTTTCGACAGCTTGATCACTTCCGTTCATCTAGTGAATATGATGAAGAGAAGAAGCTTTTTTTTGATTTTTCTATTAAATCGGATTTCTTATATTAAAAGAAAAAAATATCAACAACGTTATTACTACGGGTATCTACTACGGAAGTAAGAATATACCTACGCCAACGTTTAGTAGTTTTTGTTTTAACGAAATAAAAGGCTAAGCCTTTTTATTTCATTTCATGTGAATCCCCTAATAATGCCGCCAAACAGCAGTGTGCAAATATTACTTCCGGTTTGTAGCTTATGTTATTACTGGGGTAACGAGACTCAACATTCTATGTCTCAAGCGACGAGCGCAATGTGGTGTTGTGTATATTATCATCCTTACTAGCGCCGCGTTGTTATGGGCAGGCGTATCACTTACTTCTTGTTAGAGAACCCATAAGGAGAAACTTTAGGATGGTATATACTGCCACATTGCACTCGTCGCCCGAGTCGTAAGTTGTTCGGTCTCGTTACCTGACTACACTAGCTACAGCACCCTTTAAACCGGAACACAGTAATGATTACACAGTGTTGTTTGTCGGTTGCAATAGCAGCTGTGCTGGTTATCTACCTACCCAGACGGTCTCCGGCAATAGAGACCTACCACTAATGAACAAAAAAAAATTATGATAATCCTTTGAATTAAATAAAAAATCAACAATTTTTTTTTTATCGTCTACTTTATTATCAATTGCGACAACACTGTAATTTCGGTGAACATCCATTTATCGTAAGATATAATAAATGAAAACGTTTGCCGTTTACAATGTTGACATTATACGCAAAATAATTAATTTCCAAGCTTTTGTATTCATAAGTATTTTTTTTTATTACAAATGTAAGTTTTACTTATAAATATTATATTTTACTATATGTTAACCTTTTTTTTTTTAAATAAATATTGTCGGGACTTTCTAAAGGACGCTTGGAAAATATTTTAACTATGGACGATAAAGAGAAGGTCACGACGATATTGAAGGCGGCAATTTAACAAATCTTTTTTCTGGCCTTTCCTTTCTACTTATACAAACGGGCTTTTTAAACCATGTTTATACAAAATTTCTCTACTTTCTTTTTTTTCTCTATCATACCATTTATAAGATAATAATCTCAAAGATTAGGTGTGACATTACGATAAGAATACATTTGTTATATTATATTCGTTATTATGACGTAATGGGAGAATGTAGACTTTGGACAAAATGTCCAAAAGGAAATTACACTTCTCTTTTCTCTATTCTCTTCTCTTGTTGAAAATCTTACTTTTAATCCAGTTATCAAAACGTCGACTTCGAATAACGAAACTAATTTATTAGCATAATTTTGATATAATATCTTTCACCTGCTCACATTTTTAAAATATCTTGTATTAAATCTTAGTTGTGATTCTGATAGGATTCTGTGGCGCTGGTTATGTTCCAGACAGGTCCGTGGTTCGATTCCTGGTCCACTGGTGGTTTGGACAGTGGTAGAGTATTTTCGAACCGCATGCCTTCTTACGACTTCTGAAAGGATTTTCCCTAATATATTCGCCTACGATCCGTGCAGCATCATTCCAAAGATAATAAGTACCTCATGATAATGTGTATAGTTATGCCGCTGTAACACTATTGATACGTTTCAGCAGTTAATATATGAGAGTTAAAGTAATTTAGGGCAGAAAGCTTTAACATCTTCGGTCTTAAATCTTTAACTATAGTTATAATATATTATATGTGTGTTAGATTATTTTTTCCTAACGCAAAAGTAGTAATTGAGGGTTCATAAACTTTAAGAAAGCAATTTTATTATGCTACAAAATCCCGTTCTGTAAAGTAAATAAAATTGTTATATATCTAATTAAACAATTGTTAGGATATTCTATTGTATAATATATATATATATTCTAGTATTATTTGATCAGACAGTTTAGACGAGATCTAAAACTATTCGTCTACGGACTACTAGAAATGAAAGCGATCACGTATAGATCTACTTAAGGTAGAGAAGACATTAATTGATCCTGCCTAGAGGAATCAATTCTTGTTATTACTAACATAAAATTTTACATTCTTACTTCTTCACCTAACTGTATATTTATTTTCAAGACAGCGAGGACAGGTCGTCGTGGAGGCGCGCCTGACGAATTGTTTGTATTGGATCACTTCAAAGCATTAACGTCACAAATAATATTGACTCGCCATTAATATCACGCGACGACATACGATACTAATTACTCGTAACGGGTCGACAGTTTCGCAATTATCGCTTTCATTAAATCGTAATAGGTCAACGACCTTAACATTCGGCATTATAAGCTCCATATGTAATGACTGTAGACTTAGGGCTCTGAACAAAGGCGACATACAGGTCTCATACATAAATTTAACATATGCGAAATACGGGTTAGCTTTCAGTTTATTATTATTTCAGTATTCCCACAAATTTAAAAGTATACTATTTGTAACAAAAATCGATATTTTAATAATTCTATTTTAAAATTAATGATTCGAATCATAAAAAAATTTCAAGACGTTAATATGGCGTACTGTATTCCTGTCGAAAATTATCATTGTTATCTATATACTGTCATTTTCTTTATTTAGTTTTTATTTTCTAAACATGTATCTGATTTATTAATGTTCCTGTTTACAATAAGTTTTAAAATCAATATTTTTTTTTTGTTATTTACAGCTGTATTTTATCTATATTCAGTATATATTACAAATTTCTTTGAAATTAACTTCCAGATATACTAGTGACATAGATATATACTTTCGAATGTAAAAAAAGGTTCATTAGAAACGTATAAATCTTATGTCCAATATTTATAAAGGATTTCTTTTGTTACTTCAGTTAAATGTCTAACAACTTATATGAATACGATGCGGTAAGAAAGACTGGAAATATACCTAATAAGAATGTTCCTCATCTTACTTCACATTCATCATTACATGTACTTTAACGTAGATCCACGAATAAGCAGAGAATGTTTAAGTTAAAAATGAAATATACAGATTTAACAATAGTTAATGATAAAAAATAATAGAGTAATAGAATAACTAAAATATTAAATAATAACTGAAAAGTGACGTGTGTCGGTTAGAAGTTATGATAAGCTCCGTAAGTAATTCCTCAGCAAATACTTGTTTAAGTAGCCTGATACCTTTTCGCAGTCTCATAATCCCTTTCAAGCTCAAACCGGCACGGGGGGATCAACTGCTTATTTGCACCTAAGTAGTTTGATTAAGTGGCAACACTGATATATTTAAAATAATTGTGATTTACCTACACAAAATAAATCATTAATTTTCTTCGTAACAATAATAGAAAGCGGCGAAGAAAAACGTCGTGAATAGAGCAATATGTTCAAAGAAGTTCTTGAAAATTGTTATTTTCGAGAAATTGCGAAATTTGTGAAATCGCCCTTGGCGAATGAGGAGGATTATACCAACGTTTCTTTTCTTCAAAGAAAAAGCTATAAATTCTATGTGTAAAAATGTACAGAGACGAGCTTATATTATTTTCATTTGATTATAACTTATGTAAATTAACCTAAATACCTAAACATGTATAAATGTAGTAATTATAATTAAGTATATTAGGCACATACAGACATCTTAGTGTTATTCATATATCTATGTATTTATTTATGTATACATATCTGTATTATTTATATGTATATGTGTTGTATCTAATTATAAAATTACCACGTACCACAACATCTCAACGCACCGAAGGTTGGCTGGTAGAGAATGCCAACAGGCTTTAAGCTCGCCTTTTCTATACCTCGTTGTAAGGTTTTAAAAAAAGAGAAAAAAAATTCATACATATATATTTATATATATAATAATAACATTCAACCTTATAGTGAAGTGATACTCTCGCTCGTAGAGACGTAGCGTTAGTTAGGAAAGTAAACACTGTACCCTATTACGCTCATCCATCCTTGGGATATAAGAAGTTAAGTTTCATCACCCCAGTAATTTCACTAGCTACAACGCACTTCAAACCGGAATACAGTAATGCCTGCACATTACTATTTGTTGGCAGAAATAAGAGCTATGGTGGTTCTCACTTATGCAGATGATCTCCGGCAACAGAAACCAACTAATCACTACTTATATACATTAATTATATGAATTGCAAATATGTAATGGTATGTAATAATTATATTGGTGAAATAATTAATAAGTTTTTAATTAGCCAATTAGTTGATCTTCCTGATACTTAATTAGTAATCGTTTGATGGATTTTAAATAAATCCTTTTATACCTTCGAGGATTGCCGACGAGGCCCCCGGAAGGTTTTATTACAGAACGAAGAATTTAATGTTGTTTCGACTAAATTGAAAGATTTATTTGAGTTAAAAAACGTTAAATATTAGTTAATAATCTAGAAAATACAATAAATAACCTTTTATATAAAGTTTAGTTACTCGATTCATGGCTATCTTTTATTTTATTCCTTGTTTTTAGTAAGATCAATACATTGCTTTTTACATAGTAGACCGTTTGTTGTTACTGTGTTGTGTTACTCTTAAAAACAGTAGTTAGTATAATAGCATTTTATTTTCCATAAAAATGATGAAATAAAGGAGAATTATATTCATTTATTTATTGCTTCTATTTGCATTAGTTGTGATGAAGCATTATTTTGTGAATGATCATTTCATCACATTATAAAATAATGTCATAGTCTGCATTAAGTATTGATGGTAACAAAGCCTAAATGTGATAATCATCATTAATTTAAAAGCGTTAACTACTTTTATTGAGATAAATAAGGCCGACAAAGGTTAACATATATTAGTTACGCATCAGAGTTGAATTTTTTTCCTTGTAAGAAGTTGTCCAAATTCCGGAAAAAGTGGTAATCTATTGGGGTAAGGTCCAGGGAGCACGGTGGATGTCGCAGACATTACAATTGTAACTTACCTAACTTAGTGGTTGTTTGTTTGTTGCAGTGTGTGATCTTGCGTTGTCATGAAGCAGCAGTGGCCTAGAGCGATTGATTAATCTCGGTTGTTTAGCAGCTAGTTCTGCCTTCATGGTTTGCAGTTGCTGACAATAGATATCTGCCGTAATCGTTTCGCTAAATTTTAGAAAGCTGTAGTGAAAGACACCGGCGCTAGTCCACCAAACACTCGCGAGTAACTTTTTCTGCGTCAATTTTCATTTAGGGCAAGATTTGGCTGAGTGTCCAGGGTTCAGCCAATGCAACGAGCGCTTCCGATTATCGTACAGTACCCACTTTTCATCACAAGTAATGTTTCGATTTAAAATCTCTTCATTATTGTGTCAGTTGAGCAAAGTAACACAGCAGCAGCAGTCGACGCGTGTTTGCAAGTTCGATTCACTCAATCCATGAGATACCCATCGTTCAAGTTTTTTTACTTTCCCGATTTGCTTCAAGTGGATTAATACAGTTTTGTTACTTACCCTGAAGTCTGCAGCTATCTTTGAAGTGCTTTGTGACGGTTCCGCTTCCACAATACCCATTAATTCTTCATTTTCGCGGCTGATTCTTAGGTCCAAATTTCCAGAACGAAAACGTTGAAACCAAAAACGTACCATGCTTTCTTTTGCTACGCCCGCGCCGTACACATCCTTAAATCTTTCGAACTGTTTCTGCAGCACTGGTGCCACGGTAGAACTCGTACTCGAAAATATACCGATATTTCATGTTTTCCATTGTGCGGTAATAAGCGACGCCAAAGAAAAAAATAATGAGGAAAAATAAATGAATGACTGTTTTCAAAACTCAAATGTAGCAGCTAAATGAATTTATAAATTTGAATTTGGAATTCTTAACGAAAGAGGAGATATTTCAGATCAAAGTGGTTAGTATGACAAAACGCTAATTTCATATGTAAGGACCTAATATTTACCTTATTTAGACATTTTCATTAAATGTTAACTGTAAGGTACTCTTTATTGCGTTTCTAAAAGCGAAATCTTATTATGAAGAAAAGTTTAATAGAAGTTCCTTCGCACAGTATTTTCATCAAACATTACAGTTAAGTATATATATGTATGTACATAATGTATTGCTAAATCTGAACATCAGACAGGGTTAAAAATAAATATAGATAGTAAGCACGGGATAATAAAAAATAAATTAGTTGGAAGTAAGTTCATAAGTTATTGTTTAAAAACATATAAGATATTAAACAACATTCTGTCTAACATTGGATAGCATAAGTATAGATATAAAGTAAAAAAAGATAAAATTAGAAAAATTTTAAATACCCTAAATTAGTTGTGAATGTATATATAAATATTGTAAATTAATAATATGATAAGGTAAAATTTTAAATAATAATATCGAGGAATTACTGGTAATAAATAAAACAGAGTCTGACGATCATGATGACATTACTCTTGCAAAAGTATTGTGAAAATCTACGCCGTAAAGTCAACATATATAACTTAGTTATCGTAGAAAACGTCATACAAAACATACAAACCGATAACTAAGTTTCTGTCTTTGTTATGTTTCTTTATCGAGAATAGATCTTTGTGAAGGGTGTGAGGTGACCAGGTTACCTTATCTATTACTCATAAAAATAAAAGAAATGTTCCAATAACCTGAAATGTTTAGAACAGAATATAAAATATGAAATGCTTGTTTACTGTTAATTGGTCCTTACGTATTCTGACATTTGGTAAGTGTATATCAAGTTAAGAAATAACTTCAGTACAAATTACTAAGCGGGTCATCCAATTAAGACGAGACTAATAAACGTTATTCAAAAGGCATAAACTACATTCTTCAAGTGAACTAACAACTGCCGTTTTCCCTTATCACCAAGCGTTTAAGGTGGAATGATAATTCACGGAGCAGTAATGGTTATTTTCATCAATTCAAACTTGTATGGGTACTTTGAACTGTGGCTCTTGGACGAAGTTCACGTTTCATTGAAGGTATAAAGCTGATCCGCTGACAATAAAGCGGTGTGAATGCAACTGACCTTTAACTTTTCATTATTTTATATATACTACTGGTGGTAGGTCTCTATTGCTAGAGACTATGTAGGTACCACCGCAGCGCCTACTTTTACCGTAAAATAGTAGTGTACAAACATTACAATGTTCAGGTTTGAAGGGCACTGTAGCTAGTTAAAATTACTGGGGTAACGAGACTCATTATCTTATAACTTAAGGCGCCGAATATAATGTGTAGACCAGTATACATTCTATCTCAATATACATCTCTATCTAACTAGCGCCATGTTGTTAAGGGTAGGCTAGGCTTATCACTTACTTTCAAGTGAACAACAAGCTCATCTCCGCGATTCGTTGACTAAATCAAAAATAACTAAAGTAAACGTTAATACTACTCCTTTTAAAGTAACCCAAAAATAAGTTTATAATAGTAAACCGCCTTATAGTTATACATTGTATGAATGAATATAAACCTCTATCATAAATAGCAAAAATTGTAATATTAAGACAATTAATTATTACATAGTTTATATACAGTTTTAAGACTTGCCGATCGGCTAGATCCTTTGGCACTGCGTAGGGATCTATCTTTTCTATGCATACTTTACAGAGTCTACAATGGGGAGTGTTCCGAGGAGTTGTTCAATTTAATAGAAGCTGCTGATTTTCGCAACCGACCGTCTCGCTGAAACTATCATCCGCACCATCTGGATGGTTGGCGTTCCACTACAATGCGTTTTAAAAACAGTTTTCTGCCACGCACAGTAAATATCTGGAACTCGTTGCCATCAGCGGTCTTCCCCAACAACTGCGACATTGGGTTATTCAAGAAAAGAGCATATTCTTACCTGAAGGGTAGGCAACGCACTGGCGTCGCTAGTGACGTGGGCGGCGGTGGATCACTTACCATCAGATGACCCGTCTTGCTCGTTTGCCTCTTATTTTACATAAAAAAAAAACAAAAAAAAAAACACAATAAATATATGAAATATACAGATAGTTCCTGAAGAGTATTATTGGTTTTTAATATCAGTAATTAAGTTTTTGTTATTGCTTTATTATATCGAGATTTACGTTACAGGTTTTTTGTCTTGAATTACTATAGTTCAGTACATTTTTTGTCATCATAATAATTTTTTTATATATGTTATTAACAATTTGAACATTAAATTATTTTAAATTTGCTATAACATAGCGCTTTTTCGAATAACAACAGGGAGTGAGCATTTTTATTACTTTCCGGAAAATTCGCGACAACTTATATTAAATCACGCAGGACCTTGGTCAAGTTTACGGAGCAATATTTTCTGTGAAGCGATATCAACAAGTGATGACACCAGAAAATGGCAATAATTCATTCTCAAACATATATATGTATATTTTAACCATATTCAAAAAGTAAATATTTTTTTTTAAATAGAATTAACAAGGAAGTTTTTATATTTGAAAATATACCCCTTTATTATCTAATTGTATACGTTTTCAATAAACTAAGTACATGAGTTACCCCATTTGATTTCAATGACAAGATACATCTAAAATAGACAAAAAGAGATTACAGTATTATTTATATATTTTTTTTTAATAAATTAAGCAATGAGACGAGTCGGACGTCCACTTGATGGTAAGTGATAGGTCTGTCCATGACAACGTGGCGCTAGTTAGGATGATATATACTGCACCACATTACGCTCATAGTCTGAGACGTAAGATGTTGTGTCTCGTCACCGCAGTAATTAAACTATCTACAGCACTCTACAAACCGGAAGACAGTAATGTTTACAGAGTACTGTTTGGTGGTAGACATAGACGCCGCGATGGTACCTACGTAGATGGTCCCTGCCAACAGAACCTTTAACCATTAAATACTATTTTCAACTGAAACTTTTGCTTCGGAGCTGTATTCTCAGAATACTTACACTTCCACACAGACAATTAGCTATAAATATTAAATGGTTATTAGACATGAAAATCACTTGCCATTGAATCAATATGCGTAATGAAAGTTCTTCGTTGATGGATAAACCTCAACCTCAGCTATAAACGAGCTGTATACCAAATGATTAATATTTTCTACGAATAACGTAACCTCCCTAGTAGTAATATGTAGCGTCTGCCGATAACTGATAGGATGTTCACAATGCGTTATCGCTTCTCTTCATCATAATTATTTCAATAGTTATAGCATCCATAAAAACCGCATATATGTACTTCTGTTTAATGAGTAAAGAAGATTTGTGTTTGAATTTAAGAAGATTTATGGAAATTCCTGCGCTACGACATTATACCACACGATATCGGATATGTTAATGTCAATGTTCCTAGCTCTGGGATGAATGAGAATATTTTAAGTGATCATTAATATCACATTAGTGTCACTCGCTGCTTTGTTTTAACTCTGTTTATGGATAATATATTTTCTGTATTAAAAAAAAATGCTTTTGTATAAAAATACAGATAACTATATAACTCTGGGGTGTAAGGGTTTCCGCACAATAACTCACGGGATCCAAGCCAACCTCACCTACTCATGTTGCACCTTACTGATCAACAAACAAGTCTCTAGCTTCCACTAACCTGCATTGTACCAACGTAGTGAGAAACAGTCAAGATCCCCACCCCCAATACGAATTCCTGCTCTATCGATGTGGGAATTTTGAGGGGAAGCCTACATCCAGCAGTGGACGCGTATCGGCTGATGATGATGATGATGTAACTCTGAAAATGGATGAGAACTGTTCATAACTGTTAAGGTATCTCTTTGTTACTGCCCAAATACGACGTGAGGGTCTTTAAAAAAAATAATGAAGAGTCTTCTACCAGGTTAGTACGCCTTACCACCACATAATTTTTACTTTTTTACTTTAACTAGGTCTCTGTTACCGGAAACCGTCTAGGTGCCACCGCAGCGCCTATTTCTGTCGCCAAAAATCAGTGTGCCAACATTACTGTATTCCGATTCCAAGGAAGTATTAGTGTAATTACTGGGGTAACGAGACAACATCTCATATTTCAGGCGACGGGAGCAATACGTGGGGTATATAGCATCCTAACTAGCGCCACGCTGTTATGGGGGTATCACTTACCATCAGGTGAACGTACCGCTCGTCTCGTCGCTTAGTTGAATAAAATAAATCCAAATATGATACTTATTGTTTTACATTATTTACATATTTGTATGTTTGAAAAATTCCGAATGCAGCGGTGACCTGAATAAGGAAATGTTTGCTATATGTTACTATTAATATGAAATGGTATACATGTTCCACAAAAATGCAGCCATATTAATATTCACTCGGAAATAGGTGTCATAGGCACTCTAAAAGTGCTGTGATAAATTACGTTTTAGTATCCCGACCACGGGTGTAAGGGACCTCCGACAATCAGGCCAAACAAAAAGGACGGGTATGTATCTGTGATTTATTTAGTTTACTCAAAAAATTAGAGAATTTATCTCTGCTTTAAGGAAATATATCTTTTATTAGAATATTACAATAGCCATCATCATCATCAGCCGATAGACACTGCTGGACATAGGCCTCCCTCAAAGATTTCCACATCGATTGGATAAGGATTCATATGGAGAGGATTTAGGCCATCTCTCAACATGCTGGCTCAATGCGTGCAGTTGGGAGTCAAAGTATCGTTTGTTGATTAGCAGGGTGCACCACGAGCAAGTGAGGTTAGCTTGGATCCCGTGAGTTGTGCGGGAACACTTACACTTCTTACTCCATGATGATTAATATATTTCCTATATAATCGCGTTTCTGATGTATGCGCCATTATCAACAGTGTTTCTATCTCTTAAAATCTCAAATAATTTTTCATTGACCCTACTTATCTTTCGTTTTAGTAATATAAAAGATAAGTAACTAAGTTTTAATAATATAAATTATTAGTTATTAGTTAATTATATATTTTAAAGACAAGTGAGCAGTTTTATTAATAGTAGACATTGAACTAAATAAAACATTCTGCCATAAAAATTTCAAGAAAACTTTTGCATATTAATATACAATTTCTTTGAAATGTTGACTCTGACTTTAGTAAATCTTTTTCTTTGGTGACTGGATACTGATCGAAATTCAGCGAATTATTCAGCAAATATCTTCTTTCAAAACATATTTTCTTCAGTAATAAGAATATAAGACATAAATATCTATATTAAGGTATTTTTGCAGGCTACGGTCTAAAAATGAAATAAACGCTAAACTTGTAAAAAAATCATGTCTTTGTTTATTTGTTGTTTTATTTCTCGTTATTTTTTTCAGTCTTTTGATATCTACTTTTGAACATGATTTTTTTTTTATACTACGAAGCGACGAGACGAACGGGACGTTCACCTATTGGTAAGTGATATGCCCGCCCATCACAACGTGACGCTTGTTAAGATAGTCAGAATCAGTTTGTTATACATAGCACCACATTATGCTTTGCCATATTATTATAATGTATATTTTTTAAGGCTAACTTTTTGTGCTCTTTTATCTTTGGCTATATTATATTTTAAACTTTATATATTTGATGCGAATGTTAAGATGATGTGCGGTGTGACGAGGATGGATAAAATTAAGAATGAGTATATTAGAGGAAGCCTGAAAGTTGCGCCAGTGACAGAGAAGTTGAGAAGGACGAGGTTAGCGTGGTACGGGTATGTTATGCGGAGGGATGAAGGACATATAACAAAGAAAGTAATGATAATGAATGTGGACGGTTATAAGGGTAGAGGAAGACCGAAGAAAGTGTGGATGGATTGTGTGAAAGAATGACATGTGTAAGAAGAGTGTGAATTTAGATATCGCGGCTGATAGAAAGATGTGGAAGAGAAGTATATACTGTGCCGACCCCACACAAAATGGGAAAAGGGCAGGAGGAAGAAGAACTTTATATATTTGAATAATTTTTATTTAATCGATTTTATTATTTTTTATAGAATCAATAATTTATATTTATAAATAAATGTATTTTGTTATAATTGATACGAGTACCAATAAGCTTCTGAGCTGAACAGTTTATAAACATTACAATTAATAATTTCAACGACGATGATTCCTTTAATAATAGTATGTAATGTAGTTATAAACATTTTTTTCTTAATGATAACAAATCTATGGCAAACATGTACGAAGTCATTAGTCTCTACAGTAAATATAGTTAGAACAAAATAATTCCTATATTTTCCCGTGATTTAATCAATATCAAAGAATAATTAGAAAGGTAACTTTTTTAATACTCTACTCTCCTTTACATTGCATTCTTAATAATGAGCAAATATCTATATGTGCAATGAACTAGGTAAACACCTAGAGAGTCTGAGGATCTATAGATGTTTACTTTATTTTTCCTCCAAATCCTGATATACTAATTATAATAGATAAAGTAGCGAGCATCGGATAGTTCAAATAAATACTTAAACCTAACGTTTTAGGTTTAAAATTAAAAAGAAATAATATTTCAAATATAACATAAAAAGCCAAGTAATCTCTTTCGATATTGGATTATCAGTTAAGCAGAAAACGCGAAGTTCGCTCGCTCAGTTAATAAGCATATACTTTCACGACCAAAAGGTTTTCAATCATCCGATTAAATTGAATTATCGATATTTAATCGAATAGTTTAATATATTATACCAAAACCTTTCATTTAGCTAGGCACCGAGACAGGGTTGACGTTTGCCTGATGACAGGCGATGCCTGCCCATATCAGTGATGGGATGTTTCTACCGCACCAAATTGCTCTTGTCGATTAGATTCAAGGTGTTAATATATATATGTATATGGAATTTACTGCAATACTTTTGCGAAGTTGTGGATAATATTAGTAAATCTATATATTTATCTATCTATATATATTATCCGGTTCTTTCTCTCTCATATATTACGTATCATACAACATTAAAAATGAATATTGTAGATTCACCTCTTATTCAAATTCACCACACATGTCTAACTATATATATATAATGAACATTGGTTTGTTTGTTCGCCAATCACGTGAAAACCAGTGAACGTATCGACACAGGAATATAACTATTCGACGCGTATAATTTGTAGATGATTATGGGCTATTTATTTTTTGAATTTCATAAAAACTACAAATTTTTTAAAATAACTTTTTTTATTGCATACTATTGAGGGGTTGCTATAGTAATAGTTACTATAAAAAGAGGGCTTTAGTTCAGACTAGTATAAAATAAATCACGAAGTTTTCTCAAAGTGGTTAGAAGTTTTCAATACATTCGCCACAAATTAATGGATTATTTCCAGTGTACGGAGTTCATCTTAATACTGTTTACACTCATTTGCAAACCAAACACGCGACAGAGTTTCGAAAGTGAACTAATAAACAAAACTCAACAAGGAAAGTTAGTTTGTCGATACTTTGATTACTGTGTCTCACAGAATGTTATTTGCGATATATTAAATTAAAAAACAAGTAATTCACCTTAAAAATTGAAAAGGTTAAATCTGTATTATTATCGCTTATATAACATACAAATTAATATCTCTTTGTGAAACTTATACGTGTCAGTTAAAGCAAAGACAAACCAATTTAATACTCGTACTTATAAATCAGCTACCTTCTACAGTAAAAAATTCACTAACCCATAAAAATGTTAAGTGTGGTCTAAAATCGTGTTATCTTCAAGCCATATACCCTCCTCTGTTTCTTTTGAAACATAATTTATTACGCTTACCCAACTCTTATCTCCTATAGATAATCATATGATATTATAATATATATTGTGTGTGCTCTGCGTCATTTAATGGTCTTGATGACTGATTCTGATCCGTAGCATTATTGACAAACCTCTACGAAAGTTTTTTTTCAATGCCTACTATGTTATTTTTGTTGAACTAGATTAATAAGTAAACACGATAAATAAAAAAAATTATAAAGTTTTTCATCAATTTTTCATTCTCCTTAAGATTAATACCTTCAATACCAAGATTGTCTACTCGAATTCTAACGTTCAATGGTCTTTGTTGTGGATAATACATAAATCATTTTCGTTAAGTCCCATCTTCAAACAGAATTTGGGCGGTGAATCGAAGAATACCTTCACAACCCTGTGAAAGTATTCTCCCTTTTTAAATACTTTAGTAATAAAAGTGTTCAGATAATATCGGCACAGTATAGTTAGTGTTACTGGCTATTAAACGGCAAGAGCATCGAAGGTATTTCAATCAATTTATTCAACAAGATGAGGCAGACGTTTACCTGATGGTAAGTGATACGCCTCCCCTAAAAAAAAGTAGTGCTTTTTAGAATGATATTGCTAGTCTTCTTGAGATATTTTTTTTGTAGCTACAACACTATTTATACCGGAAAACTGTAATGTTTATACAGCAGTGGGACTTGCGGTGGTACCTACTAAGACGTCTCCGGCAACATACACCATCGGCAACATACAAGAGATCTTGTATATATAAAAATACATACAAGAGGCAGCAACAGAACCAGGGTTACTACCAGCTAGTAAACAGTAAGTTCTAGCTGGTAGTGACAGGACCTAGATAATAGGTTATCGAGGTAAATAGGATTCCGCAGAAATGGCATATTATGTCTAATAGTACACTACACACAGTCATGATAATAATTGGTTGCAATAGAATTAAATTTCAATTAAGTAAATAAAACATAATTAAAGTTAAGTTAACTTAATGCAAATAATCAAAACGGTCAGTATCCAATAAATATGCAAGTGTTCCATTTACTTCGAGTAGCAAGGTCTACTAAATCTCTTTGCTAGATTTAGGGTCCGTTCGCTTTTGATGCAAATGTATTTATTTAGGGTCCATTTGTCCAGTCACGTAATTCCTATAAACTAGAGAGCGTACAGCGAGTAACAGCCTAACATGCGAATTTTACGCGAAATATATTTCAATTTGACCTATTTAAGATAGAGGAAATAATCCGTAATTTGTTTTTAAAAGTCTCACAATAAAAAAATTGTTTTAAGACTAATTAAACAAAGTACGTTGGCGCGTTGGACGTCGGAAAGAGTCCTGGTTGCGTAACATCCGGGAATAGACAAATATTGCCAGCGTAGCACAACTCTTTCGCTTGGCTCAGGATCAGGGGTAGTTCGCTGAGCTGACGGCCAAACTCCAGTAGTGTAAAGGCACGAGAAGAAGAAGTCACAGCAACAAAGTATTACAGGGTGAAAGGTAATAGATGTAAAAGACCTGGAGAGACAAGGCTTTTAGTTATTGTGCCAACAACGTCTATATTGTTTTTTATTAGATCATAAACTAATTATTTATATAATAAATATGAAAAATTTTATATATATTACAGTAATTAATGGCATGTTATTTTATAAGTAATATACACGATGAAGGGTAAAAATAAAATGTGTAAAAGATCTGTAGGTGCTAAAGTATAGCTCGTATCCTATCTATCTATGTATAGAATACCCCATACAAAAACAAGGGTTCTGGAGTTATTAATTTTTTAAATATGTTTCAAATTCGGTGGTTTTATTTCTTACTTATTTCTACACAAAATTTAATGTAATAATTATTGTTTTATTAAATAAAATTATTAATACATCACTTAGAGGTTAAAACTTTAAAATAAGGTGTTTGAAAGTCATGACAGTGAAAAACAAGGCGTCTTACTTACATTTTTATTTAATTTTGAAATAAAATTTTATTTATAAAAAATATGTATAAAGCACATAAATAAATACCTGACTTCAATAACTAACGGACGAGGTGTAAGAAAGTACATAACGTTTCTAAAATTTCGGAAAAAAAACCACTGGTAATAAAACCATGTATCATGAAACATCAAACTGTAGAGAAACAATAAACAAAGAGTCAAATTAAGGGCCGGCGCGACGTCTACTTTTTAATGAGTTAGATTTTCCCTTACAGTAGACAGTAGACTTTTCCTCACAATTGACTTTTCCTCGTAGTAGACTTTTCGTCGCAGAAGTTTTCCTTGCAGTAGATTTTTCCCCACAGTACACTTTCCCCGCAGAAGGCTTTTCCTTACAGTAAACTTTCCTCGCAGTAAACTTTTCTTCGCAGTAAACTTTTCCTCGCACTAAACTATTCATCATAGTAGACTTTTCCTCGCAGTAAACTTTTCCTTACAGTAAACATTTCTTTACAGTAAACTTTTCCTCACAGTAAACTTTTCCCCACAGTAAACTTTTCCTCGCAGTTAACTTTTCTATACAGTAAACTTTTCCTCGCAGAAGACTTTTCCTTACAGTAAACTTATTTTGAGCCTTATGAACTGTTCTCTTATCTTGTCAGCAGCGACGTTGATGCGTTACTTTAAATCTTCTAACGAGTTAATTGGTGTTGTGTACACTGAAGATTTCATGTGACCCCATAAGTAGTAATCGCAAGGTGTTGAATCAGGACACCTTACGGGCCACGGTGTTGGTCCCCCTCGGCCAATCCATCGCTGAGACGAAAATAGGTGGGACTACCGTCATGCTGGAACACCATTTCTTTTCTGGTTTCCAATGTTTTATCCTCTAGATAATTAAAAAAATGTATTTGACGAAAATCTTCGTACATCTCTCCATTTAAATTTTTGGGCAAGAAGACTGGGCCCATCAAGTATGTATGAATTATGCCCATCCATACGTTTAAGGAAAATCTTCGCTGATGAGCTCCAATTATTTATTTCTAAGTTTGCATGCAGCATAACATGGCAGAAGTCTAACCTCCTTGCAGGGTCTCCTTCCTCTAGAGCCTAGACCGGTATATAATGATAGCCTTGCCGCATGCACTGTAAACCACACTTTCTATTGTGCTAAGCCCAGCAATCTCGGCACGACCCTGGTTGACATAGTCGGGTCTATAACAAAATGGTCTATGATTCCTTCTTCCTCTTTAATATCGTAGATGCGTGGCCTACCTGCGTCATGTCACCTCTGTTGAACGCTGCCAGTTTCCCTGACGCGTTGATACGCCGCAGCAGTCTGTGACGATTTTGAAAACGTACCTGATATTGTTTTCGTGCTAGTAAAGAATTTCCATCACCAAGTCCATTACAATGGAAAATGTCAGCGTATTCTTCATAACCGCAATCCGCCATTGAAATTAAATTTATTTGGTATGGAAAAGAAAAACTATTCAGAATTGAGAAGACAACGACAATGTACGTCCGCCCACGAAAGTACTTAAATTTTAACTGTCGTACAGACTCATTACCTAAAAAGTGTTTTTATTTCTAAATTTTAGAAATTTCATGTACTTTCTTATAACATTGTCTGATAGATATTGAAGTCAGGTACTTATTTATTTGCTTTATATGTATATTTTATAAATAAAATTTTATTTTAAGAATAAATAAAAATGTAAGTATGACGCCTTGTTTTTACTGTTACGACTTTCAAAGAACCTAATTTAAAAGTTTTAGCCTTTAAGTGATGATTATTAATTTATTTTAATAAAACAATGATTAAACAATAATTATTACATTGAAATAAGTAAGATATAAAATCATCGAATTTTTTCCTATAAAATCGGGAATTTTTTGAAAAATATTTTAAAAATTAATAACTCGAGAAGCATTGTTTTTGTATGGGGTATTCCATACATAGATAGATAGGATACGAGCTATACTTTAGCCTCTCCAGATCTTTTACACCTATTACCTTTCATCCTGTGTACTAACAACGTCAGTTCTATTTTATTCCTAGAATGGTGGTAGAGCTTATACAAATACCGGTTATATATATAAACAAGCATCACTATTCAATTATGTTAAAAAAAACTGGTAAATTAAGTCTCCTACGGCTACTAAGACCCTTACAGCTGTGCTAAAAAAACACGTTTATGCAAATAACTAATATCCCAGTTATATGTAAATTCAACACTAGGAGCTCGATCATTGAATACTTAATAAGATGTAAATAGGAAACCAATTAAGGCTGTATTTCCTATATATTAAGCTGATCTTAAAAGAAAATCTGTATTTTCGTGAAACTCTTTCATTGTGATATTTTTAAATTTCTATGATATAAATAGCGAACTTGTGAAGAGAGCTATTTTAATCTCGTTTAAGAGACGTGCAGTATTTTTCATCCTATAATAATATTTTTCAACTATTCTTAAAATCAAGAAACATACATTTACTCTTTTCAAAATGTTTATAATGTAACATTATGACCTTTTTAAAAAAAACAACAGTTTCGCATACTCATTAAATAAAGCAAGCATGTATTGCAGGTTATCGGACAGGTTTATTTCTATGTATATATAAGAGGGGTGTAAGGGGCCCCACAGAACAACTCACGTGACCCAAAACAACCTTACCACCAACCCGCATTAGGCCGGCGTGGTGGAAAATGGCCAAAATCCCTCCATATGAATCCCTACAAAAGGCGGCCCCTGGTACCCGGCAATGCGGGCATCGCAGGACCGGTCAATATGGAATCTTTGGGGGATGCCTATGTCCAGCAGTGGACTTCTATCGGCTGATGATGATGACATATATAAAAGATTTCCACCAATATAGAGATTAATCACGACTTATCTGGAACCATAAGGCCTAGAGACTTGAAATTTGGTAGGAATATTCGTTTCACCGAGTGTAGGTTAACTAAGAACGGATTTTGAAAAATTCTTTATTCAAAGGGTGTTGCGGGAGTGATACAGCCAAGCGGGCGGGAAACAACTAATAGTATCTATAAATAGTATCTAATTTATTTATTATAAACATATATTTGACCGTAATCTGATCTGAATGCAATAATCTACATAGAAGAAGCCTATTCAATCTTCTCTTAAAGATTCCTATGCTATACCTAGACAAAAAGATGGCGACAGAAGCTTTGTCCTTATTTCATGTGTATCGACATCTTTTCGTGTAATTTTTTTATAACGTCTGTGAAATGATCGTCACAATCAACAAAGAAAATATTGGAAATAACAAACTATACAGTGGCTTTACAAAAGGCGTCGCTGCTAAAAATATTCTCCTCCAGACTACCTTTAGACGTATATATTAGTTCAAAGCTTAAACTGCGGTGGGGAGAAGAATAGATACAAATAATATTTATATAAATATTAGTATTTTTTCATCCAATTAAGAGACGAGACGAGCGGGACGTTCACCTAATGGTAAGTGCTGCACTCTGCCTATATCATTGTGGCACTAGTCAGGATGATATACACTGCACCATATTGAGCTGGGCGTCTGAGGCGTAACATGATACTTTAGCAGCTTGTTGTTTTCTAAAACATTTAGATACATAATAGCATATTAATTTAGTAGATTTTATTTCTTTTCATACCTTTTTATGATGATATATATATATATATACAGAAACCTTCAATACGGAATATACTTTTTTATTAGTCCTAGGCATAAAGGATATTGGGTTGGATACCTATTGGAATCCTTTTATTATTATGTACGTACTTAAAGAAGCTTATAGGAGTTCTTATTGTATACACATCAATTAATCTTAATATAATTAATTGAAAATTGATAGAACAATAAGTTAAGGAGTTTCCTGTAATTAAAATCTAATTAACACTACCCTTTATACCCTTATATATATAACGAAAATCTAAATTATGAACAATCTAAAGATCCCCGTGGTTTGGTAAACTGAACTTAAAGGTGGAGTTAACTTGAAATATAATTTAATTTGAAAATATAATAAAGTTCTTAATAAGACTTATTTAGTAACTATATTTTAGTGTTTTCGTTTAATAAATATTTAAACTTATACATTTTAGTGTCGATTAGTAACGAATCGCCTTTTTATTGTACATGTGATGAAGAAACTTCTTAAAATAATACATCCGATTGTATAAGATAACAACAATAAAAACAAATAAATGGGTTATCCCTCCATTAACTTAATCAAGAAGCAATAAATAACTTGATTACAATTGTGGTTGCCGATAGAAACGACTGAAAAGCTTTTAACGGGATGCTTACGTTGATTAACAAGTGCAGTTAAATAAAAGGTTAGAAATATAATTAGTACAGAAAAGTTTAGTTTTATAAATAAATATTTATAACAAATTAAAATGAAAGCGATAATAGATCAAATATCATTGAACTGAGTGATCATGTAGTATTGAGCTCAATGTTTTTTTTTATTTTTGTACGGTTATATCAGCCCCTTTGAAACGGAAGTACTTTACATTTAAATAAATTCAAACAACTTCTAAGAGATTTTTTTTTAAAGCTGTGGTTTAACTATTGATGTATGTATGGACATGCACTACAGGATTTTATTTATAATATGCGAATCACTTTTATTTCAGTGACATGGTTTACATTTGCTGAAACTTCACTATCTCGCGAGTTTGTTGGTAGAAAATGTTTGTTAGCATTTACCTATTTTGCACTATATAATAAGTTTCACCTTATATTATATAACAACCTATAACAGTAACCTTATATTAATAAAGTTTATTGATTCAATAAAAAAATTAAGAAGAATACGACTTGGTATGAAAAAATAAACATTAATATCTCGCACACAGCATAACTCTTTTCAAGCTGTCTCTGGAATACTATTGCTCTATGGTTCTTTGTCACTCCTATGATCGAATCATTTTATACTCTGTAGTCTATAAGATTATATATATTAGGTCCTTACATATAAAATTGGCGTTTTGTACGGGATGAATATAAAGTATTTTTTTAAATATATTTAATTAATCAAAGTATGCACCGTTGTTATCTATGCACTTTTGCCATTTCATAGGTAGTGCATTGATCCTTTTACTAAAACGACCATGGGGGCGAGAATCAATAAACTTTTTGGAGGCGGTTTGGATTGCTGCATCGAAGTTGAATTTTTTTCCTTGTAAGAAGTGTCCAAATTCCGGAAAAAATGGTAATCTGTAGGGGCAAGATCCGGGGAATACGGTGGATGTCGCAGTCGTTCCAATTGTAGCTCATCTAACTTAGTAGTTATTTGTTGTGCAGTGTGTGATGATGGTATTGCGTTGTCGTGAAGCAGCAGTGGTTTAGACCGATTGACCAATCTCGCTTGTTTAGTAGCTAATTTTTCCTTCACTGTTTGTAGTTGCTGATAATAGATATCTGCCGTAATCGTTTGGTCAGATTTTTTTGCTAAGCCATTGTGACAAGCGCTTCCGATTATCGTACAGTATCCACTTTTCATCACAAGTAATGTTTCGATTTAAAATCCCTTCTCATTGTGTGGGTTGAGCAATGTAACACAGCAGCAGCAGTCGACGCGTGTTTGCAAGTTCAATTCACTCAATTCATGAGGTATCCATCGTTCAACTTTTTTTACTTTCCGGAATTGCTTCAAGTGGATTAATACAGTTTTGTCACTTACCCCGAAGCCTGCAGCTATCTCTGAAGTGCTTTGTGATGGATACGCTTCCACAATAGCTTTTAATTCTTTAATTTCCACTTTGGCCTCCGGCCGTCCACGGGGTTAGTTCTGAAGGTCGAAATTTCCAGAACGAAAACGTTGAAACCAAAAACGTACTGTGATTTTTTTTGCGACACCAGCGCCGTACACATCATTAATCCTTCGAGCTGTTTCTGCAGCATTGGCGCTAGTGCCACGGTAGAATTCGTACTCGTAAATATACCGACATTTCATGTTTTCCATTGTGCGGTAATAAGCGCGCCAAAGACAAAAATAATGAGGAAAAATAAATAAATGGCTGTTTTCAAAACTCCAATTTACCAGCTAAATGAATTTATAAATTTAAATTTGGAATTCTTAACCAAACAGGAGATATTACAGATCAAAGTGATCAGTACGACAAAACGCTAATTACATATGTAAGGACCCAATATATAATGAAAATCGGTTTCCTTTGTTCGCCAACGACGTGAAACTAGTGCTCTATAAATATACACTTGCAAGATTTTCGGAAGTCACTTTATTACTCTATATTAACAATGTATAATAATGTTCATTGTTTTGTTTTTCCTTGTACTCCATTTTTTCTATTCCTTCCCTTTACTTTCGCAGGATGTACAGTACAGTCTATTGGCTAAAGTAATTGTCCTTTATTAACGTTGTATCGTAAAGCAATGTCTTATTGTGAAGATATTGCTTCCTGTTGCCTTTAATTAAGTGTTTAACTTTATTTTCTAACTCTTAGGAAGTATTCGTTTTAATTATACTGCTTAGGTGTGATAAAATTTCTTACTAAATAATATACATGGTTAATTACTATCGTAATAAGACGTACTGTCTCGTTTTAAGGTACATTTGGGCACTGTTAATAGACCGATTTTTACCATCACCTAATAATCTTATCTTGATTGTTTTGTATTAAAAAATTAAACTTTTGCCGAATCAAATTGTTTAATTCGTAGTGATATGTAGACTCTTGTGCTATCATCACAATCAGTTGATAGACGTCCACTGTTGGATATATTCTGTTATATAATTTCCAGTAACCCTGGTGTCAACGATTTGACCGAGAATATTGTATGAGCAGTTAATATAAATAAAGTTGGATAGAAATAATTAAAATAACCAACAACAGACAAAAAATCCTATTGACACCCTTATTGTAACATATTTTTTTAATTACTTGTCGGTTTTCTATGTACGAGTTTGTATTACAAAATGTCTTAGTAATTTATGAGAGCAATCTGTTGTATTTTAAAAGAATGAATATATAATTATAAAACTAATTGGATAGGATACGTTAAAACCGCGATAGATGTTTAATCTCATGAACAAACTCAACTGACCCAATTTCATGGATTTAGAGCTTGTATAGACCATATAATAATACTATAGAAAACGTTTATAATTGTCAACCCGAACAGGTCATTAAATAGAAGTCAAAATTTTGTTTCTCTATATTTAATGTCTTGGTTATTGAACAAACAATAAGCAGACGAAGAATTTTTGAGTATTATTATGGGGACAAGGTAATAAATATACATCGACGCGTAAAAAAAAACTCTTGTAATATGCCTGAACATGTAAAAAAAGTAATTTCTTAATATTTGTTTAAACAAAATAGGCCATTGCCTAACAAGCGATTGTCTACCAATCGCAATAACTGTTACATTTAAATCAACATACACAATTGTTAAAAAAAAAATCTTTTTTGTTTGTTTATGCAACCTTCACCTGATGATAGGTGATACCCACATCTACTACCCATAGCAACACACACAGTACAGAACACAGTAAAGTTTGCAGAGTATCGTTTGACGTGAGAAATAGAAACTGTGGTAGTATATATGCGGTGTATATGACCTACCTAGACGGTCTCCGACAACAGAGATTTACCACTGGTTAATGGAAAACGAAAGGTTTCTTTTAATAAAAACTTAGGAATGGAATACTTGTGAAGGTATTTAGCTTGCGGATACCAGGTCCAAGCTAAGCGTCCGATGAAGCTCCTACGGTTGTCTAACAAGCGGCACAAACTTCATCGAAAAAAATAAATAATTTGAATCAACAGCTCAGTATACAAAATTTTCTTTGTTTAACTATAGAACGTCTAATATTGTAAGTAGAAACTTTTAACTTACTTATCGGTATTTAAATTTCTAAGATAATTGGTATTTGTAATCTTAAATTTATATTACAACAACCGAATAGTGTAATAAACAATAAACGAATCGGTTTTATAATAAAAGTTTATGTACGGCAACCAAAAAGGTTTATAGAGGTCGGTCATAAGAAATATCAAATAAACGTTTCATATACGATATTTTATGTAACATCTAATTAATACATTTTCGATATATCTTAAGTATTGAGATAAAGAATATCGTAGAAGACATGATTGAAGGTAATATATAATAATTAAAGCTAATAACTCTCTTACCGAACGATGTATTTCAGCAAAGTGCTTAACTACAACAGACAAAAATTAAGATATAGAGATCAAATGTTATGGAAACATTACATTAGTAAAAAAAAAAATAAAGTATTGTTCGTATTGTTTAGAGTAAATGTTATGTTTAGAGCACATAAAGTTGCGGTGTTGAACAAAATTTAAACATATCAAGTTTACAGAAGTACGTGAACCGAATGTTCGTAACGCTGTCGCACATTCAGCTGACATGCTGCACAAGAATTTCGCTTTAAGCTGAATATGAACATTCTCGAATTCAAAACGTTCCCCAGTTATATGCACCGAAAGAAGGACGCTTTTGTGTTCACAGAGAAGAAGAGCTCCGTTGGATGTTATCATACAAAGGAATTGATGTAGAAAATTTCACGATGTAAGAATTTGTGATAATAGTAATTTTTTATCCGAACTTAAAAATATTCTTTGTGCGGTCTTAAATTTTAAATTCCGGTAAAGAATCAACATAAATATTATTACATAAAGAGGAGGCATATCATGGAGATCAAGCTAGATGTCTCTTTTGGAGACATAAATAAGCAATTGATACTTAAAATCAGTATTAAAAACCAAATAAAACAAATACATCCCTTACTCAAGCTCTACAATATTAGCTATTCTATTTAATATATATCGTTTGTAAAAATCCCTTCCGTCAAGCAAACTTTCTATATGCGATACATTCTATGCTCTGATGATGTTCAGTGCTGTATTTATTTGACCGACTCATACAAGCAGAGATCATCGGATGCTAGGCTATCGTACCTGAAATCCGAGGTCTAAATGTGGTCCATTGTTCGTAACAATTGCGTTTAATAATATTGTGACCCGTCATTTTAAATATATATTTACCATCTACCATTCACCACGTTTTATTGGGCTTTGATCTGTTTTATTAAAATTTCATTAGATTTTAAGCGAGATTATAAAGACCCGCGATAATCGTGTGCAGGAACTAGTCCGTATTAAACAAAAGGTGTATAAGTTACTTATATCAATATTTCATATACAATCCATCATGTTTCAACGCATATTAATATTAAAGAATAATTATATAACATAGTATTGACTAGCGCAACGTGGTACAGCTATCACCCAGCATCTACTTGGTATCCACGATCTGGTGAAAATAATAGGGAATCATTAATTGCAAGTAGAGTTAATAAGAGGCTAATATTTAACAGTCATAAAGAAAATCAATGCGCTTGCTTATTTGATATACGCTCTGAATAAACAAATGTACAGAAACCGTGATAGAACAGCTTGTAAGGCGTTGTACGTCTCAAAAGTTCAGGTTTCATCGCCGCTGAACTGGAACCCTCAGTGATGGAAAATATCGGGAAATAACAGACATATCTATTAAATATTTCCTAGGCACATATACCAACCAACACTGCACGTGAGAAGGCACCGAATCACAGTAACGGAAACATTAATAACGCTGTTTATTTACATATGAAAAGAAATGTGAGAGAATTTGTTTTTAGACATTTCTACGTATTTAAGAGTATCTGCACAGGAATTTGTGAACATTGTACTAGCAGCATAATTAAGGCGCTTTACTACCTACCGTACGATAACACTACGCCACAGATTTATCGCTGCAACCAGAGAGGTGAATCGTTTTCTTGTGGTTCCCTGCCGAAATTTTAAGCTCAATCTAACAAAGAACCGGAGGAAAATATACGTATTTTCTATAAATCAATAGATAAACTAATTTCTAGCTAAACAACACTTGTTTTATTTACAATAAAGCAACCCGGCATGCGAAATGTTCACTTTGTGATAAGCGGTACCGACGCCTAACTGTAACTGTTAATGTAGTGCAAAGTGGGATGTTTTAACATAAACACATTGCACTGCTCTGCTAGAGACATTCCATCACTGGTGACAGCGACCTTCACAGCAAACCTTTCACTATATATCTAGCCTTATAGATATCAAGGCATCACCTTTATTCCGGCTATCCACACGTAACAGACTGAGTTTTTTGGGCAAACACTCTTAATCATATAAAAGCTTGATTAGCTCATTATTATTAAAGAAAGAGTTATTGCAATACTGAACAATGAAGAGTCTTTGAAAAACTAGCCTAGAGTCCTTATAATTTAAAATGCCCTTTAGCAGTTAGCGCTACATTAGAAAAAGAAATTCTCTGAAACGAGAAGCAGATACTTTGAAATTTATTTGCAGATACTTTACCGTATTGAATTCGAGCTCATCTCTCAAGGGGGAAATTGGAATTGATATCTCTATATTTAGCAAACTTGGCGACTCACTCTGAATCTTCGCGTTTATCTAACGAGGGTCGATAAATTTTAATTATTGCGATGCTGCGATTAATATTTGTATTCGTTAAATTAACAGAAGGTAAAAGAACGTATTAATTAAAAATATTATACTATTGTTACATTATAAACAGAATATTATTAGAATATTTATAAATTTGTTATTATTACTTAAATTATTTACTTGATGTAAATGGTACAGTTCCGAAGTTTTAAATATACATACTTAACACTTTGCCATTGACGTGTTATAAAGGAAGTGAATAATTTCAGAGAGAGTGTGACTGCTTTCGTTGAGACCTTTACTAATATTATGTGCGTTGAAATATAAACCTTGATGATGGTTATGTTCACCAGTGGATATAAACAGGACCTACAAATCATTCATCCACATTTAATCGCGATAATGTGGAATAAAAGTGCAAACCGTAATAATAACTTTGTCTATAATATTATGTAAGAGGGATACAAGAAAAACGAGAAGCTACATTAGACCAATTAACTCGATGTCTATCTACGACAAAACTATGAAAGCTTACTAGCTAACTGCATCGTACCGTAAAGCAAGTGATCTTCCACCTTGAAGCAAAGCACGAAGATCTTTGGGGGATGTAGGTACATACCCTCTAAGATCTATAGCTTTCTCTATAGATCTAATAATCCTCTAGATCACCTTTACATATGATATAAAATATCACCTAAGGTAGTCTGCTTTCACTTAATGACTTCCTGATCAAAAACTAAACAGAACGGCTGCCTCTCTATCTAAAATTTAATATTTCATGTACACATAATATTTTAATTGTTAATACAAAATAAACAAAAGCAACAACAAAGTACATTGCAAATATATACTACTTTAAGTATAGTACAAGTATAAGCATCGTACTATAAGTACACTACAAATAAAGCACGGACTATAAGTACAAGTAAGTAGTATAAGTACGCAACGGCTGCACAACTACACATTAGCAAAACATTTTTAATACGTTTAGAATAACAAAATTGATGACAAAATCAAATCTTTATTCAATTACCGTAGCTTTTACAACATTGTTTGGATCCAAAAACGAACTGAAAGGCGATTTTTTTTTCTATCGCAAAAAAATGTCACGCGCTCCGTCCCTTTTTGAGACAATAGCGAAAGTGTTGCCGAATAATAAACAGGGTGATTCGAGGTCAAATCTAAAAATAAATCCGCACAACGCATAGAGCGTACACATCCTTGTCTACAACCGTATATTGTTCATGAACTGATAGAAGAAAATAGCAAGTTTGTTAGTTCGTTTAATTATGGTATATAAATCTCAAAAGTACGTTGCTTTGATTTAGCAATCGTTAAACAGTGGTAAGGAGAAAGCACGAAATACATTTCAGAGAATTTTCAAATATCTGAATTTATGAAGATTTAAGACTATTTAAAGAATTATAATAATGTCAAGCAGTGGACGTCTATCGGTTTATGATGATGACATTCTTTGAAAAAGAGTCAGAGAATTATGAGCAAACTATGTATACTAACTTTTGCTTTGACATCATTTAAAATTGAAGTCAAATGTTATCACAGCAAAACAAATTAGGCGTCATTTCACACATTACTAGTTTTAGCTAGACATTGTCAATAATAGACTAGTAAGACACAAAACTGTATCGCAGTAAATTTAAATTTTTTTTATTATAATATTACCAGCTGTTCCCCGCTCGCTTTGCTGACAGTAATATAAAATTAAACTGGAAATGACTTTCTATAGCAATCTAATAAATAATACGAAATGAAAGTGTTTATAAAAGTGAACTAGAAATAAAATCATGAAGGATCTATGAAATAAAATAAATAGCCTATAACAATCTACAAATCATTGCGCGTCGAATGGTAGAATTCCCATGCCGATACGTTCGCTAGTTTTCAGGTGAATGACGAACAAAGAAAACCCATTTTCATTATATATAGTTTTATAATATGTATAGTATATCTTACATTATTAAGGTCAGTTACTAAAGCGTGGAAATAAGAAGAATCGGAAAGAAATTCAACAATTCATTCTCTCTCCTTGCGGCTGTTATAAAATAAATGCATTTTATTTTATCGGTTACCGTTAACAACGTGTATTGTTACTGTATTATTATAATAAAATAATAAATAAGATTAATCTATAAGCGGAACAGGGTGCGCGACTAGTTCGTGTAACGGAACGCAACGCGTTCGCGTTTGTATTCAACTAGAGGTCGTTTGCGAAATTGTTTTCGATGTGCGTATTGTGTGCTGAGGTAAGGGAAACACAGGGTTAAACTTGTGATGGAGGACGCAGTAGTTAGCGTGTCCTCTTGTCGTATTCCATTAACAATGTCTACTAATTAAATAAAGATTAAAAACAAATTTACTGCTCTATTTCTATGGGCCAGTCGCAAATAAACAACTCGATGACTTATTGTTTCCTTTTCATTTTGCAATCATATTGTACTGTAACAAAATATATTTATCCTAATTAAAACGTTACACTACTACTAGCTGTAATCCGAAATTTATTTAAATAAGGTGAATAATTACATTACGGTTTGAGTAAAGACGCTGTAACTATAAAACAAATATAGTCAAATTTATAATGTACCACGATCACGAAAAAAGTTTTAAAATAACAATTTTATATAATTTCCTTCATAAGAAGGTATATTCTTTTACTTTTCATAAACTCAACAAATTATAAAAGTTTATAATAAGCATAAGCTTATGTTATTATTAACAACATGAATATGGACCAATTGTTTGCTACTTACAGCATCAATACCTGCAAGTTGTTTTTAATGTGGTAAGCGATATTGTCAGATATTACTTAACCATGAAGAGATTTTAATGATATCAGCACCATATTTTTACTTTAGGTCCAAATATATATTTTTTACCGGCCATATAAACTACTCTTAGTTTCATCTTCGATAAGATCAGACAACACACCGTAACAATATCAATGTTATACCATTATAAGTAACTATTGAATGAAGTAAACCCATGTCTAACTTGAAAGCTAAATGTGATAAGGAATATTATTAGTTTAATCTAGACTTGAATCTAGATTAGGTTATTATGAGTCCGTGTTTAATTAATGTTCTATGAACATACATACGATTACGTAACTTATAGATCACTTTCATTATCTGCTTGTGTAGATTTTATATATCAGTAGCTCATCATCATCATCATCATCATTTCAACTGAATCTTACTACAACTGATCATATTCGCCTTTGCTAATTTTATAATACTTCCATTTATTTAGTAAATTAATAGGCAAAGGTATAATTGTTTATCGCTGTGTTTTTAATACTTTTTTTTATTATAAAATATTTTTTTTAAGTAAAATATAGTTATTTTTTTATTTCAATTAAGCGATGAGGTTTCTGGAACCGGACAGAACCGGTTCACCTTTTTGATAAGTGACACGGCAATAACAAGGAAGCGCTAGTTAGAATGCTATATACTGCACCACATAATGCTCCTCGCCTGAGATATAAGACTGAGTCTCGTTACTCCAGTAATTTTATTAACTTCAACGTCCTTCAAAGCAGAACTCAATAATGTTTGCACATTACTGTCTGTCAGCAGAAATCAGCGCTACGGTGGTATCTATCTAGACTGTCTCCGACAACAGAGATCTACCTGCAGAGTTATATGGAAATAACGAAATAAACTTGTTTTTCGGTTACTTACTTATATCTTCATACATAGAGGGTGGGTGTAAAAACACATTACACCGGAACAAGACCAGCGCTGAAAGTAATCTCATTATCCGGCTGTCCACAATAACCATTCCGTAAGATTTAAAACTCCATATATAACATGGTTACGACGGAAAATGAGCGGTTTCAATTCGCGTACTGAATAAGCAAACAGGAAATACGTCGTGACCACACCGGTGGAAATATAAATAATAAGGATTCATCATCATTATCACCAGCCGACAGCCGGAAGAGCACAGGAGATTCGCCAGGGTTCTACGTTGACTCTAGTATTAATTTTTTTTTTCCGAGTTTTGTGAATATGGTAGTAATGTAGGGGGTCCACCGGAATCAGCTATATTTTAAAAGTAGTCCAACGAAAAAAAGGTATCTCTGCTGTAAAATACGGCCACGATGAATATACAGCGTAAAGAAATCTTCTGATTATCAGTGAAAATTATACTTTTTGTGATTTTCAATAATTAAAAAAAAAAACATTTGCTTCATTTTTTCTGTTTAATCTGCAAAAATAATTTGGAAAATAAATACGAATATATTGTAATTTAGTCAGTAAGAACTACAGAGTAAAATAACTGAAATAATCAAAGTTTACGACTACACCGCCACTTGTCTACAAATAAGATCGTCGTCGGTTTGAAAGGCGCTGTAGCTAGTGAAATTACTGGGGTAACAAGACTTAATATCTTATGTCTCATGGTAACGAGCACAATGTGGTGCAGTTTATAGTTTTTATTCCTTACTAGCGCTACGTTGTGTGTTTATATATATATAAATAATTAAAATGGATAAGTAAACGTTTTAAGGAGAAGAACTATACAACAGAGTTCGTTTCGTAGTTTCTACTGCTAATCTTATTGGCGAATTTTAAAACCTGAAAAGATCTAAAGTTAAATTATTGATATTAAAATTAGGAATAAATAAAACTTTTGTTTCTGTATTTGAATTATAAAATGTTAGGCTGGGAATTAATTTGTTTTTCTAGAAGATATCTTTTTATTTTAATTTGTAATTAAGTATTTTTATTTCGTTTTGTTTAAGCGGTTGCTATAGTTACCGTTGTTAAATTTTTGCTACTAACAATGGTGTGAAAATGTTGCTTATTCTGGCTAGAAGAACTTTGATACAGACAAGCTTATATTTTACTATCGGGTAAAATAAACTCTAACTACCCATCTCTTTGCTTAGTTGAACAACAGAAAATTTTACTCAACTATGTAAATAATGAAATCTTTATTATTTAACTCTTGGTGATATAAATTGAAGTGTTTGAGATTATCAAGCGTATAAAATATGCATACATGAGGCAGACGGATGGTGGATGTTGCAGAATTTAGAATCTTCAAACTTTTACTTAACCCGCAAAGTGCAGACGTGAGTGTAAATGAATAATATATGAGCGTAAATATTCCACTCACATTAAGGTGTATATATTAATTATTACAGATCAGGATAAAAATACCTTTTTCGTTTGTTTATTAGAGATTTTTGTAAGTGTAAGACACACACATAAAGTTCAATTACTGGAGGGAAACATTAGTATTAACCAATATGGAAACATAAATATAATGATAACCTAGAACACGGCTTTTACTAATACATAGAAATTTTTATAAGAAATGATAAAAAAAAACTGTCAGTTAAATCTAAAACAGATGTTTTCGTTACTCGTCATAAGAGTTTTCAGAGGAATAATAGTAGTATATCAGTAAACAGTAATAAATTGAGATTAAAAGCAAACATCTGTTTGAGCGCATCCAATTAACCGACAAACAGACAGAATGCAAGTTTATTAGTTAAACAATGAAATGCAAACATTTACATTGATAACATGTAATTTTGTGAAAATTAAATGTGTTGAAATTCTAGTTAATATAACTATCTTAAGTTTAAATCTGTACTTGAACCCGTTTTACAAATTTTTAGTGAACTGTCCGAGATTAAAGAAATACTTTCCAACGTAGTAGAAAAATTCAGCATTAAATAGCCTAACCCAAATAAGCTGTTCATGTAATACTAGCTGTTCCCCACTCGCTTTGCTGTCCTTAATATAAAGTTAGATTTGAAATTTGTTTGAAATGTTCCTTGAGAGCAACCGCAACTGCAAATGATTTTTTAATAGTTAGATGATCTATAGATGTCATAATATAATCATAAATATACAATAATGAAACTGTGTTTTGTGTGTTCGCCGATCACTTCAAAACTAGTGAACGTATCGATATGGGAACATCATTCGACACGGAATAATTTTTAAATGGTTATAGGCTATTTATTTTTTGTATTTCTTTTATAACCATTTTTATTTCATATTATTTATGCTTTTTCGATAGCAACGGTTGCTATAGAAAGTCATTTGAGGTTGAAGTTGCTCTCTAGGAATATTTTAGACTAATTTCAAGTCTAAGTTTATATTACGGCAGCTAGTATATTACAAATGTTTTATTATATTTACTAATTTATCAAATCAGTGGTGGTATAGAGTAACATACGTAAAGTAAGAAGAAATTGTACAGTTTAAAGTGAAAAAAATTATATATAACAAATTGTTAAATATAGTCTGCATTCACATATACTAATTGGACTGTTTAATACAATTCAATAAACGTACGGAAATATAAGAAAAATATAAAATTTCTACATTTATACGTTATTATTTTCGCCATCGTACTAAGAAAGAGACAAATTTACAAACATAAACCCTCAGCACTAACGATACCAATTAAACATAGAGAGGAAATTCTAATTACTTGAATCACTTTGTTCGTTCATATTATATCATACAATAAATAAGGCTTTATATGATCCCTAAACCCTCTATGGAAATAGGTCAAACAAACAGTTTAGCAAAATATTGTTTAATTTTTTCGATTGTAATTAAAATAAAATTTTAATGAAATTTCTTTAATTGTAACAGTGTACAATAGCCAATGGAGACGTAATTTTTTTAACTTTGAAAGTTCATACTTTTAATAACTTCACCCTGGAAGAAAAGCTTATCAATTTTTTTTTCCTACAGAACTGCTGTGCCATGTCATAATGGTGATGTAATAAAGTATTAAATGTTAACAAAATTATGTAATTTAAATATTATAACGAAATTCAAGAAAGGCTTGCTAATTATAATGATTACAAAGGACAGAACAGAATTTCGTAAATTAGGCACGAAATAAAAGACGAGGTACAATTCAAGGATACCGCCGCCTTCGAATTACAATCATATACAACTACAGAATAATGTATATTAAAGCCAGGTGTAGTTTCTTATGGTTGATGAATAAAATAGACCAAAGAACCAACTACAAGGACCTTCACCTTACCTTTTAAGAGTCAATGCGCGTTTGGAACTTTACTTGACGGGAATCATTGTTGATACGATACTAAGCGAAAAAAATAAAACATTGAACAGATAGGAAGAATCAGGATATATTTTAGTAAAAAAAATGATAGAAAAAAAATTTTGAAGTTTGGTAATTCTTTGCCGCATATTCCGGTTCGTTCAAAAACGGTTCTAAGTATTATTTAGACGAAACCTGAAGATACTGGATACCAGAATGTATTACTTTGGTTTACTGTACTCTTCTCATCTTTATTTATTAATATTTATTCAATCAAAAATCTCTACAGAGACAGAGAAGAGAAAAGGGAAGATGGGAAAGAAAACTATCGTTGGCTACACAACCCCACGAAAAAGTAGAACTTGCAAGAACTTCAGCAACGATAACAAAAATTTAAAACTAAAAAAAAACTTTAACCACAAAGTTTATTTGTTACTTTACAAATTCTATATTTTTTTATTTATGTGAATATTTTCAATGCTTTATTTTTTTCGTAGGGTTATTTAAGTCGATATCAATATTCTATTGGCTGATATCGAATTCTCGAAATGTGTTCGCGTCGACGACGTCATTAATTATCTAAGCGTGTCGCGGTATTTTATGGAAAGGCTGAACATTTATGAAATATATCTAAATTATATTATTGGTAACATAAATAGCATATTGTAATATGTTCGCCTGGTCACTGATGCCGAAGACCCCTTTGGGCACAGTAACTCCAATTTCGGCCGCTGGGTAGTATGCAAACATTGATTCATCAAGCTGACCGAATCGGTTGTTCTTGGAACATGGCAGTGTCCTTTCGATGTTTTTCTAAACCTAAAGATCAAACTGACGTTTTTTTGAGGTTCATTGGTAGTTATTTGTTGCCAGAAACCGTCTAGATAGGTACAACAGCAGCTCTTATTTCTGCCGCCAAATAGTGTGCAAACATCACTGTATTCAGGTTTTGCGGCGTAGCTTCTAGTGAAATTACTAGGATAACGAGACTTAACCTCGTTATGTGTAAAGGCGACGTGCACAGTGTGACACTGTCTATATTATTTAAACTAGCGCTATGTAGTTATAGGCAGGTGTGTCACCATAATTTGAATGTAGCTTGATAGAATAAAAAAAGACTATTCTCTGTGGTTGTATATCATCATCATCAGTCGATAGACGTCCATTGCTAGACATAGGTCTCCCCCAAAAATCACCACGTCACTTCCAGCGACCTTTGTTTGTAGGGATTCATATAGGCCTAGCGATTTGGGCCATTTCCCACCGATAGTTCGGATTATTGGGAGCCAGAGCCTCGTTTGTTGATTAGCAGGGTGCACCACGAGCAGGTGAAGTTGGCTTGGATCCCGTGAGTTGTTATCCCTGGACGCCTTACAGCCTATTGATTATATCACTGTTAATGTATATCACTTGCTAGTAATTTTTTACTTAGCCTAATGAAAAAAAAAACGTACGACAACTAAGCAGTTTTATAAAGCGCGCTGTCACAGCTTCTACAAACATGACTACATATTTAATCATTCACATATATTCTGAATCAGAGAATATAATCAAACGTTATTAATTCTTGCAAAAATAAACGTGCCATGTGAAAACGTAAATGAATCGCGTTTAAAATTTTTATTGCCGCCATGTTGGGCAAATCTGTCAAATTGAGCGCGCCATATTTGGCCGAATGGCGTCATATCTGTTGTATTGTATAGCTAATTTTAGATGCGTACGCTTTTATTAATAACTAGTTGTTCTCCGCCCGCTTTGCTGACCGTAATATAAAGTTAGACGCGAAAATTGTCTAAAATATTCCATAAGAGCAACCGCAACCGCACGACTTTCTATAGCAATCGTTACTATAGCAACCTCACAAATAATACGTAATGAAAATATTTGTAAAATTGTATTAGAAATAAAATGATTAAGGATTTATAAAATTCAAAAAATAAATAGCTTATAACGATCTACAAATCATTCCGCGCCGAGTGATAATGTATATAAGTTTATTACTTTTTAAGTTATTGACAAACAAAGGAAGCCGATTTTCAATATAAATATATAAAAGAAAAGATAATGTCCGATCTAGTCGATGGCGAAACAATAGTTCCAAAGAAAAAAACATCTAATGCAGTTTTTAACTAACTCTTGTATTCAAATACTTTGAAACGTCAATTAAACAATTAGTTCTTGACAAATCTTTTTTTTAGTACCTTTAGAATGTCACATATCAACAAGGAATTCTTTTCTACCTTCTTATTCCTTGGTTGTAATTACTAAAAAAAATATTTGGCTAACACGAAGTTATAAGTATAGGTTTCAAGATATGTTAGTTGTCATATAAAATCGCTTACAAGTTCACGAACATGTAGGCGTTTGTTAACAAAAGTAACTTGCGTACATTATTTTAACTAAAGATTATTTGACATAAATAAATGAAAGCCTATTTAACATCATTGATTTGATTTAATATATTTTCACCATTTACAAACAAAACTTATGAAATTGAAATAGATTTCTACCACAGTTTCTTACAGGCACCTGTTTCATGAGATTCATGAGGCGTAAAGAAAAAGATAGGACACGAAGAAGAAAATAATGATAGCAATATAATACAGGTGTGGTTGACACTATTGCCCCGTGTTATGCCAAACTGTATAATTTCCTTTAGTATCCGTTCCCTAGGAAATTTATGTTATTTATTAATTTATCGTCTAACACTGAAAAACATTGTGACACATTAAGGTACATGTGTATTGTTATGCACTGTGTAGGACTTGATTGAAATAACTTAATGCACCCAGATAACAATATTTATATTACACAAATAACCTTTTAACTCCTTATAAATTCTTCTAATTCATTCGGTACCTTCCAACAATTTAAGTCAATTACTGGTAACTAAGTGTTAAAAGTTAGTCCTAGAATGCTACTTTACTTAAAGATTCTTTTAATAGACAAATGGTTTAGATATTTCAATATCTCATACCGTTCTTACGATGAAGCCGTATAGAATGAAGATTGCTGATGTAGAATTGTCTGATTCTCATCACACGCTCACCTGAACATGATTACAGATTTACTATAAGTGTAATACCTAGGTAAGTAGGTTCACCATCCCATTGATATGACAAGAATTGAACCATTTAATATTAGTTTTAAATGATATCTCTAGTTTTATCTAAACAAAGAAATAAAGAAATACTGTATTTAATACTTATCAATATTCATTTAGACCCATAGAACCACACCGGCCTAGATATATACTATTTCGCATTATATATATTACATGAATATTTAGTTACCCACAATCCCCGTCCATTGGATATCAGGTAATTCATTCAACGTGTTAGGATTTGCGTCATGCTGCCCTTACCTGGAGTCTGAAGATCGTGGTATGTTTCGTTATCACTTATTTATAACTTATAATGTTTTAAATTAGAGTAGCTATGACTCTCAGTCTATGTTTATCTATGCAAACATAAATCTATACCTTATTTACTGTTTTTCTTTGATTAATCATTCAGAAGTCATCTTAACAATTGCATTACACTTGAGACATTACCTAGTTCGGCCTTAAGTTCTGTTACTTAAATGATAATGCATTTTTTTAATGAAATTATTTTTTTAATTAATGAGTCTCAACAAAAAATAAAAAAACTATTCTATTCATAATGGCCAGCTTTGGCTCTTACGCACTGTTTCCAAGGGAAATTTCCACCACCGTCACTGCTTGCTCCAAAGATTTTTTTAAAGACTCAATATCGCCGTGTCGTTTAAAGTAGCAGCAGGATATGTCCTCTAAACTGACCATAATTTGAAGTCTAAAGGATAGAGATCTGGGCTAGACGATAGCCAGTCTTCAGCTCTTGTAAAGTCCGGAATGTTGGTTTTAAGCCAGGCTTGGGTAGTTCGTGCCTTGTGACCAGGTGCAGAGTCCTGCTGGAAAGTCCACTACGGTATATTTTCAAAAAGTGTATTGTTGGGAGGTTTCACAACATGATCCAAGTCTTTGATACACTTTGGCTGAAGTTTCCATTCCTTATATTGTAGTGTTATTGTGTTGTAGTTATATTGTAATTTGATAATGAAGACGAAAAAATATGTGAAATGACTCAAAAGCGAAAGAAGTATTTAAAATAATATACGTGGCCCAAATTCAAAATAATTAAAAAATAAACTGTTGTATTTATGGCCAGACTAGTTATATATATATATTTGCCTTTTTGTATTGTCTTTTCATTCTAATAAATTTCAGCTTTAAAAACTATGACTTAATTTTCTGTTAGTCTATAACGGGTATTATAACATGAGAAAAAAACCTATACTTAGAAGACATATATATGAATAATTCATAATAAAATCATAAATAAATTCTTATAAAGCTTTCGCAATTATAAGAACCAAAAACCTGAAAAATAGTTCGCGTCTACAGAAACTATATATATGTTATATGTTTGCTACTTCTCATAAAAGAGGTTTGGGAGACTCAGGTTTAATGGAAAAAGTACACATAAAATTATAGTTATTCATATATGTTCTTCATTGAAAAATATTGAATAAACAATTTGTTCCCAGATATCACAATGTACGGGCTACTCTTGGAAAATATGGCGGAGTACATCCGGCAGAACTACGGCGAGGAGAGGTGGGAGGATATAAGGAGACAAGCGGGCGTGGAACAACCCTCTTTTTCCGTACACCAGGTCTACCCAGAGAACCTCATCACCAGGCTAGCTAAGAAAGCGCAAGAGGTATTAAATTTTAATGTTATCTTTTTAAAGAGACTTCTCGTTTCGATTCGGGAAATTTTTTGTTTCTTTTTTTACGAACTTTTTATAGATAAATCAAATTTTTATTAGTATTGTTTTTAATAGAATTGTGTTTTTATTGAAATGGTACTTTGATGTAAAAGTAAAAAAAAAGCAGTGAAAAAAAGATAGATTTAACCGCTTCATAATAATTTAAAAGAAAAACTTAACTATTAAAAATATTAAACTTTTAGTGACGGTGACGTAGGACCTACTTTCAGCAGTAGCTAAAAATAGGGTGAAATTATGGCGATTTTCTAGCAATATACATTGTCACATCGAGCTTGTTTCAATTTCCTTTTATCATTGTTGGTCCCTTTAATCAGTGTATCTATTTTTTGTGAAAGAGTATCATAATGTAACGAAGATTTCCACACTAGTGTAGTGTTTTTCAATTCTCATTTGTCAGCGTTTAGCGTTACGTAGTAAACGTATTGAGTTTCAGCGAGACGTTTGAAATCTCTATCGACTAATGGAGCTTGAAATAGATATCTTCATAAGTGATGAAATATTTATTAGCTACATTTCAACACATTAAATTTTAAACGTTATTAACTTTAGTTCTTGTATGTCATTATGAATGAATGAAACTTTTAAGATTATAAGTATGGAAAAAAAGAATAATTGAAATGATTTGCTGATGGATTAGACATTAGAATATCAATATCACATAACGTTGACAATAATGTCCTTATCGCTGTAGTAATTTCCAGAACACTGGCTCTCATATTTTGATAGCTAAAACAACTACGAATCAACAGCAGATTAAAGGTATTACAATAGAACCTAAAAAGGTAGACTTAAAACCCTACCAGTGTTCAAACTCCACTACATGAAGCAGTAAATAGACCTAGGAAGTTCCACGTACATACTGCTCTACATTTATACACAACTACTACGTTACTACATATTACTAAAGCATAAAGATATTGAAACTAACTAAATGATATTGCAATATTTTCTTAATGACCGTTCGTAAATTTTATAAAGTAAGCCCTGGTGATTGTTATATGCTATTTAAAATTAACGACTCGAAGGAACGGCTGTATCTTTTGAGTAGCAATTCAGAGCGATCTTTATAGCTAATAAAAGATGTATCCTTTTGAGTAATGATCTCCTTACAACAAAAGACGTCAAACTTAGATACGCGTTAGGAAAACATAACAAACACTTGTACCTGATACAAAATATAAATGTGAATTTTAATATTCTCCTTTGATAATAGATGGCGCTTTTGAAATATTACGATACAAAGCTGGAAAGTTACTCATAAAATGAAGAAAGCAAAAAATTTTTCAAACGTTACTAACTTTTATACTATTGTTGCAATATTTAATATATTTTTTATTAAATTAATTATTATTTAGCATTAATGTTTTAATATTATAAATTAATATATGTAATATTACATAATAATTTTATATTAAAATATTTCAATTCGTACTACAACTGGCCCATTAGCTCAGTTGGTTAGAGCGTCGTGCTAATAACGCGAAGGTCGCGGGTTCGATCCCCTCATGGGCCACAATATCTTTTGAACATAATTTTAATGCTTCATCAATAATTTTATTTTTTATTTACACATTAATGTAATAGTTTATTAACATCTAATTTAGTGTATGGCAACCCAGCGCTAGGCCGGATGCTGTCAACTAGGATGTCAACAAGGGAAATTGACATACATATATAATAACATTTTTTTTGTTTATAAAAGTAAATTTTATAAAATCTGAAATAAATAAAATTTAACTAACAAAAATATTTTATATCAAACTAACACCAAATTAAATAAAACTAATGAATGCTGACTTATTAAAATTTTATTATTTTTAATTTTCTCTTATATAGATTTCCCATTACAAATTATTCTAAAAAACTTGGTCAAATGAACTAAATTTCTGATTAATTCGTATTCTTAAGAAAATGAATAAAAAAAAAAAAACTAATTATGCTAAAAAACTATGTAAAAAGTTTGGAGGTGCTGGGATTTGAACCCAGGACTTTCAGCATGCGAAGCAGACACTCTACCACTGAGTTACACCCCCGTTGATTGACTAGACGAAATTATGTATTGGATAACATTTATAAGATAATATTTTTAATAATGGTAATAATATTAAAATAAAAAATTAAGCTTTCAAACTATTGATATATTCATAAACACCAAACACATAAATAGATAAGTAGTTTATATTTTTTTTTTATTTGATTTAAATATATGTAATGCACATTGTTGTAGATAGTCGTATATAAATTTTGTTTAACTAATAATAAAAAACAAAATGGTGATCTACAGTTTATAACACTACTATCACACTTATGACATGAATACAAAAACTAAAACTCCCTGGATTTTTATTTAAAATATTTTATACTTCTCACATTATACCCATGGTAATAATATCATCATCATCACCACGACAGTCCACTACAATAGTTATATTGTTATATTACATAAATTCTTGCGGCAAAAATATTAATTTAAAATATTGCTATCTATTAATTGATAGGCGCTCTAACAAGTTATATTATTTTTAGGTCTTAGGAATATCAGAGCGGGAGTTCATGGATCAAATGGGGGTGTATTTCGTCGGCTTTGTCTCTCAATATGGTTACGACAGGGTCCTGTCGGTCTTGGGGCGACACATGCGGGATTTTCTTAATGGTTTAGATAATCTACACGAATACCTTAAGTTCAGTTACCCGAGAATGCGAGCACCGAGTTTTATATGTGAGAATGAAACTAGACACGGTCTCACCTTGCATTATAGATCAAAACGAAGAGGATTCGTCTACTACGCAATGGGACAAATAAGAGAGGCAAGTATCAATTAAAATAAACAAATAAACAACATAGAAGATGTACATCACCTGGTGGTGGAATAGATCCAGTCAGTTCCACCACTACCACTATTCAAAAAAAAACTAAGTATACCTATCTAAATGATACTGGTGGGCACCGCTTATTTCGGGCATCAAATAATAGTGTGTAAACGTTACTGTATTCCTGGTTGAAGGGCGCTGTAGATAGTGTAATCACTTGAGTATCGAGGCTCAACGTCTTATGTCTCAAACGACGATTACAATGTGGTGCAGTGTTTATCGTCCTAACTACCGCCACTTTGGTATGAGTGACCGTATCATTTACTATCAGATGAAAGTCCCGCTCGTCTCGTTGCTTACTGGGATAAATGTATATTAAATACAGTTAGACACAAATCAACATACTTATCTGCAATGTTTTCAGAGGAAGTAGTATATGTACATTAACGTATATTTTATTTAAATTTATAGATATTAGAAAGTCAAAGTTATTAACAAATAATTGTAAAAGGTAATAATATGTGCAGTATCGATAAAAATGTTTTCTTGAAATTTCCCCACGGCATCGTTTCTTTTTATAGTTTATATAAAAAGGTCACCTGCGGTCCATATTCATTACATGTCCTAACGACCTACCTTACAATGCTATTTACAAACAAAAAGAAAATAAAAACCTATTAAACAATTTATTAGCTTAATTCTTTCAAACTTTTTTGTTATTTTCTATAACAAATTAATGATATTTTTTTTCTATTAATATAAAATAAATAGCAAAACTTTGGAGGCGCCGGGTATCGATCCCGGTACCTCTCGCATGCTAAGCGAGCGCTCTACCATCTGAGCTACGCCCCCTTGTGAAACAAGTGAGAAATTATTGAAATACATTAACGTCTCATTTATAAATTTTAATTTAAACATTTTATTAAAAAAAAAAATACTATTTTTTTTATATTTATCAACAAAATCTATTCTAATATAACAAAAATAGAATTTTTCATTTTAATCCTTACTTTCAAACTTGTAGCTTTAAAAAAGAAAAATAAGTTTCGGTAAAAAGTATATTTTCTAGATCAGCTTATTATCTTGTGCCTTATACACAGTATGAGCTCGTTGTTCAATTTTTGTTATACCTTCGGGAATTGAGAAATCTAAATATAAATTTGCAATCTTTCCTCATGAGGCTTCAAAGGGAAAATCATACACTGTTTTATCCATCTACAGTAATTTCGTTTTCAGTGGAATAAAATTTTATGTATTTATCATATAATTGTACTTTACCTAAACATAAATTGTAATTGGTTGGCAACTAATTAATTGGCAAAGGAAATTGGTTTGTGTATTATTGCCGTATACAACGATAACATTTACGTAGTTACTTGTATTAAAAACTTTTTTCACCGTAGGTAGCTCGACATTTTTATCACAAGGAGATGCGAATAGAGCTGGTTCGGGAGGAGTTGCTGTTCGACACAGTTCACGTGACCTTCCAGCTGACCTTCGACAATAGAGCTTTCACACTGGCTTCACTAGCCATGACCAGAGAAGAGAAACATTTGCCTATAAGTGCATCCGTATTGTTCGAGATATTTCCGTTTTGCATCGTGTTCGGGTATTTCTTTGAGATTAATGATAAAATTATATTTCTCGTCATCAAATATGATCAACAAATAATGATAAATGATACCTTATTTAAAATACAAATGTTCTATTATTATATTCAAAATTATGCCGATAGATAGCAGTGAAATTCAAAATTGTTTTAAATTAGCTACAATTCTCAATACTAGATGGCGATTACATAAATTTCCGTATTGAAATTTTTACTTTTACTTTTTTTTGCTTACTATAATTAACATGGAACAAAAATATCTGTTTTATCCAATAATGTAAACGGTGCAGAAAATTTTGTATTATACCTGGCAATTTTAAATATAATATATATATTACTTATATTCACTTCTGTTAAGTTTTGTTTACTAGATAATTTTGTGACAATAGTTTAATAAATAAATTAATCCTCCTTACTCTTTACCTTAGCTTCGAAAGATATATATCGAACTAATACTAGATTATTGACTCCTAAAGAGAAGCATTCAGATTATTTTGAACTCATAGTAGTATTTCTTCCAAACCTCATGTTAATTCACATTGTAACTGCTTTTATCATATTTCTATATTATTAAACCTGCTTTTTGTAAGTTTATACTTGTACATTTTCTTTTAAGTTTTATTTTTAGGGAAGTAATACCTCGTAGTATCATGTTGATCTTTAGAAAATATAACTTAGTTTTCAATCAACTGGTAACATTTACGGTATATAAGCTACTAAAAATTTTACTTTTTCAGATCAGATATGATAGTCCGGAGTATAGGCAACTCACTGATGGTAATATTACCGGACCTGGTGGGCAAAAAGATCACCAACTGGTTTGATTTGGTTCGACCACTTATCGCGTTCAAATTTGAAACTGTGAGTATTATGATAATTGCATTTATATTAAATTTCGTATATTATTAACAGATTAATATACACTTGAAATAAAAGTGTAGATTTTCTTTTACACAATTTAACATGTTTTATTACGAGTATATCCAACAATTCATATGTTATGTGACGTGGCAGGTAATATTTACTGATCAAATCAATGCCTAGAAAATTTATCACTAACATAAAGGGAGCATAGCTACCACTTCAATATTAATATATTTTAAATAGAATTAAAGATAATGTCTACTTACTAATTCCATAAACTTTCTATATACTAACAGATCTTGAATCGAACAAACAATATATTTGAGCTGGTGACGGTGGAGGCGGTAATGCATGAGAAGGCTTCAGACAAGAGGAACGAGCTGCTGCGTCTCTCCGACGAGTCCGACGGTACCACCGACAAGAATCTGCGCCTGAAAGGTATCCCCACATACTTGTTAGTGCGGATTAGTAGAAGGTTAAGTTATTGCAGTAGTAATGAAGTCAGGCGTTTAAGCAGCTTAACAATATTATAAATTGTAGTTTAATTTCTAATCTCAGTTTTGTGCTTTTTTGTTACTTACTTTTAGACGGCATATGAAGTCTATGATTAATGCTTTACATCCTTTTTACGATTCTATCAATGTACTTCTAGCTCTTTATTATAAATAAATAATATACGTAAATCTTATTTCAGACAATAATTCCATATTACGTTAGTAAGGTTTAATAGTAGTTTTATTAGTTAAATCACAATTTTATTTAATTTTAAGAATATATGCACACGTATGGGGTGTAAATGGTACCGCACAACAACTCACGGGACCCAAGCCAACCTCACCTGCTCGTGGTGCACACAGCTAATCAACAAACGAGGCTCTGGCTCCCACGAATCCTCATCTGGCCAGCGTGGTGGGAAATGGTCCAAACCCCCCCTTATAAACTCAAATAAACATCGGCCCCTAGTGCCCGGCGGTACCAGAGGCCATTGTCAGTGTAGATTTCAGGGGGAGGCCTATGTCGAGCTGTGGACGTCTATCGTCTGCTGATGATGACGATGACGATGATATATTCAAAAATGACGGTCTGATCATTTGTAAGACAACAGTCACTCATTTAGCAACATAATTCTTCTCTTCTAAAAATCCGTTACGATTAATGCTTTGATCCTGCTCACGATTCTGTGCTGCTTCAGTCATTTAAAAAAAATTAATAATGATGATTACCTTGACCTTCCTTGATAGATAACGATGACATTTTTATCTTTAATATAGATTTAATGAGATGAAAATTATCACAAATATTTTAGTATGCAAAACTACAATTATGGATATACTTTTAAAGAAGATGAATATTATAATTACCAAAGTTTATATCAAGACAAATGATCCTAAACACCCCAACGAGGGTTAACGAACTGTCGGGGGTTGCTTAATAATATCACCCCCCCTAATACCTGTTAATGAGAACGAATGTGCCACATAAACAGACAACCCGCAAATGAAAACTGTAAACACACAAGAAGTATCTTCTCTGTGTTTATAACATTTTTCGTATATCTTCAATTACTCTTATAAACGAATTCCTTGTATATTTATAAACAACTAACCTCGCCATTAAATAATGCATGTGAAATTAGCAATTAATGATAATTACACTTATTAAGTTCTAAATGTTCATCTACCCCTTAAATATGTTTAAACTTGTGTGGGTTTAAAATGAAAAAGGGAATAAACAAATTGATACAATGTGGAGGTTTTAAATGTTATACCAGTTACGGATACTTTTTGATCTGTTAGTCCAGTTAGATTAACAGGCCATGGACCTGGATTCACGAGCCCAACATCGCCTGTAAACGCTACATTTCATTACAGAATATAGCCAGTTAGATCAGCCCTTATAAAACGAAGAGTACTTGTAAAAGTTGGATTAAGATTGGGTTGTTGCAACTATGGTATTTGTAATGCAAACAAAATTTTGTTACGGATATATAATTAAGTTTGTCTTCTCATTCATAATTTTGTAGAATAACAATGAAGTTATTGATGAAAAGTGAACATTTGTTTAACTGTATTGATACAGGTAATGTTTTGATGAAATTCATCTAGTCAAAGACACAAGATATAGACAAATTAAAGAGTAATGTAAAGCTGTGATAAATCTCCGTAATGTTTTTTCGGCACTATCACCTGTAACATATTGTAGAAATCATTAATAATATCTAATCTTTGTTACATTTGTTTTGTGTAATCCATTTTATTTGACATGTTTCGATTGAACCCATGGCTCTGTAAGTGGAGATAGTCGATACTTAGTTGCCTTATTTATAAATATTTTGGTGCATTTTTCAGCCGCTACTAGAAAAGCCCGATACGCATATGACGGGAGACGCTTACCTGATGTTATTAACTTACATCTCAAAGGTAGCCTTGTAAAGGGAAAACGATATTAAACATTAGAAATTATAATTTTAAGCACCGGCTTAGCGATTTGCATACAAAATTGCACCGTACCTTTTTCAGTTACGCTAAACGCTAGAAGTTTACAAAGTTAGATTTAGAAATGAAGCAAAATTTAGATTTTAGATGTATACATTTAGAATTACCATGCACCAATAGATTTGTGTTATATATTACTACTAAGATATCAATAGAATTGACGATTGTAATGAACAATCTAAGAAAGTGTTTAAATTGCTATACTTTTACTTATATAAACTAAAAATCAAATCCAAATGTTAAGAAATAATAATTATAAGAAGTTGATGGTATGAATATCTGAAGTTGGTATATAATTTGTTACATTTGTATATAAACAAAAGTACATGAACGATATTTGTTAGTACATGGTCTAAAAAATTATATATAATATAGCATTCCTCACATATGCCCTCATTATTTAAATGAGTAGTGTCGTGATTGATAAATATTAAACAATGAAGGGCTATGATCATATATTTAAGTTAACAAAGAGCTGTAATAGTATTTTTACTTGTGTTGAATCAGGTCAGATGATCTACATGGACAACTGGCGAATGATGATGTACTTAGGCACGCCCGTCATGCCTGACCTGGCCGCTCTCGTCTCCACGGGACTCTATATCAACGATTTGTCCATGCACGACTTCAGCAGGTTAGTCGTGATATTTAACCGCATCTTATTTAGCACTGTGTTGATGATCCAAGTACCTCAAGTGATATACAGCTACAAGGAAGAGAGGTAACGTTATGTATGTCGGCACGATACCAAGGTTTTCTCCCTCATAATATACCAAAAATATTACTTCTTTTATTTTATTTCAGAAAATTATGACTAATAATAGTTTTAATTATTTAACAGTAATTAAAAAAAAAACTGTGTTTGTTAGTAAATTTTGTCTTTATTCCGAGTTGAATTAATTTTTTTTTTGCCCAGAGACCTAATGTTAGCGGGTACACAACAATCTGTGGAACTGAAATTAGCATTAGATCAAGAGCAGCAGAAGAGTAAGAAGCTGGAGGAGTCCATGAGGAAACTGGACGAGGAGATGAAGAGAACGGATGAGCTGCTGTATCAGATGATACCGAAGCAGGTTGCGGACCGACTACGGAACGGGGAGAACCCAATAGACACTTGCGAGGTGAGTACTTTACAAGTGTTAAAAAAGACAACTACCTAACACGCTTTTGTGATAATACTCTATCATTTAATATTTGAGTCACCAAACGGTGATATAGTAACTTTACTGAATAATGTACGGAAAGGATTAGCTAGTGAATCTTTTTTTTTTCACTCTTTATTTTATCATCCTTCCTTTAAAACTGTCTTTCTGTTGTCTAATATCTTGTAATTAATCTGTGATCTGTACAAGCACTATGTAATTTTTTAAGGCTTTCGTTTTCAAGAAAAAATGTATTATCTAATTCGAGTCTACAAACTCGTCTGAAAGCCGTTTTACTTGCTTGATTAAGTTTATCTTCAATAAAGACTTATGTTAATTTCTGCCAAAAACTTCACATTACTTATGTTAATTATTCAAAACTTTGTTGTATTAGTTAATTAAAAATAAGCAGATAATATACTTTTAAGAAAAGAATATTTATTATAAAGGTTTCTATCTTTTTATTATCAGACGAATGGAAAAATTTAATAAAGATGTTATCTTAGCTATTCGCCCTCCAGCCTCGCAGTATATAATTAATTTTTTTTAACAAAATATTAAGATGCAAATTATGTCGATGTATTGTCAGGGTCTTTGTTGGTCTTCTATAAGCTTTTATCCTCCATAGACTAACCTTTGTCCTCGTTTTCACCTGATAGTATGGGATAATGATGCCGAAGCGTACTTATTCATATTACTCTGGTTCTCAGGAGTAGGTCGCCATTTGGCAACGCGTTTATGACCATTGATTAACTATATTAGATGGCAGGTAGGTAGGAGGTTTCGTAAAAGACTACCTTCAACTATACTCCATTTGTCAAACCAGAATCGAAACAAAAACCTCTTTGTTACAAAGTAAAAGCGGTAGCCAACGCGTTACAAAAGAACTTCACTTAATGTTTCCTCTTCCTCACAGATGTTCGACAGTGTCTCGATCCTGTTTTCCGACGTTGTGACCTTCACAGAGATATGTTCTCGCATCACGCCTATGGAAGTGGTCTCCATGCTCAACGCTATGTACTCTATTTTCGACACCCTGACAGAAAGGAACCGAGTATACAAAGTTAGTATCGCTGACTTAATTCTGATAAAACTCCGTATTCATGTTAGCGTAATAAATTAATAATTCTTACAGCGAAATTTAACTTTCATACGAAAATATTTCTTTATTACATAACAGCTGTTATTAATCATAAACTTCTCAAGTATTTTTGATACACAACTGCTTTAACTTTGACGTTATTGATCCGAGGTCATTATTATATAATAATTCCATATTTTCCTACTTTATTAATAAAATAAAACACGAAATAAACTGACACAAAGTTTCTAAGCCAATATTCCCATAAGTACTTTAACTTTGTACCATTTCGATGAAATATTATTTAACTTACTTAACCACAATAAACTTTGTGATCGACAAACTACTTTGCGGATTTTTTGCTCTTTTTTTATATAATCTATTAAATGCTGTATAAAAATATCATAATATCACCGTTTTGTTTTTAGGTGGAAACCATAGGTGACGCATACATGGTGGTATCGGGAGCTCCGGAGAAAGAGGACAATCATGCGGAGAAGGTGTGTGATATGGCCCTTGATATGGTAGACGCCATCACTGACCTGAAGGACCCTAGTACCGGTAATAAACCATATTAAATTAGTTATTTCGTTATTTATTCTTTTCCGAAAACGTGGTGGATGATGCTGCTTAAATCGTCATGATGGTGAACCGGTGAATGAACTGAATATTTCAGTTCATCCAATTTTCTAACTACTGTTCTCTGTCTGTCTACGTCATAACGTAATTATAAAAAACAGTCTACCTAATATTTTCTCCGCTGAGACTCAAGTCTTATCTTCCAAGAAGGGAAACAAAAAAGGATATTATAATTTTATTCAATCATTTCTTTCCAGGATCTCATTTATCGATAAGAGTAGGGGTGCATTCCGGTGCTGTGGTGGCTGGCATTGTAGGTTTAAAGATGCCCCGTTATTGTTTGTTCGGTGACTCCGTAAATACAGCATCCCGCATGGAGTCTACTTCAGAAGCCATGAGAATACATATCTCTCAAACTACTCAGGAGCTCCTCTCCCCTTCTTATAAAGTTGTCGAAAGAGGCGAAATACAAGTTAAAGGCAAAGGTAAGTAGTTAATTTTTTTTATAACAAACAAAATTTTGATTGACTATGAGCATCTGACTATACCATACAAAGTCATGTTCCAACTTTTTCTCTCAGTATAATTTAAACAACGATATGAAAATATTTATTTAATTATCAGCCCGTTTAAATATATACTAATGTACAGTAGATTAAAGATAGACTAAATAATTTATGACTTCGGCGAAAAATCTTGAATTTTGATTGTAAGAAAACAAACTTACCGGTGCCCCTTGGCACTGCACTTAAGTGCGTCTCAAGGGGAGATAATACCTTTTCTGACAATCTCGCTTTGGTGCGGCAAGCAATGAACCAAATTTAACTTCTACAACTTACAGAAATTTTAACCTAAAATTCAATATAAACAAAGATAGATTAACTTCAATCATTACCGAATTAACAAAATTACTTTATCACAGGCGCTATGAAAACCTATTGGCTGGAAGGCAGAGACTCACGTCCGTCTCTAACAAAAATGATTTCCCAGTTACAACCAGGAACAGAGCTGGAATGGGAAAGAGCAGCTGATGTCAGAGACAGTATCGCAGAATACTCGGCACAACAACTAAACAATAAAGAACTATACCATCTCCCTACTGCAATCAATTCCCTGACCAATTCCCTGCTTATTAATGCCGGAAATTCTTTAAATCAATTAAACAAAGAAAGCTACCATTTACCAAACGCAATCAATTCCCCGCCAAATTCATTATTGAATATCACTGGAATTCCTATGCAACCTGCTACTTCAAGAAACCAGGCGCCGACTGTTACCTCACCAGTGGAAGAGAGACGGATGTATTCACCTGTCACATTCCAGGATGTCGCTCGTCGAAGTATAGCTAATTCGCCGAATAGAGTTGAAAGAGAGAGAGGGGAGTTTTTGGAGCAGTATCAAAGTCGACAATACAATCATACAATCAAAGGTATTTTTTTTTCTTTATACGTTTTTAACGAATAATTACACCAAGTTTTTTTCACAGTGGCACAGCCACAACTTTAGAACTTGTTCTACCGAGTGGTATCACAAGTGGTTAAAACAAGTTGCAAAGCTATGATTCAGAACAATTTTAAATGAAATCTCCACAAACTTCATGACATAAGCCTTGGTCCAATCTGTCGCTGTCTGGTTACTAGAAAGAATGAGCCCTCAAAGTACACCTTGACATGTAATGTAGCAATTGTCTTTCAGATTTCATTATTTGTTGTAGAATCGCGATCGACGTCAGCGAGCGTGGGGGGAGTGTGGACTGATGCAGAGTCGCTGGACCCGCTAGGGACTATGGACAGCATCAACTCGTCCTTCTGGTAAATTTACATCAAAACTTACAATGATGGTAGCAATAAATTATTTTTCGCTATACTTATTTCTAATTAAAAACTTACTAACTTTTTAATAAAATATAGATCTTTAAACAAACTAAACTTAAACAGAAGGTGGCAGGTAATCTGTTAACTGTTTGATTATATTAGTTTTTGAGGGTTACTATTAATTTTTCGTATCTCATATTAACCATTACCATATTTCTAAAATATATCGAATATAAAACACACGAATGTAATTATTATTTACGAAATACATTAACTTTTATTACGTCTGCCGAACTCTAGTGAACTTATCCCCTCTCATCGAGCATTGTCCTTCATCCCCGGGGGGACGGACGGATCACTTGTACTAACATGTGGCGCTTGTTTACCACACAACACTTTTAGTTAGATCTATTATTAATAACTACAAGGCGAGTGTTAATCTTAAGTTACAGTTCGACGTCACCTTGCAGAGCCGTCCCCGCGCTAGCGCCGCCGCTTCCTCTGCCGGCCGTTCACAGCGACATAGAACAACAGGACAACTTCATCTTCGAGCCTAGAGTAAGCATATGAGGAGTTTGTTCAATTTTATCTTTTACTGAAGATAAGTGTCTATTACCAGAAATCTTACAGGAATATGAAGTACAACTCGTTTTCCCATTAAAAACGTTAGTTAACTCTTACATATTGATTATGTCCAAATAAGCCATTATTATTAATGAATTCCAAATCTCATCCCTCTAAAATACCTCCTTTTGGCATTTCCGGGGAACACTTCGTATTTACGTGACCTTCGGGTCCGCTTGTTATGTTATTAGGAGCACAAAGAATTTCCATCCAGACGCTCTCCGGCAAGAGAGCCTCACCATAAGTTATATATATTAATTCCTGTACATGTAACAGTGTGGGGGCAACGTATCCCCATCCCACCCCGCGCACCCCGTATCGGAGCCGTGCCCCACGCTTCGCACCGACGACGCGGGACCAACGCACAGAAGGAACGAGGAAACTGGTAAATTGTTGGCATGATCCATTATGCTTGACTATTAAATTAAAGTTACTATAGTTTAACTATTTTTTATGCAATCGTTAGTGATTATGTATATTTGCAATTGACAAATTACAAAGATAAGATGATTGGTTCAAATCCTGGGCTGCATTTTTAGTGAAGCATACAAAGTGATAGGTTTTTATCGTACCCACCTGCTTAGCGTTAACTTTAATTGTCAATTTGCCGCCAAAACAGGATTACTGTATTGCCGCTGTTAACATATGAAAGCCAAAATATTTTTGGTAAAAGACCTCATAAGCACAGTTACACACACACATGGATTTTGTATGCATTGAGGGTTAATATTCTAAGTTTATGAAAATATGTTTTATGTGTCTATGTTTAAAGTAGAAACCGATACGGAGTACCAGGACGCACACACGGACGTAACCTCCAGCGGCCACGTGTGCCCGACGAGCGGCGACTCCGGCCAACCCAAACAGGGCAAAGTGGGGCGCTTCCGGGCGAGAATAGCCCCCGGGCATCACAAGCTGTGCACGCAGAAACTGAAGCAGGACTCCGTCAAGGAGAGAAATACGCCGCCGCAGCCGCACGGGCACCACCACACCAAGAATGTGAACCACCACCAATGCTGCGGCGCCTTTGGGAACCCACATGTGAGACACAAAGCCAGTAACTCTAGTTGTCACTTAATTTAAGCATTATATCAGTAAAAGTTTTAATGTCTTAGCGTCGAGTTATAGTTCAATAGCCTTTATTGTGAGAAAACATATCCCACTCCCGATCGAGAAGGAAAAAAACAAAGACCTTCCTTCTTTCCCAAATGTAACCTTTTCATGCTCGAGTATGTTATTTAACTGTTACAGTAAAATACTACCTTATGCCATCATCAGCTTTAGTTCTTTACACCATCAGCGTTTGTAGATTAGCGCCACGACTTTACACCCTGTAGTTCTACTATCATTTGATTAGAACACGTTGTTTAATTACACATACCATTGAATATATATATATATATAACAAGTAAATAATTTTAATTAATTATGTTAATACGTTAAAGAGATGCTGAGCATATCTCAGTTGAAACATTTCCGCTTACAACTTGGCAGGTTGTTTACGTGTTAGCTTAAGATAAACTCAAAGACATTACTTATTTGATAAATAAATGTTTTGGCCTATAAGATTTTATTTAAGTGTTTTGTTGGGCCCCACGAGATTGTATTATTTTTTAACAATTACAAAATCGAATTATTTTAGCAACTAGCGTGGTATTTTTGTATAACTTAGAAAATATTTATTTTTAGACTTTTAATTAGTCTAACATATTTTAATTAGGTATTTACAAATATAGAATTAAGGCAGCGTACATATGTATTCACTAGTCATTACAGAAAGAAGTTTTGTTTTTATTTTATTTTTTTAAACCATGTTATTTTGAAGAGCTGTATTTAAGTTGTTGTTTATTTCAGATCTCAGATAAGTTCACGACATGCCAAAAAGAGATTCCAAAGAATACTGTAATGGAGAAGATTAAATCACAGATTAAGATGAGCTTTACTCGTTGACAATAGGATATCTTTTAACTTTATATGGTTATATAATAAAACTTAAAATGTTATAAAAAATAGCTAAAAGGAATATTGTAACGCTGTGAGACAGCGGAACGTTTTAAAAGTAAATATACCAAATGATAACATTTCAAAGTTAGATATTAGTGCCCATAGATATTGCACTTAAGCTGCACGTATTACTTGATCATTACTTAGTAATGTGCGTATTGTTGTGATAAACACAAAATCATTAATAAATATCGTAAACCGTAGCAATTGATTTTTACGGTTTTAATCACTTTTATTCGAGTGAAATAGCGCCATAAACAATATGAAGGTACATAAAAGAGTTACAAGTTGTATGGCAATCCTTCTGAGATTATACCAAATTAAAAAAAAAATCCTCTTTACAACTTAGAGCCTTTCATAGATTATTTATTCAATACTGCGTTCTTATAAAGAACAAATATAGCGAAAATAAATTATTTTATGAACTCCTAAAAATGCTATATGAAAATTAAAAAAAAAAACATTATTATTAAAATATTTAATTAAATTTTTTATGTTTATAGTTAGGTTACTTTATTAAGTAATATTTTTTTTTCTGGACTGAGATTACGATGAACCAAAGTATCATAAAGAAATTCTTTTTTTTAATTTCCAACACTATGATTTTTATTGTTTTTTTTTTTAAGTTTTCATTGATTATAAGTATCGTGCAAATCGCTTGGATCCAAGATACATTTAGATATAAATAAAACAAATGTTATTCTGTAGTTAAATGTTGTCAATTAAGAAAAACAGTCTAGTCGCTTTGAGATTTCACTTGTACTTAATTTTTGTTTGAGATGTCAATGTCGATGTATATTTAACATGGCATCACCAAGATGCGTTTTTGATTTAAGTTTTAAATAAGTTTAACATAAAGTCATGGACAAATTTGGAGGAACGCAAAATGTATATATACAACGAAATATCAGAGATGTTTGTTGCAATTAAATTCGTGTTTATTATTTAATAAAATAAATAAAAAAAATTGTACTGAAAAGAAACATATTTCTGGTATCTTATTCGTTGATTTTATAAATTATCTGGAAAGCCTTGATTTGAAACTGTGGCTAAGGCTATGAAATTTCAAGACGGACAGGTTTTTTTAATTACCATGCGTATACTGTATATGGTCTTTGGGGTTTGTCTCCCAAAACCTTCATTTTAAGCATTGCAAAAGAATATGACAACTACGTCAGCAGTGTCCAGGAACAGATCTATCTTCGAAAGGGCCTAAGAGCATCAAAATTTCTCACCAAATCTCAGTATCTTAGACGTCTCCTTCCCACAATACTTCGATTATTTGGTTTAGCCATAACAACATAAGCAACGATTGCTAATGGTTACTGGTGGTAGGTCTCTAATGGCGAAGACCGTCTAGGTAATAGTGCTGTACAAACGTTACTGTATTCCGGGTTGGAGGGCGCTGTAGCTAGTGTAAATACTTGAGTAACGAGACTCAACATCGCCACATATTACTTACCATCTGGTGAACGTTCCGCTTCGTGAAATAGGTTAAGTAAAACAACGAAAGCTTACGTTACAAGAGAAGGCTGCAACAGAAGAAAGGTTATGCAAGCTATTGAACTGCTGCAGTAAATCGCTTTTGCAAAGCTGCCACATTTACTGCTTTATGACTGTAATTATTTTTTAAATTTATGTTTGTTTACCCTTTTTTTGGTTTCGTTTGGGAAATCTTCGAAAAGATACATCAGGGTAATATGGAAATTTTTACCTATTAAAACCCCCTCGGTGGCCACCCACAGCGTTTAGAGAGGTCACAGGATCTCAATGCGGAAAACAACTGCAACCTCGTAAACGATATGCTGGGATAGCCCGTCCCGGGGTCTGCTTTATGCAAACACCACCAGCCTCGAGAGTAATATTCAATGACCGGAGAACACATCCAGCCAGTCCTCCTCAGGGTCATTCAAAAGGCGATGAGAATCCCTTCCTCATCGCTAACGATCCCAAAGGCCCCATTAAGATAAGGGAAACATCATTTGTTTTTTACCTTAACCTATCTCATTCATAAACAGAGATTATAATTAGTGAATGCTGTGTCTATTCTTAACAATCATGTACTAAGACTGCTTGTTTAAATCCTTGGTATATTTTAGTGATGTATGATTGATTATAGATCTAATCAATAAATAAATAAACACAACAAAATCATAACCTTCTTTTTGCGCTTCTCAAAATTTGTCCACGGTCATAGTTATAGGCTCTACATTTTTGTGATTTAAATAATAGATATATCATTGTACCTACATTGTAGATCAATTTTTTTGTATGTTTTATTGTCACGTTAATGCTTATATATAAATATATGTATGTCACTGTGTCACTATATGTAGTTTAAACTTCACTATTGTGGAAATAAATCAATGCAAATACTACATCTTATTTATTTTAAAAAAGTTTATGTATCGCCTTCTTGATGATGCTTTATTGTAAGAAATCAAAATTTCAAAAGAAAAATATTATCGAGACGTTTTATTACAGATGTAATTATAATATGAATCTTTGTGTAATAGAAAAGATTTTTATCTTAACAGTTTACAAAATAATATAGTAGTTTTTTTTAAATATAGTTATTGTTGTTAGTTTTACTGTTTGTTTAAAGCTCTATTGAATCGTAATCCGTGAAGTTAAAAATATTTCCACAGATAAATAATTTCTTAATAAAGAAAAGAAAATAAAATATAATAAAAAAAGTGAAAGACTTGAAAGTGCTGTCTTGCGAAACATTTTTTTCTTTAATCTTTACGCAACATTAACGCTACAGAGAAGTATTTTCTAATATTATTCTACATACTAGCTTAGTGCCATCTCACTGCTACTTACTTTAACTATTTTACTGATGAAAAAAAAAAACATTATTTCATTACATATTATATTTTCCCAAATAAGTTATGATGGAATAATAAAGATAATTAATAGAATTTAACTAAATAACAGTAATATAAATCATTTGTTGTAAATAGGTTATATTTATAATTAAGGGTAATACTTAGCAAATTTATAGAGAAAACATAATAGCGTTCTGCTTCTGCGTAAAACGAAACCAGAATATACTTATTCAAAGCTCAACTCCGTTCCCTTCAAATGTCTCTCGGCCCATTCGTCGAATCTCCGTGACAAATCATCCGACATATAGTTCTTCCAATCGCCGATTTCTCCTTTCCTGATAAATCTGAGTTGTGTCTGCTCCAAATAACTTTTGCCGAAGGATTTTTCCAAGATCGCTTCTAAATTAACGGCCCTGTTGAGCTTCATGTTTTGGAAAGACAGGTGATCGCAAAGCTTGTACACTTGCTCGTCGCTTAAGGTTTTTCCGAGGAAGTCCGCCGTCTTCCTGATAACCGACGGCAAATCGCGCTTCATTTCCTCGAACTTTATGAAGAGCATATTTGAGTCATAGCGTCTGTTCCAAAAACCTGTCATAATAATGTCCAATCCTAGATTTCAAACGGTTTTAACATTTCATAAAAACAGTCTTCTTAATTTTCCCACTGTTATGACTTGGGGCCTTCTCTCACGAGGAAAGAGTAAGACATCTATCCACTACACTGGCAACCATGAAATCTGCCGGTTTTGGCATCTAGCGAGTTTCTCAAGATTTTTTGTTCCTTAATCAGAACTAATAGAACTCACTGGGTATCGAACCCGTAACTCCTCAAGATGTACAGAGTGTACGATAGATTTTCAAACTGTACTATCACGTCTTCCATACCTAATACTAATGTCATAATCTCAGTAATCTCTCCATGTAAAGTATACTTTCCCATGTATCTCGAAATAAATAAAATTATTTATTTAGTTAATGTAAAATACTAAAACAAAATATCCCTTGCTTACCCAAGATGTGATTCCAAACAGGGCCGAAAGGTGCGCGGTCCCTCATGAACAGGTCGCAGAACTCTTCGAAGGTCCCCTTCAGGCCATGTACGAGTGCGCAGTAGTGGTAGTATGAGACTACCGTGTCTTTCGGGTTTCTCGATGTGTATATCACCTGGATATATATATTCGTAAGACTAATTTACGTTTATTTGGGCTATTATGGTACATTGTAATTTCGCACCCTAGACAGATATAACTGTGCATAGTTTGGGCATTTATCCATTGTCCATTATAATTAAAAAAAAAACCTTGCGTTATTAACTTAGTATAGCAGAATTTTAATAATTTCAAATTATTTAGACCTTAGGCTTAGCACTGCCGTCTTCTCTTTGAATATCCATCGGCAGCAGGTCCCAGGGCAAATGGCTGCGGATGTACCTCGGGTGTGCGAGGCGGTACTTGACCAGGTCCACCGATGTGCCTTTGACGGACTCGTCGTGCCACTCCGCGTGCCCGTCGACCATGATGCATGACAGCTCAACCAGTGGACAACGGATCTTAACATAACAAGAGTATACAGATTCCAATTCTTATTTGTTTTATACAACGAAGCGTTATGTTGTGAAGGAAAGAATTTATTTAAATACTATTAAAAAGGTTTATGACGCCATAAAGATATATTGTCCTTAAATTGATATACTTGTAAGTTCATTCGTCTTCACTCCAAATGTAAAAACCAAACGAGAGAAAATATTTGTTAACCGCAGAAAAAAGAAGTTTTATATAGTAACATTCAAAAATATTTTTTGATATAATAATTATATAAAACATTAATTATGTACAGCATGATTTGAAATTATCTGAGCGTAACAAAATAGTTGAACAGATATTAGAAAACACGGGATTAATAAACTCTGAGACTTTCTCACATTCTAGAGAACTTTGCAACTATTTCAACGACTCAACAGACTTTTTTAATAAAACTAGAGATAATGTTGAATATTATGTTAGAAACACATATTCTACAAACTTTATAATATTACAATTTTTACAATGAAAACAGATAAAAAATTTATGTCGTTAGAAATAGTTTATACGCACTTGTTGAAGTGATTTGGCACCCTCGTAGTCTAGATCATGGCCAATGAGCCAGACCATCTCTTGTGCCCAAGTAGAACCTACACAGTACATATATTCATCATTAAAAAAATTACGTTCGTTGTATGCTACGATAGAATTAATACAAAAGATCAAAATATTTTGTTATTTTACAAATTTTACTTTGTCAGAACCAACTATGCTGTTCTCCCAGGCGCTCGTGCACTGAACCAATCCAACTCAATTCACTTATTTTGCTTACCATGAGGGTTAGAATCGAATGCCTAAATGAATAATTTGGTGTCTACTTGCATATCAAACCTTTTTCCAACCGTTTGATACTATCATAGGCAATAAAATTGTGATAGGGGCAGTGTTGAATGGAATTCAAACCAAATTAACGATGCACTTTTTATTTAATGAGCATATGTAGGTTAATAATATTGAGCGTATGTATGTTAATAATAGAAAACAAGAAAGTACCATACAATAAAAAAAATCCTATTATATCTGTTAGATCTAAGAGCAATTGATTTTGAATTTGAAAGAAATGTTCTAAAGTTTCATTATTTTGTACTGGCAAGCCTACAATTGTATCAGACGGTTGCTTATTTCATGGATTTTATATACGTTACATACCAGTCCGAGGATATGAACACATCCAAACATCGTCCTTCAGTACCTCCATATCTAATATATCCTGACCGATTGTCATATAGTCAGCAGGTAATATCACTCTTCCGGGATTAATTTCGACCATGCAATCTTTCTTCTCAAACATTTTATCCAACATCTCTCCAGTTTCTTTATCAAGCTTCGAAAATGTTAATAAAGGCTTCGTCCTCATTTTTACGGTTATGTTATAATGTTAATAAAAAAAAATCACATTTGTATTTTTTTCGATACAAAGCAAAGGACGCGTGTGTCACTGTTGAGTACTAGTGTATTGTGATCGCGTGCTGTGCCAGCGAAACGTACATTTCCCGCCAACTCTCACTAACAGCAAACAGGAGTGTTCGCTTTCGTTTAAAGGTAAAAAAAACAATTATTTTCCTCATAAATAAAATTTTTCTCTATTTACTTCGCACCTATCATTACACTAATAACAATAAATATATTTTACTGTTTTGCTCTTTGATACCTACATATAAGGTAGATTATTCGTTATTTTATTTATTAATTCTTTTGTTCACAGTATGACATTTTCCATTCTTTCTTTTTCCTTTCAATTTACGTCCCCACTGTTGGGTCACAGGCCTGCCCTCAACATGAGGGCAATGGGTCATAATCACCACGCAGGCCCAATGCGGATTGGTGACTTCACACACACCTTAGAATAAATTGTAATTCATGTGCAGGTTTCCTCACGATGTTTTCCTTCACCGTTTGTATTTCGATGTTGTTAGTAAAGTTCTCAAATGTACATAACTTAAATATTAAAGTCATTGTAAATCAAGATACATACATAGTGATTTTAAAATATATGTACAAACACAAGCTATGCTTTATTAGAGTTTTTATCGTGCACAGCAGGGAGAGAAATATAGACGATTTATTTGTAATATATCATTATCACAACAACTATGTAATAATTCACAATAATCCAGTGATATAACCAGAAACAATACAGATCCTTTATAAATTGTAAAATTCCAACTCTCCAGTTTCGATAACGTACATAGACTGCAACTTTTTTTAACATAAAGACATATTATTTATTAAAATTAAAAAAAATTAAATAATCGTCGAGTAGTCTTATAAAAAAATATGTTTTTAATTCATGTTATTAATCAAAAAATATAATTTTTGCCAACATTTGTTAAATATTTCAACTCCCTGTATACAGAGCAGTTGTTTCCGCAGTTTCTTCCTGATCATTCGCTTTCGTTTCATTCGTGTTATGCAGGCTTGCTTTCCTTCAAATTAACAGCATTGAGGGTAGACCAAGAACCAGTATTAGATTAACTATAAATGTATATTACTACTTACACTTAACTCTGGGCTCTATAGATATTCTAAACAAAGATACATAAAGGTTCTGAAACTCTGTATTTCGCAATCTATTTTAAAAGTTTGCACCGTCGACGGTTATAAAGATGAACTTAGGCAGGAAGACGTAGAATTACATTCGTAGAGATGTTTGTGAATAGGTTGGAATTAATTACATGAGATTTTTCAGTAAACTCATCATAAAACATTTGTTATTTTTGTCAATGTAATAAAGATACAAGTGTAACCGAACAAAAATAAAAAGTTAGGTTTAAAATTGCTGTTGATTCCCATATTTAAGTCTTATAATCTCATATTTAAGTTTACTTTGTGCCACAGAGTTCAAAACATTTAAAAAGGCTTAGTTTGTGGATTTTTACCGAAAATAAATCAGCACTCTTCAAATCGAAATTTAATTTATCTTTACCACTTCTCAGAAAAAAGGTAAGATTGAAAAACAAAAAATTGTGTTAATTTTATTTATATTCAAATAGACTTTATTTTATAACTGTTATAGAATAAATACATTTAAAATATATCATATTCATCCTTATTCAACAGGATTTTGCACAACTATCAATATAAAGTCTCTATCGGGAGCAACCAAAACTTCAGTCTTTTTACTTCTTATACGGAGAAATGTTAAATCATTGGATGGGTCAAGATCTCTTACAACAGCTTTGGCTTTATCTACCAATGCTGATAAAAGTCCTGCGTATTGTACTGAGACATGGTTATCCAAAGTTGTTTTGATGGGTATACCTTCACCGTTGACGACGACAACCCCAGCAACTCCTTTATGCGCCGAAAGTTTTCTTACAGTTTCCTCGGCTTCGTTCGCCATTATAACAATTTAGAAAAATAATTGCAATATTCGGATGATTATCAATATGATTTTCACTGACAGTTACCTAATTTGAAATTGTATTTATTCCTCAAATAGATGTTATAAAGATAACACATAATTTTATTTTCAATTATATTCAAACATAAAGTAAAACAATGACTAATAGCTGTTTAAAATAAATGGATAGAGTTTTCAAAATGAATAATAATAATTTGAACAGTTTTAAAGATTTTATACATATGCAATAGATGAAATTATATCATAAATTTTCTAAAATGAATAATGGCAGTACAGCTTCATGTCAAAACGACATTCTTGTTTAATGCTCTTGCGGTAAATGTTTTTAATTTACCACAAAAAATGTATTAATCCACGATGTTGATGTGATTTATTATTTTGTAGTTTAGTTTAGAATATGATTTGCACAATGGTTGGATCGTTAATGATATGGAAGTTAAAACATTGTAAACGTTTAAAAAGAACCAAAAAAGCTTTTCATTCTTTAGATGAAAATAATTTAAGTGTACAATCAACACGTGATGTTAAGACAGAATTAGATTCATCAAACGAAAACCAAGTATGCAGAGTTTGCCTGAAGACTGGTGACATACCAATACATCACAATAATTACTTGCAAAATATTGCTGAGTCCTTAAGTAATTTTACTGGAATAGAAATTAGCCCAGATGATGAGTATCCTAAATTTATTTGTCACCCGTGTTACGCTCTTTTAAAAGGAGCGGTGCTATTAAGGAAAACAGCTCAAGAATCTAATCGGTTACTTCATCATCCCTCTAAAGAACCATCAGATAACGAAATCACAAATGGTGCCATACAAGCTGAATTTGATTTTGAAGATCAGATAAAAGAAAAGTCAGAGACAAAAAAGTTTTTTTGCAAGAAATGTGTTGCAGAGTTTAAGACATTTGCAGATTACAATAACCACAGATTGACACAAGAGCATGAAAACTCAAGACGCACATGTCCCATTTGCAAGAACTCCTACACTTCATTATACTTCAGAAGACATATGGCTCTACACTCTACTCCGGAAATATTATTTGTATGTGACATTTGTGGGAAGAAATTTACAATAAAAGCATTATTTACACGTCACAGAGCTACACATTTCAATAATTTTCCATTTCATTGTTCTTTATGTCCTTACAAGGGTAGATTTAAGGAATCATTGAAAATGCATATGCGCTTTCATACAGGTGAGAAACCTTACCAATGCCCACATTGTCCTGGTCGATATGTTAGTAAAAGTAATTTGAATAAACACATGTGCCAACATAAGACTGACTTTGATTTTAAATGTGAGACCTGTAGCAAAGGATTTTACACAAAAAGAAAACTTGATATGCACTACAAAGTTGTTCACACTGGAATAAAGGATCATATATGCAATATTTGTGGCAAGACTTTTGGTTACCGGAAGCAGATGATGAAACATCAACTTAGGGTACATAAAAGAGAAAAGTTTCAGAATGGAAGAATGCCATTGTATTTACAAGTGGAAAGTAAAAACCAGCAAATTCAAAATGATTAATATAATTTCTAATATATTAAACTAATCCACTTTCTTTTGTAAAACGAGTAACAGGTGATTTCAATATATGGTTTTTGAATTATATAGTGCTCCTTTGCAAAAATGTCAACAAATAATGATCAATGTATTTGCAAAATTTTTCTTTTTTGAGAAATAATAATTTTTTGATAATGAGCCACTATACATTGTGCAATTTTTCAAGTTTTATTTTTAATCTCTAAATGTCTCATGTATGTAAGAATTAATGAGTAAGAGTAATTAAATATACTATAATATATATTTAGATTAATGAGAAATAATAATAATAATTTATTAGCAGTATTTACACTTATTAATACACTGAAAACCAATGGTCTTAAATGAAACTAAGCTTGTATCTCGGGACCCTGAATCGTAAGTTCACAGCTGTTTATGGCGGAATTTTTCAAATATACAAATTAAAACTAAACAAAAATAGGCTTTTGCAAGGAAGAGTTATTTACTCTCATAATCATATTAGTCATAATTGATTAGCAGTTAAATAATGTTTACATACATATAAAGGAGTAGCAATCGTCATATTAATTTCATCATATATGTCCAATTCCTAAATTAATCTGGGTCAGTGTTTGGGGTGTGTATTAGGTATAGTGTGTGTGAGTGCGTGTTTGTGTGAATGTATTTGGATTTAATATACCTTATGATGCTATAGACTATCTAACAAGCTCTTTGGTTTCCTTGTAGTTCAGTTTGCATAAATGAGTATGTAGCATATTCTTACAGGTGTACAGGGATCTATCTATTATATCAATTACTCTTAGAACATTGTTGTATACTGGGTTTTGTGCATATAGTGGGCTCCTTTTGTATAAGTCCGATTTGACCATTCGCATGGGTATTCAAAATGTTTGCTTACGTGTCAAATCTTTATAATCTTGTCGGATTTTAATTGCATACCATGAATATGAAAGACACATTTTAATACTTAGACTAATTAACTTAATTGGTTAGGTGTACTTATTTATACATTTTGTTTACTATGAATATTTAAGAAAAAGGTCATATACACAATTATTATAACACCGTTGTTAGTTTTCCGGCCTCCTCTCGTCTAATCCGTCGTCGTCTAATAAACAAATTGAAAGGTCCTGATTCTCTATACTCAAGAAAGGTTACATTTTTTTTTTCTCCGGTTTCTCCCTTATATTATTACATACTCCTCTGGCACATTAACCCAAAGTGAATCTTGATCTCAGATACGAGAGAGCGCCAGCGTTCTATCTCACACTGCCTCTTGCCAGTCCACTGCTTGAAGCTCGCGAAGGTCGTGATCTACGGCATTCTTCCAGCGATATTTAGGCCGGCCGACAGGTTGGCGGTCAATTGTCGTTCAGAGGAACGTCTTTTTTGACGCTACGATCGTCTCCCATCCTTAGCAAGTGACCCAGCCAAAGAAGTATGGAAGCTTTGGTTTCTCCCGTGATATTCGGTTCACCAACCATCCTCTCAATTTCCATGTTGTGTCGGGCTCGCCACCTACCGTCCTCCCCTTGGGCCTGGTCGAAGATCCTACGCATGATGATATTATTATTCATGTCTTTATTTTCTTTCTATTATTTACACCATTATCTATTATGTTCAACGCAACCTCAATTTTGCATGATCGTTCTTTCACCAATCAAATTGTATAGGGCGCTGGGATTGAAACAAGGACAAATTTATTAGAAAGCCAGTTATTGATCAATATGCCACGAAGGCCGTTATTAATGAAACTATTGTTTTTACTGGGTACATATTTAATAAAAATAATAATAAACTAAACTTAAAGCGATACATTTACGAAATATGTGAAGAATTAACTTACACAATGTGTTGTTAGTGCTGACAAAAGTAATTTCTTTTACTAACAAACCTTTTTCTTTAGTAAGGTTGTGTATTTAAACCTTGTGAGAAGTCAATAGTTAGGTTAAACTGTTGTAAGCAGTACATCCTGCGCCAAAAGCTATGTTGTAAGTAGCTCAAATATCTCCATTGTCTAATTTAGGCTTTAAAATAAAACGTTGTTTAGTTTTTTTCTTGTCAATTCATAGTTATTATTTAAACTATTTTTTGAAACACGCCGTTAATTCTAACATTAAAATTAATTCAACTAAACTTTGTCAACATTAATGAACTCTTTAAAAGTTAAACCAGGAATGGAACAGATATTTTTCATACAGTAATTTGATTTTGTTTAAGTTCATTTAGTTATGACAAGTACAAATGATGATGATGTCTTCAAAGCAGTGCTTTGTAGACTCTATACATATGTTTGAAGATTATCAACTCTTCTAATTCAATCTATTAAGAGTTCATTACTTGGATGTATGTAATAAAATTTTGCTCTAGGTTTATTACAAACTTAGGAATGATTAGTTCCAATCACCAGAATTAGCTCTGTTTCCAAATGCGTTGTTACCCCAACCTTCAGTATTGTAATTACCAAAATTGCTATCACCAGAGCCATCATTTCCACTAAATCCACTATTATGTTTTCCAAAATTATTATTTCCTGTTTCAAGGTTTCCATATTCGTCATTTCCTTGGCCACTGTTCCCAAATCCGCCACTACTGTATCCGCTATTCCCAAAGTTGTTTCCGAAGCTACGATTTTGATAGTTATTCCATCCACTGGATTGATTTCTGTTTCCAAAGTTATTATCATTGTTGAATTCACTACCTTCTCCATATCCATAATCATATAATTCGGAATCCATGGCACCGGCTTGGTTACCGAAACCACCCTGACCACCGAAACCACCCTGACCACTGAAACCACCCTGACCACCGAATCTACCGAAACCACCACGGTTTCTGAAACTACCACGTCTATTAAAGCCTCCTCTATTCCTGGAACCCTGTTGGTTTCCAAATATTGCACTTCCATAGTTTCCTCTTTTAGCTCCCCTGTCTCCAACGCCTCTTCGCGCTCCGTCCGATCGGAAAATTGGCGCGGTAACGTCACGATGTATATTATAATCTCCGGCATCGAAGACGCAAAGCGCCTTAAGGCAGTGCAAAACCTTAAAAACAAAAGAAATATAGAAATATACAAAAACAGAATATCTTATCAGTTGTCCCCACGGGCCTAGTAATACAGAGACGCTGGCTTGTTCTGAGATGTGTTGGTACTAGAGTTTGCAGACCTGCCTGCTAATTTCCCAGCTACTACCTCTCGTATTCTGAATCAGCTTCCATTGAAGCATCGCAATGTTCCAGCTATTGTCGTACGAGAACCGAAGTATTCTGAGCAAGCACACTTTGTCTTTTACATCCTCATTATCACTCAACACTGTGTCAAATTGAAATCAAGTAGGAGCCTATTTGTCGATAGACAAAATAAAAAAAGTTTAACCTTTCTCTCTACCCGAGAAAAGTGTAACGCAGCATCCGGCTCAGCTGCTGCTCTCTCCACCAACTTTTCTATGGCTGGTCTTAAACCTAGAATCAACGCCGCCGTGCGGGGAGACATTTTGAAGTTGAGCCAATTATCTAGACGAACTACATCATCAACCTGTAATAGAAAGAATTCAATAAGATCAATAATATAACTAACGCCTTTATAATAATACTGAGATGATGGTTAGGATGTTTATACAGCATAGGATTAATTGCCCATGTCGCTTTAAGACATGGTAGCCGCAACACAGTTAACTTTTCACTTGCTCTAATTAAGATTTTTTTTGTTTTAAAGTAATGCTTACCCATTCAACTTTCCTGCAACCAAATAAGAGTAAATGCAACGGCGCCACCATAGTTGTTTGTTTGCAGCTAATCGCGCGCGTGCGCACTTTCTCACCAAACACAAACAGCGGTGAGGGAAACTTTTGATTTCGATTGCTGCAATTAACTGATGTCTTATGGATAAGAGCTGGTTTCCCTTCTGTGGTTAAAACCTAAAATAAATTAATAAAATATCAAATAAACGATATCTCATTAACGCAGTAACCTAATCGCTTGCCTCGTAATAACAGTCCAAGTTCCATTCTGGGAGGACTTGTTCAGTATTATTGTCTGGACGATTGTTTCAAATCTGCCTGGTTAGAACCATTGATAGATTATAAATCTCCTACCATAACAGGATGGTTTTGTTATGACTTAACATATGAGAGCCATTGTATATTGTAGTCAGGATGTACTTCACAATTTTGCAGCTATAGGTGTCACTTAATATCATTTGAAATTCACACAAGTATTTCAAATTAAATTTAATTGCAGATGTATGTATATCAAATATTAAAAACTAACCTTTCTTTTCCCTTGATGTAGACAGACGTTAGGGTACAATCCCATACACAACAATGCAATTACTTGGTCGAGAATTGGGTCTGGGTTGGTTGTAACCCATCTTTGCCGGAAGCAGCATTCCTCTGGGAACCCAATGGAAGTTGTCAAAATATCTAAAAGAAAACAATGCACAGATAGAACTTGTTATTTGAATCAAATTGACGCCATGTTATACTGTTAGACAGTATTTGACCAATATTTGTAAGTGTAATTTGTTTTATTATTTGATGAAGCAACAAGACAGGAATGATTTCCACCAAATGGTTAGTGATATAAAACGACAATTACGATGTAGCACTAGTAAGGATACACTACACCCGTTTTTACGTGTCACTTTGAGACCTAAGACTAAATCTCATTATCCCTCAAATTTAACTTCCTTGCAATCCAATACATGGTAGTAATGTTTTTTTGTTTTTACACAAACATTACACATTTATTATAATAAAACTAAATTTTATTGATTTATCGTTTCCCATAAAACCTTACAAAAGAACACTGATTTCTACCAAGGATGATCCATGAATGTATTGAAATAATAAAAAAAAACACCATAATTTCTATAGAGAAGATAGTTCTGTAATGACACTAGTTTGGGGTTTCATCATTAATAAAATTCAATCAAACACCAGGCACACCACTAGAAGACTTCAAGATGTAGTGTACTGATTCTGTATATATTAGACAACAAATAATAACTAAAAAATTACGGGTAGCCTGTGATAGCAATGAGGTCGGGACATCTGTGCCCTTGTGAACATGCCTACTGCGCAAGACTATTTGAACGTCGGGATATTAAAAATAAACAAAATAATAATATAAACGCGATAAATCCATAAAATTTTGTTTAATTAAACATAGTGGTAATGTTAGTACACAGATCTACAACCATTTATGTTGGAGATCTTTACGAAAGACCATGTCCAGCAGTGGATGTGTATTGACAAATGATGATAATAATTTATTGTAAAAATACTGCATCACTCAATATCCTAATGAATTCCCTTGAAGTTACTCACTTGTGAGTTGGTTCTTAGCCTCGTATGTGACGCGTAAGGTTGTTTGTTGAATGCCTTTCCACTCGCACCATCTCAATTCGGCACCTTCGCTTTTATTGTATTCTCGCTCCCACATCTACAGTAATAGAAATTAATTAAAAAATCTTATTTTAGCATTCTGCTCTAAGGTAGTTAAGTAATTTTTATCATTACATGTGGTTAAATGACAAGGAGGCTGCAAATTTTGAAGCAAGCTCGCCCAAGATAACTGGTCTTTCAAATGTTAGCAGTTGTCCAATGTTATCGATTTCTGGGTCACTTATTAGTAGATGCCAGTATTTTTGTAACCCACCTGACTAGCTACCACCTTTATACTGTAATTTGCCGCCATTACAGCAATGCTGTATATCATCAGTCTACATATGAACGCTAGAGTATTTTGTGCGAAGAAGCTTCGATTTATAGCCATAACCCATTGTAAATAAAAAAAAGACTTATACAAAAGCGTTTGTTTGTAATGGGTATTGTAATAACTAACCTGAAAAGCATTAAGCATTGCTACATGATCTGATGCTCTATCTCCGGCTAACGCCCGTTGATGCATAGACAATCTTCTACGCCCCTCTACCACAAAGATCTCTGGGAAGGTGGTTGAATTAGCAGCCATTGTTGTTAAGGCATCGCCGACACCTAACACAAAACCTAGCACCATCATTTTACCAAGGCGTGGCTCTGAAAAAATATAGAATAATTGTGTAACAATTTAAATAATATTATGAAATGTTTTGTTTATGAATTCCTCTGGTTTAGGAGTACCTTTCACGCAAGGATAAATTTAAGCAATTTTATCTTTCACGCTGGCATGTTAGGTATAGGTGAAATACCACGGCAAATACCATTTGTACTACTAGATAGTAGTGTGTAAATATTACTATGTTCCCCTTGAAAGGAAATTGCAGCTAGTGAAATTTTCCTGGGGTAACAAGATATAATGTCTTATATTATAAGGCTGCGCGCTCAACTTACCGATCGGTAGCTTAGCAAGTATTGTGCCCAGTGGTGTTAAGGCATCGGTTCCATCAAGACAACCTAGTTCACGGAGCAAGGCTTCAGCTTCGATGACAGCATCCAACGGCGGCGGTTCCGGTGCCTTCGACAAGAAGTGACCGATGCTGCCGAGGCGCAGGAGTTTGATACTAAAAATAATGATGACAAATGATATATTTATAGTATGTATACAAATTTCATAATGTTAAAATACAGGAGTTTTTTATTAAAAAATGTAACAAGGCATACATACTAACACAGTCACAGATTTAGCACAGTCGTATGAATTTTTTAATATATATGAAATTCAACAATATTTCTACTAGCTATTCTCAGCCGGCTTTTCTACCCGCAATATAAAATTTGACTTGAAATTTGTCTGAAATATTCCTTAAGAGCAACCCCAACCACAAATGATTTTCTATAGCAACTGTACTACAGCAACCGCATAAATACTTAATGAAAACGTTTATAAACGTAATTAGAAATAAAATGAAGGATGTATGAAATTAATATTATAAATATCCTATAACCATCTACAAAACGTTCCGCGTCGAATGGTTATGTCCCCAAGTCGATACGATAACTAGTTTTCACGTGATTGGCGAACAAAGAAAATTCATTTCTATTGTATATATACAAATTTAATGTCTGAATGACACCTTAAGCAACAGGCGCGTGCATAGAGGTCTCGTATATTGTATGCATACCACACCTATGGGTGGCATGATAGTATGGTGGATACAGTATTGGAGAGTATGTAGTGCTTATGTACCTATATCCACTCCCTCGCTAAAGATACAGCACGCATAAACATTTTACTGTTATATCAGCCCAGGGGAAGAAATAGAACGTCTATGTGTTATTGGGCAATGATGCAACCAAAAAGAAAATAAAATATAGGCATAATTTTAAATATACTACTACATTATAATTCATATTAAATTATTAAAGCTGGTTTTCTTGGATATTTTTATTACCTAGTTGGTCTTAATTTATTTAGGTTTGGATAAATTATGAAAATGTTGATAGTGAAGGGATTCAGCCTCCTACATGTATAACATCAATGTTGTTATGGTGGCAGTTTGACAATAAGGCTGTGGTAGCGAGGTTGTGAGCTCACAAAAATATTGCCTCCATTCTCACCTCAGTGCCAGCTCATGCAGCGGTGTGCGGAACATTTCAGCGGTTTGATGCTCATCAAGCCGCTCATAGCGCGCCTTAGAGCACAGGGTGAAGCACACGCCCGGCCTGACACGACCAGCACGTCCCTTGCGCTAAAAAACCATATATATATACAATATAACGCCATGGCGACATATTCTATGAACAGAAAATAAAAATAAATATTATGCTCTTCTAAAATCAATGTATATAAAAATTATGGTTGTAAATAAATTAAATAAAAAAAATATATTTTCTCATATTATACATCATACACTGCGACTTTTACATATGTTAACCCAGTAATTTCATTGGCTCTCATACTACAAACCAAGACTAATTTTTGTACAAACTGGCGTTTGGCGGTGAAAATAGGCACTATGGTGGTTACGTAAATAAATAAACGGTACATAGATCTATCTATATGAAAAACACCACCACCATCAGCCTATAGACGTCCACAGGTGGACATAGACCTCCCCCAAAGATCCCCACATCGATCGGTCCTGTGCCGCCCGCATCACCGGGCACCAAGGGCCATCGTTTGTAGGGTATCATATCGAATCAACATACAACAGAGGAGTAAGGGTGCCCGCACAACAACTCACAGGATCTAAACCTCACCTACTCGTGATGCACCTTGCTAATCAACAAACGAGGCTCCGGCTCGCACCAACCCGCATTGGACCAGCGTGACCCATTGACCTGGTCGATGTGAGAATCTTTCGGGCAGGCATATGTCCAGCAGTGGACATTTATCGGCTAATAATAATGGTGATGAATAATAAAAATATGGAAAAATCATTCTTTTTAATCAACAATAAAACCTCACCTGTTCCAAATTGGTCCTGCTGGCCCAGACGGTTGCATATGACGTCATGTTGTTATGAGACGTAAATAGCTTCATCTTAGCCTTGCACGAATCGATCACATACACCACATCATTAATCGTGATAGATGTTTCCGCAATATTTGTCGACAGAATTACCTGTATTAGGATGAACCGATTATATTGTTAAAAACACACAGTATTAGATGATTTCTTACAATAATTTATGTTTCTAGTATCTAGTCAAGCATTTAAAAAGTTAATTATAGTAATAAAATTAATAAACGTTACATCCTTAATAACTTTATCTATATGTCTTTAGTCTGAATATTTGACATTTACCTTAGTTAATCCGGAAGGTGGCGTAAGAAACACCTTCTTCTGATCCTCTCTAGGTATTTGACTATGTAATGGCAGTATTACATATTTAGACGTATCACCAAACATTTTAGAATGCTGAAGATATTTCATCAGAGAAAAGATGATATTCCATCCAGGCAAGAAAATTAATATGGCACCTTCATTTTCTAAGCGGTTTATGTAGAGCAGTAGAGCTTCTATTAATTCAAAGCTAAGCTATAAAAAAACACAAGTAATAACTTTATGGCTTAGTGGTTAAGCAGTTGACTGATTACATTGAGGTTCTTAGTTCGAATCCAGAGCTATATTTTGTAGTTTGGCCTGTGTCAGGGATTTTACAAACTCATCTGGTTAGTTAGCAGTTTCACATCATAAACCAAAACAGCTGTGTTCTGGCTTTCTTGAGCACTTTTCACCATCAACAGCCTTATGTTCGTTTAACACCATGTCAATTAGATTTCAAGTATTAGCGTATTGTAGGTAAAAAATTATATATTCATTAATAACCAATAAATGGAAAATCTTACATCTTTCTCTGATAACTTCTTCATTGTTTCTTTAGTGCTCGGTGCATAATTGTCTGTGAGTTCGCAGGTTTTATTTAAATCTTCTTCTGGTTCGTCTAAACCTAAAAAATATTTATTATATTGAATTCTTTAATGAAATAAAATCTAACTCTTTACTGAATAGATATTTTGAAAACCTAGTAATCAAATACCTTGGTTTTAGAAGGTAAGCAGTTAGTCTTAATGTAAACCGACACAAATGTACTGTTTCTATATGGTATATTTAACACCCTTGTTTTGTATGCTATATTTAATACCCATATAAGAACATAAATGGTATATTTAACATCAGTACGAGAGATCAAATTTTCGCTCCAATTGTTTCGTTTAAGTAATATATGATATGTACAAGAATAGACTTATGATGTACCAAGTCGCAGTAATTGGAGCTATTTATTTTTTACCAATATTTAAAATCCGAAATAAATTCTCACCTTCTTCATCATCATCCTCGTCATCCCTGCTGTTGGCCTTCTTGCCAGACGCTTTGCGCTTCCTTATTTCCGGTGGCGGTACGAAACTGGTCAGCTCGACACAGTCTTCAAGGAAGTACTGTTGTACAGGATATGTACGGCCTGGGATCTAAATTTTTTTATATTTTGAGAAAATCTATATTTTATTACATAAGAATTTTATGCATATCTATCAAATAAATGGATAGATATAAAAGTTATCCATATATATCTATTCACCTATCCATTCATCTATCTACTTATAGATATGCACAAAATGCCACCTCGAGAACTGGACAGTTGCCAAAGTAGCTGGTGAAGAGTGTGACGTCAACAGTGGCCGACATGAGGACGATACGAAGGTCGGGGTAGGTGTGTGCCATGTCACGAAGCAGGATTAGCGCGAAATCGGTGTCAGCGTCGCGTTCGTGCACCTGCATCACAATATTTTGATTTAAGAATTAGAAATATCTTAAGTAACAAACTTACATGAAACATCAGTGAGGATAAATCTGAGGAGATTGTGAGGCATTAAACAGTAAATAGCTGTAACATTATCTGCTTGCTTGGTGGTTATTTTGTAGGGTGGAAGTCTTTGTTTCGAATCTAGATGCATATGTTGCATAGTTTAGCCCTCATACCATAAATCAGCCGCCAAAATAATATTGCTGTGTTCCGGTTGACTTATGAGAAACACAGTTATCTAGGTGAACATATTTCTCCATCTTCTTTGTCATTGTCACTTAACACAATTTGAAATTGAGGTCAATTGTTTGGTCAATTGGCTTTGAAGACAAAAAAAATGTTAAAAAATAACAATAAAATACCTCGTCAACTAAAACATGGCTGACGCCTCTCAAGCCACCCTCAAGCTTCCGAACCAACACTCCTACGGTGCAGAATAATATCGAGCCGTAAGGACGAGGAAGCATAGACTCGAAGCGAACTGAATATCTGTAAGAATTTTTTTTTATCAGTACATCATCATTTATCATCATTATCACCCTAAATTACTGCTGGATGAGGTAGGCTTTCATCAAATCCGATCCACAGCTTCTCGCATCCACCTACTTCTGACCGCCCTGATGATGCCGAGCCGAATGCGTCTATGAATCTCTTTGTTGATATTGCCTCGGGCAAGTTCTATAACCTGTCCGAGGTAGACATATTCTTTTACTTCTTCAATCACCGCATTACATAAGGCTTTGAGTGCTGTCCTTAGATTCAGTCATCGTTTCGGGGTTTTACAGGCACTTCAGTACATCGATGTGGCGGAGGTCAACTTGTCATCACTATAAGGACTCCAGAAATAACCAGGTCTCAATGGAGTCGAAGGTTTTTTCGTAATCCATGAAAGCAACACAAAGCGGCAGATTATATTCCGTTGATTTTTATATAATCTTCTGCAGAGTAAAGATATTGTCCATGGTGCGGAAGCCTTTACGAAATTCAGCTTGTTCCAGCGGGAGGTATTCATGAAGCCTTCGAAGGAGCCGGTTCGTAATAATCCTAGAAGACACCTTATAGACGTGAGACAGGTGTGTAGTTTTTAAATCAGATTTTTTACCTTTCTTGAAAAACAAGACCCACGTTTCTGGACCACGACGATGGTGTGACTTACAAACACACCGCAGACATTCATCCCTATGTTATCAAAATCCTACGCATTAGGACGAAGTGTTTCGCTTCGACCTTCTTAATGCGAACAGCGAAGGATTGGTATTCCAATCCTTCGCTGTTCGCTGGACGGAATCAATGTTCCCGTTCAGTTCAATGTTTCCGTCCAGGTATGACGTGGGTATCTTTAAGAGACGAGTGAATAGGCTATTTATAAACTAGTGCGCTTTACCACCAAAGATTACATCGCCGCTTACCATTAGGTGGGATCGTGGTCTAGCGCTGGTCTATACAATAAAAAAAATACTTTTATTATTAATAACAACAGCGTACGTAATGTAATAAAAAAATGTTAAATGTCCAACAGTGAATATCTATTTGATGACGAACATGTTTGGTAGAATCAAAGTAAGCTCACCCGACACTGTTACCCAGGTCCTCGCAGCGTTCAGAGGCGACTCGTTCGGACACACTGACTGCGGAGATCCGTCGCGGTTGGGTAACGCATATGTTGGCCCAAGCACCTTGCCCGCTCGCAATATAATCGTCCAGAATAAATTGACACACCTGCAATTGTTTTTTAATTGAACATACCAAAATGACGATCTGGATATTCATTTGATGACAATTGATACAACTGCACTAATTCAGGACTAGTTTAAATGTTACACCGGGATATTGCATCACGACTAGCCCGCTCATTTTAGATTTTTTGTATTTTTTCGTATGTATTCTCATACACATTAACAAAGTATTTAATACATAGTGATGGTAAGTAATGCACCCGAGTTTAACAATGTGACGCTAGTAGCTACAATGCCCTCCAAGTTGGAACACTACTGCAAAATGATGGCACATTACTGAAGCAGGCGCTGCGGCGGTGCTTACCTATGCGTCTCCGTCAACGAAGGTCTGTTAGTGTAACAAATTACGGTTTCAATTTACCTGTGTAGTTTTTCCGCAGCCAGTGTTTCCCCTGATAATTACAACAGAGTTTTCATTGATTGCTTCCATTATTTCATTCCTCATAGCGAATACTGGTAACTGTTCCCTTTCTTTCATCGACTCCTAAAAAAATAAAAAAATATCAATATTTTGTTTTATGTACAGCATAATACTAAGTAATTTACCTGAATATTATACCTGGTACAGCTCACTGTTTTGACACAGATCTCTGTGCCGCGTCTCCAAATCGGTACTTATACTTTCCAAGGTAGAAATCGCCAATGGGCCCTCATCTATAAAAAAATACTCAAGTCACAAATTTTTCTTACCTTCACATTTAATAATTATCTCGCATAAATTTTGTTTAATACTAAATTTCTATGGAACAAATAAAATGTCATACAACCATCTTTAACATTTAGAAATGATAAAGTAATGTAGAGGTTCTGAACATACCAATGTTACATCCATTCCATGCATTCCAGTTAGCTTGTGGTGGTGACCAAGACACGACACCTCCGGGAGTCTGACGGGCTTCTCTCATTGCCTTTGCTCTATCCAGTTGCAACAATGTAACACTTACGGGACCTTGCTGTTCCCCTTCAGTCGAAGAACATTTAACGGCCTCTTCAACATCGATAGGCACGATTTCTAAATCTGAAAATCCGCTTCTTTTAATAAAAAGTAATTTCAACAGCTAACATGAGAAAACTTTTTGATTTCCTTATGGTCATTTCATTGAAATTTATAGAGAAATTTCGATGTTCTTTAACCCTCTATAAGTTTAGTAACTGTAGAATTAAGCTCATCATAGACAGACATAAACAGCGAGACATAGACCTAAGAACTATAAACTATATTATTTAACCTTGCAGAGTTTCTTCAATTTGCTCCTCTAGCTGTGGGCTTATAGCAACAGGATATGGTTTCATGATGCCTTCTGAAGATCTAAGAAAAAAGAAGTGTTAATAACATGGTCATAGGTGGTAACGAATCAGGATAGCATACTCGCCCGTAAGAATCTGGTTTCATATATTAACTGATGGAATATGGAGATGCTGATATGGCGGTGTTGATATAGCGATTATCGGGAAAATGAGCCTCAAAGGATAATTGTTGCTGTGTGCAAAACACAGAGCAATAATTTAAAATTTCTTTCTTATTGCACCACATCATTATTGAGAAACATATATAGAATGTATGCTTTCTTATTAAAACAAGCATATTTCAAACCATTTGATAAAGGATGTTTCAAATACGTTTAATAAATCGATAAAATACCTGTCTTTCTTCAAAGTGCCACTATATGCCTCCAAAACTCCTAGATGGTATAACTGACGAATAATGGACAAGGCACAAGATTTACTGGCGGTTTGCTTATTGGAAGCTGTCTCACGTCCTGTCACTTTACGCCCCAACTCTCTTACGAAAATTGTCATTTCGCAGCAAAAACTCCTAGAAATTTTAAAACGATATTTACATTAAGAGAACTGGCATAATGTGCCAATGATAGATATGTCTTCGTTTATTAAATAAATTAGGCACATGGCACAAACTAGTTAGTTACGATAATATTGATGAAATGAAGTATTTTTATTAAGAATTACCAAAGCTTCTAATATGATTCATTATGGCGATAGATGTTACAATATTTATAAATAAATTCATTTATAATGTATCGTGATGTAAAAACCTGTTTAGTGCGTAAAACCTTATAAAAATAAATAACAGATCAAACAACAGTCTGATCCAAACCCATGACCAAATATGAACATTTAGCAACAATTTAAAAAAAAAATTACCATTTATTAATAAACAAGATTAGAATTATAATTCATGCATGAATAATATCACAATATCATTCAAGGTAATTGTGTAAATGAAATAAGCCTTCTCCAATGAAAAGCCTGCACCAGGACCAACCCCACCTTTCAACCCTTGATGTACTAGGTTGGAGAGAAAAAATTTTTATTTTTTAAAGAAATTTAAAATTCTAAGAACGCATCAAACAATGTAAAGCCGCGTATACGATATGTTAGAAGACTATGCTACTTCAAAAGTAATATTTTTTTTTATCAACTTTACAGGAAGGATGTATGAACGTATAAGATGGATGGGTTCGAAACGTTCAATGAGCACGTGGAAAACTTTAAATTGTATACGGAATCGGATATTAATGTTTTATACTACGAACAATTTCCAAAAAGATTTCTTTACTACACTGGAATCGTTGTTATTTAATCTTACTGATTAACACAGGTTTTATTTTACAATATTTTATAACTACGGTCACCCATTCAACAATGAAATCACAAACGACAATTGCTATATGTATTAAAATAATTATTATAACTGCTCTTGCGATTAAATTGATTTTTTCTATTATTTCTGTATTAACATCAAAATTTTTATTGACATATTTTTTTTCTTTCATCGATTCATATTTTCACAATATTTATTTACAAAATAGTCACTAATAATTTAGCCTTTTTTTTGTTACTTTATTATTTTTTTTACATTATTTCTGTACTTATGCTATCTAAACATGTAATAATACACAGAACATTATTGTGTACATGAAGTGATATATACTTATCCTTATTTCTATTGTTTACTATCTTACATGTTTTTAAACAACAATTTGTTGTTCCTTCAAACTATTTATTTTTTATCTCGTGTAGACTAGCTGCTGTATATATTCCTATGTCAGTCTTCTGCACAAAATCATACCTCAATCCTCTATATATAGGACACTCCGTCAGCAAATGGGGAACCGTTTCCTCTACAGCGTCATCCCATTTGAACGACGAATTGTCTCGACACTTGAAGCGGTTCAAGCATTGGGAGAATCCGCCGTGACCAGTGAATATCTGGGTTAACAGCCCAGTTGCCCGGACCTTCTTTATTAACACTAGATTTACGGATGTCGATTATAAACCTATTTTTACCGAAGTCACCTAATTTAACTCATACAAGAAAATTTTAGTTTTTTGCAAAGGAAATAGTTATAAATCAATTTAAAGGAAATGTTTGTTACCAAAAAAATCATGAAATACATTTTTTTCATAAAAACTAACTCATTACCGCAAACATTTCTATTACATTTGGCACAATAGCTTGTACATCTGTTTGTTCCTTTTGCATGATTGTTGAACTTGACAATTCTTACTTGCGTAAGTAGGATGAATTTCTGTCATCGGAATTGAAGTGTTCTCGGTTCATTATCAGCCGACAGACGACTACAGTTGGACTTAGACCACCCCCAATGATCTCAGCATCGATCGATCCTTTGTTATGATCGGCACGGCCACCCGTCCCGCCGGGCACTTAGGCCGTCTTTTGTTGGAGTTCATTGAGGGGAATTGGGCCGTAACCCACCACGCTGGGCCGTTTCTGCCGTCAGATAACTATACTCCACGTAATAAATTTTTTTTCGCAATCAAGCCGTGGATCCGGGTCCACGAGCCCAGTATCAGATAAGCTGTAAGACTCGCATAGCTTGCAGCGCTAACATCGTCAGGAATCTAGGCTGGGCCGTAACCCACCACTTTGGCCCAGTACGAGTTGGTGGGTGGACAGAGGCTCGTCTGTTATTCAGTACGGTGCACCGAGCGCAGGTGAGGTTGATTTAGGCTCCGTAAGATGTTAGGCGGAACCGCTTACACCCCTGTTGTCAATTTCTTTTCTCTATTTACTTCTTAGCCCCTCAGCCTTTTGGAAAATTAAATCTTTACATGAAATATATATATAGGTACATTTGATTTAGGTATACATCGATATAATCATATCGATAAATAAATCGAAACGATGACAGAAGTGCGTAATAATGTGGCGGAGTAGCGCAAATAAATGACTATGACTCCCACGTATACACAAATATTGTATGTGAGGAGTACTAAATGAAAAGAGAAACAAATCACGTGCTACCTGATAGGACCAATAAATTTTCAAAGCATTTGAAAGCATGTTGCCCAGGCCTGATAGGATCAATAAAGTTCATGTTATGCGATTCATTGTTAAACCATTCTATGAGTCAAATTGGCTGACTTCAGTAAAAATATGTATACCATATTTGATTACGCGAAATGAATGTTCCTGCGAGGAAGAATGAACATTTACATATATTTCATTACGTAACTAAAAACCAATGTATGTTTTTAAAAATTAGTAATATAGTTTAATATATACAGTGTTCAAATTTTTAATGACTCAATTTGGCTCGGTCCATAAATCTAGTGTTAAAACTATTTCTATCACGATTTTGTGTGGACCTATTTAGACAAATTGTTGTCTTTACATCTTTGTGTTCAACTGTAAATAATTGTCCAAACTGGTGCTTCTAATTATCAATTAATTATAATTTCTGCAATACAACCGGAACAATAATTAAAAAAATTCTTCATTGTTTAATTTTTCTTATAAAGGTAATTATACACTATAATATCATTGACGACGAAAATTTCTCATATATAAAAATTCAATCTTTGTAACAAAAAAAATAGTAATTATGAAAAGAACATTGTCATAACATTTTTTTCTTATTCAACACTACAGTTATGAAAAATCAAAGATCCAATTTTTTTCATAAAAACCATACATTACCATTTTTGGTTCATATGCAACGCATACACTAGAATTATAAATGCCTCTAGTTTATCTCGAGGTAAACTCCAGTCTCTTCATAGAAACCTTTGTTCTTCCATTTTCACAATTTATGACTTCCATAATATTATTGTCAAATAGTGAATAAAATGCTGTGCTTACTGCCTATCATAATATTTCGTTTGACGTGTCTTGTTGGACCAGATATATCTTTGCAAATAGCATGAAGTAATAGTATGCCAGGAGAAAAACCTCTCTATCATTTTCCAAACTGTTCCATCAACAGCGATGTCAATGTTTTGCCGTGCATTGCTTTCTTCAATATCGCCTTCAGTATCCATCAGCAATCTCGTCTTCTTTGCCACTTGCGTACAAATTATCTTCCTCTTCTGAAATGACCCTTTCCAAGCCTGCTCATGCACAGGTCGATCATCTCCTAAATTCTAAGATCTAGAGGTCTATTCCTTGACAAAAACAGGGTTGAATGTAGAGACTGTGCTGTAGGTACAATCTGCAATCTTCTATGGCCTGTCTGTACCGTGTTGAGTTGCTTCTGAATCCCCAGATTCTTGCCTGCTGGTGCCATGTGGTTATTAAACGTTAGGCAATCTCTGATGGATATTGATTTTGGAAAAACTTAAACGAAATGAAATCTTATACAATTCATATTTATAAGTTTTTACATATTTACCCTGGATCTAAAGTAAACTCTGTTATCTATCTGTTATATATATCTATCTCGTTATAGTGAATTATTATTCTTATTATGTACAAATGAAAAAGTTAGAAATTTTAAAAAATAACCCTGAAGTTTTCTTGAATAAAATGGATTTCTTTTTCCCCAATCGACTATAATAACAATGACAAAATAAGCTAACCTATTTTGCATCAATTGTTATTTGTAAATATATAATAAACAACAGTCCATTTAAAGTTTTTTTTGACCTTTTAATTTTCCTACAGCTAGAATATGTGACCTCTCACAAGAACAGTCAAAGCCAGTTTAACCACCATTGGCAAAGAACAGATTGGTACATATGAATATACATAAAACTGTAGCTCTTGTTATATAAAAAGGTTTTCTTACAATGTCTATCTTCACAGGAACTCAAACTTGAAAGAATATTAAACTCGCATCTGTTTAAGACAGCATAAAATACCACCTAACAAATCAAGATATTACTTGTATATATACAAATATTTAAATGCATGTAAACATATGTAAGCACATTGTTATATATAAATCAGTGACATAATAGAAAAAATATTATAAAGCAAATTGTTGTATAAAATTAAAAAGACAAATATTAAAACAATATGTCATATATACATTTAAAGAATAACTATAGAAAATAAACACATGAGTTGAAGATTTGATTCCTTTTCATAAAGGAATATGTTGACTCCAAATATCCAAAATTAACTTGAACTACATATTTTCTTGATTAAAATCATGAAATAATGTTATCTAAAAATTACGTAAATGTAGATTATTATTAGCATGCAAGGGAACAACCTTATACTTACATTGAAATTTATTGTGGTGCAAGGAGTTTCCTGGATCTGTGGCCAAGTACACCGTCAGTTTAGAAAGATCTATCGCAACCTGGATTTGAAACAAAATCAAATTATTTGATCTTGTTTTAACATTATTTATTACAACTAAAACTTGGAACAAAATTTTGTTCAATAACATACTTGACATCACACTTATAGATCTCTCTAAACCAACCATTTTCTTTTTCTGTTTTAAGAAGCTCAGTTTGCTATGCTCTGCAAAATTCGCCTCTTTCCTTATGTAACTGATAATGATATTTTGATCATATTATTTTATGCATACCAATATGAAAAGTATATTGGTATGCATATAATAATATTACAACAAAATATTTTATTAACTATATCAGCTTTATGTAGTATTTGACCACAAATCCAGTCATTCTACAATATTTCTCAGCCATTGATTTTTCAATAACTATGAATAATCATTGGCTTATCGAAAGCTTTATAAAATAAATATAAATGGACATGTGATGGAGATTTCAATGGGGAAACAGAAAAAATATATATATATATATATGAATACAAACAATATAACAAAAACTGTGAGTTATGTGAAAAATAATCACAAAATAAGCCACGTATCAAATTTTTATGCGGCTGCCAGTTTATAACATATAAAAATGTTATTCTCTAAACTTAACAATTAAATTTCTTTCTCTATAATAATTTTCTTCCAACATCTATTTTTAAATGAAAGAATTTTATCTATGATTATATTTATTGTATATGTTCCATTTGGCTTCAATGAGTAATGCGTGACACAGTACTAATATATTTTCATATTAGTTATTTTCTACTTCACTCTTATCCAATTTAAATGATTTAATTTATTTAGTTAGCTATTTAAATTGATTATCATTTAACTATCCAAGCTGAGATTGGAACTTTCCTTAATTAATACATTAAGATTATTAAAATCTATCAAATAAAAAACTTATTATATAAGTTATAAAGATTTAACTACATACCTTGTGTGGTCTGGTCCTACGGCTTTGTATACATAATCTGCATTAATTTTATTCATCTGCATGAATTGATGCAGTTTTGATTTAGCATTATCCATAGTCCAGTTGCCATGAAGACTGGCATTAACATCAAGATCCTCAGCTTCTTCCACATTCTTCTGTTGTTGAAGCCGATCCATATAAGTGAAATTCTGGTTTTTTCCACCAATAGCATGGTATGCTTGACCCATGCTTTCTGGACCCATTCCATCCTACAACAAACAGAAATCTTTCAAAGATCTTCCAAAGTTAAAGTTTAAATTATAATTTAATTTTTAAGGTAGCTCTAGAAAGTTCAAAACACAACATTTCATTAAAAGGTTAAGTTAAATAAGTTTATATTTTTAATAATACTGAGACCGTAAATAAATCGGGCTCATCAAGTGTTAAATTCAATAAGAGAAACATTTAAATGTGTAAGATGAAGATGTAAATATTGTCAAAAAACCATTCATAAATTGAGAAGTTCCTTCAACTAAAAATAATACTATATTATCACTCTGTTCTTTAATACTTTAAAGTGTAAAAAAAATTATGATAGTTGCAAACTTTAATATCCAGCTTAAATTATATAACCAAACCTTTTCACAATTTATTTTTATAATTAAATAATTATTTTTAATATATTCTATTTCTATACTTATTAAATGTGAGAATAATCAAGTGTTTATTCATTGTTCACAGCTATAGACGTAACAATATAGTCAATATGGCTGTGTGATAAAATAATTAAACATAAAAAAAATCATTAAACTTAATTTCATTAATGAGAATTCTTTTGCTAGTCACATTTTGAATTGTCTACATCTGCTTAAAACACAAAAGTGCAATATGATTTTTTTTTTAATTGTCACTGTATTTTGTATATCAAGCTAAATCTGCTGCAATATGGTGCCACAAAAGATGTTGTTAACTAGTTTTAGATTCAAGAGCATTGTTAACTATGATGAATATCAGATTAATATCTTATCTGTGTAGAAACTATTTGTATAAAATAATTACCTGAAACACTGGTCTTTGCTGCTGGCTTTGCTCTGTTGCATCATTTGTATTACCACTTACAGCAATTGTTTCAGAAGTAGTAACAGTGCTAATTACAGTTCCAGTAGTAACAATAACCTCATGTTTCACTAGAACTTCTTCAGGTGCATCACTAGCAGGCAATTCACCTGATCTTACTAAAAAATTAATAAAATCTCTGGATGCATTTTTCTGTGCCTCTTTTTTAGTAACAGAATTACCAGCCCCAACATAAGAGTAGCCATCTACACGTACTTCACAAAGAAATCTTTGACGATGTTTTGGCCCTGAAATTAAAGAATAGCATTAATCTGAAACTGCTTTATCCATTTAAATACTACGTTAGGTAAATTGGACTTAATAGTTATTTTACAATAAAAAATGCATAAAATAATTTGTTTGCATTTTTTAATAATTTGTCTATGTATAATGCTTTGGTAAAAGTTCTTGCAAACAGAAATTACAGCAAAGAATATCATTAATAATGGTATCATATTTAAAAAATATAAAATTTCAACTATGTACTTCTGTAAAAATAATGCGAAACATTTAATCGGAAAATAGACAGTAACGTGTAAAATCAATACAATACGATAGAAAACTAAATGTATTGAAGTTCGTTATTATATAAATAAGATATAATAAATATGATTATATATTAGTTAAAGCAAAAACTTGCTATGTGCGTAAATGGATAATTATGAACTTAAAGATTAGTTTACCTGTAGCACGGATATCAAATAATGGCGTTAAGCTCTTTTTTGAACACCAAGAAAAGAGAAAAGATTTCACATCCATAGCGGCAACTTAGAACTATTTCCACGTAATAAATAAAAAAATGGCTATTTTCAAACAATATGTGAAGAATATCAAAGCAGTATTAAATTTTTCTATTAGATACGTAAATAACAGATGGAAATGCGTGCTATCCTGTGGTACTATCGGCTGTAACCACAGAATATATAACAGATATACACAATACAATATACCTATAAAATAAACTATATTTAATTTATGGGAAATTATTAATTTGTAAATTATGTTGACATGAATATTAGTACTAGTATTATTTTTCAAGATTCAGGCATATTATAATTATTACGAACTTCGTTAACCAGTAGTTGGATGCATTTTAAATTGTTCTAAAATAGAAAAAAACATTGAAATTAGGAATTTAGAATTGCAATTCAAAATAGTATATGTAGCTAAACATTTCGGAATCCTTATTTTTAAATTATAATGATTAATAGCTTAATTCAGGTGCGCCAAATATATAAAAATAACAAATTTACTCTAACGTTATTTCTTTTCGATAATTACTTCGTTTACTTTGATTGAAACTAAAACAGGCTTCCAAAAAATTTGGATAGTACAAAATAAAATAAAAAAAATTAAATCGTCTTTTATTAGCACTTTAAGGTCGAGGGTTACTTAAGTTTTATTAAATTGTAAGATCTTATACTATATATATACTATGCAATGCATTCTAATAACATTTTTTCTTAAGTATACAAGAAACGTCCTCTATACAGAAAATATTTTGAAAAATGTTAAAGTTACTATACATGAAATAATTTAAAATAGTCCCAATTTGTTGTAGAAAAATTGGATTTTTCTTTAAGTAGAAAGCCTTAAAATTAATATAATTAACAGTCAGTTTTCACTTGAAAGAGGTTAACATGCTAATCATAACAATACTTTATAATAAAAAATTAAAAGGAATTATTAGGGAGAAATTAAAAAAATATATATACTGCTTTTTACCTTAAGATTTAATTTCTTTTTAAAAAGTTTACTGTATATTTTGCCTATTCTGTTTAAAAAAGTATTATTCGAATTTTTTTATCTGTGAATAAGACTATCCTATCCTATATCTATTCTATTATTTGATTCAGTAAATAAAGCAGCGTAGTAAAATTAATGATATAAATAGAATTATATTCTAAAATGAATATAATTAAGGTTGTTATTAGTATTACCCGAATTTCAATTTTCATTACATAAAATAACCTATAACTAATGTTATTCTTTTATTGATTTTTATTTGTAGAATTTATGGAAGACTGCACCTGCAATTCGGAGTAGTTTTTATTTTAATAATTATACAATAAATTATGCTCTACGTTCTACATCAACTGCCATAATTACTCCATCAACAAAACGGGTTGAAAATGTGCCTTCACTGGAATTGGATAAATTGTTTAAAAGAGTGGAATTAGAAATGAGAGGTATAGACCCTGCGGTGCTTCTTAGTTATTCATGGTTTTGTATTGCCGCTGCATCTCATTTGGGAATCGAGGTTACAAAAAAGTAAGTACATTGTATTTGTTATTAAAGCACATATGATCCTGAGGTTACTAACTACTTTTTGTGTAATATGAGTTGAATGTGTTTGTAAAGTTTCTGTAATAATCAAATCCCCATTATTTATCTAAATAAATCATCAAAAATGCCTTTAAACTATTTAGCATACAGTGATTATTTAATATCATCATGTGTCATAATTTTCTCATAATTGGTTAATAGTTTGGGTTATGAATAAAATATATATATATATATAAAAATAAGAGGACCTAAGTAAAAAATAACTTGAAACATTGAGACATTTTTTTAACATCAATAAATTTTTTAGATAACTTAGAGAAAAAGACAGCAATTTTTATTTAGCAACTACAAAATTTAGTAATGTATAGTATTCCAACTTAAATGTAAATCTTGACAATTTTAAACATATTATTATTTAATATTTATTCTTAAATTATTATGTTGTACTAAGTTGTTGATATAATTAAATAGATTGCAGTAGGTATTAACTTTAGACAACTACACAAATTTAAACTTTTGTACCATAATTCAAAAAATAATTAAAACAATTCTTTTGCAGTTGGGCTCTTAAAAAGGCAGAAAAAGAGAGACACACTTTACTGAGATGTGTACATATTTATAAAAAACACAGAGTCCAGTATGAAATCAGAACATATTTCAGATTCATACATTTACAGAGACTGACGGGATCCACATGTGATACATATCTAGAATACATAGAGAGGAACCTTCCAGAAGGTTGTGCTCTAAAAGTTACAAAGGTTGAATGCCAAAAACTACCTGAACACATTGTACCTCCTAATAATAATTAAGTTTAAGTATGATTAATATACATTGTTTAAGAAGAAGCAAGTTGTTAGTAAATAATCGTGAAATAAACGTGATATTCGATTTTTTATTTATTACATAAAACACAACTTTTTTAAAAAATATTCAGTGCACATTTGTCGTCAAAAAATCTTTATAATTTAGATTAACCTCAACTTCATGTTCATTTCTTTTTTGACATTTTGATTAAAAAAACCAATACGTATTAAAAGTATAATAGCCTTTACTAAGTGTAAAACTATAATACACTTTAAAAAAAAATTTAGTTGATTGGTGCGACGAGCGGGAATGTTTACCGGACGGCAAGTGATATTCCAGCCCATAACGCGGCGCTAGTTAGGATGATATACACTGCATCACATTGCACTCGTCGCCTCGACAAGACGTTAAGTCTCGTTAACCCAGAAATCACACTAGCTACAGCACCCTTCAAATAGGAACACGGTAATGTTTGCACAGTACTGTTCGGCGACCGAAATAGGAGCTGCAGTGGTACTTACCTAGACGATCTTTTCAAATGTACACCAAGTTTTTTAGGCCTACATGCTTATGTAAACTATAAAAGGATTAATTATTTTCGTCAACTTTTCATGTTACATTTGATTAAGGTATTATGGTTATTATATTATAGCAATATAAGAAGGAAAACCATTTTTCCCTCCCACGGGTAACGAAACATGTTGGGTTGCGAACCTCCTCGCCGCTATTCTTCCACGAAATATGTTCCTCCAATGCGTTCCCACGAGTAGCAAGGGAAAAAAATTACCGACCCAAACAGATCCCCGCATATTTGGGCAAGATTAATCTTGTTCTGGGGTCACCCGGTCCCAGGGCAATGGCACGCTAGTCCCAGACTCGCCTCTGGGCACGCAGCACTTGGGCACGGCTTACGACTGGCTTGGCGGAAGGGAAATAAGAATGATTATGTAGGGTGTAAAGTACAGGAATGCGGACTTTGGGAAGGGGTTAACAATAACAGGGGATTCTATTGACTTGGAAAGAGCAGAAAGGAGACAGTAGTAGCTCCGGAAGCCGGGATCGTACACCCGTTACACAAAATAGTGCCGGACAGACGACTGAGTAGTCTGACCATGTTGAAAGAATGGGTGAAAGAAGATTAACGAAAGAGGTAATAGAAGGTAAGAATGATTGGACAAATCGGTGCAGGTCGACCAAGGAGGACATATTCCGATCAAATCGAAGATGTCCTAAAGACAGGCCGGGTCAAGAGTACTCGCAACCGACGACCATGCATGAAGACACATATGAAAGTGGAGGAAGCGATAGAGTTGTGCCAGGATCGTAGCTAGTGGAGAGAGGTGGTCTCTGCCTACCCCATTGGGAAAGACACGTGATATTTATGTACGAGAAGTGATCCAAAAGTAGTGAAAATGAGATAGAATATAATGACTATCGATAACTTAATAATTTATTTTTTTACATAGTCTCTCTACACACCGAGTCTAGCGCTTTTACAAGGCTTTAATCCCTTTCAAAAAAAAAGTTTTATCTTGATCCTGCAACAACCTCTCCACGGCATCTATCACCTCGTTATTGTGTTCGTACCTATTTCCCCTTAAGTATTGTTTCAATTCTGGAACAGATAAAAATCGCTAGGCGCCAGATCTAGGGAATACATGGGGTGGTCAACCAACTCGAAGCCAGCTTACTGAATGGCAGCCATCGCAACTGCCGACTTGTGCGCGGGTACGTAGTCGTGATGAAACAGCACGCCCTTCGAAGTTTCCCTCTCCTTTTCTCTTTGATGGCATTCCTTAACTTGGGAATTAAAGTTGCATAATATTGGTCTGTAATAATGGTTCCATGCTGTAGGTAATCAATCATCAATATCTCTTCTGAGTCCCAAAATATTGAGGACTTAACCTTGCCAGCCGATGCCACTGCACGAAACTTCTTCGGGGTCGGTGATCATGGCCGTTTCCATTGCGAAGATTACTGTTTTGTCTCGGGATCAAAATGATAGACCCAAGTTTCGGCCATTGTTACGAAACGAGTCAAAAAGTTTTCAGAATCTTCTTGAAACTTATCCAACAATATCTTCGAAATGTCAAGTCGATGTTGTTTCTGACTGTCGATTAACATTCTCGGCACCCCCCACCCATCTTGCGGAGACTTTTCTCATATTCAAAGACTGTTTCAATATGTATTGAATACTTCCATATGAAATTCCCGTTTCTTTAATTAAGTATCGGATAGTAACTCTGCCATCGCTCAATACATTTTTCTTGACTTTCGCAACATTTTCTTGGGTGGCTGACGTCGATGGACGGCAGCAACGATGTTCGTTTTTCGGGCTCGTTCTTCCTACTTGAAACTGAGAAGCCCACCTTGCGACAGTGGAATATAGCGTAACAGACTCTCATAATGCTACCTCCAGATCGCAATGAATCTCTTGCGTTAACTTTTTTAAACAGAGGTATTTAATAACGGCTCGCAGTTCGTTTTTCTCCACTTCGAGAACACATTCTGACACGAAGCAAACAAATGATTACATTCAGAAAAAAACAAAAGAGAAACGACAATTTTTTTTTCTTTATTAATATTACAAATATGTATCTAAGCTATGCCAGTATTTATTTTTTTTCTTACCAAGGAGTATATATGTTGTCTCACTACTTTTTGATCCCCTTCATATGTATGTATATTGTATCATTTGTAAAGAGAAGCATTAACAAGGAACTTGGTATGGTTTGTCAGTTTCATATTTCATCATCAGCTGATAGATCTCTACAGCTAGACAGCTCTCTCCCAAAGATCCCCACATCAACGACCCAATTTCATATGGGGGATTTCGGCCATTTCCCACCATGCTGGGCCAATGCAGGTTGGTGGGTTGAGTTTTGTACTTATACTAATAATATGGTAAAACGAACTGTAAGAGACACTGGCTCTTAAAAATTAGTATCAGGTTTATAATTATTTGAGTTATGCTTTTTTTGTATAAACTGACCGAAAGTAAATTTTATGGAACCTAGTGGTGTTAATTCATTATATTTATTTTAAATATAAACAGGTAACACATGATAAAAAAAATCAAGAGTATTTGTTATACTTTGTTTTTAATATATAGAATTTCAAAACAATATATTAAACACTAAAAATATAATATTACACTTAGAATACCTTTTTAGGAGAATCAAAAAAGATTATTCATACAGCAAAATCTAATATTAACATTATAACATTCAATGTACATATTGTAGTAAACTTTAATAGGAATATATTTACTTTGAAATGTAAACATGATAGATAAGTGGAATGTACTTAATATATGCAGAACATTGGTTAATATTCAGTCAATTTTATATTTGGCATTCAAAAATTTCTTTGGCTAGAAATTATTTTTATGTAAGTTCTATTCATATTGATGGCTTTTACATACTGTTAAAATAAACAAAATAGCAAATGCTAGTTCTAGCGTGTGAAACATAAGCATTACTGCACACCAAATATACTCAAGTCTTAGTATGTATGTTTGATAAATGAGAAAATAGCAAACTCCCACCGCCGATGGAATGGTTAGTATTACCGAGAAAAACACTGGTACTTCTGTAAAAAAAACACAAGATTTAATACTTAAATCATTAAAATGTATATGTTGCCATGATTAAATGTTTTATCTTCTATTAATTGAAAGTATATAAAAATGCTTGGAAATACTAGTGAAATAATTTATTGGTGGTGGGATTCTATTGCTGGACATTCAAAGTGAAGTGACAAGCACACTGTTGTGGTGTTTTTGATCCTACTAATTAACACCACATTGTTATGGGCGTAAGAATACGCCTCACTTACTATCAACTAAACCTTTTACGTCGTCTCATTTTGTGAAATACAAAATCGAAGTCCAAGAAAAAAATTACTATTATTTAACTGTGCACATACTTTTACTTGCCAAATTTCCTCTTCGTCCTAGAAAAATACGGATAACTTCGACTAGACATAGGGCACAAAATATTCCGGCTTCAGTAATTAACGCATTCTCTGGGTAAGTAACATTTATAGATTTTAAGATTCCCATAGCTACTTCACAAACGAAGAACATTCCCAAATAAAAAGAGTTTAAATAAAGAAGTATCTCATAAGCTAAGCTAGAGTTAACATTGGTCATTTTAGACATTTTTATTATTTTGTTATGGTAAATAAATAGTCGTTGTTGATATACGTTTACAACCGCTTTCGATAAACCGGTCAATATTAAAATTTGACAAGCTAGTTTAATGTTGCCATTGTAATATTGAGAGTCAAAAAATAAATATAGATATACATAGACGCACATCGGCGGGAACATTTTAATCTTGAAGTATTCTAAAAATCAAAGCACAAAACTAGCAAAAGTGACTTTTTTGTACAATTAAGCGGCGTGACAAGCGGGACGTTCACCTGACGGAAAGTTATACGTCTGCCCATAACAAGATGGCGCTAGTTCTGCTTCTTTATCTTAGCATTCTGCCGGTCTTGTAACAGGGTCTGCTTTCTTATTTCTTTCACTCCATTTCGTTCTATTTGGAACATCGCTTTTCTTTAAAATCGCAGCTCATCATATAACTACAACACTACCCTCAGGAATCGCAACTTCGGTCTTCCCCTCCGCCATTTATCCGACATGTTGAAGCTGAGTATTTTGTTACCTATGTATTCAGGTGGTCTCCTTTTGTCATGCCCATACCATCGCAGCCGGTATTCCTGCAGTTTGTCGGCGATATAACGTACTCCGAGGCTACAACGCATGTACTCATTGCGGATTTTATCGAGCCTCGTTACTCTGTACATCCACTTCAACATTTTCATCTCGGCCACGTGAATGGAATAAATAAGCCTTTCTGTCATTGCGCATGTCTCGCTTCCATAAATGAGATCTGGTCTTATGACAGATTTATAAACTAGCCCATTAAGCTTGATAGGCCTCTCGCTACCGGCCGTGGTCCGGACCATGGTCGGAAGCGAGGCGGCATGGGACGCGGTATCCCGATTCTGCGACATCGTTATGTCGCAGAAGCGAGAGACCGAGCGTCACAGAGAGCGGGCGCCGAGGGGGCAGGAGGCAGTCGCAGTGCGCAGACGGCTTGTCGCCAACGGGCGGAGCCGGCGCACGACCGCCGCTTGCCTCCTTAGGCAGAGGAACCTGGCGCCGCGACCGACAAGGGCCGTCGGTCCGACGCCCCCCTTGGAAAGGGTTCCTGGGGCGTATCTGGCGACGCGTCTTGTATTGCGACGCGTCGCCGCTTAGTGTTAGTGATAGGGATTTTGTCAATTGGGAGGGATGCTTCACATCCCTCCCCGAGGCGGGCCCGTTCGATCCGGGCACCGAACGGGGGTTGCGGAAGAACTGTTTAAAGCGTTATCCCGCGACCCTCGCGCGTTCCTTGCGGATGTGATGGAATACCGTGTGAAGCTTTTTAGTCGGTTGGAGTCCGACACTACCCCACTACCGGCCCAGTATTGGTACGGGGTGTGCAATCCGTTAGCATTTTGTTACACACGTTAATAAAAAAAAAAAAAGCTTGATAGGCAGCCTAGTATCGCAGGTAACTCCAGTGAGCTCTTGCCATTTAAGCCAAGCGGATATACGGCGTTGAAGGTTGCTCTCCAAATTACTGTATTTGTCTATCACACTACCCAAATATTTATACTTATCGCACTGGTGAACAACCTAACCAACTACTATTGAGTTAGTGCCTGGAGTTTTTTTTTTGTTTTACGTAGGGGAAATGTCTACGCATACTCGTCCTCACGAGGGCAAGGACGGGTTATGTCGCACTTGCACCGACTAAAAAACCCCCACGATATTTCGCCTCATCGCCTGATGGCAGCGTCACGGGAACGCTTTCGCTCACAACCGCGACCCTGCTGCCGCTGGCTGCTTGTGCAGCCCCACCTCAGAGGGAGTGGTAAACCCTACCTTTCCAGGGTGCGCCGGAACATGCATCGCGCCCCCTCCTCAACCTCTTGCAGTCACGCCTCTAGGCAACGGGTTCCCCCAACCCGTCGCCTAGAAGCCATGGGAACCAAGAGAGAAAATTCTCTTGACTCACTGCGGTGGAGCCAATCTTGGGCCCGCCGCTACCCGTCAACGGCCGCGGAGGATAGGGAGAACGGCGCATAGCAATACCGACACTCCTCCTCCCCAGCGGTTCCACTGCCGCCGCATCGCCGGTGTGACACCGGTTAGTCGCAGAGGGTAATCCCTTCGCAACTCCACCTCCGCTGCAAGGGGCACTATATAACCGCCCCTGCAGCCTGGCCGCATAGGGCAGCATAAAGCTTCCCTTGCAGCCGCCGGCCGCTCCGGAGCTCTTACCTGGAGCGGCCGCCTCAGGCCGGCCCTTCGCCGAGGGTCGGCCGGGTGAGTTTCACTTCGCTTCACCGTGTGTCGGGTCACGGTTACTAAGCTCCTCCGCCACGACAAGGCGGGAACCCGTTGGGGGGCAGTGCGAGGAGTAGTGACGTTACATTTCATATACTGAGTCTTAGCAACGCTTAGCACCAAACTTCCTGCCTGTAACTGTTCTTACCACGCATTTAAGGCCACCTTCATCTTCTGATGATTTGAAGTGCATATTGCTACACCATACGTGAGTATAAAGGTACATGCTGCTTTTTGCTGAAAATCTTCAATGAATGTACACAACATTAAACTGAACAAAATGGTACTCAAAACTGAACCCTGATGAATCCCTTCTGTGGTATGGATTTTGTAACTCCTACAGTTGACTAAACTAGCAAAAGTGCCTTTTTATACAATTAATCGGCGTGACGAGCGAGACGCTCACCTGATGGAAAGTGATACGCCTGCCCATAACAACGTGGCGCTAGTTAAGATGATAAATACTGCACTACATTGCGCTCGTCGGCTGAGACATAAGGTGTAACCTCAGTAATTACATTAGTTACAACGCCCTTTAAACAGGAACACGGAAAATTTTATACTGTTGGGCGGTGGAAATAGGTGATGCGGTGGTTTTTAACATCGTCCGCGACTCCGCCGGCGCCGGCAGCTTTCGCTGCCCCACCTTGGGAGGGAGGGATGAACCCTCCCTTTTCACCTGCGCAGGGGCACGCCGGAACACTCGGCACGCCACCTCCTCCCGTCATCCAGAGGCCATAGAAGCCAAGAGAGAACTCTTCCTGGCTCCCTGCGGCGGATTCGATGTTGAGCCCGCCGCCACCCGTTGTTAGTCGCAAAGGGTACTCCCTCCGCAACTCCATCTCGGCTGCAGAGGGCAGTATAAAACCGCCTCTGCGCCCTGGCCGCAAAGGGCAGCATAAAGCCGCCCCTGCAGCCTACGGCCGCTCCGGTGAGCTCCAGTTATCCAACCAGTGCTCTAACCTGGAGCGGCTGCCTCGGGCCGGCCGGGTAAGTTCCTCTTCGTTTCACCGTCGGTGACCCCGCCACGGTTACTGAGACCCTCCGCCACAACAAGGCAGGAACCGGTTGGGGAGCTATAAGATTATATATATTAGGTCCTTACATATGCAATTGGCGTTTTGTACGGGAGAAATATAGTCATTTTTTTTGGAAAACATATTTAATTAAAGGTTGTTATCTATGCACTTTTGCCATCTCATAGATAGTTCATTGATTCTTTTACTAAAGAACCCATGGGGGCGAGAATCAATAAACTCTTTGAAGGCGGTTTGAACTGCCGCATCGGAGTTGTTTTTTCCTCTTGTAAGAAGTTATCCAAATCCCGGAAAAAATGGTAATCTGTTGGGGCAAAGTTCGGGAAGTACGGTGGATGTCACGGACATTCCAATTGTAGCTCATCTAATTTAGTGTTGTCGTTTTGCAGTGTGTAGTCTTGAATTGCCGGGAAGCAGCAGTGGCCTAGAGCGATTGACCAATTTCGTTTGTTTAGCAGCTAGTTCTTCCTTCATGGTTTGCAGTTGCTGACAATAGATATCTGCCGTAATCGTTTGCCCAGATTTTAGAAAACTGTAGTGAACGACACCGGCGCTAGTCCACCAAACACTCACAAGTAACTTTTTTTGAGTCAATTTTCGTTTAGCGCAGAATTTGTCTGGGTCTCCAGGGTTCAGAAATTGCGACGAGCGTTTCCGATTATCATACAGTATCTACTTTTGATTACAAGTAATGTTTCTATTTAAAATCGCCTCATTATTGTATCGGTTTAGCAAAGTAACACAGCAGTCGACGCGTGTTTGCAAGTTCGATTCACTCAATCCATGAGATACCCATCGTTCAAGTTTTTACTTTCCCGATTTACTTCAAGTGGATTAATAAAGTTTTGTAACTAACCCCAAAGCCTGCAGCTATCTCTGAAGTGCTTTGTGATGGATCCGCTTCCACAGTAGCCTTGCCTTTAATTCTTCATTTTCCACTTTGGTATCCAGCCGTCCACGGGTGTTGGTTCTGAAGGTCAAAATTTCCAGAACGAAAACGTTGAAACCAAAAACGTACCGTGCTTTCTTTGGCTACACCAGCGCCATACACATCATTAATCTTTCGAGCTGTTTCTGCTGCACTGGTGCCACGGTAGAACTCGTACTCGTAAATATACCGATATTTCATGTTTTCCATTGCGCGGCAATAAGCGACGCCAAAGAAAAAGAATAATGAGGAAAAAACAAATGAATAACTGTTTTCAAAACTCAAATGTACCAGCTAAATAAATTTATCAATTTAAATTTGGAATTCTTAACTAAAGATATTTCAGATCAAAATTGCTCAATACGATAAAACGCTAATTTCATATGTAAGGACCGGAAATTAAATTGCTTGTTATTGTTACAAATAGTGCTCATCAATGAGCGAGTAAACCTTTTAAGATAACTTTATATTTTGAAATATACTTAAAATTTTGTTGCGTATCTTTCCAATTGTTATAACTTTCTCTTTACTGGTAGTAGTTCTCTGTTGCCGGAGACCGTCTAGACAGTTACCATAGCAACAACTATTTCTGCCGCCAAACAGTAATGTGCAAATTTATTGTGTTCCGGATTGAAGAGTTCTGTAGCTAGGGTTACGAGACTCAATAACTTATCTCTCAGGTGAGGAGCGCAATGTGGTGCAGTGTTTAATATCATATATAGCATCACGTTATTATAGGCAGGCGTATCACTTATCATCAGGTGAACATCTTGCTTGTCTTGTAGCTTCATCGAATAATAATAAAAAAAGGCGCGTCGGTATAACGGGCGGACACTTATCATCAGATGAACATTCTTATTGTCTCGTTTTGTTGACTATATATAAACGAAATTGAAATTGTTCAAATACTACTGAATGCGTTACGTTCGAGATGTAACGCGAATTGAGAAGATAATTCTGATTTGTCTATTACTCTAAAATTATATAAACCCTACAGAACATATACAAGATAATACTTGACGTTGAGTTCTAGCCATTTGTACAAAGTCTATTAATTCCTTTTCTGTGATATAGATTAGGTAGATTATGAATAATTAACGCTTAAATTAAATACTTAATATACTGTGGTCATCATGAAAAATAATAAAAAAACATCATCGCATTATTTTTATTACTTCCAAATACATTGTTTAATGATTTATGTATTCGCTCCTTTATATACTTTACAAATAATTACGATCTTTTGAATTCAACTGAACTTTAAATTCTTGAGTATTCTGATAAATTTAGCGCTTCTATAAAACTGCATCCGTTAACAAAACAATTTTAAATCTTTACTATCTCTATATAGATTTATACTTTGTTATATTCTTATTACTGAAACACATCAAAGAGATGTTCTTGAATATGCTCAGCTTTATATCTTTTTGTTTGAACTTCTTTGTCTTCATTGCGGTATACGCACGGAGAGTAAAACTGGAAATAATACACTGTATCAGAGATAATGTGTACAATATAATAAAGACATTTATTGGTTGTAGGTCTCTAGTACCGGAGACAGTTTAGGTGGGTGTCACCGTAGCGCTTATTTCTGCCGCCAAAGAGTAGCGTGCAAACATTGCTGTGTTCCTGTTTGAAGGGCGCTGTAACTAGTATACATTCTGCGGTAACAACAACTCAACGTCTTATAACTCAGGCGTCGAGCGCAATATGTGATCAATGTATATCATCCAAACTAGTACCACATTGTTATGGGCAGGCGCATCACTTACCATCAGGTGATTGTTCCGCTCATCTCGTCGCTTAATTTGTAAAAAAAAGTATTGTATTTTTTCATGCATCTAGGTAAAAGCCAAGAGTGTGTCACTGTAGAAAGCAAATCAACAAATTATCAGCTGATTCAAACTAAAGTAATTCCTTACGTTAGGTAAATAATTAAATAGAAAAAATGTGTTCCTTTAGCGTTAGGAAAAATAGCAAATTGTTTCATTTCCTCTTAGATAATCTATAGATGTGTAAAAGATATTTGGAGATTCATTGATGAGTTAATGTAAAAATGTACATAAATATTATATACGAAACCTACTCGATCTGTAATTGGCATCCCGTCTAACAAAACCTTGATCTTCCTCAGCTGGCAAGGGTTTACAATTCGTTCCAAAACGTTGGCGCGGTCGTCGCTGGTGTCTCCGTCCCGCTTTCCATTGGTCCAGCCGCGTGAGTACTGGAACGTCTGTGCAGTGATTGACGACACAGTGAAGAAAACGAGAAGCATTGTTACGTTCATCATTGTGAAATCTGTGAAAGAAATATTTAATATTTAGAGATGGTCCAATTAGATTTTAATTAGACTGGTGTTGGATAGAGATTTCTGGAGATCGTCTAGGTAGGTACTACCGCAGCTCCTAATTTTGCGATCAGAAAGTAGTGTGCAAGCATTACTGTGTTCCTCTTTGAACGGCGTTGTAGCACGTTAAATTACTGGTGTAACGAGACCTATATCTTATGAAGACGGCGACCACAATGTGGTGCAGTGTATAACATTCTAATTAGCGCTACGTTAGACAGGCGTATGAACTACTATCATCTGAACGTCTCGCTCTACTCGTTGCTTACTTGAATAATAAAAAAATAATGGCGCGGAGTATAGTATGGTGTTTATCATCCTAACAAGCGCCGTGTTACGTGCAGGCGTTCCACCAATAAAGGTAAAGGTACATACGGTTTGTAATATCAACATTGTTATAGTGAAAGTGTTTACAACAACTAACGGTTTGATATGCAATATCCTTGACAACATTTTTTTTACGAATGACATCTTTTTGTAATAGTATACCTTACACAATCTATCTATCGTTGATGCCTATAAGTGGAACAATAACTTCCTGTGAAGCTGTGTACGTAATTTTACATGTACTTTAAATATATATACATATATATATTTAAAGTACATGTAAAATTACGGTAAATTGGTATTGCCATCATTATCATATAGGTGTCTTCTTTATAATGAAGTTTGATGCTGAAATTGTCAACACTGGTCTTCGGCTATTCTTACAAATTGATGGTATTTAAGCCCGGTCCACGTCTTTGTACGATCAAATCTCTAAATGTCAAGGTGTGGAGGCGTGCGGAGGCTGTTGATAGTGAGATATGCTCACGCTTTTGCGTGAGAATACTTTCTTATATTTCGACAACAGGAACACCAGATTTATTAGGGATAGTAGCTAGCCAGGCAGATTTGAAAACCTACTGAGATCCCAATTGCATATTTCTAACACTAGAATCAATGTATAGACAACTGTGTTACTAAACCAACAGTTAACTAATAAGCATCGAAGACAGTTAAATAACTATGGTTTATGTACAATGGTAACACCTTAGTTAACAACGTTATATCTTGTGGAATATGTCAATCTATGATCATTATCTTCAGCCATTCATTGCTGGATTTTGGCCTCTCCGAAGAAACACCACTTAGTCCGATGTTTATATAATTATAATACATAGTTTAGAAAAGATCTATAAAAAGAATGAACGTAACGTTAAAAGAACCCTTTACAGGATGGGTCGGCGCTTGTTAAGTTCTCGAGTTACAAAGGCCCTTGTGATCATCTCATTTAAAACCAACAACAAGTAGAAGAATTATCTGACCTCTTTGTTTTTGTTTCAATCTGTCTATAAACGAAGTGAAGGCGGTAATCGTATTTTGTACAGTTTTAAACCAAAAATAAAAAAAAGTTTCTTGATTCTACCTGCGTGGTAGAGTAGTTGAGTGCTTGTCTAATAGAAAGATGTCTCCGATTTGATTCAATGGCGAAATATTTTTTGTTTTTTTTTTCGACGAGATGAGTGAGGTGTTGTTCTAATGGTAAGTGATACACTAGTCCATAACAACGTGGCGCTAGTTAGGATGATTTACACAGCACCACATTGTACTCGTCGCCTTGAAATATAACACGTCTTGTTACCCCAGCTTTTTCAATGGCTACAGAACTCTTCAAACCAGAACACTAATATTTGCACACTAATATTGTCGGCAGTAATAGGTGCTGTGGTGATACCTACCTAGATGGTCTCCGACAACAAAGACTTACCACGAATATTGTTTTTTTAGTTGTGATTTATGAATATTGTTATGATGTTTTTAAAATCTGTCCAGCTACTACCCTCATACCACAAATACGCTACCATAACCATAACAGCATTACTGTGTTTTGGCGATCAATATATGAAAGTCAGAATATACTAAGCGAACACACTTTACAGTCTATAACCTCATTGCCAACTAACACCATGTGAAATTATGGTCCTGTGTTTAAATGTATTAAAGTATTTGATTTTTGAGCATTCCGAAATTTTTACCACAATGGTACTTTTCAGATATAAGATGATGTAGATGTTAGAGATGGTTTCTTTGCTATTAATAAGGCAAAGCATTTAAAATATAAATTATTTAAAAAGATATAAAATATATTTTCTGATCTAAAATCATTTCCTTACGTCCATATATAATTTACTCTTTATATAGCTTATAAAGAGAGTTGGTCACAAATACAATAATAGTTAAATCCGATATAAATCTACACACTTTTTCCTTCACGATGCAAGGAAATAAACACTACACTCACGTGATGGTAAGCGGTACGCACATCTATAATAACGAGGCACAAGGTAAGATGATATATACTACACCATGGATGGAGAAGTTTCTATGGAGTAAACAAAAAATCAGTTCCGCAGATTGAGATGCAGCGCCTATTCCTGCCGCCAAAGAATAATGTGCAGACATTACGGTGATCTGATTCGAAGAGTGTTGCAGCTAGTGACATTATTGGAATCTCGAGGTGACGAAGACAATGTGGTGCAATTTATACCGTTCTAACTAACGCCACATTATTAGGGGTAAGCATATCGTTTACCATATGGTGAAGGTCTTGCCCGTCTCATCTCCTCGTCGAAGAAAAAAATTTCTTATCGCCTCGAGACAGGTGTTAGGTCTAGATAACCTAGTAGCAAAAATAAATGTTGTGGTGGTACAGCAACTATTAGTATGTAATTAAAAATTAAGCAGTAAATACTTACAAGAAGATGAAACTTCGGAGTAAGAGTAAACTATATCCAAAACATATGACTTTTTACAATAAACATCAGTAAAACTGTCTTCCGTCAAAGCCTTGCGATGGTTCAAACCTGACTAGTGCGTTTGGCTGAAACGTAGGTCGTTTTATACGCGACAGGGAGGCTGTACAGATCCTTCGGGATGGTAATTAAATGATGAGAAAATTAATAGATAAGATAATAATATGTTAAACATACACACATTGAATGTTCAAATGTAAATTTTGTTTTATTAGAATCAAAATAGAAATTAGCTGAAATGAGATGTCATACTAATGTATATTTTCTATAAACTATTTTTATACTATTGGCTCTCATATATCGACAGCCGGAACACACCTCAAACGTTCATCTTATGGTATGTGATAAGCCTGCCCATAACAACGTGGCGCTAGTTAGCATGGTATATACTGCCCCACATTGCGCTCGTCGTCTGAGATAGAAGATGTTGAGTCTCGTTACTCCAGTATATACACTAGCTACAGCGCACTTCAATCCAGAACACGGGAATATTTGCACACTGCTGTTTGGCGGCAGAAATAGTCGCTGCAGTGGTACCTACCTAAAAAGTGTCTGTTGCCAGACATACTACCAGATACCTCATAAATATACCTAGTATATTTAACAATTTACTGTTTCCAACGCGACTATTTGACTGAAGTTTAGTTATAAATATATTATTACAGACTTCTTTTAAGTTATAAAACATTATTAAATTGTTTATGTATGTACTTCTTCTTATAATACAATCGAAGTTAGATTGAACTTGTAATACACAATTCGCATCAGATTTCATGACGCCCACCATCATATACAGACGATCAATGTTGGTACCTAAGGATTGGTTTTGGTGCTAAGTCATTACTTATGTATTAATTTAAATTTCAATAACTTTAATTGAACTATGACAATATGAAAGTTTTATAAATAGTTGTAATTTTATTTGGTATGCAATAGAAACACGAGAGACTGTCTAGCCGTGGTAGTACATCGGTGGAGATTATAAGGATGATGATCACGTGATAAAGTATATTTTGTTATACAATAGTCTCGAGGTCTGCAATATAAGATAAATGTGAAATGTATACAGTATAATTATTATGCAATATTAACTGATAAATCATACAAAATATTTATTAATATCCAATGATTAGTTAAATAAGTAAAATGTCACTGATCGAAAACTAGGATATTTACCTCAACACAACTTTATTGTAAAAGCACTGGTGTGTAACTTTATCATATTTACATTTTTTATATAATATATGTACAACTAGTGGTAAGTTTCTGTCACCGGAGATCGTTTAGGTAGGTACCACTGCAATAATTGCACCTCGGATTAATCTCATCGGTTACGATATTGCCTCTGCGCAAAGTATAAGATGTCCCCCGCAATAAAAGAAAAGGTACTGCCGCAGTTCTTATTTCTACAATATGCAAACATTATTGAGTTCCAGTTTCAAGAGCGCTGTTGCTAGTGAAATTACTGGAGTAACGAGAGTTAACATCTTATATCTCAAAGCGACGAATGTGTGCAGTGTGAATAATTCTAACTAGGGCCGCGCCGTTATGGGTAGACGTATCACTTACTTCGGTGAACATCTCCCTCATCTCGACGCTTTGTAGAATAAAAATATATATTTTTGTAAAAAAAGATATTCAATCATGGTAGCGACATGTTAGAGAAGTATGATCAAAAAGGAAGAATTTGTTAATATGTAGTTTCAGCCTTGCAGTATACTTCGGAGAAAATTTCATCTTTAAACATTTTGCTTAAATATTAAGAAACCTTTGAAATTACCGTGCAGTTAGAACCACTTAATTATACAACATTCCCGAAAACGGGCAGTAGTTGTAAATATCGTAATGATTATAAACTAAGTTAAAATCCTCCTAATAAAGTTGTTTTTTCATTATACCTAAAATTAGCTTAAGCATACATGTTTTATTCTTTATTATTAACAAGTTAATTTATTGTCTTTTTTTGATTATTGTAGTGTGGATGTCGGTCATTGGGATGATATCAAGCTAAGTTATTTATATAAATCACTAGGAGAAATAAAGATGAAATTTGCTTTATGTTATACGGTAAATCGCTATCGCAACATAGGATACAATCGATCAGTAAGAATCTGCGTACCAAACGTTAGTTATTTTGTTATTCCATTTCATGACAGATCTTCTTCAAATTAGTGTACATTGAAAAATCGAGACCGATTATTTACTATTATAAATAAATAAGGTATAGGTTCTATATATATCTTTACTACACTATGATCGCTACAGTGGATGATATTATTATATTTAAAGGACTTTGGACTAACAAAGATAGTATATTTATTTTTGTTTAAAAAAATTCTGTCATTTTTTTTCTCTTTATTGTAAAACTTTATAGCAAGATATACAAAAGGCGTTCTTAATGCTTGTTATAGTTCTCTATCAGCCAACCTTTGGTGAGGTGAGATGTTTTTTTTTTTGTTTAACCTGAGGGAAATGTCTGCGCATACCCGTCCTCGCAGGAGCAAGGACAGGTTATGTCGGACTTTCACTGACTAAAACCCCCACGATGTTTCTCCTCGTCGCTTTATGGTAGGTTCATTTGCGAACCCGTCACCCAGAGGCCATAGGAGCCAAGAGAGAAAACTATCTCGACTCCTTGCGGCGGATCCGATCTTGGGCCCGCCGCTAACCGTTATACGGCCGCGGAGGATAAGGAGAGCGGCGCATCGCAATACCGACACTCCTCTTACCCAGCGGTTCCACCGCCGCCGCATCAGCGGTGCGGCACCGTTTAGTCGCAGACTCTCTGCGACTCGACCTTAGCTGCAAAGGGCAGTACAAAACCGCCCCTGCAGCCCACCGGCATGCATTCGAGGTGAACTCACGGCGCCCTGGAGCTCTAACCTGGAGCGGCCGCTGTTGTGGTAGGTGTTTCTGTTCCTGTATTTTTAGAACAATAATATTTTAAGCAAACATCGGACTCATTCATGTTTAGGTATTTTTGCCATTATTTTGCTTATTTTCGATAAGGTTATTTTTAATTATTAAGAGTATTTAAGTTAAGTTTGTTAAAATTCTTTTCATTTTTTATACACCAAGAAGAGGAAGCTGAATAGAAAATTGGAATTGCTAATTTGAAATCTAGTGCCACCAACTATGCATGTTCAGTGATGAATATATACGTTAATTTTATAAGCTAATATTATCATCAGCCGATAGACGTCCATTGCTGGGCATAAACCTCCCGCAAAGATCTCCATGTCGATCGGTCCCGCGGTGTTCGCATGCAATGGAAGGAAAGGAATATGGAGATCCGCTGAGAACTAATCTCCATATTTCTAATTCGATCACGCAGAGAAACTCCGAGCATAGCTCTCCCCATTGATCTTTGGGTGACTTCCAGCCTTTTTATAAGGCCGATAGTAAGGATACACGTTTCAGATCCGTATGTCAACACTGGCAACACGCACAAGTAGAGCACTTTTGTTTTCATACACTGCGGTATTGGAGACGAAAAGATGCTGCGTAGCTTACCGAACGTTGCCCACCCGAGATACATTAGTCGGTTGACCTCCTTCGGAAGTTGGACTTACATAGCTAGACTGTTTGCCCCAAGTAAACTTCTTCGTCGACAACTTCCAGTGTAGAGCCCTCGACCGTTATTGGCGTGAGTACAATATGGGCATTAGACATAATATTTGTCTTTTCCATAATCATTTTAATTCCCGAAGAGAGTTGGTGTCAGGCAGGCGGCCGGCCGTAAAAACTTAAGCTAAAACTTTTGCAGTATGGACCACAAGTGTTCGGATGAAAGAAGATTACATGTGGCCGAGATGCGAATGTTAAGATGGATGTGTGGTGTGACGAGGATGGATAAAATTAAGAAAGAGTATATTAGAGGAAACCTGAAAGTTGCGTCAGTGATAGAGAAGTTAAGGAGCAAGAGGTTAGCGTGGTACGGGCATGTTATGCGGAGGGATGAAGGACATATAACAAAGAAAGTAATGAGAATGAATGTGGATGGTTATAAGGGTAAAGGAAGACCGAAGAAAGTGTGGATAGATTGTGTGAAAGATGACATGTGTAAGAAGAGTGTGAATTTAGATATGGCGGCTGATAGAGAGATTTGGAATAGAAGTACATACTGTACCGACCCCACATAGAATGGGAAAAGGGCAGGAGGAAGAAGAAGATATTCATTTTAAGACCCACGCGTCGGCACGCTCAACTGCAGCAACGGTCATCGAGCATTTTGTCAAGGTCTTCCATGGTCTCATTCATGGATCACGATGTCATCAGCGATTCGAAGATGGGTCATGTACTCGCCGTTTATGTTGATGCATGCCCTCTCCATTCCAAAAGCTTGAAGACGTCTTCTAGCGCTGCTGTGAACAGCTTTAGTGATAGAATATCGCTACGTCTGATACCTCGCTGTAACTGGATAGGTTTCGAGCGATGGTCTTGGAGGCGGACTGACATAATGGTATTTTCAGAGAATGACTGCAAAACTTCGACGTAACGATGGTCTATTTGGCACCGCTGGAGCGACTGTAGCACAACCCATATTTGGACAGAATCGAAGACTTTTTCATAGTCTGCGAACGCTAAGCATAATGGAAAATTATATTCTTCAGTCTTCTGTAAAACTTGCCGCAGTGTATGTATGTGGTCTATGGTAATAAAGCCTTTTCGGAATCTTGCTTGTTCAGAAGGCTCGAAATCGTCTTGCTTGCGTTCGAGACGATTCGTCATGACTCTCGAAAACAGCTTTTACACGTGGCTCAATAGCGTGATGGGCCTATAATTCTTCAACCGGCTCCTATCACCCTTTTTGAAGAAAAGTCTCACCATACCCCCGCGCCACGATTTTGCGTTTTCCCCTCGAGTATGATAGAGTTATATAGTTTCTGAAGAGCCAACAGCATTGGTCGTTCTCCTGCCTTCAGAAGCTCTGTCGTTACTCCATCATCACTCGGCGCCTTGCTGTTCTTCAGCTGCTTGAGCGCCATACTAATCTCGTTCAAGCTGACGTCCGGGATGGTTTCGGTGTAGTATCGAGTTAGCTCGGCTCTTGGGGTCGTTTGCCTGATCGTTGACAGGTGCTCGTCTAGGCGCATAAAGCTGTTCGTAGAAGTTCTCGATTTCAGCCAGGAGCGCGGGTCGTACCAAAACCGTTCTATCATCATCTGACTTCAGCTTCGTCACCAGGCTCTGCCCAACAGCACACATTCTGGCAAACACTTTGGAGCCTTTATTGCGCTCAATCGCCTCTTCAACACGTTCAGTATTAAACCGGCATATGTCGCAAGTCAACGACTTAGATATCCGCTAGTTGAGCTGCCTATAATGAGAAGCGTCTTCAAAAGACTCCAGTACTATCCCACGCCTCTCGTCCATGAGCTTAGCACTCTGATTCGAGACCTTTTTACCTCTATTACGATTGGGTTTGAAAAATTTCGACCCAACCGTAAGGACATTTTCTACGACCCTGTCGTTGTATATATCCACATCAGTGTAGTCCTCCAGACAATCGAAGCGAGTTTAAAGTTGGAGCTAAAAGTGTTCGGGGTTTCTGATCTGGGCGGTTTCTGAGCGTAACGTAGACCTCATCAGTCGATACCTTTCAAATTTGACTTTAAGATTCAATATGCCTCTAACGCTTCGGTGATCGTTCCCCGTATTAAACGAATTGATCACTGAGACATCATTGAATATATTAGTCTTTGTCGATATGATAAAGTCAATCTTGTTCTTCGTCTCACCGTCGGGGCTCTTCCAGGACCATTTCCGATACTGCCGTTTCCTCAAGAAAGAGTTCATCATAAAGAGTCTCTCTCACTCCATGTAATCGGCTAGCATTTGATCCCGGGAATTCCGACGTCCATTTCCAAATAGCCCCACTTTCTTCTCGTCATCGTATCGTTTGCCTAGTCTTGCGTTTAAGTCTCTCATGACAACGGTGTAATGAGTCCTAGAAGCATGCATGGCTGAGAGATGTCCTCATGCATTACTTCTATCTTCCTGTCGGGGTGTGGTTGGAGCGTATACCTGTATAACCTTCAGCAAATACCGTTTGGTGATTCTGAGAATAAGGTACGCTACTTTGTTCGACACACTCTCGATACTGTACAACATTATTCACGAGAGCCCTGTGAACAATAAACCCGATACCACCTTGGGCCCGTTCTTCGCCCTTTCGGAAATCGAGCAGATTGCCGGATTTGAGGGTCATTGTGTCTTCACCCTCTCTATGGACCTCAGATAGTCCCACAACACTCCAGCGAATTCTGCTCAATTCTTTCTCTAGTTCCAGCAGCTTCTCCTCGGTCTGCAGTGTGTTATATGTTGCCAGAGCCAAGGTCATCTGATAGGAAATCGTCGCCGCCCGGGGATTCTTGGCACCGCTGGTACCGACCGCTGATTCTTGACCTCCTTAGACAAAGGAACCTGGCATCGCGACCGACATGGGCCGTTGGGCGGCGCCCCCTTTGGAGAGGGTTCCCGGTGTATCTGGCGGCGCGTCTCGTATTCCAACGCGTCGCCACGTAGGGATTTTCTGTCGGGAGGGGTGCTTCACATCCCTCCCCGAGGCGGGCCCGTTCGATCGGAGCGCCGATCGGGGGTTGAGGAAGAATTGCTCTATGTTATCCCGTGACCCTCGTGCATTCTTTCGGAAGTGATTGGAATACCGTGTGAAGCTTTTTAGTCGATTGGAGTCCGACACTACCGTGTTACCGGCCATTTTGGTTCCGGAGTGTGCGACCGTTAGCATTTTGTTACACACGTTTATAAAAAAAAACCCTGGTATCGGCGCCTCGCCAACGTCCGTCACAGTCAGCATGGCCTAAGGTACCGCCGGGCACTAGGTGCCGTCTTTTGTAGAAGTTCATTTGGGGGATTGGGGCCATTTTCCACCACGCTGGCCCAATGCGGGTTGGTGGGCACCAGAGCCTCATCTCTTGATAAGCAGGGCGCACCACGAGCAGGTGGGGTTGGCTTGGGTTCCGTGAGTTATTGTGCGGGACCACTTACATCCCTCTATATGCTGGCGTCGCTAGCATAAGCTAATAAACTGACGTCAAACGTCAAACTGTAATTGTCGACCTAATAGAATAGAAGTCGAATTAATAGTTACGCTTTAATTATAATGTAACATATTAATTACCATAGGCGTGATAAATAATAATGAATGGCTTTGTTATTAATTATACAATAAGTCGTTATAATATAACACGTCTCATCAATAGTTTTGAAACATGTGATATATTAATATGTTCATGGCTCATAGTCGAACCATATGTGTATCACTTAGATCACAGGTTTGACAGAGGGATAGTAATTATCGTCGTGTTATTAGTCTTCTGCAATAAAGGTATTGCTGTTACGATATCCATATGTACGAAATTCAGAGAATTTTGGACATGTATACTTTAACACCTTTGGCCTTGTCATTTCATATCGTGTAATATTAAAATTAAAGATTAACATACAGTTGTAAAAAAAAACAGGTGTAACCTGTCTATTTTTAGTGTTTACATAGGCCGCCATAGCACAGCAATGGCATACAAAGGTTTCTTGCGGTCAAGCAAATAGCTATTTATAACATAATACTGTTATTTATCTCTACCATTTTTGGACATTAAATCTCAATCAAATGATATTTAATAAGCAATCCCTTTTGGGTCGGAGAAATATTCACGAATTTCATAAATTTCTTTTAATACGATTTCATCGAATTTTTATTGTATACTATTCAAATTTAAAGTTTATTTAGGTGATTATTTGCGACACATCACAGTTGGAATTTTCGAAGAGTGCAGATTATTATTTGATACCAATTTGTAATGTATTTCAAAGAATATTGTTTTCTTAAAAACCAAATATCATTTACATCAAATGTTTATTTGTAATTTAAACGGTATTATGTTATAACAATGAAAAAAAAACCGTGTTCTACGTATAAGGTAAAGAAACTGATTATTTTCGAAACAAAATAGATGACGCTAAAGTAAATCATCATTTTACAATATAAGAACAATATTTAATTAATTTCTGTCAGTTTTAACCCTTTATATTCATACAGTTATAATTGGGTCAAATATATTATCAGCTATTTTCAGTCCTGAAGCCAGTAAAAATGAATTGATAAACTCTTTATAAAATCATTGTTAATTTTGTGATTCGAATACATCGTCATTATATTACTGCAGAGGGCGTTGTATTAAAAGAAATAAATTAGTAATACGTGTCACAGAATATAACAGTATCCATTAAAATGTAAATTTTTTAAAGCAAGACTTTATTAATTGTATTATTAGGGGTTATTAAAATTTTTAATGAAATAAGTAGATAGTTTTATTGTTCAATCTTTATTATATCAATTACTTAATTTTTTTTAGTGAACGGTATAGTTTAATAGATACAATATTTTATTCTATTTCGACAAATAAATTGTAGTAATGTTTTGTTACGGGTACTATTTTACCGGACAATTCGTGTATCCAAATATATCATTCGTCTGAACTATTTAGATATAGGTTATATACACAACTAGGTTTTAAAATCGAGTATTTAATGTATGATTTTACGGGGTACGTGAAATGTTGGTTATTTGTATGTTACATATACATTGCGTCTTTTTAACCATGCGTGGACACTTAGCTGATAACAAAGCACGTAATGTATGCAAAATAAATTAAATTTACAAACTTTTATAGAAACTCAAGTACATATCCCAAAGATTATATGTTCCAATTTGTACAATAGATTCTATTCTTTGCAAGTATTGAAATAAAATAAAATTTTGCAGCTCTATAGCGTATATGTCACAAATACTTAAAGTATTTTAAAACCAGGTTTCTAGCCTTAGTATTTAAAAGTGCCGCGATATTTAGGTTTGCAAGTATAACTCATGCTCATACTTATGCAGCAAATACAAAATGACAGCATAGTTTGAATGAGATGTGAGAAGCGAATCAAAATGTCCATTCAATTCGTTCATCATTTGTAAACGTGAACGCGGATTGTTGAAACATGTCCGCCGTTTGTGTTTTTTGACGTAAATATTGCCCAAAATTTTTGTTGTGTTCGCTAATACGTAGTGGTTTTTAGTGCTGCGATTTAATTTATGATGTGTGTGATCGTGTTGTGATCAGTTCACATGAGGCTGTTATATAAAACTGGTCCGATGGAGTCTCTCAGAAAATGGTTCTACAAACCAAAGGTATGCCGAAATCATCCTGTGATTTGCTAACGTAGCAATTGCTACCGCGGTCACAGCACGTTATTTTTGATACCTACATGTTTTATACATTAAATATGTTTTTTTCTTAACGGTTCACTATAAGTTCAAACTTGAGGCCGATTAGTCATTCTTTGTTGTCATATTTAACTTTCCCAATGTTTCTATTATATATTTGTGCTGCCTGCCATTGTTCCGATTGTTTTTACGGTTCAAATAAAGTAAATCGTTCAGCGTGTAATATTCGTTATTATGATTATTGATAGAGTATTTTGATATCATTTGGACTTCATGAATATTATTTTTAAATTACACAGCTCCTAAAACTTACGCGGCAGAATTTTAATGAATTGTAATCTTAGTCATTTAAATTGCGTAGTTTATTGTTATATAGTTTTTATTTGGACATTTTAATCTGTAAACAGTCGGCAATGTTTATTGTCAAACAGGTTTTACATTAAAGCCTTGATTCTCTAATTTTGTGTATTGATATGTGAATTTCAAAATATAATATTATTTAAGGTTATCAGAATCTTGTGTGTTTTCTCTTAATTTTGGTGAAGGCAAATCACTTTATTAAAGTCAATCACTTTATTATTAATTAAAATTACTGTTAGAAGTCTTCAAGTGAACTTCTTGTAGTTAACAATGAATATGATTGAATAATTATGGGTTGATTAATCATTATTATTTATAATATATTTGTATGTACCAATCGTGAATTATAAAAGTAAAAACAATTTATTTGTCTAAAATCCAGGGAAATTGTTTGTGGAATACATTCATGTTACTTTTACACTTTTTTAAAATCTCAGGCTTATGTAAGCTTTATAAAGTAATATGAAATACTGCTGGTAACACAAGCATATGTAGAAATGGAAAACAAAAAAATAATGTAAATATCTCAATAAGATCATTGGAATATTGGTAATTGAGAATGTTATTAGTTCCAAATGACATGTTAAAAGAATGATAAATGTGGATTCTACTTTGTTATTTCATAACACTGGCTCTCAAATCAAATTAGATCATGACACTTACAAATACAATTATAACTTTTTAGTATAATTATGTTGGAGTTATCTAAAGCTATAATAAACTTCGTATACAAGTTACATTCAAAAGAATACACATGCACATTGTAGAAAATAGTCATGAAGTATTAAAAATACTATTGTTGGCTATGTATATGTCTTCACCAATCAAATAGTTTAATTACTAATATTTTGTAATAAAGGGCTTAACATAATGCACAATTAAAAAATGAATGCAAATTAACAGGGAAGAAATTGTTTAGTTCTTCAGTCAGGAGTACTTTGTTGTATCAGTTATTGTGGTAGTATCTTCCTCCTGCCCTTTTCCCCAGCTATGTGGTGTCACCAGTTATTGTCATAGTATAATCACTAATAATCTTATTGTCACTACAAAATAATTATTGTGTTCCAATTGGTCAAACTGCAAATTTTTCATTTATGTAGTCCATAATGTTACAAGAGAAAGATGCTAAGTCATGTTAAGACAATCATTGTTCTTTTAAATGTAACACTGCAACTTTTCTATACTACGGTTCGGCAGCCGAAATGAGTTTGTGATGGAACCTACTTAGACAGTCTTTACGAACATATATAACACCATCTAATCTATATTAAAACTCCATTCTTGTTTATTATTTTTTTAGGATTTTAGTACAAAGGTCACTTTCACAATTTTATTTAATATTATGCAGTATGAGTATGAGTTGATTTCAAAACATAAGTTTAATAATTAGTGTTAACCTTAATGCTTTAGTGATGAGGTCATGTAACAGCCCAAGAAAATATGAATGAGTATTAAATTAATGTAACCTTATTAAATATTTCCAATAACGACAGTTTTTATGCTAGTGTTTTTAATAACACAGTACTTGTTAATTAAGAAAAAGATTTGTTTATTCAGTTTGAAAGGGTATTCACAAAAAATAAGTTCTGTAAACAATCAAGATTAAAACTAAGCTGCTTTTTAAAATAATTTTATAATAATTGCAGATATTACAAATAGGTGGTCCCACACAATGGACCTGTAATTCCCACCAACTCGCATTGGGCTAGTATGATAGGAAATGGCTGAAATCCCCCCATAAGAACGTCTAAAAACAACAGCTCCTGGTGCTCTACAATTCAGGCAGCACAGGACTGATTGATTTGGATATTCTCCTCCAGGAGCAGACCCATGTTCAGCAATTGATGTCTATCTGCATACGATGATAATGATATTTATGGATCAATCTTAGCTGTTGTTAATTTTTTTAAAAACAATTCTGTTGGCATATCTAAATTTTATGGGTTTTACACTTTACCATCATCAACATACATAAACTGTTTCCTTGTTAAATTCACGAAGTGTCTTGTAATATAATAAAGTTTTCTCTGGTCTAGGGCTGTGTTGTGTAGTATGTATAGGAGTAGTGTCACCTAATCTGTCTGGCTAGCCTACGACCCTGATATTGTAATCTTACTTACATAACACCACTGTTAGTAACATATGATTAGGTCTCATCATTACTACTTAACACTATGTTAAAATAAAGATGAGTATTAGGTCATAGTATTAAAAATTAAATACATCATAAAAATATCCTTATGAGTTAGTTATTATTAATTTTCTGCATATTTTAGAACTACACTGAATTGCGATGGCTCAAAAATTGTTTGCATTGTATCATGTGAGACTAATAATCATCTGATAATTACAAGTTAGACAATAATCGTAAACACAGAAATAAATAGTATTGAAATAAAATAAGCTTTTTTATCATGTTAAGGGTATAAACTGCTGAATGCTCGCAAGCAGTGCAAGATCAATTATTGTAGGGTTTTTTGGTGGAGGATTAGTTCTGTTACTTTATTAATAGATTTTCATATATCTTTCTTCATGCCTACATTTTCTTTATGTAGAAATAAATTATTATATTAGTCTTTGATCATCCAAAATTACATAGATTACTGAGGTAGGATTGAACTCTTTCTGGACAATTTGTAATTATGTTTGTGATTCCATTATGTTCAGAAGAAATCATTTTTGCATTCTTCATTCTGTTTATGTAATGCCATTAGTATATAGAGGTGTGATTCTTTAGGTAACTATCATAATTTCTAGGTTGTTCTATAGTTCTATAATAACCATAATTTTTTTTTATTTGACTCCGCGACAATCCGACTGTAACGTTCACCTGATGGTAAGTAACATGTCTGCCCATAACAACGTGGCGCTAGTTAAGATGATATATACAGCACGTACCACGTCGTGCTTATCTTAAGATATATGATGTTATGTTCCTCATTAACCCAGTAATTTCACTTTCAATGACCTTCAAACCTGAACACAGAAATGTTTGTACACCATAACGGTGTCTGGGGGAAGAGACACCACCAGGCTTCTTCCCAGAAACAAGGCATCTTTAAAGAAGCCTTCGTCCCCCATCTCCGATAAAAACAGTGTTTCGTCTTGTATTAAGGTTATGATTAACCTAACAATGTCATTTTAATGCTTCATCGGTTCTGGTAGTCCTCTATCTGTTTCCGGTCTGCAGCTGTTGCCTATTTCCATCTCGCTCGACCACTTTCACTTTTTTACCGCTTTCCCAATAGCTAGTGAAACTCGGCCGCTTTGCCAAATGTTCGCGAATGCTGTCAACGATTCAATAATTGCAGTCGTTAGTGATTTCATCTTTTTTCTTTTTACATCTAATTTTAGTTAAAAAATTACGTCTGATGACTAACACCGATTCACATTCTTTAGGAAAACAATGATAATTACATATAAGTGTAATGTTTTAGGTATTCAATTCCTATTTAATATATACTGGCATGACTCATGTTACGCTTTAAATACTTACAAACAAATCGAGTTGGTATCGGTTTTGTACAGAGTAATTAACACTTGAAATTCTAGCTCCCATACGATCATAGATACTTTAAATTTTTATTTATGTATTATTATCAATACTTCACATGGCAACTTCTGATTATAGACGTCGGGAAACAATTTGCGATCAGGCGTCATTAAATGATGTGCAATTTATATTGCATTAATAACATCCTGAACCTTTTCATCGTTAAACCATCCGAGACTTACATGTGTAAAACTACAATCATGTATTCGAAATAAATAAAAGTGACAAAAAACTATTTTAATCCTCCCTCTGCTGGGATTCTGGGCCTTCTGCCGTAATGAGAGTCAAGGCAACGTGGCAACGAAAGGTGTTGTGGTTGAAACTTGCTTTATTTATGATGCTTACTTCACTTTAACCTCAAGTTCAGTGAGAATCGAAACCAAATCAAACCTACAAACTGGACTATCAAACATATAAAGTTTTTACTTAAATGATAAAAATCTTTATTATATTATTTTACATTGCTTAAAAAATTAAGTTTCAAGTAAGGGAAGGTAATAAAAGATTCGTATATTTAACAAGCTAACGATGTCATACTATTGTATGAGCGAATACCGAAAAATAAGTAAAAGCGAAACTTTAAGAACATATTAGATATAATTATCAGTTCCTGTTTAGTATGACTTGTTAATTTATTGTCGTTATGTGGTTTGTCTTAGTTATGTTATGATAATAAAATCTAATACGGTTTGATTGATGGTAGGGTTCACCTATGTGGGGCAATGGCGTCACACTGTTATAACCAATACAGTAGACAATCTGTACCAGTTTACATAGTCACTTGGTTCACTATCTAGTACATAATGAATAGTAATGGTATTATGTAGTTAAGATATCGTTGTTTATAATACTCGACGTGGAAACGTACAGCGCCGACGATTGTAGTCGAAGATGTTTTTAAAGTTTTACGACATCGCTATATCATTGTATAACATTTAATGTAAAATTAGATTATACACAATAACAATAATTTTATACCTAATGATATAAATATTACAAAATATTTCTTAATGAAGTTGATAGTTTATCTTTTACGTTATTTATTGCACACAAAAGCTTAAAACGTAGTTACTTAATAAAGATAAGTGACATTTGTAAACAACATATCAGATTTTGTTAATGTTAGTATATTATCTAACCAATTTTTTTTTATAAAGGACCGACCAAGCGAGATGTTCTTCACCTGATGGTAAATGATACGCCTGCTCATAACGATTATATATAGCATCACATTGTGATCGTCGCCTTCAGACAAGATGTCGAGTCTCGTTACCCCAGTACTTTCACTAGCTACAACGCCTTAAAATGCGAAAGTAGTATGTTGTGTACACTACTGTTTGGAGGCAGAAATAGGTGATGTGGTGGTATCGACCTAAACGGTAATTATACGGATAATAATTTTAATGATTGGTCAAACCGCAGAGAGCTCTAATATATTCTCTGTGGATTCAACTCCATATCGCGTTAACCCTCCACGCTTATGCGAATAAGGAAGTAAGCCAACTGTTGAGTACTAACCTGTCATGATAAGAATGCTGATCTTACCAAGACTGAAGAGTACGTGCCATGCTGAATTGATAATGACACGTACGTCTCTTATTAATTATATGACAGTAATGAAATTGTTTTTATAAAAATTCTTACAGGCATATAACAATAATTTTTCGTTATAAATGAAATTGAGAATAAGGGTGTGTTAGTTCTCACGCGAAAGAAGTAAATTTTTTTTATCTGGATAATTTTTAAGGGAATGGGATGAATATATTATGAAGACGGGGTAAACAGAGAGAAGCAGCGATTAATCGACTATTTTTTTATTGATTGAATTTGGAAAGATCGAAAGAGATGGAGGTAAATTGTGAGCAATGAAAGTACCATTTCAGTAAAGATCGGAATTGTTCTCTTCAAATTAAAATTACAGTAATCCCTTATAACACAGTAGATTGGTTCCGCGTTATAGGAGTATTCTCGCATAATGCAAAAACAATGTGAAAAGCGTGAATTTAATTATGAACTGTACAAATCATTATAAATTTCATAGTACAGATATATAACGTGTGTAATCCCTGCATTGTATTGGGAATACCCGTGTTATTCGAGGGACTGAAATCGCGTAATAAGAGGCGTTACTGCAATTTACAATTAACCTATTTTTACAAAAGCCGGGTTTATTTGTCCTCGTGCGGCAGTAAAGTAGTGGAAACCATAGCATTAAGAAGAGGCGTAGGATAGAGAAAGGACATATAAACGTTTTTTTTCATTCTCTTACAGCCGTTTCGTAAAATCCAATTCGCACAGACCCAAAAAAGGTTCATTTCAAAAATAAAATTTCAACAGAAATTTACAAGTACAGAATCAACGTTTTTTATTGGTTCACTCTTAGTTTTCTATATTTTTAAAATTTGGATCACATCACAATTTGATAAAAAATTCTTGCATTCTGTTGAGGGAAGGTACTTTGTCTTCGGCAGACTACCGTCATTGGCTTCCTGATGAAAAAAAACTTTTTTGCGATAATGTTTTCAAAGAAACCGAAATATCAATTGTGAAGACACTGCATTCAATCATTCACTGGTGGTAAGTTGTCTGTGTAAGTACCACCGCTGCGTCTATTACTACCGGCAAATAAGTAGTGTGCAAACATTACTGTGTTCCAGTTTGATAGGTTTTATAGCTAGTAAAATAATTGTGGTAACGAGACAACATCTTATGTCTCAAAGCGACGAGCACATTCTGGTGTTGTGTATATCATTCTAACTAGCGTCACATTGTTATGAATAGGCCGCATCAGATGATTGTCTCGCTTGTTTACTAATATTACATTCAGTACCTTAATTTTTTCGTGTTGTCGATTTATTACTATGGTAATTGTTACAGATATGAACACAACGAAATCCTTGATGTGAAACGTATATTTAAACTAAAAAATAAATTTATTATGGTCTAATTTGTATAAATCCGATGGTAGGAAGTCTCATACTCCATTTATAATGAACATTAAAACAACATTGACCTTGAAAAGGTAAAAGCTACGAACACAAAGACAAATCGATTATAGCGTTACTAAACAAGCAATAAACGTCTTTATAGTCATTGTAATCGTTTCACAAGTTATAATATTCGCTTGTGGTCACGATGGTGGGTTATTAAAACTGTGGCAACTGTTAAGTGCTAGAATTGTTGGTTGCATTTAATCTTGCCACTCGCACAATTATGTCGCGTACGCATTCGTAGCTATTGTGATATCACACTTCGATACAATTGCTTCAATAAACACTTGTCATACTGTGAATATCAACCCACGTTACACCGTTGTCAATCGCACTGTATATATCTTAATTTAGTTCACGTTATATTTCATTAATGTACAAATAAAGCCGACCCCATCATCATATGAGATAACGGCTAGGAAGAGAGCGAGAGAGAAATACAAGTAAAGATTAGTTTTTATCAATTTATATTCACCAAGGTATGGCATAAAAAGCAGTATGTTTTTATGCCAAACCTTGGTGAATATTTGGCTTATATATGGAGTGACTTAATCTCACGTGATACGTGTAACTATATATATTTCACTGGTGGTTAGGTCTCTGTTGCCCGAGACCGTCTAGGTAGGTAACCACCATAGCTCCTATTTCTGCCGACAAACTGTGCAAACATAATTGTGTTCCCGTTTGGAACAGTTTGTCTCAAGCCGACGAGCATATTGTGCTGCTGTGTATATCATCCTAACTAGCGCTACGTTATTATGTGTAGGCGTATCGCTTAACGAATAACCTTTGTTTTTTCGGCGAGGAATTCTTCGAAAAGATACTCTGTCTTCTGGGTTGAAGTCACAGTTATGTGGATATTTTTACCCATGTTAAAATCCCCTCGGTGGTCATCTTCAGTTATTGGAGAAGTTGGGGCATCTCTGATGGGTACACAACCGTGGCTTCTTTAAACCTATGTCGTGAGACCCCGTCCCAGAGTCCGTTTTATGCAGTCCCTATCACCCTCGCGAGTACTACTCCAATAGCAGAACACGTGCAGCCGTTCTCTTCCTCGCACCTGAAGCATAACCTATATTTGTAAGCGTGTTATAAGTTTTTTTTACTTTACTAAACCGAGAAATATCTTTGTTTACAAATTTACAAATAAAAAAGAAACAATAGTCACGTTGTTTATATACAGAGTATACGTTTATCTACACGTTGTATAGACAGAAGCATACATTATGAACAAAGACAAAGAAACATAAAATTTATATAAAAATTGGTAATCGTATAAATTTCTTGTTTGAACAAAGGTTTTCCTTGAACAAGTCCGATTTTGGTAAAGAGAAACAAGTAAGGTAGCCTGAATAATTGTAATCTTAAAGTTACACAAGACGCGAATATCTTTCTATCTTTTCATATATATTATCATGAGGTGCTAGTCGGGATGTTTACACAACATGTCATTGCAGTTTTTGACTCATGATATTAGAATTTACCCTGCCCTTTACATTGGAACTTAGTATAACACCACTTTATGACAGAGACGTTTTATTATTCGCAATAGTAATTTTGTTCATGCATTACTTATTTTAATAGACTGAGCGAGCCGTTTAAATATTTTTAATCATGATTTTAATACCTCTGATAGATTTCTAATAATCTTATTTGTTTTCTATATCATTTTTTCTGAATTTATGCAAGAGTGCAGCAAGCCGGTTCGGACTAAACGTTAATAAAAAAATTATGTTTTATTTGTTTATTTAAATTGAAAATAAAAGTATTCATAAGCAAATTTATTTAACAGGACATTAGATAAATGAGTCGTCATAATCATCATTAGCACATACAGCAATACTCACTGCCGTACCTAACATAGGCGTCCTAAGATTTCCACACTGATATTTCCTGTGCCGCGCGCATCTAGTGGTTTCCCTCCAGCTTCACTAGACAGTCAGTTCATCTTGTGGAGAAAAATAATAATAAACACATAAATAATTGTATGATTGTGCGAGTCGCATGCTATGGGTGAGATTAAATGACATGTTGTCAATAAACAGGTTAAAAGTTTTTTATTCTCACAATTGACTACGGGTAGCCGTTATTGTTCATAGTACACATGTATATCATTCATAAATTCCGTGCAAGTCTTTGATATACAAGTACAGTCTACAACATAAATGGTGGGTAGCTAGGTCTGTTTTGCTAGAGACCTTCTAGGTAGGTAATATTATAGTATTCCGGTTTGAAGATCGCTGTAACTATTGAAATTATTGGGGCAACGAGACTTTAGCATCTCGAGTCTCACGGCGACGAGCTCATTGTGGTGTTGTGTATATCGTCTTAACTAGCGCCACGTTGTTATGGACAGATGTATTAAATACCATCAGGTGAAGGTATCGTACATCATTTGCCTTCATAGTATAAAAAAATAAACTTACTATTATTTCTGATAGTTGTATACGGGTGTTTCAATTAAATACTTAAATAATTGTTCCGTTGACATTAGATATTAGTTTTTATATTGATCTTTAGTTTTCCTCTTTCACCCAAAGTCGTAGTAACCAGTTTAATAACATGGTGCTTTTACCAATGATATCAGTGGAATTGTATTCCAATGTTATTTTTTCCTTGTAAGAAGTTGTCCAAATTCCGGAAAAAATGGTAATCTGTTGGGGGCAAGATCCGGGGAGTACGGTGGACGTCGCAGACATTCCAATTGTAGCTCATCTAACTTAGTGGTTGTTTGTTGTGCAGTGTGGTCTTGCGTTGTCGTGAAGCAGCAGTGCCCTAGAGCGATTGACTAATCTCGGTTGTTTAGCAGCTAGTTCTTCCTTCATGGTTTGCAGTTGCTGATAATAGATATCTGCCGTAATCGTTTGGCCAGATTTTAGAAAGCTGTAGTGAACGACACTGGCGCTAGTCCAGCAAACACAAGTAACTTTTTCTGAGTCAATTTTTTATAGAGTTTAGAGAGTTTAGAGCAGGATTTGGCTTGGTCTCCAGGGTTAAGCCATTGCGACGAGCGCTTCTGATTATCGTACAGTATCTACTTTTCATCACAAGTAATGTTTCAATTGAGCAAAGTAACACAGCAGTCGACTCGTGTTTGCAAGTTCGATTCACTCAATCCATGAGATACCCATCGTTCAAGTATTTTACTTTCCCGATTTGCTTCAAGTGGATTAATACAGTTTTGTCATTTATCCCGAAGCCTGCAGCTATTTCTGAAGCGCTTTGTGATGGAGCTGCTTCCACATAGCCTTTAATTCTTCATTTTCCACTTTGGTCTTCAGCCGTCTACGGGGTTGGTTCTGAAGGTTGAAATTTCCAGAACGAAAACGTTGAAACCAAAAACTTACCTTGCTTTCTTTTGCTACACTCGCGCCGTACACATCATTAATCCTTCGAGTTGTTTCTGCAGCACTGGTGCCACGGTAGAACTTGTACTCGTAAATATACCGATATTTCATGTTTTCCATTGAGCGGTAATAAGCGATGCCAAAGAAAAAATTATGACGAAAAAACGAATACCTATTTTCAAAACTTAAATTTACCAGCTAAATGAATTTATAAATCTGAATTTGAAATTCTTAACCAAAGAGGAGATATTACAGATCATAGTGGTAAGTACGACAAAACGCTAATTTCATATGTAAGGACCTAATATTAAAAAATTTAATATGAATCTATAGCGCAACCCTACCGGATACCGTTTTATGCTTACGGTCTCGCAGTAACAGAATCCGAGATAGTTGGCTGCTAGTCATACACGCGCGTTCCATATAACTTGATAAGATAATGTCTTCTCAGAAAAATTCGCTGCTAAAGTATTCACATTTACTTTCACGTAGTCAGCAGTCGTTATTGCTTCCTCGGTGGGTATCGTTTATGATTATGACATTAGTTTGATTGGTAAAATTGATTGTGACAGTTTTTTTTTGGGTCAACATTTGATAACATACATATACATCGTATCTACAATCTGCGGTCGTTGTAGTTACGTTATGTTAAAATTTAATCTATTTGTCATAATATGAAAAAAGGGAATATTTCAAAGTATGTTTATTATTGTATACTTTATCATATCAGCATATAAATAAAAACAAAGGTCACAATAAAAAACATAAAATTTTATATTTTTTGTGTATATTGCCTATAAGATGATATGTAGATAGTTTTAGTAACCTTGACGACAAAGGTATTATTATTCCCTTTGTCACAGTGTTTTTATATTAGCCGTAATAAAAAGACGAATAGGACATTTACTTGATAGTAAGTGATGCTTCTGTCTATAACAATGTAGCACTGGTTAAGATAATAACTATGGACCACAATGTGCTCGTCATGTTGAGACGTGAGATACAAGCTACAACCCTCGTCAATACGGAATACAGTAATGTATGGAACTACTGTTTGGCGATGGTATTCCTACATGGACAGGTACATCTGCTAACAGACCTACCACCATTAAAGGTGACACATCAATGATAATTAATATACCATTACCGCTAAAGAGGTAAAGGTGGAAGAAAGGGTAGGTTTAATAAATGTAAACGTTTGAAAGTTAATAAGGTCATATTTATTATTACGGTTTTTTTAATTTATTAAGTTGTTTTTATACTATCTTACTTTGGAGAGGATATAATTAAATTTTTAAATTCTTGTTCTATCTTTATTCTATCATCTTTAACCGATGATAAAGAAAATCAGTCCGACGTAGACATTTGTTTAAAACGAGGAATTATTTTGGTACCTGTAACTATCTTTCATTCCATTTTGATTTTTATTTCCAGTTCATGTTTTTTTTTAAAACCAGCAGATTTATTTTACTTTGCATGTAAACTAAGAATCTAATAAGAATAACTAGGAAAATAAGTTCTCTTTTCTTGTTCACCTACCCTTATCTCTCCCCCTATAGCACTATCCATATCTTCAACTCTTCTTCATCCAATATTTTTTCACGTTTCTCCTCCCCTTTTTACATACTTCTTTATCTACATATATATGTATATATGTAATTTTTATGTTTTAGTTTAATTTTATTTTTAGTTTCTTTTCTTCTTTTTTATTATTTTACGCTCGCGGATACCAAATTCCTGAGTCCGATGAAGCCGCAATGATTTTAAATAAAACTGCGGCGCAAACATAACAAAAAAAATCCTTTTGTTTCGGCTAAAGCGATTTCGATATATAATAGAGAAATACATATGTATAATAGATTACCCGCTACAAAAACAACAGTTTTTTGTTTTGAGATAAGTTATATATATATATATTTACATAAATGAATTAAGCAAAAATCTGTTGTTTTGATCAAACAAGGAGACACTTAATTTTTTTTATCCGTATAGATAACGTAAAAACAGCATATATCCGAGTGCGTATTTAATGATTTGTTTTGTATGTGGGCGGTTAATTGTGTAATTTTATAATGTGTGTAATGTATGAATGAATAAGCACGGGAATCGGTATAAAAAAATAAATGTGAGGAACGTAAAATACTCTCGTTGATAAAGTGATCAACTCGTGTTTCACGTCACTCTAGTGTGTTAGCTCGGATAAGTAAAATAGTTTAAATATATTGACTAGCATAAATATCTCTATTGTATCTGTGTATTTGTTACGTTAGTGCCTACATAGAAGGTCTCTGACAAAAGAGGTTTACCACCAGAATGTGATGATCAATTTATATCATAGTCTTTGATTATTTACATTCACAAAACAAATTCTTACTATTTTGTAGGTATGTGTAAAAATATTTTAATTCCCTAATATATTCTTTACATTTATTCTATGTCTATCAGAGTAACGAGAAGTTCTGTTATTTTTATTACTTGATACTTTATACATTGCTTTCTCGTAATATAATATCTAGTTGTAATATTCTGCGGTTGTCAAAGGCCTTAACCAGATATCACCCGTATTGTATGGCAATTGGCCTGAATTTTGTTCATTCAATAAGACTCCATTTATGTATGCGAACTTACTTCTACTTGAACACTCAAGTATTATATGTGCTTTCTTAGGAATTTAATAGGTCTTGGCTCCGACTCAATTGATGTGAATAAAAACACATGTAGGTATTAATAAACTGATACTGTTAGCTGTAGAATTAGTGGTAGTATTTTACTGGTGGTAAGTCTTCGTTGCCGGAACCGTCGAGGTACCAGGGCAGCTCTTATTTCTGCCGCCAAATTGTACTGTGCAAATAGTATTTGGTTGAGGTTTGATAGGCATCGTCGCTGGTGAAATTAATGAGGTAACGAGATTTAACATCTTAGGTCCTAAGGCGACAAGCACGTGCGTTTGTATCATTCAAAAGCCATTTTGTTATCGGCTAGCGTGTCGCCTACTCTTGCTGGTCTCGTCTGTTCGGCAAACATTTCGAACATTTAAAAATATCTTGCGGAATATCTCATATTCTCATTAGCCTGTTACATAAGTAAAAAAATATCAAATCAAAGGTATATTTAAATTGATATCTTCTTATTCATATGCAGCTTAAGTGTATGTCAGTTTGTCGCCGATAGCTTATTGGTTTGTTGCGCAACAGTGAAATGCCAGCCAATGGAGTGAAGTTGTCACGGAATTAAATTAGTCCATATAAACTGATACTATGCATGCAATTATCATTGTTAAAGTCAAATTCCATAACAATTAAACATTAATAATAATTCGATTTTAATGTAAAACGGTTGATTATGTAAACGCATACTCCACAACAATTAGTAATAATTATAAGATTGTTTATAAACCAAATATTCACTGATTTACTTCAAAAGGGAGTCCTCGGTGCCTGCCCTCTGTAATTCAATTTGAATTAGCGGACACCTTCGCAGATATTCTTAATCACAATTCATAATATCTAGAACAGCAGTTAATTCTGTTGACTGCCGGGCTTTTACTAGTAAAATATAATAGTACAAGCAAGTAGTTTACGATTCATATTTTTTTAATTATTTAGGTTAATATTTGCATGATACACGAATATAGGCGCTCAAGATAAATATTTATATTGCGATATATTTACAGTGACGAAGTGGCAAATGTTTATCACACACAGCACTAGGTCTATCATGATATCTGTGCTGCATAACAATGTTAATATAATAACAGTCTGCTAGTTGGAATTCAAGCCGCAGCTTACTAAGAATGCGAGCCATATCTGCATAGATCCAATGCGGGTAGACAAAGGAATATCAATATCTTACCAATGCCCTTATGAAAATTATCCATTCCCGCATGCAAATCAAAATGTCCTCGATTGTCTGGATTTCATTCCGGATATGTGTTTTCAAGCGTAATTGATTTGAAATAATAATGGATGTAGATAGTGGTAAACGTGTCTGGTAATTAAGTAAGTGATAAGGAAAAACAAGTAATGTTTATACAAACAGAATTTTGTACAATGATTACTTGAAATTTAGTACATTGAGTAGTAATACAGTAGTTTCAAATGTTTAGTAGAAGAATAAGTAATAGTTATGTCTCTTATTTCAGCCTCCCAACAATAGTGTTGCAAACATTACGGTGTCCCGGGTTGAAGGGCGCTGTAACTAGTTAAATTACTTGCGTAAAGGGACAACATCATATGTATAGAGGCGACGTGCACATTGTGGTGCTGTGGACATCATCCTAACTAGACGCCACCTTGTTATGGTCCGGGCTTATTATATACCATCCGATGAACATCTCGCTCGTGTCGTCGCTTCGTAGAAAAAAAAACAAAGAAAAGTTGAATAAGGTTATTAATGAACTGGAAAATGAAAACGAAAATTATTGAAAACAGGAATGTACTTACAAGCCGTGAATAATAATCAAAAAAATAATGGTGGAGTTTAGACCTCTGTCATACTCATTCAATCTGACTACTCTCAAAGATCTTTATAAGTATTTTTAAGTCTCGTGCTTCATACGTGATTATGGCCCACGTGCGCTAATCTAATTGCGAACTAATTGGGTACAAGTCTTTAAATAGAGATACTAAAAAGATCAGAGCTCAACAGTTTCTGTTAGTGATTTCTGTGACTCAAAGAGATGTCGCGTATATGGCTCGTTGAAATGAAACACGATATCTTCGCTGTCGCTGTGCTGAAATGGACTAATTAAAATTAGTTATGCGACAATGTTCCTTGACTAAGTGCATCATAGACGTTACAAGTTGCAGACTACTGGTGGTAGGTTTCTGTTGCCGGAGACCGTCCAGATAGTTACCACCGCAGCTTCTATTTCTGCCTACAAACGCTACGTTCTTATGGGCAGACGTCTCACCATCAAGTGCACATCTCGCTCGCAACATACAAAGGGGCTTACATTGGATCCCAATTTCATGTGGTCTTAAGTGACAATCAGACCGTGTATTGTAAAGTGCTCGTCCAGAATACACTGGCACTTAAATGATGATGACTCGAACACAACAAATACTGTTATTGCAGTAAAAAAAATATTAGTAACATGAACAAAACTTTCAGGTGTATTATTGCTGATTTTAATATTTATTTATTCTTTTTTTTTTAATTTAACAAAGACGAGTCCGGCGGGACGATAACCTGATGGTAAATGATCCGGCTTTTTTTTTTGTTGTAAGGGAATTCTTCTAAAAAGTTACGTTGGTACTGGGGGAAACACGAGGTTATATGAAATTTTTACGCACTAAAATCCTCTCGGTGGTCATATTTTTATTGCATTGCGGGAGGCCCCGGGATCTCCTATGGAAATGACTATGGAATGATTTCAAATTACTAGGAAATGTTATGATGTGAAGTAAACAACTATTGACACGTTAGCAATTTAATTTATATCAAGTTGGGGGAATGATATGTTATAAAAACCCCCATTAGGATTCATCATCGCAGATTAAGTGATAAGAAATCTGAGAGATTGAGAAAGAAACTTGGATGTGGTCGTTACAATTATACAAGTAACTAATACTAAAGTAATAGATTTATGAGTAAAATAAGACTTAATTATATTTTAATGTCTGTAAGTTACGTCTGATCGGAATAGGTAGATACTTTATAGATACTATCATTTACAGGGTCTGATGAATCTGATAATGAATGAACACTGGTCTCTGATTACTCTGCACCCAAGCAGTGAATAAAACAGACGATATGATGTTATTGCCGGATACTGCTTATTGGGTGCAATCAAGACATACGTTTGGTGATTTGAAATCTGGGGAAACAGATAGGGGAATATTATAGTAAAGGCTATATATTTGAAAAGAACTAGATCTTCAATACGACTATCAGTCTATTGTCGCGATAGTAACGTATTATGTCCAATATGTTTGTTATTCTATTGACATTTTATTAAGTTAGCGAAATAGGTAACTTAGCATGTCGCGGTTGCCTGTTTATGTGTATCTCGAGCTCTATATACAGTTGCAATGGGATTAATGCGGACGGATGTAGAATGTTTATTTTACTAAATAATACAGATTTGTTTATATCATCAATATCGAAAGACAAGGTTAGAATTATACTTTCTATGGAAGTAATTAGTAACGTTAACTGAGAATTTATTTCCAACTTATCATTGTTATTCGCGAGGTTTTCAAAGGCCTTATCGATGTTATTTACATTTTCATTCAGGCGATTTTCGTTTTCTCTGACTTCGACATTGTACTATTGAAATTTGAGATGGTGGGTTTGATCGCATGTATATAATCGCGCATTATTGTTGCTGTTTTTTCATCCGACTGTACTTTGTTTATGGCGTTAGTGAATTTGTACACGTCGTCCGTGTTTAGAGTGCCGAAGGAGATTTTTAATATGGAACCGCCGCGTATATCAGACCGTAGTTTAGACCTTTTGCTTTGTTTAACTTGCACTAGATATGATATAGAAGAAAATTTCTTTATATTATTTTCGTGTTGTACTTTCAACGCATTTAAGGCATTAGTACAAGTCAGCTTTTACTTTAGAAGATTAAATAGCATTACAATATTTTTCAAATTTTTAAAGTAAAAATTTAACATTTTGTATATGGAGAAGTATATGGTTAAGATCGATGTAAGTAACTACATTCCAGTGATCGTTAATGAATTTAACATCTTGTAGTTGGTCAAAATATAGACCAGGACTATTTATTATTTGTGTGACGAACTGGTTCCATATGCCGGTGTTGCAAATCTGTAACAATGGACACCTAAAGAGTTGGAATTAATTGGATACGATTATTATTTATTGTCCAAGACTGGATCGCTGGTTTGAGTTCGTCGTAATGATGACGGACGTGGTTTCCGTTTGTTTTTATGACTTTGTAAGGGCCTTTCCACACGGGTAATGTGCTTTATTTTGTTCATGATGGCACGAACGTATGCTATGTCGCCGATATTATACGTTACAGGACGAGAATGCGTGTCATGGTACTGTTTTGAACGTTCTTTAGAACGTTGAATATTTTGCAGTGCTTTCTGTCGACTTTAATACAGACTATGATTAAGCGCGCGAACATAGTCTGTATATGTAGTACTTTCGAGAGTGTCAATGGACTTAGGTATGTAAGGTTTATAACCGAACACAAGTTCAAACGCTGAGTAGTCGAATGATCGTTTGAATTACATGCAAGCTTTGTAGTATTTATATATAGATCCCATGTATAGGAATTATCATCATAAAACGTAGGTATTCTTTAAAAGTAGAATAGTTTCTTTCTAACGCACCGTAAGTTTGTGGATGATACGATGAAATAAAAATATATTTAATTCCAAGTAGCTTCTCTAATTGTTTAAATACATCTGAACAAAAATTAGCGCCTTGATCCATTACAATAGATTTCAGTATTCCTAAATGTGAGATAAAATGGTCAAGACGTTGAGCTGTGTCTGAGCGGACCATGTTAACATTGGATAAGCTTGAGAGTATTTTGTTAGGTCGTCTTGAAGCGTTAGAATAAATCTATATTTCTCGATTCTGGTTTCGGGAAGGGGACCTACGAGATCTAAATAAAGTTTCTCGTTCGGTCCAGTGACTGTTGAGGTTATAATTATAGAAGCTTAGTTAGAATGAAGAAATGGTTTGTTAACTTGACACGTTTTGCAGCTTTTTTACGTAATTTTCTATGTATTGACGCATATTTTTCCATCAGAACTGAGATTTTAATCTCTCATACATGCGAGAGATATATCGCGGTGTCCTGGTGAGGGAGAGTCGTGATTGTCTCTTAGTATACGAGGGACTTCAATGGGAGTAGGTAATACTATATTATTATGACATATGTGTACATTTACTCCTGTTTAATCGAAAATGAAATTTCACATATTATATATTTTAGTAAATGATATTTTATTAAATGGACATTGAAAGTCAGATATAGCAAACTATTTTTCTTCCGAATACCACGTCGTGATCGAATGACGTTAGTCTCTAAGCATATTAAAAATATTTTTATATGACACTTGGTCATAATGATGTACGCGTAAAAATAAATGTGTAAATATGTGATTTTTCATTTGAAGTAATTTGAAAGGAATATAATTCTCGCTCAAAATTTCATACATCGGGCAAATTGTTATCAAATTTTGACAATCGCAATATTTCAGTACAATACGAGATGGAGTCATCTAAATCTATAGGAGATGGATACGCTATCATTTTACATTTAATTTTAAGTAATGATTCATTATGTTTTGGTATTACCGTGTCGTAAAATGTGCTCACTTGTTGACTTATTTGTAAATATTTTTCCTACGTTTCAGAGGTAGGAATCATGATCGGATCGACGGTAAGGACTGGATTACGTGATAAGGATTCCGCGTTACAATTTGTCTCCTTTTCTATGAATAATTTCATAACCATAGTCTTTAAGACGCCAAGGGATCAGCCTAAAATTAGGGTTTTTGCAATTGAACAACCACTGTAATGGCTTATGGTCTGTTATTATTTGAAACTTAGGGCCATATAAATAAGGTCGAAAGGTTTTTGTGCCGAATATAATAGCAAGACATTTCTTTTCAATAGTGGAATAATTGCTCTTAGGCTTATTGAGCGTGCGAGATGCGTATGCGATCGGAGAATCTTTGTTTGTTTCTTCTTGTGAAAGAATAGTGGATATCGTGTAATTTGACGCGTAGGTCGTTAATAAAAACGGCTTGGTGAAGTCAGGATATTACAAAATCGGTGCAGTGGTTATTTTATTTTTTTAAGGTTTCAAACGCTGTTTATTATGCGGTTAACGATACGAATTTGGCATCCTTTTCTAAAAGGCTTGTCAATGTTTTAGTTATATGGGAAAAGTTGTGTACCTACAAGTCCTAAAAATGACTTAATATCATGAGGACTTACGGGAACTGGAAATTTTTTTACAAATTCTACTTTCTTTGGATCGGGTTTTTCTCCTTGATCGGATATTATATGGCCTAAATATTGTATTCCTTTGCACATAAAGTCACTTTTATCTAGTTGTTATTTTAAAATATGTCTACATAGTTTTTAGAACACTAATCGTAATTTTGTCAAATATGAAGATAAGTCATGGCGCGAAATCAATAATATCATTTAAGTATGTAAACCCTGTAGTCCCGATAGTACAATATTCATGAGCTTTTTGGAAGGTGGATGCTAAATTTTTAAGTCCAAAGGTATTCTATTAAATTGATAGTGATCAGGTTGTCCAGAGACGCCTGGAACGCTGAAGGCGGTTTTTCAGCGTCCTAATCTTTTGTACAGACTTGATGAAATGATGATACTAAGTCTAAGAGTTGTAAAATATTTACTGTGACCTAACTGGTCTAATATATCAGTTGTGTTAGGTATAGGATAAACATCTCCCACAATAGTGATTTTGATAATCGATCACGATGCGCCCCTTAGGTTTTCCTGAAGCGTCGCGTTTTTTTTGGCACAACCCATATGGGGGCAGAGCAGCGAGAGACGGACGAGCTTATTATACCTCGATGTAACATATTCTTTATTTGCTTACTAACCTCTTCTTTATGACATTCGAGAAAACGGTAACTTTCACATGGATCGGAGTTTCAGATTTAGTGCAGATTTCGTGTTGAATTGTTTTAGTAGTGGTTAACTGATCTTCTAGGAAGAACATATCATTACATACAGAGCAACTCTTCTTCTTTATTTAGATAGAGCTACAACTTAAAGCGTGTTATCATGACTCGAGTCGGGCAGAACAGTTTGAAAACAGGGAAACATTTCATCCACACAGTTCAAAGACATCTTGATTATAGATGGACCCTGTTCTAAAATAATTGAAACTGATTCTAGCGTTAACTTAATAGGATTTAGTATAACTTTACATTCTGAAGTATTTAGAACAGAAACATTAATTTTATTGTTTGGTTTAACAGTAGTGAGACATTTAGAGAAATAGAGATAAGGGTATTCTTTAAGTTTTGTTACTAAATTTAACCCTTCTCCTAATTCTGGATTTGTGACCGAACATTCGATCATAACTTCACTACGACTTGGTATTACGTAAATTGGTTCGGTTTTTAATTCGTTATATGGTGTTGAGCTGAGGTAATTCTAGTTACAATTTCGTATACGATATAGAAACTTTATGAGTTGATAAGAAATTCGTACCGATTATACCGTCATAGTTGAGATTAACATTGTTAACGATTGAAAATTAAAAGAGAAATCCTTTCTTTCGTATCTGCGTAAGAGCCTATATCGTTTATACCTTTAAATTTTACGATATTGTTATTCTAGGTCAGGAATTTTCGGCAAACTAGATTCTTTTACAAGACAAATAGCCTGTGTCGATTAAAAATTTTAATGGTTTAATGGAATGAGACGTGTGGACTTCGATGAATGGTAATGACGTTTTATTATTTTGAGATATATCATAAATCATTGAGTATTCTTCAGGAATGTTTAAAAATTGATTTACAACGTCTTGTGATCTAGTTGCTACGGAATCAGTAGAAATAGTAGTTTTTATAATTTTTTATGAATACTTGTTCCCATTGTCAATGGGACACATTTGTCCAATTTGGAAGACAACAAGCACTTTTTACCGTTACCAATGGGCTTGCGAGCAGAATTAGAAGACAACGGTTTATCTTCAATGGATGACGATATAGTAGATTTAGAACTATCATTACTTATGCGAACGGTCCCTTTATATTTGCTGGTCAAATAAACAGGCGACTGTTTAGACTCGGTGGAAGACGATACAGAAGATTTATAATTACTATTGTTTTTGCGGACAGTGACTTTATTCCGGGGTTCATGTGAGTAGTTGCGCACGAACCCAGGCTTTAGTTTAAATAATCGCTATTTTCCACTTCCTCGACGGAATAAGTTGCGGACGTTTCATAAGCCAATTTGATGCAATATTGTTGGTATGGTCCACGGGCCTTTAAATGGAATGTACTGGAATTCTAAGGAGAATTATTAAATTGCCTTTTACGATATTTCGATATGTGGTGACCAACATTTTTACAATATCTACAAATAATAGGACGTGTTGACGGGTTATATTTCAAGTACGACGGACCGCGAGTTCGGGTATCGTTACCTCTCCTACTATAGCATCTTGTTTCAGAATGTTCTGGTTTTTGTATACTTTTAGTTTTAATTGTGAGGAAGTGGTTTTGCGAGCATTTAAATTTTTTTCTTCTTCTATAGCGATGTTGATAGCTGCATTTAAATTTATCGGATCTCTACACCGGACTATATTACTGACATCAGAATTTAAGCCCATGGTAAATGTAAACAAAGCTAGGCCTTTTGTCATTGCGATTCGGCCCGATAACTCCTTTTTTGAAGAGTCCGAATTGTGGATTTCTGCTTGCAGTGCGGTGAGACGTCTCAATTCTTAAAATTAACTGTGCTACCGTTTTGTCTGATCGTTGTTTATAGGACTATAAATCTAATAGTAACTGATTATAATGTTTTTTTTCGCTGAAATATTGTTTGAGAAACTCTTACACTCTTCAAAACATGTCAAATATTCTATTAGAGTACGCAACTTGAGCTTTACCTCTCAACTTTGATATTATAAGTTTTAACAAAAGTCCTTATATGCGACTCGGATGCCAATTCGAGTGCATTTCTATAGTTTGTTAAGAATGCCGGTAACACGTCTCGTTCTCCACTATAGGTACCTATAAAGTCGCAAAAGGCCCTGAATAAGGATTTGTTAGGATAGGTTTATCAGCGCTTATAACCACATCGAAATTATTATTTTTTATTATTTTTCCAAAATGTTTAAACTATTTGTGGCGTTATGTATATGGCAATAACTTACTTTAACTCACAACATGAATAGAAACTAGAACAGCATGACGAGAGCAGATAGACGATGAACAGGGTCTGCGGCAACAGCTGGGATATTTCAGGAACTTTGTATTTTTCAAGCAAAGAGCTGTGGATAGCAGTGATGTTGATAGGATTCGATGATAGTATAATCTTTGTTGAATCTTGTTTATCACGATACCCACAGGATATTGAAACGGGACAGTGATAGTAGTAGAATTGTTCGTGATACACGTAAAGTTCCAAAGTTTCTCAGGATTAATATGTGAATATGTTCGAATTCACCAATGTTAATTGAATTCAAATATAATGAATAGTTGGGGTCAACTGTTGGCGGAATATGATCCAAGAACGGTGTCATTATTTTCGAATTACAAGGAAATGTTCCGATGGGAAGGAATCAACTATTGACACCTTAGCAATTTAATTTATATTAAGTTCCGGGAATGATATGTTATAACAGTACTTACCTAGAAGGTCTCTGCAGAGACCGGTAGGTCGGACCTATTTGGCATAGATGGGACCACCAATGCTGCTTTGAGATAACTCTTTGATTAACTGGGAGCATAACAGTAACGCCAATTTCTATCGTCAAACAGTAGTTTGCAGATATTTCTGCTACGCTTGAAGGAATTGTTGTAGTAAGATTACCGCGGTAACGAGACTTATTTTGTTATGTCTTAAGGCAGCGTGCATAATGTGATGCAGAGTAAACCATCCTAACCAGCGCTACATCGTATTGAGAAGACGTATCACCTTTCATCAGTGGAAGCAGATGGTCCGCTCCAGACAACAACCCTATCATTGACCACGATCCTCAGGCATGAGGGAACGACTATAAAGAGTGGGAGATCACCTTTCACCAATAAGAATGCGATTAATGAACCTAGTTGTGAAAAATCTATTTTTAATACTTAGATACTGTTTTTTACAATTTATAGCTGTTTGGTACATTCGAATGGAATTTTTGTTAGAAGTCGGGTGCCCAGGCGTTATTCCTTAATTAGCAATATATGCGAAGTATTGCCAGGGTTGGCATTGTTCGTTTGAGATGAGAATTATCATGTACTTATCTCCGAGGTTCTCCGCTATTAACTGAAGAAATGTGCAGATTTTCATAAACGTCTGAATATGTAGAAATGCATAAACCGAGATTATTTTATATTGCCGAGTTCAAACTACGTTGGATGGTTTCAGGCGTTTATTAAAGTAGAGCAACGTGCAAATACGAGGCTAGCTCGTGTTATAATAGTTTATGGAGTGGCGTAACAGAAAATGCTCACTTTTTTATAATTTCGTTTGTATGAGTTCAAGGCAAAATAGTAAAGCAGTTTGTTAAATTTAAACATATAATATGGAGATCAGAAATTATTTGTAATACCTTGCTATTTTTAATTGGTAGAGAAATTTAATTACATTTCCCTGTTGGATACACTAAATGGTGATAGGCCTCTGTTATCGGAGACCGCCGAAGTAGGTACCACCGCAGCTCCTATTTCTGCCGACAAACAGTTGTTTGCAAACTACTGTGCTAGTGAAATTACTAGAGTGTGAATCATGCTAACTAGCATCATTATGGGCATGCGTATCACCATATCAATAGGCAGATATTTCGCTACTACGTTGCCTCGTAGAATAATAACGCGAGAGGGTTTTACAGAATAAAACATTACGATGTCCTATTTAACACCAATAATTAGTAATACTAGTAGTAATAGTATAAGGAATATAAAATACATAAAATAATAATACAAACTGTTATATGAGTTGCATTCGATACTACAAATATAATAAAACACTTGGCGAAAATGTGGTTACACTTTTTCCGGTTAGTATATCTTTTGTTAATACTCATTTTAGTTTACAATACCGTTATCTAAAAAACATATTTCTATTTATTTGTAAAAGTAAGCATAGCTTCAGAATTTTTCCGCTTGTTAAATGAATACAGCAACCTGACTGAACCAACAAAGAAGCTAATCCAAATAGAAGCTGTACCAGTCCGGCAACACTTTCCAATCAATCGTCGAATGATTCATTGTATCGTTTGTTCTTTATCTATACTTTAGAAAACGTTCACCGAGTTCTTGAACCAATAAAAGCTACATAGTATTTATTCACTATTACATACTGACACAGAATATATAAGTAGTTCATATGCAACCGTGTTTGTAAACTTCACTGAAATGCAGGGTAAAACTGTTGGGGTAACAGGTTGTATCACGACATCACGGTGACAAGTGCTAATTGTTGCTTAACTTATCATTTATCGTTTGATCCTTATTCATGAAGTAATTTATCACATTTTGTATTATTTCTCAGAACTTTTGTTTCTATACTTATATGACAAATTTCTACACGAATCCTATAGTTATCCCGGTGATTCATAACTGTCGTATCTAAATGGCAAACTCAACATTTGCAAACATACCAACATAATAAAAACTACATTATATAATTTTTTTAATCTTTCTATATCTGTAGTGGTGTACCCATGTATCGATTAGGTTTCATTAAACATGTGCCGTTAGAAACGAGATGTATCGACTGTTTTGATATTTAATAGTTATTAATTGAATATTGTTTCTACGCGATATCGCTGTATTGAATACACCATGCTATAACTGCCTATTGATGTTAGAAAATTGATATTTGTTCAAAATTTAATTATATATTTTAGTTAATTGTAGACTATAATTTCTTTTATCAGTTTCATGTGTTTAGGTCCAAACTATGATCAAAACTATGTACGCGCCTATAATAAACATACATATTTAATATTGTACACTATACCTAATTCGTAAGATAGTATATAATATGTTATGTTGTTGATGTGTCAAATAAATAAGTAAACGTTCCACTTGAGATCCATTTTATGACAAAAGATGCAAAGGTACTATTTTATAGTTGATGCTTGTAGTGGTGTCTGAAAATACATAGGTTCGATCCTCACAAAACCTGGGCTTCCAACGAAGGAAAACAAGAAACATATTCCAAGATCGGCAGAGATGAGTCTAAACATTGGGAACATTAAGTGTGAAGTTTGACGTTATCACCCGTAATGAATATTATTTGTAATGTTAAGAGATTTATAGTTTTTTTATTGCATCATGTGAAATACAATAGCCGTATGTTTTCTAACGCTGATTTCCTGCTACGGCTTGGTTAATTTCAGGTCGACGATTATTAATGAGATTGTTGACATCCCATTATATTTATAATCCTTATTATGCTGCCTTCATCATTTAAATATTTATATTAATAAAAGAAAACTTAGTGTTCAGCATCTGTAGCAATATCGTTAAATATGAATAATCTAAATAAATACAGAATAAATTATATAGAACGAAACATTTTGCGCAGTTGGTGAAATTCTTTTGTCTGTTGTGAATCATATTTCGGCCCGAGTTAACTCATATCGGAATAAACTATAAATAATACTAATATATATATATAGTAATTTTGTGTATATAGTCTTGAATTGAAGTAGTTCGATGACTTTTTTTATAATTATAATGAATATAGCTGAAATATTAAAAATTTTAGTAGTCTGCAAATATTTAAAATTCGTAAAGGTCAAACAGACAAAGGCGCGGGTGTACAGATACCATATTTACTTGTATCACGGAAATAAAGATGCTGATGCTGTATTATCCTTGGAGATTATTATGAATAGTGATAAATTTTGTTGTACTTTACTTTTGTATTAATACACTCGTTTATTTAAAACCTTGTTTAACTTTGGATCTTAAAGGCTAACCTTGTGACCAATTTAGTTGCTTCACGGCAATGGGTTGATTTCACATGAATTTTAAAGAACACACGTATAGTTAATGAGTTAGTGTACGGTTTGTGAATCAAGTGTAGCTGGTTCAATTCCACCAGTTCACTTTTCCAATAACTGTCTCTCAGTCAGGTGAGAAGTTACTTGGTGGAGTAAAGGACTTAAAGCCGGTTCATAACAATATGACGTTGGTTAACACGGCGCCACTTCCGCTTATCGTCTATAGATATAAATATACAAATCTTATTATACAGTAATATCCTGCTCATTGCTACTTAAGGGTGGGTAGCAATCTTTTGGACTATGTCGGTGGCCTTAGTTCTCCTACGGATCTCTTCATTTCCGATTCGATCACTCAGGTAAACCCCCAGCATAGCCTTTTCCATTGCTCTCTTTGCGACTTGAAGCCTTTTCACAAGTCTCACTGTAAGCGACCAGGAGTAACAGCCGATGGGGCCCTAAGGTCCTCGAATCGCGTTACGGAACACGTAGTGTTGACAGGCCCCCCACCAGGTGGTCTGATGATCTGTTGTAAGTGCCGGACCGAAAATTGTGTAAGGGGCTCCGCACCACAACTCACGGGACCCAAAACAACGTCATCTGGCCGTGGTGTACCCTGCTAATCAACAAACGAGGCTCTGGCTCTTACCGACCCGCATTGGACTAGCGTGGTGGGAAGTGGCCTATATCCTCCCATAAAAACTCCCACACGCGTGGAGATCTTTGGCGGAGGCCTACGTCCTGCAGTGGACGTCTATCTGCTGATAATGATGATGATGATGACAAACAGTTAGTCTGGTGAATTGGACCAAGTGTCTCGGAATTATTAAAGTCTTAGCAACAGGAAGTAATTAATTATAGAAGAAGACGGTGACAAGAAAGAAACAATTTTGTTTACTTTCATTTTGTATACAATGTTGAATATTTACACTGCACGGCCCCATACCTTATTGTAATGTACACTGCATTTCTTTTGAATAATGTAAGCGATGATGTAGTGTAACTTCCGTACTTGTAGGAGTAATACTTCAAAGCAAAATACACGTTGCGAGCTATTTTTACTTATTAAAATATGTTTTTTTTGTTGTTCTTTAAACAGGTTTCTCTTAACTGCTTTAAGTTAGACGATTCAACTTCACGGTGTTTTACATTTTGCTTTAAGGGAAGTCCCAGCCATTTTCCTTATTCTACAGCGTACATTTTCTTAGTCACATTGAATCTTTTTCTAAATTGTTTGCAGTAACATCGGTTCATATTAAACAATCTAACGTTAATTTGTAATCTTTAAGTTAAAGAATAAATATATGCATATATAGGGTATATCCAGAGATTTATCAACTCATTACGAGATCACCGAAACTATTAGACGTAAAGATTTAAAATTTGGTATAGATATTGCTTCTGTCATTTAGAGGTCAGCTAAGAAAGATTTTACAGATTTCCTTCCCCAAAGTGAGTTTCAGGGACGTTATCACAATCGGGGAAGAGCTAGTGTTGTTGTATATTAACGGATATGGTGTTAATTATGTAATTCGCTGGTTACCCCGTATGAATAGATACTTCCGCAAGTCGCATTTCTCCTTTATCTGAAGTGAGTTAAAACTACTGTGTTCTAGTTTGAAGACGGTTGTAGACAGTAAAATTGGCATATATGAATATGACAACAGCATGGAGCATAAAGTAGTGTAGTGCATTAGCATCCTAACTAGTGCTATATTGTTATGGGCATACCAAGAAGGAAACGACTTTTTCTTTTCAACATTAAATTAAGCTAAACGTTTACTTGATGGTAAGTGATACGCTCACCCATAATAACGTGATGCTTATCAGGATGATATACACAGCATTGAATTAAGATCATCGCCTCGGGAGATAAGGTGTTAAAGTTTCATTACGCTTGTGATTCCTCTAGCTACAACGCCTTTCAAATCGTGGTGACGGTAGAAATAAGAGCTGCTTCTTCCTTCTTAGATGGTCTCCGGAAATACGCCTATCAGCTGAATAGAATTTTGCTTGTTTCCTTGTTCTAAATTATTTTACAGCTTTGAAATTTATTGTTAATGTAGACTATAGCGATTGTCATAATATTTTGTGATGTTATCATACTAAATAATAAATTGTTTGGCTCCTATCCAACTGGAGCGTGCGTCTGTCTATGCTACTGTTGTAGATATTACTCAGATACGGCCTGAGCAAACTATTGTGGAAGGTCAAGTATACCGACTGTACGTATTACACAATTTGTGGCTGCTTTACTGACTCCTATGAAACAATTATGGATGTTTCCATTTAATTGATTTTATTTTTAATCCTGTTTAATGTCTAATTGAATAGTGTTATAACTATAAGTATTTATAAGTACAATATATATATACATATATGTATTAGATCTCTGTAACTTTAAAAGATTAGCAGATAACAGTTATTTCTAAATAGAGACCAGCTTTGTGCATTGAAAATAATTTTAGTAACAGAAAGTAGTTAAAAATGTGATTAAACTATAGAAGTGGAAAAAAATTGTTCTTTATTATTATAATATACCTTCATATCCCGACTAGATGCTAGTCGCACCACCCCTGCTTCCTTGTCCGCTAGCTTTGTTCGCTATAACACCCCTAGAACTCCCTTTGGGAAGGGTATTTTATAAAATCCATTCTTAGATGATCCCTAAATAGCAAAAGCAATATCTCTACCAAATCTTGGGTGTTTATGTCTAATAGTTTTGGAGATCCCCTGATGAGTCATAGAATCTCTGGATATCTCCTATATATCTGGATTACTGTTAAGAAAATGTGATTTACTTGGAAATATGTATTGTTTGATTGTTTAGAAGTGTTTGCATAATTCGCATGTTTGTTGTACATTACTGTTTTTTATCACAATTTACATTTCGTCTTGATTGTGGTAATGTTGTACGTTGATAAAGTATCATATTGTGTTATCAAATAAAAAATTATCGGTTAAATATAAATATACTTTCAATCTTATCGCAGCGTTTTATACTAAGTTTTCTTTGTTCTGATGCTTTGATATGATTTTATGTTAATTAATATATGTTAAGTACTTACGAGCTATCATTCAGGGAATTGGTTGTGTTCAACATGTTAGTTTACACTGCCGTTTAAATAGGTCTAGGTAGATAGGTTACTCTAAAAGGACTAATATTAAAAATTGTCTGTGATATGTTTATTTGCCATATGTTATAATTTTCGATGTAATCGTCTCTTAACAAACGAAGTGTAATAAGTGTTCAGATCTAGATCTATTTTCAATATTTTTTATTATAAATAGTTTAACTTGTTCCATAAAATATAATCATGTCGTTAGTCTCTATCGTATCTCGTATTTCATTGACCTTATTTTTGTTATTGTTAAATAGATACATAGATCTCTTTGATTATTTAATATAAAACAAGAAACTACTACAGTAAATATCGAAGTAATTTACTACTGTCGTAGACATTATTTACTTCGACATCGTTTAACTCGCTACTAAGACCTTCACTAAATAACATTGTGTCACCTATTACTTTCTATTATTACTATTTTATATAAAAAAGTCACCTAAAAAAGGTTTTAACTGTATTGTTAGTTTTTCTTTGTTGTATCCTTTCGCTTTTGAAATGATAATGTACTTTAGTAAACGGATAATGGTATTTGTGTGTCCATTATAAATTTATATTAGTTTGACATTAAATCGTAACTTCTTTATGGGTATACTGTTTTTCGAAAGATAAACAGATACTATAAAAAAAAATTGAACAATAGTTCTTATAGAAATGAAGAGGTGAAAAATCAATCAGTTATTTTATTTTCACTTTCTTTAGATTGTTTTTTATTTTCTACGCGTAAATAGACTACTACATAACGGCGCCACTGATAAAAACGTGCTTATAATAAAAAGGCGCCACGCCACTACCAACTACTTACATTAAATGAAATCAAGTCGGTGACTTCCGTGTTACAAAGCACGGTGGTTCATGCAGGCAGCTAAAAATGATATTTATGCCTTCTTCTCTTCTTAAGGAGTCCCTCTTACTAGCACAGGTTGGCGGTCAGTTCATCCTATTACTTCCGGTCTCTTGCGAGGCGGATCAGTTGGACGACACTCGCGATCCCTATGCCTATATGAATACTTTTACTAGTGGTGGGTCTCGGTTGCCGGAGACTGTCTAGACAGGTACCACCGCAGCTGCTATCTGTGCGCTCAAACATTAGTGAGTTGTAAATAGTAAAATTAATTGGGTATCAACACTTCAAGTCTTCTGCCGTAAGGCGAGGAGCACAATGTGGTGTTGTGTTTATCATTTTAACAAGTGCTCCGTTGGTATGGGCAGGCGTATCACTTACTACTAGGTTAACGTCTCGATCGTCTCGTCGGTTCGTCGAATAAGAAAAGCCATCAAATTGCACTCATCACATTGAAACAGTCATACGTCTCGTCAGCTTAGTTATTGTTCTAGTTGATTAGCACACATAACCTGGTGACGTTTAGCATTAAAGGTACAGTTAAATTCATGTTAACACTAGTATATTTAAACAATCAGTGAAACTGCTATATGCGAGCATCGCAGTACCGATCAGTGTGGTGACCTTTGGAAGAGGGATTCTGTCCAGAAGTGGATTTTTATTGACTGATGATAAAACAATTGCACCGCAAGACTATCCGCCTTTCATAACTTCCGATCTTATTACCTTAGACGCAAATTATTATATTCCTTAAGCTATTATGTATTCGGTAAATCATCAAAAATGGAAGCAGGATATTATTTAGCAACGAGCAGGTTATTCAGATCAAGTCACTCGTATAGCACTAGTCGAATGATCTAAAAATATCTAAACGGCGTATTGCGGCGTCGACTCGCTGCGATACGTCCTGTTCAAGGCCTGTCGCCTATCTTTGACCATGAAATTAGCCGACTCTTTGTGCTTTACGTAAGATTAAAATGCATTTTTTACATTAACCCTTATTCACTAAAATGTAGTACGTATAAACTTGAAACGTAATAACTCCTCCATTATATCTGGACGGGAGGAGACTATTCGAAACCATACTGTTGGTATTATGAAAGAAGAATCATGATGTTTATATGTACATTACTATTATTATTTTAAACCAGAAGTGGGATATAGGAACTATAATTTTTTTTATTTAATTAAGAATATTCAGGAAGTGGATGGAAATAAGATAATTATATTTTTGATATTTTGTTATGGGCATTCACAATGTATTATTTAATAGGTTAAGGCTTCGAAAGGGCCACGGCTTCATTGCGTCGCGTGAATGTTTCACTTTCTAGTGGCTTTAACATAAATATCAAAAAGGGCTTACGAAATTAATTTGCTTATTCATAAGACCATAATGTTTGTTGCGAGAAGTCAGTGACATGATGTTTATACACAGAAATAAGCTTTGCTTTCCTTGTTTGGATGTAACACATTAAAATATTGACTTTATTAATATATCGTATGTACTATTGAGCGAAGTTATCTCTAATAATAAGAGCAAATATGATTTACATAATGTTCTGTAAAATGCGTTGAATATAGAAAATATCAGGTAAATTTTTCGATTAATGCTATGCGTGTTATCTTTGTATACAAGATTTAAGCAAAATAACCTTAGATCGTTATGCTTTAATTCGTGAAGTAAGGTTTTTTTTATTATACCACGAAACGTCCAAACTAGCGAGACGTTCCTCTGGCGGTAAGTGATACCCCGCCTATTATAGCGTCGGTACCCCAGTAGTTTCACTAGCGACAGCGTCCTTCACTCGACCACAATCATGTTTGCTTAGCATTGTTTGATAGGAAAAATAGGCGCTGCATTGATACTACCTAGACGGACTCCAGCAACAGGGCACTACCACCAGTAAATAAACATTTAGCTTTAAATAAAATATCCTTTATTACTTATCCACATGAATACGAATGATAATATAAATATCTTTATCTAAATATTACTTGTTCATATTTATAAACATTGACGTTTTATTAATAATGCTCCATCAAAGCTCTATTTGAAACCATAACTAAATAGGGTTAGCAACAGGTTGACGGTTAATGTAATGATATGAACTAATTAATTTAACTTTAATATTTCGATATATTAGGATTTGTTAGTTACCAAGCCATTCGCAAAGCTTTCCAGACTGAGGCCCTGGTCTGCGAGAATATACGGGCCTCGGAGTTGTACTCATTACCCGGGCGTACCACTCGGCCTGTCATCAGTCACGCTCACTGATCCTTAATGGAGAACCTTCAAAGCTAAATAACAGTGTGGTTATGCGTATGTACTTCTCATCCTGCGTTAGGATACTTATTTATGGTAATATTTACGATTTTATTTAGGTGATGTACGATCCACGTAAAAAAGCGACAGTTAATGATGAACTCTTGTTTTCTCTTTAACAAAATGGAAAGTTTACTGCTTACTAATAAATAACATCTAATCGTAAATAAATGGATCAAGTAGTAAAGAAAACTTTTAATATGTATTTAGTTTGATAGTCTATTAGTATTGAAGTATTACAATTTCTTATATATTGTCTTAATATTAAATTCAATGCAACATGTTTTGATATAAAGTTATAACCAATTCTTAACTTTACTCATAATAATATGTGTATCAAATCGTGGCGAAAATATATATATATATAAATATATATGTGTATAAGTATGTACGTAAAATATCGTTAAAGCATGTTATATTGTGCCTAGTCTTAGTAAAATTTTATGGTTAATGGCATTTAAAGAAAATTATGGAGAAGATAACGAAAAGTTTTCCATATAGTCGGTATTACAACTTAGTTATAAATTTTTAATAGATTATATTAGAGAAATATATTACATCGTTTATAATAACGTTTGATGGGTTAGCTTATAATAAGCAATTCATAACATACACAGCAGGGGTGTGAGGATTCTCGTACAACTACTCACGGGATCCAAGCCAGATTCGCCTGCTCGTGGTGCACCCTGCTAATCAACAAACGAGGCTCTGGCTCTCACCAACCCGCATTAGGCCAGCGTGGCGGGAAATGGCTCAAATTCACCCATGTGAATCTTCTACCCGATCGATGTGGGAATCTTTGAGGAAGGTGTGTCCGGTGGTGTACGTCTATCGGTTCTTAGCACGGTCAAGTCCAATGTATGATGAAACTTTAGGGAATTGGTGTATTATCGTCAATCACGTGATAAATAGTGAACATATCGACATAGCAACATGAGCATTCGATGCGGTATGATCTCTAGATGGTTATAGGCTATTTATTTTTTTAATTTGAAAGATCTATTCCTTCATTTTATTTCAAATTAATTATTATAGACATGTTAATTTCGTGTTACCTATGTTGTGTTGCTTTAGTAACGGTTGTATAGAAAGTTATTTGCGGTCTAATTTTGTATTACGGACAGCAAAGCGGGCGGGGAACAGCTAGTGTATATATAAAATGAAGTGAATGTTAATATTACAGGTATTTCTTGCCTTTTCATTTTATCATAATAATGTCTTTGTTTCAGAGAGACGACCGATCGCTACTGGCACAATTCTTCTTCGCCGATGACGCCCTCAACATGGTGGCTTCGGAGTTGGACTCGTTTGACGGTAGAAAAGATCCAGAGAGGTGCTCTACTCTAGTTAACCAGCTAAGACATGCGCAGGTTTGTTAGTTACCTTATTATCAGTTCTTAATACCGACTGGTGTATTTTTTTTATTTGACACAGCGACGACCAATATGAGATTAGAACGCCTTCTTAAAGTATACGCTAGTTAGGATGATATATACAGCATTACATTGTGTTCGTCGCCCTAAGAAAAGATGTTAAGTTTCTTACTTTAGTAATTTTATTTTAATTAAATTTAATTCGCTACAACGTCTTTCAAAACTGAATACAATACTAATTAATACATGTGTATACACACAATGTTTGCACTGTACTATTGGGTGGCAGTAATAGGAGCTGCTGTTGTGCTTACCCAGACGGTTTTCGGCAACTACTACCAGTTAAACTAATAAATATTTGGCACGTTAAAAAATATAAAGATTTTGATTTAGTATAGTCTGTGCCATTAAAATATTATTTTAACCCGTGTTTTATAATGTAATATAATACAAAAGGCACATTACTAGGCACCATACAATTAAATCGCACAGTAGTGACGCAAGAGACTCTTGGTACGTAAAGGTACATATGCTTTCATTTTAAAGTCGATAATCGTATGGGTTTATGGAATAATGAAATAAAGGATCGGTCGTTAGTTCGTGCTGAAGGTTTTAACCTTATTTCCACATTAGTACGTTGTCCAATGGTAATGGTTATGTAAGCCACCGGCTTATGTCACCGTTTTGCACTGCGACGGATTGTTCATTGTATAAGAGTACCGTATGCTTTTGTTCAATGCTCAGGGATTTATATAAAACATTAACTGAAAAATAATGATCTAGAAATAATGAGCTAAATGACTCTTTCAATTATTTTATATGATTAAAATGAAGCGACGACACGATCGAGACTTTCACCTGGAGATAAATATAGATAATACGCCGGCCAATAACAACGTAGTGCTAGTTAGGATGATATATACTGCACCACATTGTGCTTGTCGCCTTAATAGTATATAGTTTATTACTAAAAAAAAAATATACATTGAGCACATCCGAGAGGAACCAACTCAGATAATGTTACAGCCTGCCTATAAAGATGATTTACAGTGAGATCTTAAGATATGAAATGTTCAGTCTCGTCACCTCAATAATTTCACTAGCTACAAAACCCTCTAAACCGGAACACAGTAATGTTGGCGGCATAAATAGGACATGCGGTAATACTACCTAGACGATTTCCGGCAACAGAAACCTACTCATCACCTAGTGGCAGTTATTAGGGCCAGTATAACAAATATTCGTTTAAGAGGTTTAGGATTTTTCCATCGCCCCTCTAACCTCGTTGAAACCTAACAGGAGACTAAACAGGAAATAATTGTAACAGTTCCAAGACGGGCGAGGCGAGTACGATAATCCCCTTTACAAGGCACAAGATCAGCAATATATAACAGATTGAAATTATGAAATGCACTGTAATGCTCTCTCATTATGTTTTATAATTAATTGAACAAACATGACTGTATGCAAATCACGTGATAATTGTTATCATTCATATTCGTTTCGTTTATTATGAGCATACCTTATCAGCTTTTGTAATGAAAGTATCATATTTAACACAATGAAAATAGTGACCATATCTTTCGAGAACAAATCATTTGAATACTTTTGCTGTTGCTCGATGAATAATATTGGAATGATGTAAAGGAGAAACCTTTTTATTCTGTCATTGTGTAGTGTAACGTATACAGTGATGACACACAGCACCACATTGTGTTCGTCGCGTGGGAGGTATAAAGTATCAAGTCTTGTTACCCCAGTAATTTCACCAGCTACAACGCCCTTGAACGTCTTTTGACTTGATGATAAATAAATATGTTATTTTAAAGCGAATCCCACATGTTCAATTTTAGTACGTATTATTTAATCGAGAAGCTATCAAATAATTAACATCAGATTGTCACAAAAGTGCTGTTTAATTTTTAATTATTGCATTTAAATACTTATAGGTACTTGATTATTAGAAATATTCTATATTCGTATTGATGGTAGGTTTCTGCTGCTGAAGACCATGTAGGTAGGCGGTGCAACCATAGTGCCTATTTCTGTCGTCAAAACGTAGTGTGCAAACATGACTGACTGTATTCTTATTTGAAGGACGCTGTAGCTATTGTAATTACTGGGGTAACGTGATTTAATATGTTGTGTTAAGGCGACGAGTGCTATGTAGTGCAATGTATAATATTCTAAATAGCGCTATATTGTTATGGGCAAGCGTATCACTTACCATTAGGAGAAAGTAGATAAAAAAATTCAATGTAAATAAACTCCTGATTCATTAATTCTTACTTTTTAGGTTATTATTTTAATATTTATGCAATTGCATTTTCAATATTCTCGTTCATTATGGTTTATTTAATTCGAGGTAATAACCGTTATTTATTTTGTACTTTAAGTAATTCAAACTACGTGCGTACTATTGACATGGATGTATTCTTTTGATTGTGAAATCTTGTAAATAACCTTCGTATGTATTGTTTGTATACCATATACAAAGAAATAATTAAAGTAAAAAACAAAGGTCTTTATTACAAGTTTTGATATTTTCTAAAAAAATTGTATTGAGGCACCAGAAGGCGAAAGCCCTAAGCAAAATAAAATTCCTTCCTCGGAACCAGTTTGTTATTCAGATGGTTGCCATTGACATTTTGAATGACGGCAGGTGGTGGCGTGGCCGTGCTTCGACCCTACGTCTGCATTTTTATGGGTTCACATGATAAGGGATGGAGTCATTGGCCGTGAGTTCCAATGAAATTAAAACGAGCCACAGCATGTTTTTTTAGTACCTAATTAGGTTCATGGCGTGTTATGGACTCGTGTGTTCAAAAAATTATTTATTTTGCGGCATAAAATTCTTTTGTAACTGGTACAATTGCTCGCATGTTGGTGATGAAGTGCGTTCATCATGAAAACCACCCGTACCTTTATATAAATAAAAAAAATTCAAATAAAAAATAAAACTTTTCTTGGAATCAATGAGACGAGCAAAGACGTTCACCTAATAAGTGATCCCCTCCAACGGCGTAACTTAATATGATTTCACAACACCATAATGTGCTCGTCGCCTTGAGACATAAGATGTTAAGTCTTGTTACGACAGTAATTTCATTAACTACAATACCCTTTAAACCGGAACACTGTAATGTTTGCATAGTACGGTTTAGCCTCATAAACATGATTTGCTTTAGTGCCTACCGATACATACTTCGGGATCAGAGATCTACCAGCACAATTCACTTTTGTATATCATTTAACATAATTACCTTTATTCTTTAACCACAATATATCATGTTTATATTAATAATTCACATTATTAAATGATAAAAGCCTGAACAGTGTACTTGATAAGTCATTCGGGATTTAATTACTTGAGATAAAGCATTAATAGAATAGAAACAATGTCGGAGTTGAGAAACTTGCTGATAATTAAAAATTAATTCAATATATTTAATTCCATATTTTATATATACTGTAGTAGCTATAATAACTACCTGGTTATCGTGGTATTACTGCGACAATCGTTTATTAGTTTTAACTATTAACTGTGAGTCACTTGTCGGGTTCTGTAACCCGGTGATGTTTCCGGTATTACAGACTACAAGTTGCTGTAACTTCTTATCATCAAGCGACAGTATTTACCTATTCAGTGATATAAACAAGCTGGATCTAAATTTTTTTATTTCAATGTTATATTATTAATTGTTACATTATAAATTTTGTGATAGATGTTAGTCTTAGATATAACGTTAAGACATTAACACGTTTCGACTTTTTAAACTTCTACATTGTTAAAACAATTATTATAGTAAAAGCTTCGGAATTGAGGTATTATTAGAGTGTAGTATGAAAAATGTAAGTACTTTCAAAAATATTCTGTTGGATTCGTTTCAGTTAAGTGTTGCCGGGTTAAGTTCTGACCTCGTTGAAAACATTCAGTATTCGGAACAACTGTATTCTCTTAACAGCATCGTTTGACAGTTTTCGTGAATATTTTCTACATAATTTGAAATTCAATGTAAAAGTTTACCAAATTCGACGGCTTGTTTACATTGTAGAGTCATTAAAATTCCTTTTACCATGTATCATCATCATCATTAGATGCCCTTTTCATACTGAACTTTATCGATAAAATTAAGAAAACCAATTTGACCCTCAGTTATTCTTTTTAACTTATAGAGTATATAAGCCCGGCTTACCTTGTATAAGTTCATGGTACACTCTTCAAGAATTCTTTAAAATTTCACTATCCTGTTAAAGTGTACGTGCAGTCATACATAAACAAACAAAGGAATATAATTTAATATAAATCCTTTAAATAAAACATATCTATTGAATTGACAAAATTATTGTTGGTTAAAAATCAGATTAACCGGGTAGTAAATGCTCTATATAATTTTCTAACATTAACTTAGTATTTTATTACACACAGTATCTTCACGATTATAAGATTCGCTTTTGGCAATTTGTATTACCAATAAAAAAATAATAAGAACAACAGGTTTCTTAAAAACCTGTTTCTTTTGCACGCATTTGACGTGCAGCGAAATTTTGAGCGATGTTTTATGTAAGTAATAAAAATCATTACTATTTAATATGTATATATACGATAAAACTATTATTGGTTATGTACTCAAAATAAAAGGATATCATTCTCTGATAAACACACCACCACTTCTTATGTTAATTTACAGTGTCGGTGAAGTAGAAAGTGATGGAAGTGACAATTATGTCACTCCCATACAATAATTATATCACACGGAGGACACGTGGAAGTTAATTCAATTAGGAATTCGTTATTTTGATTATTATTACTTAATACGAAAGATATCCATTGTAAAAGAATAAAACATGCAAACAGTTATTCAACTTGACCGGAATGCCTAAGAACCACATCATAAAACGAAAATAATCGCAACCATTGTTCAACGCACTTCCTCTTTCGGTTTCGCTGATTGCCGTTCCGAGCGTAATCGTTCGTCCACAGTGCAGTGAAGGCGCAGTGCTTTTGGAATCCATTGATCGTGCAATCGGTGTTAGATCAGGCCTGGACATTAGTATTAGCTGCATGTGCACTGAGATTTCGAGTGAGTTATGCAAACTTACGTGAAATCTGTGCTCATCTTTACTTAAAAATAAATTTACCAATTTAGTCCGTTCTCTCCCAGAATGTATGTATTTTGAAGACATGAAGAAATCTAACTCACAACAGAGTCGAGATGTATGTTAAAGATTCAAGTCATTATCGCATTGTTCTAATAAGGTCGTCACATTGTAATAATAAAGTCATTACACCTTATTTAAATATACGCATGTAAATATTTTTAGATGTAAACAAAAAACGTATAATGTGTTTAATTTCAAAGCTACCCACTCGTCTCGCTTACGTTAATGTAAACAAGTCTTTATGCCTTAAGCCGAATGCAGCGGCGTGGAAATTTACCTACAAAGTTATATGTGTATCGAGACGATTACGTTTCGTATGAGTCACACGACCGCTCGCGCTATTATACCGGCGCTCCGGACCTTCGTGATGAGCATGGGCGGTTTCAGTCCCGTATTTAGTCCTCGAGATCAAAGTGACGAGCGAGTCGGTAATCTGATGGCAAGTGATACATACATACATACATATACATATACATCACGCCTCATTCAGAGTGGGGTAGCCAGGGACCACCTCTCTCCACTTGCTACGATCCTGGCACACCTCTTTCGATACCAAGTGATACACCTGTCTATAATAATGAGACGTTAGTTCCATCTCCTTATAAGTCGATTCTATAGTGCTATGGGTCGTGACTCCTTAATAACAATTTATTGCTTACGATATTACGCTAGTTCTTTGTTAGTCGAGGAACCGCAGCTTGGGATGGTGTAAAAAACACCGAATTTTGTACACATGTACTTAGTAATGTCACAAGCTACAGTGCCCTTAAAATTTGATCACAATTATATACGGACCCTACTGTTTTGGCTTTACGTAAAGGCGCAGCGTCTTCGTAACTTAATAACATTTATGCTAGTGTTATATTCAATCCCTGATATTGATGTTAAAGTATTTCATCTCTACTATACGGCTATCTTAATGAGATATTACAATCTTTTTTACTGGTGGCAGCTCTTTGCTGCCGGAGACTGTCTAGGTAGGTACCACCGCAGCGCTTATCTCTGCCGACAAATAGCGTGCAAACATTACTGTTTTTCGGTTTGAAGGGCGTTGTAGCTAATGAAATTACTGCGATAATGAGACCTAACAACTTATGTCTGAAGGCGACGAACGCAATATGGGCAGGCGTGTCATTTACCATCAGGTGAAGTCCCCGTTCGTTTCGTGGCTTCATTAAATAAAAAACAAGAAACATAAAATAAGTACATACAATTGGGCCCGTTTCATTTATTGATACATTGACTCATTTGTTACTTAAGGATATAAAAACAAAGGGTTTGGACGTTTTGTAAACATTGCATCATATAACTAAATAAACGATAATAAATAATTGCTACACATAAAAAACTTTCCGGTATGTATGTATGTATGTTGTAACATTTCTAATATAGCGTTGTTCATGTTTTATATGTTGTTATTCAGGGACACAGTTCATGCGGGTTATTGAAAATCTTTTATTATTTTACTAACGATGATAATTCGTTGAAATTAATAATTAAAGAAAAAATACTTATAATCATTTATCACCTAATTATCGTTGATGAATGTTTTTGACCCTTTCCTGAGTCCCAGCAGTGCGAATATTAAGTGGGGCTTATTTGTATTTATAATTACTGTTTATTACTATAATCAACTATGATTAGTATGGAAAGTTCGTGCGAAACATTTACATTGCCGAGTATGTTTAATTAATCTTTTAAAATTTTACTCTCACAGGCGGAAGGTCTCTGCTCTGCCGGAGACCGCCTAAGTACCACCGCAACTCGTTATCTCTATCGCCAGACGGTAGTGTCTAAATATTACTGTGTTACGGTTTGAAAGGCGTTATAGACGGTGAATTTATAAGGGTAACGTAAAATCTCAAGTCTCGAGGCAACGAACACAATGTTGTGCAGTGTATATCATCTTAACTAGCGCCACGGGTTCATGGGAGTGTGTATCACTTACCAGCATCAGGTGATCGTCTCGGTAGTCTTGTCGCTTAGTCTAATTAAAGAAAATCTTTGCATTCTTAATCTCAAATATTGTTAAGTGGCGGTGTCATTGTGCACCTTTACTGATCAGAATTAAGCAGTAGGATGTAAACATTACGGTGAGAAGGAAGCTCTCACTAGTAAAATCTTGAAGCTTTGGTTTCCATCGTAGGTATCTCTTAGTACCTCATTATTGTGTTAGTATGTCAATCACTACTCCGAGTAGGTGAACATCTTCAATGCTATGTTTACTTTGAAAGCTGATCTCTAACGCGCAAATTGGTGTCTGCAATCTTTTCTGTATAAATTTGTTATATGAATAAATAACGAAGATATTTTACTATAATAACCATAAACACATATATTTTATGTTTTCAAAGTTACTATAATATACGTAAAGAATTCTATGGGAGTTGTCTTTTATGAAATATACGTACGTATTCTTTTTATTCTACAAGTGACTAGGAAACCTGATGGTAAGTAATACGCAAGCAGGATATACATAGCACCACATTGTGCTCGTCGCTTTGAGACAAGATGGTAACCCGTTTTCCTATTAATTTGACTAGCCACAGCCCGCTTCAAACCGGAACACAGTAATATCACATTACTGTTTTAGAGAAGGAATAGGAGGTGCGGTGGTACCTACCTACATGATCTCCGGCAACAGAGACCTACTATCAGCTATTACTCTGTTAATTCGAAATTTATGTATCTATGTTTAAACCAGCAAAATTGTAATACTGTGTTATATACACGTGCAATCCATTTATTTTCCTTATCACTTAATCGTATAGAAATGCTTTAAAGAAACAGGTTTTTTTTTATTGAATATGTTGTTTGCTTGCATGTTATTTTGCGTTTTGCTCGTTTTCTTAATACAGTTTATATCTTGTATCCATGAAGCCGGATGTTGTAGAATGTACTTGCGTATTTTTCCTTTTTTTAATTCAATAAAACGACGAGACGTGCAACACGTTCACCAGATAATAAGTGATACGTCTATCCATTACTATATGGCGCTAATAAGGTTATATACACTGTAGTGTATGTATTCGAGAGCAATGTAGTGTACTACATTGCGCTCGTTGTCTTGAGACTTATGATGATAAGTCTCATTATAACACCCTCCACAACTGAAACACAGTAATGTTTGCACATTGCTGTTTGCCGGTAGAAATAGGCGTTCTGGTAGTATTTACCTACACGGTCTCCGGCAACAGAGATCTACCACCAGTGTATCTTGTATTTCAATCCGCTGGTTTCATCAAATGACAGGCGAAGTTATCAAACTATAATATATTTATTGAAATCGGTAAAGCCTTTTTTTTATTTACAGCACCTTTCTAATTCCATTGGCACCACAATACGCTCTAATCTTATTTATATTACTTATACAGCAGTTTAACAGTCGACTAATGATTCACACCTATTTATAAATATAGTGAAATCGGGGATTAGGATGCAGTTTTTTTATAACGCAGAATTTATTAGTGCTCAAAAGAACCTTAGATCCGATTAAATGAATAGAATTCATTGCAGTTATGCTTTGTTCTAAAGGCCTTGCAATTTGCCTAGATCGGTAAATATCTGGCCTCAGTTCATCATTATCACTCTTCAATCCAAATAAATTTCAAACTTTATTTCAAGATATATTCAGAAGTACTATTTCTAACGAGTGTCTAGTAATATATATAAAAGATTTTCACTTACATAGGATAGACTCGTAAGATATAGTCGCTTGGAAGTATGAGTCATAGAGATTTAAAATTTGGCAGGAATATTCCTTTTACTGACCCCTTCTTTAGCTGAACTGCTCGGTAGTAAAGTTCAGTAAAGAATTAATTTTGCATAATTCATTCCCCAATGGGAGTTGCGGAAGTGTTACAGCCAGTGAAGCAGACAGGGAACAGGTAGTTTATCATGAAGTATAGAGTTGGTCGTAAAACAGTAAGATATAACATAGCGGTAACGTTATAGCTTTTCGGAATGAATGTTTACCTCGTCTTTACAGTAGTTGTAGCTTTTGAAATTATTGGGGTAATGAGACTCAGCTACGCCTTAAAGTAACGGCGCTGTATAAACATTTATTCTAGGTCTACATTGTTATTGGTAGATATATCATCATATCGACCCATGTATATTTACTGCTGAACATAGGTCTTATGTGTCAATGGTGTATCGTGATGTAAACTGCTCCTTAAGTAGCTGTGCTACATTTTCGAACCTTAAAGCCTTGTGTTTTTATACATTGAACATTTGATCTGGACTGACCTTGTTCTTGAGATAAGATTTGCTCTATAATCAATTTATTTGTAACATATAGCATGACTGATACACTCGCTTTATTATTTATACTAGCAATAACCTATTTACGATTATAAGGACATTTAATATTATATTAAAATATATATATGTTACTAGCTGTTTTCTGCCTGCTGTGTTGGTTGTTATATAGAATTAGACTTAAAATTTGTCTGAAATATTTCTTGAGAGTAACCACAACTACAAATAACTTTATAGCGACCGTTACTATAGCAACCGCATAAATACAAAATAAAATGTTTATAAAACTTAATTAGAAATAAAATGCTGAAGGATCTATGAAATTCATAAAATAAATATCCTATGATCATTTACAAATCATTACGCATCGAATGGTCATGTTCCCATGTCGATACTTCACTAGTTTTCACGTGATTGGCGAACAAACAAAACACATTTTCATTATATATACGTACATGTATTTCACAGGCTTTAATATCAGTTTGGTTTTCCACTTTAGTATTATAAAAAAATTCATAGCTAGTTTCGTACAAGTGATTGGCAGGTAATCTTCGCGATACGTAAATGATATGTCAACTATAGATAGCTATTATCTTTGTCTTTACGTGGTTTATTATATGTTTTCTGCGTTCGAGTCGAACATAACGATAAAGTGCTATTTTAATAAATAGTTCCTTTTGATATTTTTTTTTGTCACAATATAACGTTAAGATCAACGTAAGATAAGTCGTACGGTCGCTTGAAAAATCTCATCGTTATTATCTTTCTAGTTATCAGAACGCACTTTTCCCTTTAGCTATTATATATGTTTCATACATACATTGGTGTATTTTAAATTATTATCTGCATCAAATAAAAAAAATCTCGTGTTTTTTGGTTGACGCACGAACGTACTTATTATTTTAATGTTATCAGTTTATCGAATTATCAGTTATAAAACAGGTAGAATAAATGTAATAATAGAGGTCGTTGAACCGCTAATTTCCATGTACTGCTATTTATTTATAATATTCTTAAATTACTATGTTTTTTTAAAGTAAACGAGTGCCTTTTCTAATCGACTGGTTCTTCAACCCGGATATTTTTCTTCGTCCCACGATTAGATTTGTGCTCTAATAGTAGTTAATAGAGAATGCAAATATTATATGCATGGAAAGCATGATCTGTCGTTGAATGTAACAGCATCACTACTTTGAATTTTTATGTACACCTTATCTTTTTTGTAATACGTTTTTAATGGATATCAGAAAAAAATCATGAGAACCGATCTCATGGATTTTAGAAATATTACTATCTATTGTGTTTTATCTACAATTTTTCCTAGTGAACGAATACAATATTTCTCGATTACAATTTCAAGAAACCTCTGTCTAGCTGTGGACTTCCATCGATTGAGATGATGATGATGATAATTTAAAATTATGTTACTGAAATAAAATTTGTATTACATATGTATAATACTATAGAAATGACATCTAACTGTATCCTAATGGTTCCAAGTACTGGTTGTTATTAAAAGTTTTTAGTGAATGTTTTTATGTACTCGTACAAAATTTATGTGATTGTAGGCAGACATCTATATTGGCTGTATCATATTATTTATGTACAATACTATACTACTCCTATAGTAGTAATACAGTCTTATGCATAAGAAAATGAGTAGTTAGGTTTACTTGATAAAACGAAGTGGAACCACTCGTCGATTTTGCTAGAAGTTTTCCTTTACCTATAACTGTGTAATAGGTAATAAACAAAACATTTAAAGTCCGCTTTATACTAGTTTTTAATATCCTAGAGCTCTTACCAGTAATCGTTCGATCGAACGGTCTATTAGTGTTACTTTGTTAGTGCTCTCCTAACGCAAAAAGTACAGGTTTTACTTTTTAGGTCAATTCTATATTGAAAATTATGGTATATCATATATACATTTATATGTCATTTTTTTTTACAAGAAAGATTATTAATGAAAATTTTAATAGAAACTAAAAACAAATTAAAGGTTTTACTTATTATACGTCATAAAGAAAATCATAAATTAATACATACAAAATTATTCCGGATGAAGTAGAGTTTTCCTTTTCGTTGATTAAAATGTTCAGAAGCTAACAAGTGTTGATTTCGGTGAGCAAGATTTTAAGGTATCGAACATACAGGTAAAGATGTGTTTTTTTATCCAACGAATTGATGAGACGAGCAAGACGTTCACCTAATTGTAAGTAATATTACCAGATTGTTAGAATGATATACACTGCACCACATTTATTTTGCATTGCATCTTGAGACATAAGATGTGTTGAGTCTCAAAAATAGGAGCTGCGGTCGTACCCTACCTAGACGGTCTCCGGCAACAGAGTCCTTCCCACTATTATTATTAATATTATTAAAAAAATTCGAAATAAGTTATAACCCGCATAGATCATAAAATAAAAATGAAGGTTTACGTAATTTTGTATTATGTTCGTATTTAATTCTACCGTACGTATGTGATAAAAGGCGATTTTTAAATCTTTAAGTAAAGCCTGCAAATTATTATGTAAATGTGTAATGTATATGTAAATAAATACACTATGACGTCAGCGGCAACACCGTATTAAATTTAATTAGCACAAAAAATTCTGCATTTTTTTGTCGATTTATTAATTGGACATCAGCAGTATGCGCGTGCGCACGCGCACTCTTTTTAAATAATTAAGCGACGAGACGAGCAGGACGTTCACCTGATGGTAAATAATACGCGCGACCATAACAACGTGGTACTAGTTACAGTGCACCATATTGCGCTCGTCGCCTGAGCCATACGATGTTCGGTTACGTTACCCCAGTAATTAAACTAGCTACAGCGCTCTTCAAACCGGAACTTATTAATGTTTGCACATTAATATTTGGCGGCAGAAATAGGAGCTGCGGGCAACAGAGACCTACCACCAGTTATTATAAAAATTCACCAGTATTAAATCCTTCTGCGTGAATTTCAGTAGAAACTGGTTAGTACCACGTAGAAGCGACCGCCCGTAGTGCTTCGCCCTCGGCGCAATAATTGCTTTGTTTACATTCACCTGCCACTTGTAACGAGATTTCCTTACCGTTGCCTTGGCTATAAAATTTTTACACCGAGTTTTTATACTATTTTGATATTACCATAGAAATTGCACGGATTGTTCGTCTGTATTTACAACAGGCTTTACGAATGCCATATTGCAGCGGTCGCCAATTTTTTTTATTATGACCAATAAATTCACAATTAAAATCTCACGAATTATTGACAAGGTTTTTTAAGGGTTGATTTTTAAAAGAAATTACCATCTAAGAGCAAGACATAAAATTTACTGGAGTAATAAAATGAAATAGTTAATTGGAACCTAATTATGAAAGAATAACGTGATGAGTAAGTACATTCACTTTCTTTTTTCGGACCAGCTAAATTTTCATGCGGTCTTGCTAGTGGTCCACGGAGCACCGCTATGACGACCGGTGCTCTATTGTACGGGAATCTAGTATTTGCTGGATGCAGCCGGAACATTTATTAAAGGAAGCACTAACAGAAAGAAACTTCAAGATCTGCGTCCTACTTGTTGCTGTATAATCTTATGACAAGCGTCTGCAGGTGGTAGGTGTTTGTTGCCGCAGACCTTCTAGATAGGTACCATCACAGTTTTTGTTTCTGCAAACAGTAGTGTGCGAATATTAGTGGGTTCGGGTTTGAAAGGCGTTGTAGCTAATCAAATTACCGGAATAACGCGACTCAAAATTGCGTATCTCAAGGCGACGACCATAATGAAATACAGGCATATTATCTAACTAGCGTCACGTTGTTATGGACTGGCGTATCACTTATTATCAGGTGAACGTCTAGCACGTCGCGTCGCTTCTTCGAATAAAGAAGCTATACATTAGGTTTGTAACCATGTAGCTCGCTTTGCTGAATAGAAAACTTCGTAAGCTATAACATAATACACACTGCTAATTAAGAAATATTTTGTGATATATCTTCTTTTTTGGTTTTTTGGTTGGTTGTTTTTATGGTCATTAAACAAATGATAAAGGACAGAATTTTTTTTTAGAATTTAAATTTTTTTTTGTTTACTCGATTTAAACACTACAAAAAAAAAATATATTAATTGATACAAAAGGAGGTTATCCACCATTTTTTGCCATTTCATTACTCTACATACCCATTGACAGAGCTGAAAAAACTGAGTAAGACTGCATACAAGTTATTTTTGACTATATTGGCGTTTGAGCTCTTTCAGCCTAGACGTATTGATATATAATAACCTTACCTATACAATTATACACATATTTAATGATTGTCCGTAAATAATTTTAATTCTAATATAATGTATTTCCAGGACCGAGTGTTGAACATCACAAGTCAAATAATGGACCAGGTTCTAGGCGACGAGAGGGTGGCTCGCGGTTTTCGAGTCAAGTTTCCCGAAGACGTACTCCAGGACAATCTCGCCGGGCAGTTGTGGTTTGGTGCAGAGGTGAGGTTATATATTAATAATGACTGTCTTAACAACGGAACAACGAAACAATGATAAGTATTGATTCATATGATGATATGTGCCTGCCCACAACAATGAGCCGCTAGTTGGCACGTTCACGCTGGTCTGGTAGATCTCTGAGACTGGAGATCGTCTATGTAGGTATCACCGGAGCTCCTATTCCTGCCGTCAGATATTAGTATGAAAACTTTATTATATTGCGGTTTGAGGGGCGTAGAAGCTAGTGAAATTAGTGGGTAACGAGACTCAACATCTTATGATATTGTTTATCATCGTAACTGCCGCCACGTTATTATGGGCGGGTAATTTTTTTACCATCGATACACAGAAAATCATACATACTACTGCTTTGCAGCAACACGCCTTCCACCACTTTTAACTGGATCTAAATTTATTTTTGGGTTTTATATATTTCCAAACATAGGTAGGTAAGGTATAAGTACGTCTGAGAACTGGAGAAGTCTTCTAACATTAGGTTATGTATTTAATTTATAGCTAAACACAATACTGTTATAAAAGTGTTATTTGCACTTTCGTTTGCGTGAATCACGGAACCTTTACGAATTAACATTTTACGGAATAACGAATTTATCGTTGAAACTATTGTGCTGTGCTTACTTGTTTTCAACAAAACGAATAGGAGTATTTTTTTATGTATTCAAACGACAAGACGAGCGACACGTTCACCTGACGGTATGCGATATGCTCGCCCATAATGACGTGGCGCTAGTTAAGATAGTATGCACTGCACCACATTGCGCTCGTCGCCTGAGACTTAAGGTGTTGATTCTCTCTACCCCAGTAATTACACTAGCTACAGCGTCTTGAATTGGAACACAGTAATGTTTGCACACTGCTGTTTGGCGGCAGAAATAGCGGCTGCGGGGTGGTACCTAACTAGACAGTCTCCGAAAACAGAATCCTGCCACCAGTAAAATTATGAACACTATACTATTACGATTTGTTAATATCAAATACATCAATGAGAAAAAAATCTAATATTATAGAAAAATGTCGACAATTAGGCGACTGCAGACAATGGATTTATTAAAGAAAAATTTTATGTATGTTTCAGTGTCTAGCAGCGGGCTCCTCCATAATGAATCGCGAGGAAGAGTCAGCGGCGATGCGCCCTCTCGCGAAGGCTCTCACTCGCAGTCTGGAGACTGTGCGCTCTCTCCTGAGGGAGCAGTGTCTACGGCCGCGGGGCCTCGCTCTGTCCCAGCACGATGATATGCTGCATGAGAGTTTACGCATCTTTGACAGGTAGACAAGGCTGACTATACTGGTGTTAGACCTAACAAACCTAACAAACAAAAAGAAACCTCTTTTTGCTGGAGATCGTTTTGATACTGTCTAGATTTCTGACTCTAAACAGTAGTACTGTCTGAAGATTACTGTCTTCCAGTTTGAATGGCCCTGTAGCTAGTGAAATTATTACAGTAATGATATTTAATATTTTATGTCTTAAGATGACTAGCAGGTGTGGTGCAGTGAATATCATTTTAACTAAGCGTCACGTTATTACGGGCGAACCATTAGTAGCTTTATGATATAAAGAAACATAAATATTATTGTGACCGTAAAAATCTTTGGAGGAGGCCTATGTCCAGCAGGGGACGTCTATCGACCGATGATGAAATGTTATTGTAGATTTTTGTGTCTATATATACCTACAATATTATAAGAAACGGTTGCAACGATTTAGATATAAATTAATTCCACAGTAGTCATGATCTTATTAGAAAATAAATAGTCTTTCTTGTACCTGAGTATTAATTGTTTTTTTTTTTTGTATGATTCTTTAAGAGTCCTACCATTTATTATTCAGCAACCTTGGATACTCTAATCCTTTGAATTCATAAAATATATAAACTGATTATATTTTCATTACATTGGCTACATTAAATCCTCTATTATAATTTAAAGATTGTAAAATAAATGAATATATATATATATATATATATATATATATATATATATATACACATTTGTATATAATGATGATGATGATGTTGTTTCAGATTGTTCGCCGAATTCGAACTTTGTTACGTCAGCGCAATGGTCAATGTAAAGACGCCACACGAGTTCGAAGCCCAGCAGCTGATCTGCGTTCTATTCTCCGAGAGCCTACGTCGTGCGCTCAAACAGGGGCTGCTCACGCAAGAACAAGTGATTATTTACATTTTGCTATCTATTTCCCGAGAACTAATCTGTAATAACCGAAAGTGGAGTATTATTCTTTAACGAAATACTCTTATTACCAAATTAGTTGTAATATAATAAGTGATTAAAAGGATTTATGTTCAGATCTGCATACAACATCATTTTGCTTTTGATCGGGTGTAATATTTCACCATAGTTAATTGTTTCTCTCTAACTAGGTTAGACACAAACAAATATTTCAGGTCTTTGTTTTTTATCTCCGATCTCGTTAAATGGATATACTAAACATAACTTTAATTGTGGATACAATAATAGATAGTTATAATATCTTTTGGTACAGGTTGACTCTTACGACCCTGCTCTGATGTTCGCCGTTCCCCGGTTGGCCATTGTTAGCGGCCTGCTCATCTACTCTAGTGGGCCGTTGAGCATCGATAAACCGCCAGGTATTCGCACATCCCCATCATAGAAAACTTCTAACTGTAAATGTATTTGTAAATAAGGTTGGCAATATATTTCTAGAGATGGCGTATAGAGTTTAGCCAAGTTGATAATATTGGATAAATATATATATATAAAAATATTTTTCGCGCCAATCAGTGATGGGACATTAGTGTTCCTGTTTAATAGTAGTTGTTTTTAATGAAATAACTGGAGTAACGCAACACTTACCTGATGGTAAGTCTCATCCCCGGTCGAATTAAAAACACTGTTATGACTATTATAATTTAGACGTTCATTTAAGTTATAACTCTATTAGCCGTATCTCAAACCTTGGCACAGACTTAATATTTATTTTCAAATAGGAATAAATTTACAGGTAGCTGTATAAATCTATACATATTATGTCATCACCATTATTAACTGTATGGTCATCTTCGTCATCATAATTATCATGTAAACATTCGTACATGACCTAAATTAAACTTTGCATCGTTGAGATAAATATAGAAAAAAAAATATGTACTGTTATTAATATACACACAATGAATAGAGAGAAACAGGTACTAATAATACACTCTGTGTATATATGTTTTCAGTAATATATACTGTTTTCAGAAATATTAACTTTTACATATTTTTACTTAGAGGAAATGTCAGACATGTTCCGTCCGTTTCGAACACTTCTGCACAAAATCCGCTCTCTGCTTTGGACTTTGGATCGTCGCGAGTTGATGGCGTTGGAAAGATTGTTGTGCACCAACGAGGACATTTCTAACTTGGCCGGTTTGGACCTACCTCATAGTAAGTAGTTTTTGTAAAGAATAAAAATAATGATTAAAAAGTAAATAGTTGTGATATTTTTCTTCGGTGCTTAATGGGGACACCCATAGATACTTTATAATATACTGTTGTACTACACAGGGTCAAGTGTTACATTTGACTACTAACAATGAAATTAAGTAAGATTTTGTTAAAATTTTGGGCTAAGTATAGTTTAAATATACTTTTCATCATCATCACATCATCTACCACTATATTTATCTATACCTTGAGTTTCTTCTGCTCTACTACTCGGTGGGGTTACAGTTTTTGCCAAGGAATAAGGAGGTGGTAGGATTTTTTCTAAACCGCTTTGCTAGTTACCACACTCATCACTTAGGCCCCAATAATCTGTTGCTTTATTCCAGCAGATAAATCTTCTCAACTCTTCACCATCCATAGCCTCATAGTCATTTCTAAATTTACAGGTGCTGACACAATAAGCGACTCGTCTTGCCTTTATCCAGATATCGGAGAGTTCGTATCAAAGTTCTATGCCGACCATGCACATTGCCGCGAACTCTACACTACACAAAGGTTAACACACAGTTAATAAATACATTGTAATAGGTTTTAATTGCAGTATTTATGTATGTTTATCAGTTTATTAGCAGTAGCAACGGCATGACAAAGTAGTGATAGAGCTCAGTTTGTGCTGCGATGTCTAAATCGCAATAATCGAATATCTAAAAAGAGGTTCGGGTTCCGATCTCTTCCGAGTATTAGCTTCCAATCAAGGAAACCATCGTCATCAAACTATAATGTGCTCAAAACAACAACATTAATGGGAATATGACACCAACCCTCATATGGCTAACGAAATTAATAAATAACCTTGACTTTCGCTGAGGAGTCAGAACTGCGACGGCTGTATATAACAAACAACGCCACATACTGACGTCGTTGCTTAATCTGAAGGTTTTCTCGTTTTTAAATACATTTTTAATAGTATTGTTTAACGAGTGTTATATTTAATTAATCTTATTTAACTTTCCATTGTCTCCATTAATGACACCTGATAAAACAGAAAAAATCCAATAGAGGCACGGCGCATTTTTTTTATAAAACCGTTGATTATTATTTTTATAATCATAATGTTTCCTTCAGTTCCAGCGAACCGACGATAACGGATGGAGACTACCTACCTGATAACATAGAAGTGATGACTCCAATACTAGATGGACTCAGACGCCTTACAGAAGATATTGAAGCGACGCAAACGGATGACGAAACTACCGACATTAAACACAACGAATACACGCGACACCGTTCAATGGACACTACGAGTACAGACACATTCCAATCGAACGATAGTAGAGAAATCATAGAAAAATCTAGAAAAACCAGCAGAGCCGAGAGCAACGATCTAGCATCATTAAGAAATCTATCGACTAACGGTCTAATGATGTTCGATCCTCTCGTTATCAACGCTGTAGCCGCCTCAACTTCAGCCGAAACTAATAGACAGCTACCCGACCACGATTTAGTCACATCACTGAACGAGCAAGTTACTGAAATAGCTGATAGATTGTCGTCTATAGTTTCCAATGATGTCGATATTATGGAACACAATCAGATGCATTCTTTCTCGACAAATGATGTTCCAACACTATTGTCGGCTGAGGGTGCAGAGGCGTTCACCTTCTCTGGACCAAGGAATGAGCAGTTAAGTTGCATGCCATCAACTAGTCACGGGTATCTGATTCCAAACGCAATTAGCCAGGAGCCCGTTGTTCTAGCTTCGTTATCACATAATAACTCGGCGGTCTTCAACCAAGAGGATGATCACAACGAAGTGAATTCAGATCATCCGCTGATGATACCAGACAATATAGATGCAGAAATTGTTAACACTAATATATGTATCGCTAACGCCAACCTATCTTCTTTATTACTTACCAATGACGAGTTTAGACAAAACTTTGTTGATAACAACGAAGTCGCTGATGGCGATAACGCAAGCTTTCATTCCGCTAAGATGACGTTGGAGTGTGACGATGAAAGGGTGAAATTTATGCTTGGCTACGAGAGTGAGCACGAATCTCCCGTAGATTCGGGTGTGAGCACCGAAAACACTAGCCTCGAACGTTCGCCTGATACAGATCAGAGCAAAGAAAATCATTTCATGCAACAAAATAGGGCATTGAAAAGTCCGGTAGACGAAACGAAGGTCGAGAGAGCCGAGAACAATCTAGAAAGTTCTTTTTCGAATCACGACCACGGTGTAAATAAACTGGCAGGCCCATCTAATAATGGAGAATTAGATAGATTAAGCTCAGAGGAAGAAGGCTTGAATGAAGCGACAAATGTAAAAAGAAATATAGACTGGGGCAATACAGAACAGCAGATGGAGGAGATCTTTAAAGAGTTTAAAAGGAATTCAGAAATAAAAAGTAGTTTAGAAGAACGTAGAAGTTCGAGTTCAGAATTAGCCAATACGCAGAACGTGTCCAGGCAGAGGAAAATGCGGAAAAGTAGTTCTAAGAATAAGAAAAAGGGCAAAATGTGGTCCCATGGTATTGTGATATTAGAAAATCGAAGTAATCAGAATCAGAACAATCCTCTGAGATTAAATTTGGACCATTTTGTAGATGAAAGGTAAGATTTTATTTTCTTTGCAAAAAGGAAAAAAATGTAATATAATTTACTAACTGAAAAGAAATTAAAATAATTTATTAATATGGTTTTTAATGATAGATCTCTATTGGTAGAGACTGTTTATTAGGACAGTATTTACCTACCATTCTTTGTAAAATAAGCTGATAACCTTTAAAGCATTAATTAGTTTCCTTAATACATTTCACATATAATGTAACAATTCCAGTGGGACGTCTTGTGGTGTATCGGAGTGCGCGGACGACGAGCAGATCGCTCTCGCGCTGCAGGCGCAAGAGCTAGCGGCGAGGCAACACGCGCGCGGCAAGTTCAAGTGCGTAAGCTTAATTGTATTTGATATTAATCTGTCTAATTGAAATATTTCTAGTATCTCGACAAATAGCAATGTAGAGCACAATTTTCTCATCAAAGCAGTAACTGTCAAAAAGTGTTAACACTCAAAAAATTCACAAAATATAACAAGTTACAAAACATAAAATTAAAAGTAAAATTGGACGCAGGCTAGCGTGTGCTGTGCAAAATTGCCTTTGCGCTGATTTTTAGCACAGCCCAATTGGATAGTGCTTGCGACTTTCAGCAACTATACAAAACAATTGTTTTGCTGTCCATTGCTGTGTTCCGGCTACCAACCACCAATGTATTTAACAATCATATACCTCCACCTTCAGATCAAGCGAGGACCTGATCCACCGCTTGTTCGTTTGCATTGCCGGCGTAGCGGATCAGCTGCAGACTAACTTCGCTGCGGACCTCCGCAATATACTGAAGTCCGTGTTCCTCATGAACCAAACTCCTGATCCGCCGGAGGGCGACGAGCCGCCGCCCTGCGAGACATCCGACAAAGCCTCCACTATCGAATACGAGGTCACCGAGGACCAAGTTATACAGAATGGTAAGAGGATCGCCCTTTAGCTATTACTTCTACTATTATATTCACTCGTGTTAGGGGGTCTTTAATCCGAAAAGTGATGTTTGTTACTATTCTTAATATTCATTTATTTATTTTATTTTTTATCATGTTAAAACAAATTGCTTTTAACAAAACTTTTTTTTTTAATTTCACTAACATAAAATTTTAAATGAAATATGTAATTTTCAGGGAGTTCATTCGATAGTGTTTACTCGGCGGAGGAGGTGTACGCCGACAGCACGTCGGACTCGTCCCCATCGGAGTCGAACTCGCGTATTACCCGCCGCAATACGGTTAATTCAAGCACTTTAACCACCGAGCAGTCGGGCGCCGGCGACGCGCGTCGAAAGTCCGTCGACAACGCGGTGAACCTGCAGTCTTCCGTCTCTACCGGTGATTTGACGTACAGGTCTGTAAGGAAATAAAAAAAAAACTTCTTTTTCTACTCAAGTTCTATCTGTATTGCTAATAATTCCCAAGCCAGTTCAGCTTGTAACTGGTGGTAGGTCTATCTTGCAGAAGACTGCATGTGAGTATCACTAACATTGATTTTAATTCTGCATCTAATAAATTATTGTTAGGCGTTATAGGTTTTGAAAGTACTGAAATACTGAATCTTAATATATTTTATCTCAAACCGATGCACACAAATGCGGTACGGTGCGTATCATCTTAACTAATATATATTATGGTTATGGGAGGGCGTATCACCATCAAGTGTAGTCCTGCTAGTTTCGTTGCTTTATTGAGTAAAAATGCCTACTTTGGATAGTAATGCCGTAATAAAAATGCCGACTTTTAATAGTAGATTTATTAGAGAATATCCAATCCAAAAACAATGGTGCTGGTCTTATTAATTTCTTAAATATTTTTCAAAAAAATCACGATGTTCTAGGAAAAAATTAGATGATTTTATTTTTTACTTATTTCCACACAAATTTTAATGTAATACTTATTGTTTTATGATTATTTTATCAAATTAAATTAATAATCATCACTTAGAGGCTAAAATTTTTAAATTTGGTATGGTGTTCTATCCATGTATATAAAAGTAGAAATTAACTAATTTACTTATCTACTTTCAGACGCGAGGAGGAGCGGTCCGGCTCGCCGTGTGTAGAACGCGCGCCTGAATGGGTGCCCGACATCGCGGCGCCCTCGTGTATGCGCTGCTCCGCGCACTTCACCGCCTTCAGACGTCGACACCACTGCAGAAATTGCGGTAAACAACTATATTCATGAGTTACAAAATAATGAATACTCAAATACCGCTAAATAATTCTAACAATGTTTTTATAAACACTTTAATTTCATATGGTTTTAAGTGACAATGAGGCTTTGTGTGGTAAAGCGTGGTGTGCTACCCACGAATACTCTTGCTATCATATGTTGGCAAGCATGATACAGCATTGCTGTTTATAGCAACAATTATAAGATGAGGAAGTAAGACATTTGGTGCCCGTATTCTCGTGTCACAAAGCACCTGATTTTCTCCTGCGCCATGTAGGTCGTTAATGTAATAAATATAGTTACTATATACTAATTACACAGCATTTACTATTTGCCTGTGGTTTAATAAAAAAAAAAATGAAAACAATTTTTTTAATACAAATAAATTATAAGATTATATATATAATTTCTATGATGAGAACATTAAAAATAATATGGTTCATTTTATTCACGGTATTTATATGAAAATCAGTTTATGGATTTCCGTGTAACAAGGTAGTGTTCAGCTAATATGTCACGAAGACAGTTTTCTTCGTATTAAAATCTTACAGTTAGATTGATCTAAATGTGCGTGTGCGCAGGCAATGTGTTCTGCGCGTCGTGCAGCTCCAACTCGATCCCGTTACCGCGCTTCGGGCAGATGAAACCTGTACGCGTGTGCGAAGAGTGCTTCCAGTGCGTAGCTCGCCGCAGCAGTCGCACCCAAACCGCCCACCACCGGTGAAACCAACACCCACCACAACCTATAACACCACAACCACCACCGACTCTCGTGTACGATGCGCGCGTATTAAACTGCTGTTTATTTTCACTTCTGCAGGACGTGATAACCTGTTATGTTTGTCAGGCCAGTTATCGATTCCAATAGTTCTTCATAGTTTGTAAAACTAATATTTTTAACCCGCTCTTCTAATCTCTTGACATAAGAACATTTTGTTAATTTTGGTTTTGGATCTTTATTATATATAAAATATTTGACGTCAAAGGTACCCGACTCTATGCGCGATTATATCTTATATATTTGTCATTGTTGTCCATTTAGAGTAAACATATTTTCCTAAATTCTTTTTCATTAAATCGTGACATTTAACGTTGTTGAAAATATATGTATTCATTATAGTAAACACCCTCTCCCCTATATATATACACCACTCCGTTAACGTTTAGGTCTTAATTGATTTATAATTCATTCACATTGACTGATATAGATATCGGAAAGTCCGGATTAGATTTGCGAAATAAAGCGAAGTTGCTATTGGTAGCTCTCTAAACAGTATCAATTTGGTTTCTAATTTTATAACTTTACGATTATTTTGATCTAAAATAGGATAACATGAACTTTTGATGTCACATGTTAAATGCCTATAAGGCCGAGTATTCTACTCTGGCCTTCATATGATGACAATTGGAACAGCAATGATGTTATGACGACAGATTTACATTATGATACTGGTAGCTATCCGGGCCTGTTAGAAATATCGCTATGCAACATGTGACTCAGGAATCGTACTAAGGACCTCTGTGGTACAAGTCTGGCGTTTAGGCGCTGCGCCCTGGAGACAAATGAAATAATTTAATCGCAATAATTTGATCTCGGTGTTAAAAATCTTTCCAACCTGCTTAAGATTATAGACAACTTTCGTTTATAGAAAGTATTTTAATGGTTTGGTTTTTAATTTTAAAGTTAGTTTTCGTTTCGTTTTTTAAAGTATGAGCATATTTCAATTTTTTATTGTTAAATTTAGCGTCGAGATCACCGGGACATTTACCTGATGGTAATCGATACGCCTGCCCATAACAATGTGGCACTAGTTGGGATGATAAAAACTGCACGAGACGTAAGATGTTGTCTTATTACCCCAATAATTACACTGATTTAAGTGCCCTTTGAACTGAAATACAGTAATGTTTTCACACTACTGTTTGGCGGCAGAAATAGGCACTGCGGTTGCTATCTACCTTGATGGTCTGAGGCAACCGAGACCCACTTCCAGTTAAATTTTCTATTAACTAGTCTATACTATATTGTGGGATATATTAATTTGTATAAAATGCATATAATTTCATAATACTCTTAATTATCTGTATTATTGATAAATATGGATTTTTTCATAATTACATGACAACAATGTGGTGCAAGTGTATATCATTCTATCTAGTATCAATTGTGATGGGTGGGCATATTCCTTACCATTGAGTTAACGTATTTCTTATATCGTTGATTTGTCGAATAAACAAATTACAGACATAGTCTTTAATAATTTTTTATTATTAAGAATCAATAATATAAAATTTGTTAAGACTTTTTATGATTAAAATTTTTAATTCATTAACAATAAAAAACTTATAAGAGTTAAGAGTTATATTAAAATAAATGATGAATTATATAAACTGCTTACACTGCCTCGTATTCACCAATTAATTATATTTTGTTTTAAGTTATTTTATCTTTATGCGATTGAATAAAAAATAAGGAAATCCGTAAAAGAACTAAGGTCACCCACATAGCTCTAAAGATTGCTAGATTTGAGTGGCAATGGGCAGAGCACATTGCTCGAAGGATTGATGGCCGATGGGGCAAAAAAGTCCTAGAGTGAGCCCTGTTTACCGATGGACGTAGTGTTAGAAGGCTCCCCGCGCTTTGAGTGCGGACAGCGCAGCACCGATTGCAGTAGAGATCTTTGGGGAGACCTATGACAGAAGAGAGCGTCTGTCGGCCGATGATGAAGCCATTTGATTATTGTGAAATTTCATTAATTTTACATTGAATGTACGTTTGGTTATATTGGGGTCGATGAAAAGTATTATTATTGTCATGATTGTATGTTGTAACAAAAAAATCACACTACTAATGTAAATTTTGTCAAAGACTTGGCTTCATGCCCAATGGTCCTTTGCCTTACATTTTAAAGAAGGAAAAAATATTTTCAATCTGTGCTAATATGGGGAAGTTGTATTTTGTTAAAGGATTATAATACGAAGCGTTTACAAAGTATGTTGGTGTACGTGAGTGAAGTGATCTCTTTGCGAAATAGATAAAGAAACTGGGAATTATTTTTAATATTTTTTAATTAGACTTTGAGAATAGAACTCTATATTTTTAGGAATTAAAGTTTAACATATGTCTATATTTTTAGCAATAAATTCTTATATTAGAGTACCTTTAAACTGAATATATATATATATATTAAAAAAAACTGAAAAATTCCATTAATTCCTTTATTATTATCAAACGGTGTTAGTTGTTAGGTAATTTTTTTTATCTTAAGTCTAATGTTATTCTTATGAAATGTATATAACTTTTGTAAAGATTATAATTAGCTAATATTTACCCAATTAGGAATCCACTTAGCGACGGTTTTGTAGCTTTTTGTATATTATATAACAAACGATAAAAATTGAACCCGTACCAAAACCATTCGCCGCCACAACAAATGTACGAGTTATGACATGATACTGTTATATTTTAATCATATAAACAAAATGTCGGATTATTAGTAAAGTGGCAGTTTTATTTTTTTACTCCTCGTTTTCAGCTCATGGATTTCACAGCAGTTTTTTATTTTTTTATACACATTGAATTTATTATTTTCTAATTTTGTCTACGACAAAATACGTACCATGATGTCATGAAGAGTGCTTCAGAAACAGCAGAGTATAGAAAAAAAAGATAAAAACAAAGTATTTAGGCTGCATGATATATTAGGCCCAATGAGAATCCAACCGGAGGGTGGCCTATGCCCAGCAGAGGGAGTTAGCAAACTGATTTGTTAGAAGCAGACTAGGGATGAGACGTATTTACGCGACCAGGTTTTAAAACCAGGTATTTGCTTTTAAGTACGCACACCAGGTGTCTGAGCAAAATACTTTCAAGTGTTTCGATTTCAAGACACTTGCCATTCCCGGAAGATTTATACCTATATAATACATTGCGTACGTTTCACTGTACTTCATTCTGTAATGTACTTATACTTCAAAGAAAATGAATTTAAATTCTAAGTAATACTTCGAAGACTTCTAGCTTGAACTGCGAAATGAATTTTTATGTCTTTAGTAATAAAGTATGTTACTGCATTAGTTTATATAAAATCCTTTTCCAACAAGTTTTTTTACTACGCTAGAACGATAACATTATTTAGCCTTACTGATTAACATTTTTTGTAACCACGGTCTCCGATTCTACAATCAAATCGAAACATCAATTGTTGCATTTATGAGATTAATACATAAACTGCTTCATCGATTCAACAATTTTTTTAGTTATTTTTTCATATTAACACCAAAAAAAAAATATGTACTTAATATTATAAGTTTAAACCATTATTTAATATTTATATATATATTATTTATTTCAAATGTTATTAAACATTCCTTCATCATTAATTGAATTGGTAATGAATCGAGCGATGAGAAAAGCTTTAAAGTATTTTGAATCCTGGTTTTATAATACTTTCGGGGCGTCCTGGTCTTGCAAGTACGACTCGCGATAAGTCTAGGGCTATCGAAGATGTCAACTACAAAATCAAATCTTGAATCTGTCGTTGTAAAGACTATAATCATACTAAAGAAAATCGAATTATGTCTCAAGTATTTCCATTTTGTTAAATTGATTTTGCAATTAAATCCGGTTGAATAAGATTTAATTTCCCAGTTTAATTTTTCTCGCAGATACGATGTTTGACAAAACTTGAATTGAAATGACTTGTTTAAACTAGTAAATGTTTATAGGCTTTTATTTTGTTTTTAATATTTTATTAAACATTTACTATATAATTATGTACTTTATATATGACATTCTAAAGTACTATTTAGTCTTAACGTAATCTACATTTAATCCATCAGTAAATTGCACCTGTTCTATGCAATCCAAAAAATATTCATATTTAATAAACAATTGTTAATACGTTTTAACTTCTGTTTTAATAATAATTATTAGTAAAGAAAAATAAAAGGACAAGTGTCAAGTGTAATTCGTTTTGTACAATAAAATTTGCATTACTTTCGAAAAAGGTTCAATTGTTCAAGGCTAAAAAATATTGCTAGATTTAGATTCGTGGTAAGTTATAAATAATTGTGTTGCAGATTAAATACAAATATTACATTGATTCTAAATCATCGGTCACGAAAAATCTACAAAAAACAAACAATGTTTTGAAGCAAATAATAAAATAACATTTTTGATAAAAAAAAATTTCACTTAATTATTGAAGTTTTTATAGGTTAATATTAATTTTTTTATTAGCCTTATGAAATGTACAATACATTAATAATGCTACTTTTTATTATGATAAGAAGTCTGCCTCAAAATTAATATTCCATAATAAATAATTAATAAACAAATATTATTTTACCTACATAAGTGCTAATCGTGTATATGTAATTGTAATAAATCAGAAAAATTTACAATGAAATGAATTTCAAGCACATGAGAGGTGTATAAAAAAAAATATGTCGCCCAACGTGGGGCTCGAACCCACGACCCTGAGATTAAGAGTCTCATGCTCTACCGACTGAGCTAGCCGGGCTGGTGCTATCTGATAACAAATTATTTGTGATAACAGCGTATCTATATGTACTATTAGATTTTGAAATAAAATCGTCTAAGATTTTAGATTCATGTCAATATAAAATCCAAAATTTATATTCACGATTTAAGATTTTTCTCAGGTAAAAGTCATTGATTGCGCCATCTAACGGAGGGTCAGCGTATATTGCTGCACGTAAATATATTTAACTTTTGCTTCGACCTAGTTTTGTGAACACGAAAATTGTATTATTTATGTATTTGTAGATCAGTCAGAAGATGTCGCCATATATATTTAAAAAGCTTTCTAGAACTTCATTCCGTTGAACTAAACCCCTTTATCGTGGCGGGGCTCAGTAATCGAGGCTTGATCATCCATGGTAAAGTCAACATGTACTTACATAGCTGGCCTTTGATGTCTACTTCTAATAGATAAAGTAGGAGTTGCGGCTCGTTCTTACCCGCCACGGCAAAGCGGTGTCTCTGCGCAGATGCTGCATTTCAAGTGTCAAGAAGACTACTTATATTGATAAGGTCATATGGTGCAGCTAACGCTCAAGCTCGAGAAAGTCTCCGAAAAGGTATCTGCGCCCCTGACCTATAGCTACAAAGATGGAACATCGTTAGGCCCTCGTCGATGCAAAACCAGACATTATCTGCCGTCACGAGATAAGTAATGGTACCTCCAGCATAAAGCTTCCTGCAGGTTTGGTTATGTCTAGTTATTCTGCAAGGTAGAACAGCCATTCATAGATAAGAAAAATTCATATATTGCTAGAAAGAGTATGTAACACGCTAAGATAGAAAAAGACTATAAATTTTAGTTGAGAATTACTGCTTTAGAAGATGGACTAAAGCAATTCATTACGGAAAAAGACGACCTTTCGTCTCTGCAAAGCTCCATTGATTCAGTTATATTGGAGCTTTCAATAAGATTGCACTTGCAAGAAATACTACACAATAAAATTTATTAGAGGTGCGTCTAATACATGTAACAGCTTTTACTGTTGTATTAAAAATTGGTAGATATAGTAATAACAAATATCAACACACCAACTTTAACCATCAATTGAAATCATCATTGAACGAAAACAAACCTTTGATCGAACTGTGCCAATAACTTGGAGTAGAATATGCAAACCGGGTTGCAAAGTTAATTTCAATTCAATTGTTGGATATATAAATATTCAATTAGCATAAACTTAACCCGAATTCGAATTAGAGTATGTCTGATAGCGCTGTGCTTAATGTTCAGTCTGGAGATCGCAGAAAATTGATGGATGCAGGTGCGAACTGGTGGCGTTGAAATTTGACAGATGAGGATTTGGCCAATCATATTCAATAATGGACGACATTAGCCGGAAATGATGAGGTAGGTCGTAATTTCCATATAAAAACTTTATTTTATTATAAATTATGTTCAATTAGTGTCTGCACCTAACCGTACAATAAAGAAGTCCATGGTTCTATTTTAGAGTTCTATTATCGGAGTTTGGATGGTGCTAGAGTTTTTTAAAACCCACTCTCGTTTTAGCATGTCAGTGATTGCATTAAAGAATTAAAGTTATTGTGAAATAATTGAAAACATTTAGAAGAAGATTGAGTAAAATTTCGGCTAGAATTCTTCAGCTTTAAAGCAGTATTTGTTGGAGCTTTCGCATAAGCTGTCTTGCGTCGACTTTGAAGTAACACGGAGTGCGCACTGATCTGTCTAGACGTGGCAGCATTAACTGTGCGAGCTTCTAAGTCGAGTCACGCTAGGAGAGCTGTGTATCAAGTGTTACAATCTAGTCTGTGATTTATTTCCACTCTTGTTGAGATATGTTATTCGGATTTAATAAAACTGAACGATTTACTTAAAATAGTTAAAGCAATGTGAGAATAACTAGTACCTTTATATTTATATAACTTAATACTATGTTTTATTATACTCGACAGATCAAATGATATTGCTGACCCAATATAAAGTCGATGTGATAAATATAAACAACTGTATACGTGAACTGCATCACTGAGTGGATGTTATTCTATTATAATCATTAGTGCGAGATTAATACCGGATATCGGCAGTAATAGATTAGTATTTTTAGTACATTAAAGCAAATTGTTATTTTTCCCATTACTGAGGCACGGAGCCTTCTTTTATATTAGTGATGAGAAAAAAAAATCAAGACTTAGGCAATCTTGGCATTGGTCTTGGTCTTGCCTGTTCAGTGTAGGTATTGATTAAATATCTTTAATCTTGCATATTCTTATAATTTATTATATATTTTGTTTTCAGTAAAGAAACATATGCTCAGGTTATGATAAATATTAAAACAAGTCATTTCAACGGAATTTTTATTTTTTCTGTCTTTGTTTTCGTCTTGGTCGTGCTTATATGAAATTGTGAAAAAGCAAGACCAAGATCAATTTTACTCATCTCTATCTTATGTGGAATAATTGTTAGTGATTATTTTCAGATAAAAAAAAGGTTACAAATTTTTATTGATGGTTAGGAAATAGCGTTTGTCTGATCGAGCAACAATATTTTCTCTGAAAAAAATAAACAAAAGATATTCTCTTTGTAGATCAGAAAGGACTTGAATTACTTTCATGATAGAATATTCTAGACCTGTCATTATTTTCGTCTGTTACATAAAGTGGGGTTAGAACTTTGACAAATCTCTACTATCAACGAGCTGTGTCCCGAGGGTGCTACCGGAGATAAAAGAATCGTTTAAACTAAAAGTTTTACTGGCTGTATAACGCTGGAGATGATTTCCTCTGGAGACCGGTACTGCAAAGGTTTTTTGAAACGTTTATATCAAATTCAAAAGTCATGTATTATTAAGTGCACCCTTAAAATGTTACTATGGAATTATATTGAGTTTTCTAACCCTTACTTTGCTAAGTTTATAGTGACAATGAATTCGTAGATAGTAAAGTATGCTCGTATGTTAACAGTTGAAACTCAAACAATGCTGTATTGGCGGCAGTTTGACAATACGACGGTGACAGCTACCCAGGCGGATTGGAAACGGTACCACCATCCAACCACCACTACTAGTAGGGGCGTGACTTGTATAAAAAATCCTCTCTATTATAAGATAAGTGCTTAGCCGGTGTAACACGTAGCCAGTTGAAGATGGTACATACTTTGTTCCAAGAAAATTGACTGCATAGTACAAACATTTTCATGATATGGTGGTGGTAAGTAAAGTGTATTATAAAAAAACCCATTTTCATGCTATTCGATTCAAAAATTTTGGTGGTTAGTGTTCGTTTTATTCTTGTACAACATAGCAACGAGACGGGCGGAAAGTTCACCTGATGATAAGTAATACCCTCGCCCATAAGTAGCACTATTAACAGGATGTATACTGCATAGCACTGCGCTCGTCGCCTTGACAAATAAGAAGTCGAGTCTCGTCATCCCATTAGTAACACTAGCTATAAAGCCCTTCAATTCGGACCACAGTAATGTTTACACGCTATTGTTTAGTGGCAGAAATAGGCGCTGCAGTTGGTACTTAGACGGTCTCCAGTAGTAGAGACCTACCATCAGTAAAGATTATCTTATACTATTCTTGCCTGAATTTTTCTATATAGTTATTTCTTTAAATTTTGTAATTACAACAATTTACGTAAAATTGAAGTTTTATATAAAAGTTTAACTCTTATCTGGTCGTACGACAAAAACTTAAAATGATACTAAAACTCCTCAAGGAAAAACGTCTATAAATATTTCTTTATCGAGCTTTCTCTCCAGTAGTCTTTGTTGACAGACCAGCTTTTATAGTGAATATTCCAACGCTTTCCGATACTTCTCTAATAGACAAAAGCGTGCTTCAATATAAAATCGGAGAAACACTACTAGCAAGAAAAATGGAAGAAAAACTATAAACACCTTAACCGTCAATCTATCATAGCTGATTAAATATGTAACCAGATGCTATGAAGAAAAAAGATAATATTGATGATATTAAATATAATACTGATTGTATTATATAGCTTAAATTATACTTGTGTATATTAAAATCGAATTGGCAGGACTGGTGTCCAATGTTCGATAGCTGAAAAGGCCCAAGACGAAGGAGGACGTTAAAAAAGTGAATCGCCCAACATGGGGCTCGAACCCACGACCCTGATATTAAGAGTCTCATGCTCTACCGATTGAACTAGTCAAGCTACGTGACTACTGTGTGTACTACACAATTACATATTTACTAATGAAAAGGGTGTCGGTTTACGTTATTTAATTTACTCTGTTTTTTTTTTATATATAATTAAGAGAAGAGACGTTCACCTGATGGTAAATGATACATCTGCCCATAACAACGTGGTGCTAGTTAAGATCAAATGCATTGCACCACATTGCGCACGTCGCCTGAAATGTCGTGTCTCGTTACCCCGGTACATAACACTAGCTATAGCGCCCTTCAAGCCGGAACACGGTAATGTTTGCACACTACTGTTTGGCAGCAGAAATAGACGCTGCGGTGGTACCTACCTAGACGGTTTCCGGCAGCAGAGACGCACCACCAGTTTGGTATATGTATTTTAAATAGAACGCTCGGCATCGAAGTAGATCCGTTTAATCTCTTGTTGTGTTAGCAGGCCCAAAGTCCCAGGAGTGGGAACATTAGAGGTCTGTATATTTATTTACGTATAACAGGAATGTTTTCGTTAACAAATATAAGTATTCATTTTGCGATGGACTATATTTAAACTGTTAAATAAACGCCGAAAACGTGGAAATGAATGAGTATTGCGAGCGTCCCGTCGCAGCGGCTATTTGCGGACGGAAATGACGTCGTAACCATTTCGCCTGAGCCCCGCTCGAGCGCCCTCTACTCTCATATTACCTGCCGAACTACATCCGTTTGTTTTTATATCAAAACAGTCTTAAGATTTACCTGAACGTTTGTGGAAACGTTTTTTATATTAACGCATAAATGAAGCCCGTGAAAGATCCATTTGTACAGCCGGTCGCAAGCGCTATACTTTTCTAGGGGCGCGGGTACAAACCCCATTGTGCTAGAATTTCCGGTGAAGAAAAACATCGTAACATCGACAAATTCATACTTAAGTAGTCTAGTGGTAAAATGGCTTTAATTCTCTTGCTAGCACTATTAATATAGTTTTTGAAAATATTTGTGACGTCGTTCGTCCGATATCAGAAGAAAGATATTTTCATAAAAATACGCACTCAGTTTTATTTTAATACGGTTATTAAAAAAAAAATACAACACAGATTTACGTTTTTGTTGTTGTTATAAGTAGGTGAATATGGCTGATAGACAACACAGTCGCGACAACACGATAGGAATCGTAGTATTCGTTGTAGACCTCGTTCACAGAATTGAACACGCTCTAAGAGTCGAACTTATTCCCCGTATAGATCGCGATCGAAAAGTAGAATTCTTACACTGTAGTTATAGGCGTATCACTTACTATCAGGTGAAAGTTTTCCTGGTTTCGCTGCATAAAAAAACAGATACGTTTATTGATTTCATCGATTTAATTTCATCTATAAAAGTGTGGACATTGATTGGTTTTCTGATGGTGAGTTCCATAATAACAGCACGATAGGATGTTTATACTGATCCGCATTAACCTCCTTGCCTTAATATATCTGTTTTCAAATATTTATCTTTCCTACAGCCTCTTTAAAACCGGAACATAGTAATGTTAGCCTTGCACTGATAACAGGAATAAATACTGCGGCAGAATCTAGACTTTTTTCGACATAAAATTATGGTGACGGTTAGTTTAAATAATTGTTTAGTTATACTAATAACCTTGTTCCTATATAGTTATTGTTAAATAAGATTTTTACGCATTTGTGTGTATATATACATATATTTGCTTTTGTGGAGAAAGATCTGCCAGAGATTGGACAGCGTGGTTGATAATGCGGTTGGTCTCTCTCTTTGAAAGAGATGGTTCATAGTCTCGACAAAGTATTACAATTGTTAGACGACTAAGTGATTCTTTTTTTATTTTAAGTAATATATACATTTATAATAATAATAGAGTTGAAGGGTATCCGCTCAACAAATCACGGGAGGCAAGTCAATTTTACCTGCTTGTGGTGCATCCTGCTAATCAACAAACGAGGCTCTGGTTCCCACTAACCCGCATTAGACCAACGTGGTGGGAAATCGCCCAAATCTCCCCATATGAATCCCAAAGCGACCTATGTGGAAATTTTTGAGGTAGGCCTATGTTCAACAGTGGACGTCTATGAGCTGAAGATAATATATATAAATTAATTAGAAATGAGAAGAATTGAACCGTAGAATTGATCATATTGATAGAATTGATATTTACAAGGCACGAGCTCAGGTTGTGTGTGATGATATTTTTTGTAAGATAATCATTTTCAAAATAATGTTAATAAATTATAAAAGATTATAAGATAAGCATTGAATTAAGTAAAACTTTATCCTCCTTTAATACTTTATTTAGTGTCAGCGAACCGTCATCCTTCCCGGCTAATCGAAAGTTTTGTAAATAGGAATAAATTTTAAGATATGACGTCGGACTCCTTTCGGACACTTTCAACTGGAAACTTGGTAATTTGGACGATGAGAGGGCGAAATGGTTATCAAAATGTTCCAAGGCTTCTTTCACACGCGAATAATGTACCTTGCGCTCGTGTCTTCGTAAATTTTAATGAAATAAACACAGAACTTGCAATGTTCGCGCGTTTAATAATGTGTATGTAATTTGAATTAATTGAAGAGTCTATCAATTCGCAATTAAAAATATAGACCTTAATGAGAATGATAATTAATAAAAACCGGCTTAAATTTACAGATTTTATATTATATTTACTAAAGGAAATCTCTCTTGCTAAAGATGTCTTATTTAATGATAATTACAAACAAGAAAACAGTTTTGGAAGATCTCTCTGTATTGAAATATAAAGGTTATTGTTATTAACAATTATTGATAACTTTTTTTTTTTCGGAAAAAAAAAGTCACTTCAACATGTTGCAATCAGAGTAGTCATTTTCAAGCGAAGGCACAGTTAAATTTTTTATTATGACTCTCAAGTGGGTAGATTGCTTAAAACTCATTTACATTACACTTATATCAATATCATTATGAGGCAATAGATGTCCACTGCTGGACAGAAACCTTTAACAAAGATCTCTACATAGGTTCTGTGCGGCCTGGATCCAGTACCACACTATTCACTAACATTTTAAATGTGAAATATAAAATGTTTTAATATATGGTCTCATGCCATAGTGTTCAACGTAAAATAATATTTCCAAGTAGTATTTACTCAAAAGAAAACTGGCTCATTAGGTTATGATTTTTGTATATTTGCTATTACAAGTTGGAAATTATGCAAACAATTGGATTGATTTGATATTTTTTTGAAAACTACCTGTCAATAATCACCACTTTATTACTTTTACTATATCATAAACGAAGAATAAATAGATAGACTTTGTTAATTAATAAATAAAGTAGAGGTAATGTGTTATGCATGATAGTGATGTTGCAAACATCAGCGGCTATTTGCTCGCGGAAATCGCTTCGTAACCATATGAACTGAACTACGAAGTTATTTACTTTAGATTAGCTAAGCCGTTAACTTTTATATAGCCTCTTATCATAGAATGAACAAAAATTTTAAAAAAGGTTTAAAGTTTTTATAGTAGGTTAGTACAGCGGTTAAGGCGATAATATAAACCCTACATCTCTCTTTTCCGGAAAACACAGGCTCCCCAATAGGCGCGGGAAGCAACTAGGTACGGGCAGCGCAAGTCCAATCGATGTGGAGATCTTTGAGAGAGGCCTATGTCCAGCAGTGGGCGTCTGTCGGATGATGATGAATGAATTTATCTCTTTTTTATATCTTTAACCTTCATACTCCTAATATGCTGCTGTTGCTGTGTTCTTGTTGACAACATGAGAGAAGAACTTATCTGGGGGATATCACAATACAGTCATATTGTCAATGATCACCATATGAAATTTCTCGTACAACATATAAATTGAAACATTGATTAATTGTCTCCATCATCAGCTCTCTCTTCGCCAGCAACAAGGACACCATTTACAAGATTGTTTCATTAGACATGAAATTAGTTTCTCATGTATGGATCCTGATTAATTGTATAAAGTACATTTACAGCCGAAACACGTTTAATTAACAACGAAACTTGGATGTAATGAAAATCAAACACAGGCAACGTGAGAGCACAGGTCTGAGATACAAAATCTTGTTTCATAATATAATATATATACGATAAAATTCCAAATCGTCTGGAAACAATACAGTAAATAAAAAACTTTGCAAATACCATATAATAGAAACAAACTATTGAATCATCATGGTCATCATCATCATTATTATTATTTTATCCACTGCTGGATATAGGCCTTCAATAATACCTTCCATCAAATGCGACCCACAGCTTCTCGCATGCATCCACTTCCGACCTGCCTGATGATGTCGTCGGTACATCTGGTGGGACGGTGTCCTACACTTCTGCTTCCTGTCTTCTTCTTTCTCCTGCCCTGGTCCCACTTTATGTAGGGTCGGCACAACATGTTCTTCTCTTCCAGTCTCGCCTATCAGCCGTCATCTCATCGGTTACCCCTTTCTTACTCATGTCATCACGCAATCCATCCATCTTTTCTTAGGTCTACCTCGACCCACATATCCCTCCACATTCATATCTAACATTCTTCTTGTTATATGACATTCATCCCTTCGCATAATATGTCCATACCACGCTAATCTATTACTTCTCAACTTATCCGTCACCGGCGCTACTTTTAAACTTCTGCTTCCTGTACTGAATAAATATTATGATATATTTATTCATTATATCCGTCGGCCAAATTTCAGCTCGAAGAAGGTATCACGTTGATGATGATGACTTGTTTATATAAATTATATATATAAATATGAACACGAGATATAAGAGTAAATAATAATACTAAAAATGCTTGATAATCTGGTGTCCGGAGGTCGTTGACCTTTTACGTCATGGGAAAAAGAATCAAATATATCTATATACGAATGTATTTGCACATATATATTGAAGACGAAAGTCGCGCAATATTCTTAAAATACTGCAGGAGAGTGGTGGAAAAAGTGCTGGGGGAGAACAGAAGGTAAAAGAAACATATTAGGTAGAAACAATGGAAGAAGAAGCATATTAGAAGGAAGAAAGAAAAGAGAATAAAAATGCTACAGTGTATGACATTGTTTCAGGCTCCCCCCCCCTCTTCAGAAGGCGTCTTCACTCTAAGAGGATGGATGGAAGAAGGAAATGGAATGGAGAATGATTTAGATAAGAAATGTATGATAGATAAGTACAGGATGAAAGATGAAAGGATGAATGAAGGTAAGTGAGGTAAAACAGAAATAAAAAACATATGTTAAGTGAATGAAAGTACAAGGCCCTGACCCAAAACACGCAGGGGGAAAGTAAAAAAAAAGAAAAAAATATATATATATATTAACTATGTGTCATAATTCGATGGTATCAGGTAATTTTTATATGGTCCATTATCGGATGAATTTAGAGAAAGAATATCTCGTGATGGACGATCTGGAAAACACTTTTGTCTACTTAACCAGCATGATGTGAGGGATGGAAGCAACGCAAAAGTGATAATTAAAATGTTTAGGTATTGTTATACTTAAACATTTTAACTGGGACACAGTAATGTTTATACACTACAACATTACTGTGTTATAATGTTGTAGAGTATAAACAACAGTGTTCCAGGTTGAAGGACGCTGTATCTAATGTAAATAATGTGGTAATTGGAATTAACATCTTACGTCTCAAGGCGACGAGCGCAATTTCGTGTAGTGTATACTATTCCAACTAGCGCCTTGTTGTTATGAGCAGGCGTATCACTTACCATCAGGTGAACATCCCGTTCTTGTCGCTTCTTTTTATATAAAAAAACCTAGCTTCATATTGTGCTGGACAAATCGGAATACAGTAAAGTTTGCATATTACTGTTTGGCGGTGGAAATGAACGTAGTAGTATTTGATTCGTTTCCGGTTACAGACATTGACATAGATTAATACTAACTTTTAGTAATAATTTAAGAAAAATTGTTCTTTACTTAGTAATAGTTGAAAAAAGTTTTTTCTTTTTTTATATCATATAAAGAATCTTTCATTTCACGGACACAAATTTTCAGATTTGTAATGTAAACATATTCAATTAATTATATTTATATTTTAGTGTAGATATATAATATATATATATATATATATATATATATATATATATATAGATATTTAATACATAATGTATAGATTGAACTTATACCATAACTTGGCCAATAAGTCACCAGCCCGGCTAGCTCAGTCGGTAGAGCATGAGACTCTTAATCTCAGGGTCGTGGGTTCGAGCCCCACGTTGGGCGGCAAGCTTTTTTGTCAAAGATAACAAGTTTTTTTTTTACCTCAAATATTTTTTGAATATTTGGAAAGACTTGTTTTATTAAATGTTTTATTAGAAAATTACAGCATCGATGACATAATAATAACTTTGTTTTCGTTCAAAGTATTATCCCAAATGAAATGATAAAGACGGCAACAGTTTGAAACTTGCAAACAAAGCAATCTCAGTCTTCCAGGTTCCATTCCAGCTTCACTTTCAATTTGAAAGAAAAGCTATGCCCATAATAACAAGGTACTCGTTAGGTTGTTTACACTGCACCGCGACGTCTTGAAATATAGATAAAAAGTGTCATTGTTCCAGTAATGTTACCGTTTATTGATGGTAGGTTGCTCTTGCCGAAAACCTTCTGGGTAGTTACTACCGCAACAACTATTCTCATCGTCATCCAGTAGTGTGCAAACATTACTGTGTTCCGGTTTGAAAGGGGTTGTAGCTAGTGAAATTAATGGTGTAACGGGACTTAATGTATTATGTCACAAGGCGACGAGTACAGTGTGGTGCAGTGTACATCATTCTAATTAGCGTCACATTTTTATGAGGGGGCGTACTGCATACCATCAGATGTCTCTCCGAAAAAATATCTACTTAGCCTTTCAAAGGCGATATCTACGAGTAAAATAATATAAGGTGGGGAAGGAGGGAGGATTTTGAAAGGGTTCTTTGTGGTTATTAAAGTTATGTGAAATTACCCGCTAAATCCATTTCGCTAGTTTCCTTTAACGGGCTATGAGGAGCTCCTTGATCTCCTATAGAATACTTTTGTGCTCTCCTGTATTTTGGTTAAACACTCACTGTGGAAGAGGAACGCCGGACGGTGTGTATTCGCATTTGCCGTCTCTATCGAAGCTTACAAACCCGTAGATAATTACTACGATCACTGCGGAGCCATTTTCCGAAGACTTACAGCTAGTGCGTAAGAGATCTATTGTATCTGGTAATCATCCATAATCGTAGTGTGTTTGGGATATAATTGATCACCAATTCTTTTAACTATCGAATCCAAGTGAAAGCATGTATATTTGTCACTGGCAGATATATACAAATGAAGAATTTACTGCTTCTCGCGCAGAAGGAGTGAACATCATTTTTATTGCTGCACCAGCTGTAAGACTCGTAGGGGATTCTTGAAATTTCATAGGACTACGATAGGAAGAGTAGTATCTTAATCTTATGTATCCTATTATATTACGGAGCTGATGTTTTCACGCATAAAAAATATATATATTTTTTAGTATTTCTAACGATTTTCATTAATTTGAATTTAGTTTTAATTAAATTTACATAGCAAACAGTATGCCATGTAAAGAATGGATCACCTTCCGCAAACATACGTGGTCGGCAGCGTGCTCCATGGCTTAATAGAGAAACAAGAAATTAAATCATCCATACTTCATACATACTGACGAACGAAATATTGAAGAGCACTACTCTAATGATTACTCCAAACTGTTATGTCTGGTAGTAGCCCACTGGCCTGATGGTTACAGCGCGCGGCCTTCATTCCGAAGGTCTCGGGTTCGAATCTCAGCATGTACCGATGACTTTAATATTTAAGTTATGTACATTTCTGAACTTTAGTTACAACAGCGCAATACAAACGGTGAAGGAAAACCTCGCGAGGAAACTTGCACATGAATTAGAATTTATTCTAAGGTGTGTGTGAAGTCACCAATACTGCATTGGGCCCGCGTGGTAACTATGGCCCCATCGCCTTTATTTTGGGGGTAGGCCTGTGCCTCAACAGTGGGGACGTAAATTGGCTATTATGGTGGTTATGTCTGGTGGTAGGTCTCTGGTGCCGGAGGCTGTTTAGGTGAATACTATCGCAGCGTCTATTTATGCCGACAAATAGTAGTGTGTAAACATTACTGTGTAACCAGTCTTTGTAGCTACTGATATCACTATGGAAACGACGTTTACAGTTTCAAGCTGTAGAGCATATTATGTTGCTGTGTACACCGTCCTAACTAGCGCTACGATATTATGGGGTGGCGTATTATTTACACAACAGGTGAACGTGTTGCTTATGTCTTTGTTTTCTTTATCATACAGTAGCCAACTTGACAAGAACATTAAAAGATCGTTGAATGCTGAATGGTGAGAACAACGTGGCGCTTATTAGAATGATATACACTGCATCACATTGAGCTCGTTTTAGAGTATAATTTTAAATCTCGTTACTCTAGTAACAAAAACCTCATTGAAAATAGAAAGCAGTAATGTTTGCGAAATACTGTTTGGTGGCAGAAACAGGAGGTGCGGTGGTACCTACACCGTCTACGGCAACGGAAACCTACCACCAGTATGATAGTGAATCATTTGATGATTAATCAAGGCAATGTGGATTGGAAAATATTTTTTTAATGGATCTGAAACGATTCGAAAAATTAAACGCAAAGTTACGACTTTCATTTGTATTTTCAGTAAACCGTGTAATCAAATAAATATCAACATTGTTTTGTTCCCCCTACTGGCGGCGAAGCTTTGACAGAAAAAAACTATGTTACTATTTATTCGATTGTTTCTATTTCTGCTTATAGTTATATGTAAGTTAATAAAATTCATTTAAAAGGTTCATCTCTAAACTTAACTTTTACATATATTAACAAAAAAAACATCTCGCCAACTTGCAATTTTCCAGCGTCGACAAATATGCTCGACTCTGTCCTTGTGAGAAAGAGCAGCGTGTTAGTAGTTGAAACACTGAGGCTGTTAAAAATATAAAATTGCCCAAATTTAACGAACATTTTAGTGAAAAATACACTAATAGTTTAATTCCTGATCTATAACAGGATCGATTTGTTCATTAAGACAAGAGTAAACAGGCTCCGTTCAACGCTGCTGTGATCTATTATCGTTTAAAGCATTTCTATGATAATCATGTATTTTGTATATGCAATCGAAAAACTATACTTAGCATTGATAATGGCTTTTCCACTATTTTAAGTATTTTTTTAATAATTATGTCCCTTTACTAGCACATGCAAACTATAATTTTTTTTATTTCATTAAGCGATGAGATGAGCGGGACGTTCATCTGATGGTAAGTGATAAACTCGCTCATAAAATGGCGCTAGTTAAGATGATATAAACTGCACCACTTTGAGCTTATCGCCTGAAACACAATATGCTCAGTCTAACTACCCTTGTAATTACACTAGCTAGCTCTTCATTACGGAACACAGTAATGTTTGCACACTACTGTCTGCCGGAAGGAATATGTGCTGGTGGTACCTACCTAGACGGTCTCCGGTAACAGAGACTTACCACCGGTAGAATATAATAATAATAGTAATAAAGTTATATTAGTACCACCATCGAGAATTTTCTTACACAAAATTACTTCCTGACACTGGGTTTGTCGTGTTCGGCAGGTTGTTGAGGTTGGTAGTACTGATAGGATATGTAATAAATAGTATTTTTTTCTAGATTCACGTTCACAAAGAAGAATCCGCGACGGTGAAACACTTAATTCACATAAGAGATATTTGGTAAACTTAGCTCATATTAGAACCTATCTAACCAAAAAGCCTATTATTATTCATCTTATAATTTTTGATGATTTCAATAAAAAAAAAATTAAGTATATCAAGGGTTAATTATTCCCTAATTTAAATTTAGATTTTAAGACTGTGTAATCAATTTTCCTTAAAACGTTTAACTCAGTGACAATGATTTAATGTCATTGGGGAGAAATACTTTTGTCGTTTGTTTCCGGATCTACAGAACCAGTGATCTTTACATGATGGTAGGTTTTCTTAGAATCACCAGATTTCCTTCTAAAAATTCACGGTTTCGACAAAGATACATAAGAGTTCGATTTTAGTAATGTTTACTGGTCGCAGGTCTCTGTTACGGAAGGTCACCTAGTTAGGTACCACCGCATCACCTATTTTTACCGCCAAACAGTAATGTGAAATTACTGTGGGAAACGAGACTTAACATTTCATATTTGAGGGCGATGAGTACAATGTGGTGCTGTGTATCATCTCATGAAGTGATGACCAGATCACTACGTCAAGAGTGATACCGACGAAGAAGAAGATGTATCATCACAACTAGCTCTTCGTTCTTATGGGCATCTCTTGTGTTAGTAATTGATTATGCTATTGCAGATATATTTCGTCAAGTCGGAAAAATCACCGAGATTCTATAGTGGTTGGACTTGCGGCGGTGCACTGGTGAACGCTTATTTCGTTCTAACTTCCGCCGCATGCGTCGAAGACGTTCACTATCTATACGCTATTGCTGGTTACAAGAAGTTCGTGCCATACGAACAGCTCAACAACGACCCTTGTACAAAAACTTTAAAAAAGAAAGTTATCTATACTTGCGTACCAAAAGGTAAGGTTTAAGGTTATATGCAAACTGCAACTGCTGCTTGCTCATTTATAGTTTTCTTTTCATTAACCTACTATCAAGAGCGGAATGCTCTTCTCATTTCCTCAAGTTAACAAACCAACAGAAAATATAAGTAAAAAATTAAGTCAATGCGTAATTACTTATAAATTCTTTTTCAGCTTATGAGTTTGATTATGCTAACGTCGAAAAGTGGTCAGCTGTTGATATAGCGGTGGCTAAAGTGGAATCCTCGTTCAGACTGTATCCAGATTATGAAAAATTATGTACCTACATGCCGCAGAGGATTACGATTAACTACGACCCCAGATTTCAGGAGGCCGGAATCGATGCGATCGTTATGGGCTGGGGTCATCTAGAGAAGTGGAGACAGGTAAGTTGATTATTAGTTATTAAGCATCTACAGCTTTATAAATTGCACATTTTCGTAAAGTATGTAGTGACTAGACTACGAGAACATGAACCTGATAGTTGTCATTAGTATATTAATTCCACTAGCAACAAAATACCCGGAAGACGTGTTCATTGGAAACCGTCTACCACTCCACCGTTGAGCCAAGTTCTACAACTTATTAGTTGTGTAAACATTGAGTTCCGCTGAAATATTGGTGTATGCGAAATTATTTAATAAAATAAGAGTTCTATCTCCTTTTTTGATTTTCATTGAGGCACTGTTGTTCTCTGTTAACATCGTGACTAACCAACATTCTTTATATGAATTCGTCTCATCTACAACTTATTTATTATACAGCTCATCTACTACAATTATAATTACTTATATTATGTCATATATATTATCTGCTCTTCTTCTTTTTCTTAAAGTGCCTCTACATTACTAAAGGTAAGTACATAGATTTTATTCTACACTAGTGATACCGATTCACTTTCTTATGTTTCGCAGCTAGGTTTTTTTTGGCGTCTAAAATGTATTTTGCTCTCAAATATCTACCTTGAATGCACCAGATTTACCTCAGCACTAAGAATTATTAAGCTATTCTTTTTATATAATATTTCTTTAAGCCTGGTGACGAAAAAATATATCTACAAAAGGAGGTTCGGTATGCAGCAACGAGAATCATGAACAAAAAGAAATGTAAGGAGCACTACGCGGACTATCCGGACTTGCAGAAAATCATAGACAAATACATGATATGCACTATGGAACGCGGGAGTATGAACGACGAAGGTGTGATGATGCATACACCTCAGCCTACTGCGGAAGGATGTACAGATTACAATGTAATTATTAAAACAATATGATTTAGTCCTCTTAATGTTGACACTAGTAGAACACAGGACCTAATTTCACAAGGAGAGAGTTAAAAGTGGCATCTACAGCGATGGCTAAATGCGGGTTGGCGGATATCACATGTTCATGGAAGATGTTGTTCTTAGAACATATCGGTTTCCTTATAATATTTCACTACTTCAGAACCCCAGCTCAGAGTGGAAGCGGCTTTTACAAACTTAGTTATCAATGCTTCTTTCAATTTAATACCTCTTCCATTAAGGCTTCTTATAATTTTCGATAGGACACAAAATTAGATATTAAATTATTTAATAATTCACTTGAACCTCTCTTCACCTTTTAAACTCAAACCTAATTTAAAATTGATTTATTAATTATGATTTGTACAATAACTTTTAATGGTTTATCTTCTTTCAGAAGGGATGAGTAATCCAAGGGTTTAATATATTTCTTGTGCTAATATTTACTATTAAGCCAAATACAGAATGTAATATATGGGAAAAATAATTCGTTATAAAATATCACCTGCTGAACAATCTCAAAAAAAAAAAAATAGATTTTTTTTCACAAAATATTACTTTGTAAAACGTATAAATTTGTATATGGAAATCCGGATTGTGCTTGTTTATATAAATAAACATTGTATATAAGGTCCTTAAGGAAAAAATGAATTCTTTACAATAAAAATGTGGTACATATTCAACATAATAAATGATCCTTTCAGAACCCGAATTGCCGAAGAAGTTTCATGAATGGCGAAATGAATACAACGACTTCCGATTTGAATGCAACGAATCATTCGAGGAGACAAGGAATTTGTCAGGTAGGTTAGAGAATTTCCAGGGAAATTAAATGAAATGAGATTTGATAATAAACTGGTTCTTTAATGATATTTATTACATTACCTAAAATTTATTTGTTTATATAAATAAAGGATAATAATCAGGTTATATTTATGAAGTCATATATAAATATTAGTTTCACTCCAGCCTTTCAAGACGTTCAATATATTTTCAACAAACTGCCTTTGCGATGCAGTTTCTTATCACTGCTTAGTAAAGGTACCTGGTTCGATTCAGAGAAAACATATTCAGGACTTTGATTTAGTCTGCCAGGATAGTTATTATCTTCAAATTGTAAATCTGCTTCCATAATATGAACATATGAGAGCCGGAGTAAATTAGGAGACCTTCACCATCCACGGTCTTATTGTTAATTACCACCAGATGAAATTTGAGTTTTTATGTATATGTGTATTTAGTAGATTATTTATCTGTTAACAATGTAGAATGATCATGGTGGACCGCTTGTGACCTGGGTCGGGTCACGGGAATACCTCATTGGAGTGGCGTCGGTATTCCGGGTAAATGCTGATTCTCAATGCGAAGGTCCGTACTTGTACACGAGCACCCAGTGCAACGGGGCCTTCATAAACTGCATCGTCAAGCCTAACAGCAGGTAAACTAGTTATCAAGATATATTTTTTACGGCACCAGCTTATACATAAGTAGTGGTTTAATACTTTCACTAATACGCCATATGATGTACAGACATGAAGAATTACTAAAGAAGTTTATATATGACCATCTGGAACCTTCGGATGCAGTTCTTCCAATATACAAAAGCAGATCAGTATTAGGATTTAAGGGGTAGCTGTGGATGTTTATTGGCTGCTGCTGATGATGAAGTGTATGATTTAATAATTTCACTAAAACGCCATATGATGTACAGACATGAAGAATTAATAAAGAGGTCTGTATATGACAGTCTGGAACCTTCGGATACAGTTGTGCCAATATGCAAAAGCCGATCAGTGTTGAGAGTTTAAGCACCAGCAGTGGATGTTGATTGGCTGCTGATGATGAATAATAAGTACTTAGTATTCTGACAATCTATAAATTACGCTTGGTGTTATCAAACTATATAAGTTTTAAGTCAATAGCAGCCATTTGACCACTCGTACTAAAATTAGAGTTCAACTGAGAGTCGACCAGAATTGTTACTTAAATCTCCCACCACTCAATATGGGTTAAAATACTGTGATTGACTTGCTAACTAATCAAATTTGAATACTTAGCACTTTCATTATTATAGGTAGAGCTATTTGCAGAACTAACCCTCAAGAAGACTTGTTCAGTTTTCAATGTATTAACACCCGCCTACTAATAAAGATAAAATTATATTTTTTCCTGTTCCAGGCGAAGTGATATTTGTGACCTACCGGCTAAGCAACGTGGTTTCGAAATGATACACAAATATATATCGTGGGTCAATCATTCAGACGGGTACGAATAAGCATAATTTAAGTTATCAACGTACACAATATTCTAATTACCAGGACTTCCTGTATCTTTTGTGCTAACCCCTTTTCCGTGACTAACGTTTCCTGTTCAGATGTCACCAGTCTTACTATTAAAGTTAACGTAAGTTACTATCTTCTTTTTTTCAATACAACTTTTGCAAGGTCTTCTATCTATAACAGAGTATATTTCTTATAACGAAATATTTGTTATCCCTAACGCGAAATGTTTAAAAAGGTGGAAAGTAGCAGCTGTGGTATCAAAGCTCTTATCCGGCTAAATGGTTTTTGATCCACTTTTTTTCCTTCAGACATCTTTACAGAGAAAACTTTTTGTTTCAGACCCGCTGATAATGAGAGAATACAAATAAGGCCGCAAGTACCTATAAGAGATTTCGCGTGAAACTAAATCATTTAATTTTTATATTTTGTAATAATGTGATAATTGTACAGTGAATAAATGTTTTATTTATTGTCTTACAACATCCTCACTTCCGTTTGATAATTAATAAACGTAACTAAGCGGGGGGATACCTTTGTTTCAAGTGCGACGAAATTTTGCGCGGAAATACGAAAGTTAATTACTTAGAATTCCACTGAGTTTGAGCTTCCGGTGATAGGAAGCCTCGAAAAAAAAACCTGATATGTTCCAAGAGTACGTAACACCTATTATGCACCAATCTTAACAAGATAGGTTAACGACTTTTACTTTCTCCTATTGAAAAAAGATCTGGAGTCCCAGAAAGAATGAAAAGAACATTAAGTACACTGTTTATTATTATTATTAATAATAAATTACTATAAACCATTTTTTTAATAGTCTGTGTTATTTATTAAGATACTTCAACGATTTTGTCAGACGCTTTGTTTATCTTCGTCTCGTATCAACGACTTCAAAAGTATTTACAACTTTTTTAAATATTTACTGTGTTATAATAGTAATAAAACATAGTAAATATTTATTAACGTGTTTACCATGTATTAGCAGATTCATTTTAGAAGTTCCAGAAGGCAGTTCCATCATTTTGAATAATGAGTCTAAACCGAATTTATTAGAAACGATTTTTCCTCTCTCCCGGGCATGTAGTTTGTAAAGTTTAATGCTTACAACTTTCGCTAAGTATGCAATTATAAGTTTGTTCAGCTTTTTGATATTTGTTAAAACGTAGATATTTACATTAAAATAATACAATTATACTATACGTCAGGGATCCGTTAAAAAGTTTTATCTATTTACACAAATTTTAAATGTCTCAGAGAAGAGACACCTATCCTTATTGCCTTTAAACTGTCTAGCTACTCTTATCATCCTAAGACCAATAAGCGCAGACCACGGCATGCGCTAATTTCGTCATCCCCACGGTCCCTCACACCACACACGAAACCTCAGCCACCGATAACACCCACGTCACCACCACACACACCTCGGACACTACCAACACGCTCCGAATCTCCGCATCACGCCGCCCTCGCTTCAGAACGCAGCGCCACAGGTACTCACACACCGCGTACACTAAGTACACCCGCGATCAGGGGCGGTTCTCACCGCCCAGAGATTCCGGTACAGGCGAAGGTAGTAGGGGAACGGGTCCGCGCCCGCCCTCGACGACTGAGTAGATTCGCCAGAATAACCAATAACCAGACACACGTTATTAAAAACTCCGCCGTCGGATAACTACACTACAAGTAGCACACATTTTGTAAACAGGCCGTGGATCCAGGTCCACGCGCCCAATGTTAGATAAGCTGTAAAAGTCGAATGGCTTGCAGCGTTAACATCATCATGAATCCAGCTACTCTTATTGACAATCTGCTGATATTGCATTGCCGGTCCACTTACTTATGAGGCCCAGCTTATTCTGCACAAGAACTCTTCACCATCAGTCATTTATAACATTGGAATAAAGTATAATCGCGATATCTATAAAGCGAACAAACTATATCATCGTCGCGCTTCCTCCTTCAATTTCGAAATATATACGTTAGTGACACAATATAGATTAAAAATATCAACCACACCCCGTGTTTTTGAACCGGTTTAATGTGAGGTTGTTATTGATTCCCTCCCTTATCCCACAAGCCTCCGTCTATGAATGTTAACTCGTTACGCAGGCCACCGAATAAAGAATAATCAAAATCCGTCCAATAGGATGACCATAATGCGTGCACTGACTAACAAAAACTTTAATACATTCTCTTTTTAACCTCTAACCCAAAGTAGAAATCATATAGTTCAACTCGTAACTCTGCTTTATAATATATATGGTTGTATATCAGTTTACATAGTGTCGAACCTCTCCAGTGAAGACAATAGCAGAGGATCAAATTTGTTTTCTTAATCTGATCGCCAAAATTCAATTTGAAAAGGTCATCTAACGATAATGATCTCTCCGGTAGATAAATAGTCCTAAATCCGGTTTGATAGTGTTTGTAAGTAGTATGATGTTGTTTTTTTAAATTTACTTTATTAATACTATCATTGATTCTATTTGTTAACCAATCATTTCATTTGATTATCAGTTAACTCGTTGCGTAAGTTAATGGCGGACAGTCAAATCATGATTAGATAAATTATAGTTCGATACGTGTATTAAATACTAAGTATTTAAAAGTGCTCTTTATATTAAATAAACAAAGAGTTAACAACAAATTTTGTTTTTGATGAAAATATCTAGTATAGATAGCATAAAACAGGTTGTTTGATTATAAATTAATAACTGTGATGCAGATTCCAACCCTTAATTATTATTCACAATATAAATGAATGAACAGTAGATATTTTACGGAGTGAATTCAATTGCTACTTCATATACGTTTTCTGATATTTGAAATATGCCTTATACCAAAGCATAGTTCTACCACAAATAATAATTCTAGGAGTTAATAAGTAACTTTGTGTTCCTTTAAAATATGTATGTATTCATAAACTACGAGGACCACAGTCGAATGTATATTTTATGAATAATACGCTCATTCCTTAAACATTGCTTTTGTCATTTGTAATGGAAATCTTTGAAATATAACAAATTTTCAATATATATTTGGGATGCTGTATTAGAAAAGTTTAATACAATACTAGACGTGTTTTCGTTTGTCTTTGCAAAACCTTTTTCTTTATACTTAACAATGTACTTTCACAACGTAAAGGGTATATACACACAGATTTGGTGCTTTTATATGATCTCTAATATAATATCTAAGCACAAGAGGTTCCGACGTTGAAATGATGTAAGAATTAGATTTTGATTATCCAGCTCTTCAAAGTACAGTATCATATAACACATGAATACGAACATGGTTTGTATTCTTCAGAGGTCTGACTAGCTGTAATATATTTCTGTAAAAATATACATACTTTTAAAACTTTCCACTCTCTCTGTTTTAGTTTTTAATCTTCAGAGCGGAAATGTTATGTTTGATTGTTTGTGAGACTAATTTTTGTTGAATGTCATTCTTATATATTATATTAAAAGAAATTAAGGGTCCGTGAAAAATGTTCTTGTTGTGGGTTAAAAATAATATTTAACAACAAATAGATGTTAACTGATACTGAGAATGAGTAACAAAGCGTCCATAGTAGATATACTGTTAGAAATACAGAAACTTTTAATTAGAAAGATAAGATTAATTAATGAGAATGGCATTTTTTTCTATTCTACGAAGCGATTAGACGAGTAAGACGTTCACCTGATGGTAAGTGATAAGCTTGTCTATAACAATGTGGCGCTATTTAGGATATTAAACATTGCATCATCTTTCGCTTATCGCCTTAAGACGTAAGGTGTTGAGTGTCGTTACCCTAATAATTACATTAGCCACAGCGTTCTTCAAACCAGAACACAGTAATGTTTGCACTCTACTGTTTGTCGGCTGCAACAGGCGTTGCGGTGGTACCTATCTAGACTGTATCCGGCAACAGAGACTTACCAACAGGCATGAAGAGAAGAAATACTCGGTATAAAAAAATCTTATATTAATAACATTGTAAAAGTTTGATTTAGAAAAACCCAAAATAATAGTTTCATACTAAGACACGGGTAAGAAAGATACTTTTTTTTTTGTACGATGTCAAAGACACATTTCGTGGAGCAGCAACGCCTCAAACGAATCCCAACATCGTTTAAATTCAATATAACTAAGCTCCGCGACAAATTGCGTTTTGACCGTCGTCAAAATCTCAGCAACTGAAAATCACTTTGCAAAGTTTTTCGACAGCGGATAGAGGAGGGAAAGGGTTTAATAAGCGTTCCCTCGCGTGGCACAGACAGCTCCTACTGGGGATGATGCGTATTTACACGACGAGCTTGTAAAAGCAGATATTCGCTTCCGAGTACGCGCACCTAGTGACTGAGACTGAATACTTTCGAGTATTTAAAACACCTTTATAAGCTATTATACTAAATATAACCATTTCCGGAAGATATTTATATACGTTATACTTCCTATATTGTTTACTACGCTCATAATCTTCAACGTTTATTGTAGCATGTAAATAAAACTAGTTGAATTTATAATTATATAGTGTTTTGGTAGTAGGTCTCTGTTGCCGGAGGTGGTCTAGGTAGGTACTCCGCGGCGCCTATTTCTGCCGCCAAACAGTAGTGTGAAAACATTAATGTGTTCCGGTTTGAAAGGCGCTGTAGCTTTAACATCTTATGAGTCAAGACGACGACCGCAATATGGTGCTGTGTATATTAACATCCTAACTAACGCCATGTTTTCATTGGCAGGTGTTTCACTTACAAACAGGTGAAAGTGCTACACGTCTCGCTTCATTGGATAAAAAAAAAATATTTTATTTTTTGTCTTTGAACATGTTTATTATATATTGCGTATCAAGAAGTAGTTTCGTATTACTTATATTTTTAAATTTTACATAGCGCGTATCCAACATATAAAGTATTTCGAAACTTGGTATTTTAAAAAATAGTAACAGGTTTCGCAACGACGACTCATACTCTCTGTAGTGTTATATATATTATGAGATATATTATGTTTATTTCTTACAAGAGGTAATGTCATGAAAATTTCGAAATCTTTTTTATAAAAAGGACTATAATAGAATATATCAAAGACTTTCTTAAAAGTTGCTCTTTACATTTGTAATAGGAATTGTTTGTTTCAAACAGAATAGTTTTTAATACTTTATCCGGTTTCTTAAACAGAAAAGTTTAATAGAATATTGAATTAGTTTTGTCTTTCTTTGCACTATAAAAACTATTATTTTCATACTAAATTGGGATCTACATACACAGCTATTTTATCATGTGGGTTTTATGACATTTCTATAATTTGACTTGTTTATTGTTTTTTTTAAAATTTACGTTTTAACTACTAGAAATATTAATAACTATTTTCACACGGCCTGGCTGAGTTTAGTTTTAGATTTCTTGTATATATAATTTTGATAATAATTTGATGCTTAAATTGTGTAAGTTTAATTTATATGTATAAAAATGGAAAAAACGTTTAAAATATTTATTCCATTTTAATGTGTAACTTAATTTTCCACGTTATTAAAGTACCCAAAGCTGATGAAGTAACAGCGTTGTTTTCCGGAAATCTTTACCAGTCAACCGCTACAAACATAGATAAATATAACCATATATATATATATTTTTATTTATTATAGCAATAATTTAGCTTTATGTAAATTCAATAATCACATAATAAAGTCACTTTTGTGCTATTTCTTTTATTTGTAGGTTATTACGGTTTAAAGTTTTTAACCATTGACGAAGAATGTTTTTATTGCGTCGTTTATTTTTCGTCAATCAAGTAAACGTTTATAACGTTTCATAAGTTTTCTATTTAAGTCTATCGGCCATTGAGGCCGGTGTCGTTAAACTAATGATAAATAAAGCAATAACGCAGACCGGGCCCCCCTTTGTGTCACCAGCTGGAAACGCTTTCCGTGCCAATGAATCTCTCTCGCTCAAGTACCCAAGAGCGCTTCGAATCTATTTAACAACATTTTACTACGCACAACGGTCAGTATCTGGTAATAAAGATTCATTGATACAATACACAGCTAACTTTATACGGTAAAACGAAAACGGCTGAGCCGATATTGAAACGATTTTATTTGTTTCAAATATGGCTAAGTTAAACAGGTTTTTAGCTAGGTTTCAATATCTAATAAATAAACCCGCGATCAGGGGTGGCTCTCACCGCCCAGAGATTCCGATACAGGCGAAGGTAGTCGGGGAACGGGTCCGCGCCCGCCCTCGACGACCGAGTAGATTCGCTAGAATAACCAATAACCAGACACACGTCATTAAAAACTCCGCCGTCGGACAACTACACTACAAGTAGTACACTTTTTATAAAATAGGCCGTGGATCCGGGTCCACGCGCCCAATGTCAGATAAGCTGTTTAAAGTCGAATGGCTCGCAGCGTTATCATCATCAGGAATCTAGTAATAAATAAAAATAAACAGCTCATTTAATATTCATTACTGGGACTTAAGGTCTCATGAGGTACCTTCAAAGTACGTTTCTTTTTTAAATCAATTAAGCGACGACACGAGCGGCGCGTTCACGTGATGGTAAGTGATACGCCGATATCAACGTGGTAGTTCGTATGGTATACATAGAACTACATTGCACTCGTCGCCAGCGGCATAAAATGTTGAGTCTTTTTAGCGAGGTAAATACACTAGCTACAACGCTCTTCAAACCGGAACACAGTAATGTTTGCGCAGTTCTGTTTGTCGGATGCAATAGGCGCTGCGGTGGTACCTACCTAGACGGTCCCCGGTACCAGAGAGCTGTTACCAGTAGATGTGTTGATGTCACACAAAAAAAAGTTGATTTTCTTGATCTGATGATGACCGGAAGCTCAAGTTCAATGAGGATCGGACCCGCGTTTCCCCGAGATGTATAGCCTATACCATCACCTTACAAAGTGAGCTGTTCCAGTTTCGCCAATATCTAATTAGTGAATTGATATTCATCAGCACTTTAGGCATGTCATTTGAACATCTTCGATGAAGACCATATTTATGTAGCGGTTGTCATTCTACATTATATGAACATCCGGCACAGCAATGGCGACGCCAATTTGATGAAACGATTTGATAAAAAGAAATGGAGTAGTTGAAAAAAAAAAAACAATAGGCGCACAATATTCAGTCGGGAATGTTAATCTAAAATTGAATTCCGGTACAGCGCTGACGGAGTGAGGATGTATGCGATTACCATGTTCCAGTTTTGTTATGAAAGCAATTGAAATAGTTTTATGTTACTTTAAGTTTATGAAATTGTCTCTGTTATTAATATCAGCTTATTTTTTTTTAAACCTTGTTAGCATACACACAAAAAATTTACAAAAAGGCTGGCATAGGCATTACGCATTCTCTCTGTCTAACCTAGGATTGAGCAAAGACCATAATATGGGTGCAGCATCTTGCAAGTGTAAATATATACATATATAATAAATTTATTGAGTTATAATAAGATTTATAAATAATAAGTGTTTTATATGTATTACGTATATATAAGGGACGTTTCATAAAGACAATGTGTTCCCACATCATTCACTTAAAGGAAGCTTTACTGCGAGCTGCCTGTCTTAGGTGGGAGCTCATTCCAAAGTCTTACTGATGGAGGAGTGAAGGAATTGTAATGAAAATTAGTTTGGCAGAGAGGAATGTGAAGAACGAGGCTAGCAGCAGACCGAAGACAGCGTTCGTGGAAATTACTCTGGAATTCGAATTTTCGCTTTAAATATTCAGGGGTAGATGTATCGAATAGAATTGAAAATAAAGTACAGAGTCTTTAGATAGTCCATGATCTGAATTTGGGTAAATGAATCCAAAATCCGGTTGACACGGCTAGTTAAGCAGCTTTTCCGATATCTACGAACTGATGGATTATCAATGAGGTACTTAAGTACATATTTCATTATTCTGATAGGAATTTATAAGTTAAAAATGAAGTGAATTTGATGTACCATACCATGATACTTTAACATTAGAGGATACTACCTTAATACAAAACCTCATCATCATTTTTTGGTATATTTGGTTTTAACAGGCATACGGGACTGGTGGTAGGTGTCTGGTGCCTGACACCATTTAGTTGGGTACCAGCGCAGCACCTATTTCTGCCGCCAAACAGTAGTGTGCAAACATGACTGTATTCCGGTTTGAAAGGAGCTGTACCTAGGGTAATGAGACTCGAAATCTTATGTCTCAAGGCGACGACCGTGGTGCAGTGTATACTATTATAACTAGCACCACGGTGTTATAGGCAAGCGTAGAACATACCATCAGGTGAACGTCTCACTCGTCTGCTCGTTTAATGAAATAAAAAAAAAATATCGATCGTATCGTACTTTTTATTTATAACAATGTGAATAGGAGCATCTGGTCATTTAGGCTAAGAATAATAAATTAAGTACTAATGCAGTCCAAATATAATAAAGACACCAATTCTGAAGAATTTGAATGATGGCCCCGGTGTTTATTTTAGATCAAACCAACGTTCATGATGGTGAAAAATGGTTGCAATTTATTTTTACATGGTTTATTCCGGTGGTTTGAAATAACTCCTCTCAGATCTCCTCTGGTTAAGAATTCCAAATTCAAATTTATAAATTCATTTAGTTGGTACATTTGTGTTTTGAAAACAGTCATTCATTTTTTTTCGTCATTATTTTTTTCTTTGGCGTCACTTATTACCGCACAATGGGAAACATGAAATATCGGTATATTTACGAGTACGAGTTCTACCATGGCACCAGTGCTGCAGAAACAGCTCGAAGTATTAATGATGTGTATGGCGCGGGTGTAGCAAAAGAAAGCACGGTACGTTTTTGGTTTCAACGTTTTCGTTCGGGAAATTTTGACCTTCAGAACCAACCCCACGGACGGCTGGAGACCAAAGTGGAATGGAAAATGATGAATGGCTATTGTGGAAACGGATCTATCACAAAGCACTTCAAGATAGCTGCAGGTTTCGGGGTAAGTGACAAAACTGTATTAATCCACTTGAAGCAAATCGGGAAAGTAAAAATACTGGAACGATGGGTATCTCATGGATTGAGTGAATCGAACTTGCAAACACGCGTCGACTGCTGCTGCTGTGTTACTTTGCTTCACCGACACAATGATGAAGCGATTTATAAATAGCAACATTACTTGTGATGAAAAGTGGATACTCGTACGATAATTGGAAGCGCTCGTCGCAATGGCTGAACCCGGGAGACAGAGCCAAACCCTGCCCAAACGAAAATTAACTTAGAAAAAGTTACTTGTGAATGTTTGCTGGACTAGCGCCGGTGATGTTCACTACAGCTTCCTAAACTCTGGGTAAACGATTATGGTAGATATCTATTGTCAGCAACTGCAAACCATGAAGGAAGAACTAGCTGCTAAACAACCGGGATTGGTCAATCGCTCTAGGCCACTGCTGCTTCACGACAACGCAACACCACAATTTCATATGTAAGGACCTAATACATAAGCATACACTGGTGGTAGGTCTTTGAGGCCAGAGATTGACTAGGTTCTAATCACCGCAGGACCTATTTCTGCCGCCAAACAGTAGTATGCAAACATTACTGTGTTACGGCTTGAAGGGCGTTGTAGCGAGTGCGGTAACGGGGTTTAATATCTTATGACTCAAGGCGACGAGCACAATATGGTGTTGTGTATAATATACAATTTTAATTAGTACCACATTATTATGAGCAAGCGTATCACTTACAATCAGGTGAACGTCTTGTTCGTTTCTTCGCATCCTTGGATAAAAAAGAAGGTCAATATTAGTCTTGCTGGGGTCTTGGAGTGGACCACGATGGGCACTTGCCCATTTGTACTTACGGATAACATATTGGTTTCTTCTCGATGTTTTCTTTCAGTAGAATATCAAGCTCAATGGGAATTAAACTCAAACCTCTTCGGAGTGTCTTTTAAATTGAGGAGTTTGGGGACCTTCAAGTTAGATTTCAGGGTCAATTCGATTGTTCAATCAAAAATAATTTATCCAGATTCGTTATGATCAAGGATCGCCACAAATTGTGTTGAGTTACACAAATGCTGGACATTTCAAAAGTTTCTTGATAGGGGACTCTGTAATAGGACATTCGGTACATTTGTGGAAGGGAGGATAATGTTAATTACAATAGACAGTTTGTCTAACACAGTGGTCGAGGTCCTTTGTCCCCAGCTGCGGCTCTTTCACGAAATGTTTAGTTCAGGAATACAACTTATTTTGTTGACTTGGAATACGAGAGTAAAAATTTTAGAAACGCAATTTTATTTAAAAAAACATTTATCATCATCATCAGCCGATAGATGTCCACTACTAAACTTAAGCGTTTTTACGGGCTCATATGGCGGGATTTGGGCCATTTTCCACCACGCTGGCTCAATGTTGGTTGGTGACAGCCAGAGCCTCGTTCGATGATTAGCAGGGTGCATGACGAGTAGGTGAGGTTAGCTTGGTTCCTGTGAGGTTGTTGTGCGGGATTTGATTACTTACGATTTTTTTTTTCAATTAAGCGAGGAGATGGACGAGACGTTCACCTAATGATAAGTGATATAAAAAGTAAAGTCAAGAAAATGTAAAACGAATGTAATCGGAAGTATGGAACAGTGCAGGCTTAGATAATTAGATGAAAATGTTAATGTAAAAAGACTAGAAATAAAAAGAGAAAAGTAAGATGTGATATAGATATAAGGGAATAGATTAAGAAGATTAAGCAAAGAATGTATGGAGGTAAGTAAATGTAAGAAAATCACAAAGCAAAACTAATAAAGAAAGACTGCTGACCTTACTTGTGAGAGATGCATGCCAGAAGGAATTGGAATGGAGAATGATAGGAAACCCCAAAAATGTGAGAGTGAGAACTGGTATGAAAGAAAAGGAATGATGGAAGAGGAGAATGGAAAAGAGGAAAGCAAAACTGATGGTAATGACTAAGACCAAACAGAGGTTTCAGCTCAACGACAACTGGAGAATTGTAGTATTGTAAAAAAGAAAAAAAAACATGGATCCTAAGTGTAAGCATATGATGTAAAGCACCTTAAAGGCTCTGACTCACCATGCGCAGGGGAACGATAAAAAAATATAGACCTAAACTTAAATAATAGTATTAAAGTTGAAGCTAAAGTGATCAAGCGAAGGTTTTCATTGTTTTTTTTTAAACATGATAAAATTTGTGTGAACACTTGGAAGTAAAGTGCTCGGATAACTTGAGCTGAAGATTAGTTTCACTTGCTCGAGGTGAAGGCGCTTAATAATATACGAGCCTTTGGAGACCATTTATTGCGGTAAGTTACCGTCTGCGGAGTCGGACGATTGCTCCTCTACACGTGTCGTGGTTAGGAAATTTTTATATATTTTAACATATACTCCTTTTCTTGTAAATTACCTCAAATTTTCTCTTATTTTCCATTTCATTTTTGGTAACTTTATTATAACACCTGTACGATAAAATATATTTATTATTAAGTTATAGTTTATTTTGTAACATTAATTACTCATTGTATTGTGTACCTGTAGATTTAAATGCGAATACAACTGCAAGTTTCAACTATATGTACTTAATTAAACTTCAGGGTCTTTGTGATAAAGATTTTAAGCTTAATTTAAGAACCAAAGGTATAATTAAATTGTACATTTATTTTTGATTAACCAAAGATTTTTGTTTACAAAATTCTGGCTTAATGTATTGTTGTCATTGTCTACAAGCCTCAAGCTGTCTCTGGTGAGATGAAGATATATAAAATAAAGTAAAAGATGAAAAAAAATATGAATGTTATTAAAACTTATTGTCATTAATTGATCATTAATTTTTTTTAATAACATAGAGCAGTATTCAAAGTTTGATTTGAATACTAAGCAAAAATTGTTCTTAAATCATAGACTAGAATAAGATGTACTCCATTTGGATGACATTAAAAGATCTTTGATTAGTTAAAACCAAGTATACCTAACTCGAAAAATATTTTTTTCATACTAAGATTACTTTTGAATTACTGTTAGAATTTATTATTAAGTATAAGAATTGAATATCTTCTGATGACTATGAGACATTTATATGATGGTAAGCGATACACCTGCCAATAACAACGTGGCGCTAGTTAGAATGATATCCATTGCAGCACATGGTCCTTGTCACCGTGAGACACAAGATCTCATCAATCTCTTTACCCAATAATTTCAATGGATGCAGCGCCCTTCGAACTGGAACACGGTAATGTTGGCATACTACTGTTTGTCGGAAGAAATAGATGCTGCGGCGGCACCTATTTAAACGGTCTCCAGTAAAAGAATTACCATCAGTAAGTAAAGTAAAGTTTTAACGAACGGTTCAAAAATATGTACATTGAGCGTACAAATATAATTGCTTTTGCAGGCGGAATAAAAAAGGTTAAATACAACAAGGGAGAAAAGCTCGCAAAAGCTACATTGTCAGCTTTTAGTGTTTTAAGGTGAACAAAAGCCTTTTGTAAGCGCTTTATACGTATTAATCTTGTTGTATACTCGGCAGAAGTTTTCACTTTTAAAAGTTGCTGGTGAATGTATAAAAAAATTCACCGAAGCTATATCCTTGGAATAACCTTTAAAAGTTAATATATTTTTACAACATAGATAGTGTACTCCTTTTAATAATAAATAATTCAAACGTCATAGTTTCTTTATGAAATAATTATTAAAAAGATCCTAGTTATTGTTGGTAGGTTTCTGTTTTTGTTTTATACTCGCTCCCTCGAGCATTTGTGGGCCTGGGCTTCATTTCTTTATTTCTTTACAATTCTTATTTCTCTTCCTCATTCTCACTTTCCATTGTTTTCTTCTTCTATACCGTTTTAATCTTCCATTTCTAGCTCTATCCTGGTAGGTCTCTGTTGGCGGGGACCGTCTAGGTAGGTACCAACGCAGCGCTAATTTTTGCAGTCGAACAGTACAGTGTAAATATTACTGTGTCCCGGTTTGAAGGGCGCTGTAGATAGTAAAAGTGAACGTCTCGCTTGTCTTGTGGCTAAAAATTACTCTGTCAACTAAACTTCACAACATTTATCTCTGGATTCAAACCGAAGATATATCCGTATAGCAACTTTTTATACGACGAAGCGATAAGACGAGCAAGACGTTCACCAGATAGTAAGCGATACATCTCCCCTTATCATGTGTTAGTTAAGATAATGTACACTACGTCATATATTATCAACCTTTGTTTATCCACTGCTGGATATAGGCCTTGCTCAATGTCTTCCACCAAATGTGATCTTCAACTTCTCGTGTCCACACAGTTCCGACCGCCCTAATGATGTCGTCGGTCCATCTGGAGGGAAAAAGAGAAGAATTTTATTTATTTAATATCTTTGTACACACAGCTAATAGAAAAGACTAGACAATAAGGATAGAGAGTACAAGGGCACTACTTATTTCATGTTGAAATCTCTTCCAGTAGGCCCGAAGAAGGAAAGCAGAATTAGAAACACAAACCTAGTGCATACAGTAAACATTACATATAATGATATATACATATTACAAGATATAAAACAATACAAATACATACACATAATCATACACATACATATATATATATATATATACTTACTTTTATATTATATATATACAAATATAGTAAGTTTATACTGGGTAAAAGCGCATGTGAGGATGAAGAGCAATGAGAGGGCGGACCAATTCACCATGGAAGGTACCCTGAAGAGTAAAAGAAGACCGGTGTACGAAAATTGCACCGTCTCATTTCGTAAGCGACAGCTCAGGCTGCAAACGCTTGACGCATGGAATAGGAGGTACGTGGAAGGTACGACCGCTTCAACAACGCGGATATTTTTCCTAAACGTTGCATCGACCTATCGAACACTGCGCTGGCTGGATCTGCACACGGTATTGGCCCAGATGTTCACAGGGTAAAGGGGATTCTCCGAGTACCTGCACAGGTTCAAACTCAGGGAGAGTCCCGCGTGCCTTTGTGACCAGACCGTGATGCATATTGTGGCCTCCTGTCCCTTATACGGGAGACAAAGAGCGGAATATGAAATAGAGCTAGGAAAGAAGAATAACAGTGAAAGTCATTGCCTCTCTGATGAGTGAAGATGAGAGTCGAAAAATAGGGAAAACAGGGTTATATGAAATTTGTACCAACAACAAACCTCTTCGATGGTTACCCTTGTGGTGTACTGTTACATAGCGAGGAGTTTTAGAAACTCCTAAAGAACTTACTCCTGCTCTCTATACTGTAGTTTCCCTTGAATCCTCGTTATTAAAACTTCGTGGTAACCAATGGTGGCTCCATCAAAGACTTTTTAAGTCCACCTTTGCAACAAGCAACTTTAATTTTATTTTTAATATTGTAACTACGAGGCAGAAGTTATCGGAAACGTAGAGCTAAAAGCTATTGGACAAACGAAATATCGATTTAATGAAAGGCTGAATACTCGATATATATACTCGTATTATGTAAATTGATACAGGTCGGTATTTAAGATTTTAATGATTAACCCCATTAAATGGCAATCGTGGTTGAGTTACATATAATATTGATACATTGCGTTCAAATTAAAATACCCTTTTCTTGGACTATTTTAATTTCATATTAAAATATAGGACACAGGAAATAATTTTTAACACTTGATACTTCCTCTTTAAAACAGACCTTTTTATTTAACGAAAGTATGGGGAGAGAAGGAAGTTCACATGATGGTAAACATAACAATGGGGGCCCTAGTTAGGATGGTATACCATCACATTGTGCTAGTCACTTAGAGACATAACATGTTGAGTGTTATCTCAATAATTTCACAAGCTATAACGTCCTTCAAATTGGAACAGTAATATTTGCACACTACCGTTTGCAGTAGACGTTTATCGGCTGACGATGATGATGATGACTGTTTGTCGGCAGATAAAGGAGCTGCGGTGGTAACTACCAAGATGGTCTCCGGTAACGGAGATCTATCAACAGTATGGTATATGTATTTAAAACAAAACGTTCGGTCCTGGAGGAGGTCTGCTCAATGTCTTGCGTTCGTAGAAGGACGAAAGTCCAATGATGGGAATAGAGGTCTGTTTATTTATGTATGACGAGAATGTTGTCGACAATTAGATATTTTTTTAATTATTAAAAATTTGATTTAAAAACGTAAGATAAAATTAAGGGTTGTATAGTTTTAGGATATTTAAGCTTCCATTGACAGTATACGAATCCATCAATTAAGTGAAAAGTAACTTATAATGTAAATTTATAAAAATCAATTTCTTAGTGAATTGCTTGCTCATTTCAATTACTAATGAAATTTATTGAAGCGACGTTTTCCATTTATTATATAAAGCCTAAAAACCTTTTAGATTTCAATTGATACTTTAATTGCTGTAGATTTAACCGCGCTTTGCTGGTAATTCACTCAAACATAAGATGATTATTATTAAATTCCCCTGACGTAAACTATTTTAATAAAATCTTCTTTGAGTAAAAAAAATTAAAGAACCGGTAGCAAAAATGGTATATTAAAAAATAACTCTTCTCAGCGTTTGTCTCGTTGTTCTCATCTCACTCTATCCTGAACATCGCAATTCTCCATTCCGTTCGTGACAAATATTTTACTTACGAAGCTTTAATTTTACTTCTATATTATTCTAGAATATAGAATCGAAATATCGAAACGAAGAATGCAAATGAAATGCGAAATGTTTTCTTTCTTTTAACGGACGTTTTCTCATTTTAAAAGAAAGGATTCATGCAGAAGTTTCCAGAAGCAGACTAGTCTCGCATTTCGTTCAAGGATCGTAAAACGAAATTTTGGTATCTTAAAATGCGGAAATTATTATAAAGATTCAATAGTTAAGCAGATAGTATTTAACGATGGTTTCCTCCAAAGATTTCCATCGGTCATCTACATCGATCAGTTCTTAGTTGCCCGCATGCAGCGGCTTCCCGCAACATTTGTTTGTAGGGGTTTATATGGGGTATTTGAGCCTTTTCCTACCACGCTGACCCAATGTGGGTTAATGGGAGCCAGAGCCTCATTGTTGATTAGCTGGGTGCACTTTGAACAGATGATGTTGGCTTGGGTCTCGGTCAGAGTTGTTGGGACCTCTTACACCCCCTAATATGGCTAAATTAAATTTAATGTTGTAACATTATTCTAATAAATTTAATAATTTTTAATAATGACGATGAACAATAGTAACCTCTCAAAACTATTCTAGAAGAGGAACATGTTAATCCTTCAATGCGCTTGACGATTTCTGATGGTAAGTCTATTGTTGGAAACCTATTTGGGTACTACCGCAGGTCTTAATCTCATGCTTAAACATCCGGTCGCCATTTTGAATGTCTTTTTACCCAAACTTAACTAGGTCGTAACGATTTTATCATGTCAGTTCTAATATCACCTCTTTACTAATGGTAGGTATTATCGTCACCCCTACTTCTAATCCAACAGTAGTATGTTAATACGGTGTTCCGGTTTGAAGTTGTAGCTAAAGAAATTACGAGGGTAACGAGACTTAATATGTCACATCTTTGTGTTGTATATGTCTTATTAAAGCTATGTTGTTAGAGGAAGATGTATCACCATTTAAACGTTCAGCTCGCCTTGACACCGAAAAAACCAAAATTGACGCGTTTAGCTAATAATTTAGCAATCTTTTAAAGGGTTATCATATCTTAGATATATAAATTACATAACTTTCAAGTTGAAATTAAGTTATCTGTGGAAAACATTCGTGAAAGTTTGCTGTTTCAAACCGACGCCGAATTGGAGCGAATCGCAAATAGGGAGCCCTCTGCTGTATGCGAGGAGTAAAATAAATTCTGAATCTCCCGCGGAATATTAAATTTTCGCTTTACACGTAACTTTATTGACATCAAAGATGTTCTGACGTTTCATGCAAATATATCATCGCTCTTCATCGCCGCGAACCGTGAAAATATTTCCTGAAATCACTTCAAATTATTACCAAAATACATAACGTTTAATCGGACGCCACTCAGTTTCACTTTACAGTCAATCGGTTCTGTTTAATCTATTTTAAGTGTCCTTATTGATCTTCCGTTTCAATGTATAATTACAACATCCTTTAGATTATTCTGGTTTAAATATAACTGTTTTTTGTTGGAGAATCACATCTACTAAAACTTAACTATGATTTCACAAGAAGATAATGAGATCGTACATAATGCAGTCCGTGTTCTTATATTCTAGTTCATATATATGAGTACTAGATACTTATAATATGGATATCATGACAGACATGGTATATATTAGATAGTAGCTGAGATGAGTTTGATGAAATCCTATCATCAACTTATTTGACCCTGGAATCGAATCAGAGAAAGACAGAATGGGAGAAATTAAACAGTATACGGTAAAAAAATGTAAGAGGTTAGAAAATAAGAATATTTATGTCTACTGTTTGTTTGTATGGAAATAATTGTTAGTGTTTAGGATATAGAGATATATTCTTCTATAATATGTTAAATTCTCAAAACATTATTAAAAACATAATAAATGTTTTAAAATTATATTAATATTATAATAAAACTGTTAGATGTTTTATTAATGGAGGATGATTGGTGAAGCTTAGTATATTCTTCTTTCGTATGCATTTTCTTATGAATTCATTAATCTAGAATTTTAGTTATAATAATATGTGAAATAAGTATCAAATCGTCGAGGTCTGACTTACGTCATATTGCACATGTGCACAGTAGTTCGGAAACATTTGTAGCTAAATGCAGGTCCAGCTAGCGTTGCCCGGGGTTAGTTCCGTGCAAACTTTGTACTGGTTGGAGAATTCTAGCACGTTCTACGACTGTCGAAACGATTCGCTCGTGTCACGTCCAATGTGAATTCCAATGAGATTTCACGACGTGAAATACTTTACTGTCGGAGATAATACAGATTTCGAAATACCGGAAACGAATGTATCCGACGAGACGGTTACCTATCCGCTGTATTGTATGAGGGGAATTTTCATAAATTCGATTTACAATCGCCCCAGTATAATAAAAGCATTTCGAAACAAGCTTTGGCAGGCTTCAATTTTATTTACTATTCATCATCTTCATCAGCCGATAGGCGCCCACAGCTGGACATAAGCCTCCTCCAAAAATTCCCATATCGATCCGGTAAGGATTCTTATGAAGGCAACTTCTCACCACGCTGATCCAATGCTAGTTGGTAGGAGCCAGAGTATCGTTTGTTGATTAGCAGGGTGTACGATGCGTTAGGTTAGTTTGGATCCAGTGAGTTGTTGTGCGGTATCCCTTAGGCCCCTAATTACTATTAGATTTCGAGAATTATCTAATACTAGTACTACTAATATTAGATTTCAGGTAATATAATTATGTACTATGATATATTAACTAACCAAAGTATATTGACCAAGATCGTCTAAAATTACTTGGGTGATCTTCAATACCATCAGCTAATACTAGTGGTAGATCTCTAGAGTAGAAGTGTATGTTGTAGCATATCGAGGGTATTGTAAAGGCTTGTGACCAACCCTAAAATTTGTTTAGGAGTGTTTAGATTTTATTTTTATTTAATATAGTCAGTTATTCACCTGCCCATAAAAATGAGGGTCTAGTCATAATGTTAAATACTTCACCAAATTGTAGCCGTCACCATGAGACAATATGTTGAGCCTCATTACTGCAGTAATTACACTAGCAATAATGCCGTTTAAAATGGAACACAGCAATGTTTGCACAGTACTGTTTGGCGGCAGGAATAGGCTCTGCGGTGGTACTTACCTAGACGGTTTCCGGCAGCAGAGACCTACCACTAGTGAATAAATAGGCTTTGAACACGACAAAGCTATTTTCAGTTGCATTAATTAAAGCTGTATGTAATGAGCGCAGTATTCCAAGTTTACGAGTTCGGAAGTCCTATAACGTAATTAAAACTGCAGCGGAGCATCGAAGTCTAGATCCAACTTTTGTGACTGAAAAGTTTGCGAATTGTAGTAAAGTGACGTTGGAAAATTTTTAATTAAATACACATGTAAAATTTTAACTTAGTTTAAGTTTTTTTAACTACTAATAAGTATATGTTACATTTTTAGTATCTCAAATCATCCATATACCCTGCTGTACATAGATATAATTTTGGGAGTACTTGTCACGCTCTTTGTGTGGGAGGACGAGTAATCTTCATAACAACAAATCTACTTTATTTGTCACCATATAGTATCCGAGTTAGGAATTATCCTTAATCCTTTAATCTATTCTCCATTGATGTTTAATATTTACGATCCTATTAACCGGATACGGTCAATATATGTATATAAATACTAGCTGTGCTCTATGTTTTTTTAACAACATGCATGTAAAGGGATTCAATTATTTTTTTCTTTATTCCTACTTCTTCTACTTCATCCATTCATCCATTCACCCATCCGTCCATTTGTCCGTCCGTCATTCATTCATTCATTGTCGTCGTCATCGTCTTCGGCTTTATTGAGATTCTTTTTTTGGCATGCTTTTGTAAAATAGGTTGTGTAATTACTTTGTTCATTTATTTTATTCATTGACTTCCTGTACAAGTTGACAAGGGGTGTAAGCCAATCTTGCTTGTTCGCGGTGCACCCTGCTAATTAACAGACGAGGCTCTGGCTCCCACTAACTCGCAGCCAGCGTGGTGGGAAATGTCCCAAATCCGTCCATACAAATCCCTACCCGATCGAGGCGGGAATCTTGGGGGAGACCTATGTCTAGCTGTGGACATTAATTAGATGATGATGAGCAGTTATTAACTAATATTATCAAATAAATAATTATATTTTGATTTTATAATGATGAAGGATATATGAAGTTTATGAAGGATATATATGTGATGAAGAATATATGTTCCCATGTCTATACGTTCACTAGTTTTCACGTGATTAACGAACAAAGAAAACCCATTACATGTATATAGACTACAGCACCGTTTGTTTCTGTCGCCAAGCAGCAGTTTATAATTGTTAAAGTCTTCCGGTTTGAAAGATATGTATTTATTGAAATTCCTTTACCACACCACCAATATTTGTCTCCTGTGTATACACTATTGTATGAAGCATATTATTTTGTAGCAAAGTATAAGAATATTTGTTATTTTAGTATAAACATGATTAAATGTTTCCTTAATAATAATTTTCTGAGTTTTAGCTGGCGCCATTTGCTATTGACGGGTATTAATTAGGTTCAAGTTATCGATAAAAGAAGTTTGAACATTTTCTCCGAATCGGAGATAACTTAGTGAAACAATTCCGTTTATTATTATTATTATTCAAAGCCTTAAATAATGTATATATTTGTTGAGTCTATTTCAATGTTAATTGATAACAAAACGACAGATTCAACTTCTCTAGCTCAATGGTTAAATTGAAGGGACTTGTTTCAATTCCGGTAAATGTTGAGGGGTTTGGTTGATGATAGGGTTTTTGTGAATCCACTTGGCTAGCTGCCACCCTCATATTGCATTAGTATTGACAGCATTGCTGTATTTTAACTATTAACGTATGACAGTCAGTGTAATATGGGAGTTTTTTTAATACCATGTGATATTTAGGAAAAATTTTATGATAGTTAAGTAAAAATATAGACAGTTATAAAAATCTTTTAATGTAAGTAGAGGACTGGGGGTGAAAGATTTGTGATAAACTTTTATCGGATACAGCCCTATATTATCTCAATTGGAACTTTCCTATATTATCATTTACAAGGGCGTACGGAGATACCCCGTGTCCCACATCTAAGTTAATAATTCAGTAGACTTAGTATTCCCTGTATCACACTGGGCATAACTTACCCTTTTCTGTCATCCGAATGTTTGTAGGGGACGGTAAATCAATTTCCAAATGAAACTTATGGCTCAGTGAAGCTGATACACTGTCAGAACAATTTTGTTGGTCTACAACGGATTTTATTTTATAAGACCAAATTTTTTTTATAAAAATGTATTTGATTAAATTGTTTACTTTATTAATTGAAGGAAATTCGAGAAGGCTGAATTCAGTTGCCACTGAATTCCAGTTTCCGGAAAGAAAACATCGCGTGGGAACTGATTTTTCAACAATAATAGTCTACTTGGAGTATAAATGGGTTTGTGATTGAATTATTTTTATTCAATTAAGTGACAACACGAGCGGGACGTTCACTCGAATGTAAGTGATACGCCAGCCCATGACAACTTGGTGCCTTATAAACTGGGACACAGTAATGAGAATGTCCAACAGTCGGAACTAATTAGGTTGTTATTATTATTCAATTCTAACCAAATTTTTTTTATTATTTCCAATATTTCCTGCTCTACCTTATCGTTTTAATAACAATATTTTCACGATATATATAACATATTCACTATTATTTAGGCTATTTACATTATTTCCAATATTATTTCTATATATTTTTTTGCATTATACTTATGCAATCTAATAATATTCATAGAAATAAACAGAATATTATTGTGTACAAAGTAATATTTACTTATCGTTATTTGTATTGTTTACTACGTTATATAATTTTAAGCAATAATTTATGAAGTTACTTCTAAATAACAATATTTTTAATATCTCGTGTAAACTGGCTGTATCTATTTCTAAGCCTGCCTCCTGCTCAAAATCACACCTCAAGCATCTTTGAATAGGATACTCCGTCAGCTATTGAGGAACCGTTTCCTCAATGGCGTCGTCATTTGCACGACGGGGTCCCTCGAAACTTGAAACAGTTCAAGTATTAGGAGAATCCGTGGTGGCAAGTGAATATCTGGGTTAATTCTAACTATGAATTCACACAGGAAGTCGAGCGGTTCAAAGAGATCGTTCGATCTATTGAAATGAAAATTGGAAAAACTGAAATAGAGAAGCAACATTGTTGCCTTAAACATTTCAATATTAATCTAAAATTGAAATACTGAATGGAAGTCGTTGTGTACTTTCATCAACTTGAAAATTAGAATTTCCGATTCGTAAATTTCCCAGCAGATATTTTTTTTATTAATTTAAACGGTCTCTTCGCTGTCTTAGAGTAGGAAACGGAAAAGGATTAATGAATTAGATAAAAACAATAAACGACGCAAAGAAATAAAAAAATACTAGGTATTTACATTATACCTGTTAGTATTTAGTACAATTTGTATTAGCAATTAAAAAACCCTAGTATAATTACAATATAAATCTATGTTAAATTAAGACTTTCTCTCTCTCTCCGTGGCATTTATTATTCCTATCTGATGGTGGGGTCTGCCTTTCTGGTCTTTCTCTTCCACTTCGCTCTGTCGGACGCGTCCTCTTCGATAACCTTGCAGAACTCTAGATCTTTTTTGACCACATCTGTCCATCTTGTCTTTGGCCGCCCTCTGGGTCTGGACCCCGTGATGTTCAGATTGGCCATTGGTTAAATTAAGACTATAATAGTTTTCACGTGATGGTAAGTGATAGGCTTGTCGATAAAAACGTTGCGCCAGTTACAGTAATATACATTGCACCACATTGCGCTCGTCGTTTTGAGACATAAGATGTTAGGCCTCGTTACCCCAGTAATTTCACTAGCTACAGTGCCCTTCAAATCGCAACACAGTAAAATTTGCACACTACTGTCGGGCGGTAGAAATAGGCCCAGCTGTGGTACCTACTTAGACGGTCTCTGGCAACAGAACCCTACCACCAGGCTACAGACATTACTATCATATCTGGTTGGGGTTAATTGTTGAAATTAATATAAAATTAGAACAACCTTATTATTATTAAATGTGATTTAAAATATACTTACAGCAAGTGTGACGAAGGTAAAAGATAAAGTATCAATAAACAATGATGCTGCTTTGATATAACTGCCATTTGGACCGCCCCATCGCGCCTGATTGATACAGTCGAACGATGACGTCACATTGCTAAGAATGGTTACTGGTTTACTGGTGGTACGTCTCTGTTGCCGGAGACAGTCTAGGTAGATACCACCGCAGATTGGTGTAGTGTATAACATTCTAAATAGCGCCGCGTTGCTATGAGCAGGCACGGTTACCATCAGGTTATACTCCTCGTTTTTTCGCTTCGTAGAAAAAAGAATAATATATTTAAACCAATCGTGAGGCTGGTTGGCGAACCGGACATCATAGGAGAAGCCAAAGCCCAGAGCCTTCGCTGGATGGGTCTCTTGCTAAGGATGGGATACGATCGTAAAGTCAAAGCAGCGTTCCACGGAACACCAATTGGCTGGTGACTTGTCGGCCGGCCCAGATATCGTTAAACGGATGCTGGAGAGCACAACCTACGCGAGCTTCACATGCAGTGGACTGGCAAGAGTCAGGGCGAGACAAACAACGTTGGCGCTCTCTTCTGTCGGAGCCCAAGACTCACTTCTGGGTCGCTGCACCAGAGGAATAAGTAAATAAGTAATTGATGTCCGAAGTATGAAACAGAAATAACGAATTAATGTATTTAAACAAAACAAGATAATATAACTAAATAAAGCAAAACAAAATAAGTCGACTATCAAATAAATGACTAACATGTAAAATCTTCAAATGAACTAAATTTGTTTTGTTTCTCAATGATTTATCACAGTAAATCTTGTAACAGTTTCTTCCAATAGGTCATCTGGAGGAAATGCTTTATTGGTCTGCACATCACTAGCAGCAGTGTGAAAACACTGTGTCTCGTTTCCATGGTTTCTTTATTTAATGAAAGTATTGGAGTAAGTGTAGTTATTATGCCACAACCAGTATAATATTGTAGTATGTAAAAGAGAGATATACTTAATGTTATTAGTACATCTTTGCACATTACTACGAATATATTAAAATGAAATACTTTAAGTTATAAGCTATTAGTGTTAGTTCGTTTACTCGTGAACAATAAAGCAGTGATTGGATCCGAGCTTGTGTGTACATGAATATGTTAGAAACAAAGGCTTTGTAAGACCCACGGGACTGAAGGAGTTTCTGGAACAATGTAAAGTAAAAGTCACGATGCGGTTAAGTAATTAACACAATGATTATACATTATAATGTAAATTACCAATTCGCCTGCTTTGTTTAACTTTATTCATTAACATAACAAGCTAGAAAATGTGATGTACAGGTGGTAAGTGTCTGTTCGACCGTGAACTTTCGGGCTGTTAAGAATAAAACTATGGTATTCCCTGAAGAGAGTCCTTGGGTTCGTGGGCTTTGAGTGTGGACGCCCCCAGAGCTCAATAAGCGAGCCTTAGGACGACAGTATTGTAAGGTGATCTTGTATTTGCCGTAGCACAGCGTGGGTGCTAAGGAGGGCTTTGCCCATCCATGGGATGTTTTAGCCAGAGTGCATGGAGACACCGGTGCGTTCCGTAGGAGATCTTTCCGCTCCTAATACACTAAAGAAGACCACCGAGAGATTTTTAGTGGGTAGAAGACCCACATAACCTTGTCTTTCCCCAGAAGCAAGGTATCTTTTAAGAAGATTTCACCCGCGATTAAAAAAAAGAAAAAAAAGATCTCTGTTGCCGGAGACCATTTAGGTAGATACCACCGCAACTCCTATATCTGCCGCCAATGAGTAGTGTGCAAACATTACTGTGTTTCGATTTGAAGGGCGCTGTAATTAGTGTAATTACTGAGGTAATGAGATTGAACATCTCGTCTCACGCGATGAGCACAACGTGGTGCTGTGTATATCACCTTAAGTACCGCCGCGTTGTTATGGGCGGCTGTATCACTTACCATCAGGTGAAACTTAAGATCGTCTCTTCGCTTAATTAAATAAAAAAATAAATGTAGTATATACTAGCTTCATCATGAACATCCTGCGATTCTCATTCTACAAAAATGGTCCGCAAGAAGCATCTATTATATGTTTTTCGGATATATGTCAAAAGTTTGGTAAAAGTATAAAGTATGCTTAACTACTTATTTAAAACATAATAAATTCTACTTTGACTTGCAGTTAAAATTTAAGTAGAGTCGGTTTGTGTATACGAACACTCAAACACACAAATTTACTAAGCATTAACATAATTGCACACTTAAACATTTTTAAAATAAATTTATTATAAAATTTATAATTACAATATACTTTAATTATCAAATTGAAGTTTTTTTTAATAAAATTTTAATAATTGTTTGGTGACCAGATTTAAAAATCTCACAAAATCTTCATCCCTTCAACTGACGATAGTAAGTCCGATCCACTCCTTTATATCGTAATACCAGGAGGATATTTTCCAGGAATTTCATCTACCACGATCTACCTTGGGAGCTCAAAAACAGATCCTTTTTACAATTATCCGAATAATTTAACCATTGTATGAATTATGGATCTATCAGACCGCCAAACTTTAGCTTGAAGAACGCGCCTCATGATGATGAAGCAAAGACTATGAGAATTATAGTGCAGCTTAGGTATAGAGGAATAGAAAAAGGAGTATATCGCCTTGTAATAACCACGGCTTTTGTATTTTTATATAAAACTAATTAAAACTACAAATAAAGTGTAGAGGTAGATTAGAACTGAAAATAAAGATATTAATATACCTAGAAAATAGCGAAAATTGCCTTAATTCCTACTAGAAAGTATTTGAAAATATTTTCTAAAATGTGACAAAGTTTCTGATGTTTTGAAATATCAAGGATTTGTTGAACAACAAAGAGGCTTAAGCGGACTTGTTTGCCCAGGGACTTAGGCCTGGGATGCGCTGATAAAATAATAATAACGAAATTTAAGCCGCTTTTACAAGAAAACATGCGGTCCCCGACATTATACAATAATTATATTTTAAAAAAACTTTGTGTAAAAAAAAATTCGTCAACGTTTAACGAAAGGAAAAATTTGGTGTCCGGACTGACGAGTGCAGTATACTGATAAGGATATGGCGAGTGCAATATACGGATAAGGATATAGGTAGCGAAGGAAAATTATGTCTTTTCTATTGTTTCTATACATTTTAGAAGTTTAATCCGTAAACAAGAAGATTAAAAATATATGTCGTCTCTAAAATATCTGAGTTTACGTCGGTATTCGAAGAGAAGCAGAACGTCCGCGCAGAGTGACACGCCGTCTGCATTCTCCATTCGTTCGCTGTACATTCAAACATTCAGTTACCATTTCACGGAAGAACTGGAAGGGTGGAAGACAACACTTTCATACACAGGCAGGCAGCCATTACTGTCACACACAAGTCTCCTTCTAAAATACATTGTCCAACTTTGCAAGTTTTATTCTGGCGATTTATCGATATTAGTGGTGTAGTGGCTAACCTTCGGTCCGTGGTTCCATTCCGGAACTCCAGTTGTGGAGTTCGGTTGTTGGTACAGTTTTTTCTTATGATAGGGTCATTCGTAGTTTTCACTTACTACTATGTGAAATTGAGATCAAGTTTTAACTTATAGTACATATAAAAATGTTTTGGTCGTAGGTCTCTGTTGCAGGAGGTACTACTGCAGTACCTATTTCTGTAGCTAGACGGCAGTGTGAAGACATTACTGTTTTCCAGTTTGAAGGTTGGGGTAACGTAATTTAACATTTTATGTCTAAAAGCGTGAAGCGAAATGTGATGCTGTGTATACCAGCCTAACTACCGCCACGTTGTTTTCGGAAGACATATACGAATAAAAGACAAATTTAGATCCTCTTACTTCTCGATTTAAAGTCCTAACTATAAACCGGATACATATAAGATACGTTTGAATATTTATAGAGATTAAATATCAGAGTACAGTAAGAACTGAACTTTGTTTTCACTCGTCAGTGTAGTGCTATCATGTACCAATGTAGTAGTCAAAGATTTTGTCAGTGCTGTGTCGAAGTAGATCAAACAATGTACAGACGAAAAGACAAAGCCGGGCTCATTCAAATGCGCATAAATTTGCATCTGCAGAAACCAGCTAGGTTGGTAATTTGTTGTTTTGAATAAACACGACACAGACAGTTGTCAAAGTTTGCTAGATATGATTTAGGACTTTGTTAAAAGTCAGCAGAAATCTACAGTCACTTACTATCGTAGGAGGATAACGGCACTGATAATAATTTATTTCATTTTACCTCACGTGATATATGTTGATTATATAACAACAAAAAAGCTTAAAATATATAAGTATATTAACAACAATAAACAGCCCATCTAACAATCCCACGGCTGGGATTCAACGCTCTTTCTTTCAAGAGAAATCATCTACTAAATTAACCAAGCCGGGTTGGTGCATGTCACATGTTTACGAAACACATGAGATATTTAAAAAAAATAGCTGTTTTAAAACATCGGTTTCCACACTATATTTTCCTTCACCGGAAGCTCATAGTTATTGGCAACAATTTAGTTAAGCGAAAACTTATTTACTTTTAATTACACACAAATCTAACGTACTTGATTTCTATCTTCTTACCTCATATAAGCTGCGTTAATACTCGTATATAATTGTAACAACTCATATATAGATTCTTACGATAGGAATAATGTTATTCGTAAATTTAACAATATTAATGAAATAGAATAAATTTAAATATAATAAATAGCAAGCTTGCTGTGTGTGCTTTAAGTGAGAATCGAACTGGAGCCTCTTTGAACGTGAAGAGTGTGCCAGCATATAACAAATTGTACTGTAGCGACTCCATCTCTACAAGTATATATACTTTTGTGTATCGAGTTAAATTACAATTAATAATTCACAATAAGGTTGCTTATCGGTAAAGGATCATTAGTAGTGAAGGAATGGAGAGGATGCTTAAGTGCGCAGTCTCTTAGTAACAAAATGAGGATCTTAAAGATACTCGTAGTGGAATAAGTAGCTTCTTTACGACGTCTTTTTTACAATATGACAGTGAAAGCTCAACATGTACTATTAAAAGTCCACAACTTGGGTAACTTTCAAACCGAACTGCTACTGTTACGTATTGAGCTGAGACGTATATACTTATACTCTTTTACTCACTTGTCATTCAATGAGATTAGCGCTGTCTAGATTAATTGTACTTTCATCTTAAACCCTTTCTTATTCCGGTTCAGTTACACTAGGCTGGGATAAGTATTATTCAGTTTTTATGGCCATTTAATTGATTGAACTTAGAACTTGTACTTAAATGTATAACTTTCTATCGAATAGTCCAATTGTGATATTTTTGTTAAATACAGGGACGCTTCTTAGTTGATTCGGACAAATAATTAATAAAATTAACCTTAAGGGTATTAAGTAAAAAAATATGGATGCAGCATCCAAATTCATGGGAACTGGAATGTAAGTAATAAACTGACCAAAAAGATTTTGGCTATAGTTAGGATGATACATCACATTGTTCTCGTTGCCTCGTTATAAAAGATGTTGTATGTCCTTGTCATAGTAATTTTACTAAGATACAACGACTTTCAAACTGAATCACAGTAAAGTAGTTAAACAGTGTTTGTAGGCGGAAATAGTTGCTACAATGATACCTAGACGGTTCCTATTCATTGTGTGCTTATTGTTTATAATATTAGCTTAACACATAATAGAAACATTCTAAAAACAATAAAAGCGAAATGTTTCAATATCTTAATTGTGAGATGAATGAAAACAAAAACCAATTAATATTTTTGTAGGCAAATTGTGCTTTAATTATAAAATACAAAGAATAATGTCCTTTGTTAGTTATCCAAAATAATATATAGGTACTTGTGGTCGCATTTTTATTATTTCACTGTCGGTAGGGCTAAAAAAAAAATTTTTCTTTTAAAATACACCCTAAATTAATATTTAAGAGCTAAATATGTTTTTCATACTAATTACAACGTCCTAAAAAAGGCGAATCTTCCGGGTGAAGTATATCTCAAACCGAAAGACTAATAACCTTTCGTATAGCAAAGATAGTGATAGAAATAGAGTAGATAGAAGAACAGAGCCAATAAAAAAGATCTAGTAAAATCGAAGTGCTGATGAGGTCAGAATTTTTCAAAGATAAAAAGTGTAGATAGATAGATCTTTGTAATCGTCATTGAAAAAATGCTTCTACAAATTCAGCTGAAGCATGACCTAAACTAAAATTGTTTTCACATGATCATTGTTATAGACACAATTGTTATTTTTTAGTTAAGGGATGCGCCTGCTGAGAAAGAAGAAAGCATGTTCACACACCACCAAGATTCACAAGAACTGTAAAGACTCTTTACTCCTGTTACTAGAAAAAATTGAGTCCATTCCGATTGATCATTTGATTATTAATTTCAGTAATACTGATGCAGGTAAAATGACAAATAATATAAGAAAAGTAAACAATCCCACCTTTGTAACATTTCATAAAAAATCGTATAAACATTATTACATACTCAAATTCAAATTTCATACCCCTTAGTTTGATTTTCCCAGGATATATATGTATGTATCATGTCGAATCCGCGTTGTTTTGCTGGTTTAGCGCATACAGAGTTCGCATATCTGTAACTATGAAAGATATAAATCAGAAACACACATGAACTCACCCTTCTATATCGTTTCTTATTATTATGCTAAAACATTTCAGCAGTACCATCATCATCATTTAATCTTTATACTTCTTTCATCAAGCGGAACTGTTGTCTTAGGTTTAGGAAACTGTTATTAAGTAGTTAACTGAAATGCTATGAAATTTAATGTATTGACTTTTTAATGTTTTCATCGTCATCATCATCACCTGGTAGATGTCTGCTGCTGGATAAATACTTTATTGAACTCCTGACCGAACTTATGGAGACTTTTCCAAGACTACATCTAACGATACACAGCCGTAACTTGAGGATCTTATGTCCCTTGGGGAACAGTCCTTTAACCAATATGCTAGTCCATTGCCATTTAAGTCTAGCAATTCGCTAGGATATATCGATTACCTTAGTTTTTCTACGGATATCCTCAATTACGTTTCATGTGGGCATATTTTTAAAGACTATGGAACTGTCCTTTTTATATTAGAAATTAAGTAAAGAAACGTAAAAAGGAAGGCGATGACAAGTTATTTTACTATCAAGTTATCTTCTTACTTTTCACCAGACTCTATAACGCATTGCAAAAAGTTCTTGTTGCAAGCGGTACTTGTAAATAAATATGGTCCCTCGCATTCTGAATTGTTATTCACACGAAATACAGAAGCGACTCCGAGCAATTTGAATGTTTTCCCGACGACACTACCAACTGGTATACCGTGGTCGTTCTGAAAAATGTTTTAACTTAGATCAATGACCATATGTTATTGGGAAGGAAAATTTATGAAAGTTATACCTAACTTAAGAGGCGAATTAATCATTTATAATTTTTTTTTATATTCTAGATAGTAACAAGTAAATAAGATCGAAAAAAAAGTTTCATAAGGTAAGAATATGAGAGACAATTGAAATGAATGTGCTCACCTGACAGATACCTTGTCTTCTCATATTTGTATTGTTGATTGTTGAAGTTAAATCAAGTGGTTTTCGATTTCTTTTCTTCTTTAAACGGACTCCACGGTAGGGTCTCTGAAAATATAATCTACTCACGAAAACTTGAATTGACAACAAACAGAACACTAAACAAAATTTAAGTACCTTTCAAACAGGAACACAACAACGTTTACCCATTATCATATATTATTAATAGGTTCTAACTAAAGTATTTAAGAAGATGGTACCTTTAGACGCTTTTTTGTCTTTCGATATTTCCGTTCGCGAGTATGCCCTGTCTCATTTGTACATATCATGTATTTCTCGATAATTACTTGCAATTCGGGGAAATCGGCGTATTGCTGCATACATACAGTTTTGTTCAAAATCTGTGTCCACGCGGTCTGTGCGTGTGGCTGATTGTAATTTTCTTTGTCGCCGGGCTAAAATGTCAAATTAAATCGGTTGTAGGCTTGTCAAACTTTACTTCAATAATCCAATTAAAGACAATATTTAAAATTATCGGCGATAGATCCATTTTATTGGAGATCTATAAGGTTACAGGAAAGGGAGCGTTGTATTTTATCATCTCAAGTAATTAGTACAATGAAAAAAAGTTCATAAAGATTTATGGCAAGGTGAGAGTCTCACTTTTGTTATATAGAAAAGTTTGCTTTTTAATCTGATACTTCAAAACTAGTATACTAGTTCACTGTTTATGAGAAAGTGTGTTAAAAAACTTAACTGTCAATAGTTTATTAAAAATGTATTCACAATTCAAAATAACACAAGTGAGATGATTTATAAAATTCATGTTATAAACATACTTGTCTCCACACACTTTCATGGCCCCATCCGGATATTACGACACCAAGATCAGGCTTCTCATATTCAGCGTCGTAATTAACTTTCATAAATAATGGGGTATACGAACAGATCTCCGCATATTTCTTATTGTCTTGAGTTATCGACGACTCGAGTTTAGCGACGCCTATGTCTATGGCCGACCATTTTTCAACCTTTCCATAATCAAGCTCGTATGCTTTAACATTTGAAGATAAATTATTAAGAGAAGATATCAATGATTATATAGAAGTATTCCAAGAATATATAATTCCATAGTTATTTCAACTGCTTGAATCTACGTACAGTTGAGAATCATGTGTGTAGTTTAATTCCAGCGCGACATAAATTAAGTTAGGTTGGTGATCAAGATATATTGTCAATCAAATGCCACGATAGTGTTGTTATATTCAGTGACCATTTGATAGTCGGATGAGTCTCACAAATCCATTACCATCAACAACCAAATAATCAATATCGAAATACTAGCTGTTCCCCGTCAATTTTACTGAACGTGACAACCCCTAAGTTTTCAGAATTTTGGAAAATCTGTTCTTAGCTGATCTACACTAGGCAAAATTATAAAATATTCCTACCCAATTTCAAGTCTCTAGGCCTTATGGTATATTGTGATCAGTTTCTATAATACATAGGTGGTAATCTCATACTGGGTGTTGCGATACCGCTTCCGAAAACGAAGACAGACGATAGTGCTAATGACACCTTTGATGATGGAACGAAAAAAAATCGATCCTGAGTAAAAAAAAAATTTAAAACGTTTTATTCATATTACTCACGCTTCATCGTGTTAGTACAGCTAAATGAAACGATAGTTTCAAAAAACATACATTATTTTATCAAAAGAAAAACCAGCAATGAAACACAAAATCAAAAACAACTGATGCTTGGGTCAACGAACGCACGGGCGAGGCGGGAACTTGAGATGTGTTTGGTTTCAATTTGAACCTTATCTCATAGGGCCACGGAGCATTTAGATTGGGCGCCCGGGCGTTCATTGACCCGAGCATCGGCTGTTTTTGATTTTGTGTTCCATTGCTGGTTTTTTAGTAACGTATTTTTGATAAAACTATTGTTTCATTTAGCTGTACTAACATGATGGAGGGTAAATAATGCTAATAAAACGTTTTAAAAATATGTTTTTTTTTAATCAGGATCGAATTTTTTCCGTTCCATCATCAAAGGTGTCATTAATACTATCGCCCGTCTTCGTTTTCGGAAGCGGTCTCCTAACACCCCGTATACTATACATATATTTATTGATAAATTAATTAGATTATATTTACTAAGTGCTTAAAAAAGCCCAAATTAAAAGAATAATTAAAAATAATGACTTCATTAATTTATTCTTAAATCCGTACCTTTTGGAACACATGTGTAAACAACTTTCTTTTTCATTTCTTTAGTACAAGGGTCCTTATCGAGGTCCTCAGCCGGCACATAGAGTCTGTATCCCATAATGGCGTACAGATACGGTACGTCCTCTATACAAGCCGCTGATGTTATTATGTATATATCAGTTACGAGTGTCCCGCCACATATCCAACCGCTGTAACTCTTCGGAGACTTTTCAGATTTCACGAAATATACCTGAAAGGGCGACAATATAAATTATTTCTATTACTGAAACTTTATTTTAAAATTTCAAGAAATGCTACTACAGATACACCTTCGATTGATAGGTAGATATCACCGCAGCATCTATTTCTGCAGTCAAACAGTAGTGTGCAGACATTACTGATTTCCGTTCGAAGGACGTGGTAACTAATAAAGTTACTGGGGTAATTAGAATACATTAAAATTTTAAAGCGGCGAGCACAATGTGCTACAGTGTTGTTTATACAAACTACAAAAAAATTATAAAAAGAATAAAAAATGTATTACCAGTGATTCACCACCATCTGACAGCGGATGACCACCGCTAATTTTTCTCGTTGCATTTAAGCCTGCAATAAGAATAATTTAGTTTAGTTGTAATGCAGCAGGAAGTTGCATGATTAGTAACATTGAAGCAATCGGTGTGAAGATTTTTGGGGGACGTTTACATCCACCAGGAGACAATGGATTTTTATGAAATTTAACTGAAGATATAAAGAAAGAGATCAACAGGAGACAAAATAAACCATTATTTATTTCTTCTCTCGGGGGTCACAATTTAAACACTATATTTATTTATATCTAGTAATTAATAAAAAAATTTTTAGACTTTTAGCACCTAATGTTGAAATTAATCTAGATCGACAGTTAAAACTTAAAATGACTTTATACATGTATAGTGCTTACGCTATACATTCTTTGAAGAAGTTTTAGACTACATCGTCTCTCCCTTGGCCAGATTCTTTCACACCATTGTTTTACACGAGGAATAACTTAAAGCGAACTCACTATTGATAACATGAAGTATAACGAGAACTTGAATTATTCCATGTAATTCCATATTCTTGTCAAGGGTTTATGTTTCATTATTATTTATTCACTTGCTGTACGAGACTTGAATTTTGATTACATGACTTCGTAATCGTAAAACTTTTACAATCATTCGGATCATTTCTCGTACAAATCGAAAATATTTCTCTTTAATTTACTTCTCATTTTACTTGTACATCAAATTGTTATATTATATTAGTGTTACAAATATTAAAAATAAATAAATACTTTTAGATAATTTGAAAAAAAAATCTTTGATCTAATCTCTATTCTTATACGATATAAAAAATTACTGACTATTTGAAGTGATAGATGGCTTAGTTTAAAGGTATGGTCATATTTGATGAAGAGCAGGTTCGATTCCTATTGAGCTTGAGTTGAACTTAAAAAATATATGTGAGATAACGTCGGCCAGAAGAGTGGATATAAAATCTCATCTTGTGAGAGAAGGTACTAAGTCCCAACAGAGGGAACATCAAGTGGGCTATCTATTAAAATCTTAAAACAGTGTACAGTATTTTTAGTAACAACTATTGTATGCTTTAAAAAGTAATTTCGTAATAGATAAATTTCTGATAATATAATTTACAGCGTCTTTTAAACTGAAATAAGATTTTGCTTGCGCACTATTATCCAGCTTCAAATATAAAAACTAATTCATCTAAATAGACTTCTATCATCAATATGAGATGGTTTCTTCAATCTAAATTTGGGGTTCAGTTTATAAAATCTAAACTAGGTTCATTCCTTAATAATGTTCAATTATTTCCCTCGCTGTCTACCAGGAACAAGTCTTTGCTGTTGAAAATGCATACTTTCTGTTCATAAAACATTTTTACGTGCGATGTCATTATTATTATTTAAAGGATTAATAACTATTACAACCCGACCTTATATCCTTATAGTAGTTAACAAAAGGCAAACATAAATAATATGCGTGGCTTTAGCAAATTAATTTGTTGTTTATTTAATATAATTATAAAGTAGAAAAACATCATATATCGTATTATTACAATGAAAGACATCTAACGTGAAATTTTTACTATTTCAGATTATTCTGTAACCAGTTTTGGTTAACCATATCCTGAATCGTGAAATTTACATTTTACACAATATTCTTTTAAAAACTTTCTTCTTCATTCTTCATAAAATTGTAATTTTACAGTTAGGTCACCGATTGTAATGGATGTAAACATTTGTTTGTTATCCAAAATATTTTAGGGGTACTTGAGGCCTTTGTTTGATTTCTTCATTATTAATTGTACTAAAAAAAAAAAATCTTAGTTCTTCTATTTCAATGAACAGCCTACTTAACGTTTCTATAGCTAGGATTAGTGTCTTATATTACATGAAGAAAGTCAAGGATATTTATCCATCATGCTAATTTACGCCCGGTGTTGTTTATAACTTATTAGATACTAATAATGTTTTTATTCTCATTCTGTTTAATCATCATTTCTTGATTAAATTGCAATAAAACATGATTTAAATGTTATTCAAATACCACTTTTACAATATATTAAATTAAAATATTACCTATCCAAATTATTAGACCATGAAATATGTCTATGGATCATGTCGAAACCTCTCTCTCTTGGTGATTTATAACATATGGAGTTTCGTCTGTGAATAATATTGAACTGTATAGTATGTTTAAATATAATTAAAATTTGATGCGGACATATTATAGAATGATTTACTTGTTATATAGTATTGATAATTACGATATATAAAAAAAACCTGAATAAATAAATAAAAAATATATACGAGTAGTCTTCTTAATGTACTCACTTCTAGGATTTAGAGGCTCCGCTTACAAAGAGAGTGTAAGCCATGCATTCACTTAATTGGACAAGTGTGAGTTGGCGCGAACCTTTCGGTTTCCTCACAAAGTTTTCTATTATAAACCGTAATATATTTTAAATAAAAATATAATTTACCTATTCTGGCTCCGTAGAATGCATTGCAGAAAATCTTTATTGCAGGCTGTACTAGTATACAGATATGGTCCTTCGCATTGAGAATTATTATTCACTCGGAATACAGAAGCGACCCCTAGGAGGACGTAATTCTTCCCAACAACTCCTCCAATTGGCATACCGTGGTCGTTCTAAAATGTATTAAGTAACAATAGAAATAGCCAAAAGAAATTACCGTCTTGATAGGTTCTATTTCCGCCCCTAAACAGCACAGTCCAGTCAAATCGTCTGTACTAGCTCGACATTGTTAAGGGTAGACGTTTCTCTTATCGTCAAGTAAACGTCTCGTTTGAAATCAAAACGTCTTACACATTACTTTCATCTTCCTAAAACATTAATAGTTTCGTTTTCTTCAACGCCTTTCGAAGTATAATGTTTGGCATACTTAGATTGACAGCAGAAAAGATTTTGGGGTGGATCTAAGTAGACGATCTCTAGCCAAGGAGGCCTTATGTATATACGAAAATATAATAAGGCTTTGAAGAAACAACGACCATTATTTTAATGTTTTGTTTTTAATCCATGTGATTGATCTAAGTATAGAGTTTATTTAATACCTGACATATTCCTTGTCTTCTCATATATGAGTCATTTAGAGTAGTATTAAAATTTAATGATTTGCGATTTTTCCTTTTCTTTAAGCGTACTCTGCAAATAGGTTTCTGTAAGGAAATGTTTCCATGAAATCGGTGTTTCAATAGTACAGTGTTAAATATCAAAACCAATAATACAATTAGGAAACGAATCCGGTTCGAAAGACTAGTGTACGCTTCTGCAGTTTATGTAATATCATTAAATAAATAGGTAACTACATTATTATGTATTATGCGTTGATTAATATATTCAAGTTATAAGACGTTGTAGATTTATATGACTCTGTGGAAGTGAATTATTTAAAATTACTTAACCGCCTTCGAACATTTTTTTCTCCGCAACTTCAATTCCGACTTATTTGTTTCATTTGTGCAAATCATGTATTTCTCAATGATCATTTGTAAATCGGGCACATCGGAATACTGACTCACACATATAGTTTTATTTATTAAACGTGTCCACGCAGTCATAGCGTTATGTACATTATAATTTTTATCGTCGCCGGGCTGTAATTAAAAGAAAACACGAAATCAGCCAAAAAGTTATTAGTCACTGTTTCTTACTTTACTAATAATTATGAAAATTTAAAAAGTACTATAAATTTATAAAGTCATTGTTTTACAATTGTAGGATCTCAAGCCAAAGGATATAAACTCTCATACTCTAATGATTAACAAACTGACTTTAATAATATATAATATAAAGATATAGTTGAGACTTTAATCAATCACGACTATTATTTCCTATACTGGGTAAGTGAAAGTTGGCGAATTAATTATGAATGATTTATGATTATAAAGAGATTTTACAAAGACGAACTAGTTAAGAAATTCTGAGTTTTGTTTTAAAGAAAATGAGAGCATTATCGTCCTTTGGTGGTAAGTCGTTGTTGCTGGAGACCGAGTATGATATAAATATAATGCAAAACAGATGGGGTTGGAAGGGTGCTTTAACTAACAGGATTTGGCCTCTAGCGTTGTGAAGAAAACGTTGCGCTAGTCAATAAATTATAAAACATGACATTTAGGAGAAAATTGAATTAAACTTACTTGTCTCCAAATATCTGTATGACCCCATCCCGCTATTGCAACGTCGAGTCCAGGTGTTTCAATATCTGGATTGTAATTAACGTTTATGTACAGCGGTGTGTATGAGCAGATCGTCGCAAACTTCTCGGAGTTCATCTTTATTGAAGACTCAATTTTCGCCAATCCGATATCAATTGCCGACCATTTTTCTATTTTTCCGTAATCGAGCTGATACGCTTTAAAGTTATTGTTATCATCAATATGTTAGATTATATAATCAAATTATTTAAGATTTTTTATCTACATGTGAAATATAACAAGCAAAAATATTTTCCAGTTAAAACAAGATCAGATTCAAAATATCTCATTAATTAAACTAGTTTAAGTTACCTTTTGGTACGCATGTATATACAACTCTCTTTTTCATTTCTTTGGTACAAGGATCGTTATCGAGCTCTTCAGCGGGTACATAGATTCTGTATCCCATAATAGCGTAGAGGTATGGTACGTCTTCTATACAAGCTGCTGATGTTATGATATAAAAATCAGAAACAAGTGTACCACCACATATCCAACCGCTGTAACTTCTAGGTGATTTTTCAGATTTCACGAAATATACCTGAAATAGGCCAAATGATTTAACATTTATTAAATCTCCATAAAATTTAAAAGAGAAAGGATTAATAATTTTTGTCAAAAAACATTTAAAAAAAAGGAACAACATAAATAAGGAAAGAAGCATATACGCTGAATTGAGTAACTCTTCTTTGTACGATTAATAACTTTACTTAGTGGTACAGTTCCAGATCTACCACTTTATGTAGTGGTAGATCTGGATAAATACAAAAACCCATTAATAATTTTCTGAATTTTTTTAAAAGATTATGTAAAAGGGACAACAACAGTTACAAAGTTCATATGAAACACCAACAACATTATAGACGGTCGCGTAACCATATTTGGGCCACAAAAGTATAAATAAACTTAGTCTTAGGAAATTCCGTTGGTCCTTAATAAATTATTTGGCTAAACTTTATCTGTCATAAAGCTAGGGTAAAACGAAAGAAAAGCTTTCTTGTTTATTGAAATCCGTTGTAACTTTCTTAGGGTTATAACAAAAGTAAAATGTTACCAACGATTCGCCGCCGTCGGCGAGAGGGTGGCCTCCGCTAATCTTTCTTGTTGAATTTGAATCTAAACAATAAACACAATTATTAAAACAATTTTATTCTTCCTACCCTCATTATTTTTAGTTTCAGGCAACAGAAAGCTACTAATAGCAAACTCTATCCATATATGTCATTAGAACCACGTTCAAACTTCGTTTACCTAGTTCTGGGTTAAATATGCTCAATTAAGGATCTACTACATCGACATCTTGAAAATTGCATTCTTATTAAGATTTATTAAAACATAGTTATCTGTGTTTGCCTACGTCCAACAGTGTCCGTCAATCGGCTGATAATGATGATGATGATGATTTAGTAATTTGTGATGACGGAGACGTGTCGCTAATTATGGATATTAATAAAAAGACTCAGAGTCACACATTTGAAGATGGAGAGGCCGATGTTTGTAATAACTTGGCGTTAAATAAAAAACGAGGAGATCTGTAGAATAATCAATAAAGTCTCGAAGCTGAAGTGGTAATAGGCAAGGTATGTAGCTCGTACAAGTGATAGACAAAAAATCCTAGCGCTAGCAGATACTCGGCTTGGTGGTTAGACGATATCGCCAAAGCACTGGACTCAAATAGCGCGACATGATGTTTTGTAGAACAGAATACAACAGTTCAGGCATCCATCGGTTCCTGATGAGGAATATGATGATAAGGATGAAGATTTAGACAAAGACAATGACGATGACAAAGATAACGTCAAATATGATGGCGATACCACGGTGATGATGACTATAACAAAAATGGTGATTATAATGATGTTGTTGTTGACAAAGATGGCGACGATGACGTTACCGTAGATAAACATAATTACAACGACAGTGATGGTGACGTTGATGAGGACGATGATGATAATGACATAGGAGATGATGAGACGAATATTAATGAACTTACTTTTAATTATTTCAAACATAATGAGCACGTTAATTATACTATGTACTTTCATATTGCTTTTGGAGCAATATAACGATATTATAAATTAAAATTGCGCATTGCGTATGGCGTCGATTGCAGTTTAATCGTATGCGCTTAATAAATACAAACGGAAACCGTAAAGTAGTTATTTCTCGGATGATTTCACTATGAAATTAAAAAAAAGTTCACCTTTTTTTTTTATTTCTTTCCGTTTTACGTTTCTTATTTGGAACTAGTTTTAGGACACTATGCCTACGACGCTTTATGTATTTGTTTTAGTTTTATAAATGTAAGTATACCTTTAATATAGTATTCAGAATATATGTTAAAAATACTATAAGTAAATACTAGTAGTATAAATGAACTTGAGCCAGGAAAGGAATATAGTTTAGTTGACAAGATCCAAGATTTGAACTTCATTCATGTCATGTGATTAAGGTTCTATTAAGTCAACCTTCCGAATGTTAAGGGTAAAGTTTCGTGTTCACATATTATTGTGTTCCCATTTCCTGTAGTATAGTAAATCGTATACATTAAAAATTATTTCTGTTTGTATTTTTATTATATATATATATTTAAAACTATTAGCTATTACATAATCTTACAACCATTATTTCTTTCTCCTAATCTTATTATCTTAACTTTACAATTTATAACTTTTTAATAAAACTATAACAAATGATTAATATAGTATAAAATAATATTATATTTAGTTAAATTAATAGGATACTGCCAGTACTAATATCACAAAGGTAGGCTCTTGTTTGAAATGCTTAACTACCACTGATGAAGACGGACTGTGGAGGAGAATAAACGAGCTTAGTTCTTATTACTAGAACGTCCTACTTACAACTACTAAAAAAAAGGTTTGATTATTTTGTTAAACAATCTCTTAAAATAAGTATGTAACAAATAAAGCTGTTATTTATATTATTTAGATATTTGTATGTACCCCAAAGGTAAATGTTTGCGGGTGAGATAGATCACGACTTTCGTTTCCCTTGGGTGTCGTTAATTCTGCATTCGGATTTGCAATCTTTTTTTGTAACTTCTTATTCAATAATAACAAATGTTAAAATCAAAAATCGCATTTTATTAACTCTTTGTAAATTAATATGGACAGGGTTTCTTTTTAGGTGTACAGTAAGCATAATAGTATTTTGAATACCTTCAAGGTGTTTTTTACAAACTTTTACCTGGTACTCTCGGTGGCTTTGGTTTGATCGTGGAGTTTTTATAGAGCTTTTTCCGCATCGTTTAATTTAGTACTTTAACCCTGTTAAAGTACTAAATTAAACGAGTAGTTAATCTGCCTCTTTAACAGTGTTTCTGATGCTAAAGTTCTTCGGTTATTGATGTATAGAAAAGAATCCAGTGATCGGGCACCCATCACTAGACCTTACACATTGTCACATCATATTAAACTTGAGGTCGAGTGGTCCATACTAGTAAAAATAATATTACATATGTCACTAGGTCATCATGTACAATATAAAAGAATATTGTACATGATGACCTAGTGAACATCGCAAGGATTGCTTGGATGTAGGCAGCATTGGATAGATAAATACCAGAAATTGATCTGACAGGCCTCTATTAATGAGTGGAACAGGCAGAAATGATGATGATACAGAATAAGCGTATTCACTAAGCAGTGTGACTTTCTGAAACGGTTCCTCAGAATCCAATAGTTTAATTCGCAGTAAAACAAGGATTAGGTTCAAATAGATAGCGTCTCAGCGACAAATTAATCTTTAACCAAAGCCCGACGACGGCTCTGCTGTCAGCCTTGAACAAGATATAACTGTTTCTACTAATGTCTACTTATGCAATACAATTATATTTAACCAATTATTTTATCGTTAACCTGTTTCTGTAACTAAAATATTAAATGAACCATTATTACATCTTTTACTTTTTCACCTAATCTTTTTAAATTTTGATTCAAAATATGTATGTATTTTTTCAGTTTCTTCTTGCAGTCAAAGACAATCTACAGTAAATCTTTTAAAAGAAATTATCAAAAAATCTATAAAGATTGATTACATATCCTGTTTTCTCAATTTTTAGGGTTAATTTTATTTTTAAAACTCTTACGGGGTAGAAACTCGTTTCGACAAAGCCGTCCAAAATTTCAACAGACATTTAAAACTTCTAACACTATGTCTAAATTTGATATTGTACTTGGTCCTCCTTAACGAAAAAAAAAAAACAATAAAAGGTAGACAATGAATTGACAACTCTCCTATTTGCCGTCGGTTGAAAAAGTAAAGAAAGTAACTAAGCAAAAAGTAATAATGAATATTATTTTGAAATATAAAGTTCTGTGCATCAAAAGAATATTAGTTGTGAGCTATTAAAGATGTTTACACGAAAAAGTGGTTTTTTTTTTTAACAACAAATAAATGAAACCAGTAGAAGATGTACGTAGTACTGTATAAATATCTTAAGTAATACCTTATTATCACTGGACATCACTAGTTCGAAGATAGAATGTTTATATGAGAGCTGATGTAAGTCTATGTCTAGTAGCCAAGTCTAGATTTAAAGAGCTGTTTTAACGCGGTTAATATGCAATCTCATTCGTCTTCCTGCTCGATGCAGTGCGAGAACGATTTCCATACACTGTCAGCATTAAAGGATATTGCTTTATTAAAGTCATTTCGCGATCGAATCCCGGAGAGTTGAATAGAATTGAAACAAAGAAATTACCGAAATTATGCAAGACATGACACTTCATTGTTTGTTTGTTGATCAGGTTAATTGGGGTTTCCTCAGAAAACACTAATATCTAACTGTAGACTGATATATATGTAGTGTGTATTAAATTAAATAAAAGTAAAGTTATTTGGAAGTCAATAAGAATTGCCAGTAGAGTTAAGTACTCCTGTTTATATATTGATTAAGTGCCTTGGGTTTCCTTGGGAAAGACTAATATATATGTTTATTACATAATATAAATTCAACAATAGTAGGGAGTTTTGTAATTGCCAGAGTAAGGAAAGATTGTGAATATAATATTTTTGCTTAAGCTATAGAAGTTTCTACATGGGATGGCTAATGTCGAATAGTGCACTAGTATATATGTAATAGTATATAATACGAAACTTTTAATACAATTACAATGATTTTTGTATTCTTTAACAAAACTTGTCGTCTCAACTTATTTTAATAATATTTCTTATATTGCTTCAAACACTTAGAAAATCGATATAGCGTTTACATATTAGAAACAGGTTAATTTATTTATGATACGTTGGTCGTATTAATATTATTGCTATTTGTAGTAACAATAAATTACTTATTAACACTATGTTTATCAAAGACCACGTCTATCCATTTTCATTACATTAATGTCGTTATATCCATTATGAGGGACGGACGATCGTGTAATCTCATTGTGCGGTATTCTAAGGTGTTGTTTGTTTATAAAACTGACTCTTTCATGTTTTCGTGACTTGCGAAATGTTTAGCGGAATTATTATCATCATTGTCATTTCATCTTAATCATGTTCTCTGAGAAAAAACCCGCTAAAGAGGAAGAGTATTCGTGTTTGTTTAGCGAATGCTATATGTGGGTAAATGATTATTCGAAAATTTTTTACTCTTTTTTTAATATCTTTTACTAGACTTTATAACATAAGTTGGAGGTAAAGTAGCCTTACAGGAAAGAGAAGGACGTGTGTTCAAATCATATCTTCCACTCAGAGAAAACTATGCTTTAGTAATACCGAAAATAGCATAATAATTGGTATGTTTAACCCATATTGTACCCCGGCGGCCGTATTGCTATAATATCTAGTCATTTTGTCTGTGTTGCCGAAAGTACGATAAAATTTTTATCTATTTATATATAGGAGATATCCAGAGATACATTAACTCATCACGAGATCTCCGAAACTAATAGACGAAAACACTTAAAATTTGGTGGAAACATTACTTCTGCCATTAAGAGGCTCGTCAAGAATGTAATTTATAAAATTCCTTCCCTAAAGAGAGTTGCGGGGTTGTTAATAATTGGAAGGAATACAGCAATATGCCATTAATTTATTTCATCAGCACTGTCGTCTACTTTACTGAAATATTTTATCTAATTTACGACGATCATTGCAAGGATTTGTTCGGGTAACAGACTTAAATGTTATTTAATAACATTTTATCTGGACTTTATATCCTTATCAGCATCCTAGCAAAAATTATTCGGGCAATAAATTCTTGTTGTATATTTCTTGTAAAGTTTATATCATAAAGTAATAGTCCTTTTGATGAAATAATATTTTCTATCAGCGCCATCTCTTACTTTTATTTTAAACTAATTATTTGAACAAATTTCAATTCCTTTCGATGATTTTTATTGAAAAGATTATGTAATGTATTCCCAAAATAAATTTTAATATGGATAAATACTTAATTTTTTTATTATAATATTTTTATAATTAAAATTTTAATATTTTTTATAAATAATTTTATAATATTTGTTATGATAATAGCTTTAACACTATAATAAATATCTGCAACATATTTATGTTATTAACTTTATTATTATAAACAATGGTTTGCATATAAAGATACATGTTTTTTTTTATTTACATATTCAAACGAGTTTTATATTTACGGTCATGTAGTATACGACCGTAAATGTACCTAGTCCGACCATAAATTCTGTTAAAAATGAAAATGCATTTTTTTAATGAAGTAATGTAATATTATTAAAATTTATACCTACATTTAGTCTCAGCAAAAAATAAAAAAAAACATTTTATTCGAAATGGCAACCTTTGGCATTTATACAGGCTTTTAATCTGTTTGACCACGTATCTATGGATTTCGCACTGTTTCCAAGGGAAATTTCCACCACCGCCACTCCTTGCTCCGAAGATTTTTAAAAGTCTTAATATCGCCGTGTTGTTTAGAGCAGGCCATGTCCTCTAAAACTGACCATAATTTAACGTCTAAAAGGATTAAGGTCTGGGCTAGATGACGGCCAGTCTTCAGCTTTTATAAAGTTCGGAACGTTGGTTTTAAGCCAGGCTTGGGTAGTTTGTGCCTTGTGACCAGGTGTAGAGTCCTGCTGGAAAATCCACGGTATATTTTTAAAAAGTATATTGCTGAGTCGTTCACAACATGATCTAAGACTGTATCTAGAAACACTTTGGCTGAAGTTTTCACTCCTTAATTACTTACAATTACTACTCCTTACTTAATTTCTCGCGATAAGATTTTTTGCATCCTAATGGGGATTCGGCGTTCTGGCTTTAGCAGCATTAACAGCCTTTGTAGTTCTAACAGCAGGCGGTCGCTCCGATCTTTTCTGGTCTTCCACAGAGGAAGTGTCGTTGTATCTGTTGATAGTACGATCGATATACGAACATACGGCTGAAACCTAGCTTTTGAAATGTCTGGAATATGACGGACGGCTCCATACCCACTTTGTGCAGGGCGATCACTGCATTCCTATTTTCTTTAACACCCCATTCCATATTGTAATTTGATAATGAACGCGAAAAAATATGTGAAATGGCGCATAATCAAAACAAGTTTTAAAAATGGTTTATGTGTTCCAAATTCGAAATAATTAAAAAATTGAAATAAAAGAAGTTTTTATGGGCAGACTAGAGTTATAACATGACTTTAAGCCTTCAGTGAAAGCTTACTAGACCTTACCTTAGGGTTACAATAAAATAAATTTGAAGCGACATTATTTTATTAGATTGTAATACTATTTGGATTCAACCTTAATTGAGAATTAAGTAATTATTTTAAAAAAAAAATTATTGAAAACCTTTCCGATGTTGATTGATTGAAGTATAAAGGCCTCGTTGGACGTTACGAAATGTGAATAAAAAAAGTAAAAATCACTTTGCATTGAAAGAATTCGCAAATCATCACTAAGGAAAATTAATTTATTACCGCTTCAACGGGACCACCGCCGTCGAGTGCGGACGGACCTCCGCGACAAAAGGGACCTCCTAATTAACTTTTGTATCTGGACGTTGTATAAATACCTCCTTGCGGTTATATCAGAACTTAACTTTTCATAATTAAATATTTCAAGTCTGTGTAGAAGATTTCCTCATTATTACTTTTATTCCCGCGGTAGCTTAGTTTGTTAGAACAAGTTTGATCTCCGCTGATCTTAAACGTCGGATGGACAACGGTTTATTTTTTCTATTCAACGAAGAGACGAGACGAGCGAGACGTTCACCTAATGGTAAGTGATATGCCTGCCCATAACAACAGGCTCTGATTAGATGATACTCAGCGGCACATTGTGATGTAAAATTTCGTTGCTCGAGTAATTTAACAAGCTGCGCCATTCGAACCGGAACACGGTTATGTTTGCACACTACTGTTTGACAGCAGAAATAGGAACTGCGATGGTACTTACGCAGACGGTGTTAGGCAATGATTATAAAAGTTTTAAGAAAAAAAAAATAATGACTTAATTAGTGTTTCTTAATGAAATTGATGTTATAGAGAGAGGGTTGAAAGGGATGGAAGAGCGAAGAAGGATGTTATATATGTCAATCCGAGATATAAGATTAAAGCGCTTGTTTGTAAAAGATTAAAGAGCTGATGATTATAATAATTCTTTTATTAATGGACCCCGCAAATATTTAGGAATATTCTTAGATAAGTTAGTAACTGTTATAATATTGTCAGGTTAGCAATCTTGGGCCATCTAATGCAGTTAACGGCCAATTTTCTAAAGCTTCCGTTCTAATTCTGTTCCACCTCTTGCTGTATCCGGACTAGATTGACTTTAATCTCAGTCAATTAAAAGTACTCTTCCAAGGCTTTTATTTTATAAAAAAAAAGATGTTCAATTTTAGAGATATTCAATTTCCGGCTGAAATACTTATAATGGAATATATTTTTTTTGTTTGGTGTCTCCTGTGGAAATTAATTTGATATTCTTTGATAGTATTTTTTTGCTTTGTTATATTACTTTAATCTGTGAAAGAAACTATCGAATAACTCTATAGCAATAAAAATTTAATATGTAGTACTAAATTATTATATTTCTGTATGAAACAGGAATTTTTTCTTTGTGATATAGAGGTTAAAACCGAGTTGCAATCAGCTGGCGCTGGTTCTTCAGTCGCTGTTCAGTTTATCAGCTCCACAATTAACTTAAAAGTCTATTGACTGTGTCTCAAAATTTATTAAAGCGAACTAATAATAGACTGACGTATTTTAGTTTTACATCGCTTTCCTAGTTTTTTAGCTAGTACTAAATCTGTATATTTCCGGAGATCGTCTAGATATAACGGAAGCCTCTATTTCTGCCGTCAAGTAGTACTAGTTTGCAAATGTTACTGTGTTCATGTTAAAAAGGTCATGTAGTTAGTGAAGTTACGGAGGTAACAAGTCTTAATATTTTGTCTCTTATGTCTGTGTATCTCCTACCATCAGATCATCGTCTCACACGTCTCGATCGTTTCATAGAATGAAAATAAATCTTAACGATAATAAATTATAAAAACCTTGATAGTAGTAATAGTACTTCCTGTGATCTTTATCCAATATACTGCTCACATTGACCCACGTGTCAAATGTGACCCTCATAGATAACTTCAATTTAGGAAGTGCACGTTTAACAAGGGAAATCAATAGGCTGCAATGTTGACAATGACGATGATGGAGAGTTGTTGTTCAATTTATTAACGACTATTACTAATTACTAAGTACTACTATACCCTGATAATAAAGAGTTCTTATATGCATTGTACTCTCCGATTAGATACAGAATTATCTTACAAATTCAAAAAAGGAATATAAAATAACTTCTTTCCTTTGTAATACTTATCCAGTCTTATTTTTAATTTTTTTTGTTCATGAAGAATATGATAAAGTCTAAAAGGCTAAAAAGACTAACTGATTAACTTTAACAGACTCTGTCTTCAGTATCCGTAGTTTAACAAAGCGATAACATTTAACTTAAACGAAAGACGGATAGGATTGCTTATTATCTGTATTATAACTTAATATTTTAAATTTGAGATGAAGTGTTAGAATTGTATCACTCATATATTGCTATCGTATTGATGGTATTTCCTTGTTGCCGGAAACCGTGACAAACAGTAGTAAGCAAATAGTAATATGTTCCGGTTTGAAAGAAGTTGTGGCTAGTGATATAAGAAACTATTTACTCGTTTGGAGTAGTGTAGTTTAAGTTACCCTAACTAGTCGACACGATATTGCCGACAGGTTTATTTTGACTTTAAATAAATGCAATAGCGTGTTACATCGCTTCGTAGAAAATTTATAATATTATATATATATATATTATGATTCAAAGGAAATATCGCAATTTAGTATGTACAATGTTATCTACTTTATCAATACATAAGTTTATAATAGGAATCGACGAAAGAAGGAAATGGAATTGAAACTATGTCCCCAGATATTTCAACCATTTGTTAAAGCTTCTTTATAAATAGAAACGAATGGTTTTTTTTTTCATATTTACTATAATGTATACAGAATCAATTTTTTTCTCATTTCTTTTAGTAATTGAATAAGTATATATATTATAAATAATCTACTTTCAGAAATCTAAAACATCACAGCATATAGTGCTTACGATATTCTATATTTATTTGAAAACTAGACAGGATGTAACTTATTAAATAAACTGTACTGGTTAGCGGATGTAAATGAGATATTTAATATTTTAACTATATCCACTTAGAGTTGCGATCTTACAGAAAGCGATGACCAGAAATAGAACGAAGTGAGGTGTAAGGGCGTAAGGTGGAAAGAACTTGTAACAATATAGGACAAATATAAGAACTTATTTTGAACTTTCCTTTGAATAATTGCGAAGGTGAATAAGTAATAGTTATAATCACAACACCAAGTCTGGAAAGGTAACCAAAAAATAATAATAATAATAATTTCAGAGCCTATGTCCAACAATCAATGCCCTGAAATATGTTCTATACTGTCAATAATTGATCGTAATAGTTAATAAGAATTGAATATTAATATAATTGCTAGAATCTTTATACAATAGAATTGAGATCTCAAAAACTTTTTTTTTCTATCCAATTAAGCTACGAGAGAAGCGGGACGTTCACCTGATAATAAGTGACGCGCCTGTCCATAAGAACGTGGTGCTAGTTAGGATATTTTGTACAACACCACATTGCGTTAATCGCCTGGGTCGCAAGTTGCCGAGTCTCGTTACCCCAGTAATTATAATGGGTACTGCCCCCTATAATCGGAACCGAATAATAATTGCCCACTACTGTGGCAAAAATAGAAGCTGCGGTGGTACTTAGAAAATCTTCCGCAATAGAGATCTACCACAATAGAGATCTACCACTAGTATTTCAACTTTTAATATGCAAGTAATCATATAGTCAGCCGATAGACGTCCACACCTGGACATAGGCCTCCTCCAAAGATCTCGACTGTAGAGGTCATATGAAAGAAAGGATTTGGGGCATTACTCACTACTCTGGTCCAATACGGGTTGGTGGGAGTCTCATTTGTTGGTTAGCAAGGTGCATCAAGACTAGGTGGGGTTGGTTTGGATCCCGTGAGTTGTTAAGCGGGATCCCTTACATCCCGTGCAGGTAAAGTATATCCATGTTTAGTAACATCTCAACACTGCGAATATACGTACATATATATATATATATATATATATATATTAATAATACACATTTCTATCAAAAGGTTTGTTGATAGAAAACTAAATATTATAGAAGAGGTAATCTGGCAACTATTTAAATTGATTTCTAACTCAATAATAAAATGAATATTGTTAAGATTATTAAGAAAATCAACGTTATAAGGAGTGCCAATGATTTAATATAAAGGTTTTATATTTGAGATGGTTTATATCGGTTACAATCTGGGCATAGCGACAGCTCGAAACCAATTTCGAAGTCAATTATTTCGCACAATAGAGCATGAATCGGCACTCGAAAGTTTTTGTGTTTTCATAACAGAATCTATACAGGCAGATTGTTAATTAAAAGGAGATGATCGCTTGCTGTATAAGTGTGAAGACCCTGGTTTGATTCTAGAAGCACAAGCCGAGGAGTATCGATTGTGGTAGTGTCTATTCTCGATACGTAGGTACCACTAACATTTATCCTGTAGTCTCGGGCAATTTATGTTTTCGGGTTCGTGGGTTTTGAAGGTGGGACCCTCATTGTCGACTAAGCGAGCCCAGGACAAATGAGAAGTATGACGTGGTCTAGAACTCGTACCAAAGCAAGGGTGCCGAGGAGAGCTACAGCTCTCATTGAGAATTGCTTTAGGCGTAGTGCCGGGAGACACCGGTGCTTTCTGTAGAAGATTCCGCGGCCTCCAGCAACGCACTGAGGTTGCCCACCGAAGGAGTTTTAGTGGGTAAAAATTCCACATTACCTGATCTTTCCATCAGAAGGTTACATTTTTAGAAAATTCTCCTCACTCACCCCGGTAGAAAAGAAATAATAATATGAATTTTTGCATTTTCACCACCGAACGATTCCCTCTTTTCACCACAAGACGATCACGGTTAGTCTCCATTCTTATATTATGGACATCCCAAATTTGCGAACAAAGAAGTTCAGCTTCTTATTCTTCATTAGGACAGCAAAGAAGCGGAACAACGGTGTGAATGTCCCCATCGAAACACTACGTGGGTGTCTTCAAGAAATATAGTTAATAGACTGTTAGATTAGTGCGCCTCACCACCGTAGACCACATCACTTAATATCAGGTGAATAATGGTCAATCGCTAACCTTGTTTATTTAAAAAAAGTACTACAGTTGAATTTTCCAACGGATATTTGCATGATGAAAACATACAGAATCTCCATTGCTCAGATTTTATTCATTCATCCAATATTTGAATACCGGACGTGGAGAGTGTGATTACGTCGCTAGAGGGCGTTGCATTGATCCTGAAGTACCCTACGTACGATCCAATAACTGAAGTGCATCCAAACTGGAGATCATTACTTTATCTACTATATACCTACTAACAGATACCCGCGAGTACCTATGATTACTAGTAATACCTACCACCAGTATTTTTGGTCTCTAGTGCCGGAGAAGTTCTAGGTAAGTACCACTGCATGTCTTGATAAGTAAACATTACTCTCTTTCAGTTTGAAAAATGTTGTAGCTAGTTAACTTTAAGCCTCGTTATCTTAGTAATTTCAATAGCTACAACTCCCTTCAAGCCAGAACAATAATGTTTGCACGCTACTGTTTGGCGGCAGTATCCACGTAGACTCTCTTGAGACTCAAGCTTTCTCCACTATTCTCTATTGTTTTTTAACACTGTAAGTTGTCTGATCGACTAAGGCATCTCATCATCAAATTTGCTGACTCCATTTGTGCTAGTACAGCTTTAAGAAGGAGCTAGCCAATCAAACTAGCTTATGATTAGGTTAGAAAAATGCTTATGAAGCTAATTCTCGTACGAAGCCGCTGCGACCCAATTGCTTAGCGGGCTATCAAACGCGGCAGAGCCTTCGGTGTGCCGATGAATAAATTTAGATGGCCGCAAACCGCTGCTGACCCCTTCCAGATTAAATTATGAAGTTATTCAATTTAACGGCCGCCTGTATTTGCTACGCAAACTTTCAGCACACCTACGTACATATTTTATTGTTATCATTTATCTTTATCTAGTTTAAATCCACATTTTCTACATTAATGATCAGCATTCTCTCTTGGTTGATCGGTTGAGAATGCCTTCAGGCATCACGTTCGTCCTATGTAATATCTTTGGATATAAAGCTTTAAATATTAATAAAATAATTAAGATGAATCAATGTCTAGGTGCAATATTTTACACGCTGTTATTCCTCATGAAAATTACTAGAAGGTGATAGATACAGTACATAGAAACTAAAAACATATAGCTGCTTATAGAATTATTATTGATAAGTACCAAGAATTCATATGATATGAATAGACTTTAGTTTTTTTTATTCACTTAAGCGACGAGACGACTGGGATGTTCCCCTTATGATAAGTGATACGCCTATCCATAAACGACGTGTCGCTAGTAAAGATGACATATATTTAATCACATTGCGCTTTTCGCCTAAGACATAAGATGTTGAGTCTCGTTACCCCAGTAATTACACTAGCTACAGTGCTCTTCAAACTGGAACTGTAATGTTGGCACAGTACAGTTTGTCAGCAGAAGTAGGCTCTGCAGTAGTTTCTACCTAGATCTACCACGAGTGTTCATAGACCTGGTATCATTTTATAACATAAATTTGAATTATTACAATACCTTTACATTATTTAATGCGTCATATAAAAATGTCTTACTCTATTATAAATGATACAGAAACCTCTTTGTATTATGTAGAGTTGTTTTCGTAATGAAATTAGACCTTCAGTTGGGTGAAGTGTCTACAATACATAATTTATGAAAACAGGTGTAGTAAAACATGACAGACGAAACTGTTAATAGATTACATTTTTACCTTTCCTTTAAAATAACGAGGGTTTCGGTGATATTAAATGACAGAACGGACGGAAGTTTCACATAACGGTTAAGTAATAAGCTGCTGCTGAAACCATATATTACATTTAGGTTCTACGACTTAACTGAATACACCCCTTTGTAACAGACGATATTTTCTTTCTTGAAACATTTCACGAGAGCACATCGTTATCATAATCATCAGCCTATAGACGTTCTCTGCTGGAGATATCCTTCAACGAACCTCATTATGACTATTGCTCTCTACATGTTCAAGCTTGCTCCAATCAGCGCAGATTGGTTATTTATAACTGTGATCACAGTTTATGAAACTGCTACTAAACTAGAAATTATTGTCAAGCTTTCTGAGTGGGTGTAAAGAAATAAAAATGTTTATATGTATATTCCATATGCTATTGTAATAGCTCACCTATTATGCAGTGTTGACGTAGCAAGTGCCGGAATGGTGCGAGACACGTATCAAAGTAAACACTTATTGATATTCAGAACTGTCTTAGAAGAGAACTTAGAGTATTGTTGTTTATATGAAATTTACATTGCGAACTATTTCAACTATTCATATTTCCATTTTAGGCTTTGGTATATTAAGTAGGAATATTCGTAAGGAAAGTATAAGAAATAGAGTAGATAACAACCGTATTAACATATAAAGTCGTAATAAACAAATTAAAAAAAAAATTGTTAAGTCCGACAAAGGGTGACTTGACTATTCAATTCTTGATAATAGAGACTGCAATAAAAGGAGTAAAAACTATGAATAAATTTCTATAAAGAAGTAAAAAAAAACCTTTATTCTCTATATAATATAGAAATCTATAAAATCTAATTAATTCTAAGCGGAAACTCATTTATCTGTTTTGCACCTTTCATCTTCCTTTATGATCAATGGCCAACTCTTAATGAGAGACGACTCTAGTTAGGAAATGTGTATAGCATAAATAAACTTATTATTTTTATTTTGTAGGGTGTTATAAAGCGTATAAAGAAATAAATTAAGGAAAATAAAGTTTATCATCAAAAAAGTTCATTGAACAGCGTCTTCCACCGTTCTCCATTGTCAAAGCCCGGAGGCGAGATGACCTTCGAGCCTTTTCAACTTGAGCAAAAATTCCCAGCCGCTTATAATCCATGACATTTCCGTCATCTTTCATTTAAGAGTATATTAACTTTTGCAAATGTTTCCGTCGTCCTTTTTTTGAGTTGTTTTCCTTCTTTTTTTTTTCTTTAACTAATAGTGTATTAAAGCTCTGAATAATGGACTAAATATCGAATTAATCGTTGCATACTATAGGTCTCTATTGCCAGAAACCCTCTGGTTAGGTACCACTGCAGCTCTTATTTCTGCCGCCAAACAGTAGTCTGCAAACATTGCTGTGTTCCGGTTTGTAGGGTGTTACAGCTAGTGAAATTACTGAGGTAAAGAGACTTAACATTTTAGTTTCAGACACGAGAGGTGGTGTGTGTATAATCGTAACTAGCACCAAATTAAGGGCAAGTATAACTTACTATCCGGTGAATGCCTTGTCCGTCTCTTTGCTACTTAAAGAATACTTGATATTTCTTTCGATTAATAAATTTTTGACTTATGTATCTATTATATTATTTAAACTAAACGTTTGTTTTTTTTCAACGAAGCGAAGACCAGGCAGATGTTCACCTGATGGAATGTGATATACAAAGCACAACTTGAGCCCGTCCCCTTCAGATAAAAGTTTTTAACTGTTGTAGTCCCAGTTATTTCATTCGCTACACGTCCTTCAAATCGGAATACGGTAATCTTTGCCCACTACTGTTTAACGTCAGGTATAGACGCTGCGGTGATATCTACTCAGACGGTTTCCGGTATTAGGGACATCCCACTAGAAAACTTTTTTCCTTTTTATTCACTTGGAAGTCAATTTCTTTTTCATCTCAGTGCTTTGTAAAATAAAAAATTAAGTATTGAATATGCCTAAAATGTGAGATAGGTTTTATCTTTATTGATACAGATTGGTTATATGTTAGGTTATGTTTAGATCTTACCATAAATGTTGTCTCTGTGTAATTCACCGTATTGATGTCGACTCGGACTGGCATACAATCAGTGCAGTATTGTTATCGAATGTACAGCGAAGCCAATGTTATAAAGGGGCGCGGTTAATGAAATTCCGGTTCCGTATTGTAATTCCGTGCTGTAATTGAACGTATACAAACTTAATAAATGGCACATGTCTTGTGAATAATGTAACAAGTACCTTTGAGCTTAAATCTTAACTGAGGCTTAATTTTTAGGCGACAGTTACAGTCTTGTGGAATCATAATGATTTAAATAACCTAAAAGGTTAATAGAATGTTCAACTGATTATTCATGAGTGAATTACCGAATAATATGTCTCTAGTTTGAATATTCGTCTTATTGAAACATAATATACCGTGTTGTTAAATCAAGCACTAGCTTCAGTTAGTTTCAAACTAGACAGGACGATCTAGACGGTATCCAGTAACAGAAACCAATAGAATTATAAAAACAATATCAATAACAGTTAAATTATAAAACAAGAGAACAAGTTATTTATGATTTTTTTTGTGTATACTGATCTATCGCATTGAAAATAAATGATAAAATTAAACTGTTCATCATCAACCTTAAATACTAAAAACTTGACAAATACATCAAAGTTGTATCAGTAAAGAGCCAGCAAGGAAAAATTCTTTCATCCTTATCCTCGAAACTTACAGTATTTTTTATGGATTTTTTTCGAGACAGTCATCTGATGGTAAGTAACACTCCTGATCATAACAAAGTGGCGCTGATTTTTATGGTATATACAGCACCACATTTTGCTCGTCGGGTTGAGACATAAGTCATGTTAAAATTACTAATAATTTCACTAGCTACAGCGCCCTTCAAAACGGAACATAGTATTGATTGCACAGTACTATTTGGCGGCAGAAATAATGGTAACGGTCTCCGACATAGACCTACCATCAGTAGAAGAAACTTGAAAACAGCACAGGGTTTAGTACATTCACTTGATAGTACCAAAAAGCTGATCTTCAATATAATCAAAAGTAACTTTAATCTTTTACAAATAAAAACGGAGTAATTATTTGTGAAATAAGTGAAAACTTTGTTTTTTAAATTAATTTAAGTAAATCTCCTTTTAAGTTCACTCAAGTTAGAGTGGAGTTTCTTTTGAAATGGAAAAGTTACAAACCACTTCCAACATTCAATTTTTCTGTCTGCAATTTCAACTAATTTAATCATGTGAAGAAAAATTTTTTTCAAGAAACCAGTGCAGTGTTCTTCTTAACCGACGATAAAGGAGAAGTTCACATGAAAAATGTTCCTACAATAATTAATAGACAGATGATTGTATTGTTAATTTCTAGTTAATGTTGGCGTTTATCAGTTATCATTTATATTCATTATACATTTTTGGTTAAAAGAGATTTTGTTATATACTTTATCCTAAGCTGTTTTATTAGTTCTGCAGTGATCGTGTCGCGTAAATGAATATACTGCAATATATGTTAGAAACATAAAGTTCTATAAGGGTAACTTGATTGGGACCCTAGGGAAGGAGCCTCTTTTACGAACCTACAATTTTTCTGTACGATCACATTGGCTTTAAAAGTAAAGGCGTAGAACATTTATGAGATGATCTCAACAACCTGAAGTATAAGCAGTCAGTTTTAAGATGATTATTTGTGCTTTAAATCTTCAAGAGATGAGGGTTCAATCCAAGTTTCAAAGGTGAAGCAATACTATTGTTGTTCTAAGTATTTGAATTTGTGGACATCAGGTATACCCGTACATTGGCATCATGCGTAGCCTCGAATCTCTTTTTGTAAGAGAAGGTCTCATGTACCAATATTGGAAAGATTAAGTGAGCTATTTATTTAAAAAAAAGAAATATTATTTTAAATATGTACTTAATAAATTCTAAAGAACTGTTACTATGAAGTAATATATAATAATATTGATGCCCACGCTGACTTTTAAAGCTTTTGTTGGTCGTATTGATACACGTATTTGAAGTATTTTCACCAGGTGTAAAGCAAAATTAACTAGGATATATCCACAAAGAAAGCGCTTAACCACAATACCACCTGACGTTAAGCAGTTAGTGTGGTGGCTGTGGTGGTAAAGTGCACTAACCTAGAAACAGGCGGTTCAGACACCGACGTCACATTTGGACGGGAACACCGACGCCGGCAGTTTGTATTACACCTTTGCTGTGCTTATGAATAACGAGAAGTTAACCTCTTTGTTCGGAAATTAAGGATTTTTAGAACTTAAGGATGACGACTTGCCTTGCCTTGGAAATTATTGTATATACTATTATTTTTTCGCATGCTCTCTACAGTGTATTATATTTCGTTACTATGTAGTAGAAACAGAGCGATTATAAATGCATCCGGTGCTTACTCCAAAATCCGTCCGCACTGTGCTGTACAAGCAATAGATAACCTTAACAATATTCATGCAATACGTATAAGGCGACTAACACAACAACAAACTCATCCACATGCGAATAAATTTGCGTATGTATGAGTTCATCTGTGGACGGTATCGTTGTGTCGATTGTGTACGCAACTCCACAAATGACGCTCTCCACGGAAGTCTTAATGTTTTTAATATAGTTATAAAAGTACTGACTTAACTGAAGAATAAAAAGCAACTTAATTCGATGTTTTACTACGAGAAACGAGACGAGTGAAGAGTTCAGTTGATGAAAAGTGATACGCCTGCCCGTAACACCGTGGCGCTAGTTCAAATATACGCAGCACCACACTGCGTTCGTCGCCGGGACGTAATATGTTATATTACTCTAGTAATTTCTCTAACTCCAACGCCTTTCAAACCAGAACAAGATAAGGAAGTAACAAAAACCTACCACCAGTAAGTGTCGAGACGATCGCGATGTTATTCACCTGATTGTGGCGCTAGCGAGGATGATATATACTGCACCACTTTGCGCTCGTCGCTTGAAACGATGTTGAGTATCGTTAACCCAGTAATTACACTAGTTACAGCGCCCTTCAAACCGGAACACGGTAATGTTTTTACACTTATATTTGGCGGCAGAAATAGGCGCTGTGGTGGTTCCTATCTAGATGGTCTGCAGCAAGAGAGACCTACCACCAGTTAAGATAAATAAAAAATACTATAAGCGTTAAGCGTACTGATTTTTAGGCTTATATAGCGGATACAATTTTGATGAAAGATTATTTACTAATTTTTTTTTTATTTCTTATATTATTTCTTATACAATGATATTTTCTGAAGCAATAACAGTTGAAGAAAAAAAAATAGTAAGTATTGCTATAAATGTTACTAAGGTATACTTGTAGTACTGATAGTAATAACTTCATGACACGGGAACGAATCCGGCAGATGTCTTTATTATATTCTCATTTACATACGTTGGTTAAATATTTGACTAGTTAAATATAACAGATCCTAATATCTCATAAGTTTCAATGTCGTACAAATAGTTTAATTTTGTACTGTGGGATGTAATAGTGTATATATATTAATACTTATATAATTAAAACAAGTTAGACACAAGAGAGTTAATATGACAGATTGCACGCAATTTCTTTATGAATCTGTCTCCTATTAAACTTAAATTGGAATTGCTAGTCAGTATAGCGGTTAGATTTTTTATCAAAGCCGCGATAGTTCAGTTCGTATGTACAATAGTTATCTAGGGGCGCAGGTTCGAACCGGTTTCAGTGAGAGAACAATTATTGTCGTGGATGTGGGACATCCGTTAACCTGCGCTTAATTAGCGTTGCAGATAATTGCCTTCCGCCCTTCCTTGTGAGAGAAGCCCACAGTCCCAACCGTGGGAATATTAAACGGTCTTTTTATTATTATTACGTCATTAAAGTTGTAACAGGAGTGATGTTAAAAGTTTGTAATAATTTTTATATTGTAATTGTAATATAAGAAAAATGTTTAGTATTTATTTAACTTTACAAGTGTACTGTAACTGTACAACTTTATCTGTATATATATATTTATATATATACAACATATCATTATCATCATCAACAGCCTGCGTTAGTCTACTGCTGGGCATCGCCTCTCTCAAGGAACGCCAATTAGCCCGATCATCGGTTATAAACGTGCCAATTGACATATGTAGTTAAATATATAAATTTACGTATAGTAAATATGTACTTTAAAAAAAAATATTCATACATATAAATATATTAAAAAAGGCAAAATAATAGATAAATATTCTTTCCTAAAAACCGCCTATAGTCTTGCATCGGGTAGTATGATCACAATTACGTTAGTTGTCTACAGACTACAGCGACAGAAATTGGATAGTAATCTACAAGCTCTACGACTGCTACGTTACCTACGCGTTGTAGACTCTCGTAGAGGTCACTTAACCGACATCACTTCTGATTACTTTGCGTGTAAGCGTTAGTCTGGAATTGACATTGATATAGAGGTCGTATCAAGTTGAGCCTTAATTGATAAATTTAATTTCCTTTTTCTTGATTTCAGAAACGGTTTTAATAGTTTGCAAACAGTACTGTGTTCCGGTTTGTAGGGTGCTGTAGATAATGTAATTACTGAGATAACATGACTCAATATTGTCTCAGGCGACGAGCGCAATGTAGAGTATATATCATCCTTATAAGGGTTACGTTGCTATGGGCAGACTAATAATTTACGATCAGGTGAACTTTCCAATAGTTTTGTCGCTTCCTCAAATAAAAAAAACCTATGTAGTTATTAAGAACGTTCTTGTATTTATTTGCACAATAAAATTATTTATTTAAATAAAAACATAAAAAATTACAGAACAAAGCAGTATTTGATGAAATAACTTTATCGAAGTTAACAACGCCCACTTTCATACGTACATATAAAATTAAATAAATTTTCCTTAGCATTACTTAACTTGTACATGTGTGCTTACGCATGCATTTTTAGGTGTTTATGTGGTATGCATGTTTGAGGGATGCGGTACAGCAAGTGAACAGGTTATAATGTTATATATTTCAATGACTACAGCCTTTAATAATACCTTGATTTACAAAACTTTAAGTCCTCGTCCGAGAGCTGAATTATCCCAACGGTCATTTTGATTATTTCAAATTGCACTGAAAATTTCAGAAAATGATATTATACTTCGGTCCCCAATGAATAGGTTTTTTTTATTATAAACATCGTTAAAATCATTTATATAGATGATAATCGTTTTCTTTAGCAGCTACTCTCTGCTTCCAGAGACAATCTAGATAGGTACCACCATAGCTTCTATTTCTGCCAACTTTTTTTTTAACGTGAGGGAAATGCCTTCGCGGGAATAAGGACTAGTTATGTCGGATTTGCACCGACTAAGGCTTCCACGATGTTCCACCGTCGTCGCTTTATGGCGGTTCCACAGGAACGCTCTCGCACACCTCTGTGATCCCACCAGCGCCGGCTGCGCCACGCAGCTCCACCTCAGGAGGAGAACCTTCTCTTTTCCACTTCCGTGAGAGTGCACCGGAACACAGCGCGCCATCCTCTCGGCCTCTTATAGACACTTAGACAACGGAGCCACCGTTTCCGTCACCCGGAGGCTATGGGAATCAAGAGAGAAAATTCCCCCGGCTCATTGCGGTGGAATACCTCTTTTCATGACCGTAGGTGACCAAGCAACGGTTACTGAGCCCCACCGCCATATAGGCAAGGTAGGAACCCTTTCAGGCTCCTACGACGTCCGGTTCTCTGTATACAAATAGGGATAGGTGTAGTCCTGTCCCTTTCCCTTTCTACAGCTTCCTTTTGGGGACATCACCTGTTCGCAAAAGTTAATACTTGCTTTCACTGCCAACCATAGCTTTAATTAAAGCTAACAGTGACAGAACGTCCCCCACTTCAGGGGTAAACTCCCGACGCTGACTTATCCACGCTGGGAACTCTTCTAGTGTATGCTAGGCGGTATCCTCATTGTGTCCACAATGTAGGCACTCTGTTGTCGGCTCCCTCTTGGCACAATTCGGCACAGGTACTTACCAAAGCATCCATATCCGGAATATATCTGCACCAACCTAAAAGACAGAGACCCATGCCGCCTGTTAGTCCATTCTTCCAAGTTTAGATACACAGCCTCAACAGTTCTGTTACCTGCTCTAGGATATGCTAGTCGTTATTTCCAACTTTGTAACAACAGCTGCCGAGCATGGAACTTCCGCGTTTTCCATTCCCTAGGCACGAGCCGCTCGTTCCGGAGGCGGATTTCCATACGGTGATCATAAATTAGACCGAGGAATTCCGCCTCCAGGTGCCACGGTGGAGAACCCGCCAAAGCGCACGCCGCCTTATGAGAGATTGTGCGGCACCCGCAAATGGCGCCTATAGCTATTATTTTTTGCGGTCTTCTCAATAAGGTTACGGTCTGCTCTTGCAGAGTTCCTGCCCATACAGGGGAGCTGTAAATAGCCATTGATAACAATACTCCTATATATAAGCGACAGCAACTCGCTTCAGGTTCCCCATGGTTAGGCAACAGCCGTTTTAAAGCCGCAGCAGCACGCACGAGTCGAGGAACTAAATGGGTAAAGTGCTAATGAAAGCTTCAGCGGCTATCGAGTACTAGCTCAAGATACCTGGTAATTTTTGCCCACTGTCACAGATGAAGTTGAAAGATCGAAACGAATGTACAAGTGATCAGACAACGTCTCTACCTCTTCTACTACCTTACAATCACGAAAACAGCGTACTATAACAGAGGAAGAGAACGAAACGTCCACACCTTGCCTACGTACGCACGTTGAGTACCAATAAGCCTGTCATGGTAACCCAATCTTCTAGTACCTCACCATGGGCATCCGGGAACCCCACGTTGCTGACTGAAAATAAATGTTTTGACTCAAATTTCGCTGATATATAAAACTATGAGTTATTAAATAGCAAAACATTTAATAGTTTTTGCTATGCCTAATCTTTTACAAGGTACACAGTAGCTTTCTTGCTTAATATCGCTAATCTACTACTTAACAACCTACTTAAATTTAGCACAAACATGAAACATTCACTTAAAATTCTATTATGAAGATACTTCGCATAATGAAATTGACTATGAATAATACATTGAAAGACAACAAGTTTTCCGTTCAATAAAAGTGACTGCAGAATTGCTTTCTATAAGTTTCTATAATCCTCTCTTTTAGCTCATTACAAATTCAAACTAAACCATAAAGTTAATATTTTTATAACTTAGCAAAGAATGACATTGCGGTAGAAACACCAGGGATAAAAACTTGCGATGCCTTATTTTCGTCTGCATCAATTTAATGGAACTTTCATAGGGTTCGGTGCGTTCATCACAAACTATCATAGATTTGACACAACAAATTAAAAAAATAAGTTAAAAATCTTTTATTATACTAAACATACATCATTATACATTATACTATACTATAATAAACTGATTTATTTATCTATAACTGATAAGTAAATTAATGGTAATAATGTGTGGAAACAGCTTGATTACTATGAAGCTGTATTTTAATCAGCATCCAAGACATTTAGAATAAAAAAAACTCAAGTCCCAGACCTTTCTTTTGCAAACGTCTGGTAGGTGTTGATGTGCAACAATTCATCAAATATTCCTATGTTTAATAGAAACTCTTGACTTTGGATTGAATTTTTAAGTAATAAGTACATAGCAGTTAAGTTCTAATTAAGATGTATACTCTAAACTTCAATCTGTTTGAAGTACTTTTGTCTTGAGAGTTAGAAGATACATACTTTCGTTTATTTTTCCTTATGAGGGTAAGAACTTACTATTTTAAAGTCTCGATGTCATTTAACTATTTAATTCAATGAATAATTGAATGTACTATCTATAAATCAATTTATTAATAAAAATGTTATTTTAATATTAAAATTATTTAATCAAATTTATCAACGCTGGACCAATCGACGTAGAGATCTTTGGGGGAGGCCTATGATGATGAAACAAAATTATTATCATATTAATTTTAACGTATTGGTAGCTATAACACCCTCGCAACTTCTTTTGGGGGTAACATTTCATAAAATTCCCTTACGTGACCTATACACGGTAAAAGGAATATCCTTACCAAATTTAAAGTCTCAAGGCCAGGTTCCGGAGGTGTTGTGATGAGTCTCTACTTGGAAATCTTTCTATCTAATATTGTTATACAGTCATGAGTGAATATTGTTATAAACCATAAAGAATAATGTATATTATTTATTTTTTAATTTACTACATATATACGACGGCTTTGATCGCAACCTAACAAAATAGAATAAAAACGTAACATAAAGGTTATTAATATGCATGGGTCTGTAAAAATCAGGGTAACGAGAATTCTCTTATTCCCATGTGTATTTCTGAACTTGAGTGGCCGGTGTACCCGATTACCCGACACAAGATAAACGTTAGGTATTAGAGCGGAAGCCTGACAAAATTGCTCGTTAACTCCGCTAAACTAACTCACGGAGCACTTCAGATGGTGAAAGCGAAGAGGTTTATACAACTAATAGTTAACTATATAAAGAACTAGTCTATTTACTATTCTTCAACTTAATAAGCTACTTCTAGACTTGTGTACGAAAGATTTAAGGGTATTTATCTACAACTATAGTAAAGTGTAAGCTGGAATCCAATATAGATGTCAAGCTTTTAGTTTCTGATGATTATGATATATTGGTTCAGCAGCTCAAGCACAGAGTTCGAATCCATTGACCCTTCATATAGCGTTTTATTGTTTTACAAACGAAACTATCACCGCTTCAGAAAATTAATTCTATTACTGTTGATTCATAGAAATTAGTACTGCAGTTCTCTTTTTTATATATTCTACGAAACGAGCGAGATGAACGAGATGGTGAGGATAACACAAACTGCTCCACATTGTGCTCGTTATCTAGAGACATAAGATGTAGTCTCCTTATCGCAGTGATGTCACTAGCTACAATGCATTTCAAATTGGAACACAGTAATGTTTGTAAACAACTATTTGGTGCCTGAAATCGGAGCTACAGTGGTACCTATCTCAGTTTAGAGCAAAAGAGACCTACCGTCAGTTTAAGTTAAACAGTAGTAGTTAAATAGTAACGACAGATTAATAACAGTATATATTGATAGTACATTAAATAGTCTCATAACTAGAACATCGAGTCTTCTCCCGCAAAATATTTGAGAATATTTGTTCTCTATTCTTGTGGGGGTTGATGGATGTGCTAACTAATACGTTATTGATGTATGGTATATACACAGTTTTTTTTTTTAAATATTGTATCACAAATGTCAAATGCAATAACTGCTTGTTAGTAAAGCAATTTCACTGCATACAAACTGCATTGAAAATTTTTGCAGTATATATTCATTTTTATTTGATATCTATTGTAATAATAATCATCATCAGGTCTATTGCGACCTCCCTCAAATATTTCCACATCGATCGGTCCTACGGTATCCGCTGCTAGTTGTTTCCTGCGACCTTCGCCAGATTATCGAGCCACGTACTGGGAGGCCTACCAACACTGCGTCTTCCAGTCCACGGTCGCCATTCGAGGACCTTGCTACCGCATCGGCTGTCAGTCCTTCAAGCGTCAGGACCTTCTTTTCAAAAGTAAATCTTTTCTAATTATGGTTTGAAGATCGTAGCTAGTGTAATTACTGGAGTAACGAGATTCAACATCCCGGGCCACGAACTGAATGTGACGCAGTATACATCATCCTAACTAGTGCCATGTTGTTATAGGCAGGCGTTCCACTTACCATGAAGTGAACGTTTGTCTCGTAGATTAATTGAATAAAAAAAAAATTTCCACCCCAAATGGTTCAAATATGGAATTCCTTATTTGCTACGCGTGATGAGGTTCTCCGCGTGGTTTGGAGCCCCACCAGCAATACTGGCCTGGACGTGAGATGGAGAAAGTGTATCGACACACGTAGGATATGATACAAAAGCCCGCCCCCACTCCCCATGGAACCAGAGTCATTCCATTCTGCTATCATCGCACGACAGACACGCTCTTGGGAACTTTAGTACAATATGACATAGGGGCCTTCAGGAAAAGAGCGTATTAATCCCCATAAAGGTTAGCAACCCTGCTGCGACCTCTCTGATCTTGTGACTGGTCCATAGGCATCAGCACTTTCCACCAGATGAATTGTTCGTTCGTTTTCCTTCCCTTCCTATAATATAACCTAAATTAACTAGGTATTTAAAAAATTCAGTCTTTGATCTAGGTAAAAGCTGGAAAAAAATGGCTTAAAATGGAAGAAATATACACTGCCTTCTGTCACAGGATTAGTAGGCTTTTCTGATACAACCAAGACTTGGAAGATTCGGGGTGAAACGTAGCGAAAGATTGCAGCAAATCCCTGATAAAAGAAACTAACGAAACTAAAAAGAACTTACATTTTCACCGCCAAATTGGGCTCCAGGGAAATCGTGTGTAAGTTAAGTATCTTACATACTCCCTCTTTATATATTGTTATACTTATAAAAGCCTTATTGTAGTTTAAAGGAGGAAAATGATTTTTTTAACTAATTATTACCCCACTTTTTTGGCACATGACCTATACTAAGTTTACGGATACTTACGTCTATCAATAAACAAATATAATTACCTTTTCATTCTATAATTATAAAAACTGTTTATTAAATATCTTATATATATATAAGTTAACATTAAAAGAACTAAATTTTGAATAAAACAAAAACGTTTTTTTAAAGGGTGTTTCCTTAGAGTTGAACCTCTTGGAAGGTATCACAATAAACTCTTGATATATCTTATGTTAATCAATAACATATTAGATAACTTAAAAACAATGCTTGCAGTGTAAAAATTAAATATAAATAACTTTCGACTATATCTAACTTTAACAGGTTAATTCTTAGGAAAATAAACCAATGTAAGTACAGACGTTTAGAAACAAAGCAACAAACATGTTTACAAATTTTTATAGAAATGTTACTGTACTGTTGGTGGCCATTTTGTTTATACTTCGCAAGTTAAAGAAGTTACCTTAAAGAATCCCTTAAGCATTGGTTTTATGTTGGTGATCATTTTATTCAGTCACATCAAATTAAGCATCTATAAATTACCAGTAAATTGTCTTAGCTTTACATCATAAAAAAGATCAATCATTCGTTGCTCTTCATTTTACTTTAATAATATATTTCTGGCGACGCTCTCCACCTCATTGGAGGTACAACTACTCCTTAACTACCCTTTTATGAACATAGAAAATGTTTGCAGGAGAGAAGCAGTAGTTTTCCTAATAACTTTTAGTAATAAACTGCGCTCGCTAATTACCATGCTAAAAGTGGTATATAATGTTTTTAATTATAGACAAAATAAGCTAAAGAGCGAGTAGTTCAAATAATGGAAGTCATTACTTTAGCTCAAGAACAATACCTGATCGTAGCAGCTGTTGCCAGCTTTTGAGAAAATTTTAAGCTTTTCTCTTAAAGGTCCTCGTCGAAGTTCGAAAATACTCGTGACTGATTCCACAAAGTAATACCACTTGGCAGATGGTGATATATGGTTAATATTCCCACTCGGTTCAGAAGTGGACGTAGGTAAGGTGAAGTAATGGTCTTAGAGCATTCCTGTGTAGCGGAGCAGGAGGATTTATTGGCACGGAAACTTTACACGCGGATAAACAAACAGATCATTAATTTGTCGTTCCTAAGATACCTGCCCTTGGTAACAGAGATATATATTTATCAACCTCCATGGCACAAAACCTTGTGCCTTGTAACACGGAAGTCTCGTGTTCTATTCTGGAACTACATGCTTTGGAGTTTGGCACTGTATTTAAGATAGGTTTTCACTTGCTACAATAATAAACCTTTTTGGCGGTAGGTCAATGTTGCCAGAAACCATGTATGTACCACCGCAGTTCCTATTTCTGTCGCCAAAAAATTATGTGCAAACATTAATGTATTCCGGTTTCAAGGGGGTTGTAGCTAGTGAAATTACTAAGGTAACGAGACATAATATCTCTTGTATCAAGGGGTTAAGCACAATATGATGTTTTGTATATCATCCCAACTATCGCCACCTTATTTTGGACACGCATATCGATTTAGTACTATATATCTTGAACAATGAAAGAAAATATATATATATATGTACGTTAGTATTTATTCAAATATAATTATTAATCTGTGCATGCAAAAAATTATATATTTTATAAGATAAAGTACTTTTTATCAAGTTTATTTATTGATGGATAAACGAGGGAATTTTAAAGCATCAACGTGGCAAAGCAATTTCTGAACTATTGCAAAATATAGTAAGAGAAATGTACAGCGATACGAGAAAGAACAAAACCCTGAAGTGGATTTATAGGAATTTTCTAGTTTATTAGATTTTTCTCTAACATTCGACATCAAATATTGAAACGCGAAAGTCGGTGGGAAGTTATTAAAACCAGTTCAAAGCCGTTTTCATATAGTTTGTTTGTTTTCGGTATTCCTTGTATAAGCGTTGGTGATTGATTGTCGTTTCTGAATAAAATAGCTTCATGTTTTGATTGAAACTAAACATTTAAACATTTTTCATCTCAATCAACTGAATTAATGAATGAAATAAAGTTTAAATGATTTGAAGCTCGTGGCCTGTTCTAATTAGGTCATCATTTTGATAGACATTATCCATCACAGCGTAATCCTATTCCGATGGATCTATCAGAAAATCTCATTAATAGACTACACGAGAATGTTCTTTAAGGTTCAAATTTAACATCTCTATTAAATTTACTTTTATATATACAGCAATTGAAAAGAATTTTTAACTGATAGCAAGCGCAATCTTTGCCTACAATTATGCAAGAACATTTCCGTTGCACAACATTTAGTTCTTTTTTCATCTGCTTCTCTTAACGCGCTTTCCTTATAGCGCTTTGTGATATACAACATATTTCCAACTCACAGTGATATCATTAAGATATTCGTCCATGTGAGGTAATTGAACAAGTCTCTTCTAACATCTAAGTCAGAATAAATCAGCAAATGTTTTCCTATAAGATTTCTAGAGAGTTTTTGATAGAAATAATGAGGTTCATCTCAATGCTCTTAAAACAAGTAACTTCTTTGTATCAATATCGAAATGTTAAAATTTTTTTATTAGTTAAATTATTATACAAATTAAACTTAGTTTGTAACAACTAAAACAATAGTGTTTCGCTTAAATTTATATAAAACGATAAGTACAAATGATTTCATACAAATATTCCTTTGATAGTATTACTATTATATGTAAATTGATTCTATACATCGGATTATATTATTATTTAAAATAATATAAGCAGGTAAAAGATTATAATATATGTATTAGGATAAAAACCAAATTAATAGTATATAATTTAGAGTAAATTAATCAAATTTCCTTATAGCAACTACTTACTCCGAATAAAGGTAACTGTTATCTGATACACACGCTCGGCGCTCAGCATCGTCATCATCGTATGTTATAGGCTTCCTCAAAGATCTTCATACCGATCCGTCCCTTACTGTCTGCAACTAGCAGATTTATGCGATATTCATTATGTCATCAACTCCGAATAGAGGTACTCATTTAATAGTATTAAGTATTTACCTATGTGATCATTATCATCTTTAACCAGTGTGTCCTCTCCACTCTTACGGCGCAGAGACATAGCACCTGAACATCGGGTTAGTCCACCGCTATGAAGTCAAATAGCGAGGTATGGACAGAGCTATGTATGAAGTTATTCGACGGAGAAGTAAAGTTCTCGACGTAGCTCTTAAAATCTGCAAGCTGAAGTGGCAGAGGGCCGGCCATGTCTGTCGTGTCAGTAACGGCCGATGGGGGAGGAAAGCCTTGGAGTGGAGGCCGCGTACAGGATGCAGAAGTGTAATACGTCCTCACTCCGAATGGACCGACGACATCATCATTGCGGTCGGAAGTGAGTGTATGCGACAAGCTGAGAATAGCATTTGGTACAAGGATTAACAAAGGCAATGATTATGATCGTCATCATCAACCGATGTAGGCTTTCTGAAAAGATACTTTATACATCCTTCCTCCGCCTAATCGATTATCCGCGATTTTCACGAGGGTGTCCTATGGTCAGCAAGTTAAAATCGAGTAACTGCTACAACATTATCAAATTGAATAAATTTTCGTTTAAGCGACATTTTCAATATTCCGGTAGCGGAGACAGAATTTATTTTGTTCCCTCGTATCTGGACGGGAATCTCATATTTGCGGCTTGCATTCAATTTGTGAGCGTATTCGAAATAGCTACTACACAATTTTCGACGGAACAAATTGCCCGTGGCCTATGTATTCGTATTGATTATACACATACATACATATTAAATTATATAACAATAATATACTAACGAAGTTATGGTTTATAATCACTGGTTAAAAATTATGAATAATAAACAGCCCTATTTTCCTAGAAATTTAACTCTCACAAAGGGAGAATCAAGGCTATTTATATACCACGCTGGTCAAGATGCAAGTTCTAAAAACATGTCAGATTTCTGATAATCTTTTCTACCGCCGGAAACACAAGCTTTTTGGAGATTGCTAGAAATATTAGTCCACTGACAAAAGATTTAGAAAGCAACTTCATAAAGATTGCTCGTAGCCTCAATCACTAGATAGAACAAATGGGAGAAAAAATTAGATGCTATTTAATATTATACTTTACGTTAACTAAGTATTAAGTTCACCAATTGTAAATTTAAGATAATGTTATGCATAACACATTAAAAATTTATAGCATATTGTGCTCGTAGCCTTGATCTATAAGTCTCATTATCCTAGTAATTTCTCTAGCTACAGCTAATGCTTTGAATCCCACCAGCAGGAATATTAAGAGGATTGTTAATATTTGCTAAACTATTATAGCTAGTTTATATTTTACTAGATATTTCCCACCCGCTTTGCCGTAACTCCCCTTGAGGGGAAAGAATTTTGTAAACTCCATTCTTAGCGGATACCTATATAGCGGAAGCAATAGTTTAACCTAATTTTTACTCTTCGTCTAAGTTTCGTAGATCTCGTAATGAGTGATGTCTGGATATCTTCTATATATTAAATATGAAGCTTCTCTCTCTCTAGAGTCATTCCCTTAAGTTTGAGGATCGTGGTCATTGCTAGGGTTCATTTCCAGCGCATCTCTTGCGATTATATAGAATTTAGATGACGACGTTTTAAAGGGCAATATTTAGAGTATAGTGTGCGAGTGTATTCTCCATTTCGGTTCAACGGTTCAACCATCTGATGCATGCAGGCTTTTTCTTTTGATTTATTATTGGTCAAAGGTGGTGCACTGGTGCATTATTCTCTATGCTCTAAATACGTTAAACGGTTCGTTTACTTACATTTAATTTTCATTGCTCAACCTGCTGTTAAACCCTCTCTTTGATGCAACGGATTTATGTTACAGAGGGTTCAAGTTTTAGTACGTTAATTCGTAATATATTTTATTAGGTTGTGCCTGTATGAAATATCTGAATGTATAGTTTTTTTTATGTACAATTTACTAACATATGTTTTTAATATAAGTATTAAATGGCAAGTGGATGATTTAACGTTCTAGATTACTTTGAATAGCAAGCTCGGACCATTTCTTCATCAGAAGGACGTTTTCCGGAAGTCTTATCTACTAGATTCAACCGAAAGGACAATCCGTAAAAAATAAAAATGTAGAAGGAAATTGGATGCTATTTAGGAAAGGGTTGAACTATTTAGTAAGCAGAATTAATTCCCGAGTTTCAGAAATATATTTGATTAAATATAATCTATACATAAACGCATCTGTGGCGCAGTGGTTAAGCACTTCACTTAACACGGAAGTCCCGTTTTTTGATGTTCGGAGGAAATCTTTGCAAGATACCCTGCCACTGGAGGGATGTTAACGTTATGTGAGATATTTAATTACTAAAACTCCTTCAGTGAACTATATCACATTCGAGACGGTCCCATTATCTTTTACAGAATGCACTAGTGTCCCTCTACACTTCGGCTTAGAACATCTCAATGAAGAGTAAACCTAGTTAGTACCCATAGCTGAGCTACGGTAAATACGAAATCATTATTGAGCGGTACAGATACCCACTCTCAAGACCCTCGAAACCAGCAGATTACTTTAGTCGCCTTCTGCAACAGGCAGGGTTTACTTCCGTCCTATTCTTACTAGTCTCTAAAACTACAGCGCTGTACACGGTGGTCCCCAGTTTGATTCTAACGCCACACGTGGAATTTAAATTGACCTAGGATTCTGCAAGGGAAACCTGTCATCAGTAAAGATAAGGGTATTTTAAAGATATTAAACGCAAGAAGAAATCTGCGATAATTTTCTATATTTGAGTGAATATTACACATTCAATAAAATATCTTAATACAGATTATTGAGATTATTATTATATCAGATATTACGAGTGCTACATCACACTGGAAGACCAATGTATCGATATCAGAGTTACCACGGAGTAACTGCACTTTTTAAATATTATTATTTATTTTGCACAGTTTAAAAAAAATCTATATTCTACTCTGTACAATGCAATACTATCAGGACTTTGTCTACGCTTACCGCTTCTCTCTTAATGTAAGAATATTATATATATATATACTTGTACATATGAGGTATCATATTCATGGACTCATCACGAGATCTCCGAAAGTATAAACACTCAAATTTTGGTTGAAATATTGTTTCTGCCATTTAGAGGTCAACTAAGAACAGATGTTACAAAAGTCCATTTCTAAAGGAAGTTGCGAAGGTGTTACGACAAAGAAACGGGCGAGAAACTGCTAGTAAATATATAAATATAAAAATACATTTTCCGGTTTCAAATCGCCCTGAAGGAAACAATACAATCTCTCAACTGTTATACAAAGCGGACCCTCTAACTTGCGGTCACCTTTTCAAATATTACCTATTTTATATATTTCCTTTACTCGATATACCAGGAAGGAGTTTTAATTCCTTTGCCAGGATTTATATTTGCTCTAACTTACCCTGAAAGAAAAATATCAAAAGTTATGTTGTTTTCAGCAACAAATTCTGTTGTTGAATTTTCATAACAATTTATTTAATAAGTCATTACAAAATGTGAACTAGAGTAAGTTATACTTGGATTTCATTAAAGTTTTGAACGAGCCTGTTATAATGAAGGATGTCAGACATTATATTAGCTAAGTAATTAATCATAATATTATTAATGAAGTCTCAGATAAGTTTAATTAAGGTCGTAAGTTTTAATTATTAGTTATAGTTCTTTAATGTATACTGTTGCGAAATAAATTGAATGTGGCATTGATGAAGGACGTCGGGGTAGTAGTCGTAAAGCTTCTACACTTTTCTGCTTCAGCTCAACGGGATCCCACGTGTGTACTTTCATTATCATATCACTATGTATCTATATATTAATGTATTTCTATAGAGTTTATAAAATCTGCACTTATTTTATTATTTCATTTAAATTCCCTTTTTTAAACAGTTACTTTACGTCTTTACCGTTGGAGCACAAGCCTACCCTCAATATGATGACGATGGGGCCATAGTCACTACCCAGGCCCAATGCGGATTGATGACTTCATTAGAATAAATTCTAATTTATGTGCAGGTTTCCTCATGAGGTTTTCCTTCACCGTTTGTATTTCGCTGTTGTTACTTAAGTTCACACACACATTACTTGTTTTTAATTCTAATAATTTTGCACAGTCTGTTAATAAATGTTTTATATCTTCGTCTGTTTGTTTTTATATAATGAAGCGATGAGATAAGTAGGACGTTCACCTGATGGTAGGTGATAGGCCCGCTCATAACAATGTGGAGCTAGTTAGGGTGATACTCAGCACTACATTGCGCTCATCGTCTTGAGATATACCTTAAGTCTCGTTACCGCAATAATTTTACTAATTACAGCGCCCTTCAAATTAGAACAAAGTAATGTTCTGCACACTACTCTTTGACGGCAGAAATAGGAGCTACGGACCATCGCAGGTAGATACCAAACTAATTAGATGATATCCCGTAACAGAGACCGGTAAAGTCATCTTGATATATTTTGGCGATATCTTCTAACAGCTCCTTTTTTCATGTACACTTAAGTCTGTAGCTAATTCTCGTACGAAGCCGCTGCGACCCAATTGCTTAGCGGGCTATCAAACGCGGCAGAGCCTTCGGTGTGCCGACGAATAAATTTAGATGGCCGCAAACCGCTGCTGACCCCTTCCAGATTAAATTATGAAGTTATTCAATTTAACGGCCGCCTGTTGCGTATTTACGGAGTGGAGTGGTACTTGGATAGAAATTAATTTACGTTTCGTAGATATGTGTAGATTATATAAACTCAGGATTTACAAACACTCGTAACTAGTCGACTACATACGCCCCACGGTAACTACTCGACCATTTTAGAAATTCCTCTCTTTATAGTTATATTTGTGGTTAAAATTCTTATAGGACGGCGTTAATAGGATATGTATGAAACAGAAATAAGGCTGTCTTGGTCTTTCACATTTTATCTCATCCTTTCACAGCAGTCAGGCTGTGAAGGAATAAAATAAAATGCGAACCTGTATAGTTTCTCTATCCTTCGTCTCCTCTTTATGCTATCGTTCTCAACGTACCCACCACTCCACCGTTTAGGGGTCCGCATAAAGACAGATGAATCCGATATAATAAGTATATTACTAAAAATAATTAATTTTGATATTTAAATGAACGATTTTTATGTTTACTAATATGTTAAATTAAATGGGTCAATTTACTTCTTTTCTCTTCCATTCTTTCTATTTTTTTTAAAAAAAAATTGTCCAACAATCGCTTCCTTACTCCCACTACTTTTCTCTCACTGTTAATCACTTCCATAGAATTCAACTAACTCTAAAATTTTACAGAACACAAACAAAAACAGAGAGAGACAGAACATTAAAATTACTTCCGATTTAAAGGGCGTTGTAGCTAGTGATATTACTAAGGTAACAGGACCTCTAAAATAGCAATTTGATGTAATGTATATCATAACTAGCGTCAAATAAAAAAAAATCATAAATCAATTATCGTAACAAATCACTGCACATATATAAACACCTTCGATTTAGACGTAAGGTTCACCCTACTGCTCTGAGGAGAAAACGGATAGGTCACAAGGGAGTTCCTAAACCCTTGTGACCTATCCGTTACAATTGACATCAGTATAGATTGAACGGTTCTATCCAAAAAAAAAATCCAATTTGAAACGCATACAAATATATTTGAAAACCTGTATGTAATAAATTAAAAGTTTTGTGTATTTTATTTGACAAAGGACGAGACGCAGACGTTCATCTGCCCTGTAACAAAGTGACGCTATTTAGGATGCTACAGGACCATATTATGCTTGTGCCTTTAGAAATAAGATTTTACGTCTCCTTACCCCAGGTAATTACACTAGCTATACTACCCTTCAAACCGGAATATAGTAGTCTTTAAATACTACTGTTTAACGGTAGAAATATAAGCTGCGCTTAGATAACAATATTCTAAACTAACTTAACTTAAACTCCTAGACAATAATAGTTATAATAATGTACAAAAGTGATGTTTGTCTGTCTTTCCGTTCTGGTCATCAATTGATCTAGAATTTAGAGATCATTTTAGGTCATATGAACATGTACTGATATTTAAATTTACATTAAGCCATTGCAGTTTTTCTCATTCTTTTATTTGCATAATTCATATTTCGATTACTATTTTATACTAACTTAAATCTATATTACATAACTATACTTAAACTTAACTTCACACACACCTTAGAATTAGAATATATTCTAAGGTGTGTGTGAAGTCATCAATTCGCTTTGGGCCCGCGTGGTGACTATGGCCCCATCGCCCTCATGTTGAGGGTAGACCTGTGCCCCAACAGTGGGGACGTAAAGTAGCTGTTGAAAAAAAAAATAGTCGTAAACAGTTCCTTGAATCATTCGCTACTGAATATTTCAAAACAGCTCGTGTATCCATCTCGACGTGAATTATTAACATAGTTGAAAGTTTCAAGTAAATAAGTGATGCGATTAAGTTTAGAGTAATAAAAGATTTATGTATAGTGCTTTTAGTAAGAAACGTTCTGTTTCGCTTTGTACATTAAGTATCAACTGTTATAGCTCTAAGCTTGGAAGAGAAGATTGATCGCTTATTTCAACTTAATATTTTAAGTGGCCTGTTTGTTGAACTTAAGTATTCGTTAACTGAAATACTTTCCTAAGGACTGAGCAGAATTATCAACGCTTTGTCTACAATCATAATCATCATCAGCCGATAGACGTCCACTGCTGGACATAGGCCTCACTCAAAGATCTCCACATACAGTCAGACTAGCTTCCGGTACCGCTGGGGACTAGGGGCTGTCGTATGTAGAAGTTCACGTGGTGGGATTTGGGCCATTTTCCACCACGCTGACCTAATGCGGATTGTTGGCAGCCAGCATCTCGTTTGTTGATTAACAGAGTGCACCACGAGCAAGATGAGGTTGGTTGGGGTCCCGTGAGTTGTTGTGTGGGACTCCTTACAATGTTCTCATAAAAATTTGCTTATTTGAGCTTCTTGAACAAATTGATTATTACGTAAAAAGCGTATTTTTTTAAGTATCGTTGATGATTACATATGTGATGGTAGGTCTCTGTTGCTGGAGACTGTCTAGGTAGGTATCACCGCGGCTTGTATTTTCGGCACTAAACAGTAGTTGGCAAAAATTACTGTATACCGTTTCGTTAAGCGTTATAATGGGGGTAATGGGTCTTAAGATACTATCATCCTAAATATTGCTAAATTGTGGAAGGAGTATCGGTCACCATCAGGTTAACGTTTTACTCGTCTTGTCAAATAAAACGAATAGTAGCTGCATTTGGTTGGTTAACTTAATTTCTACATGGTTATGACACTACCTTAAATAATCTTCATATAAAAAGAGTTGATAAAGATCGAATTAGTTTTCTCAATTTGATCTCCAAATATCAGTATGAAATAGAAACTTCATGATGATGGTGAAAGAAAGTGAAGTATACTTTTCTTTAATACCGTGCGAAGAAAAATAGAATTCTTTAGGAAAATAATATAATGCACAGATCTATACATGAGAAAAATCAGTAGTAATAAATGATTATAAAATATGGTTTAAAACAAGATATATCAAGAGGTCATTATAGCTCCTTCATTTTTTTTTAATTCTTTCTGACATATTTGCAATCAGAGTAGAATCGGAAGTTATAATCAAGTTAATCAAGTTACTAGAAGAATGATGAATATGAATGTCAGCGGAGTGGAGAGTGGAGGAAGACCAAAGGAATCATCAACATTATCATGCCATCTTCAAACTAAAGTTCGGCAATCAGATTGTGAAAACCAACGCGATCCTTAGCTATTCTTTTTAACTGATGATATTTAAACCCAGTCCACTCCTTTATGTCGTCAAACCGTTTCTTCCGCTGCCTACCAGGTGCGCTTTTTCCAGGAATTTTGCCCTCCAAGATCAACCTTAGGAAGTAATAAAGAGATCGTGTTTGAAGGTGTCCGAAAAATGCAACCTTTCTTTGCATAAAAGAAGCAGAATACTTTACTTTTACTTTACTGCATAATACTGTGAACTATCCAAGTCTGTTTGTAAAACCTTTACTATGTTACTAATTCAGTATTTTTTTTTTGATGGATAATAGTTATAATGTGTAGTTATTCTTTTTAAAATATCTCAATTCAAATATTCATGCTAATACATCTCATTCACTTTATAGTATAGGAAGACACTAGTATATTTTTAGGATAGGTTTAGTGATTTTTCAGCACAATTGAGACATCAGTGCTTACTTCTTTAAAGGAGAGACCGAGGAGTTTAGAAGAGCTTAAAGTTATTTAACTAACTTACTCCTCCCTAAACAAACTTGATCCGACAAAGCTAATATTATATATTTATGGAGTTTGCACATAGTTTGGTAAACATGTCGGACGCGCTCAAATACAAAATTCTACCAACATTCCGCCTTTGTAACTAATCGGTTTAACCTCTACACATATATTATAATTACAATATAATCGCTTCAAAGGAAATTAATATAAATATAAAGTATGTATTATCTGCTGATCACTTTTTTTAAGTCCACGCAGCTTCCCATAGAAAAGTAAGTTTGAAGGAAGGATGGAAATTGTGAGGCATTTTTCGTTTAAAAGTTTGCACAATCTCAGAAGTTTTCAAACACATTAAAAGTTTATAGTTTCAAATATATTTTTTCTTATAATATTATCAGACATATTTTTTTATTCTGTTAAGCTATGAGATGAACATGACGTTCACTTGATGGCAGCTTACCATAAAGCCTGCCCATAACAACGTGGAGCTAGTTAGGATGTTATACACTGGACCACGTTGCGTTCTTCGTCATGTGACTTAAGATGTTAAGTCTCGTTACCCCAGTAATTACACTAGCTATAGCGCCGTTGAAACCGGAACACAGTAATGTTTGCGCCTATTGTTTGGCGAGAAAAATAGGGGCTGCGATGGTAGATATCTAGACGATCTCTGGCAACAGACACGACAGACACCTACCACCAGTCAGTACATACGTTATTACACTAGTACATTTTTATATTCTATTCCGGAAATGTGACTTGCAACTCTCGTGACTTTCGACAAAATGGCGACTGGCGGCAGAAGATAAATTAAAAGAATCATTAATTATAATTAATCCAGGTCAAGCTATTTGGCACACGACTACACAGTGTTGGCACAAGGACATGTCTAGAGGATATCGGTTTTGCAATTGAAGTAAAAAATCCTTGCGTTTTAATAATTAATTAAGGATTTTATTAAATATTTTATACATCTCATATTTTATGTATTACCCTTGAAAAATTTATTAACTTACCTTGTTTTATGTTATTGTGCTAAATATCATTTTTAGTATATATTAAGACGAGGAATGGCAACATTTGCTTAATATATAAGTTTTAAACATATGTTGCTCGTGATTTTCCTCAACAAATTATTATATACAAGTCAGAGGAAGTGACAGGTTGGGTTAATTGATGATTGTATAAAGCGAGGTGTCAATTGTTTATAACCAAAATACTTTGCAAAATCTTATTTTATTTTATTTAATTTATTTTGTTGTTTTGTACCTTGCAAATTGTTATTAACTTCCTTAAGAGTGAGAATGAATGAAATGAATGAAAGAATGAATGAGCGCGGAGCACGGCCTCGAGTGTGGTCGAGGCGCCATCTTGTCTCTTGCGTGGCGCACACGGCTGGCGCGGAGCATTCCTTTGAGAGCGGTCCATCGAGGTGGATCGCATAGTGATTCATATTGAATAGTTAGATCGGTGCCTTGAACCCGCTGCTCATGTTTAAATTGTTACCTACCTAGTTAAATCTATGTTTCTTTAAAATAAAATAATTAAGAATCTACCCACTTAATTAATACTATATGGGAAAGTGATTTGTGTATTGTTCTGCGCTTGTACTTTACCCTAATATCGCCCACAAGACCCGTTAATACTGACGACAATGTCGAGAACTCTCGGAGATACATATATGTATAAGAGATTTCATCCTACGTAGAGACTCATCATGATATCTACAGAGCAAGAAACCTTAAAGCCTACAGACTTGTAATTTGGTATGAATATTCTTTTGCCTTGAATAGGCCAGCTAAGAAATAGTTTTGTGAGTTACGGACAGCAAAACGGGCGGTGAACAGCTAGTTATAAATATCCGTAATATCTGCAATATTGTATTTCATGTTAACAAAGCTATAAGAATTACTGTCCTTTCATACAAAATCGGACAAAAACTTGTTAGTGTTATCTTAATCGCCTTAGTTTTAAGTCTACTTCTAATCGTAATTCTAATCTTCATGAGGAGAATTATCCTGATGTGCTCCTCTTCAGGTTACTAAAGAAAATTTGAATTTTTGTAGAAAAAAGTTGTTAAAGTAACAATTTGTTTAAATATTATGATATATATAAAAGACAACAGATAGAAATCACACGATGAGAATCTATACTATAATACTAGATCATTTTTTTTTTATAATAATATTTAGTCAAAGGTCTTCCAATGAAGCGAAGAAACGACCAGATCTTAACGTTGTTGCTAAGACTTATATAAACATAAACATATAACATATAAGTATAAACAGCAGTACATTGTGTTTGTCATTTTAAGATAGTTTAGTCTTATTATACCAGTAATTTCACTATTTATAACCTCATTCAAACCGGAACACGGTAACGTTTGCAATCATCTATTTGGTTAAAGAAATAGGGTCTGCGATGGCTATGCGAACCAAAGTCTCTGGTCTTGTTCGAAGTTAATTAAAATATTACTTTTGACTTTATAATGGACCGTAAATAAGAGATAAGTTAAAGAACTGTTAAGCGAGATTCTTCCTTGAACTGCAGTAAGACTAAGTGGCTTTAATTAAGTAGATTTTGCGAGGACTTTAGAAGTGATAGCAAATAAAATGTAAATAAAACAAACGTAGCAATAAAACAATTCCCGGTTCTCGCTAAAAGCGTTTGATTTTTTTTTCTTTTCATTTTGCCTTTCATCTGGATTAAATTCGCGCTTCGCACCGGAATCTAAAGCCAATAAAATGTTTCCGAAGCTTTTAAAATGGCCTCTGCGAAAGCTAAAGTACCGTGTACTGCAATATCTAATGATATCAATAGGAGACGATATTCGTCTGTCTCAGATAACATTTTGGTTGAATTATAGCTTATGTATCACTGGTTCGATACCCTAATTATATAAAGAACTTATATATATAATTACTTAATATATATCTAGATATTTATCTGCTTGTAGATCTCTGTTGCAAGGGATGGTTTAGGTACGATCGCAGCGGTTATCCCTGTCGGCAAGACGTATTCTGCAAACATTACTGTTTTCTAATTTAAAGGCATTGTATCTAGTGTAATTACCGAGGTAATGATACTTAATATCTTACGTCACAAGGACCGTACTGTGCAGTGTATATCATTCCAACAAGCGCAACGTTATGGGCAAGCGCATCAATTTTCGTCGCTTCATCTCATGTAAATATAAGTATTAAAATCGGTAGGTATGATCAAGTTAATCAAGTTACTAGAAGAATGATAAATATGAATGTCAGCGGAGGAAGACGGAAGGAATCATCAACATTAGGTGCTCTCTTCAAACTGAAGTTTGGCGATGAGATTGAAAAAGCCAATTCGATCTTCAGCTATTCTATATTTAAGTCCATCCACTCCTTAAGGTCGTCTGCTCACTCTTTAAGGTTGTTCGCCGTCTACCAGGCGCAAAGAGATGAATGGGTTGTATAAAACGGAATTATGAGTTGATAGTTGATAGAAGAGAATAAGAGATGAAGACTTGTTGCGCCGAATAAACATAAAGTGGGAGTAACGGGAGAAGACGACTAAATATTCATATGTATAGTTTCAGTAATAGTGTACATACAGAGTGAGTATTTTTAATATCATATCTTTATTAAGAGACAATCTTAACTAGCAATTATTTCACTTAACAAATAAATAAATAATATTAAGACAAGAAACCTATATTTAACAGCGGCTGAAAAGTTTATTTACTTGATATAATAACTAAGGCAGAATAAACATGTTGTACCGATAACTTTATTCGCTAAGATTTCGCTTTCATGACGTTATAATAAAGAGCTCGATGTCTGGAGGGTAGCCGATAAACGGGTAATGAGATATTGTGCTAGACGAGGCTTATTATTTACCGGACGTCGCTTTATCCTCAAACGGCTCGTAAAATGGCGAAATGTTATTCAAGCACCAACATTTATAATCCTTATACATGTTCATTATTTAATACAAAGATTATTCGTTCATATACTGGTTGCACTCTGTTGCCGGATACCGCCTATGTAGCTACCATCGCAGCTCCTATTTCCGCCGGCAAACTGTATTGTGTGTGTTCCGGTTTGAAAGGATAACGGACAGATATATTGTGATAACAGTTTTAAAATTGATACGATATTTTAATAAACTCCCTTACAAAACAGCACCAATTTTTTTTTTTATTAACCTGTGTAACAAAATGCTAACGGAACGCACACCTCGTACCAATACTGGGCCGGTAGTGGGGTAGTGTCGGACTCCAACCGACTAAAAATCTTCACACGGTATTCCATCACATACGCAAGGAATGCACGAGGGTCGCGGGATAACGCTTTAAACAGTTCTTCCGCAACCCCCGTTCGGTGCCCGGATTGAACGGGCCCGTCTCGGGGAGGAAAACAGCATCAATAGAGCAATTCTGCTTCTCCTCCCTGTTCCTTATTAATCATGATCGCGCTTGTCTTAAAATTCCTTCAGTCAGGCATCAAGTAATTACTAGCTATTTTAACCGATGACTAGAAAAGTAAGATTCACTTTATTATAAGCCTAAATAACAAAGTGGCGCTAGTTAATATGATTCCACCTTGCCACTTGAGTATTCAATCTTGTTACTCCAGTAATTCACTAGCTACAACGCCTTTCAAACCGAAACACAGAAATGTTTTCACGACAATGATTGGAGATAGAAGTAAGAGCTGTTGTGGTAATCAAACCGTCTCCGAAGACACAGATCCACCACCAGTACCTTTTAAACTTATAGAATTTCAAACTATAAAGGTAAACCTTTTAAAATGTACTTTTCTTAAAAAGTTAATATAAAACTTAAAGTTAAGAACAATTTCATAGGCATAAGTTCAGGTGTAACTTGTAAAAGCTTTGAGCCTACTCTGACTAATAGAGATTACAAGTAACTGACACTTTGTAGAGTTTCCAAGAGGTATCTCAACTTTCAAGTGTCTCTTTTGTATAAATTCATTAAATATGCTTATATAATTATGTAAACTTTTTATATAACTAACTTGAAATTGACTTATATTACTCACAACTTATATTACTCACTTGTTATAATAGAATTTCTATAATTCAAACATATATCTATATTTTGTAAAATTAAATTGTATGGAAAGATAAGGAGAAGTAAAGTTATTGTTCAAGTTTAACTTGTTATAGATGACAAATTTATTGTTTAACATGCTTCATAATCCTGCTTCATAATCATTTAATATGTTTAACTTTAATATAGATCTCTTTAAAAGTTAGAGTAATTGCTGTAGTCGTCTAACTTAGCATGTGATTGGGCAATCTCAATATATTAGACAAAGTTAGAGAAAATGCTGTTGCCATTGCCCTAAACTTCTTTCCTCTTAATCTTATAAATCACACTAATACTAGAACAGCGGTAGATATTTTTTAAGCAGTTTTCCATACAGTGTTAATTATGCCTAATTATTCTTAATTAACTTAATGATTGTTCTACTAAATAATATTAGACATACATAGATAATGAAGTATCCAAGAAGCAATGATAACAAAATTTTGTTATAATCCTTCCTTTGCTTTTATTGTTAAACATTACTTCGTTACCATGGTAATTTCACCAGCTACAGTGATATCCAAACCGGAACACAGTATAATGTGCACACTACATTGTTTGACGGCAGAAATAGGAGCTGCGCTAATAGCTACTTAGACGGTCTCCAACAACAGAGACCTAAAACAAAGTAACTTATTTAACGTTAAGTAAAATTTTATATAATTTTTCATTTAATAATAAGTGGAATAAGAGAAAGATTCTTAAAAGAAAAGTACTATCAATTTTAGTATTAAAAAATATTATAGATTTTTAGCTATGAAACATTATCAAGGGAAACTAATTATTTAAAAATAGTCCACGTATGAAAACAACAAAATACGAAATAACTACAAATAAGAAATAGCCTATCCACTACTCAATGTAGTCATATAAAGAAAAAGCTACAGTATCATATTAATATATGTAGATTAACTCAAATTAGAATATCTATGTTTACTATATTGTAGATATGTATATACTTAAGACTCATATACGTAGGAGACCTAAGACCTAAGAACTTACTGGTACAGGCTTTGAGTGTGCCATTAAACTTGTTCAGACTTAAAATTTCCTTTTAAAGATTCTTAACTCAACGTTTAACGATTACTATAGAAAGTAATTTCAGGCATTCTGAAATATATTATTTGAAATCTTCACCAATATCCGGGATAAGCCAGGAGTTAGAACATCTCTACCGACATATCCTTGGATAAGTATGGCATATTCCAGAAGTGGCGGTTCAACTCTGAACGAAGATCCCGTGACTGTGCTGGTGACCATAGAAGGTTTTATTGGGTAGTCACCAAATGACCTTGATTCATCCCAGAAGACAAAATATCTTTCTGTAGGTCCTTAAAACCCTTGCTGTAAAACGACAAGGGACGAACATAGTGAGGAGGAGAGTTTTAATCAGTGCAAATTTGCTGTTGGTAGGTTTCTGTTGCCGGAAACCAACTAGGTACCACTGCAGCTCCTATTTCTGCCCCTAAACAGTAGTGTGCAAACATAACCGTGTCTTGGTTTGAAAGGCGTTGTAGTTAGTGAAATTAATGAAGTAACGAGACTTAAGATCTTATGATTCAAAGCGACGAGCGCAATGTGGTGATGTACCATCGTAAATAGCGCTATGTTGTTACGAGCGTGCATATCACTTACCATCAGGTGAACGTCCCCCTTTTCGTTGAATAAAAAAAGGCCTTCATAAGCCATCTTTGTTCTTGCTAGAGTATATGAACAAAAATTTAAAGACCTTGATCACCAAAAAAGTATTATATTATAACTAAAGTTATCGCTGTAGAAAGTAAGTTAGAGTAACAAGTGTTGGATAAGAAAAATAAGTTATTAATAAACTATTTTATTTGCTTTCAAGTTATTTGTTATTAAAATGAAATCAAGTTCCCGTTAATTGCAATTGGCAATTAATTTCTCCTTCAATTTATTGGAGAAAAGTAATTATTTCATATTTCTTATTAACACTTATTTTCTTAACTGTGAAACTTGTGCTAGTCATTGAAGTTATATTTATTAATTATTAAATACAGAAAATATTGTTTAAACATATAGTCCACAATACTATAAACAAACTAGACTATACTTCATTGTTTTTTTATTCAAAGAAGTAACGAAACGAGCAAGTCTTCCACCTGATGGTAAGTAGTACGCCAACCCATAACAACGTAATAAACTGCACAACCTTGTGCTCGTCACCTTAAGACATAAGACGTTGATTATGGTTACCCTAGTAACTATTATCTATGTCGTCCTATGACTACTATCTATACTATCTTTTAAACTACCAGCTCCGTATTTCGGCCACACAACAGCAGTGTTCAAACATCACCGAGCTTCCAGTTTGAAGGGCGTTGTAGCTAGTAAAATTACTAGGGTAAAGAGGCTTAATATCTTATGTCTCAGGGCAGCGAGCACGATGTGGTGCAGTGTATATCATCGTAACTATCACTGTGTTGTTACGAACAGACGTGTCACTTACCATGAAGTGAACGTCTTGTATCGTCGTAGAATAAAATAATACTTAGCAACAAGGCGCTACTTAGAATTTTTACATAGAATCACATTGTGCTTATCACAGCATCGTCTTGAGATGTCAGGATTCGATATACCAATAACTTTACTATCTACATGTCTTCGAACATATTAAGTCATAGCTTATATACCCAGCGATGGTTTAAGATGGTCTCCGACAGAAGCCCACCACCGTCATTGAAATTACTCGAATAGAAAGCCGGAAAATTAAGAAAGCCCCAAGGCATTTTAAGATACTTTTCTCGTGAATTCAGTATCATGAGAAGAATGAACTATTGTTTAAAAGTACACAACTATTGTGACAAATCTCAGCTAATGTTACATACGTTATAAACCCACAAAATTGTCCCACAATTGAGACTTTGAACCTTCTTTAACGGCGAGAGCAACAAGGTAATTTGGAAGTCGGCAGATGTTATATCCACGAAAGCTTTTACTTTTTTTTGTATTCTATGTAGCAACAAGATGTTCACTTGGTGGTAAGTTATACGCCTACCCATAACAATGTAGTGCTTGTGAAGATGATATACTGATGATGAAGCTCTAAATGGAAATCGAACCTAGACCTTTTCGAGCCGTATAGTATCTATGACCATTTACAAATTGTGTTGGTTAATAATATTAACTTTTTAATCACTTTTCCGTTTCAATTTCAATCTAATATAATATATTTTCGATATGTAATTATTATTGGATATAAACTAAACGATTACTTGATTACTAAGCAATAACTTAATATTTATTTCACTAGTTGTATATCTAAAATATTAGTAACATTTTAGACTCTGACAAAAAAGGGAGTTGTTACAAGTTTAACACGTATAAAGCTTTACAAATAAATAAATACTTGACTGGCTTTTTTTTCGCCAAACAGTCGTACGTTACATAGGACCATTCTAAGCTGGTGTCTGCTCATAGGTTTCCTGTTTAAAAGTATACTTTAGAAGAATATTTCTAAGCTACATATACTTGGTTCGAATATCGAATCTGTCAAGTGTTTGTCCCTAAATCTCGTTTTACTCAATGTCTATGAATTTAACACGCGTAAAGTTTACACCAGTACAAAAGGGTAGACCGGTCCGTGTGATAGGTCCCTCATTGTTTTAACCTCAATCCCATTATGATGCTTAATTACTCGGAATCGAAGTCTGTCTGTCACAAGAGGACCTTTGAGAAGTATTCAGCTAATCAAACGCACATTGTTACCGGATATTCAAAGATTTTCTTTAGTGTTGTTAATAACGTTATACTCGTAACTTAGAAATAAGAGGACTAATCTCGTTACCCAAGCAATTTTGCCGACTATAGCCATATTTTTTTTTTATTTAATTGTTCCCTCTGCCTGTTGTGGGACAGGGCCTTTATTTTTTAATTATATTTACCATCATTTGCCTTAATTCTAATACCACATTCTCGTTTTTCATTATTCTCAGCTTTCATACTCTGCTGTTCTCTCAAACTTCTTATCTCTATCATTCTAATTACCATGTTCTTCTGTCATTCCTCTCCTCTCTCACTTTGTGAAGACTGTTTCTTCTTGTAGCTTTTTCTGGCGGAGGGGTGGGGGGGAGCCTGAAAAAGAGGCAACCCCTGTAGCATCATTTTTCTCTTCCTCTTGGTTTCTTAGTTTCTTGTTTCATTTCTTCTTACATTTTTATTTTATTTCCTGTCTTTTATTTTCATCGTTTATAATTTGTTTTACTGTCCTATTCTACTACTATAGCCCCTATTAACTTGTGCCTAGAAATATCTCCATAGTACTGTATTGGCGGAAATAACGGCTGCGGAACCTACCTAGATGTGATGAGTGAGGATAATAGAAAGGAACAACACAAAATTGTAAAACAGAACAACAAGAAAAAGAAAGCAATAAGTAAAGTATACTACGAGTATGTAACAAGTGTAACAACTGAAATTGAAGTAAAAAAAAATTGGATAAAATACAATAAAATAGGAATAAGAAAAATGTAAGAGAAGAAGTAAGAGAATTTGTAAGACCAAATAAAAATAGTGTGCAGTCCCTATTTATGAGGGAGGTATGAAGGAACGAAAATAGGATGTGTCATAAAATAGAAACAAATTGTGCAAGTGGATAAATATACGGAAGACGAGAATAATAAAAGACATAACAAAACCTCAGCCCCACAAAGTTGTGAGGACGGGATAAAAAAAACGTGTTTATACGCTCCCACGGAACAAAGACCTAGCACCGTTATAAAAGCTAGTATTATAAATCCGAATAACTACAAAGCGTTACTTTGAATGCACCTAGTCGGGCCATAAGTTCTGTTACAAATGAAAATGCATTTTTTTTAAATGTAGTAATGTAATATTATTAAAATTTATACCTACATATTTATTAGTTTCAAGAAAAAATAAACACAAATATTCTATTCGAAATGGCCACCTTTGGCTTTTATACAGGCCTTTAATGTTTGGCCACGAATCCATGGATTTCGCACTGTTTCCAAGAGAAATTTTCACCACCGCCACTGCTTGCTCCAAATATTTTTTGAGACATAATGTCGCCGTTTTGCTAGAGCAGACCACGTCCTTTAAAACTGATCATAATTTGAAGTCGAAAGGGTTGAGGTCTGGGCTAAATGACAGGCCAGTCCTCAGCTCTTATGAAGTCCGGAACATTAGTTTCAAACCCGGCTTGGGTAGTTCGTGCCGTGTGACCAGGTGCTGGAAAGTCCACGGTATATTTTTAAAAAGTGTATTGTGGAGAGGTTTCACAACATGATCCAAGACTATATCTTGATACACTTTGGCTGAAGTTTTCACTCCTTTTTCAGAAAAATTTAGTTTTATGACTCTTTCATAAAGCAGGCTCCACCAAACCATCACTGATGCAGGATGATGACCACGTAGTACCTCTCCGACCACTTGAGCTCTTTAGAACTGTGAGCGTACACTTTATCATTTTGCTCATTGTAGTGTTCTTCAATCGTGAAAATTGTTTCATTGGTAAACAGAATATTTCTGTGCCTTTCATCTGCGTTTTGCGACAGAAGGCATTTTCATTAATCCACTCTCTTTAATTGTAAAGATTGATTTAGGGCATGTCCTGTATACCAACCGTGACGTAATAAGCACCGATCTTCAGGTCTTATTTTATAATACGCGATACGCGACAGAGTCATAGCGGGAATCTTCATTTCTCGCGATAAGATTTTTTGCTTGGTAATGAGGTTTCGACGAATTCAGGCTTTAACAGCATTAATAGCCTTTGTAGTTCTAACAGCAGATCTTTTCTGGTCTTCGATAGAGGAAGTGTTGTATCTATTAATAGTACGATATACTAATATACAGCTGATAGCAAGCATTTGAAGTGTCTAAAATATGACCGACCGGACCGGCTCCATAGCCCACTTTGTGCAGGGCGATCACTGCATTCCTATTCCATTCCATTTCTTTGACACTCTCTATATTATAATTTGATAAGGGACATGAAAAAATATGTGAAATAGCGCAAAATTGAAAGAAGTTTTTAAATTAATATACGTGTTCCAAATTCAAAATAATTAAAAAGTTGAAAAAACTAAAAGTTTTCATGTAACAGTATTTATGGCTAGACTAGTTATAGGTTTAACATAAACCTTCCAGTTTGCGAAGTATTTACGTTCTTTATATTTTAAACTAGAGAGTGTACTTCTTAATCTCACCAGGTTGTATGGTTAGTACGAAAGATATACAATTGTTTCTTTAAATTAAACGACACATTTATGCATTATCTCTTAAGTAAATTAATAAGTTAATTTGATGTTTTTATGCAAGAAAAAAGCTTCATAACACGTTATGTCTTTGACTTTATAAAATATCTTTAATTTAAGTATTAATAGCTGTGATCCTAAAATTGGCCATCGCTTAAATTTTCATCAGTCCTTCCTTTGAACTTCTATTTATAAACTGATTCGCGGTAGGATCCCGAAAAATTCAATAACAGGACTTTAAATCAGATCGAAAATATAATACGAAGCAGTAATATCAATTTAATAGACTAATTTAGTGAATAATAATAATAAAATGAATAAGTAATTGCCTAACGGAAATAGAATTCATATATAATGGAGTTCATAGCAGGAGTATTACATATAAGCCTGAACCTCAAAAAGTATTACATCTCCTCGAATTTCATACGAGGAATTTTATCAATAAAATTTCGTGTGAAATGGATTCCTCAATAAGACGGGTTTCAAAGAACAAATAAGTTATTACAACGTATTACTTAGTTCTGAATAAACGTATTTAAATACAAATTCTATGATATGGCATCGATTAACACCGAAGGAAAACAATCTCCTTTTTAGGGAAATACGAAAAATAATGGAAAAATTTTCGAAGAAAGTGTATAATTTACTTTAACATCTAAATATTCATTAAATCTAAATTCAATAAAGTGGTATACCGCACGAAAATTTCGCTAATCTATGCATGTAAAATATTTAATCATCATATTATGTTATTCGCCCTCATATTTAAGGTAGGCCTGTGCCTCAACAGTGGGTACGTAAATAGGCTATGGAAGAAGAAGATTATGTTTTAACATATATTGAAACATAATTGTTTATTTTATTATGGTTTATTAATAAAACTCGTTACCCCAGTATTTTCCCTTGTTACAACGCCCTTCAATCTGGGACATAATAATGTTTGGACACTACTGTTTCGAGGACACAAATAGTAGGTGGGAGGTACTTACCCAGACGGTGTCCGATAAGAGAACTTACCATCAGTAAGGCGTTTACTATTCGTTTAACAAGTAACTTTCTTACTTTGTTAATAACATTTTCGATATTATCATTAGCTGCCCATCGATGGAAAAACTCTGTGTCCAACTTCGGTTCTCATCCATTTTGTTGGTGATTTACCATCACAATTTTTCCAGTATGTTCACATTAAATAAAATAAATATTAACATTGATATCTGACGTAATACTAGTAGTTTTACGAGTCGATTACTAGTAATACGTCACGAGTGACGTGTATACTGACATTATGAATAGAATTCGAACAAAGATTTACAAAGGCCGTCCCCCGATAAACAAAACGAGCTTTACAATAGATGACAAAGTCTATGTCTTTATCAAACAACAAACATTTTCTATAGTTGAAATAACACAAAAGAGAAACTCTCGGTCGACCTTTACATAATTATTTTGATTAGACTGTATAATGATTAACGCTGTTTGATATCTGTTTGTTTGCGATCTAAACCGAAAAGAGGTATTAAACCTTGAACTTAACTAGACAACAAATAACATCATCACATATCTGATATATAAGCAATAATCATCATATATCTAATCAATTATATCTTAAAAATATTAAATGTCTTTTACTTCTTGTTAACTGATTGAAATTTTGAATTAAAAATTAAATTAATTATTATCATTGTAATAAATCAGCTATTTTAAAAGAACAGCCATTTTAACAATCTCGAGTCCGCCATTTTGGTTGCGTCTATCACACAGCTGAATCATTTTTAATCTATTTGTTAAATGTAACGTATTTTGTTTAAATTTAATATTGCCTCGTCAATTATAAACCTGTTTGTTAACCATTTGAAGATTATCTTCCCTTTTATAATTTCTGTCGACAATATTTTAGTATTTCATCCTGTTTTTTTTTGTTTTCACCGCTATTAGGTTCTTTAACATGAAGCGGAAATGTTTCTTAAAATGTACTGGATACGATTATTTTTTTCAATCCTCGACATATGTAATATGACAATAAGCAATCAAATTTGTTTTACTAAAAACAATAAATTTATACGGAAATATTTATTTTTTATTTATGTATATATTAAAACAAGGCACATTCCGTTGCGATTTAATACAGGAAAGAAATAGTAGATATGGCTTTATACGGGTCACATTAGAGATAATTGTATTACGTGATCCGAATACATACAACCTCCGGGTTAGTGTGGGCACATCAATTTCTTTTGTATGAGCCATTTCAAACCCCTACGAAACAGAAGCAACATTATCCATGGGTCCATCATTATTATCAGATGTGATATATTATTTTTTCAAAAAATTAATAATTATTCATGGAATTGCTTTTAGTTTTTGTATTATCTTATGAGCATAGTAACGAAAACTAATTGAGAAACAGTAGTCAGTTTACAATTTTAGAAAAATTGAAATTTTTAGGAAGTCTACTTTTTTAATTATTTTATTACTCCTTCCTCAATACTATTATTAATATTGGTAACTTATGTTTGTTGGCTTATTTACATCATTATACTTTTACTTCTTTCTTATACTTCTTTCATTCACTGATCTGTTTGTTTATATCTCTTGCTCAAATTACCTAATAAAATTGAGTAAAGAGAAATTTATATACTAAGATTGAGTTGTTGTATAAAATTTCCAAACTTTATTTCTGTGTGAACGTGTCGTTATGTAAAAGAAACCCTTAGTTTTGAAGTATACCCTTTTAAAGCTTCGTCAAACATTTTACGTTAGCTTAAGTTTCATTAAATTTTTTTTATTCATTTTACATTAAAATAATATTTGAAAGGTTATAATGAAATTCAACATTTCTCTGTTTGTAATTCCCGTAACCCATTTCACTGCTCACTGAAATTTCCTGTAAACCAGAGCGTGCTTTGTAATATAGGATGTTTTTGGACGTACCTCTTTACACCTGCAATTTTTTAATGTAATATTTATTTTTTAATATTTTTTAATGAAAGGAAATTTATTTTCAAATAAATTTAAATCTTAAATTTTCGTGGTGATATTAACCTTATATTCGTTCTAAAAAATATGATAGTTTATTACCACCAAAATTCTAGTAAGAAAAAAGTTAAATCTTTTGAACACAGTAAGAATGACTAGACTTTTGCGGATTTTAATAAAAACTTAATAAATTTATTTTTTCACTAAAAACCGCGTAAGTGTACGGTATCCGTCGATTTTCTATATTTGTTGAAACAACTTTGTCTTGTACTATTTTTTATTATCTCAACCGATGGACACCCAATGCTCGACATAGGTCTCTTATATTCTATTCCAACAATTTTTAATTTAATCTAATTTTCCAAATTTCAAGCGTAGTAAGCTGCAGATTGTAGGTACTACGTTCCATGTTATAATATCATTATTTGCTTGACGCCCATTGTTGGCCTCCACAGATTCACATCATTTTGTCGTATGCTGTCCGCATCAAGTGGTTTCAAATGACCTTCACCAGATCGCAGCATTATAAGTCTAGTTAGACTACCTTTAAATCGTAACAATTGTTCTCCCTATTATCTGAATACGACCTGTAACAATTTACAAAGACAGACCTAGCTAGCTATATATTGCACCCATGTCACCTCTACTGGAGCTTTAACGACACAGGTCGTGCATCGAGTAATTGCAACCTAATTGGTAAGTGACCCGTGTGACATGGTCACCCTCGTTTACACCATTGAAATTAATTAACTATCTTCTGTAAGATAATAATAATATTAAACATACTCTCTGTATAATACGACGATCTCTTGTCTCACCTAGTATACAGATTATTCTATAATAGTTTAAAATATAAGAAAAATGTTGCCGAATACATCCTATTTCGGTAAAAAAAAAACAGGTAAATTTCGGTTGAAGATAAAAGGATATCTTTTTACCGTTAGCTGAATTTCAATGGATAGCTAAGAATAGTAATAAAAAAGTGTTTTTTATATGGGATAGGCAGCACTCGAACTTAATTCCACCTGTTGTTAAATTACTATGAGACCGTGGACCATCTTTATCCAGAAACCTCTGACTTTTATATGTTGACAGCCGGAACACAACCATGCTGTGACGGCTGCAGATTTATAATATGACGATGGTAGTAATCAAGCGGATTCCTAAACGTCAACAACATACGATTAATGAATCATACCATGGACGGTGGTAATTCGCATGCGGTTAGATACTTAAAGCAGTTAAACGCATCGAAGGACTTAGAATAGACCTTCGTTGAAGAAGTGACCACGGTTATAACAATAACTTAATAATAAAAAACTAAAGTGTAAGAGGGTGTAAGAGTACCGCACAACAACTCACGGTATCTAAGCCATCCTCACCTGTTATCAACAAACGTGGCTCTAATTGCCACCAACCCGCATTGGGCAAGCGTGGTAGGATATGGTCTATATCTCTCATATAAATCACTAGCCGATCGATGTGGGAATTTTTGGGGAAGGCCTATGGTCCTGCAGTGGACGTTTATCGGATGATGATGAAGAAAATAGAGTAGAGAAATAGTAGAATAGATGATAAATGTTCGGTCACACTGCATCGAGAGAATGATAAAATATACATCATATTTGCTGATAACTGTTTAGTTTAGTGCCTTTTCCAAATGATTTCTGACTGTAGCAATCTACCAACAGTATAGTTCAAACAATTAAAATTATTAAAAATTATAATGAGATACATATCTCATTATATCACAAAATATTTATATATACATATTTTCTTATAAAGTTTTAAAAAATACTGGGAGTTATTTTAAGAAATAACTTATATAATAGACTTACATCTTAAAGCCTCTTTCCAATAAATCTATAACGGATAAGTTATTCATCATCAACATTATCCCTTGAGCTTTTTATTTAGATTTTCAAACTAAACAAAATAATACTTTAATTATTCTTTCTCCGATCCCAAAATTGGATCCAACTCCTCGCGATGAGTTGAACAAAACAAAAGGAGGAAGTAACAATGCATTTTCAAAACTTTGATTGATGGACAATTCAACTAAGTGAATAAAGGCGATTAGATCGTGCTGGGGGTGAATTGTTTCTTCATACAATATAGCAAAAACTTTTCTTTAATTAAAACATTAAGTAACATTCATTGTTATTTTTTACATTATAGTTACAGTAGAGTTTAGTTTAATACTTTCTTCATTAACCTTATTTCAGGACACCTGTGTAAATTGATAAAAAGTTGATAATTTTAATCTTTGACGAGTTTTGAAATTCCTCTTCGGTGTATACATATAATCATCATCAGCCGATAGACGTCCACTGCTGGACATAGGCCATATATGTAATTAAATAAATAGTTGTTAGATTATTAGTATGGATATATAAAATTTACTATACAGAATTTTCAATAAGGTTTCCTTGGACCCTAATAATTCTTTCTATACTTTAACTTAACCTAAATTATATCCTAGTTAAATTATTTCTATGTAATCTTGTGTTAGTGTGCTACTATTTAAAATAGGTTAACTTCCTGAATAATTTGTCAATGTTATGTCAAAATCAGAGTCATGGGAACGCTTCTACACACCCTTGCGACACCGCCAGCGCCGGCTGCACCATGCTGCCCCACCACGGGAAGGAATAACCCTATCTTTTCACCTCTGCAAGGGAACGCCGGAACACACAACGCGCCCTTCTCTCGGTCTATTACAATCACCCGGGCAACGGATCTCTCGGAATCCGTCACCCAGAGGCCACGGGAAGCAAGAGAGAAAACTCTCCCGACTTTCTGCGGCGAATTTGGTCTTGGGTACCGCAGCCAACCATTATACGGCCGCGGCGGATAGGGAGAGCGGCGAAACGCAATACCGACCCTCCTCTTCCCCTGCGACCCCAGCGCGCGGCATCAGCGGTGCGGCACCGCTTAGTCGCAGAGGGTAGGCGGCGAATCGCAACACAGACACTCCTCTCCCGTCGAAATTCCACCTCGGCTGCAAAGGGCAGTCTAAACCAGCCTCTGCAGCCCACCGGCACACATCCGAGGTAAATTCACGGAGCTCACCTAAAACGGGCACCTCGGGCCGGCTAGGTGGGTTCCTCTTAACTTCACTGTGGGTGACCAAGCCACGGCTTCTGAACACCACCGCCACGACAAGGCGGAAACCTGTTCGGAGGGAAAATCGATCTACCTATTGCAATGAGTATCCGGAACATTGCAGACAGACAGAATTTTTTTTTAACATTGTATAGTTTCTTTTAAAAAAAGGATCGTATAACAAACAGTTAAATTTTCTTTTTCAAGCAAATAAAATTACTAATTGCTGTAGCTTAATAGATAGTAATTTTAGCACAATATTTGACACTAACGATCAAGTTACGAACACTAACAAACATTATGTACTTAATGTCAAGTGAGCACAATGACCCGTCGACGCAATAGCTCATTATCTCTTTATCAGCAGCAGTTCAGGCTACAAGCTTTTATTTATATTCAACATGATGAAAGAGACGGAGGAGCATATATTTATATACATAAGATATATTATTTGTATGTAATATAGTCATTAGTTTCATAAAATTCTTTGTAAATTTGAATGTTTTTCTTAGAAGTTTTAGGAATCTAATTAGGTCTTCCACGTATCAAACAAGTGAAACATTTCGGTGCTATATGCTAAGATCAACTTGAGAACTCTAATAAAAATACTTTGTTACTAGGTTCGCAAGTCTAATATCTAAACTAATGCACAAGTTACAACTAATACCAAACATGTACAGGACTCACGTGGAATAATTTATTCCATCCCCTATTCTTCGTTTTTATCGGCGCCGCCATTGATTTTCCATTTATGATATCGCTCAGAGCGGAATCTCATAAAATTGAATAAAACGACCCCCAAATTACGAACCGTGAGATAAAATGAAGCTGTTACATGAATAATTGTTCAATTTGCGAAACGACGTTAACAAATGGAAATGTTAATTTCACGACATTTGAATGATAAACAATTGACTTTGCGACTTCCCAAACAGTTTAGGTTCGTTATGAATTTATTTAAACAGCTGTTATTTACTTTTTTTAACTGTTGGTTAATATTTTACGAGTGCCAGACAACGTAACTCGCCAAGATCTCTGTCTCTCTTTTCCTCCTATGTACCCTCTATCTGTCTTTATCAGATGGATCTCGAAAATTAACAATATCAGATAATCGAATATTGGTGGTGGAATTAGATACTCATGGTAAGTCTCTGTTGCCGGAGAATATCTAGGTACCTACCTAGACTATAGTACCTACTAAGCAGCTCCGAGTTTTGATGCGAAACAGCAACAAACATTACTTTGTTCCGGATTGAAGGAAGTTTTAGCTATTGAAACTAACATCGTCTAGTCTTTCACTGGAGTCTGTAGGTGACGAGCGTTATGTGGTGCAGTATATATCATCCTAACTAGCATCACGTTGTTAGGGAGGATACGCACTTACCATCAGGTGCACGTCCCGCAAGTCTCCTTGTTTCATTGTCTAAAAAAATTATTATCTAAGTCTAAATGTCTAAATTCAGCAAATTGAGACTCCGCAATCAAACTAGGGACTTCCGTTATACAAAGTAAAGGATTACCTGCTCCGCCACAAAGGCAGTTAAAGGTCACAACTTAAGTTTTCATTACATTGCGTTTTCACTTATTTTTTTTAAGAGCGAGCATTATGTTTAAGTAATACGCCTACCCGTAATAATAAGTGCTTTCTAAATTAACCCATACAAAAATATATTTTAATTGTAAGTTAAAAAAAACATATACATATATTTTAAAATAAATGACATTTATTTATATATATTTTTTTATTTGGTGATAGACGTCCACAGCTGGACATAGGACTCCTCAAAAATCTCCACATACACGTCAGCATGAGCCTCCAGTGCCGCTGGGCACTAGGGGCTGTCGTATGTAGGGGTTCATATGGGAGGATTTGGGCCATTTCCCACCACACTGGCCCAATGCGGGTTGGTGAGAGCCAGAGCCTCGTTTGTTGATTAACAGGCTGCATCAGGTGAGGTTGACTTAGGTTCCGTGAGTTATAGTGCGGGACTCCTTACACCCCCTTTCGATATATACTATCATTTATATTTCTTACTAGATGATGCTGAGGAAACCGAGGAACCACAAAGCAGTAACATTATTTGATTAAATTGACAATAACAATAGATAGCTTGAAAAAGACCAAAATTTTTAAATGATTTTATCTTCTCAATAAATATGTGGTTGTAAATTTTATAGATGTAAATAAAAAAAAACACGCTAAACGACCAACGAAACCCAAAAGGTTCTGTCCACCCATTACTTATTTTAGTTTCATCCGATATACTTTACCTGCGGGCCAGGAGTGAGGTAAAATACTTTTTAAGTAATGTGGCTGTTTTTCCTTTACCCCTTTTAAATGTATTTTTGTATCACGAACCTCACAAGCCTCGGGGCGAAAAGGTTAAAGGTTTTGCTTTTCTAAAGATTTACGTAAAACTTAATATTTGACGGTGTTTATTTTATCTTGAACAAATTTGAAAATTTAGCCTATAATCTGATGATGAAGATGATGTCCAGTGACGAATATAGTCCTCATCAGTTTGGAGAAGAGTTTATTTAACTCACCACCATTGAATAGCGAAAGCCGTTTCATTCTTTGTAACTATTCCTTTGTTGCCTTTACAAAGCGCTTGGGGTAAAGTGGCAATAAAAATAATTTAAACCACTTACTATCTAAAAATATTATTTATTCGAATTGATAATTAAATAAAATCTACCCTCAAAAAAAAATTCTTCTATTCACTTCTTCATTCTACAGTCGGAGCATTATCATCATCAGCCGGTAGACGTCTACTGGACATAGGCCTCCCCTAACGTTTGTAGGGGTTCATATGGAGGAATTTACGCATTTTTCCACCACGCTGGCCCAATGCGGGTTGGTGGGAACCAGAACCTCGTTTGTTGATTAGCAGGTTGCACCACAGCAGGTGAGGTTGGCTTGGGTCCCGTGAGTCGTTGTGCGGGACAGGGGGAACCATTGGAAACTAAAAGAACATGAGTTTAATTATATTAAGTTATAAATTAAAAGTCGCACGAAATTCACCCCTGTATTGTTGTATAAATAAATAATTGTGCAGACACAGAGAAACAATAAATCCTATTTTGTGATATTGAATTTTGTTATAAAATATCCGCCAAATGAAAACAAATGTAGACAACTTAGTCACTATATTACTAAAAATTCTGTTATATCCATTTTACGACGAGCACGAAGTTAATCCATAATAAAACCTCCACGGCCGAACTGTGGGCCTCTGGAGAGGAACCGACTCCGCGCTGCTCGACTCTAAGCTACGTGTAAGCTGAAAAAATATATTTGTATTTCTCAATTTGTATTAAAATCGTTATTGTTTTTTTTTATATATGATATATTGAAATAACCTGTAGCTCGAACGAGATGAGGATCGAACCCATGCTTCGTCAAAATTGTTCTCTTTCGCCTACAAACTGTGCTAACATAGTTTTTCAAAAACTTTACATGTTGGAAACCTCTGTTTTTTTTTATGTCGTTCCCCTGCGTGTTGTGGGTCAGGGCCTTTATCTACATTTCACTTAATACCATTTTTTATATTTTCTAATTATACCTTTCTCATTCTCCTCTTTCGTACTTTCTTTTCTTCCATCCTCTACTTATCTATCATACCTCTGTTGCCGGAGATGGTATAAGTAGGTTCGCAGAGACCCCTAGAACAAGTTCCCGTCTTGTCGTGTCTTTGGGGTTCGGTGACGGGGCTTGGTCAGCCACGGTGAAGCTAAGAGGTACCTACCCAACTGGCCCAAGTTAGTCGCTCCACTTGAGCTCACCTCGGATGTGTATTGATAAGGTGCGGGGGCAGACTTGTACTACCCTTCGCAGCTGTGGTAGAGTCGCGGAGGGAGAGGAGTGTCGGTATTGTAGTTCGCTGCTCTCCCTTCCCTTCGCGACTAAGCGGTGCCGCACAGTTAACGCGGCGGCGGAGGGCGTGTAAGGGTAAGGAGGTGGAAAAGAGAGGATCTCTCTCCTCCAATATGGAGCTACGCAGTGCAGCCGTCGCTGGCGGGGTCGCGAAGGTGTGCGAAAGCATTCTCGTGGCCTCGCCGTAATGTTCGCCGCAAACATCGTGAAGGGTTTAGTCGGTACAAGCACGGCATAATCTATCTTTGCCCCCCCGAGGGATGGTATGCAAAGGCATATCCCCCACGTAAAACAAAAAAAGGCAGGCATTGTAACTTCTATATCTCCCGCCAAAAAGTATTGTGCAAATATTACTGTGTTTTATATTAAAAAATGTTATAGCTGGTGAAGTTCTGTAATGTGTAACATTTCTCATAATGTTCTTAGGTAGTCACGAAGTTATCACGCGATAAAAAGTGAAAACGATATTGCTGCACAGAATTTTAAATTGCATAATAAGAGCTTTCAAAATTTATAGTTTACTTGTGCTTATTCTATAAATAATAAAACTGTTGTTATTACAACTTAAGCCTCACTTTCACTAATATTTCTTATAAAATATTTTTTATTTTAATCCATTTTTATAATTTTAAGCATGACTTTTATATAATTAAATTGTAAGGAACACATATTTTTCCAGCGAGGAATTTCAGCTCTATTTGATAACTTTGAAAGGAAATTGTTTATTCATTTTACGAAACTTGGCCTGCTTACTTCGGGCTAAACTCTATGACTACCTGCGAATTTATCCAGGCGTGGTATTTTCCGCTTTACAAGGCCCCTCTGTTTCAACGTCGACGGAAATCCGTGCACGAAAAATTCTACCTTCCGTAAAGATCCGATCCATACGTATACATGCAGAAATAGTTAAACATTTCGAGTGGTTAGTAACTGCTTTTGCCGAATACCATATTCCCAACGGAACACTAGAAATGTTCCGCTCATATTACTAATGCTATTTATAACCATTAACGCTATGCTGCTCTAGTTAAGAAGGAAAATGCAGCGGTAGACTTTTAAAGAAATACCCACACATTCATGAATCATTCATTGGTAGGTCTCTATTGGCCGGAGACGTCTAGGTACTACCGGAGCTACTATTTCTGCTGCCAACCAGAACTCTGCAAACGTTGCTACGTTCCTGTTTCAAGATCGTTATAGATAGTGAAATTAATGAAATAATGAAACTAAACATTCACCTGATAGTGAGTGATAAATCTGTTTACAACAACTTGGCATATAGCGCTCGTCGTCTTAGACATATGCAAATTTCACTCTTCAAACCGGAACATAGTAATGTTTGCACACTACAGTTCGGCGTTGCATCAGTGTAGTTACCAGTTTTGTATTTAATTTACGTCATTTAAAGGTAAAGCAACATAAAAACTTTCCGGCATAAATTAATAATTCAAAATGTTCCAAAGGAAGTTCCATATAACACTACAAAAGCTAAGGAAGAATTTATAATTTCGTTAACATTTACATTTGCCACACGTATGTTAAAATTAAGCAGACGGGGGACTAACTTAAAGTAAAGTTTTCACTTGTTGATAATTTGATTTCGCACCATCACTTTAGCTTATCACCTAATATATTATGTTGCGGTATATCACCTTCAACCCTTTAAACTTACGTTTATTTTATATCAATAAATTTTTACTGCTACCAAAATGGTATTGTAGTAAATAATATCTAAAGATATTTATTTTGATATATATATATCTTTACTAGCTCTTCTCCGCCCGCTTTAATAGTCATAACACCCCCACAACTACCTTAAGGGATCAATTTCGTAAAATCCATTCTTAACTGACCTTTTAAGGGCAGAACCAGTAAATCTAACAAATTTAGAGTGTTTACGTAGAATAGTTTCGGAAATATCGTGATGAATCAATGTATCTCTGGATATATATATATATATATATATTATCATCATCATAATCATCATCATCTCAATTGATAAACGATAACTGTTCGACATATTTCGCTTCTAATTATTATTCAAAATATATTAAAAAAGTGGTAGAAGTATAAATAATGTATCCAATGCAATGATAATGAAACAGCATGCATGCTGACTCATGCTTAATGCTGCTGCTGAATTGAACCGGAAATCTCCGTGTACAGCTACTGCGCAGTTGTAGGAGCCTTTTGCTGTATTTTTTTATTCAAAACCATTTTCATTTGTTGATTAGATAAAACAAAATTTTAACGTAAATTGATGTTCTTAAGAGCTGCGGAGACGCATTGGAGTTGTGAAATAAAAGTTTAACAAAACAAAGAAAAGGAAAACGGGTGAAGCTGAAACAAGTTTTCGTAATAAATCATGAAAAAAATTATCTCGTTACGAGTACGATGGCAAAACAAAACTCAATAAAAGTTTTTATATCTTGCAAAGATTTTTAAATCTTGCTTCAACTTTCCATCGATCGCTTTAATGTCCACTTATCAGTAAAATGTTATAAGTACTAGATTCAAAATTTTTATAATATGGTTAAATAAAGAAAGCAATAATCATATGAATAATGATAAGAATATATCGCGCCCTTCATTCACGAGACTAACACGGCGCCGTGTATTTGGCCCCTCACAAGCAGGACTGTGTGATTCATATAGGCAAAAAAGCGCTGCATTCGCAACCTTTAACCTATTGAAATAATAATTTTTCAGGGTAAATGGAATTGATAAGTTTAATTTTACTATACATAAGCATAGAACATTAAATCTCTGTTCATATCCATGTTGCAGATATTCTGAAACAGTGAGACTGGTTTTTGGTTTCCTCCATGATATTAGATTTATCTTTCAGAGTCTGTATTACTTTATTGTTATCTCGGTCTCTCCTACTGCTATTTTCTCTTTGTGTCAGATCCAAAATAATATATATGATAATTCTCTCTTCTGTCAGGAGCTTTTCTTCTTTAAAATTACTAATGATTATACTTATTTTATTAAGTTGTATAGATAATAGATACGTAGAAAAACGCGTACCTTCTGCAGCCGAACCATTAAAAGGAGTTTATCAAAGGTATTATCATGATTAAACACTCCTGAAAAGTTTATAACTGAAAACTTCTGTCTGTACGGTAATTCAGTGGAAAAAACTTTTTAAATTAAGCGGAATGTTTTAGCGTCGTGTTTAAATACTTGAACGACACCCCTCGTTAAAATACATGTGAACGAATTTCGCGAAGTTCGCGCTTCGCAGAAATTTCGAGCCCCCGTATGAATTATATTTGTTAACTAAAAAAGCAGGCTTTGGGTATTTAAACGTTTTCAAGGAAAATTTCAATAGAAGCGTTTAAAACAATTTTTAAAACAAACAAAAAAAAGCTTAATAATTCAATTAAAACATCTAAATATCTAGCAATTATATACTGTAACGGATATGAAAGTAAACTATACCAATAAATAAAACACAGTGCTCGAAGGACTGACGGCGGATAGGGCAGTAAGGTTTTTGAGAGGCAGCCATGTACCAGTAGATGTAGTATTGGAGGGTAATGTTGGTGCATCCCCAAGGTGGACCGACGATCTGGTGAGAGTTGTGGAAAACCACTGGATGCGGGCAACGCGGGACAGATCAACCAATGTGGAGTTCTTTGGAGGAGGCCTATGTCTAGCAGTTGACGTCAATCGGCTGATGATGATGACACTAACAAAAATTTTAAAGGAATACACCAAACAATATTAAAGCACTGAACTTAATTACACTTAAAAATTACTATAATGATAGTAAATTTTTTTTAAAATTTATAAGAACTAAGACATTTCATTTTTGATGAACAAGATGTAAGAAAAATGTCATATAAAATGATTAAAAATATAAAAAAACAACAGAAAGTAATAACACAAGAAATGTGTTTTTTTTTCAGTTTCAATATTGAAATATTTCTTTTTAAATATTTACAATACATAAGGCGTAATTGTTTTTATTGACAAAAGTATTATAAGTGAATGACATTGTAAAAAGTTACTTGTGGTCATACATTAAGAAGGATATCTGATAAATTACGAACCTCCTCTTTAGTGTCGGTTAAAATTTAAACATGTACACCTGTAAAGTTTAGGATAGATTGTTATCATCATGAGCAGTACGTATGTACTTTGACTTGTAACAACTTTTTTTTCGACGAAGCAATGCGACGGGTGAGACTTGACGATGGTGATACGCCAGCCCGCGATAATGAGGCGATGGTTAGGAATATATACACAGCATCTTATTATACTTGTCGCCTTAATATGTTGTCTCGTTACGCCAGTAGTTTCCCTAGCTACAACCTCCTTCAATTCGGGACATAGCAATGTTTCTGTTCAGCGGCAGAAATAGAAGCTGCGGCGATACCTACCTAGATGGTCTCTATTTAATTACTGTCATAACATTATCACAAAAATTGTATTAAATTTTGTAAAAAGGCTTCTTGAATAGAAATTAAAACAAGCGAGCAAGTTTTCTAAAGTTTTATTTCGACGAGAAACTTTTTTTTACAAGAAACAACAGCTTTGGCTTTAGAAACCCCAGTAGGCGCGTTCCGACAAAGCTACGAGACAAGTATTAGACGATACGTCGTACAATGTTATAAACTAATGTTTACAACAACAGTTCGTAAATATTTTATATAATATCAATAATAATTGAATTGCTTTATTTCATAATAATGTTTATAACTCTCTGAATTAATAATTGAACTGTTCACTTTAAAAAAAAATATGAATGAGTATAGTATATAGTATTCAGCCTTTATCATATACATATTTACAGCGAAAAGTATAACTTCAGTAAATAGTTTATATATTTTAATGAATTAAACATTTAACAATTATATGTGGGGCTTTTGGGAATAATTGATCTCAAAAATAAACTTTTTGAATTATTAATTTTGTTTAGAAGAGGACTATCATTTTCTTTTACAATTGAAGTTATTTTGTAGTATAATATCATAGCAATTAACGTAACTACAAGTAGTATTAGTTATTAAAATTGGAAATCTCATGTATCACTAATTTGAACCTGTTATTGATTATAAATTACATTAGTATAATTAAAAAAAAATTACAACATATATAAATATTTAAACCTTTCGTCTATTAAATCACAGATCAAAATAAATTTAACTAAACCGACTAGATATAAACTCACTAAACGTTTGTGACAGATAAAAATATATTTTTACAGTGAACATACTAAATAAATTAAACAAAACATAAATATAGTTATAATACTAATAAACTCTACTTTAAAAATTTCTTTAATATTGTGGTAAATTTGATTTTTATTTAACACCCCCGATCAAGTATAACTTTCGGATATCTGATACTTCGGCTACGTTATATAAAGATTTGATATGCTCTACGTATATAATTTATATTTATTTATATATCTATTAAAAAATCATTAGCGCTTTTCCCCGTTAAAGTTAAAACATTAATCTTAATTATATTTAAGAGTTAAATTTTACGGAGGTTTAATACAATAACCACATTACTACCCCTAATTATTTTTTTACAGAAATTCGTTATAATTTAATTAAAATTAGTATGGATCAATAAAAATCTGATATTTACTAATAAGTAATTACTGTCTGTTACTTTTATATAGAAATCCTGCTAAATATATGTTAAAAGTACTGTTTCATATTAAACAGATTATTGAGAATTTTTTTAGTTATCTGTTAAGTTTCAAATAAAGTTAAACACATATTACTTGTTTATGAAGCTATTTTTATCTTACACGATTTTTAAATTACTTAACAACTATATACTACATTGGAATAATTCTACAGATATCTTACTTAATGGAAATACTATTATTTTTTTCTAAACACACATTATTACCACAACATCATGTAACTCTTAAACTCATTTGTCACGAAAGTAATATTTACTCTCGTATTCTTTACTTAAGTCAAGTAACTTAAGAAAGTTTAGCTGTCTCTTGTAATTTTGATGAAGAACTTTTCCTTAACTTTCATCAAGCCACTCCTGTATAACTTACAGTATACATTCTTTTATACTTTTCCTTTCAGAATTGTATGAGTCCATTATTAGATATTACTCAAACTAATGAAACAAGTTGTACATGAATGTTATACACAAATTAAACATGTCACAGATTAAAAATAATAAATATTACATATGATATTTACAACGTTTTATTTAAGCTCTTAATTATATGTACAAAAGTATCACAGGAATCTTAAATACTGAATTCGGAGTTAAGATTACGAATGAGGAATAATTTACAATTTGTTTAAATTTACATTACTTCGTTAAACTCTACGCGAAGTTAACATTCGCGTGATGAAATTAAACATTTATTTAACTACTCAAACATATATATTTACATTTTAGTAACCAATACAGAAATTTAGAGTAATTTATTTAGAAACCGGTCTAAGGCTAATCAGTTTGTAATTTTTGAACATACGTAGACCACTGCTTTGTTATTCTCATATTATTTCATTCTGAAAACTTTACACACTGGAAATTTAATAAAAAAAAAGTGTTGAGAGGTTACACTGAGAAGTATTCCTTAAAATTTTAAGAAGTCTCTCCTTTATATCTTACAGCATCCTTATATACTCTCTCTCAAAATCTGATTAAAAGCTGGTAGATGTATTAAAACGAAGCAGTTTTACACTAATATTATTAAAAGTATTATTTCGAGATTTCTATATAGATTATTACAACCACATATTTTTGTGACGATAAGCCAGCATAGCATATATTAAAACTATTAATTATTGTATAATAATTTTTAAGCATTAAGTCTAATAACTTCTAAAAGAAACGATTGCATGGATCTATATTGATCGTCGATCCTTTTAAACCACATCGCTTTTATCGAGTAGCCCGTTGTTGCTACTCCCGTCTTCTTGTCATATGTGATAGTCTCTCAGAGGTCTCACAGACTCGGCTGATGACCTCGGAGTGGGGTCCACGCCAGACAAGCCAAGGGAGCCGCTCCTACGTACCACAAGGGTTTTTGTGCCGTAGTCGGTTACGAAATTGTCGTTCCGCGTTGGAGTATTGGCTCTAACCGTGTGGTACCCACAGCAGGGTGGATATCTAGAAGTCAGTATCTTCTTGAAAGCCTCGCGGAATTCCGTATTGAATATGGAGTATATAATAGGATTGAAAGCGGAATTTGAATAGCCGAGCCAAGTTAATATTTTGAAGGCCAGATCTGTAACAAATTGCTAGTTAAGATTTTAAAAATATCTCTTCGGTTATTATTCCATTTTTTTTCGTGATTTTAACATTATAAATATTTAATATATTACTATCAATTATATTAACACATTTTTAATATTATATAAACTGGTACTTGACTACAATCCCACTTAATGATAAGCGGCGATATAATCATTACTGGTACAGCGAGTTTAGAAGTAGCCTCTTCATTCTCTTTTTTAATATTTGCTTAAATTACTTATAAATATATTCCTTTATTAATACTGCCTCATCCTATCCTTTATTATATTATAAAAAATGCTAAAAAAACAAATTTTATTGCGTTTTTAAATGTTTAATATAAATAGATAAAACTAAAATTATAGCCTATAAAATTTTCAATACTACCCTAGGAAGAACTAGGTATTGACAATTGTTTTTTAGACCAACGAAAAAAAGGAAGTTCTTAATTCGATACGCATTTTCCTTCCTCAATTTTATGCGTTATACTTAACTTTTAGATCGACTGATAATTTTTTTTTGTAAAGATATCACTTCGTTATTTGTCTCATAAGTTGAGAAACAAAAATTTAACTTGCCTGAGGGTAATCTGGGAAAAATATAAATTATATTCTTGTTCAGGTCCTGTTTATTATCTGTATGATTGTTCTAAGAAAGATTATTTATTAAATCAAGTAACGAAACGAACGAGACATTCACTTGATGGTAAGTAATTCACCTGTCTATAATAACGTAGCGTTAATTATAATGATATAAATAGTACCACATTGCGCTCATCACCTATAGACATTCGATATTAAACCTCGTTACCACAGTAATGTCACTAGCTACAACTCCCTTCAATCCGGAACACAGTAATATTTATACACTAATTGATGGCAGAAATAGGAGCTTTTGACCTGCTAAAGTTAAAGAGTAAAGTAGAAACAACTCACCGGGTATGCAGGTCTTGCAAAAGGCCGCGACTATGTTAACACAGAAGAACGGCACCCAGCACAACAGGAACACGCCCATTATGATGCCGACGGTGATGGCAGCTTTGTGATCGGACACGTGGTAGGGGGACGAGTGCACATGGGTGTGGACCCGGGTACGCACCGACTTGGTCCGATTGTCGGGCAACTGAACCGTCCGCGTGACCGCCCTGATTGACTTAACGTGTTTCTGGGCGTAGCAGTAAAGCCTGAAGAAAAATCTTAATTAAGATTATTTCTTGACAATGAAACGAGCAAGACGTTTACTTAATAGTAAGTTATACACGTGTCTTGTATATCGTTTAGATGATATACGCTGCACCACATTATGCTCATTGCTTTGGGACAGAAGATATTATGTCTCGTCATCCCAGTAATTTCACTAGATACGGAACACAGTAATTATTGCACACTACTGTTTGGCTATAAAAATAGGAACTCCGGTGGTTCCTATCTAGACATTCTCCGGAAACAGATATCTAGCACGAGCAGCAAGGAGAAAGTAAAGTAATACATCCATACAAATCCCTTCCCTTTTCTCTTAATTTACAAACAACATAATAATAGTTACCTGCAGTAAATACTTATCATGACGATGCATGGCAATATGAATGATATGCAGCTTGATACAATCGCGTATGTCGGTGTCAGCACCAGCGCACACGTCGGATACCGAGGTGGTTTCTCCGTCGCCACAGCCTCTTCCGGCGGCCGGTGCAGTCCCAGCGATATTGGTAGGAAGCTTACGAGCACAGCAAGGAGCCAGATTAAGGCAATTGTAGCTATGGCGACTTTCCTGGTCACCCATCTTCCGTACCTGTCCAGGAAGTTGAAGACTTATTTATTAATTTTATATTATTTACTGCTTTCTTTAAGTTTATCTCTCTTTTTTCTAATTAATCATTACTCATGTAATATTTTAAAAGGAACTTATTACACCAATAATTGTGTTCTAGTATAATCTAACATTTTCACTATTTTGCTATTAATTTAGACTATACCTTTTCTTAATTATTATAATATTAGCATCTAATTGAATACTAGGATAACTGCTAAAAATGTATACCAATTTAACTAAATATATTTTTAATATAATTATAATCGTAATTAAATGAATTTTTAACAATCACACTCAGATGTAGCTAGTCTTATCAATATTACTTTAAAGGCTCTCCAATAAACCTGACCTGCACAAAAGGAAGGAAGAATTAAAAGAACCTACCATTATAATTTTTTAATAGCCCTAATGATGAAGAATCTAAGCGATAATAGCTTAATTTGTGACTACAAGCTATACAACTTTAATAGAGATAGAGTTCGAGCCGCAGTAAGTTTAAACCTGCGATGGGGTGAACGATAAACATCATGAAATAACCGACACCTTATGCGAAAATTCTCCAAACCCCAGCAGCAGAAGTTTTAATGTTTATGGAATTACTAAATAAAGATGATTCATTTCATAAATAGTTTTTTTTAGAAAAATACTAAAATATTAATTTAATACCTGAGAGGATCTTTAATATGAATGTATCTATCAAGAGATATGGCACATAGATTCAAAATAGAGGCCGTGGAGCACATCACGTCGCAGGCCACCCAAGTGTCGCAGAACTGTTCACCGAACACCCAGTACCTAAAATTAAAAGCCTTATTATATAAACTATAGTATTGTAATTAACTACCATATGATTAATTAAAACTTTACCTACAATTTACATAAATAAATAAAAATCATATTTACAATCGATATATATCATATTAAGTAGCACGATATTAAAAATATAAGTATCACTTAACAAGTCAACATCCTGTTATCGCTTCGTTGAATATAATTAGTTTTTAATAAAACATTTACACACTTAAAAAGGAGTAATGGCGTGAATTATAGCTTCTCTGTAATGCAATTCTTAACGAGAATTCGAAAAGCTTCCCGTGGCCATTACCGATCACAAAATGGCGTTTAAAGGGGAGCGCGCTTTGTGCTCCCGCCCCCCATCCACGTTTACGGTCTTTGTTTTATTACATTTGCGTTAGGTCGCCTATCTAGTCTAGGTGATACAGAATATGTATAGCAATTCGAATAAAGGAAAAGAGAGGAGAAAGAAAAGGACGGGAGAACGACTGAAAGTACGTATATTTTTAAAAAAAATCTTGAATAAAAACGATTCATTTCGTTAGGAGAGAACTCAATCAGGATTAAATTCTCCTTTGTCCCTTTTAAAGTCATGGTGTCTATGTTGTGTGTAGAAAATAAATAAAATAAAAAAATTTATGTAAAGAGGATTAAATGATTTCTCTACAAAATAATAAACATCCTCTTCTTCTGATAACTACGTTTACTTATCAGTTGTTAATACGTTTTAGTTGATCTAACTAAGCCAAAAGGCAAGGAGAAAATTCAGCGCTTACTTCTAACGTCAAACAGTACTGTGCAAACATTACTGTATTCCGGTTCAAAGGGCGTTGTAGCTAATGTAATTACTAGGGTAACGAGGCTCAACATCTTTACTCTAAGGCGACGAGCGTATATGTATACTAAAATTCAGAAGCAAAAAAGCTATAGAACTAATTGTCCTTTTTTAATTCGATAAAGTGATGAAACGAAGTATTGACCCTATGGTAAGATAATCCCCATCACAACGTAGTGCTATTTAGGACGATATATACAGCAACATATTGTGCTCGTTATCCTGAGACATAATATCTTAAGACTGGTGAACTCAGTCATTACACCAGCTGTAGCGTCCTTCAAACCGGAACATAGTAATGATTGTCGGCTGCAATAGGAGCAGCAGTGGTACCTAGAAGGATCTCCGTCTACTGAGACGGAAAGCGTATTTACAGTTTATGATATATTTAAATAATACATTACGGATCCCAGTATGTTTACTGTAATAATCCTTACCCTAATAAGTCGTTGACTCCTGCGAAGGTCATCACAGCAGCTGCGACCAGCATATCAGCGATTGCCAAGGACGCCAAGAACAAGTTTCCAATACGCCGGAGACCTCTGTCCGTGTAAATCGCTATACAAACCAATATATTCCCAGCGGCACTAACGAATATCAACAGCGACAAGAATATACCTGTAAGTGTTTAAGTAAATAAGTAAGAAGAACTTGAAGAATTATCATCATCATCATCATCAGCCGCAACCTTATAAAGTATAACTTTATTAATACTTTGATTTTTACTAAGTCTAACTTAAAGGCGCCAAATTCGAAACATACATAAAATGTTTATGTGTACGACGATGGATGGTAGCTGATGGTGACACGACTGCCCGTAGCAAAGTGGCGCTGGTTAGGATAATAAACATTACAACACGTTGTACTCTATGTTAAGCCTAGTTACCGTAATAATTTTCCTAGCTACAGCGCCATTCATACCGGAACACAGGCGACAGAAATAAATGCTGCGGTAGTACCTACTTAGCCGGTCCCCGGCAACAACTTCAATTTCAGAAGTATGCAAATATTACTGTGTTCCGGATTAAAGGGTGCTGTAGCTAGTGTAATTACTGTAACGAGACCTCACATCTCATGTCTCATAGCGACGAGCGCAATATTGTACAGTGTATGACATCCTAACTGGCGCCAAATTGTTATGGGCGGGCATGTCACTTCCCATCAGGTAAATATCCTGCTCATCTTATCACTTCATAATATAAAAAAATCTTAACTTTAAGTTTACGTATAATAGTTTATTTAATCGTAATTACTTTGATTTTTAACTTTGAAAAAACTGTATAAAAATAATGATGCTACTTTATTCCTAATCTGTATATTAGTCATCATCTTAAACCTTTGGAAGCGAGATGATTTAACCATCTATAGTCCAATTTTTGCTTAGCATCATATTAAATTTGTAATTTTATTTTAAATTTTTATGACTTTATTAATATATTAATACTTTTTAACTTAATTATTCAAATAACATAAACCTTCCTAATTTATGCGTCGACGCTCTGATGATATACTGTCTTGCTGGGTTGCAATATATGTTTTACATAATAAAGATCGATTAAAGATAAAGAAACATCTTGAAGAGAAGCGTTTTAGGTTAGATAGTTTTAGAGAGCTTAATTCTTAGTATTAACGACTCACCGACGAGTAATATAGATAGCAGCGTCACCGCATCCGGATCCTCGACGCTATCGTATTCGACCGTCGTGTCATTGTGCTCCGGAGCCACCTGTCACAAACATCTGAATTATTCAATTATTCCTTCGGTTAAAGATCGAAATCGCTCGACCCACGAGTGGGTATTATTGTGGGCGTTTCGAGAGGGCTTAACATAAATTACAGCCGTACTAATTTTCTAAGCGGAACAGTTTGCGTATTTGATTAAACGACACAAACCGAGAACAGGAAATCCGTTTGCAGCAATAAATCTTGACACGGAATCTCACAAATATTCTATACAAATTAGCTCATGGATATTTACTTTTTATAAACATTCAAAGTTAAACTAACAAATTATTTTTTTTTTCAATAATATCTTCCTCCAATATAACCTATAGATATTTTGTTTTTGATGATTACTGATACAACTGCCCATAACAACGTGGGTTTGTAACATAACAAAGTTAGGATGTACTGTATCATATTACGTTCGTAGCCTGAGACGTAAGATATCGAGTCTCGTTAACCTAGTATAGAGTATATAACACTAGCTAAAGTACTTTTCACTGTTAGGCGGTGGTATCTACCTAGACGGTTTCCGGCAACAGAGACCTACCACCATTGAACTATAACTATATTATTAGTCAAGAAGGATACTTACTACAAAGGTTGGTAAAACGAAGGATGACTCCATTTTATTGTAATTGGATTTTCTGCTGCATGGTTTTATAATCTCAAGTTTTAGTGTCAGCTTTCAGAAGAAAGCCGTTGGTAGGTTTGGTCACCCTCCAGGCTATTTGAGGGGTCGCCATTTTTTGTTTACATCACGTAACTGAAACATAAAAATATTGTTAATAAACTCTAACATCTTCAATGTTGAGCTCAGGTACCATTATGATGAAGAAGTTACAGTTATGGGTATAAATGAAATGTTACGACTAGTAAACTTAGTCAAAGGCCGTCTATTTATTGAAATAGAGCCTTATTTTGCCGCTAAAACGTAGCAAGGATATAGCTAGTATAATTACTGGACTGAGCTAATTACGAGACTTAATATTTTACATCTCAGGTGATGAGATCAATGTGGTGGTATGTATAATATTCTAACCAGCGCGACGTTGTTATGAACATCCTGCTCGTCTAGTGGTTTAATTGAAAAAAAAAACTATTTAGTATCGGAATACGATTTATAGATCATTTCGGAACATTGACGATAATGCTTAATTTGATACTTAAGACAAATCCAAACTAATGTTACATTATTACAGATCATGCTTAATACTTATGAAGTAAATAATTTTCGCTTTTATCATTTTTGTAATTTGAAAAAAAAAATATATTTTTGTACGATTTTTCATTTTACGAAGAAACGAGACGAACAGAAAATTTCACCTGATGGTAAGTGTTACGCCTGCTCATAACAACATGGCGCTACTTAAAATGGTATACATCACCACATTGTGCTCATTGTCTCAAGACAACGATGTAAAGTCTCGTTACCCCACTATTTCACCAACTACTGCGCCTTTCAGGCCGGAACACAGTAATGTTTGCACAGTACTATTTTCCGGTAGAAATGGGAGATGCTGTGGTGTGTAACTAGACGGTCTCCAACAACAGAGACTTACCACCAGTAAGCTGAGGCACATACAAAACTTATTTACCACATTGCATATCGAATCGCTGTTTTATTTTTATTTATTTGTTTCTTATAAAAGTTACAGCTATGTATAGAGTTACCATAGCGCAGTGATTCTCGACACTAGAAATATTTCCTGTATTTCGGGAACCAGTTTCCGTTACAATATCGTAGATATTTTTTTATTAAATGACGGTAGCATATAGTGCTTGCTTTTATATATATATTTATGTATACGCGTACGTGTGCTTGCATGTGTGTGTGCGTGTGTGTGTGTATGCGCTATGCAAGTACAATTATGTTATATTTACTAAATCAGTATAGATTTAAAATTTATTTAAGTTTACTGGTGGTAGGTTTAAATTTTCGAGGATACTACGGTATTACGACAAAACCTCAACATAATTTTTTGAGATATTTGCTTTTAACGGGCATACAGGACTGGTGGTAAGTCTCTGTGGCCGGAGACCATCGAGGTACGTACCACCGCAGCGGCTATTGCATCCGTCAAACTGAAGTGTCCAAACATTTCTGTTTTCAGAATTCAAGGGTGCTGTAGCTAGAGTAATTAAAGTAAAGACTCTCTTATGTCTCAGACGACGAGCGCAATGTGGTGTTATGAATACCATCTTAACAAATCATCACGTTATGGGCAGACGTATCACTTACCATCAGATGAATGTACCGCTCATCTCGTCGCTTAATAGAATAAAAAAAAGTGGTTTTCTTTATAAAGCTTTCTAATATATTCATAAATTGCTATTAAAAATAATGTAAGCTTCAAAGTTATATAGCCGCGCTACAGCCAGCCGCAGTAAATGCAGTAAATTCGATTTGCAACAGTAGAGCTTAACAACCTAACAATTTCGTTAATGCGGAGCTTTAAGCTCCAACGTTCATTTTAGAAACTGATTTTAACAACGATTTATGTTAACATTTGGTATAATTGGGACGAGGTAATGCAAGCACATTATGCAAGTACATCAATTAAAAAGCTACTGTCCTTCCACTGTTACTGATTCCGCGTAAACTTGAAATATAGTTTAACGAAGATTTTATTCTAAACCGTCTCTTAGATAAAAGCTTTACCGTTAGAAAAAGAGAGTTATAAGTCTCGATAGCACAGTAGTAGCTAATAAAACAGTATATCTACAAGTAAAATTTACTTACAGCAAAACTAGGGCTAAGATAACTGTAGTATCTTAATCTGGTGATTAGCGTATCATCCTAACACCAGATCGTCATGCGTGGGCATATCTCTAACCGTGATCATTTCATCATCATTAGAACTGAAGTTTGGTGATCAGATGGAAAAAAAATAATTCGAACCTCAGACTCTCCAACTGATGGTATTGAAGCTCGGTTCACTCCTTTATGTACTTTATGATAACGATTATATTTTTTGATAGATGTAAAGTGTCATCATCATCAGCAGATGGACGTTGACTGCTGGACATGGGGCTTCTCCAAAGTTATACAGTCGGCATGGCCTCCGCAACCGCCGGGGTGAGGCCGTCGTTTGTAGGAGTTAATTTAGGAGTATGGGGGCTATTTCCCACCACGATAGCCCAATGCGGGTTGGTGGGAGCTCGTTTGTTGATCAGCAGGGTGCACTACGAACAGGTGAGATTGGCTTGGGTACCGTGAGTTATTGTGTGGGGCCCCTTACAATCCTTTGCGAAATATCATGTCTCAAAAATGTACTAGTTACGAATATATGAATAATCATTTAACTAGTTCATCAAATATTTATTTAAAGGTAAGTAGATTCAAAATGCGACTACAATACCTTGTGTGTTCAAAGAGACCATGATACCTTGGCCTTTTTTTGTGACGACGCACGCGATAGTATTTTTCACGAGGTAAATTTAATCAGCGACTATGGGTGCGTGTTCTGAATTTTGGATCGATACTGACGTCTAAAAGTTCAAGATTTTCTTTAACCGATTTACCTAATTCTATGTATTTGACGAAACGATGAGACAAGCAAGACGTACACCTGATGATATCAGCCTGCCCATTACAATGACGCTAGTTTGGATGATTCACACCACGTTGTACACAACACAAGATGTTGAACCTATCGTAGTAATTTCATTAACTACAATGCCCTGGAAACAGGAACACAAATATTTGCACAGTACTGTTTGGTGGGAGGAGTAGGAGCTGCAGTAGTATCTACCTAGACGCTCTCCGGTAACAGAAACCAACCACCGGTAAAACACAAGTATTTCTGAATCATTATCATCATTAGGTGTCCTCTTCAAACTGAAGTTTGACGATCAGATACACTATGATAATATATTTTTCTTATAGTTGTTACTATTCAGCCTTCTTCAAATTCTCATTACACCTTTCGGTTGACTGGGCGAGAATCCCAATAAAGTATTTGTAATATAGTTGACAATAAAGAACGAGAAACTTATACATAGTCAGAGTAGACAAATAATTTTAATATTGCCGGAAGAAAGGTAAGCCTATGTAAGTACCTATTTCGGGCGCTAAAGAGTAGTGAACTGTGTTTCGATGGAAATGTGTTGTAGCTAGTGGATAACGAATAAATAACTAACGAGTGATAAATACTGGGATAATGAATGTCTTATGTCTCAAGGCGAGGAGCACAATTTGATACACTGTATAAAATCCTAACTAGCTCAACATCAGGTGAACGTCGCGCTCATATCATTTAAAAAAATATATATTTACTCCTTGTAACAGAAGAACTTAATTCCCCGCTGTAGGAACATTAGGGAAGAAAAGGAAGATTATATTATTACAAGGATTGTAGGAAATCATAAAAATGTCTAAATATATATCTTATGTGAAAGGAATACTTTATAAAAATTACATAAATACAATCAAGGACTATTCATATTTATGTGTCTCTTTATAAAAGATGAGTAAATGTTAAATATAATAAAATAATTATATTTAATTACATCTAAAGACGTTTACACAAACACACACGTTACAAATACACATTATTTTAAAATAATTTTCCCGTTTGATATTACCATATATAAAAGAGAAAACATATCATACTTGTGGAGAAGTTTTCTCTTTTAAGCTTTGCTAGATACGAGTATAAAAGATATAAGAGATATATCTTACTATATCTCACTAAACACCGATGGATCTTTTGATATATATTTGATATTTCCATAGACTGCTTATTCCTATACTTTATTGAGATACGGTGTCCTTTTTTTTAAATTTTTCACAAATATTAAATTATAACCATATAAGGACACTGTCACGTTAAAAGAGATATTTTATAGATGTTTCTAAAAGTTGTTCGAATTTAGAAATCTTAGAAAAATTTATTGCTTAAAATAACAATTAAATTGCTCTCAGCTTGCTTAATTAATGTAATAAGATATATGTATTAATTTAAACTATGTAGTTCTAAACTACAATTAGTTTTTAAACTGTTAACATGTATATTATATGAAAATTAACAACGGCAATGGAGCTAAATAACAAAATAATATATATTTTAACATTTAATAAAAATATAAAAAATTATTACTTTAACGTTATAATCATATTTATATATGTAAGATGGAGCTCTTAAATAAAATAATTATTATGAAAGCCAGCTTCTTACTGTTTTTTTTAAAATATTCCTCTTGTATATAAGAGTCTACGTAGAGACAACACGATATCTCGAGAACCATAAAGCCGCTGCAGCAAGCTAGTAAGCTAAAATTTGGTAGGAATGTCCTTTTTGCCGAGTATAGGTCGTCTAAGAATGGACTTTATAAAATTACTGCCCCGAAGGCAGTGATAGAGGTGTTAGTAACGAGATGACGAAGTAAAGCTGACGAAGTAAAGCTGACGAAAAACAGCTATATAACGCATATTTACACCCTTCCGTCCCTTTCTCCTTCTAACGTCAATTTCACAAACACCAATTTTCCCCATTTTTTTATAGTTAAATACTACTATTATTTATATATTTAGCAGATCAGTAGCAATATAAATAAATAATATCCGTATCCACCTGTAACATTTACTAATTTTGTTCCGCTGGAATAATTTTTTATTTACATATCGTTGGCTCTCGTAGCAATACGCTCCGCGCCCGTAGATATACGGTACGCGTCCGTAGCAATACGCTACGCGTCCGTAGCAGTGCGCTACGTCAGCTCTGCGGTAAAACTCGGCCTCAAAACAAACGTTAGCGTTGTATCCGATACATATTATATCAAGCATCATGCAAACGGAATAGGTATCGTGTATCGGGTTCCTGTATCTGTATCTATTGAAAATTGGAACAATGTAAGATTCTCTGTTGACTGAGACCGTCTAGGTAAGTACCAGAACATCTCTTGTTCTACCGCTAAGGGTATTCTACATATATTACTGTGTTCCAGTTTAAAGAACGTTGTGCCCAGTGAATTTACTGGGGTCTTAACATCCTAAGTCTCGAGTCGACGAGCACAATATGGTGCACTGTATATCCGAACAAGCGCCACATTGTTATGGACAAGCATCTCAATATCATCAGGTGAACATCTCCCTCATCTCATCGCTTCTTCTCAAAAAAATATGTATATACTGTTTTACTATATATTGTTAACAGTGTCTTTATACACTTGTCTATAATTTCTCTGTTTTATTTAAATGTGATTCACTTTCAAACACTTCCATATCAAAGATACAGTTTAAAAAATAAAAAAAAGGTGTTATACAAAATAGAAAACGGCTAACAATGTTATATGATCACATTTAAGCCTTTTAGCTTTCATCCCTACAATGACTGGAGATATGAAAAATACACTATAATTATTCATTTTAACACCCATTATTCATGGTGATGAATAATGGTTCACTGGAGTCCCACATGCCGTGTGCTTTTGTATAATTCAATGTAAATAAAAGCTTTTACATACAAAGTTGAAATTATTAAATATTAGAATAAACAACTCTCTTATAGTAATTATTATCACTTTATTGTTGTCCACAGCTGGACATGATGGTAATGTTTAAATAAATATAATTTTTTTTTTGTAAATTGATATAATAATCTCCCCATTCTTTATGGCGAATGTGGGGATATTTAGGGGAGATCTATATCCATCAGTAGACGTCTATCGGCTGATGATGATGATGATGATTCTTTATATTAGCAAAATAACATCATCAAAGCGTAGATAACATCACCACCAAACATCAGGCAAGGTCGTAGTCAAAAATTAATGTTTTTAGTATAAAAAAAACATAACCAAGACACCTTGCATACATACAATAATGTTAATTATAGTTATAATAAATAATAAATCTTTTCAATATTTATAGTTTTTTACAAATATTATTAAATTTGATGGAATAGAAAATTTTCTCCCTTATTTATTTGGGGGATGAAAAGAGTTCGCGAGAATAATGTCGGTGTGAACGGTGTCGCGAATAAAAATGTTCATACATTTATAAAACAGAGACATACAAATTGATACTCATACATTACTTTAGCTATGCAACAACTGTTTCCGTTTTATTAAATAAATTCTCGATAAGGGAAATTATTTCGACAGTTTTCTTTTTTTCTCATAAAGAACTTTATCTATAAATACATAAAAGAGATTATTATTTAGAGACCCATCATGATATCTCCGGGACCATGAAGCTTAGCCTTGAAATTAGGTAGGGATATTCCTTATACCGAGTATAGGTGAGTTAAAAACGTACTTTATGAAATGTTACCCCCAATAGGAATTGTGGGGGCGTTATAGGCAATAGAACGGACAGGGAACAGCTAGTATCTATATATAGGGGATATACAGAGATTCATTGATTCATTACGAAATCTCCGAAACGTTTAGTAAACAGAAGTTAATGCTTTTGCCGTTCAAAGATTGGATTTTTCAAATTTCTTTCAACAAAGGGTATTGCAGAGCTGTTTCCGCCAGCAATACGGGCGGGGAACAGCTAGTATATTAATATATGTTCATTGCACATATTTCTATACATTTTAATCAAAAGAAACAACAACATACTAATGATACTGTATATCTGTCTGTATGTGTATCTGTCTGTATATCTTTGTCAGTTTATGTAGTATTTTTTTTAATATGAATAGAAACGGTATCAAATAATATTTAAGGATTGTTGTGGAAACAGGAAATATTCTTTACATGTGAAATTAACGTTTTGTCGTACTGACCACTTTGATCTGAAATATCTCCATAGATAACAACGGTGCATACTTTGATTAATTAAATATATTTTACAAAAAAAAATTGACTTTATATTCGTACAAAACGCCAATTTTATATGTAAGGACCTTGTATTATCTCGTAATTATACTTGTGTAAGTACTATATCTAGTTAAGAGCCACTTCCAAACGAGGTGAGATATCTTGATTCTTTCGACTCTTGACTGGTTGTTGAAAAGATTTCGGTTATGCACAATGGGATGACTCTTGACCTAAATTTCGTACGATGTCTAATGGCAATGATACTGAAAATTCACTATCGTCTTCACTAGGCCTCTCGAATGTTCTAGCTAACTTTAACAACCTTAACACAACAATATTAAATGGCGAGAGATTTATAATTAAAGTATAAAAATGAAGAGTAAGCTTGAATAATGAACATCATCTCTTAAGACATAAGATATTAAGTCTCATATACTCCAGTAATATCACAGGCTACAGGATACAGTAACGAAGATGATGTTTTGAGGAATAAATAGTAGAAGATTTACTTAAACTGTCTCCGTCAACAAAGCCCTACCATCATCCATAGATAGACGTCCACTGCTGGACATGGGCCTTCCTCCAAAGGTCTCCACATACAGTCAGCATGACCTTTGGTACCGCTGGGCACTAGAACCTGTCGTATGTAGGAGTTTATATGGGAGGCATCTGAGCTGTTTCTCACCACTCCGGCCCAATGCAGGTTGGCGAGAGCCACAGCCTCGTTTGTTAATTAGCAGGGTGCACCACGAGCAGGTGAAGTTGGCTTAGGTCCCGTGAGTTTTTTTTTGTGCGGGAGTTTTTTTTCCCGTTAGTTGTTGTGCGGGACCTCTTACGGGGTATATGTTCTAGCGAGACCTACCAGTAATAATCTTAATATTGAATATTTTTCTTAATTAGTACTAAGTTTACAATGTATACGTATGTAATAAAACTTTAAACAATGCACAGTACTGTATCATGTTCGTACAGTTTTGTTTACTCTCTCGCTTGTTTCTCTTATTGAGTTTATTTTATAACGACGGTACCGAAGTGAGTCACTGAGTGGAAACACTTTCCGTTCTACTTGATCCTCTCGCCCAGGTGAACCGGTTCACTTTGAACTCATTTTCCGACGCGGCGAATGTATACTCTTTACATTTCGATTCACGTCCTATTTTCAAAAAAAGTCCATTCAGCAAGTGTCATTATCATTTAATGACGTCTAATACGGAAAAGCTATGTATTGGTAGTATACGATGACCGAAATTTACTTTAACTTGAGTATTAAGTTGCATATAGTTGGTAGATATCTTTTGCCGGAGTTCGTCTAGGTAGGTACCACAGCAGCGTCTATTTCTGCCGCGAACAGCAGTGTGCAAACATGACTATATTCCGGTTCAAAGGGCGCTGTAGCTAGTGTCAGTGACGAGAATAATGTGGTACAGAATATATCTAGCTAGTTAGTATATATATACTAGGTAGCTATATATATACTATATACTAGCTATATACTAGATTATACTATATACTAGCTTGTATATACAAGCACCACGTTGTTATAGGAAGGCGTATCACTATGTACTATCAGACTTGTCATCAGGTGAAGATCCTGCTGGTCTCGTCGCTTCGTAGAATATAAAATAAACATTGCAAGACTGAGTGAAACGGTCCAATGACAGTGATTCATAATTTATCCCACTCCACATTTTGCACATTGCCTTAAAAAATAGGATATAATGTTTCGTTAGCTCAATAATTTTACCAGCTACTACTCTTTTACCAGAAAATGATAATGTTTACACAGTACCGCTTGTCGGCAGAAATATCTGTGGTAGCGCCTACCTAAACAGTTTCCGGCAACAGAGACCTACCGTCATAAAACACCTTTGAAAATAATTTAACTTAATACACATAGATAAGAGAAGTATAAAAATTCCTTTTTGTTCCCACCAAAATAAGCTAGTATCAAGCTCTCAAAAATATAAAAAAAAAGATTTGTTAAAAGGTTTTTCATATGTCCAATTTATTTATTACTTTTGTGTTAACCAAACGAATGTAGTGTATTGTTTAAAAAAAACGCTGAAGGTCGGCGGTAATGAAGAAAACATGAGACTGCTAACGTTTTTCAGGCGCTGAAACCTTTTATTATTGTCCCCTCACCCGGGGAAATGTAAATATGTTAAACAGTAACAGAAAGCGACATTATTGTATAACTCTTCCAAATTGTTTCCGAGTTACCAGTAACGCTTTATATACGGGGGATGTTTTAAAAGTTTTGGGAATTGTGCTGTAATTATATTATGAATTTTGTAACCGCGAAAAGATTATTTTTATGAATTATCTGGTGAAAGATACTTTAAGTATTGCTGTTGCGATCACAAGCCTCGCCGAAAACTTCGGGCGGAGCAAGTAGTAGAGCCTTAGCAAGAATTTGATATTTGGACCATTTACGGTGGAAACCTTAGAATCTTGGGGTCTAGGTGCACTTAAACTTTTTAGAGATACTTTCAAAACACCAAGACCCCGGCGCTGGAAACTACAAATCCATTAGTTTGCGCGGAACTTTCCCGGACGGGCATGATTATTATTTTATTGTTTAATAAAAAATATTCTATTAATCTATTATATAAATTAGTATATAATAGTTATTATAATTAATGTAGAATATTATCCAAATTTATTATTGGGACCACTGTGACTGACACTTATTAAATAACAGCTTGGAAAGCTGTATGGGCATTCGTTATTGCAACAGAATAATGCAAAACCATACACCGCAAGAAAAGCGAAGGATGTTTTGAACTATTTAATACGGGAATTACTTCCGCATCCACCTTATTTCATTAATCTTCCATCATATCATCCAGTGATTATCACCTATTTCTAGAACTACAAAAAACCCTTACATGATTTGGATAGTTTGACTGAAGTTAAACACGCCATAAATATGAGAATGGTGACCACTTCGACAAAAATTGTTTGAGGGCGGTTTTAAAAAAAATTGTTTATCGTTAGGATCAATGTATTAAATTAAATAGAGATTATGTGTTCATTAACTGCATTTTAAAATTAACAAAATAATGAAAATTATAAGTAACCGCTCAGAACTTTGAAAACACCTATATATATTTCTTTTTTAAGTAAACTGTACTATATACAGGTTTGTTACTGTGATAATGGAACTTGATTACTCCTAATGTTATGTTGTGTAAACGTCCTAATTATTACCTATTTTTAAAACAGAAACATATCACTTTCCTCCAGGTGAACAGCCTAATGATATTATCACTTTGTTATTAATGAATTATAAAACATGAACTCAATATTTGTTGCGGTTCAACCCTTAAAAACAAGTTATAGGTTTAACGAGTTAAAAGTTGTAATGATAATAAAAGTTATACATGTACATACATGTAACTCTGCTTCTATACTGTAGCTCTTAAACAGCTTAATCGATTATACACAAAAAATTTTGTTTTTAACCGGAAATATTTGTAATAATTATTTTGTATCGATAACTTGAAAAATGTGAGTGTTGACATATCGCACATGTTTAATATTTGCACGTTCTAACTTAATACTACCATCAGAAATAGCGTTAAAATAAAAAAGGATGTCTGTGTTACTGTAAGAATACCCTGTAGAGAAAAAGGTTTAGAAGGTATCTCCCGCTATTGTATCCTTGGCATTAAAAGGTTGCTTAAAAGGGAAGCAGCTTTTCTTAAGATCTTTACAAACATACTGCGCCTGTAAAATCAAATATGAAAAGTGCTGAGTACAGCGATTGCCAAAAGTTATAGAGGCCCATTGACCTCTGATCTTCATTCTGGACTGACCTCTTTGGATCATGATGATGAAAAATAACTATATTTTGCTTATATTAACTTGTGATCTATCAACATTATTTTTATCTTCCGGTTGAATATGTTTTATATGTACACGGAAGTTGTGTATGTGTAGGTCGAGTGAGTATAAATTAAGTCCCATAATCTTTAATAAGTAATTATTTTTCTTACTCCGAGTAAGAATGGAAACGAACGTAACATTCACTTGAAAGTAAGTGAACAACTTGCCCATAACAGTGTGGTATTAGTTAGGATTAAACGCAACACCATATTGTGGGTGTTGCCTTGAGAAGTAATATGTTGAGACTCGTTACCTTAGTTATTTTATTAGATAAAGCACTCTTCAAATTCGGAATTCAAAAAATCTCCCCATACGAATCCTTGACTTACAACCCCTATTACCCTGCGATGCGGGCAGCGCAAGACTGATTGATGTGGGGATTTTTAGGGGAGGCCTATGTCCAGCTGTAGACGTCGATTGGCTGACAATGCTGATGATGATTGTTCGGCGGCAGATATAGGCGCTCCGGTGGAACCTAAACCGTTTCCGGTAACAGGGATATAAGACCAGTATAATCGCGATAATTAAAAAATTATTATACCATATATCCCCAATTCGTAACCCAAATAGATTATATCTGAGATTGTTATTAAATTATAGTAATAGCTATTTTGTTTGACAAGGCTTATTACAGACCATTTTCAATTTACAGCAGCTTATTGACAGATTAAGTTGAGAAAAAGAAAATTTTCAAACTCAAATATAACGCGACAACTTAAATTTAGGATCACTTAAGTTACTTGGATTTGTAAACAAGAATTTCAGGCGATAGAAGATATACATGAATTACCCGAATTTAAATTATAATTTTATGAGTATTTTCATCATCGTTATTATCAGCCAATAGACGTCCACTGCTGCAGACCGTAAAGTTCATTGAGAGGAATTGGGCCTTAGCCTACCACGCTGGCCCAGAGCGGGCTCGTGGGTGGTCAAAGCCTCGCCTAATATACAGTAGGGTCCATTATAAACATTATGAAAGACGTCGTAGCTCTCTGTATTGCCACCATACGTACCACCACAACATTTGTTTCTGTCGCGAAGCACAGTATTGTGCAAACTTCTTTATGTTCCGCTTCGAAAGGTGCTGTGTAGTTTGTAGGGTAACAGGACATAATATATTTTATTTATTTATCCTTTATTGTACACCAGTCACAAGATATGGAATACATTACATATATATACATAAATGTCAAAATAATGGGCGGTCTTATTGCTCAAAAAGCAATTCCTTCCAGACAACCCATTGGAAAGGAAGACGTGAACTAAAAGCAAAGATAAGATAGCGGTGCACTAAGTTATTAAAAACTAAAACGCTTGGTGAAAGATGCAAGCAAATAGCACAATTAGACAGAATTTATAATTTAAACTTTCCAATAATAGTAATTTAAGTGTATTTTGAAAGAAAATAGGGATTTGGCGAAACGAATATGGTTCGGTGAAGAATTCCATAAGCGTACCACCGTAACGGAAAAGGAGTTTTGGAAAAATGAAGAGAAATGCATCGTATTGACCTGTATTTCTCTATATTGTCAACACAGGAATAAGGGTAGACACAGGGCTTTGTATTTCGATTTTAAACAATTTTTTTTTTAAATTTTTTTAATACTATCATCCAACCAAGGGGAAGGGAGATGATGGACGCGCACTGGACGAGTAGGAGCATGATGGTCATATAACTGTATCAGTTTAGAGTTAAATAGAGCTACTTATTCATCCACGGTGGGTGCGTCCAAGATATCAGACCAGTTAATTTCTTCTGCATCTTTTAATAAACGTTTAGAGCCTAAGCCACTAAAGTTATGCTGAAGTAATATTCTCGATTTAGCCTTAGGAGGTTTTATTTTGTAAGACAAATAAAGGTCGTGATAAGAGAAAGCATCAGCAGCCAGCTGATCATGTGTTGCAACATGGTCAAGAGAGGACACAAACATTAAATCAAGAAGAGAAGGAGCAGAATTAGGAAAATGATGTGTAGCAGAAATGGAGAGGAGTTTCAAATTTGCCGCTCCGGTAGTGGATATAAGTTTAAAAGCCCTATTATTATTTTTTAATAGACAACTATTGAAATAACCCATAATAATTGTATGATGATACGGAGGGGACAAATTTTCTAAAAGATTTTCCAAGACGGAGAAATAGTCTATGGTCAGAGAAGAACTGTAAAACACTCCAACAAGGAGTTAAGTATGGTAGAGGTTTACTTCTATAAATATAAATTCAGCTTCACTTTCAGTATGGGGTGACGAGACTTGGACGATGATATAAGGTATATGCGAAGATAGATGGCGACGCCTGCTCCCCCTCTATCGGGACGGTCGTTTCTAATTAATTGGAAACCTGGAAGCGAATAAGATGTAGAGGGAATACATGGTTGAAGCCATGATTCCGATACAAGTATTGCCTGTATATGTTTGCTATCAAAACTTTTCAGTAAATTAGGATAATGAGCAGGGATACTTTGTGAATTTATGAAAAAAAAATGTAACATTTATAGGAGAAGTGCTTTCACCACTATCATCACTGTCTAAATCATCAGATGAAAAGACAGGAAGTGAACTATTGCTGTAGTTACTATCACCAAATGCTAACATAGAATTTAAAAAAAAAATACAAAAAATAATTTTGATCAATAAAAACGCTACAATTACTCTAACCACCGGTGATAAAAAAAATAGAAAATTACAATGAATTAAAAATATAATACTCAAAAAAAAAAAAAAAATTACGTAACATTACAAAAAGTCATGTCACATATTTGGACAGATGAAAACGCTAAACAACACAATTGCAACACTAAAACTTAAGTGCCAGTGAGAGACCGCTGCCAGTGCCAAGTGTCGTGTTACGACAATGCAAACAATAACAGACTACCGTCAGAAAGAAGCACGGTAGTTGCAAATTATGTTTTTAATTGTGAACACGACAACGTATGTATATAAATACACAGATTAAGTAAACTAGGAACTAATAACAGAAAGTGCAAGTGTATCAATTATGACTGTAAGAAGAAAAAGTAATTTTTTAACTGCCCTCTTAGTTCGCGGAGCACTTCTGTCGAAACAAGATGTGGTGGCAATAGGCAGCGACACTGCGACGGGCCTAATTTCAACGGCGTCCAGTTCTGCCAAAGTTTCGATCTGGTGTCGAGTCCCATCAGGAGCCAGGATTTGAATGACGCCATCTCGACTCCAGCACTTGCTAATGCCGTGTCTTCTTCTGGTCTCCATATACACGTTATAGCGACTACGCGTGAGGAACTTAGTTTTGGAGTACCACATCTTGACTACTATTGGCCTGGAGGCTTTGTCCAATTTCCGTCCGAGACGATGGCAGCGGCAGTTTCGCTAAAATCAGACAGCTGTAACTTGGAGGTTATAACTGCAGTGACTGTGGTACCCGTGTTTTCCCGAAGTTCTTTTGGGATCCCATGCAATAGGATAATTTTTCTTCGGCGCTTCTTTTCAGAGCGATCTAGTTCTCGAGTCAGAAGATGAATCTGCGTATGAACAGTTGTAAGTGCAGAGAGCATGAAATTTTTAAAGGTCTTAAACTCTGCCGCTAAGGACAATGTGGTAGGAGGTAGCAAGGGTACATTTCTGCAACTTGAACCGGAACTTGTCCATTTGTGTGGTAAAGTTTACAGACACGTCCTTAAGTGAATCCTGTAGTGCCTCCATAGTTATGGTAAGTAACAAAAAATTTGTTAGTAAATAAAAATTGGAAACTGGATTAGGAAATAATCACTAGTTGATAGGTTTACTTCACACTTAAAGATTGTTCATAAAATTCAATTGTAACTTATATTAAACTTTGAAACTGTTGTAGTAATATAAAACACATCTTACTTCACCACTACCCTTTCTTATTGTATCTTATGTTATTATCTTATGTATAAAGGCGAGGAGCTCAACGTGGTGCAGTGAGGAATATTCTCAATAGTGCCACGATATGAGCGTCCTGCTCGTCTTATCGCTTCGTACAATGTAGTTCATTAATTAAGTTACTTTTTAGGTCTTATGCGAACAGGTAACCGTGTTATCAAGAGACTAAACGACATCTAGTTTCATCTACTACGTCTTAAGAAAGGAACAGTAGCAACACAGTAATAAATATTGACTTGAAAATACTTTTTTATATACTGTTATATTTAACTAGAGCTACTTGTTTTCGTAAAGGACATCTGAGGCTGATAATGAAAAATTAGTTTTACTTAAAATCGATTTATATAATTGTGTTTCTTGATTTCTAATTTACGTATGCTGTATATATCAGTAGCTGGTGTCTACTGACATACGCGTCGAGGAAGTAACCCACATAAGTTATACAGCAACTGATCCAACTAATACTGTTCAATATAACAAGTTTTATTAACAGCCGTGAGGGTTGTACGGCTAAATGGACTCTCATTCGACTCCAATCCAGAAACAAAACTCTTTCTCAGGACGTTTAACTATTAATAAATAAAAACATAAAAAAAATTATGACTAAAATTCTTAAAAGGTATATATCAATCTTATGGTCTCACTAAGGGTTGGTTTTTTTTTTAATTTTTAGAGATCTTTTTAATTGAAAAATTATCATTAAAATCCTATTCTCTGTTAAAAATATTAGGTATATATAACTTCTCAGTTTGTTTATGTTTATGACTATATAAGCTTACTAAGGTTAGCTAGTTGATAACCTAGAATGCTAGGTCGTTTCTAAACAGTACCAAGAAATTCAAGATATAGTCACTGAAATTGTACAACTGCCTCAGTTTTTTTTTTTTATTTCTTTTATTACTTTGTGCAAAAATTACTGATATTATGACGTAAAGCATACGGCTAGCTTAAGTGCTAGCTTTATAGACGTCAGTTCTCTCTGTCTTTTTTAAGCTATAACTTTTTTGACAGAACCAGCGACAATTTTGCAAAGTGAACAGTCTTCCGCTCCAGGAAAGCACCTTAATTAAAGACGCTTTTTAGCTTTTGTCACAGCCATACAATTATTTAACATTCGATTTAAGTCTTTGTCAAATGTATATTTTTAAGAAAAAAAAATTTGCCCTCATTTAAAAATTTTAGACCAACACTTATTTGCAATATCAAATAGATATTGCAAACCTTGTTTAATAATAATTAGTTATTGTCAATACTCGATAAACGTCCAAAGCTGGAGATATATCCAAAGTTCTCCATATCGGTTAGTCCTCCGCAGTCAACATCCAGCGGTTTCCAGCTCATACGGTTTATATGGGAGAAATGGGACCATTTTCAACCATGCTGAAACAATGCGGTTTGGTGGGAGTCAACCCCGTTTGTTGTTTAGCAGGATGTACCACGAGCACTTGAGATTGACTTGAGTCCCGTGAGTTATTGCGCAGGAGCCCTTACACCCCCTTTTTCTTTTACTTAAACCTTTTTTACCTTTACTAAGGTTTACTCGCCGTTATCCATACATTTCAATTTATTTTTAAAAAATTAGCATTTTTCATGTTTCATTAAGGATAAATAAATAAATACAAAATGTTTCTAGCCTCACAGACATCCAAGATATAATAGCTACACACTAAGTTCTGTAGTTAATAGCCTAGTTAGTAACAATATATCGGAAATAGGTCATCGTTATAGCGTTTAAACGGGCGGTTACTTGCTGCCGTGTACCCATTAGGGACATCGAACTGAAATTTCATCACACCACCATTATACTGAGTAAAATTAAATGGATTAATACTAGAATACTAGATTTTATTAAAGAAATCTTTCCACCGTATATCCTATTAAATTAATAATTAATATGAATATTATAAACAATACGCGGTACTGCAAAAAATATGATTAAACTTAATATCATATCATGTATATCAATTTCTAATATCCACATTAAATATACTTAGATACGAACCTATATGTAAATATAAGTTTAATTAATATCATTTTCTATAATTATATATTAAGTCCTTACATATGAAATTAGCGTTTTGTCGTACTGACCACTTTGATTTTTTCTTCATTATTTTTTTCTTTGGCGTCGCTTATTACCGCACAATGGAAAACATGAAATATCGGTATATTTACGAGTACGAGTTCTACCGTGGCAGCAGTACCAGTGCTGCAGAAACAGCTCAAACGATTAATGATGTGTACGGCGCTGGTGTCTCAAAAGAAATCACAGTACGTTTTTGGTTTCAACGTTTTCGTTCTGGAAATTTCCACCAAAGTAAGAACCAAAGTGGAAAATGAAGAATTAAGGGCTATTGTGGAAGCGGATCAATCACAAAGCATTTCAAAGATAGCTGCAGGCTTCGGGGTAAGTGACAAAACTGTATTAATCTACTTGAAGCAAATCGGGAAAGTAAAAAAAACTTGAACGCTGGGTATCTCATGGATTGAGTGAAACGAACTTGCAAACACACGTCGACTGCTGCTGCTGTGTTACTTTTTTGCTCAACGGACACAATGATGAACGGATTTTAAATCGAAACATTACTTGTGATGAAAAGTGGGTACTGTACGATAATCGGAAGCGCTCATCGCAATGGCTGAACGCTGGACACCCAGCCAAATCCTGCTCTAAACGAAAATTGACTCAGAAAAAGTTACTTGTTAGTGTTCGGTGGACTAGCGCCAGTGTCGTTCACTACAGCTTCCTAAAATCTGGGCAAACGATTACGGCAGATATCTATTGTCAGCAACTGCAAACCGTGAAGGAAGAACTGGCTGCTAAACAACCGAGACTATTATTAACTATTTATATGTATATACTCAAACTTTTTATGCAAAGTAAAACTATAAGTTAATAAAATTTAAATGGCGTAAATAACGCAACAAGCCATTCTCTTCTTATCATATTAAGTAGTGATAAAGAAAATCTATGATTTAGTATATTAATGTTCTGTCCATAGCAATGTAGTGGCTAGTATAAAGTTTTTTAATAAGTATAATAATCTCTTTTTTTATATTACCTCTGTAAACATTAAAGTTACTTTCATCTGAAGATTATTTTTATATGTACACGAATTTATTTATTTAATACTCTTTAATTTTGGATACCCTGTAGCTGATGGACCATCGATCAGTCATCACGGAGTACCTACAGCTTTATATTGCTTATGCGCTGTTCGCAGAATGATTGTACTCTAACTTGAAGTATACTATTAGAAAACTCCTCATCATGTTCGTGTAATTAAAAAAAATGGTTTTACTACGCTTACGGTTGAAAGTTCTTTTTTATTCAACGAAACGACCATATATATAAGATATTCATTTAAATAACGATATGAATGAGAAGAACAATATGGTGATACCATGATGTGCACAGCATCACATTGTGCTTGTCCCCTTAAAATAGATATTATGCGTTGATACTCCATGATTTTTACTGGCTACAACGCCCTTCAAACTAGAACAAAGTAATGTTTGTACACTACTATCCGACGGCGGCAATAGTAGGTGCAATGGTACCTAGATTTAGTCGCATTTATGTTATCTAGTTAGTTTAAACCAAACTCAATTTGTAAACAAGTTATCAAGCATTGCATGAAACAGGTAGCAGGCCCGTCCCCTGCGGATGACTGCGGTTAGGTCGCGGTAACAGATGTTGCACCAGCAACATTGCTGACGAAAGCACCGGCGACGGCTTGTGGCCGACCACAACTTACTTTAATTAAAGGCTTGGTCTCACTGTAGTATTTAGTACACTTTTTACATATATAAATATACAGAGAGCTTTGTTTAATATTACTGATAACAACTAGTAGGTACCATCATCAACTTATAGAGCATTGTAAAAAAGACCTATAATGTATGAGAGATTTTAGTATTGTCTCGGACCACAATATTAGCTTAAGAGATTAAAAAGTTAGGTATAGTATTATTCAGATCAAAATCTTTCTGGAAAATTCTATGGCATATAATATCTAATAAAGTCAGTGCTATCAGATAATCCAGAAAAATAAAAAAAACAAAAAATCTTAAATGTGAAGTTTGCTAATGAAAGATTCGTCCTAACACTTATTGTTAGTAAGTACCCGTTGCCTTAAATCGTCTAGGTCTAGGTGCTCGTAGGTTCATACCTACGAGCACCTAGACCGTAGTGTGCAAATATTACTGTGTTTCAGTTTGAATCGAGTTGTAGCTAGTTAAATTACTGGGATAACAGGCTTAACATTTTATATCTCCCCGACAAGTACAATTCGACGATATATTATTTACCGCCAGGTGATCATTTCAATCATTCCGTCGCTAGGTCAAAAAAAAAAAAACAACCTTGAAAAATTTCTTATGTAACATGATGACGTTAAACTGCTTCTACGGCTCAGCGTCAAACCACTTGCGTTATCTGGTTCGATTTCAAGAGTACATCTCGTGGAGTTTGGATAATCAGATTTTTTTAATCCAATCGCTTCTCTGATATTATAAATCTGCGGCCAAAACAATCAGGAAGCTTCTTCATCATTTTCCTTATAGTGAAATTGAAAAAAATTATACTGTAATGTTTCAAATGGAATGAATAATAAAAGTCAAGAGTTGCAAATAGTTAATAATACAGGAAACTCACAAATGAACTCATTATATTGGATACTTTATTCCTTTATCTTCATAGTATCTAGATGAGATATTTTTTTTCTTAAAATTCACATAACTTAGACCGAAAGAAGCATAGATAAAATTAATGTCTTTTTCTTGAAATTACTTCAATCTTTGTCGCGTATTTGATACGCCAATAGTAGGAAATGAGATTTATTTCACACATATAGATATATACTTAATATAGATCGTCTAGAGCCTCGAGTAGAAACATGGCAATACATAACGACGATGTCCAAGTACGGATTAGCGGATATCGCTTATCTTAAAAACCTTTCCTCTAGTAACTTTTCGCTTTCCGTCTTACGTTTTTCTTCACCATCTCCAAAATATTTTTATTATGGTTATATATTATATTACAAACATCAGCACTGTATTATTTACTCATAATAATCATTATCGATGTACAAAGACTACTTCAAAGCTCGTGCGTGCATGTATATATGTTGACAGCAATTATTTGGCAACAGATTTCAATGAAAGATATGTCAACGAGGTGGTTCGATCTGAACAAAGAGTGTGTAGTAAAAAGGTTGAACCTGTTACACTGTTATTTCTTTTGTTCAGTTATTCTTTTGTGTGTCAGGATTGTGTGAAGTATTCATTATTTAATTCTTTGCCAGCGACATCTTTAACGACATTTTCCACGTCAATCACACGAACAAAGAGGTTCAGTTAGTACTTGATAAGAACTGCAAAGGAATGGAACAATATTTCCGGATTTAAGACAGGAGGAAATAGACTGTGGACTAATAAACGCTACGTTATATTAACAGAAACTTAATCTTATCTCTGTTATAATTTTTCATTTCTTAGTTCGTATAAAATAAAAGCAACGAAGAAGCACTGCCTCGTGATACGTTGAATCGATGGATTCGATTCACGTCTGCAAAGAGTTTGGGGATCGTGGATAAATGGCTTTGAATCACCACTTGTGAAGGACGGATCTGGGTCTAAGAAATGGGAACATTAGGTGGGACCTTTTTATATAAACAAATATCCATAGGTTTAACTCTACATAGCCCACACGAACACTAGAACTGCCACTCTATGATGTAGTACAGTGAACTACGCATCACATCTTATGGATCACTTCGTTTATGACAAGTACGCTAAATACATAAAAAAATTACGAGAGCCTACTTGAGATAACCAATTAATTAATTACGAATTTTAATAAGAATTTCCTTTTATTCGTCTTGAGTATATATCAGATATATATAGTCGAATGAGTCTAGAACATTCATATCTATAGATAAGAGAAGACATGTGTAAGAAGAGTGTGAATTCAGATATGGCAGCTGATAGAGGGATATGGAAAAGAAGTACATACTGTGCCGACCCCACATAGCTAGGAAAAGAGCAGGATGAAGAAGAAGATGCAAAGATAAATTCAAGCTCTCATTGTTTATTATCTAATTAATTAGGCTCATTTTAAAGTTCAAGATATAGATAAATTGTTCCTCTTTTCTTTATCTACAGCATATATAAGTTGATAACTTTTTCTGAAATATCCTCTTATTTGCGAATACAATTCCTACGCTTTTTACACATCATCATCATCATCTACAGCTATAATATTGACTTCTCCAAAAATCTCCACATCGATCGATATTGCGCTGCTCGCATCCAGCTACTTCCCGCAACCTTAGCCAGATTGTGGGACGACCGTGGAGGCCCTGTCAACACTGCGTCTTCCAGTACGCGGTCTCCATCCGAGGAGCTTGGTGCCCCATCGACTGTCAGTCCTGCGAGTGGTATGTCGGGCCCATTGCCATAATAATTAATTATAAATTTTTAAACAATAGTTAATTATACCTATCTGTCTATTTTCTAACAAATAACAAATTAAAGTTTAAATCTTTCACCCTCTGTCCAGTTGTCCTATGATAAAGCTCTGACATCCACTAGAGAGCGGATCTGCCTCCATTAGGAACCTATGATCTGTGGCAAGCTCACACACAGCTAACCACAAACAGATTGCGGAAGTAATTTTAAATATTCAAGAAATTTAGACATTCAGCTAATAACACCATTTTGATCTTAGTTTGTATAGCGATATGACAATATTTGATACGATACTGGACACCTATACGAAGAGATAACTTACCTCCTGATTTTATTGAAGTCAGTGGAAAATTTTAAACTCGTTATTAAGATATTATATATATAACAAAATTTTGATTTATAAATAATATTTAAATTATGTAACTGTATTCACAATTTAATCTCAACAACAAGCCTTAGTTGAGTCAAGTCGCTGAGTACAATCGAGAGCTGAAGCTTTTGCAACCTTGAGCTTGATATCGCCCTATTCAGACCGGCCGACGCAGTAAGCTCATTGATTATAAATTTATACGTCGCGTATCGCAGCCTCGTGTTTAATGAATCTAGACTAGTGTTTACTCCAGACCTCACTTTAGACGCTACTGCTGTTTCGAATTTCGATATGTAAAGATAATGTTCTTGGATTGTAAATTAGCGGCATCATTACTAACAGAATGGATGGTTTTGATGATTATAGAGATATTGGAAATCTCAACATTGAATGTATATAAAAAAAAACTCCTAAATTTGGGATTAATATCAAAAGGTTAATACCAATCTGTTAAAGTCTAGTTATCTTCAGTAGATGAAAGAAAAAAAATTTAAACTATTTTGAAACAACGGTTTAGGGTAAAGTGCGAATGAAGAGGTCGACATCACTTAAGATAAAGAGAACTACGCACATTTGTTATCCGACACTATAAAGAGACGTTTAGTGGGAGTGGTGCGGTCGTAGTAACAGATGCCCTCCACTTAAAACGTCCTTCTGTCTGCTCTGGAACATTTGTGATAGTTAATCTGCCATTAGTCGGAAGCCGTAAGATTTTTACGGTCGCGGCTCCGACTTGCTCTCTACAACACCCCTGAGGTTAAAGATATAATTAATTCCGGCGGCATTCAATAATAAAAGCAGATTTAAGTAACAACTTAATGAATAATATATACCGCAGAAATTATAATAAGTTTACAGCGCAAAGAACCCTACAAAGTATTTTGAGACAATAAAAAGTGTATATATGACTCAAACGATTATATTTTATTATAACTTTACTAAAGTATACTTAACTGAGAGGCTAAGTCGGTATTAGCTAAACTGTTTTTAATTTATTTAATATTCTATTTTACTCTTATTATCCTTTTATCCTCAATTTCTCACTCCACCGTGGGACGACAAGGAGAAACAGCTTTATATCCCTTTGCGTCTATATTTAGATAATATAATAAAATATAGATGCAAAGAGATAACAGTAAACTGTTCGTACTCTCCTTTTAGTGTCAGAAGTAAAAACGGCTGAACTATATTAATGTTTAATTCTTTTTTTCAAATATCATGATTGTTTTATAAAATACCAATCTGACTATTTATAGATGCTTTTAATATTTAAAGCTTTAATATGAGTATCGAATAAGGTATTCCCGCTTATTACCATTCTGAACCGGCACTGCATAAATAAAGCTTTATAAAACCGCTTCATATGAATAACCTATAAAGATTAAAAACAAATGAAGTTAATTACCTGGGTAATTAACATTTTAATGATGGTCAGTCGTCTGCATCCGTGGTGAAGTGGCTAACCGCTAATACGGAGATCACTAATTTAATAACGAGAATGCAGGTAATAATAAATATTCTCGATCCAATCTTTTTTTTCATTCGATAAAGCGACGAGATGAGATGTACGTTCACCTGATGGTAAGCGATACGCCTATCCATAACAATGTCGCGCTTGTTACGATGGTATATGCACCATATTGTGCTCGTCGACTTGAGACAAGATAATAAGTCTCTACACCCTAGTAACTACAATAGCTACAACGCTCTTCAAACTGGAATACAATATTTGCACAGTACTGTTTGGCGGCAGAAATAGAAGCTGCGGTGGTACCTATCTAGATGGACTCTATCCATTAAATTCTATCATAGCCTTGTTATCATTATTCACAGGCCGTGGATCCAGGCTCCACAGCCCAGTATCATATGAACTGTAAATGTAGCTATGGCTTTCAAACGCTTCCATCAGCAGAATCCTGTTTATCATTATAATGAAGTCGGGTTTTTCTGAAAAGACCGATTTGTTTGGATCTTTTGAGCAAAATTCTCTCAAATTATTTTGACGTCAATCCCAATACGGTCAAATTTTAAATCACTTAAACTAATTTGGAGGGTAGGTCTGTGCCCCGCCAGTGGGGGCGTAAAATTGGCTGCTGAAAAAAAAACTAATTTTGTGCGTCGGGATGGTAGCGATGTAACGAATAATTTGAAAGTTTAATGGTGGTAGGTTTCTTTTTCCTGAGACCGTCTAGATAGGTACCACCGCAGCTCTTAATTCCGCCGTCAAACAGCAGTATGCAAACATTACCGCATTCCGGATTAGCAGCCACTGTGTCTAGTGTAATTACTGGGGTAACGAGACTCAACATCTTATATCTCAGGAGTCGTGCGCAATATGGTGCAGTATATCTATCCCAACTACCGTCATGTCATTATAGGCAAGCGTATCACTTACCGTCAGGTCAATGTCCCGCTAATCTCTCATCTCGCTCATCTAAAAAAAACGCGGTCCATTCGAATAAAAAAATATTTAAATCCAAATTGCAGATTGCCTATACATTTTATAAACGATACTCCAAATCATTACTTCGTCGAATCGCTTCTGTCTCCAAGCATCCATCACAAAAATTCACGATACCGGCACGCTTAACTATTTGACGCCTTAGGGGCCCAACATTCCAATCCATAGGTTGATCATCCATGAAATAAATTATTTACATATTTTTGAAGAGAATTCGTACGGAATTCGGGTGCCAAAGTAGTTCCCGATGCTATTTCTGATAACCGAAATACTGCGTTATCGGGCTTTTATTACTTGTAAGGCAATTCCATAAAGTATATCTTTGTCAACAAAAAGTGCTAGACTTAACCCCAGTATCACTTCTAGTTATTATTTTATTCGTCTACTATACAGATGTCTATAAATTAAAAAAAAAACTCTTATTTCTAACATTTTGAAAACGTCTAAAATTACAAGTTGTTAGTAAGCAACTAATGTTGTATATTAGTTGATATTTACTGAAGTATGTGTTCCTACCCCGCTCTGCTACCGATAACACCCCTACAACTGAGGAAAGGATTTTGTAAAATCCATTCTTAGTTGACTTAAATGACGGAAACAGTATCTCTACCATAATTTGAGTCTTTACATTTAACAGTTTCGGAGTCAATGAATCTCTAAATATCTCCTATGTACAGATGAATCTGAAATAGATTGAAGTCCGGGTCAAAAAAGAATTATACAGTTTTCAAAATGGTTGTTTTACTCCATTACCAGCATAATACTTAATATCATCATCATCGTCAGCCGATAGACGTCTACTGCTGGACGTTGGCCTCCCCCAAATATCTCCGCTTTTGTGTGGGTTCAAATAGAAGGATTTGGGCTAACTAGCATTGGGCCAGCGTGATGGGAAATGGCTCAAATTCCTCTATACTTAATATATATATATATAGATCTAATAAACAATACTTTTACGGGTAATGACTTTAGAAGTAAAAGCTTGAATTTATAACGAGTTTAAAAGCAATTTGTCGACTAACTACTATTAATTTTATTATAGATATGTAGTATATTAAAAATACTTTTTTTCGTTATAAATATAGCAGTAAAAAAATTGATATATTAACTTTCATTTCATTCTTATAAATGTTTCATTTCTCTCTCTCATTCTATTTATAGATATATATAATATCACTTTCGATGGGGGAGCTTTACGCTGTTTCTTCATTAGCTTTATGATATATGTAATCTTAATTTACGTTACTACTAATCTTAATCTAATTTCTTTAGTTTAAATTAATTATCTTTGACCCTATGAGATGTATCAATGAACCCAAAGGTGACTGTTATATAACTTTCAGGACTGATTTAATCAAAGACATCAGCGTGGAATAAACTTTTGAAACTTTTGAAGTTGAAAGAAATATTTTAAAATTTACTTGGACAGATATTATGTTAAAGTATTTTACATGGCTCTTATAAATAGTTTACTTATCAAGCAAAAATATATGTATTTGTATATAAAATCCCATTGATACTAAACAGAAAAACATATTGGATAGTCCTTTTTTTTTTAAAGTTATCTATCAAATATGGAATATGATTTTGTTTTACACAGAGGAATATTCACAATACAAAAAAAAACTGCTTGTAATTACCATTAGCTATACATTTATGCTTAAATTTGTAATATACCAGTGGTTTTTTTTTCTATTAAATGACGAAATGAGCTCCATGACTTGGTGATGCTAAATGATATGCTTGCTCTTACGAAATGGGGTTGTCAAATCATAATTAGTATGACATACACAGCACCAAATTGCGCTTTTCGCATGAGACCTAAAATGTTGAGTCTCGTTACACCAATAGCTACACCACCCTTCCAACCGGAACACAGTAGTAGTTGGCGGCGGAAGTCGGCGTTGCGGTGGTACTTGCGTAAACGGTCTCTGGCAATAGAGACAATACACCAGTTAACTTGAAATATATTTAAAAATACAGATTTACTTCAAACGAAAAGTAATTCGATCGAAACAATGAAAAGATATATTTTACACAGTGCACAATTTGACTTTTTAAAGAATTTAACTGCTATTTTAACAAAAGTGAATTTTGTGTTGTTTTTTTTTTTAATAAACATCCGTTAATTTTCTTTCAACAATTTCCCTCATTCATCAAGAATCGAAATAATGTTATCGTCTATCGCTCGAAAATAATGTTTGGAAACTATAAATATCGTGTGCATATTACAATAATGTTAAAAAAAATTATGTTAAATTAGATAAATTATTGTTTAAAGATATCTAATAGTAAAAAAGCTATATAAGTTATTTAAAAAATTGTGTATATACATTATGTTCAAATAATGATAGATGGATCAAAGTATTGCAGGGAGTAACGGGATTCAAACAATCCAAGACTGTGATATGTGGGACACATTACAAGAGACCTATGCCCAGCAGTGGATATCCATCGGTTGAAATGGTGATAATAATGAAGTGGATCAAATCATCGGTTTAATCATTGTAATAGTTCAGTTTGTGTAGTCTCGAAGCACCAATGATTTGATTCCCACTGAGCTTTCGTTAAAGGTAATTAAGATGAGAAAACCGTTACAATTGCCACTAACTGAAGGCTCCGATTCCCAGTAGTGGGAACACTAAACGAGCTATTTATGTATTATATATTACGAGTATGTATACACAAATCTATAGTAGTAGGTGGACAAAGGACATCAAAAGACTCGCAGGAAGCCACTGGATTCAAACAGCGCTAGATCGTACTTTGTGGAATACACGGCAAGAGACCAATGTCCAGCAGTGGACGTCCATCGGTTGGAATGATGATGATGATGAATGTAACCCACCACCAACTATAGTCCATAAAAAACCTTTTCTTTTGAATACACCGTAAAGGCAAATTAAATGTATTGTCAATAGTTATTTCTATGTGGAATTCTAATCCTAGATCATATTTCTCTCATCCCTTATTAGTTATAGACCAAAAAGTAGTAGGTATCCACAATTTCCGTTCGAAATGGACTGCAAATGAGCGTAGATTATATACTAGAATATAGGTTATTTAATTTATTAATAGGCTTTTACTTGTCTATTATTCGCTATAGCCTGACCTAGTTGTATTTATGTCCTAGGGGTTGCAAGCTTCATTCTATATCCCATAGAGTAATCGATACTCGGAGATCTTTTTATATTCCATCTTAATTCCAAATTATTACTTATTACTTAAAGTTTTATATATCCTATTTACGATTAAGTTTTGTATGTTAGGAAAGCACCAAGTAAGAATTTTTTTAAGATATACTTTTGAGAATATTGTACAGAATATGGAAGCCGTTAAACATATAAGTGAAAAATTAGTTAACCGCTGAGTTACAAAAATAACAACTAATTTCTAAATAAATAAGAGAAAATAATATATTTGATTAAAAATTTTAAGTGTCTAAAAAGAAATTGAGTCTTTAATTCTTAGAGGTACAAGAAGAAGATACTTCTTATAATCAATTCTAATAACTCGTAAGTTATATATTCGTATAACTTAATGAGACTCATTAAGGTATTCTTGTACATTTGTTTTGTGATAAAGTTGTTATGCTAATCTAGTTTTTATTTTAATTATTATTCAACTATGATATATTAAAACGATTTATATATATATAAAGAATAATCCTAAATCAAGAGTATACATCAATAGCTCATATAAAATAAAAATAATTTTTACAATATTAAATATGTAAACAAATTAAATTTTTTATGATAATTCATCTACAAATAAACCATAAACAAAGCTGTTTTTTTTTATTTCGAGAAATTACAAAATAACAACTCACCTTTAATTTTGACTAATTAAAACAGCTTTAACGTCAACTAAACCTTCGCCACGGGACACAACCTGATTACGGCACAAGGGATCTAAGTAAGACGGAGTCACGAAAAGTTTCTTAATGAAAACTTAATTATAAACGACATATTGACAAGTGAAATGAAGCACCCAACTTACCTCAAGTTCGCTTGTTTCAATTATAACTAACTTATGTTCCAGATTGAATGAAGAAAAAGTTAAACTTTTTCCGACGCCTTACCAACACTTAAATAGCTGACAATTCAATAATTCAGTTTCACTAAATACACGTTTTTTAATCTATTTAATTCTTAGAGTATCAGAAATTGTTAGTATGCGATAAGTTACGCTATTTATTTGTAAAGTACGGTATCACGAACTTGAACTCTGGAACGCGCTCAACTGGTGGGCGGTTGCCGTGGCGCCTCGCCGTCTACTGCCGCTGACGCTACGGCGCTCTTTCGGCCCGTAACTATACATCCAACGGACCGTTAAAACCTAGGACATTGTGACGTACTAGTTTAACTCCTAAGATCTAATTGTATTATACAGATTGCTTATTTTCAACCCCTTAACACCAAAATGTTGATATTACGAGTTTAACGAAGCACTCCTTAAAATATATTAACGTCATTCTACAGATGAAATTTCCCTATTCTTACATTTTTCGACACTTAACATATAGAAGATGTAGAACTATTTTTTTTTATTCCTGGAGCCAAACAAGACGCTAGTGAGGATGGTGAATACAGCATAATATTGCTCTCGTCACCTTAAGACATAAGATGTTGAGTCTCTTTACCCCAGTATTTATATTAGCTACAGCGCCCTTTAAACCGATACACAGTAATGTCTCCACATTACTGTACAGATGCAGAAATAGGCTCTGCCGTGGTACCTATCTAGACGACCTCCGGCCACAGAGACCTACCCGAAATGCTGTCAGAGAAATAAAAAATTATAAAGCCAATTATTGTTAATAGTATACCTGGGAAATCATTTTTCTTTGTTTGTTATACAAATTTTCAGCAATTTGAACTAAACCCCCAACTTACCCCGACACGGTTACACTGAAATTAATCCAATTTAACTACGGTGCTAAACCTAACACAATTAAATTGTGAAGATATTTAAGTACCGGAATAAATTATTGAAAACCGTTATAAAAGCCTGTTTTATTAAATAAGGAGGAACGAATTTTACAAGACGCGGGCAGTTCCTACTTTTTTTTACATAACGAAGCGACGAGATGAGAAGAACGTCCACCTGATGGTAAGTGATACGCCTGCCCATAACAACGTGGCGCTAGTTAGGATGATATAAAGTACACCACATTGCGTACATACCCTTAAGACAGAATGTTAAGTCTCGTTACTCTAGTAATTTCCCTTACTATAACTTCCGTCAATCCGATACACAGTAATGTTTGCAAATTATTGTTAGGCGACAGAAATAAGAGCTGCGCTGGCCTTTTGTTAACGGGGGGATGAAATCTTCTAAAAAGATACCCTGCTCCTGGAGTGAATACAAGGACATGTGGAATTTCTACCCACTAAAATCCTCTCGGTGGTCATCTTCAGTGCGTTGCGAGAGGCCCCAGGATCTCTTACAAGATACACCGATGCCTCCAGGCGGCTTAAAGCACATTACAGAGACGGTTATAGCCCTCCCCGACACCCCCGCTTTTGGTATGACAAGAACTGGACCACCTTGTACTTACAGTACATCCCAGGCTTGCTTAGTGGACAATGAAAGTCCACACCTTCATAGCTCAAAAACCCCTTTTAGTCCCTTTCTACGACAGGTAGGGCTTAGTCCTATTCTTATTAGCCCGAGACTACAGGATAAGCGGTGGTAAGCAGCTAGACGGTCTCTAGTAAGATACCTACCACCAGTTAATCTTAGTGATAAGTTCACGTGAAACTAAGAAACCGTTCACTTAGTGTTGAGTCTACAACAATTAGGAGTTAGAATGTTTACACAACACCTGACAAGTATTATATCTTCTTCTTAAAGTGCCTCTCCAACTAGTGAAGGTTGACGATCAGCGTGGTACAGTCCTTTCTGTCTCTGGTTTAGCGGAACAATTCGGACGCCCCAGATGGCAATCCGTTTCTTGATATTCCTCAACCATGACTCTTTCTTTCCCCCCTCCTTCAAATATTATATATACTCCTTGGTTTGTTTTTATAACATTTCCTTTGTCAACTTTCTTCTGGCTTATAATTATTTTAAATAATTCTATTTTGAAATATTTGTTTTTATATGTATTTCCTATTAAAGTATTAATTTTCTCTTAATATATCTACTGATGATAGGTCTCTGCTGCCGTCTGGTTGGGTACCACCGCAGCGATTTCTTTCATTTCTGCCACCAAACAGTAGTGTGTAAACATTTCTCTGTACCGGTTTAAAAAGCGCTATAACTAATGTAATTACTGGGATAAGGAGATTCAACATCTTATATCCCAAGCGAGAAGCGCAATGTGGTGCTAAGTATATCATCCTTACTAGCGCCACGTTGTACAGGAAAACCTTCCACTCGTCTCATCGCTTAATTGGTTAAAAAATTATCTCTTCTTAATAGCTAATAATTAACTATTATGTATATTCCTTTCTCCTTGTGTTGATTCTGAATATAATTTGATCTGTTATTTCGTTCTCTCTCATCTTTTATTTCATTAGGATATGTTGGGATTACTTCATTGTGTGTATGATGTTATCTTTGTTAATGGTATAGTTATTTCACAAACACAATCACAAAATATTTTGTGGGCAGTAGAGGTGTTTTGTGTGCAGTCCGCCAATAATATCAAATAAATGATAAATATTGGTAATTTGACAGTGAATTATACTATATCTTATTCCTAAATAAATAATCTGTTTACAGATAAATACGACTTTAGTGATATTGACGTGATATAAACATAAAGTGCATTTAAATCTGTGAACGTTATCGAGGATAAGCGTTTTTTAACTTGCCTCTTCTGCAAACACAATCTCGACCTGAAGTACGCGAACGTATCCGAACAGTGTTTCTCTAACTCAAAGACTTCTGATTTAAAGAAGTGATGGAAATGCTCACTATGTGTTTGCATCGAATCTAAAAAGTCCACTAACAATCCTTCTTTACGAAGCAATGATGGAATGGCGTGATGCCGTGGTGGAACCCTTATCAGTCCATCGGTACCTCCAAAGGAAACAATCTCATCACCACCAATCTGTGAAAAAGAGGTAGACACACAGCCATTTATGTCAACCTTCGCCTTTCGAGCAATGATCGATGAGATGCGAAACTTCAGGACAGAGATGACTGTAACTAGGGAGCAAATAACACTTTTTAATAATACCCTCAGTAATATGAGTTGAAAAATGTGAGGTTTGCGTTGATCATATGGCGGATTGTACAACATTGAGAAAAAATCACTGGGTTCTGTGTTCGAACGGATAACAAATTACTCACAGATTCCCTTTAGGAGTTAAAACAAGAGCACAACGATCGGGGTCAGGAACTCTTATTGAACGACCTAAAGATATCCGGAATTCAAGAGGAGAAAAATGAGAATTTAATGCACGTTGCAATAACGCCTCGACGTTTTTATATTAACGAGAGACTAACCAGACATAATCGTCATCTCTTTAAAATGCCCGAGAACTCGCACGGCAACACAACTGACGTTATGTCTGGACCAAAGATGGTAGAATTTATGTATACACATATGTAGGAGTGGATTCTGTGCGTCAGCGCATTCGCACCGAAGGATTACTTTTGCGCTATCCTGTAGTTGTTCTGTATATAGAAGTAAATAGAAGCCAACACTGCGTACTGCGCTTAGTAAGTTTCTTTATATTTTCTCTATCAAACGTTTCTTTTCATGCTAATTATATGAAATGCTAGAATATTTTCTCTAATTTGTTGTTCATATCGTATCTAAAGTAGTATGATGAGAGAAGTAAAAAAGAAAAACGCGGCCAGGAAATACGTATCTAAGATAGAAATACTTCCGCTCTCAAAGCGACATAAGCCGCCTGTAAGATTGAGCTCTATTACCCCTCGTAAATATAAAAAGAGACGCACACAGACAAATGTTTATTGGTACGTACTAACCATACCAACTTCGATTTTATCTTTTACATTAAATTTTAATGAATAAGTATACTAAGAAAACGAAGAAAAAAATTTTTTGTTGCACTGTATTCATATATATAGAGCCTAGAGAGGCGGCGTGTTGACACCAGGCGTGAATATTTCCGACAAATTTCTAGACTAAAATTTAAATCTAATTCTATATAATAGCCAGGAAAGCGAACCAAGAACAGCTAGTAATGATATAATAGGAAACACTATCGTGATTTTTTTTTTATTATTAACAAACATGACATTTGTGTTAAATGTTTGACTGGGAATGGTCAAAGAGAAAGCCGCGCAGGCATACAAACAGCTTTTGACGTAACCTAGATTAAGATTTACTATGCAAAATATATATTAAATCGCTTAAAAATATTATTGTACATACGTTGCGAGTTGTTAAAAATTAAAACATATACATAATAGCCACTAAACTCTACACTTAGGGAGTAATAGCGAATGGGTTCGTAAAATTGGATCATTCGTAACTGGATGAAGATAAAGACACCAATTTCCTCCCCTTTACCGGGTCAACGGTTACGGCGCTTTATGGCGATATTCTAAGGGAAACATTCGATAACATTTGAGCATGGTTACTTTATATCATGAATTTATAATACACACTTATTAAAAATTAACCCATTTCTAAATATTCTACATAATTCATGCGAACCGGGCTTATAGAACATTTAAAGGCGAATACTTCAAACAACACTTCTAATCCGTGTAATATTGCAACGAGAAATAGAATTCCTTGTAAACGTTTTAAACAATTTTCATCCTTTCATATCCTTTGTAGATCTGATCGTCAATTTAACAACAATAGTCTCGTCAACGACATGATTGCTCACAGCATGCGCGCTGAGGGGTCCTGCGTTGTAATCCGTATCCAGATCAATTGTATTGACTGAATAAATCTTCAATGTCATATGAAATTGTTATTTTTTAATCTATATCAAATTGCGTGCAAGAATTTACCATGTGATAAGTGGTATTATTGATTAACTGGTAGTATACTACAGCAGCTCCAATCACTGTCGCCATTCAATAATGTCCAAACGTTACCGTGTTCGGTTTGGAACAGTGTTGGAGCTGACAACTTGGTTAAGAGACTTAAAATCTTATATCGCAAAACGAGGAGCACAATGTGATGCAGTGTATGTCATCCTAAAGAGCGTCACGTTATTTTGAACGGGTGTATGACTTAGCGTCAGGTGAATCAGGTTTTGTCGCTCCGTAAAATAAAAAAATTATATTATCAAACAAAAATTTCAACGAAGCTATTACACAGCAGTACATTGCTTTCATCGCTATGAGACATGAGATAATCTCTCTAATCTAGGACACGGTAATTTGTTCTGCTTTCTTATTTGCTTACAAACGTAATAATTATCTCTTACCGTCTCTCACCAAGTATGAAGAATTTCTCATCATATTCATGCTCTCATACTGGGTGTTAGGAGACCGCTTCCAATAACGAAGACAGACGATAGTACTAATGAAACCTTTGATGACGGGACGGGAAAAAGTCGATCCTGATTAAAAAAAAATCATATTGTTAAAACGTTTTATTAGCATTATTTACGTTCTATCATGTTAGTACAGTGAACCTTATTTCATAGGGCCACGGAGCAGTTAGATTGCGCGCCCGCGTTACTTGATCCGAATATCAGCAGTTTTTGATTTTGTGTTTCATTGCTCATTTTTTTTTAGTAAAATGATGTATTTTTTATGAAACAATCGTTTCATCTAGCTGTACTATGTCGATTGATAAAAAGAAGATTGTGATTGGGCAAAAGATTTATAAAAACTTCATCAAACTACGATTTGTGGCCTGGAAAGGAATCAAGGGCCTCAAATGTTAGTAACCATGCCTTAGTTAATATTTAATTTATTTGTCTTTGGTTAATTTATAAGAAATATGTATTAATCAAAATTTTTAATAGAGTCACATATTATTATTCTCATATATATATATATATGATCATAGTTGTTAAACTTATTGAATATTAAAGCGGCTGTATTTAGTAATTACTGCGAGGACGGCTTTAAGGTGGCTGACACTGGTGGCAGGTGTCTGTTGCCGAAGACCGTCTAGGTAGTTACTACCGCTGCGCCTGTGGTAACGAGACTCAACATCTTGTGTCAAGCGACGAGTGCAATGTACTGCAATATATAATACCAACACGTGTCATGTTATAAGCAGGCGTAACACTTATTATCAGGTGAACATCCCGCTCGTTTCATCGCTCAATTATGTATCAAGACATTAAGGTATACGTACAATTAGTATATAATTAAAAGTAGTAATAACTAGTAAGTATACGTTTAACTGAATTAAAGTGAGCGGTTATCTTTTTAACTTTATACACATTATGTACTCGTAAAGGTGGACTTAATGCAATTAGCATTATCATCCAGCCTACCTTGGGCAATGAAGAGATGTTGAGATGATGCATTAAATAAATACAACTATAATACACACATTGGACATACCTCTCCCCCAAAGATCTCCACCTCGAACTGTCTCGCATTGCTCGCATCCAGTGGATTCCCGCGATTCCCACCAGATCGTCGGTCCACTTTGTGGGAGACCTGCTAACATTACGTCTACCAGTACGCGGGCGCCATTCGAGGATCTTACTACCCCATCGGCCGTAGGTCCTTCGAGCAATGTGTCCTGCCCACTGCAACTTAAGTCTAGCAATCTTTACCACCGTTTAGTTACTGTTCAGATATTGAGAGCGAGCGGATTCCACAGAAGAATAGATTGAGAAGAAAAGGAAGAGTGTACAATATCAGAGGTCTGAGAGGAACAAAGGAGCGAAGTTCTTTGTCGGTTAATACAAAGATAAAAGTTAAATTAATTTTTAACTCACAAAACACTTTGTTAGTGTCGACACGTTAGCTAAATACGCAAAAACAACCAAATTCCCAACAGCCTCTGATTCCGGCTTTAATTAAAACGTTTGCTCTGTTCAAAATTAACGTTTCCGCTAAATAAACGAAACCGCTTCCGGTTAAAGAAGTAAAACAATTATTAAATTTTATAAATAATTAACGTTTATTTATAGCGAGTAATTAATTCATTGTTTTTAACTCTCGTGAACATATTTATTGTGTCGGTGTTACTTACTAACTTAGTATTACTTATATTCGTCCTCATCAAAGGAAGGAAACGAAGTGCCTTCGTATTTAGACCTAAGAGCTTACTTTAAAAGCTTTGATGTTTTGTTACACGACCAGCTTAGAGAGAGGAGAATAGATTATTTAATTAATTTTTAAACCAAAACCAAAAAAAAAAATTGTAAAGTACACAATTTTTTTTTATTCATCTAAGCGAAGAGACGAGCAGAACATTCACCTGATGGTAAATGATGCGCTTGCCCATAATATGACGATGTAGTTCCTCATTGATATCGCCTTGAGATATGAGATGTTGAGTCTCGTTACTCCAGTAATTTCACTAGCTACAGCGCCCTTCAAACGGGAACACAATACTGATCTCACACTACTCTTTGTCGGCCCTAATAGGCGCTGTGGTGGTACCTACCTGGACGGCCGCCAGCAACAGAGACCTACCATCAGTAAACGTAATAAAAAGGACTAACAAAAATTTGTAATCATTCCACAAACTTTCGTAGTCATCGTCTATTCCTGAATTTTTCAGAATGAAGGTTGGAAATTCTTAAAAGTAAATAAGGTTTTTAAAGGATAATATCTTTATTTCTATTAAAATTTAATATAAACCAAAGAAAAACTTTAGCTTGTGAAACATTTTCAAATTTAAAAAAAAAAGAGTGTTTATCACACATATTGGAATCGTCGCTGTGACCAGATGTTGCAAATAGTCAATGAAATCCATGATCTAGTGTTGTGTATTGATCATATAACCAATTATATACAAATAGATAAATACCAGATATTATAATAACAATGTAACGTGTAGATATCAAGCTTTTATACTGTGGAATAAATTAACAACCTTTTTAATGTTACCAATTTTGTGAATCGGGAGTCTAGGAAATTTATGTACTGCACTGGCTAAGTGTGAGTTAGTGGATGTTACACTTACCTTCACCGGAAGTACGAGCTCAAAGGGACCAAACTCGAGCCTCTTCAGCAGGCATAACATTTCCGATGGCCTTACAAATTCTGCTATCATAGCTTCAACAATAACATTTTAGTATGGACCACTGATTTTGAAGAGATATAAATGTCGGATGTCGTAATATAGAGATGTTACGGTGAAACGAATGCGGTATCCCGATTCTGCGACTCCGTTATGACGCAGAAACGGGAGACTGAACGTCTCAGGGAGCGGGCGCCGAGGGGACAGGACGCGATCGTAGCGCGTAGACAGCTCACCGACAAAGAGCGGGGCCGAGCGCACGACCGCCGATTGCTTCCTTAGGCAGAAGAACCTGGCGTCGCGACCGACATGGGCCGTCAAGCCGGCGCCCCCTTGAAGAGGGTTCCCGTGGTGTATCTGGCGGCGCGTCTTGTATTCCGGCGCGTCGCCACGTAGGGATTTTCTATAGGGAGGGGTGCTTCACAACCCTCCCCGAGGCGGGCCCTGTTGATCCCGGCGCCGATCAGAGGTGCAAAAGAACTGCTCGATATTATACCGTGACCCCCATGCATTCTTTCGAAAGTGATTGGAATACCGTGTAAAGCTTTTTAGTCGGTTGGAGTCCAACACTACCCCGTTACCGGCCCTTGGTTCCGAGGTGTGCGTCCGTTGGCATTTTGTTACACACGTTATTAAAAAAAAAAAAAAAAAACAAAAACTGCCAGTCGCCTCTTTGCCGGCTCCTCTCTTTTCGATCTCCACCAGAGCATATCTGTGATTGTCGACATACACCGGGGAGGGTCCGAATCTACAAGAATGTAATGAAATATTTTCGTTGATATTCACCGGTGAATGTCGACATTCTCTAAAATCGATCTTTCACGGTAACAGAGACATAAAATTCAGCAAAGACATTTCGATTGCGAGTAACAATGAATAAGTTAAAACCTTTCATTGTCTCGTAGATTTACAGTATTTTAACGTCAGTTCTCCTGGTCTTGAACAAGTGGCTTCAATCGGTGTAATATCTTTCAGAATTACAGTATAATTACTCTGTAATTATATGCCTTACACTCACTTCCCACATAATAAACGGCACCCATTGCTTCTACAAATTTCAGAGGTTATATCTACGAGCATAAGACGAGATTTTTTCATAATTGAGATAATGATATCTTTACAAAAATAAAATAATGTAAGGAGACGAAAAGATCTTCTTTAAAGAAACAAAGCGACAAGACAATTAGGATGATAATATATTTACATTAAACAACTTAAACAACTTAAACAGCGGAAAATATTATTATTCTTTTGCTGTATTTAACTTTGATATTGCAGGATTCAACGCCATTAAAAAGTCCTTATTTTTTTTAAGGCTATATATGTTAAGGCTATATTTCATGGAAATATTCAACTACAACTATTTATCCCATATAAAACCTGATTATCACGATTGTCACCTTGAGACATAAGATATTAAGTCTGCTAACTACCGTCCTACAAACCGGAGTATAGAAATGATTATATACGTATATACCTGGTGATTCTCTATTCTCAGAGACTGTTTAGGTAGGTACACCACCGCAGCTCCTATTTCTGCTACCGACCAGTAACGTGCAAACATTACTGTCTCGGACACCCTCCACCCCCTGGCGCTTCGTATAAAAGAGAACATTATGAAAGCGCGGGAAAAAGGGATGGATATAAGATTATTTTGGGTGAAGGCGCATGTGGGGATGGAGGGAAATGAAAGGGCGGACCAACTGGCTAAGGAAGCGGCCTGAAGGATAAAAGAAGACCGGTGTACGAGGATTGCCCCGTTTCATTCGTCAAGCGTCAGCTCAGGCTGAAGCCGCTTGACGAATGGAACAGGAGGTATGTGGAAGGTACTACGGCTTCAACAACGAGGTTTTTCTTCCCAAACGTCGTGTCAGCTTACCGGACCCTTCGCCGATTGGAGCTCGACACGGTCTTGGTCCAGATGTTCACTGGGCACGGGGGATTCTCCGAGCACCTTCACAGGTTCAAGCTTAAGGAGAGTCCCGCGTGCCTCTGTGACCCATCGGTAGACCAGACCGTGGAGCACCTGATCACTTCCTGTCCCGTGTATGGCAGGAGACGAATGGAACTGGAGGTGGAGCTGAGCAGGCAGCTCACCAAGGAAGCCATTGCCTCCCTGATGAGTGAAGACGAAAGTCGTCCAAAATTCCTTGAGTTCTGCAAAATAATAGTAGCCGATGTTTTAAAAAGAAATAGCTTTTAAAAGAAATTAAGAAATGAAATGTAAAGTTGAGAATAAAGATAAGCGATAAAATAAATAAAAATAAAGAAAAAGGAAAAAGAAATAACAAGGAAGCAGAAGAAGAGAAAAAAGGTAAAGGAAGAAAAATATGATAAAGGGATGCTTGTTCCAGGAACAACGGCGGCGGTCTTCACGAGCGGAAGGTATGGAAGAAGAATTAGGATGGAGCATGATTGATTGATGGAGAACAAAAGTATGAAAGATAATTATGGAAAGCAAGATAAGAGAGAATGAAAGATGAGAATGTAGGAAACACAAATGTAAATTATTAGATGGTAATTAATTTTTGTATGAATAGACCCTGACCCAAACTATGCAGACGAATGCGCAAAAAAAAAAAAACATTACTGTCTTCCGGGTCGAAGGAAGCTGTAGCCTGTGAAATTACTGCGGTGGATAACATTTAACATCTTATACATAATGGTAAAGAGTAGACTGTGGTGATATATGACCACCGCGAACTTATTTTCGATTTATAGAATAATAAAAAAACTTAGCGTTAGAAATATCCGCATCTGTGTTAAGAGGTAACCGTTCCATATCGACACATCAACATGGCAAACGTTAACATTAAAAATATGAACGTCCTGTATACCGGAGAAAGAAATTCCGTTGAAAAGGAAAATGTTAATGGATCTGAAATTCAGTTCGCTTCGTTAGCGCAAACAGAAGTTAGCATTTGCGAATTGTTTTTTATTGTATAAAAGCAAACACTCCGCTCTTGGAATGGATTTAACGATGTTATTATAAAGAAACATTTTTATAATACACTGTAAAGATAAGAGCACAATTTGATTTATATTATAAAAGAATAAGTTATTTGTTTTCTGCTTCAATGTTATGATGCATCTCGGTGCAAGTATTTAAGACGTATTTAACTATGAATAAATCTCTCTTACTGGAATTTAGTGATGGATCTCTGTTGCCGGGGAAGGCGTAGATAAATCCTACCGCCAAATAATATTGTACAAAGATTCCTATATTCCGGTTTGAACGAATTAGCTAATTACTGTGGTAACAAGAACTAACATTTTATATCTCAAGACGACGAGCGCAATGTGGTTCAATGTATAACATCATAAATAGCGTCACGTTGTTATCACGTATCACTTACCATCACGTGAACGTCTTGCACGACTAGTTGCTTCGTTGACCATATAAAAAACCTGACTAATTAATGATGAAAGACATCAAACTGTTATAATTATACGTTCTTGTCTCACCCTCAACGTTTAAGGGTGAAAGTTAACAAGTAATCATTATTTGCTTCAAAATTTCAACTCATTCATTATTAACTGTTTATATATATTTATTTCTATTTACTTATCAATAAGTTTCATATATTACTACATGTGTTAATAAATAATGTTGTTATTGTTTCATACTGTATATATGTACTTATACATACATATATATAACCTTCTCTTTACTCAATTCTGTATTTCAAATTATGTTCTTGTTATTTTATACGCCTACCTTATTCAGAGTCTTGAATTATTTATTTTCATACATAAGTTTATTCTAAGAAAACTCTTCTAGTATTAATTCTATTTACCAAATTTTTCTATTACCTATGTTTGTATTTTTTAGGCGTATAATACGTAGAAAAAAAAATTCTTCATCTAAACTTGAAGAGTCGTATTCATATAATACGGTGTATGGGATCCTGCATCATAACTCACAGTATCCAAACCAATCTCACCTGCTCGTGGGCACCCTGCTAATCAACAAACGAGTCTCTAGCTCCCACCAACCCGCATTGAGCTAGCGTGGTGGGAAAATGGCCCAAACCCCCCATATAACTTCCTACCTGATCGATGAATCTTTAGGGAAGACTTATGTCCTTTAGTGGACGTCTATCGGCTGATGATGATGACTCATATGATAAACACTTAAAAAATATAAAGACTTGTCGACAACGAATTAATATACTGAATATAACTAATAAAAAAAAGAATTATATTTAAAGCTAAAACTTTCATTTTTCGGTGCTTAAAGCTACGTAAGCTGCGACGAATAATAACGTATATGAAATAGTAAGCCTCGATTTTTTAATCCCCTTTTCGACTATTGTGATAAAACCTTGACAGAGACTAAGAGGCATGAAGATTACGAGCGTGGAATGGAAGAGAAATTATTTTTAGTTACAAACCAACTACAATAGTACGTATTCAATCAGATTTCATTAGAAAAAAGCTTAATTGAAAACAAAACTAATAAACAGTTTAATGGTTTCTTTAGAGGTCAAACTGATTTTAATACAGTGGCCTTAATTCGATACAGTTGCATACTATAGGTCTCTGTTGCCGGAGACTGTCTAAGTAGGTACCAATGCAGCCCCTATTTTCATCGCCAAACAACAGTGTGCAAACAGCATTGTGTTCCGATTTAAAGGACGTTGGAGTTAATGAAATTACTGAGATCGTCACCCTTAATATCTTGTCTCAAGGCGACGAGAGCGCAACGTGAATGTGTATATCATATTAATTAGCGTCACCTTATGAGCAGGTTTATTACTTACCATCAGATGAAGGTCTTGGTAGTCATGTCGCTTCGACGTGGTAGCACTTTTCTTGCCATATCGACCAGCTACCAACCTCCTGTATCAATCAGCTACTATAACAGGATTGTTGTGTCTATAATGAATAAAATTAAAGGAGTCGGAGTAAACTAGACGCTTCACAACCTTCGACCTTATTGGTCACTTAAAAACATGTGTAATTGACGACAAATAAATGATTATTGTAAGTAAAAAAAATCTAATCATTATGTGCATTAATTATTTGCAAATTTAGTAAATTTCTGTTTTATATCCATCAAGATATTTTTAAAAAGTTATGACTAAATGAATAGTGGAAAAAGTATATACTTCGAATAACTAAGAGTAAATATAAATAGAGAACATAATAATTTAAATAAAGAACCAGACAGATAAAAAATTATTTTTTTAATATAGATTATATTAAAAAAAGAAATCGATGCAACACAAGAGAATTATGTCCGCGGGGAAATCAAAACTGGCTATAACCGAGATTTACTTTAATAACTCAGTTTTTATTGCGGAGTAAGTTTTCTTCTGGGGTCGCATGTATAATAAATTAACTTTTAATCTAAATCTCATTTTTTATTGTTGCATTTCATCATCATCATTAGAGGTTTAATACCAACCGATAGAGGTTCAACGATGGACAGAGGCCAGGAACTTTTCAAACCGATCGTTCCCACGCTCGATCTTTTAAATACATACAAATCTTTTACAATTATCAATAACGTTAAAAATACATTAATATAAGCTATCTAATAAACAGATTAAATATATAAAATTCTATGTTGTTAAGTGATAGATATAATAATTCGTAAAAATGGAAAATGTGCTGATAGATGTTCGTATTTAATGAGATGGTTTCTACCCTTGTGGATACAACCTGCTCAATTGGAAATTGGCTCACAGTGAGAGTACAATCAATTTCTTTGTAATATTAAATGAAATTATATCAACTTACAAGTCAACTGACAAAGAAATGAAATGAAATCATTCCTTATTATGTTCCTTAATAATAGCAAACCGAGCATAAGTTGTTAAGCATTTTTGTATTCATGTTTTCTACGAATCTCTCTTTATAAATCAATAAATAACTCAAACGTTTGCACGAAATTAGTTTAGTTTAGACTTAGAACATATTTTTTTTAATTTTATGAGATAAGAGGACTACAGGCTCACTAGATATCACCAATGATGTTACCCAAGAAATTACACTCTTTTGCTTTAATCTACAAAGCAACGAGACAAGAGAGACTCACAGCACACAGCATCACATTTTGCTTGTCGCCTTAAGACATAAGATATTAAGTGTTATTATTTCAGTAATTTCATTAGCTACAACGCTACAATGTGTGTATGGTACTGTTTGGCGGCAGAAATAGGAGCTACCTAGATCGATGCTGGCAACAGAGACCTACTAATAGTAAAACACTACAGAAATACCTTAATATTCTCTCCTCCGTTCCCTTAATACCAGACTTTTTATTTAATATATGTATGGATGTTTGTATTAATATATATTTTATAATCGACTGATGATGATGATGATATTTTATAATGCCTAACGCCTCATTATTGTGTAAAGGCATCACATACTGTGAAGCAGATTCATGTTCATCTCTTTATAATATATATGAATGTAATGACGGCAGAGAAACAATATAACAGATAATCAATGGGTTTAACCTAAAAAAAAAAATTACGAACGACCAAACTCCATAACCTATAACCTCAGATTCGAAGCAGAGACCATGTTAAAAAAAGAGACTGTGCCAGGGTGGCGACAGAATATTTATATTTAGAAAATCCCATCACACCTACTTAAAAAGGATCTTCTTATTAGATCTTAAAGATTTAAATATATTCCAATGTATTGTCTATCTCAAGGACGAGCCCCTACCACATGGATGGAAACTGTTAGAAAGGCGGTGGGTGGCAGTATACACCATGTGGTCCACTCTGCATATGACCGCATTCGATGGAGTCTGTACGTGGCTGTGGTCACGATCCTCAGCAGTGAGGGAGCGACGAAGAAGAGAAGAAGAAATGTCTATCTCTAGCTCTATTACCGGTGTAGCGATTAAACATTAATGATTTTCTAATTTGGAAATAGTTTAGAAACTTTACACAACAATCTTCAGCCATACCATTTGTAGAGTAGTTATCAGCTGAGGATTTATTTTTACGAACTAAAAGAAATATAAATGTTAGCTTCATCTCTATTTGCGAGATAATTAGAATTGTGTACATAAAGAATTTTCAATGTCTCAAATTCAAATATTTACACAATTTACATTCCATTAAGCTCCACCGCCTCGTTCCCTGTTTAAGTGTTTGTTAATTCTCCCTTTAATCTTTTAAATATTCGGTATCCATCTTTATGTTTGTTATTTCATTACTTACTTAAGTATCTTTTTTATTTAAGCCCTACTTAATATCAGTATTCTGAGGCAGCTTTTCTTCCTATAACCATTATACTTTAACTTAATTCTTATATACAATATTAATGTATAATATCATACTTTATTTATGCTGTGTATATTATTGGAGTTTGCTTTAATATAATTTTATAAATAAATATATAATATATTTCCATATTTGGTCAGAGCTGATATTAATTCTTAAAATCCCATTATTTATTTAATTATTTATTATTTTAGTACATTTATTATACTACTGACTAGACTATGAAAACCACATAGTCAGCAAAAATCTTACTATATTATCCCAATGTGTTAGTTAAACAAGAGGAATAAAAAAAAAAGATAACACATAAATCTTTTATGTATACTACATATCTTAAATTAATACAAATCAATACTTTTTATTAGTCATTTTTCTAATTGTATTATGGCTCATAAAATTAAATTGAACACAATCATTATAGTATTCACAACAGCTGATAATTTAAGGTTCACTGAATAGTTTCCTTCCGCATAAGGATCAGGATCATAATCCCTGTCGATAAATTTATTATTTATAATATTCTTATAAAGTAAACCGGATTTTCTCGACGTCCTCGTCCTATTCGGCTCGTTCATATCTATTTCGTAAAGCTCGAATCTTATCCTGAAATAAGATGATTTTTATTTAATATAACTATTCATATATATTGCAGCATCTTATTTAATATCGTCTTAACTGCCTCAGTAGCGATTGCTTTGGAACACGCAGGTCTATGGTTATCATCCTCGGAATCATACGAGGAGATACTTTGTGGACCTTTGGTGATAGAATTCTTTCGAACCCGCCTTCCTGTCTACAACCCTCTCATTTCTATATTCCGGATGTTAACTGGATGGAGTCCTTACACCATTAACACCATGTGATATTGAGGTTAAATATTCCCCTTGCACGTAACAAAGACCTTCATAATGTTATTAGCAATTTGAATCAATATACTGTTTTATTCATGATGTAAATAACATAAAACATACTTTTGGAGTTAACTGTCTCTTCTCAAGCAGTATAGTGCAAATGTTACTATGATCCAGTTAGAACATCGCCGTAGCTAATAAAATTACTTCGCTAATTATATAGAGCCTAGGCCCCAAGCACAATATGATTATTGTCGATTCAGATTATAATTCTGCAGATTATAAAAAGAAATTCTAAATTCCTCAATCATCATCATCATCATTCCAACCGATGGACGTCCACTGTCCACATATGTCTCTTCTAATGTGTTCCAGAAACCGTGGTCTTGCGCTATTTGAATCCAGTGGCTCCCAGTGTTTTTTTTATGTCCTCTATCCACCTTCTTTTTTTTTTTGGTTTGGGGGGGAAATCTTCGAAAGATACCCTGCTTCTGGGGGGAAATCAGGTTTATGTGAGATTTTTACTCACTAAAACCGCCTCGGTGCGCTGCATCAGTGCATTCGGAGAGGCTCCGGGATCTCGTATAGAACGCACCGGTGCCCCTCTACACTTTGTGTTAACACATCTCTGAGGAGAGGCTTAACCCTCCTAGGCTGTCCCACACAGATGCGCATGTTGAGCGATAAGGGCCCCCTCTCTTAAGGCCTGCGAAACTCCCAGGCTTTTTTAGTCGCCTTCTACGACAGGCAGGGCTTACCTTAGTCCTATTCTCACTAGCCCGAGACTACAGGGCTGATGTCCTCTATCCACCTAGTGGGGGATCTGCCAACCAAGCCTTTCCCGCACTTGAAGACCCTAACATCCTTCGGTTCTACAAACAAATTCTAAAACGATAATATAAGTATTTAAATTATTATAAGTTCCTTCTTGCAAGAAACAAGTAAATGTAATGAACTGATCACCAGTCTCCATTAGTTAGAGAGGCAACTTGGGAAGAAGGAGATAATTTATATAATTTTCTTATTAAAAAACTAGATTATCCTTTTATTCATTATCCCCTTCCTATTGAGAGACCAATTCTCAGAAGTATACTATATTTACAAAATTTATAAAAGATTGCAGTACTTACGAGTAATCTCTCGACGATTCAAAGTTATCCCTAAGAGTCCAAAAGTTGTAGCCATGTACATTAACACCAGCTTTTATAGCCTGTGATAGAGCATTTAAATAATTTTCCATATATTGTACTCTACCATCGTCATTCAAACCGGTTGTAAAGGAGAAACCGTTTTCGGTAACGTAAATTTTAGGATTCTCGTACGTTTCCATTATGGAAACTAAGATTTTGTAAAAGCCCGGCGCATGTTCCCGAAAATATAACAAACCGCTTTGTTTAATATGTTATTTGCATAAGCAACACAAAAGATATTCGTGAAATCTCTGTACAAATATTCAGCGTTAAATTATGCCGATCCATATGGTGAGGAGTTAGCAAACCTAGGTTACCTTCCTCATTAAATAATATATATGCATGCAAATGATTATTATGAAGGATCAAAAATATTTGAAGTTAAATCATCACATAAATTTGTAAAGAATAAAACTAAAAGAATAAAATTATAAACAGAAAGTTATTATTCAGGGGGTACAAAGAACAAAAAAAATTACTGTTTTTTTTATATGATACAGCGATTTTTATTATTAAAAAAAAAATGCATATTTAACTGGTGGTAGGTCTCTTACCGGATACTGCCTAGGTAGATACGACCGCAGCACCCATTTCTACTGCCAAACAATAAACTTTCGGTTTCTTTTTATTTTTTCTAATCGGAACACAGTAAATGTTACTGTGTTCCGGTTTGAAGGGCGCTGTAACTAATGAAATCAACTGGTGAATGAGACTTAACATCATAAGTTTCAAGGCAACGAACCCAATGTGATACTGTGTATAACATCCTAACTAGCGTCATGTTATTATAGGCAAGAGTATCACTTACCATTGAAGGAAGGTTCTCGTCTCATCGCTTTAATGAATAGAAAAAAAAATTGTTATGGTATACAAACCCGTAACCAAAGACTTTCACTTGCTGGCCAAACTGCGTCTTGATACGTCATAAACGCTGCATCGTCGTAATTCGAAGGTATCTCAAACGTACCCTGGATGGAAGCATTTCTATACAATATATCTGTAGTGTAATGATTCAAGCCTAAGAAATGAGGGGTGCCTCTTATTTATTCAATCTGTTGGGGACTAAATGGCCGTAATCTCGACGTCTCTAAACCTTGGCTTAAGCTTCGGTTGGCAACGCGATCTATTAAACGCTGAGGATAATTCCTCTGTTTCGTAAATATTGGATCCATTAATATTCCTAACTAAAAGATATTTTTTATTAAAATCTAAGAATATTGTACATAAAATTTGATAAAAACATATTAACTTTAAAAGCAAGTTAAGTTGTAATTATAAAAATATAGTAAAGGCAATAAATACCCTTAATGTTTTCACTTTTCATGCTTTTCTACTTAAAATAGATAGTAATTCAAGTTTAAAATACAATTTACCGGAAGTCAGTTTTCAATAAAATAACATAAACCACCTAACTTTATTTTCCAAAAATATTTTATTATAAAGCCTTAAATTTGTCAGTATATAGATTTATATAGTCATCGTAGTTGTATGGCTCAATACATATTTTATTTTATATCTATTGTTACTAAACACACCTTAACAAAGTACCCACTTATTCTTCTCCGTGCTTACACTCTTGGCAAAGTGGACTTGGTCGTCAATGTATTAGTATACACTCCTACACTACAGGACCTTTTTCTATTCCCAAGCTAGATCAAAAGCGACGATCGTAATGTAGTCCCAACATCCTTTAAAACGCCTAATTACTATTAGTACACTATTTTTAATATACTAGACTTGTAGTTGCTACGTTCTTTATAAATATATTATTAAGGGTAGCATTTTACAAAATATTAATTACACACTTTAAATGCAACATAATCATGCACCGCTTCAGTATCATCCACAGAACCGCTGGATGGATAATCCCATTCCATCCCAACCTCGCTACCTTGGCACTTGAATTCATTCTGTGGCATGACATACGGATACATAACCCTGGTAGCAGTGTACTTAAGGCTCGTTAATAGTTAACCAATGTTTAACGCGATCGCCGAAATGCCAGTACACAATTCTAGCGTAATCCCTGAACAATTCCACTAAATCTTCATTCAGCCAGCCGCCTTGTTCGCGGAGATTTTGCGGCAAATCCCAATGATGTATAGTTACGAACGGCGTGACGCTGTTAGCCAATAACTCATCAATCAGTGCGCTGTAGTAAGCGATTCCCTTTTGATTGATATAGTTCGCCTGTCCTAATGGTAAAATTCTTGGCCACGAAATGGAGAACCTGTATACCACGCCCAGCTCTTTCATCATCTCAATATCTCGTTTATATAAATAGTACGAGTTCGCAGCAACATCACCGTTGGCACCTTCGGGGAAACTTCAACACTTCGGTGCGAACTAGGTAATCCTACATTGACCATCCTTTACCTGGAGAAATAGGATATACATTATTATTAAAGATTGATCAACATGTATAATCCAATCCTTCTGCAGGACAATGCTCGACTACACGATGCATGACCGACTTTCTACAGGAACTATAAACAGTCACCCACCTTTATATCGGTGATAGGTCTCTACTGCCGGAGACCGTCTAAGTAGTTACCACCGCAGCTCCTACTTAAGCCAGCGTGGTTGGAAATGGCTCAAATTCCTCGATATGAACCCCTACAAATTACACAATTTAATTTCTATGAAGAGACGGGACAAGCGAGATGTTCAGCTAATAGTAAATGATATCTGCCCATAACTACGTAGCTCTAGTTACGATGATATAAACAGGACCACATTTTGCTCATCATCTTGAGACATAACACGTTAAGACCCGTTACGCCAGTAATGGCATTGGCTACAGTGCGGTTGTAAGCGGAACACAGTAACGTCTGCATACTACTGTTTGACGGCAGAAATAGGACGGTGGTATCTAAACGGCATCTGACAACAGAGACCTACCAATGTTTAACTCACCATCAACATTCCAAGCACCTATTTGATACGCTGATGTTGAAACGCCAAATTTGAAGTAGTCAGAGATTGAATATGATGCATTTTGGGATAGTTTCCGGTAGTCTACTACGCGGCCCGTAGAAATAAGACTGCAAAATATAAAATGAACTATATGAATGAAGACAGATAATATGAATAATAATATAATAATAAATAAATTTCCCACCAACTCGCATTGGGCCAGCGTGATGGGATCTGACCCTCCTCTCATATGAATCCCCATCTGATCGTGTGGGGATCTTTAGGGGAGGACCATATCGAGCAGTGGACTTCTATCGGCTGATGATGATGATGAATAAATAAATGTCCTCAATCAGCGCATGACCGTGCCTTGTAGAACATATAAGTGGCCTATGTCCAGCAGTGGACGTCCATCAGCTGATTATGAACTGTGTCATATAGCAGCCCCTATCTTCAAATAATAATAATGGTGGACACAAAAGTCAAGATTTTTTTTTTTAATTATTCTTTATATCTGATGGGGCTTCATGAGTCTAAAGCTTCAAAAAGTAATAAAGTAAAAAAAAACAGTGTGATTATTAAGTACTTGCAGCAACCACCTAAAATTGGCGAAACCTTCATCATAGGACATCATCAACATTCGAATGATAAATGAGCTAGTATCTTTGCCCGAGATCTCTTGTGTCCCTTTGTTATATCAAATCTAATCAAAATTTATACAACCACTAATTAGTTAATACACTTATACAGTTTTACACTCCTAATATTAATTGACTGGTGGTAGATCTCTGTTGCCGGAAATCATCTACGTAACCACCATATCTTCTATTGCAGCTGACAATCAATGGAGAGTAAACAGTTGTAACTACTGATATTACAGGAGTAATGAGACTTATTTTTTTATACAACGAAGCAACGAGACGGGCGATACGTTCACCTGATGGTAAATGATGACAGGCACCAATAACAATGTGGTGCTATATAAGATGGTGTATACTGTACCGTTGAAAAATAAGATGTTAAGTCTCATTACTGTAACCACTGGCTATAGCGCCTCTCTAACAGGAACACAGTAATGTTTGCACACTACTGTTTGGCGGCAGAAACAGGCGTAGGGGTTGTACCTACCTAGACGGTCTCCAACGACAGAGATCTACCACCAGTAAGCGTACTTAACATCATATATCTCAAAGCTACGAGCACAATGGTGTAATGTTTACCATCCTTGTTACCGCCACGTTGTTATGGGCAAAGGGTGAACATGTCCCGCTCTTACATTCGCATCAAAAACATATATCACTATATTTTTTTTTTTTTGATTATTTTGTTAATCGTATCTTCAATGACTTATTGTATGTTAAGTCTAGATGTTAAATTGAACGAATTTTACATACAAATAACATACACATACAACGGGCGAACGCTAAATACTCTGAACACACATACATTAGAATTTCTAACTGCCTGTGTATTCAATTAGTTCACCCCAGAGCACATGCATAATATCGGGCTAATTGAAATTGCATCAATATATTATCTGTGACACCAAATCATTGCTATTATCGATGACACATTACCAATATAAAGGCCTTTGACATATATATATATATATATATATATAATAAAAGGTAATAAATGGGTGTAAAAGATCTGGAGAGGCTAAAGTATCCTATCTATCTATGTATCGAATATCCCATACAAAAACAATGCTTCTGGAGTTATTAATATTTTAAATATTTTTCAAAAAATTTCCGATTTTCTGGGAAAAAATTCGATGATTTTATTTATTACCTGAACATGATGCACAGTACAACAGAAATACACTTTATCCTCACTCTTGCTTGATATCATCTGGTATAACTAATTACACTATAACGAACCTAGATATATTCATAGAGAAGTGTCGAAAAAAAAATTGTTATTATGACTCCGGCGACTTCGATAAATTTTATAAAACTAAAATATGTTTTTTTTTGTATAACATATAGCTCATGCCGTGAGTCTTGACGAATTGCAGCATCAGTAATCAGAATTCGCGAGCTAAAATAATTAAGCGAACAATCAAATATGAAACCGGAAGGTAATACACATGTCTGCCTTAAACAGTGGCGCTAGTGAGGATGGTATACACAGCACCACATTGTGCTCGTTCTCTTGACACTGTGAGATGTTAAGTCTTGTAACCCTAGTAATTTCACCAGCTACACGCCCTTCAAACCGCAACATAGTAGTGTTTGCACACTACTGAAATAGGAGCTACCACAGACGGTCACCAGCAACAGAGACCTGCCAACTTTCTGCAAGTAACTTACAAATGTTACCATGTTCTACTTTGAAAGGAAACTGTCGTTATTAAAGAACAGCTGAGGTTGGAATTAGTTTACTTAATCTGATCGCCAAACTTAGGTTATATCTACGGTTTACTATATAACATATTTTTAGACAATATTTATAAAGTAATTTCTAACCAATTTATTTTCTAATACCTGTTGTATATTGCTTCTATCTATCCTTAACCTGAAAGGAACATTACACCACCAGAAACCGGTGTAGAATACACAACCGATTATGTTATGTATACGTGTAATAGAATATACAGCGGACCCGAGCATCGCTAGGCGCCACTTAGTATCCGGGTGTGTGAAACGGACTACCGAAGCGTCTGAGGAAGTATGTCGTCGGGCCTCCATCAGACGAAATATTACTAGCGACCAGTAATAGACGCGTTTGAAATGTGGTGCTGGAGACGGATGCTAAACGTATCCTAGACAGAGCATAGGACCAATATCTCCATTTCAACACAGCTTCATATCCAAATGCGCCTTTCGACCGTCTGTATGCCTTGGTCACTTGATTTTTTCGGTCATATTGCAAGAAAAAAGCGAGATGACTTGGAGAAACTTGTCGTTACCGACAAGATTGATGGTAAGAGGCCACGTGGACGGAACCCAGAACGTTGGACTGAGCAGCTGAAGGAGACCATTGAAACAACTGTATATGACTCTATACAGAAAACATCATACAGAAGTAATTGCCGTAACATCGTTAAGAACAGATTATCGATTAGGAGTCACGACCCTCAACTTTGAAGAATCAACTTAAAGAGAGACGTGTAACATTATATGTCATTATAAGCTGATAGAAGAATTTATGTTTTTATTAAATCAATCTTCGTTACAGTGTAAATGAAGCTTTCGAAATGTGTAAAAAAAAATTTACGTTAATTATATAATAAATTTACTGATGATATATCTCTTGACGAAGTTCGTTTTGTTACCACCGCACCTCCTATTTCTACCACCAAGCAAACATTACTACTTTCCGGTTTGAAGGAAGTTATACCTCGAGAAATTACAGCGGTAACGAGATTTAATATCCTATAATCCCTAAATTTGAAACCTTGAGTAATTTATAATTCATTCAACATTTATAAGCTAATGCTTGGTATAGAGGCATACATCAAGGTTCCGCGGAGCTTCTGTGGTGAGCTCTGATAGTGAAAGGAGTGCCTAAGAAATATCTGCAGCTTATTCGTGATATGTGCTGTCGTGCCAGTACACACATCCGGTCCACTGCTGGCGAAAGCGACAGTTTCAGGGTCTTGGTGGGGCTACACCAGGGGTCGGCATTAAGCCCGTATCTCTTCCTCCTGGTAATGGATGCACTGACATCAGACATACAGGAGGAGGCGCCTTAGTGTATACTTTTTGCCGACGACATCGCACTTGTCGGGGAAGACGAACGCGAGGTGTAGAGCATGTTGGAAAAATGGCGAAATAAATTGGAGAACGCTGGGCTCAAGATCAGCAGGACCAAAACTAAACATTTGTTCTGTGACTTCGGCGGTCCTACCAGCTTTCCTCCAATCGCCTTAAATGGTGTATCCCTACCAACCTGCTCCGATTTCAAGTACCTAGGTTCATTAATACAACGCGACGGCGATATTGATCGAGATCTTAGAAGCCGAATAAATGCAGGTTGGACGAAATGGCGACAGGTCACTGGAACGACTTGTGATCCACGAATGCCCCTCAAACTTAAGGGACAGGTCTACAAGTCGATCATTAGACCTGTCGTATTGTATGGATCTGACTGGTGTTTAGTCTCGTTACTCCAGCAATTTCACTAGCTACAGCGCCTTATAATCCGGAACTCACACTACTGTTTCGCGGCAGAAATAGGAACAGTGGTAGTATTTACCTAAACGGTCTCCGGCAAAAAAGACCTACCACCAGAAATTGTAAAATTGTTAAATATTATGTACCGTGGAGTAGCAGTTTAGTATTTGTATGTAATATGGGTCCCCTTTAATTCCAAAGCGAAAAGTTCAATTGGTAACTAAAGTAACCTAAATGAGAATACTTAACCATTCACAAGATTCATCATCATCAGCCGATAGACCTCCACTGCTGGATATAGGTCTCTCCCAAAGATCTTCACATTGATCGGATCGATGCAGGAAATTATTGTCACTTAAGGAGTGAAATTGAGAATAAAGTTTATTGTAAAATAAAAAAAAACCAAACTAACGTCTTTGGTTAAATTAATAATATTTGGTTGCAAATGTTTTATGTTAGGATATTCTTATATTTTAGATATTTACTAGATTACTCTTTTCAGTTTATTTTATTTATTATACCCTTGTCTCCAGATCCAGCTATATAATTTTTTTTATTTAAAGGTACAAAAAAAACGACACATTTATTAAAAGGAAGCAGATACGTTAACCGTCATACTGGATATAAAAATAAATTCGTTTACAGATGTAACTTTGAATGAATCGTGCAGAAGGGATAAGCGAACAAATGGAATGGGTTTCCTACAAAAACAAATCCAACCGGGTAAACATTTGCCCAATTTGCGTTTCCATTAAACCTTAAGATCCTCTGAGACCTCTCCGCATAAATAAAATACTTCAACATGTATTCGATTGTTTACAACTTGTAACATTAGAAGCTGCTGTATATAAACAAGACTACTAAGCAGATAGTTTAAATTGTAGCAATATCCGTTGTTTAATTCAATGAAGCGACGAGAAGTATGGGACGTTCACCTTATCAGGTGATACGTTAAATGACTTCACGCCCGCCCATAAGAATGTAGCACTAGTTAGAACGATTTTCACTGCACCACAATGCACCTGTCACCTGAGACATAAGATGTTGAATCTCGTGACTCTAGTAATTTCACTAGCTACAACGCTCTATAAACCAGAACACTAGTATTTTCACACAACTAATCGTATCTACAATCGTTGATTAAAAAAACAAAAACATTAATGTTTCGTTTATATATAAAATTGTCTAAATTTTTTATACAAAATAAAACGTTGAATTTAATCTATTTATTACGATAGCTGCTTAATCTAAACCACAATATAAACGTTAACTCGATTTTAATACAATTTATTTTTCAGAACGCCTACAATATTTTAACGGCAATATTGCCCCCGGGCAAAACTGCCGTCTAAATACAGCAGACCCAAATATGACACATTGACAGAACAATATTTCACGGGAGTTGGATTAAATGTCAGTCAAGAACAGGAATATTATATAGTATTGTCTGATAGAAAATAGAGAATCAAATAAATATTAGTTTAACGAGTAAATTGTTTGTTTACCGTGTTCCGATCTGAAGGGTTGTCAGTAGATCAGTTGAAGCTGTAATTTTGTAGTGTAATATTTGAGGTAACGGACTCAACATTTCATGTCTCAAGGCGACGAGCGCAATGCGGTGCAGCAGTATTATCCTAACACCACGTTGTTATGGCCATACTTATCACTTAAAATTAGCAATAGTTAAGGCATAATTTTTAACCTTTTGAACAATTTGAGAGATTATTATTTAAACAAATTAAAAAAAAAAAACGTTTACGGAGCCAGGGCATGCAGAGTTTATCCACCTGTATGGAGCACACGCCCCTGCTGTCATTATATAGAAGCTGGAATATCCCATGACAATACACTTAATCATATGAAATTGAGTTCAAGCGTTAACCTATCGATAATAAAAAAAAAACATATTAACCTTTAAAATATATTTAGAGGTAATCATATTGGATTATATGCAGTCAGTGGTGAAAGAATAAACACAATGACAATGTTTAAAAGACGTATTGAATTTTATGAATTTAAAGATAAGATATATTAATGATTCAAGTTACGTCTAATGTAACTAAGTTTGAAAGGTCCTTTTTAACCACTGTTAAGAACAAAAAGTTAAGCAATTAAAGAAATTTGGACAAAAATAATAGAGAGTTTAAATAAATCAATCTTCTTTGTTATGGATACCCTTTTACATTTGTTGTTAACTTTGTATACAATATTTGAAACTGCCATACAATGTATAAATAACTAATAAAATATGTGCGCTAAAATTAGATTATAATAAATAGGAACAAAAACAACGTTAGTAAATTTAATATTTACCCAATTGAAACCATTTAGTAGCAATTCCGTATATCAGGGAATAATTTCATAAAGGTCATGTAACATCAGAAACAGGACCGTGTGGTTATCTTGCCATGACAATCGTTTGCACCTCTGTACTCAGAGAGGTATTTTGGATATATATAATAAATACATTATTATATTGGGAAAGTATCCATTAGTATACTTTTTAATGTCCGAGAGAAACTCTAGAAGTATTTAAGTAAACGTACAACTTTTTCTATTAAAATTTAATTTAATAACCTCGTAACTGAAATATGAATTACGAAGTTTGATTATTAAAGGTTTGCGAATGTGTTCGGTTTGTTAGTCAAACAATAATTTAATTTTCAACGTTTATTATGAAAGCTTCGTTTAATTGTTTGTAACTTTTGTAATCAATGTAATTATCAAATTTATCTTATATAATAAAATGCTACGTGATTACCTTCCTAGAGCAGATAATTAAAAAGTGTTTAGTCTGCTTTCTCAGCCACATGCGCTAGAAATCTGATTGTAGTTTGAATTTTACGAACCCACCTGACTAACACCATATCTTAAAATTGTCGCTGAAATCATTATTCCTCTGATTAGCGTGTAAGCATTTTATTGTAATATCCAATCACAAATATAGCGTAGTTTATACTGTACTAAAGTTAGTCCTGCCATTATAGTCACTCTTATTTGGAATATATTGTTTACAATTGATGATGACCATAAATTCACTTCTCAAAAGATTTAGAGATGTTTTGTATATGAAATATAAGCGTAGTAAAACACCATGACCGTCTTGACCTTACGTAAACATTCGTTAGCTACAAAGCCTTCAAAGTGTAAATATAAACAAAATTAGTCCCTTCCGTGCTTTAGTCACGAATATGAAAATATTTATCATGTTTTTTGGATTCCAGCTACATAGAGAAACGGTCAATGTAAAATAATATTGTTAATAGTATTAGGTTGTCTAACGGTTTAAGGAGCTGAGATAATGGATGAGCAATATTGTGGAGACTATGTAATGGCGACGATCTCTTGAAATTCGCTGGGAATCGCCAGATAACGGAGATTTGGAACTGATCGCATTGGAAGTAGTTAGGGAATGGGGGATCTCTGTTCAGCCCTGAACATAGATATCTGATAACAATGGCGTCAGCGATGGCGATGACGAATGAAGCAAGCACAATAAAGAGCTCAAAAGAAATTAAGAAACTAAGGAATCCTAAGAAAAAAATTAAGTAATACATTAATTCGGTTTATATAACTTTAATGTAGCTTATTGTGTTTATAATAGTGAGTCTATATATGTGGTTATAATCTCTATTTCATGTATAGCAATAAATAAATTACAGTCACGCGTAACACGTAACAGAAGCAAAAGATAAAAGAACGATCGTAACGAAAAATAATGTGCTTTCTATTTTAAACGAGAAAAAACTATTTTAGTTTAGATACATGTTCTACGTGATAAGTATTCTTTACGACCTGAAGTAATGAACTCTTGTCTATAAAAGAAAATTTCGAGATCTACGATTGAAAGCTTACAAAGCGAAATAGCTAACTACTTGCTATTAACACGGAACTACTTACTTTTATTGTGGGGTCACATGTAATAACCTTTTGTTGGTTATGAGTATTCTTTGAAAAATATCATAGCAAGCCAATTGATATTGTTACAAAAATTATCGCAATCGGATATATAGGCTCTACCGTGGCAGATTTAGGATTTCTTTTTTAAATTAAAGGATGTTATTATTTTAGAATATACATACATTTGTAATAAAAAGACAGACCAGACATGCGGATTTTATTTTTTGAAGATCACTCCGTACAAATATTTTCCATCGCGACGTACACACTCGCGGAATCTTTCGAGAGTATTCTGAGTGTATCTCGCGAAGGAGGCTCATGGTGGCTCTTGCTGTGTGAGACCTGGCGCCATCTTGTTGAAAACACGTGTGAGAGCTGTTGGATGGATGTTCTCTTAGTTTCGGTATAAAAATGCAGCGATAGACATCACCATGAACAGTTACGGTTGCTCCACGAGATTTTGAAAGAAAAACGGTCCAATTATTCCATTGACAGAAAGAGACCCCAGTCCACTACGACATCGTGACTAACCAATCCGTACAAATGCCGCGTAAACTGTAACCCTTCCTTAGTGCCCCGCGCAACCGTTAGAAAATATTCGAATTTCAAATCCTAAATCTGCTACGGGACACCCTATAGTATTAGAACTTCCGAGAAAAATAACGGAGAACGACGCGACGTGATTCGGCGAGATTACTACAAACAATAAATCATCGGTAGGATTTAACCAGTATTTCATCAGAAAAAGGAGTACTCTAGAGACTTCTAGAGACGCGGTCTCAATTTCAAGTACTAAATAGACGATCTTATGAGCGTTCGGTGAGTTGAAGATTTATTCTCATTCCGAAATTCTAGGCGATATTGCAATTAATCTAAATGGGCTATTGGAGCGATGTACGACTTGACCATTGATTTACGACTTGAGGACAATTTTTTTTTAGTAATTAATATACGTTTTCATTTCAGACTATCATTTCATTCAACGAAATCGTACCCAGCGCGTAACAATAATAGTCACTCGCCAATAAAGAGAAATATTCTTTGGCCACAAAGTCAATATATAATGTACACTAATATTTATTGACAACAAAATGTGATACCGTTGGATACAAACGAGATAATATTAATCACACATCACGAGATAAATGAAAATGACCTTTATACCTTTCGTGATAAAGCAGTGATCACAACAAATTGTCTCTCGTCTGTCTCTATAAAAGAAACATTATTTCAAATACTTTATCAGATTCAATTTCCTTCGTAAAAAAAGGCAAAGAGGATGTATCCTGTAGCAAAATTTCGCCGTATTTTGGTAAAGCATTACGAGAAAAAAAGGTAATTCATCCTTACGTATTTTATTAATACTTAAATAAAACAAAATCTACACGACTATCGCATTACTTCTATCTATCCTATCTCGTTCCTAGCACCTTGAACATTTCTAGGTTTAAGGTGCTAGTTGAACATTAATTATCAGTATGGTACCTAACCCTATTTTACTAGAGAGGATCTTTAAAAAATACTTTGTTTCTGGTCTCCTTAAGTGCATTAAAAAAAGCTTCAGGAATCCCTTGGGAATCGCATCTATTGGAACCTAACCCCCTGCGACAGCAGTCTAACAAGAACAATTTTTTTTTTTTAATTTTGATGCTTGTATTTTAAGCATAGCTTAGCTTTATTAGTATAAACCTAAATATACTAGCAAACGAAAAACTAGAAAAATTACCGGTGAATAATTTCTTTGTTTTTAGTAAGTAGTAAATACTTGAATAATATAAATATAGTTATCCATCTTACGACATATAGAACTCTACCTCAACTCCATTTGAAAGCCTATTCTAATAGCCTGCAGTAAAAAAGTCTAGATGGTATATGTATCAATTACCGTCTCCTCAAGACTTATGACCTTGTGTCATTACCACCATAATTTAAGTAGCTACGGATCCCTTCAAAGAGTAAAGATAATATTACTCGTCAATTATAATTTTTTAAATAATTTTTACGTTATAAGTTACGGCTAGACGTTGCGTTGGGAGTTCACTCACAAAGTAGACTGACGATCTGTTGAGAGTCGCGTAAAGCCTCTGGATGCGGGCAACGAGGGACCGATCGATGTAGATACTCCAGCCGTGGACTTCTATCGGCTGATGATGATAAATTTTGTTTTGTATTAAATAATTTATTATTGCATATTAAAAGTGTGATATTATTTACCTACCTATTAACTTATTAATATATAGTATTAATATAATAGTTATGTAATCTAGTTTTGGTGTAGAATAAGTTTATATATTCTACTAGTCCCCTACGGGTGTACGGGGTTCCGCATACCAACTCAAGGGACCTTTTTTTTGTTTAACGTGGGTGAAATGCCTGCGCATACCCGTCCGCGCGGATCAAGGACAGGTTATGTCGGACTTACACCAACTAAAACCCCCACGATCTTCCGCCTCGTCGCTTTAAGGCGGGGTCACGGGAACGCTTTCGCACATATCCACAATCCTGCTAGCGCCGGCCGCATAATGCAGCCCCACCTTGGGAGGGAGGGAAAAACTCAAGGGACCTAAGCCAACCTCACCTGCTCGTAGTGCACCCTGCTAATCAACAAACGAGTCTCTGGCTTCGACAAACTCGCATTGGGCCACAGCAATGAGAAAAAAAAAATCTACAAACGACGACCCATAGTGCCTGGCGGTTTTGCGGACAGCACCGGATCAATCGATGTGGAGATCTTTGCGGGAGGACTTTTTCCAGCAATGAACGTCTAGTGGCTGATGATGATTCTACTAGTCACATAAAGTATATATGTTCATAGACCAATTATTAGAATTTTCCTGTTATTTAAAAACACGTCTGCAATATAAAAGCACTTAGATTTTTTAGGAAGAACGCAATGTAAACACGCTTCACATTTCCCTTGAGGAAACGTTGTGTTGGTTTTGTTCAAAATAGGCGTCCTCCTAGGCGAAGCTTTTTTTTTTACTTCAAATAAAAGAAGTCCGAGTAGAACAAACTATTTGTTTGCTCGAGTCGGGCACTGTAAACCTCACTTCCGTGCAACCGAAGCAGTAGAGGTGTTCGTAAATATTTACTGTCACTAGTTACACTCCAGTTTTAGTTCGTGAAAACTTTACTACGCTTTCGTTTTAGTTAATAGTTTATTTGTACGTTTTTCTGTTGAACATATACATTTTCTAGTAGCAGGTCTCTGTAGCTAAAGACCCTCTATGTATATATATACCGTAGAGCCTGTTTTTATCGTAAAACAGTGATGTGTAAACATTACTGTACCGTTTTGATGAGCGATGTGGCGAATGTAATTACTGCGGTGACGAGAGTTAACATCTTGTGTTTAAAAAGAATAATTAAAAGGGTTCAAACTCACTAGACGATGAGAATCTAAGGGGTAATATCATATGAAAACATATTTATTATATATTACTATGGTAACGAGATGTACTGTTTTATAAGATAGCACATCTCTTTCTCTACTATGTGACCGATAACAGAAACAGTAGCAGTACTGTTTCTGTCAATGGGGATGGTAGTTAGCTACGCTGATTTGATAACACTACTCCCATCCAAACTCCACAACTTCTACTGTTTCAAAAAAGTATTTAAATTTGTACTATACATATAAACCAACCACTATTGATTATGAAAGTGTTAGAGTTATTTTTTTTATTCGAGAAAGCGTCGGGACGAACGATACGTTCACCTAATGGTAACATTATACGCCCGCCCATACCAACGTGGCGTTAGTTAAGATGGTATACACTGCACCACATTGCCCTCGCCGCATGAGACATAAAATATGTCTCGTTACCTCTGTAATTTACACTAGTTACAGCGCACTTCAAAGTCCATCAGTAACGTCTATTGGCGGATGATGAAGATTGATGACAGCTTCCTTCATTCGGGAACACAGTAATATTTGTCCACTGCTGTTTATCGGCTGCAATAGGTGCTGCGGTGGTATCTATCTAGACGGTATCCGGCAGCAGATACCTACCACCAGTAAAGAGGGAGATAGTCACACGAAAGTCCTATTTTTTTCGAAAAACAATGAACAAACCTAATTTCAATATTTACTAAGTGTCTGGTTATGTATTCCAGAAATAAAATTACTGGCCAATTCATTAAATCATTATCATTATTTGTTATCATAATTGAATCATGTCAAACGTTTCAATTCAGCGACGTTCTCGTGTTCCGCGTGCCAACAACATACATTCAGGGAATGAAATGATACATTCATATTTGCGTAACACAATTTCATAAATGAAATACAAACAAAAACGAAGCTACAGTACATGAATGCCAATTAAAAATGGATGGCATGAATCTGTTGCCGGAGACCGTCTAAGGTAGTATCCCCCGCAGCGCCTATTTCTACCAGCAAACAGTATTGTGCAGAGATAACTTTGTACCGGTTTGAAAGGCGCTGTAGCTAGTGAAATTACATTGGTATTGACTTAACATCTTGTGTCAAGGCGACATCAATGTGGTGATGTATCATCCTACCTGGCGCCACGTTATGAGCCAAGCGAATCATATACCACTACGTGAACGTCCTGCTTATCTCTGATGAACAATAAAAAAAGACAGAAATTATATTATTATACATAGTTCTACATTTTTGAGTAATAAAGTTAGTACCTATTCTCTTATTCTATTTATCTGTTTGATAGCTTATTCATTTACTTAGAATTAACTTAGAAATTCTTTTATTACCAACCCAACCGCGCAAACCTAATAAAGCAACGTTATTTTCATTGCGAAGTAAAACAATAAAAAAGTTCTCTATAACAAAATAACAACTTTTAGCTTTACGGAAACAAATAAGGAAATGTAGACTTGCAAAATCAGTGGTCGAAGGTGCGACTTTTCCCTTTTGTTGCCGGGGTGAAACTTTTTAATCATATAAAACCTTCTCAGTGGTCACTCAATGCGTGAGGAGAGCCCCCAGAATATTTTACGGAACCCACCATTGTTTTATATGTAAGTATCAATCTGGTAATTATGTTATAATACAGGATGATTTTTGTAAAGTAGTATAAGCCCGCTTTATACTGACATGATACTTTAAAAGTATCATGATTTTTTTTCAGTGAACGAAAAGTAAGTAGAACTAGCAATTAAGAACGAGTTGGCAGCTCTGTCAGTTTTGTCGCTCACTTAGCAAGTTTTCTGATCACAAAACGAGTATTGTTAGGCGCTTATTGTCTTTTGATTAGACCTTATCGCTGTAAGGTTCCTCGGGTTCGTGAGTCCTGAGGTTGGGTCTCCCCAAAACTCATTAAGCGAGCCTTAGGAGGACGGCAAATGCATAATGGTCTTGTAATAGCGTAGCGTGTGCGTAGCACAGCGTAGGCGCTAAGGAGGGGCTTGCTCTTCCGTGGGATGTTTTAGCCAGAGTGCAAGGGGACACCGCTGCTTTCTGTAGGAGACCCCGGAACCCCTCCTAATGCACTGACGGAGACCACCGAGGGGATTTTAGTGGGTAGAAGCCCCGCATAACCTTGCCTTCCCTGCAGAAGCAAGCTATCTTTTTAGGAAGATTTCCCCTGCGATAAAAAAATGTCACATCATTGTGAGGAAACTAGTAGAACAAGAGTCTCGTCGACAGTGTGAAAGGACTGTCAGTAACTATTCATCTATTTCATTCACATGCGATCTATATCTACTGTACGTTTCTTAAGCAAGCAAATAGTAGATAGTTGTTCGTCTTCGCGCCTGACGAGAGACAAGTCGACGAGAATAACTAGCCACAGATGCTGTATTCTGTATTAAGTATTGGTTAAACTTTTTGTTGATTATTACATTATCACAATTGTTTTTGATAATAAACTTTGTACACATACCGATGTTGTTTGCAAAACCAATTATACCATAACTTAGTTTTTCTTTCGGCTAATCAATTACCCTTTGAGATGAGATTGGCACATCTATTTGTGTAAGGGCGGTCAATGGAACGAGGACCACCCAAAAAAACGTAATTAGCTCCGGCCCTAGAGACGTAATGGAAAAACCTTTCTGCTCGAATTAATTAATTTTTTTGCTTACTGCTCATTCAATTAGCTTTAAATACAACAAAAAGTTATTCCCATTTAAAATGTTTGTTGCCTTAATAAATTGTGCAAATAACAAACACAGAATAATGTATCCCGTAATAAAAGAATGTCTTCATAAAGTAAATCTTCGAATAAATCCTACTTTGGTGGGAAGACAGGGTTATTTGTTATTTAAACCTACCAAATCCCTTCGATGGTCATTCTCAGTGTCATTCACTTAGTTCGCTGCCACCCTCGTAGTCAAATATGCCCGGGCACTAGCTTTGGTGTGCTTCAATTGCCAATATAAAAGCCAAGTTACTTTGGATGTTTATCCATGTTCAGCTTCATGAAATTGCATCGCATGAAATAAAGTTTCTGTTAATTCAAAATAATAGTAAAAGTTATATGGTGATATGTCTCTATTGCCGGATGTCCACTAGGTCCCACTGCAACTCCTTCTTGCTTTTAAATAGTAGCATGAAAAACAGTTGTATTCTGGTTTGAAGGGTGTTATAGCTAGTAAAATTACTGAAGTAACAAAACTTAACATATGTATCAAGACGACAAAGCACAATGTGCTCCAATGAATATCATCCTAACTAGCGCCACGTTGTTAAGGGCATTATTTAACATCAGAGTTGAAGGTCTCGTTCGTCTCATCTCCTGTTAATCTCTGAATTATTATCAAGGAAGTTTTTAATTTTGACTAGAGACGTAGATATGTGACGAACAGCATTTACAGCTAAAATTTACAACTCCGATAGGTAAAAAGTAAATTCGAAACTAGGCTACATGCACAGCGCCAACGTTCAGGAACTGTGCCCGAAATTGATTTAACGTCGCCAAATTGGAACTAGTGGAATGCACGTAACTAAAAGTTTTTTTATTTTTTGTTTTACATTGGAATAGCAAAATGTTTTTGGTGTTGGCAAAAAATATACATACATATACACATACATACATACATAAGGCCTAGGACTGGTAATTTGATAGGAATAGTCCTTGTGCCGAGTTGACCTACGCTCGGCTAATAACGGATTGTAAAAAAGTTCATCCCCCAAAGGGAGTTGCGGAGGCGTTACGACAGCAAAGCATGCGGAGAACAGCTAGTTTTTAATTAAAATTTCACAAACAAGCGTTTGGCTAGGATAATGGATACGACGAAACGAGAAGATAAGAGGGACGTTATTTGATGGTAAGTAATATAGCAGACCATAACAATGTAGCCCTATTTAGGATGATATACATGGCACGATTGTTCTCATCGCTTTGGAACATGAGATGTTAAGACTTTTCCGTAATTGTTATACGAGATGTTACCCCAGTAATTTCACTAACTATAGCATCCATTAAACAGAACCACGGTAATGCATGCACGCCACTGTTTAGGGACAGAAACTGGAGCTGCGGTTATACCTACATAGACGAGTCTTTAATGACAGAGAAGACTTCAAGTCGCAGCAGTAGGTAGATTAAGAATGCTGCTTATATATATGGAAAAAAATATTGATCACCATCGTCATCATCATTTCAACTGATGGATGTCCACAGCTGGACATATATCTTTGTTATGTGTTCCACAAAGTACGATCTTACGCCGATTGAATCCAATGTCTCCTACCGATAAAAAATTATGAGTTAAATTTAAATAATAGTTAAGGAAGAAAGAAAAGAAAAGAAATTCTTTATCGAACCGTGGAGTACGGATCATGTAACTGATACCACTCCGACCCGATAGTTCGAAGGACATGTTCGTTTCAGATATTTGTTTTTTCAGAAAACACACCTTTGTTAGTTTTCAGCTAACGTATTCCAATATATTCGATGAAACTAAAATGATATATCCGACCATTAAAATCAATTATTATCTGAAGGGCTAATTTACTCCAAATTAGTAGTAGTAATCAGCCGCTGGCTGAAGATGATGATAATCATAACAATGTCTTCTAAATTTAACAAGCAAAGGAATCAAATAACAAATCCTTTACAGTACTGTATAATAATTAATTTTAATTTAAATATGACAAACAAACAAACATATAACAAAGAAAATAATGAGAATGAACGTGGATGGTTATAATGGTATAAGGGGAAGAAATAAGTATTTAAATATGAATTAAGGCTTCCAAAGTAACAGAAAGTTTTATACGAGGTAAACTTTTTTTTTATTCTACAAAACAACGAGACGAACTAGACATTCACCTGATAGTAAGTAATGAGCCCGCTTATAACAACGTAGCGCTAGTCAGCACGATTACAGCATCACATTTTACTCATCTGTAACTGTATCACATACTGTTATCCCAGTAATTTAATCAGCTACAACACCCTTCAAGCCGAACCACAGTAATGTTAGCACACTACTGTTTTGCACCAGAAATAAGTACTGAGGTTTTTCCTTAACGAGTGGTATCTGTTGTCGGAGACTGTCTATGTAGGTACCACATCAACTCCTATTTCTGTCACCAAACAGTGATCTACAAACATTACTGTGTTCTGGATTGAAGGTAGTTGTAGCTAGTGAAATTACTGGAGTAACAAGACTTAGCATTTTATGTCTATATCATTTATTATTCGGAGAGGGGGAGTTGTATATTAATCATCAATGATATAACTCCACGTCTCCGAATCTTTAAGCCCTGTACCCAGTGATGCTGTCTTTGGTAAGACTAACAAAGTCTACTTTATTGGAGTTAAAATGATAATATATTTATTTATTATAATTAATCCTCTTAACTATGATGGTAGTAATAACTAGTATGGCCATTTGCATTTAATCTTATTACGGCGAATAGTGGAAGTCAATTTTAATAAGCGGGTTAGTTGCATCGGATTTTTTTTATTTTTTTCTATATGATAAAACTATTACCTCTATTAGCAATCAAAATAAAGACTCAAGCTCTTTAAAGTTTCTTCTCTGCCTTAAGTATACCTCTAAAAATTTTGCCATAATCACAGCAACTATAACCTTGAATGGAAGAGCATTATTCTTGGTAGGTGTCTGTTGGCGGAGACCGTCTAAGTTGGTAACACCGCAGCGTTTATATCTACCGCCGAACATTAGTGTGCAAACAATAATGTGTTCCGGTTTGAAGGGGGTTATAGTTAGTGTAATTGGATGGATGGAACTATGGAACGGAACTTGACATTTTAAGCCTCAAGCGACGAGCGCAATATGGTGCAGTATATATCTTGCTAACGCTACGCTGTTATGGGCGGGCGTATCATTTACCATCAGGAGAACGTCCCGCTAGTCTCGTCACTTAATTGAATAAAAGAAATGTTATGTGCCTGGCTCTAGCATTCCTTTAACAACTCCAGTTATTTCCGATCGTAGTCATTGAGGTGTGTAACCGCAAAATTTTATACATATTTGTTTTTTTGTATATGAAGAAAATAAACGAAACTACATAGTAAATGATATGACGGAATCGAACCAGGAGTTACCTCGGTATCAAAACACAAATATTTAACCGATGCATCACGAATGCACTTGAATCAATATCATATAATCTACAACTGTTCCGTAGATTAGCCGCAAGTGAATTTAAATTGTTTAATGCACACGAACTTTGAACTAACAACTCCTGCAATTAATTTCCGGTTCGGGGAAATATCTTTCGGCTGGCTGACGTGTAATTTCCGCATTTGATAAATTAGCTTCATTCAACACAATTTTACTACAAACCTATAAATAACCTAAAGTAATTAATGTTTTCTTTTATAAAACTACAATTTTAACTAAAAAAAATTGTCGCTACTAATCATTAACTACTACCTTTATTTTTGTATAGTTATTAATGTAAATAGTAAATAACGAGTCATAACGTGAAGTGGTAGGGTTTTTCTCAAAACAAGTTACGAGATTCAAGCCAACCTCACTTGCTAATGATGTACTCTGCTAATTAACAAACGAAGCTCCGGCTCCCGCAACCCGCATTGGGCCAACGTGGTGAGAAAATGGCTCAAATCCCTCCGTACGAATCCCTACCCGATCAATGTGAGAATATTTGGTCTATGTCCAGCAGTAAACGTCTATCCGCTGATGACGATAACAATGAACATCTTAAGCCAATCAGCTCAATGTAGCGAGATGCTGTGTGAATTATCACTATATTATTATCAACATACGAACGAATTGACACCAAATAAATCTCAAGGGTGTTTCACCATTTCTATACATTTTACATGTAAAGAGAATATCTTATAATTCTATCCGGATATTTTATAAATTTTTTTTAATACTACATTTACTTAAATTGTATACCAAAAATCATAATCTATAATAATTATAGTGGTGATAGATCTCTATTGCGAGAGATAGTCTAAGAAGGTACCACCGCAGCTATACCAGAAGCAGAAATTGATTTACGCCTTCCATATGGTATTGTGCAAATATATATATATTGTAATTATTCTATGACTAAACTAGGAAGACGTTCACCTGATAATAAGTGATACGCCTGCCCATAACAACGCAGACCCAGGTTAAAATGATATACACAACACATGCGCTCTTCGAATTAAGACAAAAGATATTAAGTCTCATTACCACAGTAGTTACACGAGCTACAGCGCCCTTCAAACTGGAACATAGGAATGTTTGCACTCTGCTATTTGCCTGCGGAAATAGGAGCTGCAATGGTACAAACCTAGATGGTTCCGGCAAGAGAAACCTGTCACCAGTAAGTTCTGATTTGAAGTATGATGTTGATTACATCCTATTTTAGTTTATTCATACATCATTCCAACGCGAAATTAGACGTAAGATAAATCTTACAATTTTACTATTGTATAATAATAAAAATCATTGTCTTTACTTTACCGTAATAAGATTATTACTGTTTTAATTATTCATTCCCTTAATTAAGATGACAACGAGTCGTTAGTTAAAAAATACATCTGACGAAAGGAAATGAAGTGCGACTTAACAAGATCTTATTCTTTGGATCTCGACTTCCAAATTCTCTTTCAAAGAATGCTTCATTGTTTCATTACACTAATGATTTAAAAATTCACCTTTTTTTTTTATCAGAAATATGTATGGTTTAATTTATAAATATATATGTGGTGTCCCACACAACAATTCATGGGATCCAAGCCAACCTTATGGTAGTGCATCCTGCTAATCAACAAACGAGGCTCTGGTTCCTACCAACTCGCATTAGGCCAGAGTGGTAGGAAATGGCTCAAATCCTCTATATGAACCCCTACAAACGACGGCTTCTAGGGCCCGGCGGTATCGGAGGTTGTACTGACTGTAGGTGGATATATTATGGGGATATCCAGCAGTGGACATCTGTCGGCTGATCATGATGATGATGGATATTGTATGTAACATTACGTTATAGTTTTATTTTCTGTTATTGATATTTTAATATTATTTGTAACAGCTACCACTTTAGGTATCCTACAGTTGATAATAAAAGGAACAAACAAGTCTACTTTGGTCTAAAAAAATTAAAAATGTGTAAAAAAAGGTATTTAGTAGATATTTGGTGAAAGATCTCTGTTGCTGTTCGTATTTTTGCCAACAAACAGTAATGTGCAAATATTACAGTGTTCCGGTTTGAAAGGGGTTGAAGCTAGTCTAGTAGTAGTCACTGGGTTAACAAGACACACATATAGCACTCTTAATAGTGAAATGTATTGCTTTATATATCATCTTTACTAGCCCCACGTTATTATTGTTTGGCGTATCACTTACCATCACGTTAATTCATCTCGTCTCTTCGTAGAATAAAAAAAAAATGGTTATTTCAATCATGTTAATTACTAGTGTGTTTAATGATGGTAGATTATAAAATTACTGAAGTAACTAATCTATCTAACATAGAGGAGTTTTGTACAGTGTGTCGTTTCATCATCATCTGATAAACGTCCACTGCTGGACATAGACCTCCCCCAAAGATCCCCACATCGATTGGTCATTTGTAAGGGTTCATACGGAGGGACTTAGGCCATTTTCCATCACGCTGGCGCAATGCTGGTTGGTGGGACTTATTAACAACTTAATTTGTGCTTAAATCCAGTCATCGAATTGTTGTAAAATAATCAATATTAGTATATACAAAAGTTTGTCCTAGTTTAACAGTTAGTGCTGCATTTAAAGTAGAATCGGGAAAGTTCGTACGTTATGCGTTGTTTTGTCAGCGCTGAAGCGAAGCTTACGTTTGCATTTCAATCTCAACTTTGCGAAATGGAAGTTCAACATAAGTAAATAAATTTTAAACAATTCGCCTCCACTGTGCACCATAATACGACTTGCAACAGTTACTCGTCTTATTTCAAACTGACACAATCCCGACCATAGTCTATTCCCAAGCTTTTTACTCAACTCCGTTAAATACTTGTAAACAAAGAGAACTTTTAAACAATTTAATATAACCAATAGGGAAGACAAACATTTTATTCCTCAAATTGAAGTCTTAAAATTTGCTTTTGAAGAAACTTTAATAGAGCTACAAGTCTGTTATTGAGATTTCCAGTTCATTACCATAATACCTACCACGGCCTCTCACGATATGATTTCGACTGTTTCGTCTCAAATTCTTTAATCATCCAAAATTATTGATCCGATCGACGTGGAGATCTTTCGGGGTGGTCTATATCTAGCAATGAAACTCTATCGGCTAATGATGATGTTGAAAATTATTGATGGAGGTATTTCACCTTGAGATAACCCGAAAAAAGATTACTAACGGACATATGTTCATTTGATGAAACGTCAAACCTAACAGTAATATTGCCGAAAAGTAATAATTCCTGTCCATTATCCAGCAGAAAAGACATACCACCAGTAAATTCGAACAACCTAGAAGAATACGATACTCAATATGAATTTTTAAATATATTAATCCAAGACTTAAAAATAAGTATTTCCATACGTTTAATTCCCAGCCAACAATGTTGTCACTACATCACTATACGCTTAACTTGTGGGGAGAGCCGTAATACGGTTTAACGGCTTATTTAATATGGCATGCATCCTTTCAGGTGGTGCATTTACGATATATTTACTACTTAGTGATAAAACGTTTGTTAAATAACAAAATTGTAAACTATTTTACTATGTAGACTTTTATTAACGACTTAGTATATACAATGACAGTTTTTAAAATAGCAAATATAATATGTCATCCGCCATTACATTACTTTTCCGATTGTTAACTTACTAAACTAATAACTAAGCTCATGTTCAGCCTCTTTGTCACTGAAAATCATATGAAATTAACGTCAAGTACTAACCAATATTTTCTTTGTTATTTGTGGATTTTAACACATTAAGTTATCATATCTTATTATGTCAACTATTACCAAATACGATGTCACTTTATAACGTTAATAGTGCTGTATAGCTTTCGTTAACAAAAGCTTTTTTATATCGATTATTGAATATATATAATAAGAAATCTAATGTAACTTAAGTATAGAAAATATAATGCTTATATTAACATTATTTTTAATATAAATATAATATTTCATTTTCATTTTCTGAGAAAAAGTTAAAATAATAACGTAGAATTGTAAATGAACATTAGATGGCTGATGGGACAGAAATATCTTTAAGTGAATATCATCATCATCATAACGACAAATAATTCTTTAGTGTAGTAGGTGCATTGAGGACCTGATAAAGATCGAAAGGAAGCATTAGATACATCGGCATCGGATTGGCCGAGCAGAAAATCGATTGTGGTAGCATATGATGTTGATGTACCAAATTTTGTAGATGATAGCAATTTCGGCAAAGTAGATTGTTCGAATTGAATTTATTTGTGATAATTTTAAATATGTATTATATCTGTGTTTTATTGTATAATGTAATGCGGGTTCCGTGTAATTGAAAATCATAAAGGCAGAATGTCCAATTATACAAACTCCATTCCGGCGTCGAGTGTTTTTATACTTAATTAATTGAATGAATGTTCGGGAAATCGATTCGAGCTTTAACAGAACGATTTAATATTCATTTAATAATGAAGTTCAGAATATTCGTTACTTTCACGAGTGGAGTTTAATATGTATTGTTGCGGTATATACGTTTAATAAAACATTTCAACGTAGACTCTCAATTAATAAAACAAAATTTTCATTATAGATATTAAAAAGCATTAAATGTAACAAATTATTGAGTAAACTCTCAAGTTAACTACCTCAGTGGCTTATTCCCTTCAAGGATCAAGTATTTTGGAAGTAGGGTTTTTTCGAATACGCTTTTTTTATAGGAAGAACATCTGATGGAAAGTGATCTCTGACGCCCATGTACAGTCGCAACACCAGAGGGGTTGCAGCTGCGTTGCCGACCTTTGATATCACCCATATATTATTGAATTTGTCATCATTTCCACATTTGAATGTCAGTCTATTCTGTACAAACTAACATAACTATTTATAATTTCATTGTTACTAAAAATTATGTATAATTAAGGTCAATTTGTAACCTATTATAAATAGAAAAGTTTAAGTAATGAATACAAGATTAATAGGTTATATTATATCTTATGAAGAAACTATAATAAGTTGTCGTGAGCAGACGTATATCTGGTGATATGGCTTTGATGGTTCAAACGCGTGCGTTTCTTTATCATCCAGATTTCACGACACTACGAAATGTTCCATAATAAGAGAATAAAACACCATAACATGTGCAGTAAAAACGTTATGATTTGCCTGCTTTTGTTTTAGGCTTTATAGCATATAAAATAAGATCTCGTTGAAAAGATGTCTAAGTTTGTGACTTAAAGCAACGTGCACAATGTGGTTTATCGTCTAAACTAGTGCCATGTTATTATGAGCCAGATTACCAATAAATGAACTTCTTTCTCGTTTGGAGAACTTCTCTGTCTCGTAAAAACTATAGATAGTAATAGACAGAATGGCTTGAAATGAAGACGAAAAATTTAAGATCAATATTGGGACTTACTTTATATGTTACTAAAAATACAACTTAAGTCCATGTTACTGATTTTGAACACATACGTGTTTAAAGACGAATAAAGAAAATGTTACCAGATTCATAGTAATATCCACTAACACCCTAGTACACTGATGATTGAGGAAAATGATATATACAATACACGATCTTCCTCGATAAAGAAATCAAATGAAAGGAAGCTGAACAAAGAACCCGCCTGGAGCATTCCATCCGATTCTTAACAACAAACAAGCTTGTATTTAATAAATCCTTTCAAACGTCCAACAGCAGCGAGATCAAATAAAATATACGAATAAACCTTTGATTGATATGGAATTGTTAAATATATTACACATAATGGAAACAAACAAAATACAGCAGAAATTAACAGCAGCTAATTCATTCTTTTATTCTACCCCATATTCGGGGTGAAATTTTCATGATATGAGGACATATTTTACTTAACATTCACACTCAAACAGATAGCTAAAAAAAGATTTATAAAACAAAATAAAATTGAGACAATGTTGAGAAGGTCTTCCTCAACACCTGTTGCAGCAGATTCTAGTGGGCTAACATTTCACCACGTGCTTTGGGCTAACATTTCAATTCAATTTGATGATGATAAATAACAATAAGGCCGTGGTTGAGATCGCTCTTCCAATGTACTCCGGCTTTCATGGCATGAGAAACACAGCAATGGCATATTAATAATTTGTGGGTCGTAAGCTAACTCCACAGTGACCCCGAAATCAAACCTTCGTGTTACAAGGCCAACGATACTCTTAGATTTATTTACATGAAACTAAAAATATTTCAAAGTTAATCCGAGAGCAGTTATATATAATACCGAGATTTATAAAAAATATGTTTTATACTAGATTAGAATTTATTAACCCTCATTTAAGAAAATACTTAAGAGAACTTTAATAATTTCTAGATTTTTATACATTTTCATTTACTTCAGATATATTTTTTAATAAATCAAACGTTTAATTTTCCTCGTCTAATCAATCTAATGGAGCTGATGACAGAATAAGCTCTGCAATTTGTGTGAAAGCAAACTAACGTGTGGTACTCATTATAAACGATTTTCAAACCCAAAACCGGCATATTATAACCCAGATAGTGCATAAAGTGATCTAGAAACAGCATTTCACTGTATTTATCCACTAATTTCAGTGAATACCAATAAACTGGTGAAAATACCTATAATTCAACAGTACGGTATAAGTATTACTCTGTATAATTTTAAACATGAAAGCATTGGATTGGTATGCAAATATTTTAGCTCAAAACAATTTTATTTACAATAGATTCTAACCCCTATTCACGTGGTTTTAAGTGATTATAAAACTTTAGTTAATGAAACGTATTAACCAAGAAATACTCTCGTATATTGACAGTTGGAACATAGCAATACTGTCATGGCGGCAGATTAGCTATAAGAGAGTATAAATAAACAGCATTTTTAATATTCCCACTACTGGGACTCAAAATCATCTGTCATAAGTAGAGAATTAATAATAGAGAATATAAAGACTATAGTTAACATATTTAATTGCAGTTTTTCCTTACTGGGCTGTTAATTTATATTTTTTAGTAAAATAAAAAGATGTGGATAAAATCTTCAGTGCTACACCAATCTCGGCCGAAAATAAGGTTAAAAGTAATCTTCGTCTTCTGAAATATATTCAAATATTAAATAAATTTAATTATTTATATTTGTTTCATTAATTTAACACTACATCCATTTCATCTGAGTTTATTTATATCGCCCCAGTCAAAGATCGTCTGTAAGATAGTTTCAAACGCTCTAACCATTGGCCACTCTTGCACACCTAATCATGATCAACTAGATAGTTCAGCATGTATCTTTTCATGACTGTTATGTCGTCTATTTACCCAAAGGTTCCTGGTCAGTATTTGTTTAAAACGTTGGATCAGGCTTTACTCACCTCCGTCAGACAATCTCCGTGATAAACCTGATAAACTAGCTCTGCGAAAGACAAGCATCATGTTACCCTAACAATTGGTTCTAACCTTATTTATTGCACAACAAATTATCCTTAACTGGCAGGTAGGTCTCTGTTGCCAAAGACCGTCTAGGTACCTACTCAGTTTTTTCATTTTTGCCGCCAAACAATACTGTGGAAACATTATTTTGTTCCGGTTTACAGGGCGCTATAGCTAGGGTAATTAGTTCAGTAACGAGACCACATCTTGTCTCAAAGCGACATATGATTATATTAGCATAAATGTTTTAATTAAAAGTTATTCACAACCCTCACAGCCCCTTTACAGGATTTTAGCCTGAAGGAGACTGCAATAACTTAACAAAATTCTTGACCTACTTGTGGGAACGATGTCGGAGACAAAGGCAACGCCGTAAGTTATGACGATGCAAATAACTTGAAGTAAATTTACTGTCAAAATATCTTTTTTTTTCTATAAAGCAAATAGAAAGTTTACCTTTTTTATACGAAACATATCCCCATAACAATGACGTGACAGTTAAGTTGTTTACACAACGTCGTAATGTGCATATTGCTGACTCGAGGTGTGATTCATAGTTTATAACATAAAAACCCTTGTCATTCCTTCCGGCGAAGAATAAATCATCTTCTTTTCACTTGATTAATATATCTTATTCTCGTTTAAAAAAAGAATACTACAAAATAGTTAAACTTTAAATGAGATAAATCATTAAACTTTCAAAGCGTTTACGATATATTTATTATGCATTAATGTTATCATACTATTAAAAAAGCGCAATAATCTTCCTGAACAACACCGAGCGAAACAGAACGGAATAGAATAGACCAGACGAGACGAGAAGCGCAGAACGGAGATCATGTATTTCCAAAAAACTAACGGAAGTCACGCGACACCCCTGAGCCGGCAACTACTTGCCACAATTAATAGACCTCGCCATCCAGCGCGGCAATGCCATTAGTTTGGTCGTCACTCTACCGGACGGGGATGACCTGCGACATTTCTTTTATTATAAACAGGAAATGTTTCATCTATTATATGAATTAGTTTATAATAATTTCTTCTTCTTTCTCCTGCCCTAGTCCCACTTTATGTAGGGTCGGCACAACATGTTCTTCATTACCGAACATGTTGTAAATAGTTTTGGCTAAACTTTTTACGACCGGCCGCCTGCCTGACATCAACTCTCTTTTTGGGAATCTTTGGGGACGTTTTTTTTGTTTTTTTTTACTTCCCATTTGTATTTCGCTGTTGTTACTAAAATTCACAAATGCACATAACTTAAATATTAAAGTCATTGGTACATGCCGAGATTCGAACCCGCGACCTTCGGATTGAAGGCCGCACGCTCTAACCATTAGGCCAGCGAGCTACTCTTTTATTTTCTTTATAATAATTTATATATACAATTTTTTTAATTGGATTATGCGACTAATGCAACATAGTAAGGAACAGTCATTTATGGATCGGAATATAGTAAAGTTCGGCAGTTAAGCTCTGCATTGCAAACAACCTAAACAGCTTTGAGTAATAAACACAAGTATCAAGAATATTACAAATATACTACAAAGCATGGCTGTTATGTTATTTTCATACTGTGTGTATGTTGATTGGTGGTAGGTCTCTGTTGCCGGAGACCATCTAGGTAGGAACCACCGCAGCGCCTATTTCTGCCGACACACAGTAGTGTGCAAACATTACTGTGTTCCAGTTTTAATGTTTAGGTTTAGCTGTAGCTAGTGTACTGGGATGAGGCTCAACATCTTATGTCTCAAAGTAATGTATGGAAAGTGGTGCAGTGTATACCATTCTAACTAGCGCCACGTTATTATGGACAGGCGTATGACTTACCATCAGATGAATTATTTATTAATTGGTATATAGGTGGTTTATTTACTTCATGAATACATGCTTCGTAAAGAATAGAATAGTAAGTTTTATAATAAAAGAAACGTATGTTTCAGCTCATTTCTTTTGAACAAGTTACTTAACGAGCTACGTAGTTAAGTAGTTATTTAAATTTAAATTAAAGACAAAATATTCAAGCTTAAAACGTGAACACGGGGTGTACAAGAAGTACTTACTTAGTGATTTCACCTTGCACTTTTCTTTTTTAATGAATAATGGTTTGCATAGCTTTATTAGCAGTTAAGTTGAGATACTTGAATAATTCCTCTTTGTTATGCAGGAGCTATCCGTCAATTCTGCACGAGTAAAATTTTAGCTTTCTTCTTTATTCTTATTTCATTAATATACAAGTTTATTAAAATATAAATAGTGTATATTACACATGATTCAGTAATCTATTTAATCTAAGTTTAATTTATACACAAAGTCAGAAACACAATGTTTAGATCGGTGGTCTTCAACCTTTTTCGAAAGGGGCGACAAAGGAGCGATAACCTTAGAATTACGTATTGAATTTTTTTCTAAGATTTTTGCAACTTTTTCAGATTTTCTTTAAATAAGTATGAAAAGGTTTAATGCATATATAATAATTACTGGTGATAGATCTCTGTTGCTGGAGACTGTCAAGGTAGGTAACACCGCAGCGCATACTAATACCGCCAAATAGTAGTGTGTACACATAACTCTGTTCCGGTTTAAAGGATGGTGTAGATAGTGTAATTACTGAGGTATCGTGCCTCAACATCTCATGTCTTACGACGATGAGCATAACGTGGTACAATGTATATCTTCCAAAGAAGCGCCACGCCACATGCACCCCGCAGGCCGCTGATTGAGTGTAGCTAGTTTAGACAAACCCACAGTTTAGATTAAATCAGTCATCATCAAAAAAAACACTGATCAATTAATCATAAAAAAATTACTGATTACTTATATTTAGTTGTTTATAAGTCATCATAACCACCAGCTTGAGAATCCATTGGTTGAGATGATGATGTTATAAGTCAGCAAATAATTAAGTATTTCACAATTTTGATAAATTGCAGTTAATTTCAATAGTAAAATTAAACACGTTTGAAAGTACGTTTCAATTCTTCATTAAGTTTTCTCCTTTATCAAAGGAAGTTGGATTTATTGCATTAAGGCTTCGTTCCGCAGTTCGCTGAGAAATACGATAGTGTTTTAATTGTTTTGCAAGAAAAAGTTTATGCAACTCGTAGTTCTATTTCAGTACTGTAAACAGTTTCTGGAATAGCTGGCTTTATCTATGTACCAATGGCAACCTGGAAAATCTTAATACTGTTAGTGTACGTTTGTATAATGACTTTATCTATAATAATATTAGTAAAAACAGGCTACTTAATACGATCGTATAAATTCAAACTGTTGTCAACGAATCTGATCAAACTTGATCAAAAATGAGCATAATTTTAAAAGCTTTATTTTGTTTAAAAACGTAATTCTAGTATTGAATAAAAGTGACCCTATCAGTGATCTTTAACAATATCTAATATCTTTAGCTATTTATCGAACAAAGTCGCATCAAAATTGCACCTACAACACAACCCTTGCCTTTACTCGATAAAATCTATTGGTAGTATAAATTATGGGATTTCTTTTATCTAAAATAGGCTAATTACTCACCTGCTCGTGGTGCACCCTACTAATAAACAAACGAGGCCTTTACTACCACCAACCCGCATTGGGCGAGGGTGGTGAGAAATGACCTAAATTCCCCCAAATGAACCCCTACAAACGATTGAAGGTCTCGAGAAGCCGCTAAGTACGAACAGTGCAGGACTGATCGATGTGAAGATTTTGGTGGAAGGCCTATGTCCAGCATTACAGATCTATCGACTGATGATGGCGATGAAGAATAAGGATTGTGAAGCGTGTTAATTTGAATCTCTATATTATATAGCTAAAGACGGGTTTGTACTAACACCAATCCAAACTCCACCAGGAGTGATACGGAATCGATGTAAAGCTCTCGGTGTTAGAAAGCAAGTAGTCGGCAGCTGAACTACATAGATAATGTGAATCATACTTACAGTAATAAAAATTCCATCTTAGTAAGGAGTTGAAGACAGACAAGTCATCGGCATTTTCTAAGTAATGGGTATCACATTATTGGACGCTTGATCTACTTGCGATATCACCAGTAATTGGAACTCAGTTCTACTTCACATATCATATAAAACGATGCTGTTCCATGTTAATACCCTGCCAGTGTAAATCAACTCGAGTTGTAATTAAGATGATACTGTACAAAATCAGTGTTCCGTTAATAATCAAATCATTGATACATTGATTAAATTAACAGGATGCATATGTATGGTTCAAATGAAATCAAATATGTAAATAATAATAACAACACATGTATATATATATATATATATATATTTACAATAATATGATTATAATAAGAATACTGTTAAAAATCAAATAATAGTATGAGCAATTGTTTATTCAGCAATAATAATAATAATGACGGTAGGCCTATGGGCCATAAAAGAAGAAGCGTGTCCGAACACAGAGCTTCTGAGCATCTCAGCATCAATCGAAACCTATACATTCTAAATAAATCAGCTTCCAAGGACATACGACATCCACCAACTCTTACTTGACCAGAGAGACTGATAAATAGGCTTCTCTCTCGTGGCAAAATAAAACCCAGATTTTAAACAGTAATATTAATAAAGATATTCGTAACAATGTATAGGATACAGAAGATACTTTTTATTCTACAAAGCGATGCGACGAGCATTATCATCACCTGATGGTAAGTAATACACCCGTCCACAAAAATGTCGCCCTAGTTAATATGATTAACACTACACCTTATTGAACTGTATATTTTGAGATACAAGATTTCAATTCTCATTATCATAGTAATTTAACTAATTATTTGACCCTTCCAAATAGAAGACAGTAAAGTTTACACAGTAATATTTGATGGTAGAAATAGGCGCTGCGGTAGTACGTAGACGGTCACCGACAGCCTATAATCTGCCGACGTTCAGCTCTGTAGTCGCGGGCTGGTAAGAATAGGGCTAAGGTATTCCCTGCCTGTCGTACGAGGCGACTAAAAGGGTCCCCGGGTTGGTGAGCCTTGACGATGAGGGTCATTAGAGCTCAATAAGCAAGCCTTAGGAGGACGGCAATGCATGGTGGCCTTGTACTTGCCGTAGCACAGCGTGGGTGCTAAGGAGGGCTTTGCCCTTCCGTTGGATGTTTTAGCCAGAGTGCAAGGGGGCACCGGTACGTTCCGTAGGACATCCTCCCGCTCCTAATACAGTAAGAGAGACCACCGAGATTTTAGTGGGTAGAAGCTCTAGCTCTAGAAGCTAGAAGCTCACATAAGCTTGTGTTCTCCCCAGAAGCAGGGTATTTTTTAAGATTTCCCCCGGAACACAAAAAAAAATTCTACCACCGTTAATATTGATACGAAAACAACATTCGATTGAAATTATGTAAATTAAAAGCCTTAATTAAAAACTACTAAGATTTAGATATATATTGTTATGAAACGACTTCACGAAATTTGTATATTAATATACAGTTTAATTGCTGAAACAGTATGTATCGTGTTAATATAGGAGTATATTTAGTTGGCAACGTGGCAGGGTATTAATTGATGTTGTATTAGGTATGTTCGATTGATGAGTCAGACGGTCATGCGGTCGGTGCCGAAACCATCTCCATGTATCGAGGTTAAATTGCAAATTGAGATAATTCGATCGTGCGATATTCAATGAAGAATTAATTCGCAGTTGTTTTTAGCTGCCGCTGTAGCGACAAACTATCTTATAATGTATAACTTGATAATATTTATATATCACAGTAAAGATGACGGTGGTGTTGTAATCGTTAATGAAAGCATTGTTGTTATTTTCGTAAAATAAAGCGATGAGATGAGCGGGACGTTCATCTGATAGCAAGTGATACGCCTGCCCATAACAACGTGGCGCTAATTAGGATGGTATATACAGCATCTCATTGTACTCTTAGCTTTAAGACAAGATGTTAAGTCTCGTTACTCCAGCAATTATACATACGGAACACAGGACTGTTTGGCAGTAGAAATAGAAACTGCGGTGGTATTTAGACAGCAACTGAGTCCTAGCGCCAGTAAATTCGATTATCGATTACTATTCTCTAATATTTTACTTATATCATATACGTTTCCTACTACGCTCAGTTTTTAGGTAGATTGTTTATTTGTTGCGCTAAACATCAAAGTAGAGCATATTCATGATAATACTGTTACTTTATATAAAAAAGACATTTTATTAGTACGCTTTAAGCCCATGTGCGTCTTGAAAACTCAATTTTTATTAGAAATAACATAATTTCAACTAGGTATTCATATCATCACCTTACTTCATTCATAAAATATAAACTTATTTCATTTCCATACGATTTTTTGATAGTATTTTCTTGTTTGTTTTCACTGAGGCCTTCTATAAGGAATGATATTACTTTTAGTATATATAATAAAAAAAAACGAAACTTTATGTGCGTGAGCTGTTAAAATAATCATGTTATCTATATATACAATGACAATGAGTTTCCTTCGTTTCGCCAATCACGTTAAAACTAGTGAAGGTATCTACATAATAACACTACCATTCGATGAGAAATTACTTAATAATAGTTATATGCTTTACTTGGCTGGAAACAACTAGAATATTATACAAAGTACAGTTCGATACCGGTACCAATTGTACCACCTTCATAACATATTACTGTTTTCCCCTTCTCAATATGTGGGAATATAACACAGTCTTAAGCTAGCCAACAATGAAGCTTAAACACAGAGGTTTCCACTCGACTGACAAAGATTCAAAAGGACTGAAATGGAAAAGACGACTGCTGGAGTCTCACCGCATGTCGTGCTACTTGCAGACCCAAGTCAGGGAATACCGATCACCAAATAACTGGAAATAGAGACAAAAGCAAGAGCAATATCAATAATTCTTCTTATTTGTTGATTACATAGCTTATTTTTTATTAAAGAAATAACGCAAAAGTCGCTATGTTTCGAACAATAAGATATCGTGTAACAATAGGTTAATATCAGGAAGCTGTCAGCTTAAAGTTTGATGCGAAATCCATTAAAGTTTCCACCGCAGTTATCCGAAACTTTCGGAGTACGTTGGCTTTTAACCTGTTAACCTAATTAATATAATATAAGCTACAGAGGTTATAACCTAGTTTTCAAAATGCTTAAATAAAAAAATATGTAAATACTATAAAACGGCGTACGTTAATTTATTGTCCTGATGAATTTCCAGATGACCACAAAGATTATTATTAGTATCCTTGACTTAAAATATGTTTAAATTGATTTTAATTAAGTAATCCTAATAAATTTGTGTGTTAGAAAGAAGTAAAGGGTTCCCGCACAAAAACTCACGGGACCCAAGCCAACTTCACCTGCTCGTAATGCACCCTGCTAATAAACAAACGAGGCTCTTGCTCCCACCAACCCGCATTGGGCTAGCATGGTGGGAAATGGCCCAAACCATTCCATATGAACTCCTATAAACGTGGAGATCTTTGGGGGAGGCCTATGCCCAGCAGTGGACGACTATCAACTGATGAAAAAGAAGAATAAATTTACTAGGTAAGGTAGTTTATGAGATTAAAAATGAAGCCCAAGACCAAACGCGATGGAGAATCACTATGCTCAATCTCAATGACATAGGGCGTTAATGAATGGTAAATGAATACATTTACTAATATAGTTATATTTTATTTTAAATAATTAAACTCAGTCACTAATATTATTCATTTTGTAAAAATACCTACTGGTGGTAGGCGTCTGTTGCCGGAGACCGTCTTGGTAAGTACCACTGCAGCTTCTATTTCTGCTGCCAAACAGTAGTGTGCAAACATTACTGTGTTCCAGATTGACGGGAGTCGAAACTCATAAAATTACTGGGGTAACGACACATGTCGTTCTTACGGCGACGAGCGCATTGTGACGCGGTGTACACTATCCTAACTAATTCTAACATTTTTATGGGCACTTCATAGGCAGTAGCATCAGGTGAAAATCTCGATCGTCTCCTCGGTTCATTACATAAAAAAAATTGGTATATGAACATAGTTGTTAAAATGATTAATGGATATAGAAAGAAGCCGTATTAAGCTGCATGGTGGGCAGTGGTGTGGCGGACATTGCCGCGTACTATTGATTTGTCATTGCATAATTAAAAGGAGATAAATACTCTTTCGTTTAACAGAAATATTTATTAATTATTAAATAATAGTTGGTCATTAACGACAAATTTTTTCCTTCCCATCGGAAGGAATCTAATAGTTTCTATCGTCCCTGATAGAAGGTTACCACAGCATATATTTATACCGCGGAGCTGTAAAGTGTAAACATTACTATAATCCTTCAAGATCGCTGTAGCTTGAAAAATTACTGGAGTAACAAGACATCTTAACACACAATCGGTAAATACTTACCAATGCTTGTTTTTTTTTCTTTTCATTAATTTTTATAGAGACGAATGATATTTTTGATTGCATTTCGTAAAACCACTTTATGTGAGTAAAGCTCATGGTGGTACCTGACAATGATACGGTGTAATAGAAATCCGAAATTAAGTAAACGCTTACCGCGTTATCATTGATATTTATTCTAAGTTCATTAGTCAACCAACACTTCTGAATGTTTTCCACGTTCTCCTATTTAATTAAGAAGTTTTTCATTGTTCGTGACCGCCGCGATAAACTTTTCCATTTTATTTCTAATTTTATTCCCTCAGTGTACTTTGCGGCGACATTGACATATGACTCGTGATTCATCTTAGGCCATTGTTTGCCTTTTCGCACCGTAAACTAAATTGATTCATTCTTATCATAGAGTTAGCTGATAAACTTGTAAAGATTTTTTTTTAAACGTAACATCAAAGGATGATGACTAATTCGGTTCACACAGTATTTTTATTAAAAAGGTAAATAAATATTTAATTGTTTGGCTTTCCGAATAAATAAAAAACATAAAATTTTGCCATCTGTGGACTTTAGAGAAGCAGAAAGAATCCAAAAACGGGTATTAGATTTAAATATCTGGACTAATGGCTGTCTACTGCTGGGCTTAGATTCCTTGTAATTAATTCCACAAAAAGTACATACATATTAAATACTAGAATGAAAACTATAATTACTTATAAGGAAAAGTAAATTAAGTGTTGAATTCGTTACTTGCCACCTTCATTAAAAATATAACGACTTTGTGAAAAAAGCGGTTTTGCAATGAAAAAGGTTCGTCCACTTTGGAGGTGCTTCCATTATTCACATCTGCTGGCTAAATGCAACATTTAATTTACTAATGAACAAACTTGAAGCCAATGACATTTTTTTTGTTCAATTAAGCGACGAGAGCAGGGGTGTTCATCTGATGGTAAGTGATACGCCCGCCCATATATCACACTAGTTAAAATGTTATATACTGCATCTCATCATATAACATTTTAACTTGAGACAGATGTTAAGTCTTACCCTAATCATTTCACTATTTACAACGCTCTTCAAACCGGAACACAATAATGTTTACAGTAGTACTGTTTGGCGTCAGACTAAGACGCTGAAATAGTACCCACTTAGACGGTCTCCGGCAACAATCTTACCATTGCCACTAACAACCGTATATATGCTATTGCTAGTGGTAGTGGTAGTGGTGGTGATTTAGTTATAACCGAAATGGATATGTTTTAAAATGTTAATTGAAAATAAATTGACGAAGGATCTATTAAATTCAGAAAATATATAGCCTATAATCATCTACAAATAATTGGAAATAGTTGTTCCTATGAATTTTTTCTTTGTTGTTCCTATGAACAACGACGGCGGCGACGACGCGGCGACGACGACGACGTGATGACGATGATGAAGATGATGATGATGATGAAGAAGAAGAAGAAGAAGAAACAACATTAACAACAACAACCACAACCACAGCAACAACAACAACAACATATGTGTATTGTTTTGTTCTCAGCATATACTTGTACTGTACAAACAGTTACTCAAAAACATAAAGCACTATTTATTGCTAACAGCAGTATAAAATGGACCAAGGATTTAAGCGCAGTCATAAAATTACTTTAACTACCTCGTAGTGTAATTATGTAGCGTCTAAAGTAGCGAACTAGTTACGTGGCTCTTTCTTAATGATGTTAATGTTATACAAAGATTAGCGGTTAGATCTTTTGACATATGCATCGTACCTGAACTTTGATTCATGGTATATATAATGAAAACGAGTTTAATTTGTTCGATAATCACGTAAAAACTAGTGAACTTATCGACATGGTAATATGACCATTCGACACGGAATGATTCATAGATCGTTATAGACAACTTTTTTGTATTTATTAGATCCTACGTCATTTTATTGCTAATTAACTTTTACAAACGTTTTCATTTCGTATTTATGCGGTTGCTACAGTAACTGTTGCTATAGAAAGTCATTAGCGGTTGCAGTTGCTCTCTAGGAAAGTTTTACACAAATTTCAAATCTAATTTTATATTACCACCAGCAAAGCGGGCCGGGAACTGCTAGTCTTTTTATATACAGCAGGACTTTAAAGGCATTCTCATCCAAGCCAACAATGACGTATAACCTTATACGTTTGAAAATATAAATGTGCTGTATTTAAAAACTCTTAGTTCTCTTCTTTCACATCTCCATTGCCGGGACAGACTAGCAGAGAATATGAATATGACTATCTTTCTATTAAACCTAAGTTTATATAAGAATCTGAGTACCGATGTATTGATGTATCTTGTTTTGAACCGAGACGATTGTCCCATGGGAATCACTGATAATTTATGACCTCCCAATTAAATTTATACGAAATATTTTCTATCTTAGGTATATGTTAATATGTGCTCTATAGTTTCCGGACCATTAAAAACATATCCAGCATAAACTCTGCCTGTTGTAGAAAGTAACTAAAGTAGTATATATAAATAGATAGTTTATTGTAGTAATCACTTACACAAATCTAAAAAAAAACAACAAAGCATGGTGTAAACAATACTTAAACATTGATTAATAAAAATCATCAAATGTTGGAAAATATTTCTAATCCGTGTGTAGTACACTACTGCAAAGGGCCCACGCTCAATACAAATGCCCCCCATAGGGAAAATACTGATTTTCAGCTTTCACCTAAAAGGACGAGACTGAAGTAAAAATAATATCAATAGTATGATGCAAATGTGATAAAAGTACCCGTCAGGCTCGCACACCGCGTACAACAGTCACAGTCTACCCGGGCGCTCCTCATCCACTTCGGCTCCCGACACACGCGAAGGTGATCAGAGAACAAGCCCTAGACCTTCTCCGATGAACTCATAGTCCCCGCTGCCATCCGGCGCGAACTATCCACCACTTAGTTAATATTTCATATGTATATTTATGTATGTATATATTAATTTACACCCCTTATCACTCTCTGTATGTCACTATCCATCTCTTCAACCCTTCCCCAATATTTTCTCACCTTTCTCCTTCCTCTTTTATATACAAATTTATTTACATGTATATGTATATATTTAGTTTTGTGTGTTTTGTGATTGTATTTATAAGTTTTATTTTAACTTATTTAATATTTGTTTTCCTGTAGTTTTCTTTTCTTTTCTTTTTGTTTTTGCTTATATGATTTTCAATAAAACTAGCAGCGACAATTTCATAAAAAAATATTATAAAAACAATTATAGTATAGTAGATTTTAGTAGTATATTATAAAACTAGCTCTTCCTCGACCGTTTTGTTGGCCTTAATATAGTATTAGACTTGAAACTTGTATGAAATATTCCTTGAGGCCGACCGCAACAACAAATGACTTTCTATAACTACCGTTACTATAACAACCGCATAAATAATACGAAATAAAAGTTTTTACAAATAAAATGATGAAGTATCTATGAAATTAAAAAAATACATAGCCAATAACCATTTACAAAAAATTGTTGCATTTAATAGTTTTCATGTGATTGGCAAACGAACAAAACTCATTTTCAGTGTATATATATAGATTTCGTGTATAAATATTATGTCGGATGTTTGTAAAGTGATATGTTATAGTAAAGAGATTTCGTTCCTAACATAACATTGAAACCTTTAAATGGATTAATTAAAGTTAATTCGGTATCTTGGGAAGGAGGGGTCGGCGTGTGCTTGCGGTCGGCTGGCTTCACGAGTTTGGCAATATGTTAATTTATGATATATCGGTAAATTTTCCGACATACAATGATAATTTTTAGCATTGCGACAGTATTACAATAACTTTAATTTTTTTTCTTTTGTAAATGTAGTAATATCAGAGAATTCACAAAGAAGATATTCTAGGATCTATACATGTTCTAGAAATAGACCGTCTAGGTAGGTATCACCACAGCTCCTATTTCTACTTACAAACGGTAGTGTGCAAACATTACTGTGTCCGATTTGAAGCAGCTAGTGAAATTACTGGAGTAACAAGAATTAATATCTTATGTCTCAAGGCAACGAGCACAATATATTACAGTTTACACCATCACAAGTAGCGCTATGTTGTTACCATCAGATGAAGGACCCGCTCGTCTCGTCGCTAGATTGAATAAATAAAAATTTCATAGTCTATCAACAAGTATAAAAAAATACAAGTTTAAACTGAAAAACACTGAGCTGATGTTTTATCTGAATACCGTCAAAATATACAGTACTAACTTATTATTCAAGAACAAAATATTAATTAATTTTTAATACCATGTAAAAGTTAGGAAACATGAACAAAGGAACAGAGAAAAATATCATACATATTTATTTTTATGTGAAATCTAGTTAGGATTATACATACTATACCACATTGCGTTCGTAGCCTGGGACTTAAAATATTGTTTTACTCTAGTAATTTCACTAGCTACATCGCCCTCCAAACTGAAACACAATAACGTAGGAACACTGCTGATTAGAGGCAGAAATATAAACTGCGGTGTTACCTACCTAGAGGGTCTCTGGCCACAGAGACCTACCTCCCAGTGTATCCGATGCCAAAGGTGATCAGAGAACGGACCCGAGCCCGTCTTCTATAACCGAGTAGATTCGTCAGAAATAAAAATAATCCCGACACTCATGAAAATCCGTCATCAGATAAATACACTCCAAGTAGTACACAATTTTAAAACCTGGCCGTGGATCCGGGGCCGTGATCCCAGTATCCGATGAGCTGTAAAAGTCAAGATGACTAACAAGCCCTTAACGTCATGAGAGAAAGAGTTAGTGTTTGTGGTTTTTTAAATGCCTTGTATTTATTAATTAAAAAAATGTTTCTATTAGACTTTCTCAACATGGACACGGAGACAAATGGCTGCTGAGAAGAATGAATCAGAAAATATAACCGCTGTTCCAACGTTAGCCGCTGTTGTAAACGATCATGACTTTGATATAGTTCCACGAGTTGCCTGAGCGAGCAACATGTCATTTATTCTCCAAGGCTCTGTTTGTTATATTCTACATTATTCAAGTAGACTACTGCGAAAATGATACAAGTTCACATGGTAAATAGGCGAAGCAGCATAACGTTGGTAATAGCTCGTTTCATTTAATTTACTCGAATATTTTCACCGAAAAATTCCGAGAGTATCTAATACACTAAAATATCACCCGACGTATTAAATAAACTTGAGGAAATACCTTTTTCATTCAATTAAGCGAACGGGACGCTCACCATATGGTAAATGACATTGTCTAAAACATAAGACGTTGAGCATCGTTACCTCAGTAATTACACTGCCTACAGCGCCTTTCAAACCGGAACACTGCTGTTTGCAACACTACTGTTTGGCGGCAGAAATAGGTGCTGCGATAGTACCAAGACGGTCTCCGGCAACAGATACCTACCACTAGTAAAATAATACCACCAAAAAAATAAAAGAAATGCTTCAGGTCATCCCCATCCCTATTTAATTTTTTGATAAAACTGACTATTTTTATACATAAAATCACTCGACTAAGAAAGTACAGAAAAAATACAAAGTTTTAACAGAAATTAAATCAATCCTATTTTTCTAAGCTAAAACTTGAGATTTTTCTATAAAAAAAAATTTAAATACTTCTATACAAAATCGAAGATTCACTCTAAAATAGTTACTTGAGAACTTTCTGATTGTCGTCTGTTAAAGTTGTTATTGGTATTTTTAGTATTAAAGTATACACACATTTATAGAAGATTCACAGCTGGTAGTTTGCCGTATACCGTTTAGGTAGGTACCATCGCAACGCCTGTTACCGCCGCCAACAGTAGTGTTCAAACATTACTGTCTTCCAGTTTGAGGGACGTTATAGCTAGTGTAATTACTTGGATAACGAGACCCAACATCTGATGTCTCAAGGCGACGAGCGCAATGTGATGCAATGTATAACATCTGAGCTAGCGCCATATTTTTATGGGTAGGCGTATTACACCCTTAATATGCTACAACATACACTTTTATCGACCGAGATTTACCACCTTCCCAGAATAAAAAAAAAAAAAACACATTTTCTGTTAATGTGTGAATGAAAATTTTGGTTTATTTTAATGTTTAAAAGTACGGTACTATTCTTCAATTTTAAGATTCTTTAGTGGTTATATTAAAACGAAAAACATTTTCTCTGGCGACATAAATATTACTCGAGGGGATTAATTAAATTTTTACGAAACGTCATTAGCAAATTCTCATTACAACCAGAACCGCCGCCGAGATTCTCTCGGAGAATCCACTGAAGCTTCTCAATTTTATAACCTCAATAAAATTTTATAATTTAAAAACATCGTACTAGCTAAGCAACATTTAACTTTGCCCTGTTTTTAATAAAAGGGTACTTACAGTGTACAATATAATGAAATTTCATGTTTTTCTTAATATCTTTAGTTCAATTTAAATGTGAAAATTAAATTAAACCAAAATTTCATACAACGGAATTAATACAAAAATGAGAAATTTTGTTTTGTAAATGAAATGTTGTATGTGTAAGTTTAAATTTAATAAAGAAGATTTAACTTTAACAAGTTCTACATTGAAACTGAAAAATGAAATAGTTATTTTTTACCAAGACAGATTTAATTAAATACCTTGTACGAAGAAAATGCAGCTTGTCTTAATTTTATTGTTTAAGAAAAAAAAATCGAGCGGTTTTTGGATATTTTTATGTATTCATCAATATGAATCGATGCAATGTCCTTCTGGTTACAAAGCAAGCTTTTCAGCTTCTACCGGAAGAAGACAGTTATTTTTTATTCATCGAAACAATAAGACGAGCGGGACCTATAATAACGTGATGCTAGTTAGGATAGTATACACTGAGAGATGTTAGGTCCCGTTACCCCAGTAATTACACTAGCTACAGCGTCTTTCAAACCGGAACACAAATATATTGCTTTATTACTCAGTTGGATGCATTAGATTACACTAAAACACGATTGTAGAAGGTGTCCGTTGCCGCTAACTGTCCTGATACCACCAAAGCAATAATTTCTGTCGAAAAACAATTGAGAACATACATACTGAGCCCAGGTTTGAAGAGCGCTATAGCTAGTGAAATTACTATGTGGGATAACATCCATATTTCTCAAAGTAACCAGGATAAAGTTGTTACTGATTAAGAGGTTAATCAGTGATAACTTTATCCTCTTCCTCTTTATCTTTATCAAGGAATAGACTGGCATATCTGAGGCGTCGGAATTGTTCCGCCGAACAAGAGACAGAAAGGATTGTACCACGCTGATCACCAACCTTCATCAGTTGGAAGAGGTACTTTAAGAAGAAAAAGAAGAGATGAATATCCTGCAAGCCTCGACATTTTCTTATTACAAACGTAACTGGTGACGATTCACCTACTGTATAAAATAAATTATTTAGTAGATTTATAGAAGTACGTTTAATTTTATTCAAAGGGGTAACGAGATTTAGGGATTACCTCTCCTTTAATTAATTTTATATTTCAACTCTGACATTTTAATTATCATTTTCATGAATTCCACCTAGCTAAGCTTAAATACTTTTTCAAATTTTTATAATGAAATATCGACTTTGCGGTCTATTTATTTGTTAGATTGTATTATAAATAGATATACTTATAATGTATAAAAATATAATAAATCTCTTTATCAGTAAAACATCGACACAAATAAATAAAATTGTTGGATTTTTGTTTTGCTTTTATATTGTTTGTTTACGCAAAATTTTATTAAAAATCTTTTAACGTATTAACGATTTAAAAACTTGTTGTTATTTGTGGTGTAAATATAATGTAGCCTCAGTTCAATTATAGAGAAAGTAAAAAGTATAAAATTTACCATAAATTTAATTTATAGATTATATAAGTGCAAAAACTTTTCCATCGCAAATCAATTCTTTTATGCTCATATTAGTATAAAATAATTCGCAACTTAAAACTAACGTTAAATTAACTCATTAACGTTATAACCTTGTAAAGAGACCCGTAAGCCAAATTATTTTTGCTCAATCAATAAAATATTAAGATCAACCTTCATAAAAATAGTAATAAAAACGATATTTTACATTTAAAGTGAAAAGTAGAAATTACTATATAAAAAGTAAATAAAATTCATTATAAAACAAAAATTGTCTACATATTTAAAATAAATAAATGTCAAAATCAAGTTATTAAGAAACCATGCATGGTACTTGCAAAACTAAATACTAGTGCGCCCAAGTTATTTTTAAATACTAAGACTAGAAACCTTGATTTAATATACTTTATAGTATTTCAAATTAACGGTACACAAAACTGGACAATTAAACCTTTTTAAATTTAATAAATAGCCGCTGTATAAAATTATAACACTACTTGAAATTTGTACATAATTAACTCCGTTTTCTTTTAAGTCAGGTATTTAAATATTTTCATGATGTAATAAATTAATTTCCTTGGATTACATTTGGTGTTACTTGAATATTTAGAAGTATCAACGTAACAAAAAATACGTAACGTATAATATACAAAAATATTTCATAAATAGTTATTTATTATCAGAAATTATAATCAAATTATGAAAAATACTTGAAAGTATTTTGTCTAGGCACCCAGTACATATACTCGATAGTGAATACGAGGATTTGAAACCTGGTCGTCTAAATACGTCTTTCCCCTAACGTTAACGATATCTGTCAAATATCAACAATTTTCTTTGAAGACGAAATCTAGTTGCACTCTTGCGAGAAGATTCTATAAATCCGTTATTATTTTTTTACATTAATAAAAATACTAAAAGTCATAGAAATGTCATTCCTTATTAAACAAAGCGTGCGTAATGTAAGTTTTTCATACAATAATTTACATAATAAAAAAAATAGTGGTCACCGGTAGAACAGGACAGTACCCTTCTGTGTGTCGTAAGAGGCGACTAAGCGATAAAGGGCAAAGATGGTCACCAGTATATCGTTTAATGTGTAAAATATTGCTGCAAACCAACATTTCTTGACTTAAACTTTCTACCAACTACATTATTCTAAAGAAGGGTGGACATAAGACACCTTGTAATAAAACCCATGCAGGAACGTCTTAAGATAAACAAAAAGTCGTTTTGCCGACTCAACATGAAGTGGAAAAGACAGAGAGATTACATTTACATTGACAAATATTTTATGTATAACTAATATTTTTCATTTCTTTTGTTAAAGGTTCTCTCTGCTGGACTGGCATCGTTTAGAAAAAATAATTTCTCTACAAGTAAGTATATTGCATAATCAAATCAGTGTAAAAAAATTTGGCTCTGGTACTAATACTGCAATGTCATTGGAGTAATTACAGCTATCGTAAAATAATAACAAATACATATAATTGTACATTAATCAGAAATGAAATATTTTTTATTAATACTTTATCATTCTTTTTAATTTAACTTACTATTTAATTTAATTTTGATGTAATTTCCTAGACAATATGTTGTCTATTTTGTATACTATTAGTCATAATGTATTCATTTAAATGACAGGACAGTAAGTAATATATTCCCAAAAAATTGTTGCAATTCAATATATGAATAATTCTATCACTTGCTTCTTTAAACTTAACTAATTAATGACATATTTGATGAACAATAAATTTACCACATGATACATAAAAATTATAATTTTACTTACAAATACTGATTTTAAGAGAGAGATTTCGAAATGAAAGCAAAATATGTTAGTATTTTGAGTTCGTGTATGAACAGAGAATTTTTTATATAAACAATACTATGTATAACTTCATGGTATACTGAAAAACCATTAAATATATGTTCCTTACATTTATTGTTCATAAAAAAAATTATGTTAGAATATATCTGGATTAACTAACACAACCACATACAAGTTTGTCAGTGTTAATTACTTTTAAATAACTGAACGAATCCAAAGTTTAATTTTTAAAATCAGTTCATTAAAACATACTTTATTTCGAGTTAATTATATTGCTTATAAGTACAAAGATTTAACTAAAATGTGATATTGTCTCTAACAAGACATTAATTGAAATTTCAGCCTGTGCTGCCTTTGCACCCAGAATCCAAAAACCAGCACCTAACTTTAGTGGTACAGCGGTTATTAATGGGGAATTCAAACAAGTGAATCTTGCAGATTACTCTGGAAAATATGTTGTTTTACTATTCTATCCTCTAGATTTGTAAGTTGTTTTCAGGTCATGTTACCTTTTTATAATAATTTCTTAAGTTTTAAATTATCATTCAGTTATCTATATTTATTAAATTATACTAAAGTGTGTGTGAAGGCACCAATCTGCATTGGGCCTGCGTGGTAACTATGGCCCATCACCCTCATATTGAGGACAGGCCTGTGAGCCAACAGTGACAATGTAAATAGGCTGTTATGAATGAATAATTGAATATATATATATATATAATAGTAAAGCGAGAAAAGATGAAAGATTGGGGAAATTGGCTGTTGAGAAAAATATATATAGTATATATAAGGTTGTTTGAAATTAATATATGTTTGGTTTTAATTATAGTAGGTAGTCTCACTTTTCAGATCGTGTAAACTTGCCCACTTTTTTTAAAAAAAGAGCGATTAGTTTACATGAACAGTCAATATCAGTGATAGGAAGTTTTCAAATCCACTTAGCTACCACCCTCTATATGGTATATAAGATCTAAGGATTCTAGGCAAGCATGATTTTTCATTGATGAAGCTATTGATAGCCTCATTATCATGTAAACCCTGTGTGTAATTGCTATGATGTATTACAAATAGCTATAAAATATTATAGGGAAAAAAAAACAATTGTTTAGTGTTTATTTCATAGAATAATACTGTGTTATTTTTCTATTTCAGTACATTTGTCTGTCCTACAGAGTTGATTGCATTCAGTGACAGGTATAAGGAGTTTGGCAACATACAATGCCAAGTTATTGGTGTTTCTACAGACTCTCAGTTCAGTCATTTGGCATGGACAAATACAGCTAGAAAGGTTAGCCATTAATAATAGTTGTTTTTTTATATTGATATTCTGTTCTGCTGTTTGTATTTTATCAAAAGTAATTTTATGTATAACAGGATGGTGGGCTCGGAAAAATTGATATTCCTCTTTTGGCGGATTACAAGAAAACAGTATCACAGGATTACGAAGTTCTTTTGGATGAAGGTTTTGCTTTAAGAGGTATGTTAACATAATCAAAGTTTTTAATGAAATTGTAACAAAGTTTAAATTCAAAAATCTCATTTAAAAGAACCCATCTTCCTCCTACCCTTTTCCCAGCTATGTGGGGTCTACACTGTATGTACTTCTTGTCCATATCCCCCTAACAGCTGTCATATGTGAATTCACACTCATCTTACACATGTCATCTTTCTTTATCTATCTATCTGGTGGGAAAGCCGAAGTTACAGAACAAATGTTCAGTTTTGGTCCTGCTGATCTTAAGCCCAGCCTTCTCCAATTTATTTCACCATTTTCCCAATCTGGTCTGCACCTCAAGTTCATCTTCCCCGACAAGTACGATGTTGTCGACAAAAAGCATACACCAGGGTGCTTCCTGCTGTATGTCTGATATCAGTGCATACATTACCAGGAGCAAGAGTTACGGGCTTAATGCAGATCCCTGGTGTAGGCGCACCAAGTCCCTAAAACTGTCGCTTTCGCCAGCAGTGGACGGACGGATGTGTGTACAGCACGACAGTACATAGCATGAATAAGCTGCAGGTACTTCCCAGACACTGCTTTTATTTTCAGAGCTCATCATACAACCTCCCGCGTAACTTTATCGTATATCTTTTTGAGGTCCACGAACACCTTGTGTAGGTTTTTATGGGCACGTCTGTATTTTTCGCCCAGTCCGCAAAGAGCAAAAATGGCTTCCGTTATCTCTCGCTCAGGCATGAAACCAAATTGGTTCCAGGCAATATCTAATCTTCTCTCTCGGTCTTCTCGCTAAGATTCTTTCCCACACTTTAATACTATTCAACATGAACTTTTTTCCTCTAAAGTTGTTACAGAGCTGGACATCACCCTTGTTTTTAAAGATGGGTACCAGTGAACTGCTACACCACTCATCTGAGATCGCCTCTTCTTGTAACTACTTGTTGAAAAATAAAGTCAGCCACACTCATCCATCTGACTTTAACAACTTTACCTTCACTGGTATTCCATCAGGCCCAACAACCCTCGCTATTCATCATACCTTGCACTGATTTTCTTACTTCATCCATAGTAATCTTGCTCACCATACCCATGTTGGCCAGCATGCTTTCCAGTACTCCGCTCCAGATATTCCCCTAGTTCATCAATCTTTCAAAATATTCCTTCCATGGCCTTTTAATATCGTCATCATTCGTTAATACTATATCCAGAACAGTTGTTTTAGACCTTACGGGCTGTCCAGAAAATAGTACAGCTATTCTTGTACCTTTGCCTTAGCAAACGCGATAGTAATCTTTGCACATCTCTCATGCTTCTCTTATACTTCTTTTATTTTCTATCAAATCTATTTCATTTTCTTCCACACCTTGCCATTTCCTAAATGCATTCTTCTTTTCTTTCAAAGCCTTTTGCACTTCTTCACTCCACCACCAAGTTTCTTTATGAATTCTTTCTTTACCTTTCGACTCTTCTAGCACATCTTTCATTCATCATATAACATATATATTTGCTATAATTTTCTTTGATTTCACAAAGTAACAAGAGGGGCAAGACCTTCACCTGATATTAAATGATTAACCCGCCAATAGGTGTTAAGATGTTAAACACTACACCTTATTGTGCTAGCAGCGTAGAGACTGGGTGTCTTCTTATTTCAGTAATTACAGTAAGAGCACTCTACAACTGTTATAAAGTAGTATTTGCAAAGAACTTTTAAACTGTGTCTGATAAAAGACCTAACCAACCAACAGGAAAAACCTGTTATTCTTATTATATCTTCTGTCTGTGTGTCTGTCTGTATTTGTCAGGATTCTTAGCACAAAAATGCCTAAAGTTTACATGTCTAAGCCACTAACAAAATGGTATACATGAAGTAAATTTTTATTTTTCTAGCCTTTCTCATGGTGTGAGGTGAGGTGAAATAGTTCATATGAACAACCATTTCTTCTGTCCAACCAAATTGTCTCAGTGGCGCAATGGCTAACTACTTGCCTAATAACAGCCTTTGGTTCAATTTTGGGATTACATTTAGAGTTTAGTCAATGATAGATTTCTTTAAAACCAGACTAGCTAGCTACAATGTACATTATGAATACAAAAAAAAACTGTGGTTCTTTTACAGGTCTCTTTATAATTGATGACAAGGGTATCTTAAGACATATGTCTGTGAATGACTTGCCTGTGGGCAGATCTGTGGATGAAACACTCAGATTAGTCAAAGCCTTCCAATTTGCGGATAAGCATGGCGAAGGTAAGATTTTATATTGATAGTTAAATAGAATAGAAGAAGAGGACTTGCTCCTGATGAAAAGTGATATGTGCCACTATTTAAAATGTTTACACTTTACCATTGTTAACGTTCATATGCACTTGTTACTTCAAGGTAACTAGACAAGTATAAAAGACACTGAAGTAATTTCATTACCACAATTATAACACCTTTTGATCGGGTTTATGTTATTTTTCAGTATGCCCAGCTAATTGGAACCCTGAGACCAATGCCGCAACTATCAAGCCAAGTCCGACAGAGAGCAAGGAGTACTTCCAAAAGGCAAACTAGTTAAACTAAAGCTGTGTCTTTTTAGTTTACAAAGTAAGGCTACTAAGTTAGTATCTGAGGGGGATATGCAATGCTGTCTTGGGGATGTCCACTGAAAGTATCATGGTGGATAAAAGCTTCTAGAGCCATTAGTTTTCACTAAAAGGCAAGGTACCTTTTTGAAGATTTACCCCTGACATCACAAACAGGGCAAATATGTATAAACATTAGGTTTTCTCATTACAAAGTTATTTAAGTTATTAAATCAATAGAATTAAAATGCTTAAGTATTTATTATGTAACACTTCAAACTAAAGGTAGTGAGGTATTTTTCTGCCAGCTAACCCTGGAAGTAAGTAATAAAAAAGGGTAGGTGTGAGAAATTTTTATTATAGACCAATAATAAATATATACATAACACGTGTATTAATATTTGTTATTTTGGTTTATACTTTATTATATATATGTATATATATTTTGTTGAACTTTTTATATCTCTTCCAGTCTCATATACTTTCGAATAACTTCTCGCAATAAACACTGTAAAAGCATGTTAATATGCTGTCAATAAGTATAGTGATTTAATAAAAAAAAATATTGAATGTTTTATTGAATCTCCTCGTTTTCTTCTTTTTTTATCTACTATTAGCTAACAAGTACGATGTTTATCTGATCAACCCTGAAATCTCGGACTAAAAAGAATAGTATTAAGGTATTCCTTGGCTGTCGTAGAAGGCGACTAAGAGGGTTCTCGAATTCGCGAGCCTTAGGAGGGTGTCAAATGGAAGGTGGTCTTGATATTTGCCGGAGCGTAGCGAGGGTTTTAAGGAAGGCTATGGCCTTTGGTGGAATGTTTAGCCACAATGGAGAAGGGCACCAGTGCAATCCGTAGGAGATCCCGAAGCCTCACCTAATGCACTGAAGGAGACCACCAAATTAAAAAAAAACGATCATCTTATGGTACACGATATATCTACCTATAGATATGTGCTACATTGTTATTAATATTATAGTAGTCTCTCTTATTATACCAGTGATACTACCTGCTAGGATTTTCAAAAGAATTATAATGCAATGAAAAATAAAGTACTATGTAATATTGACACAAATAATTATTTAAGTGATAATGAGCATATATAATATATATATTTTACTTTTGAAAAAAAACATTCTCAGCTAATGCTATCGACGCTCTAAGCGAGCCGACTGCCACCGGTTCTCATCGCTTTTAAATTCTACTCTATAATGAAACTAGCTGGTTCACAATTGTAAAAATACACTATAGTATAGTACTAACAATAGCCAAAATAAATTATTATAGTGGTGCGTATAAAATGTAGGAGTTTAAAGTGAATACATGACTGCTAATATATTTTCAAAAATAATAATACAATCAAAACATGCTCATTTTGTTTTAATATATTTTTCCTTACGAAAGCTTAAGTACATGTCTTAAAAAATGTGATGTTCAGAACCATTAAGCTATTATATCTTTCAAACTACAACGTGAAAGCTGTTCTATTATAAATATTTAAAAAAATTAATGTCGGTTGACGAGAGATCAGGTGAATAAGGTGTGTGGTGCAGAAATGGATTCCGATGATATTGAATTACTAAGGATGAGCATACGGTCAACCGATTCGGCATATTTTGCTCGGTTATAATTGTGATATTTTCTCCTTGCAGTCACCAATAAAACTTAATAGTGGATTATATGTATAATCTACAGCATTATTATTAATTGATAATTTTATAGCTCTGTTAATACAACTTTTGCTTGCGTAATGTGTTAATGATTAGCGAGGTGTACAGCATTCTATAGGTTGGTAAGGTCACGAATCAATACACTAGCCGCCATTTTGTGAAACCGACGCAGCTATAGGTCAAATCAGTTATCCACATATAAAACAGCATACAAAATGAGAAATAATTTTCTGAATACATTAAATCTACAATGAAACTAATAAAGCAATACTGAGTTTTAATAATTCATTCACTGAATATTACAAAATAAGAAAGTATTGAAATACGAATTGAAAACTTGGCTAATCATACATTGAGCTGTGTATGTTGAACCATCGTCAGGTGATAGTTTTTATCCTAATATTCGAAACGAATATCACTCTTGAAATCACATTGAGCGATGTCCTTATTAAATTGAATATTACAAATACATATATAGAAAACGCTGAAATATCCACTACAACTTTTGTTGTTGAACTAAGATTTAGAGTTTAGCTTTGAAGCTTTAGTGTAATCATTAAGTACTTTGAATCTGAACAAGGCTTGACTTTGTTAATTATCTTTTTAAAATAATTGCATGTGACTATTGCTTCGCCGTTTGTTAGGGTTTAAGGGGATCTAAGCCATATCCCACCACGTTGATCTTATGCAGGAAGCCTATATCCAGCGGTGGACTTCTATTGATTGATGATGAATGTTTTGCCAGATTATATTCACATTAATTAATCATCACGACTATTAGTAAGCGAGAATATATATATATTACTTTACATAATGTAATAATTATGCTTGACTTGTAGTAGTTATTATCATAAGAACCGCTTACCCGATTTTCTGTTTTCTGCGACATATAATGTTCACAGAGTGAAATTATGGATAGATATATATTACAATAAACTTTTCAACCCTTAAATTAAATTAACAAAGCTCTACCATCTAATAGACGGGAATGATACTTATTTTGATGCACTACCGAAACGAATAGGACGTTAGTCAATGGTCAATAATTTCTCGCGTATAGTGATAAGATTTTTTTAATTATTCAAATAAGCGACGAGACAAACGGGAAGTTCACCTGATGTTAAGTGAGATTCCTGTCCATAACATGACGCTAGTATGTTATACACCTCACCACATTGTGCTCGTCTCCCAAAATGATACTTAGGATAGTGAACAATGCACAACTTCGTACTGGTGATCTTAAAACACAAATATATAAATTCTAAATAACCAGGTAATTTCGCTAGCTATAGCGCCCTTCAGATTTGTCCGCCCGACACTGCGATTTGTGGACAGTTTGACAACAGAAATGGCTGGAGCTGGTAACTACTTAGACAGTCTCCAGCATAGGAGACTTGCCACAATATCTTCGTTCTTAAATTGCAATTTGTTTTATACAATTAAGCGTGGAGACGAGCAGGACGTTCACCTGATAGCAAGTGATATTATACACTGCACCACTTTGCGCTCGTAGCATGAGACAAGATGTTGAGTCTCGTTACGCCAGTAATTACTCAAGCTATAACGCTCTTCAAACCGGAACACTAAAGTTTTCACAGTACATTTAGGCACCAGAAATAGGCGCTAAAACAGTACCCACCTAAACGGTCTCCGACAACAAAAATCTACCACCTGTAAGCGATTTGTATAATCAAATTAACAATGTGTATGTTTTTTATATTTATGCTGTTAATGTGTTTTGAAGACAGCTTCATCAGACTCCGATATCATAGATCCGCAATTCGTGAACCTTGATGAAGCTTCAAAAACTATACACAAATATTAATCATCACTTTATATAAGTATATGAAGGGAAATTGAACATAAAATAAAACAACACTTACTACTTCACATATAATTTTTATTTGACAGACAACCTAAGGTATAATCCAATATATTTATATGAATTTAAATGTGATTATGAAAACTGTAGATAATAGTATTAAAGTTAATTTTTATATATTTTTTAATATGCTATTAATATTTAATTATACAATTTCTACATAGCAATAGTAAAAGCTTTCAAATATCTGCTAGCATATATGGCACTAGCCATATATACGGCTAATGTAAAAGTATATACTTTTAAAGTTACATGGTACATCTGAATAATTGTTATGGCGACAGATTTATAAGGAAGAGGATGGCGAACTACAAAATGTGATCCCGATCTTGAACCAGGAGCCTCCATATTACAAAGCAAGGCCTTTACCATTGCCTAGTGAATCATTTACCACAGATTATTTAATATGCATTGGATACACGCAAGTGACAAGCTTACAGATTAAACAACATACAATTAGTTATAATATTTAACATTTACAAAATTCATATTTTATAGCTTGAATAATAATTTTTCTACATCAAGCATCAACATATACAACTTCATGGTATGATATTTAACAATAATAAAGTTTTAGAAAAAATTTAAACATTTAAAGAGATTTTTAGCCTTTACTTAAAAAATATTTTTCAAATCTTTCAAAATTTACATTTTTTATTTATTAACAGAAAAAAACGCAAAGTAGTAGAAGACACATTTAATAAGCCTTCATTATTTTGAATACATCTGAAAGAGATGAGCGCTCAAGAAGTTTAGTAAGAATTATACTTGTAAATGCATACTTAAAGTTCACTTCTCCCTACAATATTAAACACATCTCTAATGCCCAATTCCTGTAAGTTTTTACCATTTTCAGACTTTCCACCAATTCAAACAAAATATGGGGAAATCACTAGGATTTCCAGCAAAATATTGTACGACCTTTACCAAGCATTACCAGTTAAAACTTAGGATCCATAACATCTTGATGGATCATCATCAGAATCTAATATATCTGATGAATCACTTGATGAATCACTACTGGAATCTGAAGAATCACTATCATCATCATCATCATCATCATCACCACTCTCAACAACTTTAAGAGGTTGTGGCTTTTTCAATCCTGGCACTAAGGACATTGAAGCCAGCACACAAGCTAGCTCATTTTGTACAACATCTGGGTGCTCTAAAGGGTCCCAGTTTGAACTTTGTTCCAATTCTTGTAAATTTAATTCTACATCTTTTTTAGTGATTTCAGTATTCCCTATGTCATAAGACAACTGATCTAGCTCCTCATCTTTGCATTTTTGCAAGAAAATGATATAGTCTTTGATATATAATTGATTGAGGATATAACGAGCATCTCTGCTTAAATTGAACAATGTGTAAATGTCCAGGAGACATTTAATAACAAACTTTTTTCCCAACTTTAACATGTAAACAAGATCAGATTTAATATTTTGGCACAGCAAAAAATTTCTAAAAATTGGGAAAATTAGAGCTCTTCTGTAGCAAGCAATCAATACCTGTTTTGTTTCATTAAACACACAAAACCAGCTCAATGTTGATGAAAGTTTGTTAATAGTCCAACTGGATTCTACAGTACTCTCATTTTGTGTAGTTCTTTTATCATAGCAGAATCCATATAATATATCCACAAGACCTAACATAATCTGTTTGTATTCTGTTTCATTCAATAGGTATTGTTTATTCGGCAGGTCTTTTAAAATTGCAATTTCATCATCTGAAAACTCAAAATTAGGGCCAAATCCTGGTTGCTTCCAAAATACAACAACATTAACATACGGTTCGATAAGTTCTTCGTCAAAAAAGTCGGCTATGTAATGATCTGTAGAAAACTTACGATTTTCGTAACTGATTCGAAGTTCATGTCGTTCCGAGTTTGAAACCTGATCAGGGTTTTTCAATTCAAAAATTTGGGGAAACTCGTTAGCTATGTTCTCAAACTCCACGGAAGTTTTATTGGCAAAACCATAAGAATAATTAAAACACACTAAATCAATTTCTTCCATGACTGGCTCCTCGTTAACAAATTCTTCTTTGAATTGATCTGTCTTCACTTGTTCTGCTTTATCACTGATATTCCCAGCGAAATTTTGCTCTTCCAACACTTCGATTAAATTGCGATCCATATTCGGTATATCGCGTGGAGTCAGTAAGCTAGTTATCATGTCTAGATTTTCAAAATTTTCGCCAGGATTTTCTTTTGCAAATCTAAGATTGAAGTCACCTAATTCACAAATATACGATCCTTTGGAAAAATCATTTTCAATAATTTTTCCTGGTAGACATAGTCGAAGGAAGTATGGACTTGAAACGAAAAGAAAATTTTCTCCGTCCACATCAATTTCTGTTTCGCCGATATTTGTGTATGGTGCGTGCACGGTTATGTATACATAATTTTGATCTTGTGTTAACTTAAATCTTGGTGTAAGCATTTTAAGGATATTTTAAATAGTTACCGCTACAGACTAAATAATAAATAAAGACAACGTTTATTTAACTCACAAGAGAAAGACTACTTTTTCAACTACACTGCAGAGTTACAAATGTATATTTGAATATACTATAGATTATATTTATATGTAAGAACTAACCCGGTGTTGAGTATTGCCGATCAATAAAGGTAAATAGCGCTTGACTGAGACTAGCATGTAACATGCTATTGCTATAAATATAATAACGTTAACGTTATAACTTACAGCTATTAAAATAAATTCTCTATCATAATGTTCTAAAATTATAATGTAGTTACACTCCCGCGAAGAATAAATTTACAAATTTATATTTTGTAAATGTCCTTGAAAAGTACAGTTAATAACATCAAAATTTTCAAGTGTCGCGCCATTTATATGAAACTGTAGGCGGCGTAGGCGTAGTCAATATATTCATATCTCTTTTGATATGTATGTCTGTTATATTAATTTATGCGTAATTTAATAAAAATTCGTACAAAAGCCTGCAAATATTTAACGTCTGTGTTGATAATAGCACCGGTTAAATGATCAACTGTCTAAGTCTGTCAAAATAAAGGTGTTGCGAATGATAGAATCAAAATATACTTTTGTTGATTGTTTATAAATTCTTTCTAAGTGTATTTCAATATTGCTGTATCATTAATTTATCTGGTAAGAAGGTCATGCCTATTGGACGGAAAAGGTGGAACCTTCATGGTAAGTAAACTTTATATAGTATTGTTTTCAGAGTTGTCTAATAAAGTTAAGGTTTTAAATTTTAATTCTTTAAAGTTATCATTAGTTTATAATTTGTGTTCTGTCCTCTAATACTAAATTAGTTGTTACTTGTTTTGTCATATATTGTAATTGACCTTGGACTCTAGCCGCTAACTATTTGCAAATTATTCAGATTTTGACTAAAATAGATGTAACAGTGAAATTTATGCAATTGTCTAAAAATATTTCTGTTACAAAATTTTTTTAAAATTTTTTTTAGAGTGGAATGAAAATTTAAATTCATTAAAACCTAAACAAATTTTCAAAATTGAAATACGCTTTCTTTGTTTTTCAGAAAAATCACATGGTATTTGTTTGGTAAATACTTAGATGCATTAATTCATTAATAAAAATTATTATTGGTTTTTTCTATTGCATATTATCAAGGATGTTGTACCTATGCAAAATATCACTTGGTGGTGAAAACAGTCTTACATAGCCTTTAATAAATGACAGCCAGAATATTCAGGATGAACATATTTTACTACATTGAGCATTCTTATCATTGCTAATATGAAAGTAATAGTTAATTGGTAATCCCCAAAGTTAAATCAAGATATACTGCTGTAAGATATATAAGACACGTAACCTCTGTTGTTTACTTTTGAAGAAATTTTTTTTTGTTCAGATGGACCACAAGGCTCACTGAGACGGTTAAGAAATCAGTTGGCAGAAGATGGATGTGCAGAGTCTCAGGTTGTTCTGGCTAAACAACTTTTAGAAGAAAAATGTGGTATTGCTTTTACAATTCATTCATGAAAACATATTATTCACTTACTGAATTAAGTTTAAGTTAACTAAAAATGAAATACAATAAGTGTCTTTGGTGTTTTAGAAACAGCTACAAGTATGCATATGGTCAGTTAAATGCAAAGATAAATATAAGTTTAATATCCAAAATGATTTATTTTTCGTTGTATATTATGTAGAAAAATGGCATAGTAATTTTTTTATTTTTAATTATATAACTTTTATTTTTAACTATTAATTATGTCTATAAACTTTAACAAGTATTGTTTCAAATATGATGTACATTCTCTCTAAAAAAAATGTTTTTCAATTGCTAGTAACTAATTAACAATTTTCATTATTTCACCAAAATATATCACATCTATGCCCAGCAGTGCTGTATTCTGGCTAACAATAATGATGAAAAAACATCATATTTTAGCTAAGAATCTGTGTGGCTTAAGCTATGTGGCTTAAGAATTGTAGCATAGCTCGTTTATAGAAAAGTTCACACAATATTTAATACTATTTATTCATTCCTAATATAGAAAACTGAAGTTCAAACTACCCCTGTATGTAATATATCTTGTATTGATCTGAACTTTATTTATTGGTTTGGCCTTATTATGGTATGGAGTGTATAGGTTTTTTCTATAATACCAAAGAAGCTACTTTAACATGTTGATATTTTTCTGGGCAGAACTTGAAGCTGACAAAATTTCAAACTTCAAACAAGCGTTGGAGTGGTTAATATGTGCAACTGAGCAAGCCCATCCAGAGGCAAGGAGAATGTTAAGAAGGTAAGGCGCACTCTTACATGATGAAAATTGTGTACAAAAAAATTATATGACATTGTATCCAATCGCAGTCATAATTATGAGAAATAAGAAAGATTGATTTCGGATTCTTTAATTTCTGTTAATATTACATTTTTTGTTGTTGTTATTTTTTTTTTACATTTTTGTTGACATATTACTATATTCCATTTATAGGGTATTTTTTATTATAAGTTATTTGTGTACTATGATTATATCTATTCAAACATTACAAGGAGGGGTCAAAAAGTAGTGAAAACGACATATGTACTCCTTGGTAAGAAAAAAAATAAATACTGGCATTGCTCAGATACATATTTGTAATATTAATAAAGAAAAAAATCTTCGATTCTCTTTTGTTTTTTTCTGAATGTAGTCATATGTTTGCTTCGTGTCGGAACGTGCTCTCGAAAACGGAGAAAAACGAAGTGCCAGCCGTTATTAAATACCTCTGTTTAAAAAAGTTCACAAAGCAAGAGATTCATTGCGATCTGGAGGCAACATTAGGAGTCTGCTGCGCCGTATTCCACTGTCGCAAGGTGGGCTTCTCAATTTCGAGTAGGGAGAACGAGCACGGAAGCCGAACATCGTTGCTGCCGTCTATCGACGTCAGTCACCCAAGAAAATGTTGCGAAGTATTCAATCTATATTGAAACAATCTTTGAATATGAGAAAAGTCTCCGCAAGATGGGTGGGGGGGCGTCGAGAATGTTAACTGACACTCGGAAAAAAACATGACGACGACTTGACATTTCGAAGATATTGTTGGACAAGTTTCAAGAAGATTCTGATAACTTTTTGTCTCGTTTAGTAACGATGAACGAAACATGGGTCCATCATTTTGATCCCGAGACAAAACAGCAACCTTCGCATTGGAAACGCCATCATCACCGACCCAGAAGAAATTTCGTGCAGTGGCAAGGTTATGGCCTCAATATTTTGGGACTCGGAAGGGATATTGTTGATTGATAACCTGGAGCGTGGAACCACTATTACAGGCCAATATTATGCAGCTTTAATTCCCAAGTTGAGGACTGCTATCAAAGAGAAAAGGAGAAGGAAACTTCGAAGGGACGTGCTGTTTCATCGCGACAACGTACCCGCGCACCGGTCGGCAGTTGCGATGGCTGCCATTTAGCAAGCTGGCTTCGAATTGGTTGACCATCACCCTTATTCGCCAGATCTGGCGCCTACCGATTTTATCTGTTCCCCAAATTGGAAGAATACTTGAGGGGAAACAGGTACGAAGACGATAACAAGGTGATGGATGCCGTGAAGAGCTTTTTGCAGGACCAAGACAAAACTTTTTTTTTTAAAGGAATTGAAGTCTTGGAACAACGCTGGACTCAGTGTGTAGAGAGACTCGGAGACTATGTTGAAAAATAAATTATTAAGTTATCAATAGTTATAATATTCTATCTCATTCTCACTACTTTTTGATCTTTCCTCGTACTATCATTGTTTTGTTTTTTATTATTTAAAGTATTTATTATTACTATTAGGTCACTTACTACAAATGTTCACCTCACCAAAAGGCAGGTTGGTACATAATGCCTTCCAGCTTGAATACTTATATCCTGTGAACCTATGCCATAACGTTTTACGGTTATTCGGTTTTTATTATATTTTTCTTTTTGGCCTTATCTATCGACACAGATTTAAAAAATACCATTTACGTTCAATATATTTAATCTGAATATAAATCGTGCCATTGGATGTTTACATGATAAAAAATGTCATAGTGCTGTGGAAGTTCTGTTAGTTCATTCATTTGAATTTTTCACAATACTTTTTGATAATTATATTACATTCGTAAGAAAAGTCGACTTAAGATCCTAGTTATTAAGTTTAATAAAGTTCTTTAAGAATCACGGAGTTTGTTCTCGCGTACGTCATTATTCTGCCATTTGGGCTTCAGAAAAAAAAATCATCCGTAACGTCATTTTTTGGTGTTTTTTTTCATTTGGGAAATTCCGTTATAGTCTAGAATTTTTCTAAAGACTGTGAAAATTGTATTACCAGTTCCGCCAATGACATGAGGTAATGTTAATTGTTTAATTATTGTCATTCCGCTTAAACGTAAACATTAAACATGGCCGATTTCGCGTTCCAATACATTGCGGCGTTAGTGATGAATGAGGTCTTAGCAGGGAAGGTTACGGGCATACCGACGTCGGATATTTTTAGATATATATATAGTGTTGTTTCCATTATATCATCAAATATCGCTGTGACAATATGCCTATGTACGATATACCCGAATACGAAGATTGGAAAGTAAAGTGGGATAGAGTGCAGTGTGAACTACACAGGTTGATGTGAGTTGTTTACAAATAAAATGTGACGATTTCATACGTGTCGTATCCCCCCTACCAAACACAATCACATATTGTTAAGGTACCATTTAAATTGTTGAGGATTTAAAAACCAAAAAAAAAATTAACGTCCGATAAATGTAAATTTCTTTGGATGCGTAAATTCGTAGTTTAAAAAACCTGTTGCTCACGATACAGTCGCGAAAGTTTTTAATTACAAAAACTTGAGAGTTGTGATTTATTTTTCAAGAACTCTTTTTCACCACGATTTGTATCGTTCTATTAGAAAATATTTCACCAATTGTGAGTGATATACATTTAAAAAAACCGACATCATCATTATCATTATCAGTCTTTGTTTATCCACTGCTGAATAGGCCTTCTCCAATGTCTTCCACCAAATGCGATCCTCAGCTTGTTGCATCCACCCACTTGCGACCGATCTGATGATGTCGTCGGTCCATCTGGAGGCAGAGCGTTCTACACTTCTGCGACCTGTACGCAGCCTCCAATTCAAGACTTTTCTTCCCCATCGGCCGTCACTGACACGACATACATAGCCGGCCCACTGCCACTTCAGCGTGCAGAATTTGAGAGCTACGTCGACAACTTTACGTTTCTGTCGAATGCCTTCGTTCCGGATTTTATTCTTTTGAGAAATGCCAAGCATAGCTCTCTCCATCGCTCGCTGTGCTACTTTGAATCGGTGGATCAGCCCGATGGTCAGGTGCCATGTTTCTGCGTTGTAAGGCTAAGAAGGGCGCAATGGTTACAAGACTTTCGTCTTGAGATATTGGAATATTTGCGAGGTGAGGTTGTGGTAGAATTTTCCCAAACGCTGCCACAATCGAGCCCATGGCGTCTATCGATCTCTTTGTTGAAGTTACCTCGGCCAAGTTCTACAACCTGTCCGACAATAGAGAAAAATTTCAACAAAAGTAGTCTCATATATGCTCTCTTTCATAACAATCTTTCTCTACGAAAAAATGAGTTATATATAGTATACTGAAATATATTCTCAACATATCCACATATATAAACAATTCTTCTATTTTCCACTTTCGTCTCTGTTATTTAAATAATTTGAATTTAAATTGTTAACAATTCAGTCAGTTTTCATCAATATAACTGCCATGCCAAAAGTTTGAAAATATTTTACATGTAAAGGTAATTGATTAGTATCATATTCTGAACACAAGAGTCCAAGAGTAAAATGTTTTTGATTTTTTTTCCATAGGTGTATACGCAGCGGCGTCATTGATGAAGACAGCGCAGCTATAGTGCGCGCCAAGTCATGCCTTGCGGCGAGCCGTCAAGAAATAGTCGCTAGGAAAGCAGCCCGAGACCTGTTCGCCAGGTTAGTTTTCTTACATCATTCTTTACACAATGTAGGGGAGATACCATCATAACGTTCACCTGGCGGTAAACACTACGGTCTGCTTTCATATGAAGTTAGGATGTTTACACACCACATTGAGTTCATTGTGAGATACGATGACGTTACATGTACTATTCGTTTCCTTACATCGTTTATTAAGAGGATCCCGCCAGTTTTGCTGCTATTGATGGTAATGCTGGGATAACGAGACTTAATATCTCGACATTTTTTCGTTCGACGATGCGACGAGACGAGTGAGACCTTCTCCTGTGGGTAAGTGATGCGTCTGCCCCTAACAACGTGGCACTTGTTAGAACATATACTGCACCCCATTGTGCATATCTTAAGAGAAGACCTTAAGTCTTGATACCATAATAATTTCACTAGCTACAATGCCTTTCCATCTAGAAGACAGTTGTGTACTGGTACTCCCATTTGAAGTCTCCAGCAATAGAGATCTATCAACAGTAAAAGTTAATGGTTAGGATCTTTAGTCATTAACATATTGCATCCATCAACTTGAGACATAGTCGACATCCATCAACTCAACACATTGATTTATCTTCTTTAAATCATAAGACTAAAGTGTTCACACTACTCATACATGAGAGCTTCGCCATAAGCGAGTGTTTGTCAGTGAAATCTATGGCATAATCAATAAAGTCCGAAGAAGTTTCATATACGTAGATCTCCATGTTTTATTTATCTTTATCTATTTATTATTGGTAAATTACTGGGGAAGTGATACTGCCACATCCTGTGTCGTAAATCTTCGATCATAGTGTGATGCAGTGTTTATAATCTTAATGTACAAACTATTAGATTTTTATTTCATTTACCATCAAATGAACAGCTGCTAAAGGTCTCTGTAATTTGACTTTAGAATCGTCTAAGAGTCTTTTAAAATATCCATGTTTTCTTAAACAGTGACAGTATTTAAAATCAGAAATCAGTCATCATCATCCATGATACAAACAAGTTTTTCTTTCAGCCTATCGAACGGGGAGCAGTACATAACTACGGCTCAGTTAGAGAGGCGTATACGTGAGATATGTACAACTACCCTCAAGAAGGATTCAGAAGAAATCGACAATACCGATGAAGATTCACCAGGTTCAGAAAAGTTAGATTTTATTACATATATTTAACTTAAGGCCAAAAGCGGACCGGAGGGAGTCTTTATACGTTCATAGGCTTCCTGGAGTCCCGTCTCTTTATCATCCGTGGCCATGTGATGATTATATGTGTTATCTAAATGCATTGCTTTCTTCGCCTCCGTGGCCTCTGGTTGAATGATAAATGGCGAGCATCTTAAAACCAGATAATAATTGGAGGCAAAGCAAGATGATGCAGCATGAGATTCATCCACTGTTTAATAAAATGTTTTAGCTCGATATTATATATTGAAACCGTCGCCTTGAGAAACAATGAAATATACATATATGGACCTTCGATCCGGATATTTGCACACTATTATTTGGTAGCAAAATCAGCTGGTATGTAGCAAGATGAATCTTTCTAGTCTTTTTTATTGGATACCGCGTGGTGTGCAAACCTTCGCAAAGCCTATTACTGCTGCCAAACCATAGTGTATACATATTACCGTGATCGAGTAACGAGAGTTAACATTTTTGTGTGAAGGCGACGACCACGATGTGGCGCAGTGTATATCATCCCAACTACCTAGAAATCGGTATGGGCACGTGCTTCCTTACCATCATTACTTTTATAATTATTTTATGCCCGTATAAAATATTAAAAATTCGTGATAGATGAGGCACGAGCCTTGGATGGGGAGCAGGCATTGGAACCCTCACTTCTCGAGGCCGGTGATCAGGTACACATGAACGGTACTATAAGAACTACCCACACTGAAGAAGGTATGTTGATTATTTTATATATATTTAATATTCACACAGTTGCGTAATCAAAGTCAGCTTTTGTAGATATGCCTTTTTTATTAAGGTAAACATAATTTAAAGGCGGGGGCCCCTCACAATAACTCGCGAGAGCCAAGCCAATCTCACTAGCACCAGCTCCCCTAAACCCGCATTGTGGCAGCGTCGTGGAAAATGGCATTAATCCCCTCACATGAATCCCTACAAACGACGGCTCCTAGCGCTCGGTAGTAACGGGGGCCATGCTGACTGTAGGTCGCGGAAAGAGAGCGGGCAGCGCGGGACCGGCCGATGTGGAGGTTTTTGGGGTAGGCCTATGTCCAGCAGTGGACGTATATTGGCTGATGATGATGATGATAAAACACTAAACATACTTTAAGGTCTACTATCTTTTAGACAGAAAACGCTTTGCAAATTTGTTTTTAGTTAATCATACAGTGATACACCTTTATATCATCAAGGGCAGCGCTCAACCACGATGTCACCTGACGTTAAGTGGTGGTGTGACGTGGGGTGGTAAGGCACACTAAACTAATAGTCGTCTTGAGACATAAGTAGTTAATTGCTGGTAGGTCTGTATTACCAGAGACCGTCTAGTTTGGTGCCACCGCAGCTCCTGTCTCTGCCGTCAAACTGTAGTGCGCGAGCATTGTTGTGCTCTGGATTGATGGGAGTTGTAGCTGGTGAAATTACTCGAGTAATGAAACTTAACATCTTATTTCTCAATGCGACGAGCACAATATGGTGCTGCGTATATCATCGTAACTAGCACCACGTTATTGTGGTCGGGTGTATCACTTATCATTAGATGAACTTCTCGCCCGTCTCATTGTTTCGTAAGATGAGAAAAAAGTGACCTCTGTATATATAGCAAACGACAGCGCTACTTAAATGCCTCACGTATTAAATTTGTATAATTATGATTATATATATTTATATGTATATATATATATATATATATATATATATATATATATAAATAATATAATAGTGACTTTTTTCTTACCTTGAAAACCGCATTGTCTCCTGATATTTATCTGTGGAACATAAAACCTCTTTGTGTATAAGACTGTTGTATGTAAGTCCCAGTATTATAAAAGAATAATGTAGGTTCAAGGTTTAACTGCCTCCTTGGAGCAGTGCCGGACACCAGCTTAGTAACAAGACCCTGTGTCGATGCTGGGGCTACATGCTCATAATTTTTTTGGTTGTGAGCATTTCATCGATCAAACGCCACTGATTAGTGATCACTGTGATATTGTAAAACTGTAGTTTACCAGCATTTTATAAAAACAAAATTAAAATAAGATTTTTTTTTATTCTTGTAAAAGAAGTCTGAGTATTTTTTCCAAAAAAATTTAAATATCCGTTTTTTAATCCTTCTTTACAGATTATTCGGAAGAAGTGAGGAGCCACGATGACATCCGCAACTTGACCGTCGATAATTTAGTTTCAGCCGCCGTAGACTATTGCCAGGGCGAATTACCTCTAGTCAGTTATGAGTTAACCCTCACCGACCCTAACATTAAGGTGTTAGATCACATACCCTTGTTCCAACAGGCCTTCCTGCATCCCATCGTATTTATCCAGGTGCTGTACCTGAAATTGCTGTACTACTTCGGTTCGTTTTCGTTCAGGCTGTCCAATATAGAGTTGTCTCTCCTTTTTATCGCTTATTTGTCCTCTAATACTGAAAGTCTTTATCATTTGGTGCCATTAGTTTGCTATTACGTGAGTTTCGTTGCCATGGTGATATGTACGTTTAAAATGCTGCTAGCTAAGCGGCAGTTCATCGACTTCAGGAAGTGGTCGGGTCTGTTCCTCAGGTATAGCGACGGAAGCCTGCAGCCTGATCAATCGGAAAACCTGTTCGTCCGCAACAACTTGTACCCGTTCTTTCAGTTCTTCCTCGCCTTATTCGTGAACCTTTTCCTCTACCCGTTTATAGCTACTCAGTGGGTACCTTTCTCCGAGTTCTGCGTGCTGTCCTTCTGCCTCATGTTTCTAACTCTCTTCTCGTTCGGCACAAACGGTAACCCCTACCCGGATATATTAGCTCTCGTTTCATTCGGTATTAACGTTTTAGCGAAATATCCGTACGAAAAGGACACTGTCGTTCATCAAGGCTGGAGGTTCCTCGATCTGCATATATCAAATTATCCATCATATATCCTCGGGAATAGCATTGAATTTTGCTTGAATTCGAGAGTCTTCTTATCTTTGTTGATTCCCATCATACTGTTGTCCATGGCGCGACGGGGCGATTGGCAGGGCTTTTTCAAGTATACCCTTCCGCATTGCGTCACGCTAAGTTGGCTGCAAATGTTCATAACTTGTTCACATGGATGTACCACGTATGGTCTGATAAGGGGCACGCTAGCTCTAGTCTGTTCGTTCCTATTCCTCCCACTGTTGGGAGTTATTACGGTTACTCTGCCTATATTCGCGTTCCTGCAGTATATCACGCTTTCTAGATTGTTCTACACGGTTTCCATTTTGGTCGGTTTCGGCGTTAGTTTGTTGGTTACGTGCGTCTTAGCGAAATCGGAGGTGACCAAGAAATTTGTTACTCCATTCCAGGTACACATATTTATATTAAATGACCATCATATTCCTTTTAGTTTTTATATAGTCCACAGTCCAATATACTTCATTTAGGTGTAAGTTGGGACGGTCTGGGATGAAACTACTGCAGCTCCTATTTCTGCCGCTAAGTAGTAGTGTGCAAGCACTGTTGTATTTATACTTCAAGTGTACTGTAGTTGATGACTTCGTTATGGTACTGAGACTTAACATGTCCATTATTTATCAGATGAACGTCGTTCTCCTCTTATCGCTCCGTCTAATAAAATTTTTTAGTGATACCCGAAGACTAGTCAATGGTAATACAATAATTTTTCCAGCTCGCTATTGGCTTAACGACCCTACTCTATCTCGGTAACCAACTGATCGGCGACATTCAGGACGACGGCTTTCCTTCCGGACTCATTGAACTGATAGGCGATGACAAATCCAGCATAAAGAACCTTTTGAAAAATGAATTCATTACCGACTATGAGGACAATAACTATCACATAAATTGGGAGGACTATTACAACCAATGCAACACTCCATCTTGGACGGAAACCAACATGGCAGCCACACAAATTAAATGTTCGGTGCTAGATGGCGCCCACGTCAATTGGGAGGGCTATATCAGCGAAGTGAAGTTGAAGAGTGTGAAGAATCAGTGGGATGAGTTTGCGTCGTGGCTGCCAGGCTTCCTGCAAGAGTATTTCAAGTGTTATTATGGCGAGGAGTATTCGACGTTTTGCCAGAGAACGCAGCGACCGGATGTGGTCGAGGGCTGCGAGTTTGTCAAGACTGTTGCAAGGCAGAGCGGGAAGATTTGCCATCTCAATAATTTGGATGAGTGAGTATTACTTTAAAGTATCGATTATAAGTTTACTGATCTGTGTATATTTATACACTTCATTTTCATCCTTAGGTACAGTCACGAGATAAAACTGACGATGGAGGCAAGTGGCGGGTTGCTGAAACGCCACGCGGACTTGACCCTCACATTCGACCATCACTTCACAAATTACACGCGACTATTGCGTGCGGACGACAAGATACGTTTCAAAGGCGTTTTGTTGAACGAGCCCAGTTCGTATACAATCGGATCCAAAGATTTCACTATCAAAGGTTATGAGATAAAATGCGTGGAATGTAAGTATGCCAGGGGCAGCATCAATTCGCCGAAGCCCACTGTCTCCAAGTTATCGAAGCTCCTGCGCACCGTTGTCAACGATTGCGTTGTTTCGACCAAATACATTCTGAACTTCCTACTCAACCCTGTCGTTGTATTCAAATGAAACTGGGATCAAATGCCATTTTTATATATAGCTAAGTTTGCAACTGACTGTTTTTTTAGTTAAGTGAAAAAAAAAATTACATCTATAAAAAAAAATTTAATACAAAATTGTCAGATCCTTATCGTTGTGATTGTTAATGAAAAAGAAATCAATTTAAAAATTCCTATTTTGTTCACTAATTAATCTATAACGTACTATCAAGTGTACGAATGAATAGTGAAAGAAGAAATCCTGAAATTATTGCCAGTATATAAATAATGTAACGATTTGTATTTTTGTGGTAAAGAAATTTATAAAGACATCCTGTATTAATGTATTTTCTTAGAATTGTACAAGATTATTATTTTTCGATTGAATTATGACTTTATTATAGGAAAACAATTACTTCACACAACATTAAACTTTGTTATGAGTTGCTCGATTTACGCGATATGCACTATTTCAATTTCTTTTAGTTTCTTAATTTTTTTTTATCTTACCTTTGAGTGTCTGAATAAAAATAAAATAGTTTTTCATTTGGATACTTTCAATCCTATAAATTTTATCGCTAGTTTGAGAAGTTCCACTTGTGACATATTACATTAGACAACTTACCTTTAGTGGTTTCCTGATTAGTATTAGATGTATGATATTTATATACATTTTTACATATATATATATGTGTATGCATTTTCTTGTATCTATAGATGGAATTGACGGTATTGGTTTTAATGTCTTAAATGATTTAAATCTCTCAACACGATTTGATAAATAATTGTCTTACTTTAAATTTTAATTGCTATGACTATTTACTACGCAAATATTTGATGGAAGTCTAGAGATATAGAATATATAAAGATGGTTAAGTATCAATATGTAATAATTAACATTTCAATAGTTTTTACGCGAAATTATATATGAAATAAGGTAACACAGATACTTGTCATTTTTAATCTTTTGTTACGACCGATTCCCGCCGAGTGAATCGACGGAGTAAGATTATAAATAATGAAGAATATGCTGTATGGATGTTTCGGTCATGGACCGATCAGATTAAAGATCCGTACTCCTCTAAATTTAACAGTCGTGAGAGATGCCGCTGGACAGGGACCGGTGTAAGCAAATCGTCCGCTCCCGACAGCACCGACCACGATTCTCGGACAGGGAACTACCCTAGAGAGAGGAGAGGCTGTATCGATAAATTCAAAGCCGTCAAATAAAAAAGATATTTATAACCTTGTACGTATTTAAATAATAACAATTTTCCGAAATTTATATAGTATAAGGATTCATGAAATAATTCATTATGGCTTTGTATTTTTATTATTATCTATTGATAGTTAACTGTCCGTATTAATTTAATAAACGAGTCTTGATGTTAGAGTTGTAGAATCTAATGTTAAACTACAAAATTAAGGACTAAACGTAAGTATTATAAATTAATTGTGATTTTACATATATAACCAAAAATTTAATCGATTTGTTGCGGCGAAGTTTAATATTTAAACACATTGTATATATTTCTTACAATGTTTTAAATAAACTGCATTGGTCAGTTACGCGTGGGAGCCATTAAAAATATATAATGGACCTTACACATTTGAAATTTAATCGTATGAGTTCTTAGTGTAAATTAAAAGCTTGTATTTTAAAGCAATGGTATGATAAAATTGACTAATTAGGTTCCCCCCACCATCATTTCGCAACATTCAATAAGAGTTTAAATTATATATATGATGAGAAAATATCCAATGTGACATTTAAATAATTATTTATGTGTTTTTACTGTTTGGTAATATATTTTGATTTGACTGATTGTTTTGATATTATTTTGAAAGTGTTAAAAAAAAATTGGATATTAAAATTATCTTTGCTCATCCGGTTTGTCATGTAAAACAATTTTTCAGAAATTATTACTAAGAAAATTATAATAATTTTTATTAAATGTATATTCATTGAAACAGTGATCATGTTTCTTGTTACATGGACTTCTAAATAGAGAGAGGTTTCTGTAACAAACGTTATTTTAAATTTTCCCAATAAAATTAAAAATAAAAATTGGTAATAGTGTCATATCACATTTATAAATTACTATTAATATTAATAGAATCTCAAATGTATACACCTCGAAAGTAAAGTTTCAAAAGTTAACGCTACTGCATCATTTTTAACATATTTAATTTTATGACACAATTTTGAATTGTGGATCATGAGGCCTGATGGAGGAACAGCAACAATACCCTCGGATACTCGCAGAAGAATCAAGAGCATTGTAGCAATTTAATGTGGATAAAGTTATTATTTTTATAATAATTGTACTTTACCTTCTATACCGTTCTACTATATTTATATATTTAAAGATAATTTTAGAACTTTGAAGAAGCAGATTAGGATTTTGCAGCAATGAGTGCTTTGCAGCATCTAACTACAGTATTAAATGTTAAACATGTATATTAACAAAGTTGTTTCTTAATGTGCCCACTGCTGGGAATCTAGATATCACCTTTTATTTTTTAAATTAAAACACTGTAGCATAAAAATCTAAATATGATAATGTATATATATATATAATTCAAAGATTGTGTCATATGATTGATCGGTATAAGTCCTGATCATGTAGCACAGCAGTCGGTGTTCAGACCCAGTGTTGTTATGAGTGACAGCGAGTGAACTTTTTAATGTGTTGGCTTTTAGATCTGTGTATGAGATTTTTGTGAGTTGTACTACAAGTTTCTAAAATTCCGGTGTATATTGTATAAATGTTATATAATATTAAAACTATATTTTGAACAATTCGTTTTAATCGTGACTTACAAACTTTACAAGGTTTAGATGTTTACAATAGTAAGGTGTGGCAACCTTTAAGGCGTCGGGATTAAGCGTTTGCATTTTACCATAGCGTTCCCTGATTCAATTTTGGGGCCACCTTGGACTGTGGTCTGTAAGCTCTCACCAAACCGCACTGACCCAGCGTGGTAGAACACGACTCAAATACCCCCATATGAACCTATACAATTGAAAGTCGCTTGAAGCCGTTGAATGCGGCAGCGAGAGACCGATCGATGTAGGGGTCTTTGGGGAGGCCTATGTCCAGCAGTGCAGCCGATAGCCAAACGTCTATCGGCTGATAAAAAATGAAAAACAGGTCTCTGTTGCCGGAGACGTACTAGATAGGTAGTACCGCAGCGCCTATTGCAGCCGAAAAACAGTATGCGTACATTACTGTGATTCAGTTTAAAAGGCGCTGTAGCAAATGTAATTACTCAGGTTGGTTGATGTTGTTTTATTTTACTCCCGATGACTAGTTACCGTTATCATATTGTTTATCTTCCACCATTACAGTATTGCAATGTTCTATCTGTCGACACAGAAACCAGAGTACATTGACCGAGTGCTTCTTTATCCACAGCCTCATTGCCACTCAACACCATATGAAATTAAAGTAATTAATTAGCCCATTGTAAATACGAAACTGTTCTAAGTTTCCAGTTCAAAATTAAAATACATATATGAAAAAATAAATTTATTTCTATAATTTAATTTACACTATTTTTATTCACACATATGGCATATTAAATATTTTTAATATGATATAAAATATATATATATAGTACAAAGTTTAATATAATTTTCAATAAAACATTTAACAAATAACTAGAAAAATATATACCAGTCTATGGGCACCATGGGGAATAAATAACATAACTTCCATATATCGTATGGTTGATAAAGTTATGTATTTTCATCCACCATATTGGGATCCAAATATACCTTAATCACAGCGGTAAGTAGTTAAGTGATTTTAAATCTTATTTAACTATAATAATTAAGTAAAACATTACTTCTAACACTAAAATTTAATGCAATAAATTCTAAGTTACAAAAATAGTCAATCGGTAATATGGCAATCAGATGACAGGAAAGTACTGTCCTATGTCTCCGTTGCAAGAGACCATCAAGATGGGTTAGAACTAACTATTGTTTCCGTCAGAAAATTATTACTTAAAAAAAAACGTCCCATTCCGGTTTTTAAAGCACTGGTAGATACATTTTTTTTAATGAAAATTGGCAATCGACTACCAGCGTGGCGCAGTGATTAAGCACTTGCGATGCGGTGGTCTCCAGTTCAACTCCGATTATCTATACTTTGGTTGTTAGTACATTTTCTCGTACCTGATTAGTTACCATCTTCATATTGTCAATCTGCTGCTATAACAGCATTGCTGTTCAGTTTTACAGTACATGAGACGGTATTCAGGCCAAGCTGCTTCATTATTCATTGTTGATAAAAAAAATCATAAGTAGCACCTTAAGTTGTAAAACTTACCATCAGGTGTACACTATCTCGTTACTGCCGCTGTTTCATCATGGTGTAATGTAGTCTTCAGTTCTCGAGTGCGAGGATGTCGTGGGACGCTATTGTGTCGAGGTGCTTGTACACGCGCATCATGTTTGGGCGACGCTGCCGCTCGTAGTGCGTGCACTGCAGCCCGATGAACAAGAACTCGCAACATAGCCTCGCGTTCGATTCCGGTGTGCCTCGTAGCCGTCGATCCTCCAACGTCTCTGTAAATAATCACAAAGAAATTTCTATTAATTATAATCTCCATCCACTCCTGCCCTTCAGATCCTGCAAAGCACTCGAAACGTCGAAATAATAATAATATAATAATTAAAATAAAAGTGAAGAAATTCGTAAGATTTTGTTCTATTAAAGGGTTAAACTTTTTATTTAATAATACACCCATCTAAAACAATATGGACATTTATTAGGATGATATACACTGCACAATATTGAGCTCGTCGCCTTTCATACAAAATGTTAATTTTCGATTCCCTAGTAATTTCACTAGCAGCGTCCTTAAAACCGGAACACAATAATGTTTGCACTATTGTTTCGGAAGTACGAGCTGCGGTGGTAGATGTCCTGCGATCTACAGAAACCTACTAGTAAAAATCAATCACATTCTCACCTAAGTCTATCCTTTCGCGTTCCTTTAGATAAAGTATGTAATCCTTCAAGAGTAGGAAACGCCTCCCTCTATCCATTACTGGTAGCGCGGTAGCAAGCTCCAACATCACCACCCCGTAACTAAAGACGTCTACCGCCGGCGAGAGGAAGTGCGAGCGCAGGTACTCGTCGGGCAAGTAGGGCCGTGTACCGTGCACTCTGAAAGCGATACGTTTTCATATCGTTAATTAATGAATCTTGATAATAATGAGCTGAGGCTCGGTACCTTCTCCGACTCCTAAGCCAAGCATCTAAACTGTTTTTAAAACATCGGTCTCCTCACGATAATATTTTTCACTGGGAGCCTATGCAGATCGAACCCCTGCCTCTTTTACACAACCGCTTTAGAAACCACATATATAAGAGTATTATTTTTAGTCATCATCATCATCATTACCAGCCTTTGTCTATCCACTACTGGATATAGGCCTTCCACGTCTTCCAACAACTATGGTCCTTAGCTTCTTGCATCTACCTACTTCTGTCCGCCCTGATGATGTCATCGGTACTTTTGGAGGTAGGGCGTCCTACACTTCTGCGACCTGCATGCGGCCTCCACCCCAGGACTATTCTGCCCTATTGGCCGTCGCTGACCCGACAGAAAAGGCCGGTATTTATTTTATTTTTTTTTAATTTTTTTTTTATATATTTTTTATTAAATTATTCGTATACATATTGTTTAAAAATTTAGTTTCAAATCGCATTACCTGGATACCTTCAAATGCGTCCTTTCTTCTCCGTATGGTCCTTTCCGCGCCAGGCCAAAGTCGCCTATCTTGGGCATTATACACTGATCCAAGAGGATATTGGCCGGCTTTATGTCACCATGTATTAACGGGGTACCGGCCATCGTGTGGAGATATTGAAGTCCTCTAAAATTTGATACATCGTGATTATACTATAACATAGTGTAATATAGCAATGTGGCTGGTAAAGATCATTTATATTGCTTTCCTATGGTATTCGACATCTTAAGAAATTCAGCCTCGTTTCCCCAGTAACTACAAACTACTGCATCCTACAGTCAATAAAACCTCAAAATGTGTATATAAATACACAATTGTACTACCTTCCTGTCACTCCCGAATAACTACCAAAAGATGGGCGACCTTGCATCAGAAATCACCACGTTAGTAAATCTCACCTCACTAAGTGTTCAGATTACTTAAAAAAATCTCTTCGAATTGATTTCATTACAAAAGATATGTAAACCGTCCATTTGTTGAATTGATGATAATGGTGAAAACGATGATGATGATGATGTACTAACGACATTTCTTGCATGTAAAATAATAATAGTCAATATTATTTGACGGCAATGAAAACTATTTAGATAACTGAAGAGCTACCACAAAGAAAGCATATGGTCACTATAGCAATATATGTAATAAAATGTGATGTATGGTCTACTCATACAAAGACCCTCAAGTCCAGCCAAAGGGTACGGGTAAGTTAATGTAATGGTTAACTGTTGTCACATACGATATGAAGAGCTGTGATCTTCTAGAATTATGTGTCTAAAGAGCGAAGTTGATTTAGAATACCTAGCAACACAATTATTGCTGAATACCTGGCAACACCGTGTGCTATTTTGTACCGCTGCGACCATGAGAGAGGTGGGTGGCCAGTCTTGCACCGCAGCCGCTTCTCCAGCGAGCCACCAGCCATGTACTGGTATACAAGACAAGCCTCAGAACCTGATGGTAGTATGTATTGATTGTCAAGTGGCGATCACGACTCCTTGTAGTTGCTGAAAGCTTACATGAAACGTCTAAGAGCCCGTTGTATTAAAGAGCTTTGAAAGGTTTACTTCCTCTCAAATACTGTGACTTGCCACTTGCCTGAAATGAGCTGGGTCGATCGCCATATCTTATAGATATGGTAATGGTTCCAAGATTTCATTGTCCGTTATTTCTTTGAAATTTAGGACAAATATTAGGCCATTGCAGATAAAAAAAATACAATGCATACAGTAACAGCAAACTTCCATATAAAACTATGTTTCATGTTATGAATCTTAAGGAAACAGGAATACCTGTAGTTGTGAAGGTATATGGGAGCTACATCCAGCAATGTCTATCGCATGGTGATGACGATGAAATCTTTTATCACGATTAAAATAGCATGACCAAAATTAATTACTTACCACCGAGACTGTAACCATAAAGTGGTAATATGTTATCGTGACGGTACTGATTCAGGCACAACTCCCCGATCAACTCTTTGTTGTTCTTACAGTCATTGTTCAGCAGTCGTTTAACGGCAACGGATGACAGCTTCCAAACACCTGCAAATATAATACAGTTACGTGGGTTTTATAAATGTGTATATTTTTCTACAGTCCAATACAATTTGAACAGCGATACCCGTCTTTGCTTCCAAGGAGCAGAGGTCACCCTGGTTTTGAAACACGAAGTTCTGGTTCTATCACGACAGAGGACAGAGATCTTCTTTGATATTATACTAAACGAGCGAAACGTTTACCTGATGGTATATGCCTCCTCATACCAATGAGGCGCTAATAAGACGTTAAGTCTTGTTACTCCAGTACTTTCTATAGCCACAACGCCCTTAGAACCGGCACACAGTAATGTTTATACACTACTACTTGCAGTCAGTAATAGGAGACATTACTAGACACCGGCCTAGACAGTCTCCGGCAAGAAAGTTCTAACAATTTTTTTGAACCATACTTCTGAGGGGTAGATAAGGTTGTATGGGATTTTTACCCACTAAAACCTCTTCGATGGTCATCCTCAGAGCGTTGCGAGAGACCACCAGGATCTCCTACGGAACGCAGCGATACCTACGGACACTACGCCTACAGCACGTCCCGAGGGCTGTAGTCCTTCTCAATACCATCGCTTACAGTAGGACATGCACTACTCCACTTAGCTACTTGTCTACTACTACTCAACTACTTGTTCATCCCGGGCTCTTTTAGTGGACAATAAGCAACCCCCACTTTCAAAGCCCATGAACCCAAAAACCCTTTTGGTCGCCTTCTACGACAAGCACACCTTATCTTAGTCCTATTCTTAATAGCCCGAGACTACGAGGCAAAACAGAAACCTAATCTACCATTCAATACTTCATTTCCTTTCGAAGCGCAGTGGCTACGCTTGCCTGGAAAAACAGAGGTATGTGGTTTGATTCCGAAGGTCACATATTGTAAAGTCAGGTTTGTGATGGGATTTTTACGAACCCGCCCCGTATACTTGTGTTTTAGCTGTCAACATATAAATGCCAGAGCACTCTCGTCGAACACGCTTTACCATCCTTTTCCGCATTGTAAAAAAAAAATCGGTTCGTAGGACAATTGTAGAATTTATTTACTAACCTTTGTACACTTGTCCAAACCCACCCTTTCCTAATAGATTAATCTCACTCCAGTTATCAGTAGCAACCCTCAACTCCTCGTATTGAATCAATGGGATGGCAGATATCTTCTTGATCAGTTCATCGTCCCAGTCATTTTGTTTGGAACCCGTTGATGATGGAACGTCCTGAGGATTAATCACAATATTTTTTTAGCAAATAATTTTAATATGAATAACATATTGCAATGATTTAATATCATTATAAATAAACGACCGCGTAACTTTACATATAAAATATTGCGTATTATATAAATTTAAATTATTATTTATTTATCTATTCACTTCTCCCTTCATCCCCACTTATATTACTATGTAATTGTCATGACTATCCCCATTCCAATACTCTCCCATATTACGACTCTCCTTTTTTGAAAAATTATCCTCATACATTTGTACGTATTTATTTTATAAGTTAATTTATCTCGATGTTTCCGGATTCACGAGCTCCGAGTTCGGGGAAGTCGTCAAAAGCACTAAACAGCATAAACACCATTCGAATAAATATATTTTGTATACGTATATGTACTATATGATACTAATTAGGATTACATACATTACACATGAATTAGTTGACTAATTCATAGGTTATAATAAAGTTCAAAGGAACATGAGTAATAGTGTTACAATACTAAAATAACGTTCATTATTAATCATGAAGCGCAGCTTTGTTATGACGTTTGAGGAAGGAGGATGCACAATGAACTCAATGACACGGGGTATATTCGGATTGAACCTCTGAGAAACGAACTATACCTATTACTTCCAATGATATATCCCGATTTGAAACAGCATCACTCTGTGCAGCGCAAGATTAACGGTCTAAGAATATGACTAAGGTAAGCCCTGCCTAATCCTAGAAGGCGACTAAAAGGATTCAACGGTGGAGTATGTGTTGCCGGAGACCGTCTAGTTAGTGGCCAACGCAGCTCCTAGTTCTGCCGCCAATCAGTAGTGTGCAAACATGTGTTCCAGTTTTAAGTTACCTCAGTAATTACCTACCAATAATTACCACTAACTAGTGAAATTACTGGAGTAATGATGCTTAACTAAATGAACATTGAGGGACTTTAGGGGCTACCGCGAAGGAAGTTTTTCCAATTTCTTTGATCATGGTAAACTATTGGTGCAATCCGTAATACTCTGAAGAACTAAAAGAGACCACAGAAATTTTAGTGGGGATAAATTCCACATACCCTTAACATCCCTCTAAAAGTAGTTATATTAAGAAGATTGTCCCATAAAAAAAGAGGTGTAGTCAGTGCTTTCTTTCGTATATTATATTTACGTGTACAAACTCACGAAAGTAATGGCATAGCCATTAAGGGCTTAAAGCGTCTACTTAAAAAAAATCTCTAAATCATTTACTGCAGTACATAAGCAAGTAGGCCTTTGTCCAGCAGTGGATGTCTGTCGGCTGATGATGAAATCAGCATGTGAATACTTACAGTACTCGTCCCTGCGCTTGATTCGTTGTTAGATGAGGCGCCGTTGGTCTCAATGCTGGGCATGTTGTGTATACCCTAGAAATTGATATTAAAATCTTAGTGAACCTGGCGGATGTTGTACTAATCATGGTTGCTTTATTATTGTTGTTAAAGGAAACTCAGTATTATTTTTATATATTTAAAAACTTGCAAATAATAATTAATGTAGTAATTTAATTAATAGTAAAGTAATTTAATTTAACGCCTTTCATATCGCAACCATTGCGATGTATAATGTACACACGGGGCCCAAGCCAACCTCACCTGCTCGTGGTGCACCTTGCTAACCAGCAAACGAGGCTCTGGCTCCCACCACCCCGCATTAGGCCAGCGTGGTATGAAATGGCCTAAATCCCTCCATATGAACCTATAGAAACGTGGGAATCTTTGGGGGAGGCTTACGGCTAGCAGTGGACGTCTATCGGCTGATGATGATGAAATGCGTGTATATATATAGGAGAAATTTAGTTATTTATTAATTTATCACGAAATTTCCAGAACCATTGGACATACTGGCATAAATTTGGTACAGATATTGCTTCTACTACTTAGAGGTCAGTTACGAAAGGCTTTTATAAAATTTCTTCCCCAAAGAAAGTTGCGAGGGTGTTAAAAGGAAGGGGTCGGGGCGCCTGATTACCATCGGGCGTGAATATTTTTGACAAATTTCCTGTTAAATTTCAAATCTAATTCCAAGTTACGTTCAGCAAAGTGTGCGGGAAACAATTAGTGTTACTATTAATTGAAAAGAGGAAATACCTTTTGCATTAACATCACAGGTATGGGTATCGACGAACTAGTGCCATCCGCTCTGGTAGTCTGTTGATTTGCAATCTCTGGAAATTACAGATAATAAATGATAAGTACATTTTTATGTGTAATAATTCAGCATCAAATTATCCTGAAAACGAATGGACAGGAAGCGGAGAGTGTGCGCTTCATGTAAAGGAATAAGTAGTGTATATAATAATCTCTCTGGTTTAACGGTACGCAACTATGTTGATACATTTCAACGAGCGTAAGTCCATCAGGTTCCGCGGCATTAATCAGTAAAAGTCGACTAAAAATTTTGAAAATCTTTTAGTGATAAACTTAGATACAATTTGTTAAAAGCATAATAATAGAGTATGCCACTGAATTCAATCAGCGCAAGACCGTGCTTCTTGGAACACATTATAAAAGACCTATGTCCAGCAGTGGACGTCCATCGGTTGAAATGATGGTGATGATAATAATACTTCACGTTTCGAAAGAAAATTACATTACCTTTCAACAATATTTTTTTCTCTTTATTATAAAAAATCTTACTGCAAGGTATACAAAAGGCGGGCCTAATGCCTGTTGGTATTCATTCTCTACCAGCCACCCTTCGAAGACATGATATGGTAGATGGTAACTTAACTGTCATAAACTGTATTAATAATAGTAACGATATATATACATAGATATATTCGGTAATTATGATCGATGATTTTGAATGATGATAAATATTGACCTTGACTCTTCTTGTGAGAGAAACCTTCGAATTCCAATATTGAAAAAATCAATAGGGCTGTTTTTATTTTAAGAATGTATTGAATAGATATTAAGATAATGATCAAAAGCATATGTGAATTCAATCTGTCATACATATGTCAATGTGGATGCCCTTTGCCCCATCTTGGTGCCATAGGATGTTAATAATAACAATAAAAAATACATTTTAGTATTATGTATGACAAATTTAATTCACATTTTCCTGTTATGTTTTATATATTAATATACAAATATTTTGTATATAAAATAATGTATATATATATGGAGCTACTCATTGAGTAAACATTCATTGACTCGTCACAAGTTCTCCGAAACTATTAGACATAAACTCTGAAAATTTGGTATATATGCTGTTCCTGAATATTTCAGACAAATTTTAAATCTAATTCTATATTACGAGAAATAGTGGGCGAGAAAATAAAAAAATATATATCTGAAAAACCTGTAGGTATATATACTTTTTTTAATTCTAAAATGGTGGTAGATCTCTGTCGCTGGCGAATGTCTAGTTGGGTATTGGGCAAACATCACTGTGTTCGTATTTGAAGGGAGTTGTAAGCTACCCCAGTACCTACATACTAATAATTATTGGGCTAACGATACTCAACATCTTATATCTCAAGTGAAAGTGTATCAGTAGAGATCCATAGAACCCTGAAAAATTAAAAGAGGCTACCAAAGTTTTAATGGAAAGAAATCTCTCATAATCCTAACTCGCCCCTAAAAGTAGGATATATTTCCAATGTTGTCCTGAGACAAAATAAAACAGTAAAGTTAGTGCTGTTGTTCTGTGTCTGATGTTCAGTGCTGTCAGCTAATGCAATTACGGGGGTAACACGATTCTATATTTTTTGTCCAGCACAATATGGTGCAGTTACATATCATGCTGATTCGCACCATGTTGTTATAAATGGGCATATATATCAGGCATGTAGCATCAGGTGAATATTCACTCATCTCAGCAGTTACTGAATTTAAAAAAAAATCATTCTCACCAACATACCGCTTGAGATTCAACATGTTTTATTCAAATACTCATCAACACACCCTGCCCCATAAAGGTTTCATTAACCTTGTACAGACAAAAACAAGTTATTGTAAGTTTATTTTTTTATTTCTGCTATGTATACTTTGTCTCTGTTTTTATCGATGCTTAAGACATAGCTTTTTTTGTACAAGTATATAAAATTTTTGTTAGTTATAAATATTATATCGAATGTGATTGGGACACAATACAAAAAAAAACACTTATGTATGAAAACATTGACTACAATTTGCCGTTTCTTCATATGTTATACATATTAGTGAATGTATTGTAAAAGTTAATGCTCCTATACTGATAGAATAGAATAGAAAATTCTTTATTGCACACCAAATAATGTTACATCATAGAAAGAATATATATAACAATAAATGCGCAATGGGCGATCTTATCGCTAAAAGCGATCTCTTCCAGACAACCTTTGGATGGAAAATATTGAAAATAACCGAAAATGTGGTGTGGGTATTTAAATTATATATATACGTGCATAATATAATAATATTGTTAAAACCAATAATACATACATACACATTACATAGATACTTAAAGTGACTTTATAATATTATATATAATTGATCAAAGCAAAAGATAATGATTCCTGACAAGGTTTCTAAAAGCTTCCAGTGACCGCACCTGTCTTATTGTAAGAGGTAAAGCATTCCATAGACATACAGCCTGAGCAGAAAACGATTGCTCCATGAATTTAGTGGAATGTTTTGGAACTTTTAGGGTAAGATTTTCAGCTGATCTTAAATATTGAGAAAGTGAAGTATCGAGAAATTCAAAGAGTTCTTTAAGATAAGGCTGGAACAAAGGATGAAATAGGATGTCGTAAAGAAGAGAAAGTATATGAGTATTCCAGCGAAGTCGAATTGGCAACCACTTGAGCATAACACGGAAATAGGAAACATGGTCATATTTGCGCAATCCAAATATAAATCAGATACAGATGTTTTGAAGATGCTCAAGTTCGTTAAGTTGTTGCTCGGAAAGATTAATATAGCTAGCATCGGCATAATCTATTATAGGAAGAAGGGTTTCAGCAAGTGTAATCTTGGTGGCAGTAGGAAGAAAGTTACACATTCTTTTCAAATACCTAAAAGATACAAATATTTTGCAGCTTAATTCTTCCAATTGTGATCTCCACGAAAGGTTGTTGTCAAAGTGTACACCTAAGTTTATAACTTTGTTGATAAAAGGAAGAACATTTCCTTCAAAACAAACCTGAGGAGCTTCAGAAAAATTTATTTTAGCAAACATTTTTGTACTACCCAGAACTATAATTTGTGTCTTTAATGAATTGATTTTAACACCATATGCTTAACTCCAGTCGGAAATTCGTGCTAGATTATAATTTATGGTGGTAACAGCATGAGATGATAACTGATACTACAATTTTAGTTAGAAAAGCATTCAAGTCTAGAAAAACCTTCATTGTAATAAAGGCAAGCAGTTAGCCACTATGTCAAGGAGACAGTTAAATACAGAATTAGTGATGATAAAATTCAATTGTAAACAAAGTGTGTAGATGTTAATAGAGGTTATAACAATAAGGTTAAGAAACAATCTGTTCAAGCAGGCTAACTATAATGTTTTAAAAAAGTCCTTTTAGCTCACCATTGCCAGCTCCTTTTGACTTATTTCCTTCACTGCTGTCATATTTACTTAACAGTTTGTGAAATCTGGTATCAACAATTGGTACTAAGCATCTCAATGCTGGTACATGCTTCATGCGATATAGCAAGATGAAGAGCTCTTCAACTTTGTGATTTAGTTGTCCCCAACGAATAAAAAGTTGGGTTGTTGGTGATGAAGCTTGCCGCTTTGCCACTTGCTCTATTTCCTAAGTAAAAGCAAAGTATAAAGATAACTTTTTAATTATTAAGTACTTACTTACTTTTAAATAAATTCACAAGGACTCTTCCCGAAAATATCAAATTGGCTTCAAAATCAATAACTTTAATTTGCAACATATGCAGTGTAAGTAAAAAACGAAATAGTTATGATATACATAATCTTTTTTGGAAGTAAAAATAGTCCTTTTTTATTAAAAATCAAATACTTTCATATATCTTCTCTACTTTGTATATGATTCAATCGGATAAACATATCAATCAAAATAAACTAAACTATATATTGACGTGAGCAGAAAGCCGTAGACTTTCGGAAATACCCATTGGAATTTCCAACGCACCTTCTTAAGCGGGGAAAATCCAAACATCCAAAATGTTACGTCCTTATACTCTAATATATAAATATCTTATAGTACTTACGCTAACATCAAAAGGAGAATATTTCATATGAACTCCAGCCAATTCCTTCCATTGGTCATCATTGTCGAGTAATCTACACAATTCCTTATTCACTGCAAACGGTAACTCATAAATATACATTTTTATGCAGTCATTTATATGCTTATTACCCCTAAAAACTATTTTAAGTCAACACGTTAAACGACCGTCAACATTCCTGATCAACTGATCAGTTGATCAGGAATATTGGTGGTTGCTTAACTTGCTGTTGACATTCATCTGTCACTGATACATAAACAAAATTAATGCAGTATACAAAAAATATGAAAATACTAAGTGAACTTATTACCTGAAAAAAATAAATAAATTTTGGAAATGAAATATAATTTGAAAATATTTTATAAAAACGCATCAATTTTAATACTAGATATTTGTAAAAGAATACGAAATTGATGTTTTCTAAAGATCGAGAAACTGACAGTATAAATTGTAATCGATAAAATTAAGTTAAGAATAATATTATGCTGATTGTGAAAACAGGTTGAAGAAACAGTCAGTTAATATATTTTTAATCTGTATTTTTGTTATGACATAAAAATAAATAATTATAGTTGTTTTATTATAGGTGATTTTAGATTCTAAAGTATAATATATTGACAAAAATATTGTAATTTTTATTAATAATTTATACATGACATTTAAAAGACAGTTTTTAACTTAGTATTTGTAATATATTGCTCGCAATTATTTACGTACCAATTCGATATTTACAGTAATCTGAAGAAGTAGAAAAGGTTTTGAAATTTCGTTAAGAACATAAAAATTATTTAGTACTAATCAAGTATCTATAGTTGATATTATTTATATATATGGTTCATCGTTAACTTTTATCATCATGATCATCATCATCAGCCGATAGACAACCACTGCTGCAAATAAGCCTACCCCAAAGTTTTCCACATCGATCAGTCTTTCCCTTCTCGTATCCAGTGGTTTCCCGCGACATTTGTTTGTAGGGATTCGTATGGGGGGATTTAGGCCGCTTCCTACCACTGGCACAATGCAGGTTGGCGGAAGCCAGAGCTTCATTTGTTAATTAGCAGGATGTTATTGTGCGACATTCCTTACAGTCCTAATTCGTAAAGTTTACATTAGATTATAACAAATTTTAGTTACAACTTTACCAAGAACTTGAATGACAGGCTGCTATTAAAGCCAATTCTTTTTTTAATCTCGTAAAGATACTAAAATTATGAATATAAAAGCGATGCATTTATGTCCGTTTGTCGTTTTACAATTACAGGAAAAATATAAATTAAAAATGGTAATGAAGACTAAAAGAAAGGAAAATCTTACTTTATGTGTTACAAACTTATAAGATAACACAATAAGACTACAATCGAATTAGATAGTGATACGTAGCTGCGGTGTGAGACGCGTGGTGACCACGTAATGTTAGATGTGTGTCCCACTTTGCGACAGAAATAGCATATTGGTATATGTGTTCAATCAAATCGTTTATGTCTGTAATATATAATATTGTAAAACGACATAAATTAAGGCATTCGATTTTTTAAATATTTATATTAAAAGTAAAGAAAGGTAAAATCTCTGTGGGTTTTATATAGTTCTTGGGGTAGTTTCACGATCGGACAATTCTACCGTATTTTGTAGAAATTAGTCAACATCCGTAAAAATTATAATTGAATTAAAAAAACAAAACAATGTCTTTCTGAATGACAGTATATGAGCTTATTTTGTAAAATTTCTTTTTATGAAACTAACGCATCGAAATAAACTTCAACAATGTCTAAAAACGAGGTCGGACTCTGTGCAAACGAACGAATCTATTTGAACAATTGTAATTTAGGCTTTGCATGTATATATAATTGATTATATCGCCCTTGCATATCGAATAACCATAGTTACATTTCGTATTTCAATGAATACAATTGATTGCTTATCCTACGATCATCGACGAAACGGTGCTTCTAAACGAATCAAAATACACTTGAGAAGATGTTGGAGATCATCTACGATCGACGATAGGCAACACACCGCATGTTTTTGTCTTCAAGCAACCTCTATTCTCAAATGATGTATGGCGCTTAATAGTCATTGTACGACTTAAACAGTTTCTTAGATATTGGGCTCGTGGACCCGGTAACCACAGCCTAATTCCAAGCAATGCAATGCAAACTACTATATTATCATTTGGACGATGCTGTAGCTAAAAAAAATATTAGAAGTTGCTAGAATTAATGAGATGTGTTCATTAGACGAGCACCATATGACATTGTGTAAACAATTTAGTTAACATCTCATGGTTGAGGGATAAGCGTATCACCTATCGCACGATGACATCTTGGTGGTCTCGATGTTCTGTTGAATTAAAAATGTTATTGCATAATAATACTGTACTATTTTACACATAGACATCACGCCATTGTCTGATACAGATACATACATACCCATAAAAACACAAATAGTCCCTTTAAAGTTCCCACTTCTGAGACTAGCAGATCTTCTTAATCCAAAAAAGAGTTAAGGTCTTTTATCTTCCCTGGCTGGCCAAGTTCATTTAACTTTTTACCTATGATTTGAACTGGCTGACTGGACATCGTTTGCAAATTTTTGATCATGTATACAAATAAAACACAAAAACATAAACAGTCTTAGATTGGAGATTCGTATGAGTTTTCTGGGAAAAGAAAATATTTTAACTATCCACTCGTCATATTTTCTTATCTGATATTGTAGTGTATAAAGTAATAAAACATCATCTAACAAATTTTTATAGATTTCAATTTCAAAAATAAATTAATCATATTTTCACCGGGACAGCTCTGGCTCCCACCAATCACGCACTGGACCCGTGTGGTAGAAAACGTTTCGTACATCATAGAAACGTGAAGATCTTTGAGGCAGGACTATGTCCACTGAAGTGGACGTCTATCGGCTGATCATGACGATGATGACATTGACAAGGTAACAATTGACAGGATAACGGTTAAATATTTAAATGTAAAGTTCTAAATTTTTTTTTTCTAACTACGAATAAACTGTTTGTCGCTCATATGAAATGACCGCATTCGCAATATTTAAGTACTTCTTTGTAATTTATTCATCGTTATCAGCCTTTGTTTATCCACTGCTGGATATAGGCCTTCCCCAATGTCTTACACTTAATGCACGCGATCATGATCTTCTTGCATACGCCAACTTCCGACCACCCTGATGATGTCGTCGGTCCACCTGGAGGGAAGGCGTCCTATACTTCTGCGTTATGTGCTGTAATTTATTGCAGTAAGTTGATTGTTAGGAACAATTTTACAAATGTTTTTTAACAATTTTTAATAGATATACATAAAAACATATTTTATTTGTAGAAGAAAATGAGGGAACGTTCGTCTAAAGTAAAACAGTTGTATTCAGGAGAATAGGTAACATAATTTAATATATTAAAATGTTTTTCAAATATTGTTTACCTATCTGTGACTCAGTTTCTGTTTGTATTGTACCAAAGAGTTGGTTCGTATATAAGTACTAGTAACACACGCAAGTAACATTTACAGTATTTTAAGCGTTTAAGTATTCTTCAGTGTGAATTTTAACTAGTTTTCGAATCGTCCAAATAGTATTCTAAATTTTACAACACAAACAGTTTACAAAGTATTATATTTATTTGTGATAGCTTATATTCTGCGGAGGTCATTAATAAACTGAAATAATGATGTCATATATTTAAATGTAACTGCCCAAATTTTCCCTCATAGCAGCTTTTACAAATTTTTCTGTTTCGAAGTCCTTTGCGCGTCAACATGTTAGTTGTGAAACTTACAGGAGCGATTCAAACAATATAGGTTATGAAATAAAATTTTGTAAATTGGATGGAATTGAAGAAAAGTAATGTCGGTATACTGGTTACACTTACGTAGGAATTAGAACAAATATAGAAGACACTTGAACACACACGAAACCACACGAGCGCAGGGCTGCATTTAACTTTATAAAATAAGATGATTGAAAATCGATTATGAATCATTTCTGTGTTTATTTCATCATTATTTTAAAAATAAGGAAGCCTACGAAAGCTTTGTGATAAAACTGAAAAAAGAGATATTTTCTAGTAATAAAAATTTTTTCAAATTTAAAATATTGGAAGATCTGTGAAACACCGGTGTACTAGTCAAAAGGAAATATACAAAAAATAATAATGTCCATAATTATAGCGATATTCACAAACATAGGAGGCCGATATAGTTGAAAATAGAAGGACCGGTACGGCTTGCCTTCAAAAATAGATACTGCGGCGATACCTATGTAAACGTAAATCTCATATTATATTATTAAGTAATATAAAATAAACTATCAATTTCCAAAATATAATAAACATTTAAAATAAAGAAGGAAGTTTTATTTAACGTATACAAATTTATCCGTATGTTTTAACTGATGATATTTTAACTATTTATGAAGCGGAGTAGTTAAGCGATGTTAAGTTGGAGGTGTTTATGTTATGTTTATGTTAAATTTCGGAGTCGCATTGTGTAGTTTTGATGGAGGCAGGGTTTTCCCAAACCCTTCAATTTTGTAATGCTCCTAATATTGTAGATTTGCTGTCCTGACAGCCTTACTAGTCTCAACATTTTAATTTGTTATTCAATTTAGTGCTTCTTCTTTCTACTTTTTCCATCAAATTGCACTGATTTATGTTTCGTTTCCGTTTTACAATATGAAGCAATTTACTTTAAAAAAACTTTTCATATAATGGAAAGATTAAAATTAATAAACAGTTAGAGTCACTCCCTGTTCTTAAAGGCTGTATTCACAAGACCTACATTGCCGAACCACAGTCCCTACCCAGCTCAGTCCAGCTTCAATCACCTCCTGTGTCAGATCTATCGACTTATTCATCACGATTATTTGAAATCTTTAAGTGTTAATTTGAGTGTTCAATTCGAATCGATATGTGGTAAGAATTCTTATTGCAAATAATTTTTTTACAATTTACTTTATATATCGACTACTGTATAATTCAGTAGCCTCATCTTCACAAGCTCCAAAACCCTGGCAATCTTGACGAAGTCTCTACTTAGTGCCAATCTAGGTTTCATGCTGGCTTTTTCTCTGATGTAAGGATATTAAACAGGCTTTAAACTTTAGTTCATCTAGCAACAGCAATATAGTTATAAGTTATGTTTGATTTCCTTGAGCAATTGAGACATTTACAATCCTCTGAATCTTTGGTCAGCATTTGACATTTAAAATCACAATTGGAAAATAATAAAATGTCTGCATATTTATTTATTTTCGCATGTGTCGTTGCTTTCTTAAATATATAAAAAAAAAACAAATGTGAAAACAGCATTCAGCGGAGCGACATGATGAAGAAGCGCCAAACCTCAGTACTGGATCAGTTCCTCGTTGATTCTACTGAATACCGTTTTTTGTACTATCACATCCTATCAATAGTGGCCTCCTATAATAGTGACTCTATAAAACTACCTCATATAATTTGAGTAAATCTTATTGAAATATTGAATTGGCCATCTCTTTTCTGCAATTGATGATTGATGAAGAAGAATTAAGGCGATATAGTCTCCATACTAGCGAAGCGTACGACAGTTGTTATTTTTGAAACATAGATTTTTCTCAAGACGTTTTCCTTCGCCAGAAACTCAAACTAACTTGGGATCGAACCCGTGCCTTCTGAAACGTACGGAGCGTACGACTGCCTTACAAACTGAGCTATCGCAACTTCATGCAATATTTAGTGTATTATACAGAGAAATAATATGTAGACATTTGTTAATATTATTACTTTTTTTGTTTATTCAAGTTTTGGTCTGTTTCATATAATTTACATCTGGCTGACTTACTTACAGAATGTTACGTTTTAGACATTTTTTTATTTAAATGCTAAATTCCATTTTAATGCTTTATTGTTTCTTAGGGGTGTAAAGGTTCCCGCACAACTCACGGACAAGGCAACCTCACCCTGCTAATCAACAAACGAAGCGCTGGCTCCCACCAATGGCCATATGAATTTCTACCCGATCGATATGGGAATCTTTAGATGGGGGGGCTGTGTCTAGCAGTAGATGTCGGCTGATGATGATGATTGTTTCTCAGACCGATGCTGAATAGTGATAACATTTATTTTTATTCTACAAAGCGACGAAAGAGCGGGACGTTCATCTGATGGTAAACGACACGCCCGCCCATAACAACGTGGCGCTAGTTAGTTGTGATATAGACAGCACCACATTGAGCTCGTTACCTTGAGGCTTAAGAAGTTAAGTTTCGTTACTCCAGTAATTTCACTACATATAGCGCTCTACCAACCGAAACACAATAATGTTTGCACACTATTGTTTGGTGGCAGAAATAGGCGCTAGGGTGGTACCTACCTACATGATCTCTGGTAAGAGAGACCAACCAGTAACAGTAGTAGTAAAAAGATATTCGCTAAAAGACAAATTATTTTTACCATAATAGCATTTGGTATGGTGAGAACCATGTTTTTTTTCCCATAAATATATTTCTTACTGCCTTTTTTGTCAAAACAGCAACACTTTAAAAACATCTACACATTTTTTTTGGCTTCTGAGGTAAATACAGCGAAGGCAACGGTTTAAAGAGGTAAGTATTTTTTTTTTGTTCAAATAAGCAATGAGACGAACAGCAGGTTCACCAGGTGGTAAGTGATACACCTGCCCATAACAATGTGGTGCTATTTAGGATGACATATACTGCACCACTTCGTGCTCGTCGCCTGAGACGTAAGATGTTGACTCTCACTACCCCAGTAATTACACTAGTTACAGCGTCGTTAAAACTAACTTTAACTAACTTTTAAGTATAATAGAAACCTATCATCTAGATTGTGTTTAGCAAAATAACTTCATAAACGTTTCATTTAGTATATGAACGATTTTAAATTTTTCAGACATAATATTATAAAAAAAACTCTTCTGTACAGCGCTACGAACCCCGAATATGAAAATAAATTTTTGGTGGTAACTAAGTTTCACAAATACAGTCTACGACGATAACTTAGCGGTATTTATATTTGCAGGCTTTTAGCAGTGTACAAACTATACTGTTTCTCTTAGAATAGCGCAGGTTTCACAATTTATGACTGAAAAACTGTGTGGATATCCTAACTAGCATTACATTCTTGTGGACAGGGGTATGATAGAAGTCTTCAACCATTTCGTAGCTATGTTATATAAAAATACTATTTCATGAGCAACGTTAACAAACATTACTTAATCATCTAAAATAAACAATTAATTCTCATAACTAACAATTGTTATAATTTACGACAATATTTATCTTTACTAATGATCATTGGTAATGATGTTTACTGTAATTGTGTATCGAATAGTCGTTTTGTTAAATTTATAATATTTCCATGTTTCTATATAATAATGTAAAATAACTCTATCATCATCATCATCACCATTTCAACCGATGGACGCCCACAGCTGGACATAGGTCTCTTGTAATGTGTTCCTAAATAACTCTATATTAAGAGTAAAATAAAATAATAAAGCAAACTTAATCCTTAAAGACCTTTATACTCTAACTGAATTATTTTTATTAAGATCAGTTCATAATGCGCTCTCTTAACCCTTAGTAGCCTGATTTACGAAAGTGATTTATTTTTAATATTATTGTGTTTACTTGAGGGTCTAGATGAAGGGAAAAATAGCTAAAAAAATCACAATATTTATTTTTTTAATTTCATTGGGAAGAATATTATACAACAGTAAAATACGTACAGCCAACCTGTAAAAAAAAGGTAATAGTAATGTGAACATTCGGTTTAAAAGATTGGTATCAAAATTAAAACTCTAGGTTATTAAGGGTTAAGAGAAGTTTGAAGAAAAACTCTTTCTCTTTCGTTTCCTTCTTTTGGTTTTGTGATCGATTAATTAATAAAAAACTTACAAGTATATCTTATACTATCCTTCAAATAATCTTTTCAATAATAATATACATATTAGCATACAGTATCCAATTTATGTAACTTTGAATAATATTCCTTCCTGTGAACATGTCATTGAATAAATTTTAAGAGGACGACGAGAAAACTTATTCGGTCCTGGAATGTGTTGAAGCTGTTTAAAATCAAAAGAAAATCCATGAAGATTTTTTTAAACAGAAGTATATACGGTGAATAGCTGCCACAACAAAACTTAGGAAATTTTTACTTAATGAAATTCTTGTATTTTTGTTAATTTGTGTACATATATCTTTTACTGTCATCCGCTGCACTTATTAGACATGCAGACAAGTGAGCTTTGTCACCAAAGACTACATCTCCGCTTACCATCCGGTATACTCTTAGTCAAGCGCTAATTTATATGTATTAAAAATATTATTTGTAAGTTATTCCTTTCTAAAGTGTGTGCAAATTTTCAAATTCTCTGACTTACTGCAACATAATTTCAAATGTTTTTATAACTGCTTAAGTGTTACATAAAATATCACAGAAACATCTTAAAAACTCACTATCTTATATAACCAATACATCCAAAGTGAAAATATGAACAACTTGTTCTTGGTTTCATTGAAGTATATAGAAGTTCTTCCTTAGATGATCTTCGCAAGTTTTCAGGACTTGTTGCTGCTATTCGAGCACCGGATCCTGTATTGTTAAGCGAAGTTGGTTTGTGACCGTCAGTAACGGGCAGTGGTGCAACAGTTTGCTCGTTTTGACGATCACAAAATGAACTCACTTGACCATTGTCGACGGAGACGGCGTCTTCGAAGAAGGAAGTTTGAACATTTTGAAACTTCCCGACGAAAAAGCGATATTTTCTAATCAAGACATCAGTTACCTGTAACCTAAGAAAACATTTATAAATTATTCTACTTGTTAAATTTCAAGAATGTAAAATATTTTTATATATATTTATATTGTCAATATGTTGTATTTATTATTTTTTGTGTTTTCTTAACATGTTCGCTGATGGGCCATTTTCAGAAGATTTACATCCAGCGTTTTGGAGACCTATAAGATGTCGTAATCGGCCTTAATCGCAGTGCGTTTAGAATCTTAACGATCTCCAATTTTCACTTAGTTATTGACTCCAACTGAAAGCAGGAAGAGAATATATATATTTGTCTTTGACAGATATATAGAAATAAACAAATTACCGCTTTTCGCATTGAAGGAGAGAATACGATATTTGGCGTCGCACCAGCTGAAAGACTATTTTAAGTAGTTTAGGTCTCACAAAACACTGAATAAGTTAAATCAAAAACTTGCCATGTTTAAAAAAAACATCTTATTTTATAAATCCCTTTATAATACTTACATGATAAGCTATCTATAATAATTTGCGAAATGCAGGGAGAATCAGGTTGTAAAAAATGTTCGGTAGAATTTGATCATTAAAAAAAATGATTTTTTTTCTATCATTATATACTTTATAAATTCAATAGATATTCTATTTTCATATTAACAATAAATGTGTACATGCCAAATAAATGAGGTAACAAGAAACAGCAAGTTGTAATATAAATCTGGATTTAATTAACTCGAATCGACTATCAGACAAGGTGTTCTCTACACCATTTAGTGAAGTCTCTTTTTTTTTTTTAATCGATGTGATTTAATAGGCCTATGTCCCGCAGTGATCGTCTTATGATATTGAATATCGTCTATGATTGAAGCGGTAGACTTTTTATTAGCTAAAATAGGCTAATGTTAGACCTAGATTTCACATGATTTTACGAACGTAAACTTATGTCTATTCGAAATAACATAAAAAAGTCATCAGCTGATAGACGTCTACATAATGATTGCCATATCGATCTGGTAGAGATTCATATGGTGGGATTGGATAATTTTCCACCACGCTAGCCTCATGCGAGTTAGTACAAGCCAGATCCTCGTCTGTTGATTAGTAAGGTGCACCAAGAACAGGGGAGGTTGGTTTGGATCCTGTGCGTTGTTGAGTGGGAACCCTTACACCCCATAGTTACATAAAGGTGAAGTAAATAAGCAATGTATGCAGATATTGTTAAAGTAAACCAAAAATATGCTTTTGGGACACCAGCCATGTGTCAGTGAAATTGGTTTTATGGCCGGTTTTTATGTGATTACTCAAAACAAAGTGATAGATAAGAAATATTAATAATTTTTTTTGTTGTATTAAAATCGGCTGATGATGATATACTAATGTAGTATTTCTTTGAGACTTATTTCGATTTATTTAGATAATTAAATAAATTAATGAGAAACAAACATTATGATTTTACGAAATTATTAAAAAAAAAGCATATTTTTTTTTATTTATTTATCGTTTCAATTATCGATCTAGTAAAACAAAAATAATATGGTTAGCATTGGAAATATCACGAAGGTTTGTCAACAATGCTACGGTTAGGATCAGTCATCGAGACCAACTTACGCAGAGTACACATAATACATATCAAACAATAATCTATAGGAGACAAGAGCTAGGTAAACGTAATACACTATGTTTCAGGATAAATAGGTTTTAAGAAAATGCAAAAAAAAAAAAGTAATAATAAAGTAGTAATAAATTTATAAAATAAAGTGACAAGACAAGGGGATGTTCATTAGATGGTGAGCGATACGTCTGCCCATAACGATGTGGCGCTAGTTAGGATGATGTACACTACACCATGTTGCGCTCTCGTTTAGAGATATAAAATGTTAAGTCTCATTACCTCAGTAATTTCTCTAGCTACAGCGCCCTACAAACCGGAACAAAACAATATTTGCATACTACTTTTTAGCGGCAGAAACTAGACGGTCTTCGGCAACAGAGATCTATTACAATCATCATTATCACCCAATAGACGTCCACTGCTGGACATAGGCCACCCCCAAAGATCTCCACATCGATCGATTCTGCTCTGCCCGCATCCAGCTGCTTCCTGCAACCATCACACGATTTGTCGGACCACCAGGTGGGAGGCCTGTCAACACTACGTCTACCGGTACGCGGTAGCCATTCGAGGACCTTAGTGCCCCATCGGCTGTCAGTCCTTCGAGCGATGTGTTCTGCCCATTGCCATTTGAGGCTAGCAATCATTTGAACTATGTCGGTGACCATAGTTCTCCTACGGATCTCCTCATTTCTGATTCGATCACGCGGGTAAACCCCGAGCATAGCCTTTTCTATTGCTCTCTGTGCGACTTAAAGCCTTTTCACCAGACCTACTGTAAGCGACCACGTCTCTGTGCCATAAGTCATCGCTGGCAACACGCACGAATTAAAGACCTTTATCTTTAGACACTGCGGTAGTTGGGATGAGAATATGCTGCGTAGCCTCCCCAATGCAGCCCAGCGGAGTTGGAGTCGTCGATTGACCTCATTCTGGAAGTTGGACTTACCAAGCTGAACTATTTGTCCCTGGTAAATATATTCGTCATCAACTTCCAGTGTAGAGCCTGCAATCATAACTGGCGAGGGTACAATATGGGCATTTGACATAATTTTTGTCTTCTCCATAGTGATATTAAGGCCCACGCTTTGAGATGCTTTACAGAGGTCATCGATCATTTTGCTAAAGTCTTCCAGGGTCTCAGCCATGACTACGATATCATCGGCGAATCGAAGGTGAGTTATATACTCGCTGTTTATATTGATGCCATATCTTCAAACGCAGCTGTGAACAATTTCGGCGATATGACCTCACTTTGCCTATCACCTCACTGCAGCTGGATGGGTTTCGAGAAATGGTCCTGGAGACAGACTGTCATGGTGGCGTTTTCGTACGACTGCAACACTTGGATGTATTGATAGTCTATTTTTAATTTTTAATTACCATTACAAAGCATAAATATTTCCTATTCATAGTCTTTGGTAATATAAAAATATATCCTTTTTCTATATAAATAATCTTTTACCTTTACAAACGCGAAACACAACGTCGTTAAACTAATTCTTAAATGCCATATTTTGCGCAGGAGTTATTTTTTTTAATTTTTCAAAGATATTGCATGAAATTAGATCTAACTTGACTTCATAACCTAACATATAAATAACTGTACTATATGCTATATATAATTAAAAAGCTTGTTAACACTTTTATTTATTATTAATTAACCATTTTTAAAATTTAATTCCTCCGTTTTATAAACAAAGGACTCTATTCCTAATTAGTTATATAGATAATATTTTACGAAAACAAACAGACGTAATTACCGTTTCTTCGTTGTAAACAACCCCTGGTCATTACGGGGTTCATTTAATTGTATTTGTTTTACTATAAAAAGGTAAACATTATTATAATAAGCATCAGTTTATATTCGGACATCGTTGTGAGATAACTGTGAAGGACGGTGAAATTATTTAGAAGGATTATTTATGAGGAAGAAGATCTGAAGAAGGCCTTTGTGGGGTGTAAGCCGCAGATATTGACGGGTACCTTGCAGACAGGACAGAGGTTTTTTTTTTATTTATATCAATATTTATTATAAATATATATAATTATAAATTTAAGCTATTGATACTTTAACTTAGATATTTAATAATAATTTAAACACAAGTTGGGTATATTTATCCAAGAAATTGTTTTTCTTATAACGTTTATTTCAGATAAAAGTATTTTTGTGTCTGAGTATATTATAAATATTATCTGTGTTTTACAGAGGTTTTTGTTGAATTTTACTGTATTTGTAATTTTTAAAATTTTTGTATATAGAAATAATTTTTGATGCGATTTTAAGTAGATATCGTCAGACTTTCTGTCCATATATCGAAGTCTTTCGATTTCTACTTTAATTTGCATTGAAAACTTTCGATTGCTTTTTTCATTATCGAAAATTATATATTGAGAAGATTAATTTTGTCGTGAATTTAAGTAGATTTTATACGGCATTTTTTTTTTGTAGTAATGTCGTATATTCTCTGCTTCTATTTACGATGAAATGAGAACAGGAAGCAGCGGCGTTATTGACAATTGTAGTTAACATTGTCAAACATTAAGTCCTCGTGATGAAGAAAACGAAGAACGCATTCGAAAAAGTTTTTGTATATTCCGTTAAGTAGGATTTGTCCGGCTAGTGTTAGGTTTAGTCGGATTTTTCCCGCTTTATGGTATATCAAAACAAAAGCTACAATTTCATTTCAACTCCTCTAAATTGTAAATCTCTACATACATGATTCTATGTGCTAAATTGCAGTTGTTATATACAGCGCTTTTTATGTCACTAAATAATAAATACTGTAGGAACATTACTGAGTTCTAGTTAGAAAGTCATGGTGGGTAACAAGACTTAGCTTCTGGTTCAGTATTTTCACCGCCTGAGTCCAGGTGATAGCAGTAATGTGTTGCGGTATAAATCACTCCACCTAACATTGTTTTAGTCAAACCCATTACTTACCATTAGTTGAACATTCAGCTCGCTCGCTCCATCGAGAAAACTTTTTTTTTTGCTTGAAAGATGACTCGAACAAAAGCTTATGTAAACATCTTTTAAAACTTCAGAGATATTTTGTGTAAAAAATTTTGTAAAATATTTTTAGATTAATTCAATATTATGTGTGTGACTGTTACGGATGTTGGTGAAGAGATTTGTTGTTGACATAAGTAGCATTTGTTACGGTTTATTATTGCATTGAAAGCCGTACAATTTCTGCTTTCATTAACTTCAAACGTTTGCAACGAGTCTTACGTGAAGAATAAGCAAGAGAGAAGAAATTATTTTGTCGTAAATATAAGTAGATTTTGTTTGGTTTATTTGTGCATGAAGCCTGACTCAATCTACTTTATATGTACGATAAAAATGACGTGAATATTAAGAAGAGTTCTTATTTAGTCGTTATTTTAAGTACGTTTCGACCGGCTGTTTATTAGTATAGCCGATAGAAGCTTGCTTGAAATAACGATTAAAAATCATCAAAGTGTATCTTCTAACCATTTATGATGACTGCCTTGGAACATCCTTCGAGTTACAAATTATATTTTTCATACCAAATATAACATTTAGTGTAACTGTAGTAAAAATAACCTAAATTTTGACTTTAACTTTACATGGTGATAAATGACAATGATGCTATAAATGGTAATGCGTTATCTTCCTGAATATTCTAACTATTATGTATTAGAATTTGAACCACAACAATACCATTGATTTAGAATTTTGGGGGTGGTAACTTGCAAACAAATTGATAATAATATTTTAATTGTAATAAATGAGACCTTAGCGGATGAAGAAAGATTCACTAATTTATCGAGAGGGATAAGGAAAAACTCTTAGGTCTGAACATTCTCGCAGGCCAGAGCCTTAGCTTAAACAAGACAAGGCTTGCGAGCGACTCAGTACAGTTTGTGATATAAATATTTTTTTTTATTCAGCTACAAGCTACGACCGCTGTAGTATATACATATTGTTATGTGAGCTTTATAAATTTTGTTAGGCATATCTCGAACGTTCTCCCAACACCAGCACTTTGTATATTTGTCACTATGATTGCGTCAAATCACAAAGGCGGCGGGCGAGCACCAATAAGGAAGTAATCACTTAGTGTGCGCAGACCCTAATGGGGTTAAATCAAGTCACACTCACTGTCGGCGAATGTATAGCGGTGTGGATTATGCTACTGCTTTTGTTATATTTTTTAAGGCATAGTTTCATTTAGAAGTGCATAATAAAACTTAATTTAGATCAAATATCAAGCTGTACGAACTTTATACCATTTCCCTTTTTTTATTTCAGGAAATAATTTAAATAGCAGCAGGGAAAGGTATTATATATCTATATATATATAATACCTTTCCCTGCTGTATGAAATTTTTATATTTTTCATACAAACCCTAAAGTCCCATAAATTGAGATTTTATTAGATAACTTTAATCATAAATTGAATTGAGTATAACTGTAGACCGGAATAGTTTCTCAATAAAACCGCTAAATTTCTGTATGAAGAAGGCACCTAATTATGATGATGAGCTGTAGTCTCTAATTTACTATTTCAAATATTGTAGTATACTGGTTACATACTGTTATAAACGTTTTTTACTAATTGCGCAGAATATATATGCGCAAATACTCATTACGGTCGTTCCCAAATTCTTATGTAACTTATTCGCAACAAGACAAGAGGGACGATGTATCAAGGCCATTAGAAGTCCATACTGCGATAACATCAATATTTAGACTCGAATGGGAACCGAACCCGCTACGCAACTAAGTGCCCACATCAACGTAGCGCTACGCAGTTCGTTCTTATAATTTCAACATTCACAAGAAGCGGTTGCAATAAGAAAAAGCGACGAATTTCAAAAAGCTAGCTTTATTATAGTAATCTATATCGGTGAGCCTTGAATGCGATGAATAATGAATGAGAAAAAAAAGAAAAATTTCGACCAAAAAAAAAAACTTAAAAAATGGTAAACACTGTCCATAGATATGTCCATTTACGCATCACATTGTGTACATTTCGCCTATGTAATGTTTTAAAAAAATATTGTTTAGATAAAAGAAATACGTAAATGAATTTATGATGATCAATCGAAAAGATTCAGAAACTGGCAATCTCATACAATCAAAGTGGTTCGCCTACTTGAAGAATCGTGGCTCGAGTTAGGATGACATACATTATACAACCTTTGTGCTCATCGCTTTCAGATATAGATTCTAAATCTCAAACCCTGATAATTTAATTAACTATAACGACTTTTAGAACCGGAACACCGTAATGCTTGGCAGTAGAAATAGACACCTGCCTTCAGCAAAAGGGACCGAGTTTTATAAATACACAAAAAGCTAGCTAAACTATTAAACAATTATGATAAAATTAGTCCAGTACCTTGTTAAAAATAAAGTACCAGTGCACCGGAGTTAATTGAATTTAATTCCCTGGAAGAATAAGCCGTCACATATCCGGCGGAAGCCAGCAACGAGGATGTTCCTTTTTAATAAAATCAAAAATCAATCTTTAATGGCCCCGGCATTACATGTAAATAATACTAGCTAAGTATGTAGTCCTATCGGTGTGAAGTTTGTGTTATTTCTGAAAATATATAATAATTGCACAATTTTAAATTAAAATACTTTTTTTGTTATCCAAAAAAAGAAATTTCTGGCATGTTCGAAATACAAACGAGACGGCGTTATCGTTATATAAAAAATAATATTTTAACGGTCGTAATATACATACCTATTATCTGTAATAAATGAACGTGTTAAGAAAATACTACATATCTATGTATATAGAACAACAATCAAAACTTAATTTAAATTACGTAAAAGTCATCAATAATATTAACAGCATTTAATTCGCTCTAAAGAAAACTGTCTATGGGTGCCGTAGACAATACTAATAGCAAGTCTCTTCAGCGATAAGACAAAAAAACTTTGAATATGTTCCAGTAAGAAACTAGAAAGACAATTTTTCTAATTTATAACTTTTTCAAATTATCTGACTTAAAATAATTATATAATAAGCGTTCTCACATCAAACCAAATCCCTTGAGGTTCACAATAATAATTAACCCTCCAGTTCTTTGACTCCATGGCCTTTGACACGATATAAATGTCTATACCGGGACATGGTAGGTATGGCATGTTAATACCGATGACGGCCCCTGATATAATTGAGTCTAATTTGTTAATTCGGTCTTGGAACCGAACACCTCATTCATACAGACAGATGATTGTATCTGGGCGGTACGCTCGGAAATTACGAGTGGCTGAAATGATCAATGTAAAGCACAAGCATCAAGTTAAAAAAAAAAACTTTTATTTAGCGCGGGAAAACGATGACGTTTTATATCTATGTAGACTCATTATTACTTTTCAGATTTTTAATATTTTTATCCTTGATGCGAACAGTATAACAATAAAACTAATTTAAATAATAACTGGATAAGTTAAATTTTGAAACATTAAAACTTTTTGAACACTGCTTTCTCTAAGTATATATTCATCGTCCTTTTGTATTTCTATAAGTTTAATATATTTGCATTAATAGTCATTTATAATCTTTCAATAGCTATTATTATTATATATCATATAATTATGCTTATTTTTTGTAGTTCTTCTATAAACTTTTATATTTTCTATTGGTCTTTTTGTAAATGGAATATTCATTTCTAAAATAAGAAGATATTATAAAATATTCAGTAATGTGTCCATACAAAAATATTTTACCTTACCTAAAAATATTTATTAATAATTCTAACAAAAAAAATTATCTCAAGCGTAAGTTTATGCCCTGTATCGAATTATGTTCTTTTTATTTAATCGACAATGGGCTAACAGTTGACCTCAATTTCTTATGGTGTTAAGTGGACAATGAAGACGTAGATGTTGAAGTGTGCTCGTCGGAAATACTTTGACTTTCATATTTTGATAAGTGTAACACAAGGATGCTGGTTATGATAGCAGACAGACAATATGAATGTGACAATATGAATTAATCAGGCGAAATAGAAAAATCCTTACTATAATAGCAAGCAAACTCCACATGGGATCTCGAAAAGGAACTAGGGACCTACAAGTAACGAGGTAAGCGATTGGCCCCTACGCTACGAAATCATCAATTCAATTCCAAGATATGAATAGAAATAGCAAACATACGTAATATATTTTATCATAAAACGTGTTAAAGGGCACCATTGAAATATAAAGCCTATTGTAAGTTCAGCACAAACTATATCTAAAGATAGTCCCACACCACAAAGCTCGTTCAATGAAATAAGTAGATAATGTGGGCACCACTATTTAAAGCTAATCAAACTTAGTTAAGGAGTAGTCATCACCCGCACGCCGGCAGCGGGTGACGTCCGCTCGTCGCCATGTTGCATTCACAGCACAAACTCCTGACGCCGCGTTCAAAACTCATGTGCCGTTTAATTAAGACCAGTGCCAGTTCCATTTGGATACGATTGAGAGACCAAACGTATTTTTTGACTAGTAAGTTTGCATGGATACTCTCTAATGACACGCTTGAATAACTTTTTTTATTCTCTTTTACTTCGACACAAACATTCAATACATGTACAAACTCATATTAAGTATAGCAGAAGATACCTAAGAGATAACTAGTGCCAAACGTTACATACAGATCAGAGAAACTGTTAAAAGTAATATTAAAAAAAATAACAGTTATTCTCCTCAAATGAATAATGAAATCATATATAAATAATTTTATTTGTGATTCATATTTTTATAATCAAAATATTCTATAAACAAGGAAATATTAAATTAGCATGTAGTGTCTAGATCCATTCAAGCCTATTGCCACCAATCGCTGGTCTGTATGACGTTATGCCACTATTTAGAGCGATAGCAGACACATCATATTGTGAATCATTAATAAAGTCCTCGCTAAGTGTTTTAAATTCCGTAATGAAACCACTAGTACGTACATTTGTTTTTTTTTTAATTTTGTCGGTATTTAGTATTTATTTATAAAAAAATAAAAGCTTGAGAAAATTACGCAGTATATTAAAACTTTGTAATCTACATGAATAACTATTATAACGTGTCCAATGAATGAAATGATTTATGTTTTATTTATTTACGTCTTAACTACAACTTTTTATGAGAAACTTAAAATAGTAGTGTATATTTGCTGTATTTATAACAATGATATTAATTATTTTTTTTAAAAAAAACTTGAAAGTCCAGAAGCCTTACTTTTAAGTAATCATAATAGTATAAAATATTCTCAAACAAATTAAATTTTTTAATGAATATATATCTTGCTTGATTAATATTGCCAAACTTTATAAATATAAATATTATAAATTCAGTAACCAAAAGGTCGAGAGAGTATGTATAACATTAAAGCTGACGAATTTGTCTGCAATAATATATAGTTGTATCTTATGCAAAGTTATTCATGATCGTGTAGGTGATGAATTTAAATTAAAATAGTGTAAATGTGATTTGAATGATCAATGGACAATTGGATGAACAACTTTGAAGAAATGGTGCACTGTTTACAGAGCGTTAACAAGATAAAGCGGGGTGGCAACCCGACCGCAGATAATGAAGGGCAAAAGTTAAAGATGAGCATTATAAAGAGCCACAGATAGCACTAACGCGACAGTGTGATGAACTTGTTGCCGGAGTAAACAGTCCTGTTATTATTAAACTTACTCAAATGTAGGCATTGTTTCTGCTTCGCATTCAATAGTCTTTTTTGGGGCTTTCATCCTATATTCCAACCCTACTCCTTCGTCTATTGACACAAAACTATATCATACTTAATGCCATTATTAGAAAACAAAATAACATAAAATAATGTCGTCGTCTAAACATGTCGACTATTGTATTGAACATACTAAGAGTACGTAAAAAACTTCCCTTCCCAATTAATTTTCAAAATTCGTTCGTTTAACATCAATATCAAAAATTTATATAAATATAGATTTATATGTTTTTTATTTGTAGTTTTCATTATTCCGAACCTCTTGCTCATCGATTTTACAATTTTACTATAAAAATGTTTTTACTCAAGCTTATTTATAGCATTATATTTACAATAATAAATACTCACCATTATTACAATGACCCATAATCATCTAGTAAATAATATATATATTTATTTCTACCCTGATTTAGTTACTACCAACTCAAATGCGATCGTTCATATATATTGTAATATTATATATATTAAACTGTTGATATATTCATGAACAATTTTATCAATAAAAGTTCATTTAATACATATGTAAAAAAGTTTTATTGTTTCTAACCGTGTTAAATATATAAATGTATTAAACTCATTACATAAGGTCGTGAGAATATAATGTTATCAATACATACATACATTTCAAGTAACATAGTACAACTTTGAAACCAAGTTTTATTATAAATCAGCTTTAAATATAAAATTTTAAATGTTTTGGTAAATTAACTAACTTAATCTTACTGATAACAAACGAAAGAACGGAAATTTACGTCAAATGATTTTTTTTTATATTTGGTCTATCTATATTTTTATTACTTTGCAGAAATGTATATTATTTATCAATACTTCTTCTTGTCAAAATTCGTACTATTATATTTTTAAACAGTAAAATATATTTTTTTGTATTTTTCAATTATATAAGAAATTCATCAATTTGGTTTTTTTTTAAAAAAAATTACATCTAGTAGTCGAAATAAAGATAAGTAGAAAAATTAAAGTTAATGCGATTTCACAACGCGACAAATAAATTTAAGTTAACCAGCAGTTGATTGTTAAGTTAACATTTCACCAAGCGACACATCTTAAATTACTAACATACGGCGCCAGCTCCCGAAAACGTTAGCTGGTCATTCATCCCGCTACCATATGGGAGATCACGGACCACATTGTGTTAGCTTTCTTATAGAAATGACACGTGTTTAATTGCATTAATTAATATTTAAAGCGGTGATAGGTCACTTTGGAAGACGATAGTGGTAACTATACGAGTATGTATCGAAGAGACGTGGGATCGATCTTCGCTAAGATTGAGCTTCATATACACCGAGAAAATTTCTCCAGTCCCAATATTGGGAACATAAAAAAGACTATATTAATTATAAGAAAGGATTTTATTTTTATAAATTCTTGTAAGGACGACGACATTCCATTCATATTTTTAGTGCTCTTTTATTAATAAATATCAATTATTGGAAGGATTTTAATGTTGTTCTTTAGACATATTTTTTACTGTATAAAAAATAAAAAAATAGTTTAAAATATACTTTTAACAGAAATGATGATATCGCAAATCAATCTTTCCTGTGTTTCCTTCTATACGGTCACGATTTTTTTTTTTGATACATTAAAAGTAATACGTTATCATACATTAAATTGAATAAGTTGTAAATATCAGCATTGAATGGTGAGGAAGATATATAGTTAAAAAATCTAATTTGTAATTGTTCTTGTCAAATACATGATAAATTATTATTTGACAAAAAGGCAAAATGTCGTGATGTCATATTTATTTAAATTAATATAGTTTAATACTGTAGTTTTTAAATATGCTACTAATAATTGAAGTTTTATCAATCTGGTTGGTGGTCGTTTCCTTTAAATTGGCGAGTATGGAGGTGGTAACACATATGTTAGTTCATTACGGTAACTTCAAACAAAAAGAGTATAATTAATATAACTACTATAGTTGTTAATAATTAGGAACAGCTCATTTAATGTTCTCTCTACTGGTACATGGGATCACTGCGCTGGCCAATTTCGGTTTGGCGGATGAGTTACAATTGAAAGGTTTACGTAATTTTAACACCAACTAATGAAACTAGAAAATTATAAGCTTTCCAATAAACATAACAAGTTAATTATTAATAAACAAATACTAATATTGTTTCGCAAATTTAAAAAAGGGTAATATAAATATAGAAATACCTAAATGTGGTAATTTTTTTAACTTGAATTTCATATCTGTAATCTTTACAAGGGGTATAAGGGTACCCGCACAACGACTCATGGGGTCCATGCCAACCTCACCTGCTCGAGGTGGACACTGTTAAGCAATAACCTAGACTCTGGTTCTCATCCACCCGCATTGGGCCAGCATAGTAGGAAATGGTCCGAATCCGATCGATGTGGGAATCTTTGCAGAAGGATCTATGTCTAGCAGTGCATCTTTATCGACTGATGAAGATAATGATGAATCTTTACAATTATGTTAGCCGTTAAAGACATTTAAATCTCGCCTCGTGGAGCAGTTTAACGAATTAAGGCTCATAGAAATTGCTCGAAGTGATTGCCGTTAAAGCGGACACTGCCAGTTGTGAATGTTTGTGTGTCTGTGGCGCGGATGCGAGCAATTGACCAATTAAACTGAAGACGCTCACTCACACTGCGCTATGAAGGGCTGCATGAAATATGTTGTTAAGTCCAACAAATTTATGGCATTACGCTAATGTTTACATTTACTTTAAAACGTTCTTTATAATTATTTGACTGATATGAAAGTGATTGTACGAATTCATTTTGATAAATTAATAGTTTGAAATTATCCTCCATCGGAGTAAGCGTAAATGACGATGAAAAGATCATGAGTCCGAAGAAGCTGTTAAAGTCGTTAATAAAACTCACAGCATTAAATTCATCCTATAAAGAATCTTTCAATATTTTTATTTACTATGGTATAAGTATTACTTTTCGTAGAATTTTAATAGAATATTTTAATTGAAGTGTCGTAAAACTTGAGAACTTACAATATTTCATTATAACATAAGTATTACTATGACATAAATTGCAAAAAAATCTTTAAACGATAATTGCTAAGAAATTATATACAAAATTATATATATCTTATATTAAAGCTAAAAATATTGTTTTTATTATTATAAATGTTATTACATTAAATATTAGGTTATTCTAATATTTAGTGTAAAACACAATAAAGTAGCTGATAACGGAATTCATGCAAGTATAAATAATTTTGGGTTATTATATTATAACAGTAGAACGGCACTTTTATAAATATATGAGTGTTTTCAATACCTCACAGTTCCCAGGACGTAGCTACATAATTATCAAACCAGACGAGCTCATACTGTCCTTAATCCTGACAGATGAGCAAACACTTGAGTAAATATTTTAACTTTGTAACAATATGCGGGTATTACAGTTATTTTATTGTTTAGTAAAATTATTAAAAATAGGACTATTATGTAAGTTTAGTTCTGCGCAAATTATTACATATATTGTTAAGTAAAATCGTAGGCAAAAATAATGAAATAAATTCAGTTAAATTAATTGTCATGTAATATGAAAATAAATATATTTTACAGATCATTCCAATGACTGCTTAAGGCGGTAGACGTATAGTACAAAGTAGTCATCGAAATCATTTATACCAATATACCAATTTTTAAATTTATGGTCCCACTGTTTAATCTCCCAAATGGGTGGAAAGCTTTTGACGGGATTTTATCATGATATTTATCTACAAATTTAAACCTTGTTCATATGAAGACAATATTAGCTGACATTATTTAAAAAATATTGATTTCACGTAAAATAATAAAAGCATAACATTATAAATAAACTCTGGAAAAGGTTATTCGGATTTACAAACTCTCATGTGTTAAAATTCATAAGAAATAATTATAGTTCTACTTTGGCACCAATAATTTTAATACGATACTAGCGAGGTAGCAGGAACAAGAACGCCTGCCGGGTTCTAATTCAATTAAAGTAGTTTTCTATAAAATTGCTAATATAAAAGGACGTTGTTATCCTTTGTAAACAAAGATGGAGTATTTATCATATCAATTAAAAATTATGTAATCATACATGCTTAGAATGGGTCAATGCAAGTATGACAGTGGACCTATTTGTTGTTAAAAACGCCTTATGTTATGCCATATTTTCAGATCTCTACTAATGCAAGTCTTATTCAAAACAATTAAGACTTCAGCAATTACTGAGATCAAGCAAAAAAAAATGTGTATTTTTTGAGTTTATCTAATATTAGATGAGTTGAATAGTAAAGGGAATCATTATGATTAAATCACTGGAAAGGATATCACTGGTCGATTATCGCAGCAGAATTAAATGCAGAATTTGTTTATTATTTCCAGATGGTGATCATCTTCTGAAGATGGAAGAACTGGTAAATAGAAAGTCCACTTTTGATTCTCAAAGATTACAACGTACATTGTGCTTGTAATAATGCGTAATTAAAAATTTTTCTTTACGTCGCAAAAATAAAATTTTAGTGATTTCTTGTAAGTATTTTAATAAAATACAAACCGATATATTTATACTAATCCAAAAATTATTTTGGATTATAATATGTATTTACTAAAATATATTCATTAAACGTCAACCTCAATTTTATTAGATTTTCATTGTCATCGACGGTGAGGATAGTGAACCATACTTGCCTACAATAGCCTACTTCTCATTATGCTTACTCATTATTTTTTGACATATCAGTACCGTTATTATAGCGATAGTGGCAAGCGATTACAATTCGACATAAATCTCACCCACCCCACTACTAATATAGTCTTTTAATCCAACCAGACCTCCATACAAGCCAGGCATTGATTGCCGCTCAAAAGAAGCGGGTAAATTAGTAAATAGTATCACTAATATATATACGAAATAATTTTAGTTCTTCATATATATATTCTTAAATAAACAGTATAGAGAGTAAGGTATATTAATTTAAAATATGTATTTGTTGTTGTGTACATAATACGTCGTTCTCTCCAACTTATGTATAAATTTATATCTTCAAACCTTGGCCTCTTCACTGTAAACAGTAATATTTATATGTTACTATGTTCCAGTTTAAAAAACTTTGTAGCATCCGGAATAGCGACACCTTTGTCTTACAACAATGAGCAAAATATGATGGAGTGTACATAATCCCAACCAGAACTTTTTGCACAGGTATATTACTTACCTCCATGTGAACGTTCTCGTTGCACTTCGTCGAATAAAAGGTTTATATACAAAATATTCAGAAGATGGAGAAGAACAGTGGAAGAAAGAAGAAAACTAAATCTTGTTACTAAGTACTAGTGCCGCAGGAGTGCTTTTTACGTTACATCTCCTGCTGCTTAAGTGCTTATCAATGAGCATTTAGTTTCACAACTTCCGGAAGTATCAAGTAGATGAAGCAATCTATATTAACAAGATCTTAATCTGAGACTTTGTAATGATGATGGAATTTACATATCGAAGGTTAATTCAAATTATTTTCTAGTAATATATTTACCAATGACTCGTTGCTACTAATTCTAATGTTTTAGTAATAATTTCTGTTATAGGTTAAATGAGTGCATTTGGAAACGCCGTTGCTGATTTGTATGTATAATAGAAGAAAATTTAATTTCACCAGTACCAGGTGAGCTACTATTCTGTGGATATTGTGCTTTAATATAATTTGATTGTATATTTTTTCAACTTTGTTAAATCGTAGGAAACATAAAGAATTATTAAGTTTGTATATTTTCACAAATAAAAGACGAATTTATCGTACTACACTATCAATTTATACAATGAGTGCTCGGAAATTCACTTTATCCCATTGTAAATTGTTGATAAAAGGTCAGTTATTTATAAACAGTCGTACTTATTTATGATTACGCTACGATTGTATTATGTATGTAAACTAACTCTCAATTTTGTACTCGTATCGTGTCAGACGACCTTTGAGGTGATAGGTCTCTACTGCTGAGACCGTCTGGATCTGTACTATCACAACGCCTATTTTCGTCTCCAAAATTTTAAGTGTATACATCATTCCTCGTATTTGTTTGTGATGGTAAATGATACGCTTATCTATAACAATGTGCTGGTCTCGTTACCCAAATAATTACACTAGTTACATAGTCCTTTTAAATAGAACACAGTAAGATTTTACACAAATGTTTGCGCAGTGGCAATTCTCACTGCAGTAGAGTTTGTTTGATCTATCTCCGGCAACAGAAATCCATCACAAATGCAAATAGTTTTAGGATAGCAAATATCGGTACCGTTGGGAGAAGTTGAATATATACATGTGATGGAGTATTGGAGGCATGACTATGTTCATGCACAAATTGATTACAAAGACTTTTATTGGATCATTGTGTATTAGATGAAAAGATTATTGAGATCTATTGCACGATGAATAGAAAATTGCATCCAACAACTGCCATCAATAGGTCTCAACGATAAAATTGCTCGAAATCTATTCATAACGACAAATATCCGTTGCGTTGACAATTTCAGTTTGAAGGCATCCGACCAGCTAATTCGATGTGCGAAGTGTTACGCCGCCGTATCAGTTTATTTAGGACCTCGGTGCGCGGGAGGTTAAGTTATGCTGGTCTCATAGCCCGTATTGACCACTTAACTCAATAAAACTCCCCTCCCTATTAAATTTAATAGTCTATGAAAAGCCAAGTCGCGCGCGGCAAAAGGCTTCTTCCTGTTAGCGAACGGAAGACGCCGATTGGCTCAATTGCAGGCCCCATTCACCAATCAACATCCAGACCTGCCTTAAACAACCTACTCGAGCCAATTTATAGTACGGAATTTAAATCTTGACACATATATATATATATATTATAGCTTCAGTTCCAATTGTTGATGATAATAATGTTTTTATCTGTGTTATTGTTATTTTTTCTACTCTTTTAGTACATCGAAATTTATTTCTTTCATTTAATCTGTTTATTACCTAGTACTTTACAGTTCTTATGATCATGGGAGGACTGTGGGGGCAGATGACCAGACGTCACATACACCGTGATGATTACAAATGATTATCGCTTTTATTGCTTACAGCTCGATCTACGCAGAATGAGTTCCACGTATCTTGAAGTCTTCTAGTGGTATGCTTGGTGTTAAATGTAGTTTTAATAATAGTAGGGTCCAAAGCCGGCGGTATAACTTATTCCATATTCTGTATTGATATTAGCATGTTTTTTTTTAATATCAATAGCTTTTCAAATCATTTCTGGTAAATAAATATTTAAATGCAATAAGATTTGAAAATTTTAGTTCTATTAAACTTATAATATTCTTGTAAATTTGAGAATCATTACTTTTAATTCTTGTTACTTTTTAGATAATAAAAAATTTTAAGTACTAAAATTATTTATAAAATAAATAGTCTATAGTTAAATTCTCTATCTTTGTAGTGTTTATATTTATATAGCTATTATGCATCAATTAATAAGGAAATTTCGAGTTAACGTAAACGTTTGGTTTCTTTATGAACTATAGGAAAAATCTTAATATAAGAAGCAACTATGGTTCAGCTGGGGTGTAATGGAATGCGCTGTACTACTTCGAAGTGGCGCGAATACGATCCTCGATGAGCTTGAGTTTCCAATTTTAAAAAAAAAACATGGTAAAGTAATCGAGATGTTCCAGGACTAAGCTTTCATGAATATACGACATTGATTAGTACTGTTAATACATAATTATAACCTTGTTATATCAATATCTGCTGTAATTTTATGAATTCAGGTGTAAGTTACCAATTTTAGATTCAGTTTTTCTAAACTAGTATATATAATCTAATACATTGGTTTACTGGTGGTAGTACCACCGCAGCGCCTATTTCTGCCGCCAAATAGTAGTGTGCAAACATTACTGTGTTCCGGTTTGTAACACGCTGTAGCTAGTGAAATTACCGAGGTAACGGGACTAGACATCTGTCTCTAGGCCACGATCATGTGGTGCAGTGCATAACATCCTAACCAACGCCGCATTATGAGCAGACTTATCACGTTTTGCACTTCTCGTAGCTTAATTGAACAAAAAAAAAATGGACTTTCATAAGTGTTACCAGTGTTGTGAAATATTCCCATTGTATAATTACTATTTGAGGACATTATTTTACTTTATCAAAATTAAATATTCAGCCAACTTGTAATATTTTTTTTTTGCAGTTGCTTTTAATTAGGCGCCGTATTTATTATTCGTAGTCTTTGTTGCCCGAGGTTACCTAGACAGGCACTATGACACCGCCTACTTCTACCGACAGACAGTAGCTTGAAAGCCATAATAGCTGGTGAAATTATTGGAGTAATGAGATAAGCGCAATACATGAAGATGTCATCCTATTTACGGCGACATTGTTGCGGAAGGGAAATCTTACCATCAGGTTAAACTTCATCACGTGTCGACAGACTGTCCGATGGAAATAGGTGATACTCAACAATAAGTCTTTCAGTTCGATACATTTATTATATATAGTGTATATATTGTCTCAAAAATGCATTCAATAAAAACATTTCAAGTTTTTCATTTTCTTATACAGTCTATTGAAATCTTTCAACAGTAGTTACGAGGACGCCGATTTTTTCGACTTCGCTGCACAGTACGTCACCCGGCTTTAGGAATTCGGGGGGGTTTCTGTACATTCCTACTCCGCCAGGGGTTCCCGTAAGTATAATGTCGCCGGGCAAAAGAGTCATAACTCTGAAAAATATAAAAAAAAAACAGTTCGTTAAACCGGTTTGTAAACTTGGCACTCGGTTCGATTCCGGGGACCACATATTGTGAAGTTTGGTTGGTGGTAAAGTAATATCGAACCCACCTGGTAAGACACCAACCACTCTCATATTGTAAGTCTACAGACCTAACAGGATTACTGTGTTCCGGCTGTCAACATAATGTTAAGTCTTTTTACTACAACAAATCACTTTTCACACACAACGCCATTCAAACCGGAATACATTAATGTTTGCGCACTACTGTTTGCGCTGCGGTTGTATCTAAACTACAAAAATAACAAGCTATTAGAATGATTATTGTAGTTATAGTCTTACGATGATAGTCTCTCAATGACGTCGGGGATCTTGTGTATTAGCTGACAGGTCCTACTGCACTGCTTCTGTTGCCCGTTGACGGAGCACTCGATGATGAGGTTCTGCGGATCACCGATCTCGTCGTGCGTGGTGATGCAAGGTCCGATCGGGCAAAAGGTGTCCATCGACTGACATATCGATACATGCATTTATATTATAATAAACAAATATTTTTTCAATTTGATTAAATTATGATAGAAGCGAGACGTACGAGTACACCTAATATTAAGTGATACGCACGCCCATAGGGTGTGGCTTGATACTAAGAGTGGCATAATAATAAAAATTTTGAAGTTTATGATATTTAAGCATATATATAAAGTTTGAGAATCGAAGCGACTGTGTACGGTGCAGTATTTATCATCCTAACTAGCAATGCAATATTGACAGGCGCATATTCTTTTACTCGTGTCGTTGCTATATAAAAATATTAAGTATAAGGATATAGTAAAAAAAACATTTCATTTGATAAAATGTCAAATATGTCATCTGTCAGCAAGTCAAGATAAATATCATTATTTTTGTTGTACAATGCAATTTTATCTAGAGATTGTCAAGATATTGCGATAAAAACAATGGATTTTATATAAAAATGCAATTTAAAACGGCTCGTTAAAAAGACAATATTTATGAACAATAACTTATTATTACCTATGAGACTTATATGCCCAACAGTGGATATACACCCATTATGATGATGATGAAACATAACTGAAGTATTGATCACTATGTGCTCAGTTTGTGAGGTTTTCGTACAACCTATACGCCTCGAAATTGCGGGGTTTCGATTCCCAGCATCTTTAAGCATTCCCTTGGAACCATCAATCCGCAATTAGGCCAGCGTGATATACAAATTGCTTAGACACACTCCTTATGAGCTAATGCCTCGAAGGCGGAAAATTAAAGAGCTGCTTATTTAATTAAAATAACTTAATTTTCAATTTGTAACAGACCTCTTACTACCCACCACTGGGCGTGGATGCCTTTTCTCATCACAAGACAATCATTTAACTTACTATACCATAACAGCCAATTTACGTCCCCAATGCTGGGGCACAGGCCTACCCTCAATGTGAGGGTAATCGGGCTAGTCACCACGCGGGCCCAATGCGAATTGGTGACTTCACGCACACTTTAGACAATTCTAATTCACGTGCAGGTATCCTCACAATGTTATCCTTCACCGTTTGTATTTCGCTGTTGTTACTAAAGTTCACAAATGTACATAACGTAAATATTAAAGTCATCGGTACATGCCGAGATTCGAACCCGCGACCTTCGGAATGAAGGCCGCACGCTTTAACCATTAGGCCAGCGAGCTACATCATTTAACTTATTGTTACTTAATTAGAAGAAGTTTATCATGTAATACATAATAACATCAGTAGCTAATGTAGTGGTGGTAGGTCCTTGTTGCCGGAAACCGTACAGATACCACCACAGCTCCTATTATCCTACCAAATGTTAGTATGCAATAATTACTCTATTCCTGTTGGAAGGACGCTGTATCTAGGTTAGATCCTATGTCTCATAGCAACTAGCATAATGTGGTGTAGTGTATATAATCCTATGTAACGCCACGTTTTTATGTGCAGGAGTATCGCTTACCATCACCTGAATGTCTAGCTTGTCTCTTCGCTTAGTCTAATAAAAAAAGTTTTAAGTTGTTGCCATTGCCGGATATGAATTGATGTAGCGAATGATAACCTCTAAGGCAACGTGAGAATATTACAGACAATATCAATAGTAGTGGTTTACCTTGCCGAGGAGAAACTGGCCACCGTTCTTCGCTTTCTGCCAGTCCCTGGCGCTGATGTCCTGAGCGACGGTGTAGCCAAAAACGTAGTTGTAAGCGTCGGCCGCTTTGATATTGCTAGTCGGTTTCCCGATGACCACCGCCATTTCTACCTCCCAGTCTACTTTCTGTGAAATCATCGTCAACTGTACAATCTATATAAGTTCATTTGTCTCTTTATAGAACATTTTGATTTCTTTAATTTTTTATAAAACAATTAAAAGATTTCATCGCGTTTATTTTAATTTTAATGACCACTCTAAGTAGTTCCGACAATAAATAATAATAAGTTATAGGTACTAAGTGATGGCTATGACGTCGGGGCAGTCACCCTAGTCTCTCCCTCGAAACCATGGGGTAATAAAATAAATAAAGTAATTAAATAAGTCGGATTTTCTTTTAAAACATGTAGTATTGTTGGAAGTATAATAAATCATTATCGTTTTACTTGTTACTGTTCTTCCTATTTTTATTACTTACTATTGTCAACACTGTATTCATTTTCTCAGACTTGTTTTTTATATTAGTCGCCCCCTGTCTATTATTATATTTATGTACACTAATACATCATTATTTTTTTATTATATATTAATGTTTCGACAAAGGCGAGCTTAATCCAAAAGAGTTTTCTTACAATAAAACTATTTTTTAACTGTTTTTTGCTTGAATTAGGCTGCCATTTTATAAGGCTGGTGATACATCTCAACGGTTCAGTATAATATATTGTAATCTATTTATCTTGTCTCTTGATTTTGTTAACTAGCATCAAAAAAGTTTTTATTCCTTTGTAAGATATCTTTATTTTATTTCGATATAATATTCAATATTAAGATTATTACGTTTGTGGTGGTCTTGTTTTAATGTTATAATAAAAATAATTATTTAATTTACAAGTAATCCATATCATGGTATTTTTTAAATCTTCCTTAACCATTTACGCTGCGTATTTCATCTGGGGTCTACCTACGCGCATTATGAGTTGCAAACGTAATTTGCTCCAATAATTGACCCCAATTCACATGGCAGAAGGGTCACATCGACTATGTGATTCATGGCACAATTTTTTTAAAGGTTTAATATATGTGTCGCATATTATTCACTTACAAGTGCATATAATCAACTTTCATAATGATCTCTCTGTTAAAACATGGAGTTTTCTCTTACCAGGAGACAAATAAGGCCATTTAGCCATCACGCTGGTCAAGTGTGAGTCGGTGTGTTATTTCCCTGAAAGCAGTTACTCCGGGAACTTATAAGTTCCTTCACAATGTATAACTTGACTATTTTATATACGTCTTATAAAAATTATTATGTCCGAAAACGTCTTTTAAATTTTTTCTTATTATATTTTCCTTCTTTTAACATTTACAACAGTCATGAATATTTTGTTTAAGTAAAAATAAGAAATTTACTCTAAGCAATAAATAAATTTCTATTAAATATTAAAAAGCTAAACACATTTTTTTTTGACAAATGAAAACTAAATGATCAAGCAGTTCATGTAATGGAAATTGGTAATTGTCGCCTATGGATATCCGCAACAATAGAGTCGCAGTTTAAAATCATTGATGTTATATGTTTAAGTCAATATAAATATTTTTAATAAAAATTTGCACTCAATAACTATCAAATAATAATTTTGACAAATAACTAACGCCATCTATTGTAAAATTTATAAGAGAGGCAAAAACTAAGAAATAAGAACCTATACCTACAGGACTAAAGATCAACATCCTTGAATTGCACGTTCTCAAAAAATAAAAGTAATCACTTGTCTTCTAAGATTATACCAAGTGATTTATTGTATTTTTCCCTAATTAATTCTATCAAAAATTAAAATAAATGAGATAAACTATAACTGTAGATACAATGTCAAGGAATCGTTTTTCCGATTTTTTCATATTTAAAAAAGTTATTATGTAGCCTATTAATAATTTTTTTTAAACAGGTTTTATAATTCTCATGGACTTATTTTCTTTTAATGTGACAAAGCGTCTAGACGCCCGAGACATTCACCTGAGGGAAATACACCCTTTCTTATCAACGTGGCGCACTTACTGGCGCCACGTTATGCTCGTCTCCTTGAGAGATAAGTAATTTCACTAGCTACAACACCCTTCAAGACAAAACATAATAATATTAGTACACTATTATTCGGCAGCTGAAACAAGAACTGCAGTAGTTATTTGATAACTTGAAATTTAATTTAGCATGTGATATAAAAAATCTATAAAAATATTATATACTATTTTGAGGTTAAAGTCATACCTTAGTTGAGTCACGAATCTTTAGAGATTCACTGGGGCCAATAATAGTGGTTGAGAACTTGCTAAAGATCATTGGTACTTCAGGTTCAGTCAAGTGCTGTTCTGAGCAGTGATCCTTGTAGTTCAGACCTATGCACAATATTTTATCCATGCCATGAATTGGAGCTTGGAGATTTACTGAATGCAAAGGTATTAATGGTGGATTTGAACACTGCACCCTGTAAAAGAATTATAGGTAAAAATAATTTTGTGATTATTAGTACTACCTTGTTCAATAGCAATATAAACAGATTGATAAGTTATCAGTTCCAAAAAAATTGTCCAAATAGTTGCTTCAGTCATAAATACTATAATTAGAACTATTATATACCGTTATTTCACAATCTTATCATTAAGAAAACAAAGAAAGGTAAATGTGTTTTATTACCTGACCAACAAACCAAAAAAAGAAGCATTAATACAGAAAGAACAATAAAACTTATAATTCTTCTGTTGTCTTACATATCCATTCAATATCATTATATAATTTCTATTAAAGAAATCGAGCCAACAATGTGCTATAAGAATATGTAATGAATGAAGGGTTGGTATTAACAGTTTATTGTGTTCTGTCAATAGCAAATTTTCCCCCTATTTGGCATCTTGTGGCATCCAACTGAGGAACAGTTATCAAATTATATACATATTTTTCAATGTAGATTGGAACATGGACTGGTGTTATGTACCTCAAAAAAGATCTTTTAATATAAATTTTAATAAGCCACAAAGGCTAATTAGAAATTAAAATATTGAAAAGAACACAAGTTTTGTTTCGGATAATGTAATGAGATACAGTTATAGATTTATTATCAATCACACATCTAGATACACAATAATTGTAATAAATACTTAACAAATAAAGTCATAACATAGTTTTTAACTGATATCTTGCAAAGAAATTAGTATATTATAATGTTTAATCTTCATTTACCATAATGAAAAGGTATCTAGAATTCATAACTTGCGTGTGAATAATGGGATTATATTAACAATTTAATTGAATTAATGTAATATGTTGGGGATCTGACTATAATAAGCTAATAAGTACTTACTTCTTCACTTTCTCAAAAAGGTCATCTTTTAATATACCCAAAAGTGTTGTAGGTAATGAGGGGTCAGCTTTATTAACGTCAACAATTTTATCATCTACTAAATATCCAACGCGATAATCGCAAGGACAGTCTTTGGTTGTAAATTGTACGAGTTTCATATTGTTTTGAGCTCCAACAGAAAAGTTTCTAACTGCACCAAATAAGACTTGGTTATTGAGATAATTTCGAACCGGAGACACAGTTTTTATTGACGTTATCGCACTTTTAACGATACATGTGATACCCGTCATATTGGTATTGTGTTGACGAGAGTTTATAATATATTTAGTAAAAGATATTATGCAATGCTCAATTCAAATATCATCATAAATTTATTTATATTTATTCTGTTATATACAAAGTGCTATTATAACTAAGTAATTGACCTAAAACTATTTGATTTAATAATGTAGCTTGTTTTCTGCTTATTTAAAGTCGTTACGTAATTGTTGCGTTTAAATTAATTTGACAGATGTCGTATATAAATTATCTATATATGGTTTTTATATGGTTGCGTTCCAAAATTTTAATAAAAAGTATCTCCTGTGTGTTTATAACTACATGACAAGAATAACGTATAATGAGGTGGCATATTACGCCAAGATATATTAAATATTACTTTTATTACTTCAGTTGTAATGAAATGGCTGAGTTAATAAAACTGAATGTCAGCATTGATAGTTAATCGTCAATTCTAACGAAAGAAATTTTTATTTTTGAGCATATAGTGTTTTCTTTTTTATAATTATTAGGTAGCAGAAATAGGCACTGTATAGAAACTTTTACATATTCATCAATAAAAGTAGCCCACGAACTAAACACTCTTGATATTTGTTTGTTTTTTTGTACCACAACAGCTTAAACAGAAAAATACCACAGCATATTACATATTAAGAACATGTCTAGAGCAATATAATACTCTGGATAATTATTAGTTGCCTTACATCAGAAGGTAAGAAAATACATCACTGATTTTTTTAATTTCGCATATGTAATGCTTATAATATGAAATATAATTATATATGATCTTGTACATCGCAACTTATTGTTTGTTAGTATAAAGTTTAAAACTTGTATTCTAGCCATTCAAGTTTATTTGCTCTTTTCTTAGCAAAACTCCATGTTATAGAAAGAAGAAAAAAGAAATAAAGGATATCATGGTATTAAACCTAATAGCAAATAATTTGTTCATTACATGTTAACAATAAAGTTTATATTTTTTATGAATAGGTGGTTATTTCATAAGTGAAAATACAACAATTAGGTGAGAAAAAAAAGATTATAACAGATATACAATATTTGCAAAACACTACTTTAGCAAATTTAAAGAGATTAATAAAACTTCAATTAGTACAAAGAAAAAAGTTTTGTAGTTTTAGCTTTATTTCCTATTTACTTGCTTTAGACTACTTAGTAGATAGATCTAAAATTGTTCTACTTATTTGAACAAGAAACATACATTTTGCTGTTAAGTTTGTTAATCAATAATAATATTATATATTTTAGTTTTTTTACAATGGTTTTTTTCTTGTTATAAAAAATTCTTCTCTTGTATGATATGGGGCATATGGATCATCCACATAGTGTTTAGGTTTTTTCCAGAATTTTGTTACCATTTTATCAAGCATAGTACTTTGTGTTGAATTACAAAAGACATGTTGTCTTAGCCTCCTCTTTTGCGCTTGGGACTTTTTCCATAACCTTTTATGTCTACCAACTTTGGGTCTTATCCATCCTCCCCAGTGAAGTCTGAAGAATCTTTTTACTGCTGCTTTTACAGTTTTCCTCTTCCCACGTTTAAGACTGAATTTAGTAACGCTTCTGACGGGCATGGGATTTATGTTACTGCATATTTCTAAAATATATTTCTTGTTTAAATAGTTTTCATTTATTTTCCGATCAGTTATAATATTGTTCTTTAGATTAAGAGCTGTGAACCTTCTAACATTCGCACCAATAATTGTAGCAGCTTTTGGATATTTTGTTATGCAAAGAGGTACTGCCCGTAGAGCTGAAAAATAATTATAAAGAGGTTATAAGAAGCTTGACTGAAACAAGAAATAAATGGACTCGAATTATTACAAAACACCAATTACCAGAAAATGCATAACGCAACATTATTGGTAACTATATTTAGCACCACTCACTAATAAATTAAGTTGCACTTCATTTTTATAGAACATGTAAAAAATGTCAGTGTCACTGTTGCCTACATACACCATATTGTATTAATAACCTGTATAGATTAACTGAAACAAATAAGTTACGCTCGTGGTTAGATTTTCTTATTATATGATTATACGTTTTTTTCTAAAATTTTATTTATTGCTACGACAAAATAGGCATTAATAAAAATTACACATATTATATATCGAAATAAATAGTTTTTTTTTATAATAAGACTTTCTTTGTTCGTCCTATCTCGTCGTTTTTTAAAAATGGTTTGTACACCGAAAATGTATTTATTGCATTAAAGAGTTGAATGAGAGCTTTTCATTTATATATTTTTAAGAGATTTTAAAAATTAATCCTATGTATGTATAATTATTTATGGACTGTAATATATTTTTGACACAAATTTTCATTGACAGATACTTGACAGCCAAAGTGGACGACGTTTGGTGCCGAAAATGTACAAATTTACAACACATTTAGCAAATCCAAATTTAATTCTGGTACGTTGTTTTTTTACTTGCTTAAATTTTTGCTATTAAGTTACCTTAATGTCCATACTGTAACTTTTATGTTAGCTTATAAAAATTTACACTGTCTTTTAATTAACTTTGTACAAAGTATTATTTAAATGATAAATATTGTGGAAAAGATAGACGGATAAAATTTATTCAGAATGTTTATATATATAGTCAAACATATAAAAACATGAATTTTGTTATTGTTGTCCCTTACATAACATTAGCGTAATGTCATTTTAGAAGTTAGTAACCTATAATTTTACAAGGACATTCTTGGAAAATTTAAAACTTTAGTTTCGTTTCTGATAGACTACAAAACATTAAAACATCTTTTCTTTTGTGTTACAAAATTCATAAAAAAATATGAATTTTATTACAAGTATTCTGATACTTTCAACAAAATATTTGTATTTTTGATATATTTGTAGCCATTTAGTCTGTTATATATTTTAATATTTTCCAATTTTTTTTAAATATTTTCAATAACTTAAAAAAGTTTCTACGCAATTTGTTGTAAATATACAACAGTAGCTGAACTCTGTAGATATCACTGTGCCATTATTAATATTTATTTAATATCAATAGTTTCCATAAAGTTTTTTGGTTTGTATAAAAGTTTATATATAATAATTGTGCCTGCTGACAATTTATAGCAAATTGAATTTATAAGACAAACTTTATGAAAAAATAGTATAAGTTTTTTTAGTAATTCGGCCAATAGTTTTGGAGGATTGCATATTTAAACAATAAATATGTGACAAAATGGTGCACTCAATTACAGGTGAGAAAACAAATTGGTGATGCATCATGTGCAGCACTGATAGTGATGCGGACACCGCGTCGAACTTATGCTCATTATGACAAAGATGCATGCCCACCCCCTCCTAAACCAGCACCAAAATCACATAAGCTCTTTTGGAGCGCTGTTGGTGCGACAGTACTTACAGGAGCTGCAGTTGCTTATGCAAAGTATATTTTATTTTTTTGCAATTAGAGTTTAAACTCTACTTTTGTCTTTCTTATGTTACTGAAATAAAATTCAAATTATGAATTCATTATGACTTCCTATTTTATGTATTTTCACAACTATATTTAAAATTTAATAAAAAAAATAAGGTGTTTTTCTGAGTATTAAGGCATGTAGCAGCCAAGGCAAATATAATTATTTTTCTTTGTCAATTACATTTATATTGACAACCACAATCAATAAAATAACAAGACTGTAATGTTTTGAATATTATATTTTAACGTCCATTTTCATTTCTCTAGATTTCAAGTAAAACAAAATTGACATGTTAAAAATTAAGTCTTTGATATAGCAAAATATTGTTCATTTCTTATATGTGAAAATATTAAAATTTAGGATACATACATAAATTAATATTTCAAATAAGAACTTTCATATAACATTAAGTATTGAATGTATTACAGGAGAAGTCCAGACGCTCGTAATTGGTTAGAAACTAATGTACCATGGGCAAATGATTTGATAGCACTTGTATACCAAGAGAATACGACATATTGGAAGGCTACAACTAATCAAATCCGCAAAGCATCTACTGCTATCAGTAATTTTATGTTTGGAAAGGTGATGAAAACTTTTGTTATTAACTGTATTAAAATTTTTCTGTTCAAGAAAATGTCTAAATGAGTCCCTCTCATGGTACACCCATAATTAACCATTTATATATAACCCACAATTAACCACGAATAACCCACAAATAATCAAATGTTTGAAAGCTGTTGTTCTTGAAACAAAAGTTTCCACATGAAGTTTTCTTTCACTCATAGGTCAACTAAAATTGAAAACTTTACAAACTGATATATTAAAGCTTCTTGTGTCTTTAATGCCCACCATTAAATAATATAGTCTAAATTTTATCATTCACAGGAAGGAGTCTCACCTCTTGACTTCAAACAAAGGTCTGAACAAGATCTAGAGAAAGATGCTGTTGAACACTTTGCACCCAAAAATTATGAATGTAAGATATTATTAATAATTTAATATTAAGCAGTGTGTTTGAATTTTCTTTTCTTTTAATACACTTGTGAAATCATAGAAACAGATTAATACATTCCCACGTTTTTTTTTTAATAATTCTTTATTAATGAAGACATTATGGACCAAATTGTTTATCATAAAGAAATTTAAATTTTTTCCATATTTTTATTTATCTTTTTTTAGTAATTATTTATAGTATTACGTGAGCGTAAACACACTTTAAATAAAATTTTATATGTTTGTATATAACATGAGGTTTATGTTCAACAAGGGATATCCATTAGTTGGAATGATGAGGTTACTTTAATATAACTAGCATTTGGTTCATATTGTGAATGAATATTATAAATAACTAACTAACAAGTCATCCCCTTCTTTAACAGTGCCCCCTACAAAATTTGAACCTCTTTATGTTGAAGAGAAACCACCTTTGAAACCGGAACTTGAAACTACTGGTAAAACATTTTGTTAATTACAATACAAATGGTTGATTGTAAAGTCGTACTTGTGTGGAGTATTTTTGAATGTGGGAAAATAATATTGCTTCTTCATACATGGGGGAGAAAACTCTACATTCCATCATTTGCAGTTTTTCAGTCATAATTAACATACATCTAGTTTCAACTTACATCACATCATAACTAATTTAAAAACAAATTGTATAAAAAAAGTTTGTCCCGTCATCTCTCACTGATTAATTTAAAAGATGAGTGGGTACCACCGCAGCGCTCATTCCTGCCGCCAATCAGTAAGATGCAAACATTACTGTTTCAGTTTGAAGAGCACTGTAGCTAGTGACATTACTGGGGTAATTAGACTCAACAACTTATTTTTCAGGCCACAAGCTCTATGTGGTGGAGTATACATTAATTAGCGGCACATTGTTATGGGCAAGTGTATCACTTATCGTCACGTGAACATCCTGCTCGTGACATCATTTAATCTTATAAAAAAATAAGGGTTGCTTATTATGCAATTATTATTTTATTCATTAATTATCTATATAGCTATCCTAGTTACCTAAAAGGATAATATATGTGACAGATAGGATGGAACCTATATTTTGTTATTGAGGTAGAAATCAGGAAAAGTTTCTGAACAATTATCGTAATACTTATTCAGTTAGGTCTTAGGCAGATAAAAAATTATGTTTATTGTTTCTAAAATAAGTATTTATACATTTATTTAAATCTAGTGTACTTTGGTGCTAGAGTAATAATACAGTATTTTAACAATTTTCCAGTGACACTCGTACAAACGGAGCAATGCACACCCCATAAACCCGACCCCATTGTGATAACAAAAGATATGGTGGAGTTGGAGCATGATATGCATGAGAACACGAAAGTCGCCATAGATAACTATAAAGAGGCGACTAAGCATTGCATAAATTATAATAAGGCGATTTTTAATGTAAGTATATAAAATACCTTTATGGTAAAAATATGTCCGATTCACACAAGCAGTTTTAAATGGCGTGGTTATGGTTTTTGTAGGTAGTGGAGTTCCCTATCGATGATTTGGATAAGAAATATTTTACTGCCGTTCGGGGAGCGCAGAACGAAAGGGATACCGTTATAAAGAAGGCGCAAGAGGCCGCTGCTAAAGCTAAATGTGCCATTGGTAACTATAAATCATCATCTTCAGCTGACCACTGCTGAATATAGGCCTCCCCCAAAAATCTCCACATTGCTCGGCCCTGCTATAACTATAAATATATATAAATAAATATAACAAAATTTAAATAATTTATTAGTAGTGGACCTATGCTGTCAAAGACTGGCTAGTCAAGATTTACCCCTGGTTAGTTTTCTATCACCAAACAATAGTGTGCAAATATTTATGAGCTCTGGCCTTTAAAGTCAATAGTCAAATTGTAGGGGCAATGAGATTAACTTTTAATAATTTCTATTAATAATTTGATTTTTATTGTTAATCTTATGCAAATGAAGCAGTTATTACTCAGATCATCATTACTCTCAAGAAAGTCAATATTTAATCTTCACTGCTCTATGTTTAATAATCACTGTGCTCTCAAGAAATTCCACGTTTAATCTTTATTGAGCTTCAGTATCTAAAATGTTCCAAAACCTTAACACCTGTCATAGATGTCTGACATCTGCCCGCCTGCACTTTGCTATAGTTGTGGATGAAAGTTTATAATTCTTTTTTTAAGAAAGAAGGTTCTAGTCCTGACAATTGGATCATTTTGGTTGGTCGAGAGCTTTGATTGTTCTACATAAGATATTTCAATTATTGTTTAGTCTTATCTAAAATAATAATTACAATTCTAGAAACGTTGGATCGCATGATCAAGGCAGGAGTGAAAGCACCACCGGAAAGCATAGCAGCCACCCAGCGCTACATTAAGAAGTTCCGAGCCGATCTCCTAGAGGCTGAGATCGCTTATAAGGAAGAGAAAGAAAAAGCAGTTCTCAGCGATAGGTATTGGAATAAGGTGGGATATACAGTACCAGTTATGTCCACTAGTCCATTGGAAACCTGACACTACTACACATGTTACATAATTTGAATGGTACTAAGGTTTTTGAACCTGGCTGATTAGTTATCTCTCTCATATAGTAAATTTCAGTCAAAGAGCCTGATTGTTATAAGTGAGCTTGATTCAACATCCACGGCCTTACTGCTACTTAACACTGCCACAAGTGTCTAGCAGATTGTAAATAAATAAAAATTTTAAGTACTGTTAGTTCAAGAATTTTACTTATTGCAGCATCTTACCATTAAATCATAATAAAGTATTTGCACCATTATTGTTTGGACAGTGTAAATGGAGGTTGTGATGAATGCTACTTAAATAGTCTCTGATTAAAGTAACTATGTACTTCTTCAATATTAGTGTCTGCTTGCAGGTAGAGACTGCCAGAACAGAGTTCAGAGAAGAATTGCAAATGTTATTTCCCGGCATTGATCTAAGTTCACGTAAGCTGGAGTTGCAAGGAGATACCGATCTACTGCTGACGTATGCTTTGAAGAAGGTATTTTTTTCATCGTTTTTTCTTTATAAAAAAAAAAATTCCAAGATATGCTTAGAACGTAAATTTTTTATTTACTTAATGTTAAAAAATCTGATGTTATTAGAATATGTATATTTTGAAAAAGTTAGTTTTGTTATTTATTTATACAATATAGCAAAAATTCAGTTACTCCAGACATTGATTCTTTGCTTTCTTTTTTAGGTTCAATATTTGCAAAACGCGATCGCTGAACTTGAAACTGTAAGAGAATTGAAAATAAACCGAGCCATTGAATGTAAGTTCGACTTTAAATTGAAACAAAAAAAAAATCCAAGTAAAACTTCACTCTTATATAAAAAGAGTTAGGTAGATAGTATCTTGTATATTTTTTAATTATACTACGCAGTGACGGAACTAAGACGGACGTACAGTGGACGTAATCCCTGGTCATATGAATGTGACGCTAATTAAAATGACATAGCGCTCATCGCTATAGTCTTGTTACTTCAGTAATTTGAATAGTTACAACCCCAACTACAAACCGGAATAAAGCAATGTATAGGCGTTGCAGTGACACCTAGGCGGTTTCCTACACCAGTTATATACTGCCAATAATATTTTCTTCAAACAATTAATTTATATTCTGCTTATTGAATTGGTGTTTACTTAATTTAATATCAGCAAAATTCTAGTCCTAACAAATTTATAATAAAAGATGCATAAACAGAAATGTCGCTTCTCGTCTATGGTTATTTTTTTTTTGACATGGAAAGGATTTTTTTGTATCTGTTAAAATTTTTCATTCTTTGCTTCTAACTTAGGTCACGACCAGAAGGCGATTATAGACGCTAAAGTTGAAGAGACAATAAAAAGAGAGATGTTACAAAAAGAGTTGGACTTCCAAAAGAAGGTATTATTGATAAAGTTTTTTTTCTATATGTACACTAACACTTGATATCAATTTCACATGGTTTTAAGTTGACAACGAGGGAGGTTATTGATGGTGAAGTGTGCTCGTCCAAAATACTTGAGCATTACTGTTACGATGTTAGATTTATGTCAGAGAGGTGCGACCTAGATCTGAAGTGCTATGGACCATGCTAGATCGCTATCTAGCACTTCAGAACTAACTCTATTTGTGATCACAGATTTGGACAAGGGATATCTGTGTTACTAGGTAAATGATTAGTTACTACACTCAATGGCGTTTTTTATTACTACATACTATGGATGTCTATTGGCTGATGATGATAACAATACAAATGTTATAAACTATAGTAAATCTATTATCAATAAACCTTTATCTGTATGGTGGATATGGCTTTGACTCCTTTTCCTTCTGAGGGAAGATCCTGAGGCAAATTAATGGAAACATTTTTTAATTTCTGGTAAACTATCAAATTCTGTATATATATAACTATTTTAATATTAAAATATTTCATATAGACATATTACAATAGACTTGCGTCCAGCAAATGCAAAAACCACCGATTCAGATGAATGATGTTTCGTGTAACGTTAATAAAAACTTTATTTTCAGAGTTTAGCGATACAGTCAGAGGCGAATAGAAAGATGAAAGAACAACTGAAGAAACAATTTGAGATTCAGCAAGAAGTGTTGCAGGAGAAGCTTAAAGCTAAAGATAAAGAGGTTAGTAGTTAAACATAGCACTGAGGTTTCCTTTAAATGAATGTTTGAGCTTCTACCTGCTGTATTTTATATATCTTTTAAGTTTATGGATTTATCTATTTAGTACCAAGGTTGAAAACATTATTGTGTTCCGGTTTGAAGGATGTTGTTGGAAGTAAAATTACTGGGGTAACAAGAATTAATATTGTGTCTCAAATGGACGAGCACAATTTGGTGTAGTGTTTATTATTAGTATTTATCGGCAGGCAAACATTTTGTTAGTCTTATTACAATGAAAAAACAAATAGTTTTATTTTTAATATTTTAAAGAGTACTTTTAAAGCCCATAATTAAACAAAAAAATGAATGAACAAATGCTAATTGAAAATATATCTAATCCCCAATTTCACTTAACATATGTGATAATAAGGTTGCGGATATTCGCTTAGATTATTCTGGTGTTCGTATGTCGCTAGTCAGTACACTGCAATGGTTTCTTGAGGGCAGATTTACATATAAGGATAATAGCTAGTTACCCAGGTGGTTTTGTAAAAACCCCGTCACCAATCAATTTTCACAGTTTTTGACACCGGATCTGAACTAGAGATCTTCACGAGCGAGTAGTCTCTTAGTACTTACAGACGTTAAAGTCTTAACATGTCTCTTTCTGCATTGAAATTAAAAAATGTATTAATGATGATAAAATTAAAGATTTTTTTCATTTGCAGGTTTTAGGAAAACTAAATAAAGCGGTGTCGGAGCAAGTAGAGAAGGAGCGCGTTGTATTCAAGAAGGATATGGCGGCGATGGCCGGCAAACTGATGGCCATAGAGCAGACGCTTAAGAGTGAGTATCGCCTGCTTGAGACTGACGGATAGACATTATGTACTTATCATCATCATTAGTCTATAGATGTTCTCTGTTCATCCATTCGAGTAATAATGAATTTTAAAACAATTTTTTTTTTTAATTTAAGAAGTCAAGAATCTCTCTTAAATTCATTGATAGTAGATCTCTGATGTTGGAGATTGTCTGGGCAGGTACCAACGAAGGCGTTTATTCCTGCCGCCAAATATTAGTGTGAACATTACCATTTTCCGGTTTGAAAGGCACTGTAGGTAGTGAAATTACTAGGTTACTGAGACTTCTTATGTCTCAAGGCAATGCGCACAATGTGGTGCTAGGTGTACCATCTTGACTTGCATCACGTTGTTATGGGCAGGCGTATCACTTACCATAAAGTGATCTCGTCTCTTCATGAAATAAAACAAATTAAATATAACTATTCTCAAACTTAACCGTAGTCTAATCTACGTTCTAGATTATATTATGAATATAAATAATAGTTTAACTGTTACTGTCTGTTGTTAAAGTAATAAAAAAGGCTTTTTTTATTTATTCTATGAAGCGAAGAGTTGGGCAGGATGTTCACAATGTTTACATGTTAAGTATAGTATTTGTTAACGAAGTATTTTCATTAGCTACAACTTCAAATCAGAATCCAGTTATATTTTAAGTAACGCTTAAGTAGGAAAACAGAGATATTAATTTATTTAATACTGAAGTGGTCCTTACAAAGAGTCTGCAAACATTACTAGGTTCCAATTTGAAATTGTAGCTAGTGAAATTATTGAGACTACAGTGCTTAACATCTTATGTCTTAAAGCGACGAACACAAAGAGGTGTTATGTATATCATCCTAACTAGCGCCACATTGCTACGGGCAAGCGTTTCACTTACTATCACTTGATCGTCTAGCTCACGTAATGGCTTCGTAGAATAAAGTAAGTACACCGTTTCTAGTAATACAGATCTATTATTATTATGCTCAGGCGCATGATAGGCATATTTGTATCGAGCTTTTATTTAAAAATAAGTTAATAGACGTGCTTTGTTTACAGAAAGAGCGAAGGCCGAAGAAGAGGCTCGCCGGTCGCAATCGCTGTGGGCCGCTGCCGAAGCGCTTCTTGCCGCTACGAGGAAGGGCACCACTGAAGCCAAAATCGAAAACGAAGTTAAGGCACTGGAAAGAGCTGGTCTGTCCCATTGTCTTATTCGTGAACGCAGCCGATTGTTATTGTGATTTTTTTATTTAACGAAGCGACGAGACGAGCTTGACGTTCGCCTGATGGATGGTAATTGATACGCCTGCCTATAACAACGTCGCGTTAGTTAGGATGGTATACACAGCACCACATTGGATTTATTGTCTTAAGATATAGGATATTAAATTTCAATACCCTAGTAATTCCACTAGCTACAGCGGCATTCAAACCAGAATACAATAAGATATGTTAATATTAGTGTGAGCGAGAGGGCAGAAATGAAAAGGACGGATGATGATGACTTGAAGAAAAATGCTATATGTTCACTTAACTTTTAATGAATTAAGCTATGATGTTTTTTTCCTTGAAGTAAAAAAATGAGCAGAACGTTCTTTGATGGTAAGCTATATGCCAGCCGAAAACAATGTGGCGCTAGTTAGGATGATGTTCGTTGCCTTTAGACATGAGACGTTAAGTATTTTTCAATTATCACTTTATTCATATAATTTTTTTTATGTGTGGTTTTTTTAATTTGCTATTTTTCAGGTAAAAACGATCGACTAGTTGAAACAGTTTTGAACGGCATCTCGCCGGAAGCGCGTCAGAAAGGTGTCGCTACTGAGAAATGTCTTTTTGATAAGTTCGATAAGGTAATGTCAATAAGCAGTGTCTGCAGTACTAATGACGTTCTAGATAGTTTTATTTTAATTGACGAAGTCACGAACTAGCAAGACGTTCTCCTTATCATAAGTGACACGCCCATAACAATGACACTTTCTTAGCTTGCAGCAGCCTTGGGACAAGATATAAATTTTTATTGAGTACAACGCCTTTTGAACTAGAAAATAGTAATATGTATATGTGTAAAGCATTATATATTATAATAATAATAATATATCATTTATTCCCATAAAATAACCAAAAAAAAAAACAGTAATATAAAGAATTAAAATAAAACTAAATTTTAAGCTTTGATTTGATCATGTGGGAAAGGAACCCACTCAGGTAATGTTACAGCCTACAAAGACCACAATCATGATTTTCACTGGGGCCAAAAAAAAAAACACTACAGCTCCAAAAGTATACAATGTCCCAGAAACATCTACAAAAAATTTTATCCTAACTAAAATTACTATTGCTTACTTATAACAATAATAATAAGAAAAAAGATAAATATAGATATAACAATGAAAAAATAAATAAATAAAAAATTGACTTTGCGTTAATTACAGATGGAGAAGACTGCGGTGAAAGTTGCTTTGATAGGTCGCGACGGCGCCTCGCTGCCAGTGTACTTCCTGTCCTGGCTCCAATCCAAACTTCTCTTCCAAAAGGTTTTGTATATTCCTAGTATACTAGGCTTACACTTGCAGACTATCTCACCCGGATTGTGAGGCTCGTCTACTGCATCTTGACTCTCATATTCTTAAACTTGAACTCCAGCAACTCTGTTATGGCAGTAGACATGAGGATGGTGGTTAACAAAGCAGATTCATAAAAACATGAGACCTTGGAATTCAATCATTGTACCAAGGATGCAGTTAGTTTTTCTTTTCACTTTAAGGTGAATTTTTTTTTCAGTTCGCTGAGATCCCTGAAGACGAATTAAAGAACAAGCCCACGGACTTCTCCAAGTTGGATACATTTGATATAATTCAAAGAGCCAGGTAATATTTAAGCGTACACTACACTTTCTTTCCCTTTGATATTAGCAATGCCATCATTAATAGAATTCAAATAAAACTCCTTCCTTTTCTAACTTTTTTTTACAAGTGTTTTGAAATTAATCGAGGAAATGGTCGAGCCTTGAATACAATATTGCGTGTTTCAAATCTCATTCTTCACCTCCAACCATGAGGTGACATTATTGGGGGTGACGAGAATTAATATGTTAATTTAAACCGACGAGGTTTTTTTTTTATCTCTGTACATTTTGTTTTATCCTTCATTCTCTTCTTTCATACTTTCTTACTATACTTATCTTCCACACTACTTTTCTATTTCAGTTTTGAACTATGACTCGTCTTATTTATATTTTATTTTTATTATTTATACCATCTTGTCATTTTATTTTAGCGCCATATTGTTATGGGTGGATGTATGGTGTGGTGTCATCAGGTGAACTACCTGCTCGCTTAGTTGCTTTGTCGAATAAGAGAAGTTATTGGGGCAAAATGTGATTAACTTGTTAGGTATCACATCGACCACGGCGACCTGCAGTCTGCGCTGAGGTACGTCAACCTGCTGCAGGGGGCGCCACGCGCGGCCGCCGGCGACTGGGCAAACGCAGCGCGGCGCCATCTGGAGGTGAAGCAGGCTGCTGAGGCGGTGATGGCGCATGCCGCTGTTTCCGGCCTACTTTACTGTTAGACCGATTAAGAATCGCTTCGTTTCTCAAGTTCTCAAGGGGGGCGGGGCGTAACTGTCCTGGTAGTGTAATCTATACAAAATGTGAAAAAAATTATATTGTCGTATTTCAAGGTCTGTACTAGAATTCGAGTAGTGATTGTACATGTTCTCCGAACATCTTTTTTTTTATAAAATTTATCGCTATTTCTTGAAACTGTTTATTACTTTTTCCCAAACGGATGATTGTGCTTGATCTACTTGATGTGATATGCCTTTGATAATTATTGACCATTTGATTATTTTGTCCGTCAAATTAAGATCATAACTTTGAAAATTAATGTCATAGTTTATTAAAATATAAAATTTCCATTAATTAGTATTTAAATATTTTGGCTAAACCTTTACGCTTTGGTAAGAGAGCTAAGGAAACAATAAAAAAAGTACTTCAAGGAAATTTTTAGCTTATTATGATGTAAGGATGAGTCTTCTCTGAAATATACCGTTATGAGTACCATAACTACTATTGAGAAGCGAAGCGATAAATAACATTAAAACCCGTTTACTGGTGGTAGGTCTCTGGCCGGAGACCGTCTAAGTAGGTACCACCGCAGTGTCTATTCCGGTCGGCAAACAACAGTATGCAAACATTACTGTGTTCAGGTTTGAAGGGCGCTGTAGTTAGTGTAATTACTGGGGTAACGAGACTCGACATCTTATGTCTCAGGTGACGAGCGCAATGTGATGCAGTATGTATCGTCCTAACTAGCACCACGTTGTTATGGGCGGGCGTATCGCTTACCATCAGGTGAGTGTCCTGTTCATCTCGTCGCTTAACTAAATAAAAAAAATATATTGAAGTAGACAATTTTTTTTTCGTCTATCTGTCTTTTCCGAACGATGACGAAATTATTTTATATTTATATTTGGAACAAAAAGTTTTTCATTAAGCACAATATCTTTGGTTTTCATTATTTAAGAAAATTTTAATTTATTCAAATTTGGAATAAAGTTTTCTTATTTTTAATAAAGTACCAGTGTAAAATTCAAGAATTTTTTTTTATTTAATTTTGGAACGAAGTTTCTTTTTAGTAACGTTGGTATAATTCACTGTTATTTTTTTAGTCACGTGCTACCAGTAATTTATTTTTTGTAGTATAACTTAAATATTACATGCATTTAAGTGAGACATGTCACACACGACCTAACATGTACTTAGGATGTTAAAATTTTAAATTCTGTTAAACGTTCATTACTAGATTGTAGTAATTTCTGTAAATATTTCAAATGTAATTAAAGAAAAAAAAACGATACAAGAATGTTTTTTATTTTATAATTGATTTATTCCTCTACCTCTCAATCATTGGTATTTCTGTTTTACACGTGACTATCTATTGAAAAGATATTCGTTATTATCATTTTATTCTATAGTTATTTTCTACTAAACAGGCGGTTAGAAATTTTAAAATTTTCCTAAAGCAAAAGCAGTTCTTTCAAATTCATCATCATTACGATTGCATCATCGTACGACATGCATCTTGATATTTGACAATACAATGAGTTGATTGTGTTATTACAAATTTCTGATCAGATGGTACAAAATTAATATTGAATGATGCTTCTCATTCAGATTTAGTGACAATCAATTATTTAGAACCAAAGTAAGAAAATTTATATTGCTTGTAATTTACTTATACCACATCGTTTATATATACCTTGAGAGATTGATGGCCTTGATTGTCATGACAGATGACCGAGACCTAACAGTGGAAAATTAAAAATGCTGTTTATATACTTTTCGACGGGGCAGTAGTAAGATTTGTGGAATTAATAATAAGAGATATCCACAGTGGCGGGTTTGCCATAAAGCCCAGGAGACCCGGGCCTAGGGCGGCCAATCGAGACAAAAAACTCACTGATGATAAGAAATAACTCAAGTGCGTAAACATTCTAAAGGCTCGCGCATATTATGGTGGGCCGCACTGCGCCGCATCGTATAATAATAATCTTCCTAAACCACTTTTGTATTTTTTATAAATAAAATATAGATAATGTAATGTGAAGTAATTATTTCGTTCATATTAAATGTACGTATATATCACTTCGTACATATAAGTGATTTAGGAAGAATATTGTTATACGCGCGATCCTTAAAAACACTCGCTCGTGCGTTTGTTGGTTAAACAAACGTACTGTAACACAATATTAGTTGTTGACATCTAAAACTGCAGTCATTATGCTTAAAACGTATAAATTGTTCATAGTATTGATAACCTGACACAACAAGAGAGCAGTAACATGCGAAGCAAGAGGTATTCGTTCCAAACTGGAACGTTTAGAAACGGCTGTCATGATTGTTTTTTTTGGATGTTTACTGGATCACATTAACGCCACAAGTAGAAAACTTCAGAGTGTGGAAATTGATATTACCATTGTCATGGAACTGTACGAGGTACTAATAAATTTTACTAGCGAAACTCAAGATAAAGTCGATGATTTCGAAAAAAAAGCCAAAAATATGTCCTTTGTGCAGGAATATGAAAGATTTTCGACTCAATCGAAAGCGTAAGCTACTTCCTGGCGAGACTAACACAGGTTAAGAGATGCAACAAATAAATGCTCGCAATAATTTCAGAATTATTACTTTTTTGGCAATAATTGATACATTGTCAAAAGAACTCCAAAAACGACGAGATGCTTATAAATTACTTTACAATCAATTTAATTTTATTACTAACCTGACGAAATATAAGCGCGTGAGATTTTTTCAGAAGAATGTCTTCATTTTCGTGCTCACTGTAGTATAAAAAATAAGGATCGGAACAGTGCTATCAGTTTGTTGAAATGGTTACGAACTGAAGGTCTTCAAACCATTTCCCAAACGTGGATATTGTTCTTCGTATGTGTGTGTGTACTGGCGGGAGCCCGTAACTGTTCTGGCGAACGATTGTTTTCTTGTTTGGGACGAGTCAAAAATTATTTACGCACAACAATGACAGAGCAAAGGTTAAATGATCTTGCTTTTAAGGAAATTGGATTGCGAAAATTTAGTTGAAGATTTTGCAGCGCTTAAGTGCCGACGAGTTTTGTAACACGTTGTAACACAATTATGAATTATCTTGTCTGTCTTCTAATCTTCTTCTAATTATATCTCAAAACTTGGAAAATATTACATAATTAGCAGATGTTATGACTAAATTTCTGAATCGATTTCTATGAAAGTTGGCAAAAGAGTAAATTCATTATGTACTCAATATGATGGGTGATAGGAAAGGGGTGGCTGGTACTTACTACATGACCTGTGGCCTCGGGCAGCCAAGACTGTAAATCCGCCACTGCATATCCAATCGATCTGTTAATGATTTCTTTTCCCAAACCAACGCAGTTCAGCCATAAATTAATACGGTGAATCAGAAATAGTAAAAACGCCACGTAGTTAAAACTAATACATTATTTTTATTAAACAGCAAACCTGTTTATTAAGATGACGCTTATTATTATTTTTAATTGTAAAAACAAACGTCACAAATATGTAAACAATTTAAACGGGTTTGAGAAGAATAAGAAATAAAATATTGTAATCAATCAATCAATCAACATAACAGGGGAATGAAGCGAAATGTTAAGGATAGCGAGCCAATTCCTAAAAAGTAGAACTATTCTGGTAAGTTTATGATAACTTGACCTATGGTCTAATTTCGAGTAAAACTAAGGAAAGGATTATTTGTCAATAAAAAATTTAAATCTGTATGAAGACCTTTGAGGATGCTTCGGGAAATGTGTGTTGAGATTTTTGAGTATCCTTCGGGAAATGTGTGTGGAGATCTTTGAAGGTATCTTTCGGAAAACGTGTGGAGGTCATTAAGCTATTCCTGTGCTTAATAGCATGTATCTTACTGCTGGTAGTAATGACTATGTAGACAGTAAACTAACTGAAAATAAATCAAAATGTGTCTTTCAAGTAAAATTATCAGCGTTACATAGTATATAAGGTGAGAATAAGTAAATATAAAAACTTTCTACAATTAATTAAAAATATGAGTGTTTTAATTTTATTTTCTTTTCCCACAGTATCCCAAACAGATAGAATATGGGCTTGTAAGAATATCCCAAGCTTCTCCAAATTTTAAGTTTAGGAAGTACCCGGAGAGGGAGCCATGTCCATTGCCGCCGCCGCCGCCGAAGCCCAAGCCGGCGGACGACAGCCTCTTCTGGGGCGCCATGTTCCTCGCGACGTTGGTTGGTGCATGTGCCGTCTACGCCCAGTACGTTTCTTATTGTAATTAGTACCATTATTGTCCACATCGCATATATTAAAATAAACAAACGGGGGTAAACAGCGTGCTGATACGAGCGCTGAAATCAATTTATGAGGGTCACTTGTGTCAGGATAAACGGGGTTTACTCAGACTGGAATAGCATCCAAAAGGGTGTCAGACAGAGATGTGTGACTTCACCGGGGCTGTTTAACCTATTTATAGACAACTGCTTGAATGATTCGAAAGGTAGTGAGTATGGACTAAGGATGAATGAGTTGACCGTCAAATGCCTCCTATATGCTGATGATCGAGTTTTATTGTCGTCATCAGAGAGGGAGTTGCAAGCGATGGTAGACATGATGCATGGTGCTTTAACAAGCAAAGGAATGAAAGTGAATGTAAGCAAGACGAAAGTAATGGTTTTTGAAAGTGAATAATGTATGACTAACTGTGACATTATGGTTGAGGGACAAAAAGTGGAACAAGTGAAAGAATTTGTATATCTGGGTTCACAGTTTAAGAGAGATGGAAAGTGTGATGGTGATATTGAAGGAAGAGTTTTGTAAGGGAATCAAGTGAATGGGGCACTTCATAACTTTATGAATAAGCGGAACGTATCACAAAGAGCATGACTGGCTGTGCATGGCGGCGCGTTGATCCCCACACTGATGTATGGTAGTGAATGTTGGGTATGGCAGAAGAAACATGAAAGTAGGATTAATGCTGTGGAGATGAGAAGCTTGAGAAGTATAACTGGAGTGAAGCTGATGGACAAAGTGAGGAACAGTGTGATAAGGGAGCGGTGCGGCGTGGTTGAAGATGTAGTGACAAAGATAGAGAAAGGGATGCTTAGATGGTTCGGTCATGTTGAAAGAAGATTAACGAAAGAGGTATACAAGGTAAAAATGATTGGACAAATCGGTACACGTCGACCGAGGCGGACATATTCCGATCAAAATTGAAGATGTCCTAAAGAAAAGCAGGGTCAAGAGTACCCGCAACCGACGAGCATGCATGAAGACGCTCATGAAAGTGGAGGAAGTGAGAGAGGTGTGCCAGGATCGTAGCAAGTGGAGAGAGGTGGTCTCTGCCTACCCCACTGGGAACGAGGCGTGATATATATGTATTATATGTATGTATTTTTATTTAACTACAAAAACACCTTAATGATTATTATTCTTTTGTAACATTAAACTTATCAAAGATTTAATAATATTTGACTGTATGGAGAAGCAATCTGAAATTAAAACTAATTTGTTGTTGGACCCCTGTTTGGTTTTTAAGCGAGATAAATTTTTCAAGAGCTGTCGATTATACGAACGTTACTTAATTAATAATTTTTTTATTAAATCTTTATATTGGTTAGTGTTAGATTACTACCCCACGTGAATTCGAGTGATAGAGTACGTTATTAAATAATATATTCGTTGGGTTTTTTGCTATGCGCATACGGTGGAAATGTATTCAACGAAGCCACAAGGTGAGCAAGGCGCTAGGTACGGACACAGCGCCCTTCAAACATGGACACAGTAATATTTTCACAATACTATTTCGCTGCGGAAATGAGAGCTGTGGTGGTACTTACATAGACGGTCTCCGGCAAGAGACATATCGATAAGTTTTTTTGGTAACCGATGTTTTCAGACGGTCACCAGAAATACGCGACTGGCTGACGATCTACGCACCTTGGTTCGACGATATCATCGCCGTTTTGTACAAGGAGAATATGAGTTACCACGATTTTATACAACAGTGTATCGATAACTTGAAGAAATATATGCACATGGACGAGAAGCCTTGCAAAATCGATCCTGTTACAGGGAAGCCGATCCCGAGTAAGTTTCATTGAAGTAATTTAAAAAAATATTACTTTATGGTTATCTTCTACTTTGAAGTAATAGGAGCAAGACGCTCGATATTTAAGTGAATTCATGTGATTATTCTTAGTATAACAATACTTACTATTAGTGATAGATTTTTATTTATATTAGCGAAATGACCATAAGATCTCGTACTTAAGGCACTAGCAATCTTTAGCATTACGACTTAGTAAATCCCAAGTGAGAGCATAAGTTTCTCAATAACCTTTGTAATAAGTACGACCTTATTAACTCACTTCAGGATGTTTTTACCCATCGAATCCTGGACATATTATAAAACTAAGTCTACTGTTGATGTCCTTGAATATTTTCTAAAATAATTTTCATATTATATATATGTAATAAGACGTAATTATTTAACAACTGTTTCTTATCAAATATGGACGACTGAAGGATACTTTATATTGCCCTTAAAGGAATAATAATATTGATTATTTATGATCTTCAAGAAATATTCTTACAAACTATTTATCGCAACTTACAAACTTCTGATAAAAAATAGTCACGAGGTTAAACTCCAGGTATAAAGATACGGGAAGATTGTTATCTGAAATAATAAAACAACATATTTTACAGATGTTATAGAGAAGCCGAAGGACGAGATCAAAGGTAACATGAATTTTTTTGTCTCCATATGAGAATACAAAGATTTCTTAAGATAGTTGTTACTAACTTCAGAAAGGTATATATGTAAATGAATTATATAAAAATGGAAAAAAAAATCAGAACTCCTAGATTCTTTCATTGACGATATGATTGTTAGTGTATGCCATTGATAGGGTGATAGGTTAACTGCTCGCTTTGTAATATGAAGGTCCATGGATAGGTTCCGGGGTAACATGTTGTGGAGTTTGGGTGGAATTCGAACCCCATTTGGTAACACTCCCGTTTATAAATCTGCCGCTATAACAGTATCGGTATGTTTCAATTGAGAACATACGAGAGAAGTATTCTAGAGGAGAGCGGTTTTTCATTTTCGTCTCTCATTGTATTTTAATATCTTAAGAAACTGAGGTTAAGTGTTAAGTTATTTTCATATAAACATGTTTAATGCTTCAATTTTAATTAGATTTCTTTGATATATCCATTTCTCCAAATTAAGATGTTGGTGTTCGTGTTACGTGTGTGTAACTAAGGTCACCGACATAGCCCAAAATATTTGTAGACTTAAGTGGCAGTAGGCAGGGCCCATTGCTCCAAGGCCAACGGCCGAGGGGGCAGTAAGGTCCTCGAGTGGCGTCCGCATACTGGTAGACGAAGTGTTGGGAGGCCTCCCACAAGGAGCACCGATGATCTGGTGAGAATCGCAGGAACCCACTGCAAGCGAGCAGCACGAGATCGATCGACGTGGAGATCTTTGTGGGAGGTCTATGTCAAGCAGTGGACGTCTATCGGCTGATGATGATGATTCGTGTTTAAGAAGTAGCGAGAGCGTGCGAGATATTCACCTTATAATAAAAAATACGTCTCTACACAAGCGGTGTTCGGATGATATACATAGCACCACATTGTGTTCGACGTCTTGAGGCTTAGATATATAGAGATGTTTAGTCTCGTTACTTACTAATAATTTTACTAGCTGTACTGGCGTTCAAACCGGAAACGTATAAATTACGCTCAGTACTGTTTGACGGTAGAAATAGAAGCTGCGGTTGGACCTATCTAGCTGATCTCCGCCAAAAGAGTTACTCTACAAGAACTATCGTTTGATGATGATGATGATTCATGTAAAGATAATATTTTTTTTAGAAGAGGAAGAGATGATATGTAAACGTCTACCTCCGCCGGTGTTGACGAAAAACATCTGCGAAGTGGAGGCATGCCTGAAAGATTTATACGAGACTACCATCAATAATTATGAAACAGCCAAAGTAGCCTGCTCTTACTACAATCAGGTATAAAAGGATATATTTTTATAAAATGCAATATTTAGAAGAAATACCGGTGTAGTTTTTGGTTGATTGTTACCGGTAATTTAGCTTAGTCCCTTCTCAATATTTTCACTTAGTTTTGATTCTAAGAAGTAACCTATTTAGACATATTACTTTTAGCTCGTTGAAGATACTATGACAGATTTCTCAGTCACAAAACTGAAGGAGCTCCATAAAGCAGTGGATGAGAGGGAGGAATTGGTTAAAGTGTCTCTTAAAAATGCGGCGGAGGCCCAAGAAGGAATGAGTAATATTCTTTTTTTTTATCTTATAAGTATAGAAATTAAAATCTTCAAAAGGTAAAATTATGACACTTGAACTACTAAAAGGATATTTTTATTTATTTACAAGTATTATTATATTTATTACTACAATGATACTTCGTTTTTTAAGACTTACTAGATTTATAATACTCGATGTGTACCGCGCCCGCTTTGCTTCGTTATATTTGCGATCGTTACTATAGCAACAGTACAAATATTACTAAACGAAAATGGTTATAGAAGCTAATTAGAAATAAAATGATGAAAGATTTATGAAATTCAAAAAATGAATAGCCTATAACTATGTACAAATCATTCCGCGTCGAATGGTCATGTTTCCATACGTTCACGAGTTTTCAAATGATTGGCGAACAAGGGAAACCTATTTTCATTGTATATATATACATACATAATGAAAATGGATATATATAATATATATAAGTATATTGAGAAGTAATAGATTAGCGTGGTATGGACATATTATGCGAAGGGATGAATGTCATATAACAAGAAGAATGTTAGATATGAATGTGGAGGGATATGTGGGTCGAGGTAGACCTAAGAAAAGATGGATGGATTGCGTGAAGGATGACATGAGTAAGAAAGGATTAACCGATGAGATGACGGCTGATAGGCGAGACTGGAAGAGAAGAACATGTTGTGCCGACCCTACATAAAGTGGGACCAGGGCAGGAGAAAGAAGAAGAAGAAGAAGTATATATAAATTTAATCTAATCTCCAATACACTAGCTAGGAAAATGGAGCACAGTTATATTTGCACAAAATCGCTAGGATGAAGTAAATAGAAGTTTATATAGTCAAAGCGACTCAACGATCAGGGCATTCATCAAATTATGATGATGCACACTACATGACATTATGCTCATTGGCTTTACACAAAATGCTAAGTTTCGTTATCGTAGTGAACAGTATGAACCGTAAGTAGTTATTGTATATTGAAAGAGTACAGTTGATTGCTTCACTCTCAACACAAGTTTATTGCACTTGTTTTGCAATATTTAGGGCGCAAACACGTCCGTAGCAATCATTACGGTTTTTTATAAATGCTTCAGCGTGAACTTTCGCTTTCAAATAGTAGTTGTAGTCATTTCATTAATAATTTCCTTTTTAATGTTATTTCAAAGATCAAGAGACATTGCCATTTGCGAGTGCAAACTAAAACAACAATGAATTGGTAACATCATCCATAAAAGCACCTTGTTGCTGCCTGTGCAAGGCACCTAGCAGGGACTAGATCCTTGGGAGAAGTCTGTTTGCCACAGGCAATGATGAACGATATTTTAATGATGACTGACCAGCAAAAAACTTGCTTTGGATTGTTAATAATTCAACATCTTATTGGTACTTGTAGATCTCTTACGTCTTAGTATTTAACTATGTTTTCTGGTTAGCATACTTCCTGTTGAATTAAAGAGTTTTTATAGTTCATCCAGACAGTCTTATGGTGCTATATAGGCATCTTAACTAGTCATCATAATGTTTAAAGAGCAAGTTAGTATCCAAGTGCAATAATAGCACTTTTTTTCGAATCTTTTGTTCATGTAAATGATATTAACTGTAAAAAAAAATTTTAGATGAATTAACTCGTTACATGGACTGCGGTATCCAAGCGTCACCCGAAGCTATTCAGAAGACTAAGGATATGCTGAACGTTTGCAGCGATAAGATGAAAGCAGCCTGCATACAGTTTAAATGGGAAAATGATAAGGCGACTGTTCGGGATAGGCAATGGCAGATGGTTCGTATAATAAGAGATCAGCTGGATTGATAGATGAAATTATTTCTTTGCACGTCAAAGAGAGGAGTAGGATGTTGTATCTGGTGGTAGTTACCAGCAGACATACTAAATAATCTGTTATGATCAATTGATTTAAAGGTCAGCAACGCAGCGGTGACTCTTATGGTGTTGCGACTGTCCATGGGCGTTAGTGATCACTGACCACCTGGTGAACTGTTCGCTCGTTTGCTCACTCCTGCAATAAAAAAACTGATTGTCCACAAAATTCCACCTTGCGCTTAGATTATCGTTTGAAGACATTATATGTTGAAGTCTTATGTGAACATTGCAACTTTGTCGTGATACATAAAATAAATTTTACAAACCCCTAACATTTTGCATCAGTCCCTATAAATTACTACACGTACTATCATTAAAGATAAATTATAATAGAAATATATAGTTAATAAAGAATGTATACCACAGATCATTCCCATGAACTATATAATAACTAAGATCCTTGACATTTTTTTAAACTACTTCACAATGGGGTAACATTTGACATCAATTTTATATGTTTAGCGATAGTTGGATAGACTACTGAGAATGGATGATAATGCTGGCCTAGAATACTCGGGTTCTTACTCCACAGTTAGGATGTTATGGCGGCAAATTTACAATACGACCTTGGCAGATAACCAGGAATTCAAAATAACCCTGTCAGCATCAACGTAAACTTTTCAGGTTGAATCAAAACTTGAGAAGTACACGGAAGAAAATGAGGTGATGCTGCCGGGTGTGCACTATGCGCAGAACAAGTTGAAATTGACAGGGGATCCGGATTTGTTACTGTATCATACTTATCGATATGTAAGTATAAATTTGATGATCTTGTTTACTGTATTTATAAATCAAAGATCACCGAGTGCGTTGATCTATTTATGACTTTAAAAAGATGATTATAGACAGAGAGATAGAGATCATAATCAGTCCTCTTAAAGTTACCTCCGCATAACATCTGCGGGAATTAGGAGAGGTATGAATACAGCGTTTCCCATTAGCTGAGCCGCCTCCTTATGCTTTTCTATTTTTCATAAATAAGAATTCATATGTTATGATAGTCTAAATTATTGAAGGGATGTTTATTTGTTTAAAGTTCGCACTGTCGGAACTTAAGAGCTACTCCCACAAGAATAAAATTAAGATAACACACCACTACACTGAGCGAATGTTCATCAGAGCCGTAGGCCCTTTTAGCAAGAGAAAAGAGACAGGAATCGTTACAGCTTTGAAAAAAAAGAATCGAGGAAATGAATTTGTTTAATTTTAGCCTTATGATGGCTTGATGTCCATCGCTGAATTTGTGTCATATCCTGGTATCTTCATGGTGATCATCGAGAAAACCTTACTCCCCTTTCCCTGAAATAATTATTTCGTTAGTCCTATTGACGTACACGTCAATGGTCGAGTGGCAATAGGAAATCTTAAGACTTTTCCCATAAGTGAATATTAAAATATTTATGGTGTTTTCGATACTAATATTTGTCCCGTAAAAAATAGTAGTATTTGAATATATGAAGCTAAAGCCGTTTTTTTATAGTTTAAATTTTATTAATTAGAAACGTCAACTAGAAGAGCAGCTGGACTCAAATGTAGCAGGAATTAAAGAAAGGGTTGGTCGAGCGGTGGATGGTAAATAACTGGTCAAGATTTTTTTGTTGTTTCTGTGCACTCTTTTAGCTTATTTATGTAACTGAGTAGTCTTATTTTAATTATTCTTTTTATTACACATAAGGAGATAAGATATATAATGCAGATGAAAGAAGAAGTGTAAAGGCGAGCTTAACATTAAAAGAGTCATGATTGTATTTATAATTCATTGTAAAAAAATATATCTTAGTTATTGTCCAGAGCGATCTCAAAGATACAATTTATTGCATTTTTTAATTATCTGGACTATAGATTGACTACGATCTTACCTGATAGTAAGTGGCTTTAGTTTTTTTAGTAAAGCACATTAGTGTAGACAATCATTTGGAAATGTAATTCGTGTGTGTATTAAGAAGTCATATGTACTAGAACAACTGATGACAACCGTCATACAAAGACAGGTTGCCTTTCTCGAACATCTTCAAAGAGGAATCACCTTATGAGTTCTCAAGCTTGATTCTGGAGAGTAAAATTTTTGAAAAACGGAAGCAATGGTTTGGCGACATACTGGAGCGAACCGGGTTTAAATACTATCAGTTAAAAAGAATAGCTGCGGATAGAATTGGTTTTCTCAATCTGATCGCCAAATTTCAGTTTGAAGAGGGGCATCTAAAGATGATGATGATTTACGATTTACTGGTGGTAGATCTCTATTGCTCGATACCGTTTAGGTAGGTACTAACGCAGATTCTATTTCTGCCGCCTAAATAGTAGTATACAAACATTAATGTGTTCCGGATAAAATTGGACAACTTGATAAATTCAGTCGGAACACGAAGTCATTAATATTTTAATATACAGATCTACTCCCTAGCGGTGAAAAAGAACAGCAAGAAAGGAAATATTATCTAGAATCTAGTTTAAAGGAAAAACGATATCAAATGGATAAGGAATTCAAGACGCGGGTAAATATTTTAGCCCTTGCCTTATTTCTTATTTATATGAAAACTTTTATTAAAAGTCTTCTATTAATTAATATATTATATTGTTTGCTCATATGTAATGGTACATGTTATCGCCTTAAAATATTGCCTCATGGTTAGTGATGTCTGCCCATAACAAAAAAAGCTTTATTTAGGGTATTCACACTACCGATCTGCATGCGCCGTTATATCAACATAGTATTCAAATATTTGATTCGCAGTCGTCAGTTTTATTTGTTAATTCATATCTTACAATATCAGGAAGATGATCTGAAGAAGAAAAATGATGATATTTTGAAAGAGGCATTGAGGACTCAGTTACAGAGGCATCAAGAGAATTTAGATAAAAAATTGATACAGCGAGAGAAAGAGGTAAATAAATTTATATCTGATATAATTTACTAGATTAACTATGCAGACTTTGTTCTGATATAAATACTGGGTGTTAGGAGACCGCTTCCGAAAACGAAGATAGCTGATCTCCTAACATCCAGTATTTGTATTATCATCTATCATCCTTTCATCATCATTATTATCAGCCGGAAGAAGTTCTTTGCCGAGTATCCATCCTCAAATATTTTCAGATGGATCGATTTTTTGGTTTGGTTTGGTTTTTTGATTTGCATCCAACAGCACTACGACCTTTACGGGATTATTTACCATCTTGTGGAGGCCTGCCAGTCCGTCAGTCTTTCGGCGATGGGCTCTGTCTCTTGCCAATTTAGGGTAATAATCTTGTGAATATATGTCAGTGGGTGATCTTGGTTCTCCTGATAATCTCATAATTTCTAATGCTGATTGATTTGATCACGCAAGGGAACCCCAGGCATAGTCCTTTATTTTTCACTGCCCAACATTAAAATTCCGTAAAGATCCTATAGTGAACGACCAAGTCTATTTTGGTATGTTATCTCAGGTGTGTATTACATTACTATCATAACCCATACTGCTCATTCGTGGCGACCTCGGAATCGATTCATGTATTTCCAGGCGAGACAGTTAAAGTTAATAACTTTATTGTCCAGATGAAAAAAAATGAGATAGTAGCTGATTTTTCATTATTTTAAATGGTATATTTTAGAAAGAGTAAAAGAACGTTGTAAATAGTCGTTGTTAACAATTTATTTATTATCTATATGAACAGGCAACGGTCAAACTGAACCGAATGGTCGCGGAGAAGGTGGCACACGAGAAACAGATATTCGCGCAACAACGCAGCGAGATGGCCTCTAAGTTGAAGATTTTGGAGGACAAACTCGCTGGTTTGCAATGTTGTTATCTAGAAGCGACACACACTGTTGTGTATGTGCCGTAATAGCTTAGTTACAAAGGCATTGTTACGTGTTATACATCTCAAAGGGGCGCGGGTTCGATCTCCACTCGTTATATTCCAAGAATTCCAGCTTTGGTAAACAATTCAGTTAACTAACCTAACCTAACCACCGCTTCACGTCTTCTTTCCTTTTAAAGAAATAAAAAGAATGTGTACGGGTTTAAAGGGTAAGAAATATAATAAAATGGTGTATTGTTTTTCATTTAAAAAGCTCATTTGAAGGCGGAAAAGGAAACCAAGCGGTCGCAGGAGCTGTGGTCTGCAGCATCATCGCTCTTGGCAGCTACGAAAAAAGGGCAACCGTATATCTGTGTCAATAAGGAGTTAAAGGCAATACAAAAGGCATCGGGTTCGTTCCTCGCTAACTAGTGTTTATTGGATCAAGCTTGAGAGAAACTATTATTAAGGCTTTTTAGCAATATATATAAGAGAAGTAAATGATAAGAGTATAGTTATTCTGACATACGCGTGGGCGTGGGCGTGGCTGTGTCGGCATACATTAATAAACATACATTAAATTGTATCATATGATCAACAAATAAAAAATTACAATGGCTACGGAATGTGTGATGGTGAATTTAGGTTTTAAGCGCTATCCAGGTCTCGAGGCATGTTTGTAGAGCTGAACCATGACATCAGGATGCACGTTCCATATCGTATAGAAATTCACCAAGCCGACATGTAACCCAATTAAAAATATATCTCCTATCAAAATAATGATTAAGTATATTATTTACTGGTGGTAGGACTCTGTTGCCGAAGACCGTCTGGGTAGATACTGTAGTGTGCAATCATTATTATATTCAGATTTGAAGGGCGCTGTAGCTAGTAAAATTATTGGGGTATCGAGATTTAACATTAGGTAAGCTTACTTTATATTTTTTCCTTTTTCTTATTTATGAAAAAGAATAATTTAAGTCAACTTTTTAGGAGACGAGGATAAATTAGTTACGACCGTTATGAAGACGTTGCCGAAAAAGGTTTGGGATGATGGCGTCGTACCCGAGAGTGTTCTCAAAGCGAATTATTACAAGGTAATAATTAATTCAAATCATTAATTTATTAAAATTCTTCCATTGCACACACAAAAACATCTACAAAAAGACGGTGTTAATGCCAAAGGGTATTCTCTCCCAGTCTACTTACTATAGGAATGAGCAGAGAACAAGTGTGGGTGCAGTATCGTGTGAGTATATAAAATGTTGTTACATATAATAAATATATTGATAAATCACAATAAATATAGTGCATACAATGTTATTAATATATATATAGTGTAAGACTAAAATATACAAGTGTTACATATATACTAGGTGTTCCCCGGCCGCTTTACTGGGCGTAATATAAAATTAGATTTGAAATTTGTCTGAAAATATCTATGGCAAACGTTACTACAGTAAGCTCCTAAATAATACGAAATGAAATTAAAGTTAATTAAAGATAAAATGATGATGGCGTCATGAAGTTCAAAGAGTACACTCCGCGTGGAATGAAGAAAGATCATGTCTAATTACATATTAAGGGCCGCAAAGTGGTCGGGGAACAGCTAGTGTCTTTATAAATTCTTCGTATTTTTCTTTTTTTTCTTTTAGATGGAGAAGACGGCTTTGAAAGTAGCGTTAGTGGAGCGGGAGGGTTCACCTTTGCCAATATATTTCATATCTTGGATACAATCGTTGTTCCTATACTTTAAGGTAGGTTTTCGTACTTTTCTAAACGTACGACATTAGATTAATTTATTTCTGAATACGTACTTGCTTAATACATTAAAGCTTCTATTAAGAGTTACATACAATAGTATTAGATACAAGATCTAGACAAGATGATAAATTCTACTAACTATCATATTTTACTAAAACACGCCTATAAGACTGAAAGATTGAATTGCTGATTTTCAGTACAATCACAACCATTAAACTATGCAGCTATAAGTTGAGAAATAACCGGTTGAAATGATGATGAAGTTTATTAATCATCGCTTCTTTTATAGGTTTCAGGTATACCCCAGATCGAGGTGGACAATCCGCCTAAGGAGCCGTCTGAAGAGTTGGATACATTTGAAAGGCTTCAAAGGGCTCGGTATAACTCGATTGTTCACTTTTGATCCCGATTTCGATTATTATCAATTATAAAGTTTGATCATTTTTCTGTAAAACTGTACTAAAAAGGTTCATAATCGATTTTTAATAGGTTTTGGATGGAGAAGGGGAACCTTGTAACGGCTATAAACTATGTTTCCTCGCTGGAGGGCGCTTCGCTCGTCGCCGCTGAAACTTGGCTGGAGGACGCTCGTACTCATCTGGAGATAAAGCAGGCGGCCGAGGCTATTATAGCTCATGCGGCTGCACTGGGCTTGCAATACATTTAGTTGCGGGTAATACTTCTTGCAGTTTTACAAAGTTTGCCTGTTCTATCCAAAACACTATATTCCTGCTCCGTTCGCCATCGTTGGGCATATTATATACCATAACAGTCTCTTTGTATGAGAGAAGGCACCGAGTCCCACCAGGGGGAACATTATGAGGGCTGTTTATTTTAAAGAAAAATATAAACATAGAAATTACTCTTACTTATTATAATTTTTGACATTGTATATAGTACCATTTTTTATTTCAGAACAATGAACATGACGGTGAACCTCCAAGGAAATAACTTCGACGTAGAATTCGACTAAGTATTGTAAATTATCCGTGTGCCGTTATAAAATTTGTTATCGACATACCTTTACGATTTTTTTTTATTACTTTCATGTTATTTTTCTTCTTCGTCAGTATCACTATTAGACAGAGTGGTCGTGGTCATCACTTCAGGTGTCGGTGGCAAGCTTCACGACATGTCGTTACTCTTCCCTGATGATGTTCATGTTATTACTAAAATCATTATAAAATTTTTAGCAACTTAAATAGTTATAAACAATGAAAGATAGTTAAAAATGTTTGAGAGTTGAAAACATTCTATTGATCACTGTTTTTTATCAGCTTCGGCATTATACATATACTCTATATTCTTTAAAATGATGTAGACATAAAAACAAGTCCGGTATTTTACTCAAAAAACAGAGAGTACATATTACGCTGAAAGTATACCAAAATCTACATTTCTAGCTTTCTTTTGCTCAACATCATGACTATTGACGAAACGATGCTGACATCTGGCTGTAAAATAAAGACCGAACTGGTCACAAGCGAAATATAAAAATCTCTTTTCAAAACAGTTTTAACTTTAAGTTCCAAGTTTTATAATTAAACAACGTACAGAAATATTTTTCTATCTTATAAGCACTAGAGTTTCATTGTGTTTATTTGCGGAAATCAACTTTGCAATGGAAACAAGAATCCTTGAAATTGGTATACCCTCTTAATACTTGTACATTGTAAATACAATAATGTTTTCTATTTAGGTGTAAGCCCATTTCAAAAGTAGAAGAAAACAAATCGTAATAAATCAATCTACCTACAACTAAAGCAATAACATTTATCTAAGAATAAAAATATAAATAAATCCATAGTTAAATAGTATCAAGGCGCACATCAACAGTTCGTTTGTCATCGCAAATTTTTTATTCGAACTTCGATGTAGTGTCTGCAAGTGCACTAATATTTTGTTCTGGTAAATGTTTTAAGAGAATGCTCGCAATAACTCATTTGTGGGATGATCGTAGCTGCTTCCGGAAAGAAGCCGTGCGACTTCTTATAATAGCGAAATAATTAGGAACCTAGCCTCATTGAAAATCTCGGATGCATTGCAAAACGGAGGTTGGTAGTAGTAAATAGGAAATGCATCATTATATTAAATGAAAACCTACATTATTTCTTGTTGATACACCGACCGCGTTACATCTTCCTCGTGTGTGTTCACTGAATTTACACAATGAAAAGGTGTGTGCATTTGAAACCGGTACATTTTCACTGCTCAATGCTTTAGTCAGATTTTCACACGTTTCATAATACCGGCTTCACGATCAATATGAGGCGGAGTCTTGGCTTCCTTGGACAGACAAGGTTGCTTTTTAAAAACGTCTGTTAAAAATATTTCTTGTAGGAAAATATATCACAAAATCGTCGATGTTTTTATTTATTTTTAAACCAACGAAACGAGCGTTCATTGTGCATTTAATGTTTTGGTTTTATTTTATTTTATTCTTAGTTTCTTTTCTTGTTTTTATTATTATTTTACGCACGCGGATACCAGATCCGCGGGCCCTGAGTCCGATGAAGCCGCAATGGTTGTCAATAAAAGTGCTGCGCTAACATCACCATGAAAGTTTACCTTAATCATATTCTTATCAGCCCAGGACTACAGGGAAGACGGTGATACTTACCACCGGAAGGTATCACTACAGAGACTTGTCGCCGATAGAAGTTTAGTTAGACACCTCATCAAGAATGTACATTTTAGAAATTCCGTTTCATATTGATTTTAAGGTTTAACTTTTATGACTGCTTGAAGTTTATAAATAAGCATTTCAAGTTAATAAATTTTGAAGAGAAAATATGGTGTGAATAAATAACTCAAATATTATTTCTCAACCTTTTCGAGGGTGACGCTCCTAAAATTCGCCTATATGGATGCATTAGTTACATAGATGACTGCTTCAGCATCAAACGACTAATACTGATCGAATTTTCAATGGTTTTACGCTTCATTGGCGGCCACTTCCAACACGAATTACGATAAAGTTAGGAAAATGACAAAAAACGTAAATAGGTCAATTTATGGAAATTGGTTGAAAGGCAAACACATTAATTCGGAATGTTGCAAACCGAGTCAATATAGCAAACTGATATCAGGAACGGGGATTTGTTGATTCAAGTTTATTTCATTAAGTGCACTAAAAGTTACTGCTATATAATATTAAACAATAAGAACATTAATCAAGACTGCAAACTAAATTGTTTAGGTTCTTTGTAATGTTTCCATGGTCAGTTTCATCATCAGGAAGTTAATTGATACAACATTGATATGTTACAACAGGTTAATGGCAGAATGAATGATGGTTCAAAATTAACATAAAATCTAAAAACTTCCGGTGTGATGTTGGTGCTCGGGTTGTTTTCCATAGCGTTTGCGCTGTACTGGGCACTGTGGCTTCGCGCGTCAAGGTCCAATTTGGAACCTCCCGCTCATCCTGGAGCAGTGCCTTTAATTGGACACGCTCATCTATTAATAGGTGACAGTATATGTAAGTTATTGTTGTTTAAAATTTATGAAATAGATGAAAGAAATATAATTAAATAAATCAAGAAATAATTAATGAACTACTGAGGACAAGTTTTTTTTTTATTCAACGAATAGATGAGACGAGCAGAATATGCACCTGATGGTAATTAATAGCATTGCACCATATTGTGGTCACCAACTTAAGACATAAGATGTTAAGTCTCATTACCGCAGTAATAGCGCCCTTTAAACCCAAACACAGTAATAATTGCTCATTGTTGTTTGGCGGTAGAAATAGGCGTTGTGGTGGTACCTACGTAGATGGTCACCGGCAACAGAAACCTACCACCAGTATACGTAGATATGAATTATTTGCCCCGAACCCGTCACCCAGAGGCCATGGGGGCCAAGACAGAAAATTCTTCCTGCCTCACTGTGGCGGATCCGATGTTTGACCCGCCGCAACCCGTTGTTAGTCGCAGAGCGTACTCCCTTCGCGACTCCACCTCGGCTGCAAAGGGCAGTATAAAACTGCCCCTGTAGCCTGGCCGCTAGTGCAGCATAAAGCTGCCCCTGTGGCCCCCGGCCACTCGGGTGAGCTCTCGGTGGGCATCCGGAGCTTGAACTTGGAGCGGCCGCCTCGGGCCGGCCCTTCGCCGCGAGCCGGCCGGGTGAGTTCCACTTAGCTTCACCGTGTGCTCGTCCACGGTTACTAAGCCCCTCCGCTACGACAAGGCGAGAACCCGTTGGAGGGGACATAACTTGCCTTTGCCTTTGCGTGGGCAGGTATGCGTAGGCATTCTCCCCATTTAAAACAAAAAAAGGTGTTTTAAATCTGTTATTTTTTTTATATATAAACGACCCTATTGATTGGTGGTAATACCCAATAATAAATGTTCAGTTTCCGTATTTATTTATGTACATAAAGATTTTAAATAACTTTTTAAACCGAAAATATTGATAAATAGATGTTTTTTAAGTTGTTCTTTATTATAAAATGCCACTTGAAAGCCTTCAGTATTTACCTTGAACTAATTTCTGTACATGAATCTGGATTGCAATTTTTCATTTTTTGGAGAGTTATTTATGATACTTTGCTTGCAATTAAATGTCGAAAGATTTGTGCATAGTTATATTTTGATCTTTTTATTTACACCGATTCCGTTGTTAATTTTATAATTTTCATTCCAGTTCTATGGAATGCTGTTAAGGACTTGTCTTATGCTAGTTTGAAAGTCGGCGGTGTCATATCGGCTTCTATTGGACCAAGGACTATTTACGGTATACCAAATAAATTATATTTATTTACCTTATTGTCCCTTTTTTATCATATTGTATATTTTCTATTTTATCAAATTGTATGCCTATATTTTCGCGTGTCACAAGATCTCAATATTTCTTTCCGAGAAAGAATCTTCCTTCTTTCCTCCATTATAACTACCTTAGAATAAACTTAATTGTTAAACGATCGCTGCTTGGGAGCTTTTGTTGCTGTTACTGTCCAGTTCACTTTTTCTCTAATAGCAATATTCCATCAACAGTGTTAACAGATCCCGAAGACTGTCTGACGGTAGTGAATACTTGTTTACAAAAGGATACATTCTATGAGTTCGCAAAACCTTGGCTTGGCGAAGGTTTGGTGACTGGGAAACGTAAGAAATTGGTTTTAGTTTTTGCTTACATTGTTTCGACTAAGAAACAAGGATACATCTTAATTTCCTTTTTGTAAAAGAATTTGATTATGTTCTTTTTTTTTTTTTTTCATTTTTGCAAGACGAAAAAGTATTAACAGAACGTAATTACTTATCAGTTGAATCTTTGTTAACAAGATGTCTATCTAATATTTTGTTTTAAATCAAGAATTTTTCAATGTCTGCTAATTTTTTAAAAACTAATGATTCATTTTAAATGATATATGTCGACTAATTAACTTTTTTTTACTTAACGAAGTATTGGCATGGAACATCCAGTAAATTGACTTGTTAAATTCTTTACTAATAGCCATGAGGTACAGTAAATAGTAGTAAAGTTAAAAGTGGTTATATTTTTGTGGCAATTTGCTATTACCATTGTGCTAATGCCATAAGTCAAACTCATCCGTGCAGTGTCGATATGGAAGAATCATCGGAAACTGTTGAATCCGGCATTCAGTCACCTGGTGCTTGACGGTTTCCAAGGTGTCTTTAACAGTCAGTCGAGACGACTTGTTAAGGTCTTGGAAGTAGAAGCGGGAAAGGGTCCATTTGATCATTGGGCTTACACGCGCCGTAATGCATTGGAAACTATATGTTGTAAGTATTTTGTTTGCTAAAGGCATCGAAGGTACAGTTTTATAATCCATGGTCCAATATTATTTCAGACTTTCAATGACCAGTGCTGAATATAGGATTTTTTTAATGAAAATAAATGGGAAATTTAAACGGAAGTATTCAACGAATTCCGCGCTTTGTATGTGGTTTCCAAGCACAGTGTGTTGATAATTCTGAAGGGGAACGTTGCTGCATTACAATTGTTCTTCTTTTACGGTAGTATGGATTAGGATGATGATAATTTACTCAAAGAGTTCTTCGTTCTTTTTTCATTTTGAGCTAATCGACCTTTGAAAATGAGAGGTTCAAAAAGTTTTATAGCTGCTCCAATAATCAAATGTCCAATTGTAGGTCCAACATCATCTATAGTTTTTAGATACATAGGTGAAATCTTCATCTAAAATGGATAAAACTTAGAACTTTTTTACTAATCATTTAAGGTTTAAAATTTTATTGTAGTGACCGCTTTGGGGGTTGATTTCTGCGAAAACAGCGTTCTCAACAGCCAATACGAACACGCGGCAGAGCAAATGTTCAACATACTCGTTGAAAGATTTCAGAAGTTTTGGCTTCACAATCATTTCGTCTACAGCTGGTCTAGACTCAAGAAGAAACAAGACGAATGCCTTAAAATATTACACAACATGTCTGATACGGTAATCATTTATTACTTTCATCAACTTCTGCAAATAATTAGTTCTAAAGCCTCTGTTCTTTGTCACAGAAAGGATTTTTAATAATTAATGTGTATCGATTTTCGTGAAAGTTATTAAATTTGGGAATTAAGTTTGAAAAAACCAGTGTTTTTAGAACGATACATTTTTTAGGTACTACAGACACGAAAAGCTGCATATTTGAATAACAAGATGAATGGATTGGAAGCATCAGCGGGTATGTATTAACCTTGCTTCATCTAAATACAAATGAATTTGGATACTTTAATTGTCTGATTTGTATTTTGTCAACCTTGATAATATTTCAGGTACAAAATTTAAAGCGTTTTTAGATCTTCTTCTCGAGTTATCAATAGAGAAAGGTGCTTTTAACGATTTGGAGATTAGAGAACAAGTAGATACAATGATTGTAGGCGGACATGACACTTCCGCTAACGTCCTAATGTACACTTTGGTTTTAATCGGATCCTACCCGAAGGTGCAACAGCAAATATTTGAAGAGTAAGTTTTCTATTCCAATTATTATTAATTGATTTTAGTGGTTTTTCTAGCTAAAAATAAGTTTCTCATTAAATTTTAGAAATTAGCTCTCTTAAAAATAACTCATAATTTTTAATGAAGGAATGTTTTTGTTATATCTGAAAACATAAATTTCTTCTATTAATAACATATATAATATAGATAAACTCCAACAATTTAAACAGAAAGTTTATAATGTATTGTCGGAGTTCTTTAACTTGTCTTTCTTTAACTTTAACTAGTCTTTATAAGTCAATGGCTAAATTTAAAAATAAAAAATGTTTTATAGATTCAGCAATGTTTACAGGTTAAAGAGTATTTTTTACTATTGAAATTATCACATATTTATTTGTTTTGTATTTAAGGCTTTATGTCATTTTCGGGGATGAAGACAGGGATGTAACTAAACAGGATTTATCACAGATGGTATATTTGGAGGCGGTTTTGAAAGAATCTATGCGAATATATCCAATAGTTCCAGTAACCGCGAGGAGACTTGATAGAAATGTGAAGCTAAGTAAGTTGTTATTAAAGTTTAGATATTGAGAATAACAAAAACTGGGAAATATATTAATAATCCTTGTTAATGTTTTTTTAATAAAAATTTTCCATGTCCTAGAACGAAATGTTTATACTAATTCGAACTTTTATGCAAAGTATACATACAATGAAATAAAAAATAAACAATACTCTTACTGTTCCCGCTATTAGGGAAAAAAATCAAGGTAATTTACCCACCGCAATATTTTTCCAGAGAATTACACTTTAACTAGGGATCGGACATGTTTTATGTTCGTGTATGGCGTACACCGGCATCCCATGTGGGGGAGTGACGCAGAGGAATTCAAACCGGAGCGGTGGCTTGATTCTGCCACTTTGCCCGAATGCCCTAATGCTTTTGCCGCTTTCAACATGGGAAGAAGGATCTGTATTGGTAAATTAATTTTCTAATTAACGGACGGTAGGATTCTTTGTCAAAGAATACCAAGGTACTACCGCATCTCCTATCTCTGCCGCTAAGAAATAGTGTGCAAACATTACTGTGTTTCTGTTTCTGTTTGAAGGGAGATGTAGTTAGTCAAATTACGGGATGGAACGATACTTTATATCGTGTCAGGAAGTGACGAGCAACATGTGGTAGTTATCATTCTGACTAGCATTACATACATATTGGAGCTAATTATTTGGTATATCACCATCAGACGAACGCCTTGGTTATTCTGTAGCTTGACGGAATATTTTTTTTTTCATCAATTGTTGCCGAACTATTGCCGTTTTTCAGTTTTGAATTTTATAAATAGTTATTGGATTTATATTAAAATTGTAATTTTTATTTGTAATGTTAATTTTTATTAAATTTATTCCACATTCACGCAGGAAAGGCTTACGCTTTTATGTCGATGAAGACAACTTTAGCTCATGTACTTCGAAAATATCGGGTGAAGGGTGATCATACGAAGCTGGAGCTGAAGATCGATGTGATGCTGAAACCCGTGTCTGGTCACCACATATCAATAGAGAAGAGGATGTAGAACATATTACTTAGCAAGAATTGAAATTATACGTCGGTGTTGGTATTGTTCAAACTGCATTAGGTAGTTCTAGTTTTACAATTTGTAAATAAAAACATAGTTTTTTAATATAAAGTCTTTTCTTTGAATTAATTACATTGTTTAGTATAAAAATATCAATAGTTTAAAACAGCAAATTTTTCGTTAAGTTTTTTATATTATGAAAATTATAATCAAAACTGTAAAACGTGTGTCCTTGGTCCATCAAGTTGTCATTTCAAGTAGCTCTTATCAAAATTAATATCGAAGGAGAGAAAATTTATTTTTATTATATGTAATATAGATATATATATAAAATAGATATATGCCCAGAGATTCTTTGACTCTTCACGAGATCTCCGAAACTTAGACGTCGTCATCGTTATCATCATCATAAGCCGAGAAACGTCCACCTTTGGACACAAGCCTTCCTCAAAGATCCTACTATAGACGTAAACACTCAAAATTTGGTAGAGATATTGCTTCTAGCATTTAGAGATTAGCTAAGAATTGATTTTACAGAATTCCATCCCCAAATGGAGTTGCGGAGGTGTATCCAAAACAAGCCGGTAACAGTTAGTTAATATATATACAGTTTATGTTCCCTCGGCTGGTACTCCAGGCCTTCCTCCACGAGGAATGTCAAGATCATTATCTGTATAAAGGTGTTTCATACGTCAATGAAGACAATTCTTTATAATTTTTTTTATTTGCTTGAATTTATAAGAATTTATAATTTCAATTATGACACAGTTGATATGTAACCTTCAGAGAGAACCTACAAGGAACTTCAATAAATATTACTAGAATGTCGAATACAGAACATTTTGATATTGTTTAAGTAATAATTTTTTTAATTTATATATGATATACATATGAATAAATTTATTTTATGTGGAGCAAAAGTTATAGTATTAAACTTCAGTACTTTTCTTTTAAGGTGCACCGAAATGTTATTCGTAGTGTCGATTGTAACAATTTTCATTTTATATTGGTGATTGAAACAGAAACCTTCGATTACTGAAGAGCCACCTTTGTAGCCTGGATTCTTGCCCATTATCGGGTACGGCTTTTCGCTAATAGGAGATAGCAAACGTAATATACAATATAATGTGATTTTAATAAAGTACTAGTAAAAAGGTTTAAATAGTTTGTTCATTTTATCATGCTATCGAAATATTGCGGCTGCTGATGACTTTATAGATTTTGTACTACACCATATTAAGTTCTTCAAAAAGGGCGTGGAAAGGTTTCGGCAACACGCCCAGTGATACCTCTAGAGTGACTGGTGGTTATGGGCTGCGGTTTCCGCTCAACATCAAGCGGGCCGCAAGCCTGTTTATCACTTAAGCGGTATATAAAAAAATTATGATCACAACATTACTTTGAGAAATGTTAAGTATTCTTACCCAGGATATTTCAGTAGCTCACAAGACTCTTTGGCAGCAGATGAGATTTCTACAATGAGTAACAAAGCTGCTAATAATACGTAGCCTTGGATGGATGTATACCGATCCACACATATGAAAGCCGAAATATGACATGAAGTTATCATTAACAACCACTTGGTTAACATCATGCTTGTGCAAATAATTTTTACTGCTGGAAGATTTCCATTGTCGGAGACTGTCTAGCCAGCTACCGCCCCAGCTCTTATTTCTGCCGCTGAACAGTAACGTGCAAATCATTACTGTGTATCATTTTGAAGAGCGTAGTAGCTAGTGTAATTAGTGGTGTAACGAGCTTTAATATATAAAGTTTCAAAGCGACAAGCACAATGTGAAGCAGTGTATATGTTCCTACTAACTAGCGTCACGTTGTTATAGGTAGACGTATTACTTACCATCAGGTGAACGCCTCGTCTCTTAGTATAATAAAAGGAATATTGAGGTAATTATGTTTTATAACCGTCATCATAGCGGACTAAGCTGGGGTAAAAATAAATGAACAGTTTTTGTATTGACTGAAACGCATTTATCAAGTATCATTAGGTTTTAAATAAAACAAATAAGTACATCCACTGCTGGTGAAGAAAATATCAAAGAGTAAGAACTGTAATGTAAATACTGTGTGTGGTTTCTGTAACATATCCTTTATCTGAAAACTGAAACGACAGAGAGTGAAACTACAAACATTTTATTAATTGTAAATTAAACATGCAGTAAATATGGGGAACTTATACAATATCTGAAAATTTAAATTTAAATATTCTTGTATAGGTTAAATCTCTATTATTAATATAAGATTTAAAACAAATTTGTTTATACCAGCAGTGAATGCTCACAGGAAGTATAGATTGCAATATATAAGCACAAATAGAACTCTAAAACTTCAACAATAACATCCTAAAAAACTACTAAATGTAATAATTATACTTAAAAATTTATAGCTCAATGAAATATAGTTTATATTAACAGTAAAACAATTCAATTGTTAGGAAATACGGTCGTTTAATAAAGTACAGTTACAGAGTATAATCTAAGTCACAACATCTTTAATCTATAATTGAATAACTTGAAAGGGGCGGGGGTTATTATTGCAATACACTTTCCGCTTACAGTTGTCTAAGCTATTCAACATTTCAATCATCAATTCAATACGTAAAGACAAGTGAAAATAATAAAATGGATGTCGGCGTTTTAAATACAACTTTCATATTAAAAAACAAACAAAAAAAAAATTTTTGTTTGTATAATAAATATCTTGTTATTGAAATATAAAACTAGACGTCCTTTCCTCCTTCATGTTTGAAAAAGCATATTAGATGAAACGATAAATACTTGGAAAAACGTATTACACCAACAGTGAAGTATCATTAAATTATATCAACAAACACTTCGTCATCATCATCAGCCGATACATGTCCGCTGGACATAGGCTTCATCTAAAGATCTCCATACTCATTGATCTTGTGCTGCCCGCATCCAGCGGCTCCCGCCTACACCAGAAACTTATGATGTGATAATAGTTTAGTTTGCGAGGTGTTTTGTCTCGAATAATGACAAATTTAATCTCCACTGTGTTTCCGGTGAGGAAGAATATCGAAAGGAAACGTGGACGTTGCGAGAGGTGAATTAATAGCCTTGACTCTTTAGGAGAGGACTCCCAACAGTGGGAATATTAATTGAGCTGTTTATTATTGTGATTTTTTAAGAGACACAACAAGCATATTTCATTGCTTCCCAACTGTTTTCAATGCAGTATTTATAACGTGCTATATATATTCATCATATATGTAGTGGGCTGCTATACGTTAGTAATAATATGAAATCAGTTTGGGTATTTTTTTTTTTTAATTTTACAAGCAACGAGACGAGCGAGACATTCACTTGATGTTATATGATACCCTATAACAATGTGTCGCTAGTTAGGATGTAATACACAGCACCACATTGTAGCAGACATTAGCTACAGCGCCCTTCAAACCGGAAGAGATAGAAATAGCGGTAAAATAATTGTACCTTTAAAGGATTTTCGGCATAATGTGTTAGTCATTATATTTTGATACTTCACCGCCGATATGAATACCTAATATTTGTTTTTTTTTTTTAAATTTTGAATATTTGATTTGCACGTCTAAAATATACTAAAAATGACGAAAAAAAAATTATATATGATAATATTTTTTTAATGTTAATAATTATCGAAATAACGTCATAATTCAGAAAATAATTTTATTACTACTTGTTAATAAAGATGAATTAAAACCCGTATTATATTATAAATAAATCTAAAAAGTGTGAAAATGTAATATGACAGCAGCGAAAAAAAAAAAATTGTTATTACGAATATGATTTTATACATAATTGTTATTATTATAACAGAAACATCAAATAGTTTTATAACTATGTAAATTTATAGTTTCAAAAAAACATCTCATACCATTCTTAGAGTGATGTATTAAAAAAAATCGACTAGCATCATAATACTTTCATATATTACTTTATGTCATTGACAGTAAATAAAATGGTTTAAATGTTGAAAATAAATATTCTATTAAAACTCCTTTTTTTTCAATAATTAACTAAAGTTTAGTTTAATTAAAATACTTAACGCGATTGCTTAATCTCATTCTTAGGGTACAATACCGCACACCTTATTTCACAGGCCAAGTGACGAAGATTCTATTTTAAAAGTATAAAAACGAAGAAACCGGATTTTATATTTCTACGAAACCAGTAACGGAAGTAGTTGAATTGTTTATTGATAAGCTATTGAACTTTATTGGGAGTTAAGTGTATATATATTTTGGATTTAAGTTTTGTTTATGATCTTTAATGTACCGATGATTTCTCGTCTTTTTAAATGTCACTATACATATATGTATTATATGTCATTTGGGTGTGGATGTAGTTTATATTACATAAACAACATCAATACTTAAGGAGTTGGAGAATCTTGTAATAAAAACGAAACTTCCGGTACTAATTTGTTTTTAGGTTATAATTTAAGATTGTCTGTTTAGTCTTAAAATATGTCCACACATTAAGAAGTTGGTATATAAAAGATTTGTAAAAGTTACGTAAACATTTAGTCTGGATTAAAACGGTAGTTTTAAAATAGAACCTCGTGAAGTAACACTAGAATCACAGTCTATGTAAAATACATTAGTAAGATAATAACATTTACCTAAAACTCTTACACAGGAAACGCGTCGGCGTCTAAACGACGAGACCAAGTGACTACGATTATTAATAGCATACTTTCTATAAATATCATCCGGCTGAACAATATTATGGTTTTTTTTACATAATTTTTAAACTCAATAACCGGGCGTCATGAAAAATCTATTATGTCAATCGCTCTATAAAAAGCGAATTATTTTGATACTAAACCAAAAACCTTTACTCTGATGTGTTTGTATCTTATTTAAAACTAAAAAATATATGTAGTATCGGACATTTACACAAATAAGAGTTAACCGGACGTAAAGCCGTTTCATAATTTAGAAAATGTCCAACAGTGGGCTGCCACAGGATGACGAAGGAAGATAGACGACTAGATAAATGAAACATTTGAAATGTCGTACGGTGTAAATTGAAGAAGTCGTTATTATCATTTCATCCTGATATCAACCGTTGGACACAATCCTCTGCGAAAGATTTTCAGCGAATGAAAGCATTTTCAATTGTTATGGTCAATTAAAGATCATAATTATGTTCAGTTGGATGAAGTGAGTTCCGAAGTAAACGTTCACTACGTAGTTTACAGTTTATAAGTCTCTAAATAGTAGAAGAGTAGAGTGACAACTATTTCACTGAACTAAATCAAAGCAGATGAGCGACTGTCCTCAGTCGATCGATTTGGACGGCTTCACTTTGTCCTTTTTGTCTGCGTTGCTTTGGCTAGTCCTGTAAAATGTATACAAATAAATAATTAAATTCCCTCGTGTCGCAAAAGGAGATTAAGAGGAAACAGCTATTGTAAAGTGCAGCAACGTTTTCTGTGACTAAATCTTTAGTCATAGCGAGTAGATGAACGAGTTTCAATAAATCAAGAAGGTTTATGTTCAGAAGTAGACACTTATAGTCTGAAATTAATATTGTTCTAAGTCGACACCGTCTTAGCTCAGTCTTAAAGATGGTTGTAAACACTAAAGTAAGTGTGAGTGTCGAAGAGATGAGCATCCTTTGCGCTTGAGCTTCCGGTGAAAGAAAACATTGTTTGAAAGTCGACACGATCAAGAATATCAATAGTTTTCGCGGATACGTGACATCTCAATTAGCACATGCAAAGACATAGCACGGAATATGATCAAACATTTGAGATTAATTAATCCTGGATGCTTCACCATCAGCAGCCTAATTGGCACTTAACACCAGATTAAGCTCAAGTACTAAGAAAAATAATTATAATGCAAGGAGAGATTCTTCCCTTACCAGTGAAAACTCAACCGTCACAACATGTGACAAAGCCTGCCCTTATGTTTCGAAGTCCTGCTGGCCTGCGAGGTCCGCTCGGGCTCCGTTACCACCGTGCAACGGCTGTTCTTGTCTGCCAACACCGTCGTCAGGGTCTTCTCTCTCTCTTCGCCCTGGGAGTTTGGCGCGTAGAGGGATCTGCAAGAGACTTACGTTTCATTCTGTTTTTACTACTATTCTTTATATTCCTTTGTTCTAGATTAAATTGTTTTTTACTTATTAATGTAGTAACACTTTGAACGAAGGTTACATAAAGCGGTCTTAATGCTGACGAGACGAGCGGGACGTTGACCTGATGGTAAGTGATGCGCCTGCTCATAACAAGGTGGCGCTAGTTAAAATGGTACTGCAACACTGCGCTCATCGCCTTGAGACATAAAATGTTGAGTTTCGTTACCCCAGTAATTACACTAGCTACAGCGTCATTCAAACTCTAACACAGTAATGTTTGCACACTACTGTTTTGCGACAAAACCAGGCGCTGCTGTGGTACTTTCTTAGACGGTCCCCGGCAACAGAGATCTACTACCAGTAGGTGTGAGTAATATAAAATACAATTATATGAACACACACACACGTAAATACACATATACATAGTCTTATTATTAATATATATACATACATTAATATATATACATAGGCTACTTATTATTTTTATAAAATGATGATTACACAGCAACCCTTTGCATCAATAAGATGATACATTATATTATCTCAGTATTTTTATTTATAAATTTAACAGCTTCCGCAGCGCAGTGGCTATTTTATTTTTATTTTCTAACCCACCTGACGGGTGTACGGGGTCCCGCACAACAACTCATGGGACCAAAGCCAACCTCACCTGCTCGTGGTGCAACCTGCTAATCAACAAACGAGGCTCTGGCTCCCATCGATCGTGGTAGGAAATGACCTAAGTCCTCCCATATGAACCCCTACAGACGACAAGCCCTGATGCCCGGCGGTGCCGGAGGTCATGCATACTGCAGCGCAGGACTGATCGATGTGAACATTTTTGGGGGGGGCCTATGTCCAGATGTGGACGTCTATGAACTTATGATGATGAACCCACCTGACTAGCTACAACCCGTATGTTGCACTACCGTAGGTATCATCGTAGCCCCTACTCCTGCCGCCAATCAGTAGTATGCAAACATTTACTGTGTTCCGGTTGAAAGAGGGTTGTAGCTAGTATAAATACTGGAGTAACAAGAAAACATTTAAGGTCTCAAGGCGATGAGCGTAATATGGTGCAGTGTATACTATTCTAACTAGCGCCACCTTGTTATGGGCAGGGTATCATCTACCATCAGGTCAACGTCCTGGACGTCTCGTCACTTAATAGAATAAAAAAAATATTACAACTTATGACCTTACCTAGTAAATTTATTTCTGGGCGGGCGCGACGTGAAGTTGCCAGTTTTCGGTCGCCTTAGAGAGTAAGTCTTCTTCACAAGTGCCATGTTGCTCGTTTCCGGTGATGGTTTAGCGCAGTTAAGCGTGGTGACCGTTAATTCGACATCTTTTATGGCTTCGTTTGAAGCTGTAAGTAAAATTAAGATTATGTATAATTATTTTGTTTATATAAGTAAAATAGTATCCATTAGCCTACTTCTATATATTCTTAGCGTAGATGAAGAATGAAGTTTCTACTACTTTAAAATGTTTTTTTTTATAAATATATAAGAAAATCTGTTTGTATTTGTTTTATGTGTGCTAGCTTACACAGGGGTATAAGTTACGCCATTCGTAGCTTCCTTATATACATTGTTAATGTTCAGGTTAGCTTAGTAAAATATATGTTATTAACATATTTCCGAGTAACATATAAATGTAACAAAAATCACACACTAATGTTATATATTGTATTACAAGTAACAGAGCATTCTATTTCCAGAATCATTTCCTGCCATTTTTTAGTATACAAGTTATAACTAGTACAACTTTACAAAATTTTACTATGAGAAGATTCACAGTAAAATTTGTTTATTATAAAAAAAAACAATATATTCTCAACATTTCAACTTATCAAAATTAGTTTGGTGACAGTGATTAGTTATTTTTTGTTGTTTTATGTGTGTCTGTCACACCAACGTATGATCAAGTAAAAGTTGTAACAAAGTTGTTTCCTTTAAGGGTTGATATAATATATGATTGAATTAAAATGGCGTTTAATTACAGATACGTGAAATATGTTTCTGCGGATTGTGTTACTAGCTGAACTAATTATATAACATTTCGTAACTTGGTTTTGTAGTTTTATGCTTACATATAAGGCTTTATAGTAATCGCCTTCTAGTGGTGTTTTTAACAGCTGTTATAGCGACTTCTTTGATAAACTCCTAGAGTGAAATATTAGTTATAATTATTAAAAATACGTGGCATAGAGACTAACTGCTTGTTTTGCAACACAGAGGTCCATGGTTCGATGGAGTCAAATCTTATAGTTTGGTTGGTGGTAGTTTTTTTCATCTATACCTCGCTAACAACGACCCTCATATTTGTACGAGAGCCAGAATATTTTTTGCGAGTATTTACTGTATATGGCCTTATTAACACTTAATATCAAGTGAAATTGAGGTCATGTCTTAGCCCATATGAGAGAGAGATTACGTGGGAATAGTGCCCCTTGAAGAGTTTGTTCATATACTTTGCAATATGTAGTCATCGCGAATTCATTTTTATTTCACCCGAATATGCCAATATACTCAACAGTTGAACAAAATTTACCTGTAAACTCTTCGATCGGTTTGTCTATTGTATCGTGATCGATCCACGTAAGTCCCATTTCCACCTTCTCCGCAAGATCTTGCCACCGCTGCCTGTTCTCCATGGTTCCAGTGTACAACGGCTGGATCCATGGAAACGTGTCCGACAGAACTTTATACAGCGGCAAACAAATCATGTCGATAAAACCGACTTGCATTTGTGGCAACTCGTCTTTTTTCTCTCTGCAAAATGATAAAGCTTTCATATATATTTACTTATATAGACTTAAGGTTACTTAAGTTTGATCCCGTAGGGCAAAATTCCTGGAAAACGTGCACCTGGTAGACAGCGCTAGAAATGGTTTGACGACATAAAGGAATGGACCGGGTTTAAAGACTATCAGTTAAAAAGAATAGCTGAGGATCGAATGGGTTTTCTCAATCTGATCACCAAACTTCAGTTTGAAGAGGGCACCTACTGATGATAAATAGATATAAATGTTTGCAGTACCAACAAGCACCTCGGTTATTGTAACAACAATAACAATTATCATCATTATATGATATCCGCCTTACTACACCTCGACCATGCCGGTTGATTTTTTATAAGAAGAGAGCAAACGAGGGAACAGTTCACCTGGTAGACAGTGATCACTGACACCCATCACGCCAATATATGGTCACTTCTTGTGGGAGTAGGCCGCTGAGTTATTTATTACTATTATATATGTGAGACGACGTTCCCATGATGATAAGATAAAATAATGCTATACTTTTTTTATGTTCAGTAATTATACTAGCTACAACGCCTTTCAAATCGGAACACTAATGTTTGCATATTATTGTTGGACGGCAGAAATAGGCACTGCGGTGGTACCCACACAGCCAGTCTCTGGCAACAGACCAACCACCAGCATAGTACATTGAGGATAGAGATGTTTGGAGATGAACTTCAAAAAATCTTCCTAACGAGCACAGAAGCGAATTTCGTAAAAATAGCTGATCTTCATAAATGCTTTTGGGAGCTATCTGATTTCGACATCACTGCTTAATGGTAGATGGTTCCACGTCAGAAGGAAGGGTAAGTAAAAATGTTGTTTAAAATATACCTATCCATCATAGCGATCGGTTGCTGGTTGAGCTGCAATTTCTCCAAGTCACCTTGGTCGAAGAACTCATCAGCTACTAGTTTAGCCACCTTGTGTTGCACCTCCCACGGCTTGGCTATCGCTGACACGTCGCATGCGGTCATCATCATGCCACAGAGCACTGAAAGAAGAAGTGTATATATAAGTTACTTTTTAATTTGTATATATTTATTTATTATAAAAACTTGCTTAAAATCAAGCCTTACATAGTAATCGTTATACTTATTTTAACTTACATTCCTTCTTTTCCGGACTCTGCCAATCAAACTCTCCATTGTCAACCAATTCGAGAAATTTCGATTTCTTTTTGAAGTACATGGCCAAATCAGTCGATAGTATTGCGGTTTCCACCACCCTCATCACATCTTTGTAGTCACAGGGTGATAACGCCTGAAAATAAAATTTACTATTTAACAGTAAAAAGCTTGGAGACGAATATTTGGATGAATAATTTGTAAATGTACTGCAATTTTTTTTTAATATATATGAAGATCTTCCGTTTGTTTGCTTAGTCAGACTGTGGTCCCTGATTCCATTCTGGAGATTCATGTTGCAGAGTTTCGTTTGTTGGCACCACTGTCTTCTAAACTATTCGTGCATTGTACATAAAAAAAACATTAACAAACTACCCTACATATAGACAGAATTTAATGCTGGTAAGAAATTTCTAAAGATTCATTCACTCATTTTAAGATATCCGAAACTATTACGTAAACACTCAAAATTTGGTAGAGACATTGCTTCTGTCATTTAGAGGTCAGTTAAGAATGGATCTTACAACATTCCTTCCCCAAAGAGAGTTGCGGGGTTGTTACAGCCACCGTATCGTATCGGGCGGGAAATAGCTATTTATTAATATCGTCTATATATATATATATATATTAAATATATATACAAATACTTATACTAATACATAAAAGTTAAGTTTGTATAATATGAAAATTAACCTGAAATATGTTATTGCTCTCACTGTTTAGTATCATCACGCACTGATCGAAGTGGTGGTGTTCCATAGTTGATGTCGAGTACAATATCGCTAGGGGGCTCTCGGTTTTCGTTTGGAACGCGTTGTTGGTCCCCCTGTGGTCGAGGTCATGGCACAGGCAAGCGACGAGGAGGCCCAATATCTCGAGGTCTGACATGAATCGCTCCATCTTGCCGGTCTTCAGCATCGCGAACATTGTCTGTGCTACGTTGAGAGCGTGACGCCAGTTGTGGTACTTCACCGGTCGATAGTTTTTCTTTACACTTAGTATCCATCGGCAGAGGACCTGAATAAAAAAAAAATGTGTATCTTTATAACTCGTCTTAGTTAAAAAACAATAAATATTCCTACTACGTTATTCCTGAATAAGTATCCTAAAATTTTAATTAAGCACTTAAATATGTTTATAGATTTATGTGCTGATTGCATACTTAATAAATGTAATACTTAAAATTATAACAACTTGAATGAAAACCTCGCTTTATTTTTAAGCTTTATCTTCAAAAGTAAAACTGTATTTTAAGAGGAAAGCTATTATAATGTTATAACCTATAATTTATTTATTTATCCTTTATTGTACACTAGTTAGAATATATGGAATACATTATATATATATATACATAAATGTACAATGGGCGGTCTTATTGCTCCAAAAGCAATTCCTTCCAGACAACCCATATATATATATATATATATATATTAATTAATAGGCTATATGGTTGGAACTTTGAAGTATGTACAGCAGTCGTTTACGGCGCATGCGCTAAAGTAATGATCGTTTGATATTAACATCTATAAGTTTAATATTTTATTTTTATTCTAAGAACCGAGAGGAGCGGGATGTTCACCTGAGGTTAAGCGTTACGCCCGCCCATAACAACGTGACGCTAGTTAGGATGGTTTACAAATTGTGCTCGTCATCTTGAGACATAACTTGTTAGGTCACGTTACCATAGTAATTACACTAGTTAGAGCGCCTTTCAAACCAGAACATACCACTGTTTGGCGGCAGAAATATACGCTGCGGTGGTACCTAGACGATCTTCGGCAACATAGACCTACCACCAGTATATTACGTACAGATAATTAATAGCTCGTTTATAAATCTCTTTTCTATCTGTAATATGGAAGCTGTTGAAATAGTATATGTAACGGTATATAATTTATTTAGTTAATTATATATTTTCTTTATAATAGTTACAGAAATGTACAGAGATATCATGATCCGTGATTCCCAAACTAGAATTATTCCTCCCATTTCGGAATTGTATTTAATGATGTTAACAATCAAAAAACTTAATTGTTTTAATTATGCATTGAAAATATCAAGTTTATTACATGATAAATTTATATACTAAGTAAAAGATCCACATCACAATTGTAATTTTATATGTTATTTAAAATGGTTGGCCTTATCGTTACAAGTTACGTCTTGTTCAAGTAAAATGTTATAATAGGCTTTATTTATAACAATATTTGATTAAGATAGAACCTTTCATATTGTTATCGATGTTTATGTAATATTTTTTGTTACTTCTGATCTAAACTTATAACTTACATCATAAGGTATGTGAAACTTTTCAACCAGGTTGCATTGTAGGAACATACGTAAAGTTGCTCTGCATGTGTCTTCGTCAGATAAATCGAAATCTGGAACATCCAATAGTACAGGTTTCAAGATATTTAATAGAAAGTTATAATCGTAGATATATGTAGCTTTACTAAATATCATGGAGGAATGCAATAGGCATTACCACTATTGTAATTAAACAAATGTTGATTATGTCGATAAGAGGTCGCGGGAAGACAGGTAGCGTACTGATCAGTGTAGAGATTTTTTGGAAATGCCCATATCGAACAATGGATGTCTAACAGTTGACCATGATAATGATATATTGAATTTATTTTCTTTAACATACACGAATTTCACTATATTATTACTAAACATGGCAAATAATCTGTAAATAGTTCGATGATTGTTATGTTTTTAACAGCGATAATAAATTTAACTCCGATATCAAAATTTCTTCATGAGGGAAGCTTAAGAAATAGATTTGATCAGTAATATTTGCAGCGTTATTATCTTTGTTATAACTCCTTACCGTGAAATTTGAAGCTGTAAAGGTTGTAGCTATCGGCGGAAGGTATAATGTCTTGGCTCAGCTTGTTCGTGTCTTCAGCGGACGCTGTTGCGTGGTAAGATAGACATTCTAAAGCTACCTAAAACACAATATGTTAGATTGAATTCATAAACAAGATCACAGATATTTAAGAGGATGAGGAAATAAAAACTTTGTATTATCTATTTGCTAGTTATTAGCGGCAATTGAACCTTTCACCTTTTGTTTAGCCATTAGTTTGCACGCGTTCTCATACATTTGCGTGTTGTGTATACCGAGTCCGCAGAATATAGCGAAGGCTTCGAAAATCGATATATCGCCGTCGGTGAACTGCGAGCCGTTTTCCTTAAAAAGCGTTAAAACAACTGTTTTACACAATGTAACTATAATAAGAATTAATGCAACACAAATTTATACAGTTTTTATGAAAGTACATGTTTAATACATCTGTTTTTAATTTATTGCACCTTACTAAAAGAAAGGGACCGGAAACAAATTGATAGTTTCTTGATATACTAGCCAATCATTGGATATAAAGAGATTGTAATGATTGATGCAGGAAAAGCATAAAAAAACTATAAACAAAGTAATGACTGTAATATGGAGGACTTTTTTAAAGAAACAAACTTATGTTAATATATACGAATGCTGCTTTATATGATTATGAAGATATCTTACACATTCAAAATGGAACAGTGACTGAAGGCTTAACTGTGGGATAACGAGTTATTTTAATAATAATGTTAGATACCTTATTAATCAACTGGGCCACACCAATCACGTCTTTATTAGCGTTAACAATAGGCATGCACAACATTGTCCTAACATTCACAGCGTCGTCAGCTTCCTTGTCGGCCACCACCATGCCGTTCTCTTTCCTCCAGTCGTCTACATCTGATATGTTGAGAGCTTTGTTTGATCGAGCAACCTGAAATTTATATCGTCGATTAGAGCTTTAAGGAGTTCTTTAAAGAGACTCCTATATATATTTATGAAATTTTACTACTCGAAAATGAGTACCACTTCCTACCTATTTATGCTCTTAATTAAGCCATTGTTAAGGTATTAGATTTTTTAATAATTTAAGATGACAAAATCTAAATTAATTTAAGAAAAAGAAAGATTATTATTATGTATGTTATAAATAAAAACATTGTAAGTATAGACATAGTGAATTTCTTGTCAGTTCTTTACATTAGAAGGACGAATTAATAGTAACTGAGGTCAATAATCTTATTTAGTAAGGAAATTTTGTGTTGTACTAGAATTACTTGTGGAAGGTCAGGTCTTGCTGGAAACTGTTTAGAACAGTACCAACACTGTCCTTCTTTGGAGAATACGCCTTACCGCCAAAGCAATAGAAGCTAATGTCGAACGATTATCGTGGCGCGGTGTGAGGGTAGTCTTAGAATGCTTGGCACCAAGTTCGAAGAGAGTGTGGAATCTGGTAGGTGCAGGCGGTGGTAGGGCCAGAGTGCAGCTTCTCTGACCTCCCGGTCGTTGGACTATGCGTTCTAGATGACTCTGAAATTTTCATAAAACAAAGTTAAGAATAAACTGGCTACTTTCGAAAATCTACTAGCAATGGAAAATTTTAAGATGACAAGAAAAAGAACTTACAGATTCACAATGATCAGTGTCCAAAAGGAAGACGGCGCATCTCTCGCATTTGAGTAACTCCCGCGCCTCCGTCATGATCTTGGTAACCAGGCACTCCAAGTTGCTTTGCTCCTCGAATATACTTCTTGCCAAAGCTAGGAGTATCTGGTTCCTTTTGTACTCCAGCACCGATGACTCAAACAGCTGCGCGTTCTGTATACCTATCCCGCAGAATGTTAGATAACGACGGAACACTTCGACATCTCGTGCAGAAAACTCTTTCGACCCTGAAAAATAAGATAAAATTCAAGTTATAATCGCTTTTAATAAATTAAGTAACTATTCATTATTGCTGTATATGATATATACTATTATAAATTAATATAGAACTAAGTTATTTTTCAATTTGATTCACGTATCATTCACGTAAAAGGATTTATTGAGGCATCCATTATACGAGTTAAATATTCACTTCCGAAGGAGAAATGATGATAAGGGCTGGTACGTTCACCTCTTCACCTTCTAGTTAAGAGGGATACACTACACCAAATTGCAAACGTAGTCTTGCGATATAAGATTAAGTTATTTAAGTAATTTCTTACATAATGTAATTTGTTGTTTTATGTTAGAATGTTATTGTTTATTTTCATTAGTAGCCTTTTGTGTTATTTAATAATTTTATTTTCACTTTTTATATCCTAAATTTGTATGTTACTTATGTTGTGTATTATTAGAGATGCAATGAAAATACTAATGTACATGTAGAGTTTTGTCAGTTTTGTATTCTGATAATCCTACAGAAATAAATAGGCGTTACATCTTGTTAGCCCATACGTACATACATATATATCACGCCTCGTTCCCAGTATGGTAGGCCACCTTTCTCGCTTCCTCCACATTCATGAGCGTCTTCATGAATGCTCGTCGTTTGCGAGTACTCTAGACCCGGCCTTTCTTTAGGACATCTTCGATTTGATCGAAATATGTCCGCCTAGGTCGACCTGCACCGATTTGTCCAATCATTCTTACCTTGTATACCTCTTTCGTTAATATTCTTTCATCCATTCTTTCTACATGGTTCTAGATGGTTCGGCATCTAAGCTTCCTTTCTCTATCTTTGTCACTACATCTTCAACCACGCCGCACCGCTAACTTATCACACTGTTCCTCACTTTGTACATCAGCTTCACTGCAGTTAATTAGTCCAGTATTTACTAATTAGCATAGACCTTTGAATACACTATTTTTTGTCAAAATTGTTAGCTCCTGTAGTCTCCGACACCAGAAACCTACCACCGCTTAAATGTTATGTGAACTAATATTTATGAGAAACACATAGATGTGTTTTATTTATTTTTATCTGTATTTAATCTTTGCTTATTGTTTAAAATGACACTTGTTTTTAGTGCAATACTATAAGTTATTAAATAGGTCTAGATTTTAAATACCGTTCATTAGCATTGATCTCGCTCATTAATATTAGTTTCTTCTTTATAAACATAACTAAATTAAATAAGTATGTTGGTATTACTTGAAACTTTCATTTTGATATTTTAATATTTTTTTAAAAAAATAAACTCGTACCGTCTGTTTTATTTATAATCTGTGCGACACCGACGACATCCCCTTCGTAGTTGCAAATTGGCATGCATAGTATCAGCTCCGTTTTATAGCCCGTTCTGGCGTCGATCTCGCTGTTAAACCTGAAATAGATGAGAATATAACCTTTTTAACATCTAGATTGCCGTACTTTTTATTTGTATGTAAACGACTATCACAGCTTTATAAATTGTACATACATTTTCTACGTTGCTATAGGCTTATTCTACACTGCTATTGGCGCGTACTAGTGATGAGTAAAATCGGTATTCCTCTTGAGATCCTAGTCTTTGTCTTGCGAAAAAGCAAGACCAAGGTCAGACTGCTGGACATAGGTCTCACCCAATTATTCTCACATCGATCGGGTAGGGATTTATGTGGAGGAAATTGGGCCATTTCCCACCGCGCTGGTCCAATGCGTGTTAGTGGGAGCCAGAGCCACGTTTGTTGACTAGCGGGGCAACCACGAGCAGGTGAGATTGATTGACTTGGATTACGTGAATTGTTGCGCGGGCACCCTTAAATCCCTTTACATGTTGTACCAAACCCCTTTCATCAACACTAGCAAAATTATCATCATCAGAATGCGGCAGTGCTTCTGGATATCGGATTTTCTTTAAGAAAGCCATTTGTTTATTCTTCTACTTGCATCATACCTAGATTCAAGATCTAGATCTAGTTCGCGCTACATTAGACGTTGTATTCAATCGATTTCGAAGTAGAAGTCATCATGAACAACTACATCACCATTGGCGATGGATGGACTCGGATTTTGACCTACCGAGAGGATTCTTTAAAGATGATCAGTATCTCTAGTAAGTCTTGCAATAATTCTGCCATCACGGCGTTATTATTACAACGGAAGTAAGAGAGGCACTAGCTGTTTACGTTTATGCGACGTTATGGTGATCAATAATATCCAAAATGGGTTTCTAAGTCATAAAGTTACGTGAAATATTGGTATCGGAGCTATTACATATTTCTTTTTCTTTTATAAATCGTTTTACAATTGCTTACCTGGGATCGGAATAGGCATTTTTAATGTTAATCGGATGTTTGGTCTGCGCTGCTAATCCCGCCACACCCACACCGAAAGGTATCCTGATCTCTTGCGTCCTCGCCGTTCGCAGCGCCTCATACAATTCTAAAATCCAAAAACAATGTAAATTGCTAGAATGTATTTTATTTATTTATTCTGTATTCTTTCCTTCTTTCTTTAAGCTAAATGTCCAGAAGGCGGACTTAACGCTACAGAGCCATTATTAGCTAGTCAACTCTGGAGATGAAGTAGAACTTAAATGGAGTTGTGAAAAAATTAAAGATAAATTAAAAATATATATATACATCATGTGTATATATACATAAAATTTACGCATCTCAACATTACTTCATTACAGCAAAATATGTAAGAACTTTACATACTAAAGCGTCAATTTGTTTTATATAAAAAAAAACGCGCCATAAAAGTAAACTGCTGTCTACGCTTGTTAGGCTTCATATTACCTTTAAGCGTTTGTCGGCATAGAGTAATATTTTATAGTACAGATCAGATCAAGAATCGTCTGGAATATTTTCATTACGTAAAGAAATTTTTTTAACAAAAAAATTCAATTTCCTAAACCTTTGTTTAACTGAATTGGAATTAAATTATTGCAGCTTCCGAAACTTGAGTTAAAAGAAATTTATTGTGGTTATCTTGCAGAGAAAAATACGCAATGATTTAGTGTTGTAAACGAACGGGGAGAGAAGTTACAAGTTTATTTATTAAAAGAAAAAGAATTGGAACATCTTGATGTATATCGCACAGAACGTAATATGAATTGTTGCAGTTGATTATTCAGGAAAAGATATAAGAAAAAAGATGTACAAGAAGAAGTCTAACTTATGACGATCTTAATTGTGTGTTCTATGTAAATTCACAAAAGCACACTTTACTTAGAATAGTTGCATCCAAGTTTCTAGTAGCCACGATGGTCGTCAACCTTCGATAAGAGATGGCAATAAGAAGAATAAATTAATTGCTAAATACAGATTTTTAACCTGTCCATATTAAGATTGTAAAAGAAATATTTATATATATATTTATAGTCTGTAGTCGCTCTTCTGTCACTTATGGCTTCTCTTGTGTGCGCTTTGTGTGATTCTTGTTATAATTTTAAAATTACTGTTTCTCCAGGAAGTTGTTTATTTATTTGCATAGCCCAACAGCTTACGTAAGTAAATTACGACCTTTATATAGATCTATAAAATAAGTAAGGAAAAACAAACATTACTTACTGTATATGAAAGGCGGTACAAATAAATTACTGTATATTATTTCGTATACAAGACAATTGCATAAATTACTAAAGTGTTATGGTTAGAGCGTGCGGCCTTCATTACGAAGGTCGCGGGTTCGAATCTCGGCATGTATCGATGACTTTAATATTTAAGTTATGAACATTTGTGAACTTTAGTAACAATAGCGAAGTACAAACGGTGAAGGAAAACGTCGTGAGGAAACCTGCACATGAATTAGAATTTACTCTAAGGCGTGTGTGAAGTCATCAATTCGCATTGGGCCGGCGTAGTGACTATGGCCCATCGCCCTCATATTAAGGGTAGGCCTGTATAGAAATAGGCTGATAAAAAAAATACTTCATAGTTGAAGTTACTACTTGTGTATTCAAAACACGCTTTGTCCGCATACCAGCGGTTTTAATTCCTTAACGACGCATTGTGTTCGAAGATCCTAGGTCCATTGTGTGTCAACTCGTAAATTCGACTCGATTTCAATGGGCACATTAAATTTTTATATGATATTGATGGATCGATTGTGTGCTATCAAACCTGTGAAGACTGGCCTATGTAACTTGAAAATTGTACGTGGCAGATAACATAGGTATGAAATGAAACCTATTTCAATGGGGAAGGCAGAATCTTCGCCATATACTCTGATTTTTTATAAGGGTATTTGGGATTTGTACCCACTAAAAGATAGTTCTCACCCTTATCACTAAGCACATCCCAGAGAATGAAACGGAGACCACAAATAATCAGATCGTTCAATAATAAAATGATAAATTAGAAAAGTAAAATGGTGATGCTGAAATATGTTATAATGGTAATTTTTTTTAGTAAGTTTTTGTTGTTGTTGATAAACGTAATATAATGTATTACAGACATACTAGAACCATTATTAAAAGATCTGTATCGCCTCGATGTATATAATAGATAAGCAAGTGACTTTAATTAAAAAGGCGACCACTATACCTGTGTCTCTGGTGACGTCGAAGAGTTTCGCCTGAAGATAACGACTGGGTGGTATTCCTTTGGCGAGAAACAGACTGCCCCGATCGGCCGACGTCAGCAAGCACACGTTAACTAGGATCTGATGATAACAGAAAATAGTAAGTATCGTTGGTGATTCGGTAATACATTTTTAGATACATAATAGATGATATATGTAGACTGGTCAGGTCACCATCGATAGATGTAAAAACACAACAACCTGAAATAAGGCTAATAGAGAATATGGTACTGTGATAGTAATATAGATGGCGCTAAAATAAATTTTTAATGTTTAGGAATTTTCTGATGATTTTAGTCTTGATTCCAATTGACATGGTGTTAAATAACTATGAGGGTGAATGTGGTGAGGTCTGTTTGACTTGAATTTTCAGGTTTCCCTATTTTAATATCTAGAACACAGCGATTATGTTATGACTGCAGATTTACAACGTGATAGTGGTAACTAGTTAGGCGGATACGAAAAACACTAATAACTAAATTTTACAGCTTGGAGCCCGGCATGGAGCCAAGATGTAGAAAATATAGATAAGGTTTAGGTGCTGTATGCAGCTGAGTAACTAAGGCAAATCTCGTCAAATTATGTATTTTGGGAGCGACCAGCGATAGTAAAGATCTTAAATTCCTCCGGGGCACAGCAGTCAGATGGTCAACACGTGGGTACTTAAGTACGATTTCGGAGATACATAATGTATGTTTTATGAGCTACCACTTTAATTTTGTCAACACCGTCATCCATCCGCTTTGTCTAGCGTTCTGGCTGTCAACATAGCATTCTGAGCAAGTACTCTGTACCATTCATGACCTTATTGTCATTTATCACCATATAAAAATAAGGTTGTATTAGTCTATAGTAGATTAAAAAAATCACATAATGTCTAACACTATTACCTTTCGTATTAAGCATGAACAATAATTATGTAGAAGTAAGTAGTTTTTTTTCTGTTAGTATCAATACTAGTAGTACATGTAAAGATTTGTTTTAACTACTGTTTAGTAGTTCATGTAAGCACGTAATAGTTTTATTACATACATAGACAAAACATTACACATCATTTACTATTTTTAAACTATGATTTTAAACACTTGTACACTGATAATTGCAATCCAAAAAAGTTCGGCGCTGTCAATCTTTTCAGCATCTACAGCTAACTGAAACTAACAATCGCGGCTGTGGTAACCGGAAGTTAATTAATATGTTAGGAATGGAGCTATTCGACGGCGACGTTCACAGAAACCTCGAACTATTATACTAAAATCCAATCCTTTTAATATTTCTCCAGCCGTTCGACTTAGCTTCGTTCACTTAAACGAATGTACTTCACAATAAGTTGCGGCCACATATATATGTTGCTATCTGGTCCACGTGCACTTATTCTTAAACGAGAACATATGAAGAATAAAAGAAGAAAAAAGAAAAGTTATTTTTCATATACGATGTAGAGGTATGCTAGATATTATGTTTTTTTTAACAGAAGACAAAGAAAAGTTATTTCAAGTCATATATTATTGCTTGCTGTTTATTTAAGACTACATATAACTTTTTAAAACCGGTCCTATTTCAAGGTTTTTTGTTGTTTTAAAAGATGGAAATTTTAAAACCGAGAGTGTTTTGAAGATTGATAAAATAAACAGCTTTTTTAATGGTCCCACATTCACAAGATAATTAGCATTTAGATAATAGAAACAAATGATTTTACTTCTAATATTTATCCCTGAAACAATGTATATATAAATGTAATTTTTCTTTCAGTTAATTTGATGGAGTTTATTCATCATTCAGCTTATTCGTGACCTCGCCACGACATACTAGTTAGCGAGTACAGTACATGGCTCTGGCTCCCATTCATCCGCATTGAGCCAGGGTGGTGGAAAAAGCCCAAGGCCCCCCGTATGAACCTCTACAAAAGAAGGCCGCGGGAAGATGCTGGATGCGGGCAGCGCAGGACTGATCGATGATGTAGATTCGTCTATCGGCTGATGATGATGATGAAATATTAAAAAAATTTATAACATATAAGTAAACATTTATAAAGGCAATTATGAAAAATTTATGTAATGTGAATAGAAGTGTTGACAGTCGCGACAGCAATGTTGTTATTGTAGAAGATTAATAATACAATACTCTATGTTATAGTATTTTTAATCTGTGGCAATGTTACAACTATGCCTCAGATTGTCTTAGACATTAAAAAAAAGGTCAATTTTTTTTTCAGACAACCCTCTGCGACACGACCGCGTAATAACGCACCGATTAATACCGACTGATATTAAAATCTACTATACGAAGGATATTGATCCTTGCTGCTCACACAATAAGGTTTATTTACAAAATTGCATCGTCATGGAGAGGGTTGAGCCCGATTAGCATTTTCACTCCCGCCGAGGGTATTATATGAAAATTGGCTCCTGCTTGGTTTCCACCCGTACGGAATTATCGAAGTGGCAATGTGGAATTGACTTCAGCAATACTTCAATATGGATTTAAGGAAGTATAATGTAAAACAGAGATCGATACTCTGTGCAGAAGTTTGCTCGAGTAATTCTTTATATATACTTACCATGAGATTCATATTTTCGTTATCATTTGACATGCTTCGGAGTTTTTCATTAACAAAATGAATTATTATTATTAATAACAATTGGCAATGCTCATAATAAAAACAAGGTTTCATTATAACACAATATTTTACAAAAATCACTTAGTTACCCAAACCTATATACATACATTAAAAATGATTTTTTTGTATACTTATGTTAATTTATTTTTGTGTTATGTATTTGCAAAGGTGAATGATTTAAGATTATAGTTTACAACCCCATTGTATTTTATTATAAAATAACAAGGACAAACGTAGTGGTAACTACCAGTAAGTTTACTAGTAATTAATTTTTTTAAAAACCTGATAATTTTTCACTATGTTAATTTACAGGTTAGATTACATATACGGCCTTTAGCCTGTACTCGCGGGCTATTAAGAATATAACTAAAATAAGCTCGGCGTGTCGTAAAAGGCGAATGGGAGTTTAAGGGTTCGTGGGTTTTGAAGGTGAGGACCCTCATTGTCTACTGAGGGAGCCCGGCATGTACGACAAGTACGAGGTGGTCTGGTTCTTGTCGTACCAAAGCTATGGTGTCGAAGATGATCTCCGAGGACATGCTGTAGACGTAGTGCGATCTGTAGGAGATCTCGGGGCCTTCTCGCAAAGCACTGAAGATCATCACCGAGGGGGTTTAATCTTGTCTTCCTCGCAGAAACAGACTATCTTTTTAGTTTTCTCTCTTGACAACAAAAAAAAAGGATAACTACTTATGCGGCCTGCAGCGATCTGATTTACATAGATCACTCGTAATCTCGTAATAACCTCTATATTCCGATGAGTAATAAAAAAGCGACAATGCAATAAGACAAATACTAATTACCATTAAGCAACTGAGTGGCAGTAAGCAAACCCTGGTGTAACTCATAAAGCTAAAACAACCAGTCGTAAACCGACTCCGTTATCAGAGCTTCCAACGTCTATAGTTCGCGTTTTGATGTGCTTTAAAATGTAGATAATAATAATAACTTGAAATTGTTTTTCAGTATAACGTATATTTCGTTTATTTAATAAAAATACCAGCAGTTCAGGTAAGTGAAAATAAGTTATTTATATAGGAATTAATTGCTCTGAAAATCTTTAGACTTAAATGCTAGAAGTAACAATACAACTGTCTTATTTTGTTGCTTTTGTCTCTTTCTCGATTTATTAATTTAATTTAATCCTTTATTTTTATTATACAAAGTTATTTTATTTTATTTTTTTTAAAAAATTAAACATTTCATTATAACATAGGTTCCCAACATGAGTATTACCGCCAAATGAGCTATGAAGTTTTATTATAGCATGATTAGAGAAAGAAAAATATAATAAATAAATGTTATAGTACTAATATTTAAATTTATAAGATATTAATTATTGTTACCCCAGTAATTTTAATAGCTATAACGCCTACAAGCTTCATTTTTGACTATACCTATAACTATGTATCTATTGTCTAAGAATCAAACGTGCGAATTATCTTTTAGCTGATAGAAATGCAATTAGATATCCTTTATTTGTACTCGAAAACTAGTAGTTCTTATGATATAGAGAAGGCCATTAGTCCCACCAGTGGGAACATAAAATGGGTTATACGTGCTATTAAAATATACATTTCATAACAATATTTGTTTATAGAGCATGGCGAAAGCGGCGTTGGAACAAGTTTAAGATGGAAACGAAAAATGAAATAATTGCGGCTTAATAAAGAATTATGTCCTGGAAACTTCTGCCGCTAGCAGAGCGAGGGGAGGGGGGGTGGGAGAAATAAAAATCAAACATAAACATTGTCGGGCGAAAAGTTTAATTTCGCAATTTCGAGCTCGCTCCATTTCCATAATGAAATAACGCTGTTTGTCTTAATGCCTATATTGTGAAGGATATCGAGTATTCAAAGTGTATTCATTCGGCCAATATAAATTGACAATTATCATCACCATCAACCAATAGTCTTCCTTCAATAACCTCATCATCGATCGGTCCCGCATTGTTCGCATCCAGTGAGTTCCCGTGATTCTCACCAGATCGTCGGTCCACCTTGAGGGAAGTCTCTCAACACTACGTCTACCGGTACGTGGGCGCCACTCGAGGATCTTACTGCTCCATCGGCGGTTGCTCCTTCGAGCAATGTGGACTGCTCACTGCTACTTAGTTCTTCTGCGGATCACCACATTTCGGAATCGATCGCGCAGAGGAACTCCAAGCATAGCTCTCTCTATAGCCTTTTGGGTAACTTTGAGGCTTTTTTAAGGCCGATAGTAAGGGGCCACATCGGATCCGTATGTCAAGACTGGTGACACGCGTAGATTGAAGACTTGTCAATTATAAGTATCAGTAAAAGCTTCGTGTGCACTGTCACTGCTGAAAGTCACCCAATACAATGGTGGTAGGTCTCTGTTGTCGGAGACTGTCTAGGTAGGTTCCACCGCAGCGCCTATTCGGCGGATGAACAGTACTGTGCTAACAATACTGTGTTCCGATTTGATGAAGGCTGTAGCGAGTGTAATTACTGAGGTCACGAGACAATGTCTTATGTCATAAAGCGACGAGCACAATATCGTGCCGTGTTTATCATCCTAAATAGCGTCACAATGTTATGAGCAGGCGTATCACATACTAGATGAGAGTCTCGTTCGTCTTCCCTTGAGTGATAGATATATGTGTACGAGTATACTACTGTTTGGCGGCAGAAATAGACGCTGCAGTGGCATCCACTTAGATGGTCTCCGGCAACAGACACCTACCACCAGTAATAGCTATTCGTCCTTCAAACCGGATCGTAGTACTGTTTGTCGGCTGCAGTGGGAGCTGCGGTGGGACCCACCTAGACGGTCTCCGGCAGCAGAGACCTACAACTAGAACGTTGTTCTTGGATTGAGATACATTTATCTATATAGAAGATGGATATATATATACACTTATATATAGATTTAAATTAGTGTATACTAGCTATTTCTCGTCTTGCTGGCTGTAATATAGATTTAGAAATGAAACTTAGACTTGAAATTTCTCAAAAATATTATTGCCCGGCGGCGACCTACTTCCTTCCTGCCCCCTCCTGTTATTAACAACTCTCGTTGGGGAAGAAATTTTGTAAAATCCATTCTTAAGCTCCATTTAAATAGCAGTAGCAATATTTAGAACCAATTTTGAATCTACGTCTAATTGTTTGTGAGATGAGTGTGAGAGAGAGAGTGTGATGATTATGTAAAGAGTAAATGAATCTCTGGATATCCCATATATATATACATAAGTATATATGTTTAATGAATGTATTTAAATATTATCACGAGATCTAAAGAAGTAACTTTACGGCAACACAAAGAGATAACTTTTTGAATTTATAACATCCATGATGCTGGAGCACGGTTAACTTTCTCACTTGTGTAATATCGAATGAAAAATGGCTTCGTCGATACGGAATAAAGCGAGCTGGTGGAGATCGCGTGTTACGAAGTTTAATACGATTTTTTTTAATGGAAAAACGATATTGAAAATTTCTAAAGATCTACGAGATCTAAGCACGCTATAAAAAAGATGAAATAAACTTTGATGGCGAATTTACGACTTCTATCTCAATCAATATATATACTTATATATCATTGGGGCTAGATCATATCATTAGACTACTATTAACTATCGAGTGATTATGTTAAATGTTTTTTTTTTCTACAAAGCTAGGAAAAGAGTCAGTCTTTCACCACAAGATGTGAAATCTCGTTACCCCAGTTATTACACTTGCTACAACTCCCTTTAAACCGGGTCAAAGTAATGTTTTGCACAATACTGTTTGGCGACAGAAATGGAAGCTGCGGTGGGACCTTTCTAGACGGTTTCCGGTAACAGAGATCTACCACCATGTAAGGTAAATGTCATCTTGTTATAAAAGCGACAAAAGACGTATCGCCTTTTAAGAGTAAATGAACTTTTCATGTAAGAATCTGTCAATAGGTGACGTTAAGATCATACCGATTGCGATTAAACGAGCTTACGGAGATTTTGTGTTTACTGGAGTACCCGCCAAACACCTTTTCGGGCGACTGAGCGATTCGATTCAACCCCGCTATACCCTCCATTAGCTGTCAAATCAACTTTACAATTCACCACCGTTTGCCATGGTCACCCTTGTCTATATACTCATTTTTTTACTTCCAATTATGCACTACCTTAGTTTCACTATCAGATAAGTTTCCAACCATAGACTTACCAGAAAAAATAGAGATTGATATTAACCTCAACATTAAGTATAGGCCTTAGCAGTTATTTTTATGAGATATATTTTCTTAAATAAATAAATAGATATATACTCTACTAAGCTTTGATTTAGTCGCAGCCGTAAAGGTCAATCTATTTCTATTTCCTTTGCTTCCATCTTGTGAATGGACTAGAACCGTCATTAGAAGCAAATGCAGATTTCTCTTTTGGCTGTCTTGGCCATCCGGGTATTTTGGTAACAGATTTTTGGAAGTCCAAGGCTTAAACCTGACGTTTAAAGCCGAGAAAAGGTCTAAATATATAGTCAGTGCAGGTTTGGTTGCAGAAGCGTGAGAAAGTGTATAGGTTAGCGACAGCATCCCTGCTGTAACACTAGGTTAGAATTAAATGGTTTTAAACGGTAAAGGTCCATCATAACCCGTCTTTGCCCCAGCAAATGTTAAGTTATGTTAAATATAACAGGGTCACTAAAAAGTTAAAAAGGAAATTATTTATTTTTTTCGTAACACCTTAAGTTAAGGGTACCGAGGGCGGACTTAATGTCACAGGCATTTTCTGCCAATCAACCCAATATTAAGGTGGTAACCATAGAACTTGTTTTTCTCGTTAATTTAAGAGAGGACTAAGTTCAACATCATTATCGTCAATATCATCATTATCAGCCGACAGACGTCCACTGTCGGACATAACTCAACATTATTAACTGTAATTAGAAAAGATATGTTTAAAACTTTAAAGATCAGTTTCATTATACTATCATATCTATTTGTTATTATCTGTGGTGACTCTTAATGAACTATAGCTTACAGCGGTATGTAATGGTAATTATTTATCATAATAACAATTCTGCGTGGCTCCATGCATTTTTAAACGAGTGGCCATGAATATATTTCAAGCGTTATCAGCCCCAGACTGTACACTCTCATGTAAATATGGTCCCGACAAACGTTTGTTTTTACCCCCTGTACGTTTTTGTGGAATTGTCAGCAGGGGTATGTTTAATAAAATTCATTGTTCTTTTTCCACTCGTTTTATATTACTTTTTTTTTGAATAGACTACAGGGTAGACGACTTCATATGGCGTTAAGTGGAATGAGGCCATTGATGATGATACTCTCGTTTCCAGCTGCGACACAGCAATATTGTTACAGTAGTAAATTTACAATGGAAAGGTGAAAAACATTTTTTTTTATACGTAAAGAGACGAGCGGGACGTTCACTTGATGGTAAGTGATACGCCAGCACCTATCAATGTTGCGCTAGTTAGGATGACATATAATGCACCACATTACGCTCGTCGCCTGAGATATTGAGTTTAGTTACCCCAGTAGTTACATTAGCTCCAGCGCCCTTCAATCTGGAATATAGTAATGTTTTAATACTATTGTTTCGCAGCAGAATAATATCACTATCAAAAAAATCTTTTCTTCAATCTGATCAATCAATTTAAATCTAAGTTCACGGAGATGTTTGAATGAATAAAAAATTACTGTTTATTTGAACTTATTATGATCTAGGATCATCAGTATATAAAATAAAGAATTTCTATCAGCATCATCAAGTTTTCTTTATGTTACAACTGTGTTATTTTCTTAAGTTTTAGTTTAACATAAAATCAGTTTTTAGGTTGCCGACGTCCACCGCGGCACATAGGTCTCCATTAAAGACTTTTACATTGATCGGTCCATGGTCACAGTCAGCATAGCCTCTGGTTCCGTCGGGTACCGGGGGTGGTCATTCGTAGGTGTTAATATTGTAGGATTTCGGCCATTTTCCAACCGCACAGATCTAAATACCGGTTGGTGGAAGCCAGAACCAAGTATTTTGAATAAATGGGGTACTGCCAGAAAAATAGTTAATAACTTCATGTTTACTGGTCAGACCAGACATGGTTTAAATCTAGAATACCACATAAGAAATAAAGAGAGAAAGAATACCTAACATGACATAAAGAAATCCACACTTAAAGGGGGTGGAGTAAAGAATAAGTTTACGGGGTAAGGTTTAAGATTTTTCATATTAAATAAAGAAATATATATTACATAACTATTCCATATGCCGAATACCACCACAAGTTATCTTCTATGGGTGAGAAGTAGCTAATACAGGATGTGGAGTTATGTCTAGAGTAATAGTCTTGAATACGTAAGTTCATAAGTTTATTTTTAAAATGTATTATTATATATTAACTGATGTTTCTATTACCTTGTGACATAGTACGTCAATGTCGAGCTCGTTGGCGACGTCTTTGATCAGGTCCATGAACAAGTCCGCCTCGTCGAGCTGCCTTTGGGCGGAACTGCTGGGCGAGCGCGATCTCTGCGTAAACAAAGAAAAGTATTAATTTGGTTTTACGTATACATAAGTAAAAAATTATATATATTTAAGGGTAGCATTATAATAGACAAGGATAAAGCTTTGTCCTCTTTTTGACAAAAATAGGTTTTAAGTAGATTTGTTATTTATACATATTGTTGTTAAATTTTATTCATAGGAGATTAAAATTTAGTTAAGTTAAATTAAAATTCATATGAGAATTACAAAAAGATAATATTTATTAATATGCAGCTATAGCTATATATATATAACAGCTAAGTTAATGATCTCACAGCTGGAATTCGGAGTCTTGAGTAAAAAGAATAAATTATGATCAATTTTCTACCATACTGAGCAAATGGGGGAGGAGACGTGTTCTTTGAACATATCAGTTTCCTCGAAATACTTTGCCTTCATTCGAGATAAGGTTAACTTATATTAAAGCCTTTATGTTAAATGAATAAAATGTATATGAAATAAAAGAAACGATTATATGTAGATATCATCATCATGAACAGCTGATAGACGTCCACTGCTGGACATAGGCCTCCCCCAAAGAGATCCACGTATGTATATACAATTGTGAACTGTTTAGTTGTGGCTTAGTATGGATTCGTCTGTGAAGTTTAGAACTTGGCGCAGTGACTTAACACTTGTTGTATTGTAACATAGAGGTCCTCGGTTCGATGTAGCGTGTGTGGAATTTGTTTTGTAGTTGTATATTAAGAACCCGTCAGCCTAGCTACCTCTCTCATATCGAAATTCTCTCATCAAACAGTATTGCTGTGTTCGGACCGAATGCGAGAGCCAGTGTTTTCTAGCTCTTATATTTTTATAGGTAGCTTCATCATCTATGACCTCATGCCTCTTTAATATTAATGAATCTGAGGAAAAACGTTAGATAATAAAATATATAAAGCGCGTAAAAAATAAGGACTGAACGAAGAGCCTGCCGAGTTAAATACTTAATACTGAATTTGAAGTACCAGGTTATTGTGCCAAGGCAAAAGTCACAAATGACTATAGCAACGGACACTAATTAGAATTTAACGTTCACTAAAGGGGATGCCAGCTCGTCCTCCAAAACAGCATTAAGGCAGGGGAACCCTTCCAACTGTACAAACACTTGCGTCATCGTGATTTGTCAAACATTATTAAAGCGCTGGTAAGCTAAAGGTTTCAGGCATCGATTCGTGAAACTTAATTGTGATTTTCATGATTTTATTGCCGCTTTGAACGCGTTAAAGCTCTTTGTTTATACACAGCTAGTGTTAGAATTTAATGCTCTTTTTATATTTATATTAAACTTTACAATATTTTTTTTACTAATCGGATTTTGTAAGGGAAATGAGCATGAGAGATCGCACAAGTATAAAATACAATAATTTTTAGATCCTTTGTTCTTTTTAAATAAAACCCATACCAAATAGACAGTCTCAACATCGAACTGGAGACATCTAAGCTAAAAGCTGACGATAAGCTACTGCACTACGGTGGAACTTATAACTTCACATACTAATCTATACTAAACAACAATGAATATTATATCTTTACATTTAATCCCTTTGTTTATTATAGTATATATTATTTTTGAAAGCACACCGTATTAATAATTCATCACAATATTCTTAATATACTGTAGAGGGAAAAAAAAATTATTTCCGTCAAGGTTATTAATGTAATAAAATTAATTTTGTGAAATGTTTACGTTCCCTCCGAGGTACGTTTTAATTATAGAGTATCTGACTTTATGAAAAGGCCTGTAGAAGAAAACATAATAAATCTTAGAACTTTCAAGGTTCGGTTTCGTGAAAAAAAAAAAAACAGGTACAATACAAATCACGTACAACGTTGATTTTGACAAATACAAACCTGCTCTGAGCCAGGTGATATCATATTTACTCACAGTTGATGAATATCTTCATTTCTGGTAACAGATTATAAAATATCATATTAAATGTGCTGTATAAAATTTTGGGTTGACTAAACTACTTTACTGGTGGTAGCTCTCCAGCGTTTATTGCATCCGATAAACAGCAGTGTGCAAACATTACTGTGTTCCGCTTCGAAGGGCGTTGTAGCTAGTGGAAATCACTGAGATACGACTGCCTATAGCAAGGCGCTAGTTAGGATGATATACACTGACACCACGTTGTGCTCGTTGCTTTGAGATATATGGATATTGGGTCTCGTTACCTTTGTAATTATACTAGTTACAGCGCCCTTCAAACCAGAACACAGTTATGTTTGCACACTACTGTTTCTCAGCAGAAATCAGAAGAAGGTTCCAGATTTGATTACAAGAGCATATCTGGTAGAGTTAGGATGGTGGTATATTATTGAACCCGCCTGGGTAGCTTCCACTACTTCATGATAAATCTGCTACTAGTACAGCATCGCTTTTTTATTCTACCCAGCGACGAGACGAGCGAGAAGATGAGATAAGATCACTTGATGGCAAGTGATACGCCCGCTCATAGAAACGTGGCGCTTGTTGTGATGTTATGAACTGTACCACATTGCGCTCGTCGCTTGAGACAAGATATTGAGTCTCTTCATCCCTGTAATTACATTAGCTACAGGGCCCTTCAAACCGGAACACAGTACTGTTTGACGCGTAGAAATAGGCACTGCGGTGGTACATACCTAGACGGTTTCTACCAAGAGAGATCCACCGCCAGTTCAATCATGAGCGGGAGGGCAGTGTTGCCCTTCCAACGAAACTACAATTTAATGTTGTGTTGCCAACAACCTAAAAATTATTTTGTTTATTTTATTAAGCTACCTTATATAACAAGTTAATAAAAAAAACCATCAATCATAATTTAAGGGTAAAAACTAACTTAAGTAAGAAAAGTTTGACTATTAGACTATGTTTATTACTTTTAGCATTTCCAGTTTTATCTTTTCCATAAATATAAATAATTGTTGTTGTTATATGTGCTGACTGTTCAACAGTTAATAATAACCTTGTTCTTTACTAGTTACTAGTCTACAATTGCTACCCCTACCTACTGCTCCTGTTGCCGGAGACCGTTTAGTTACCCATTGAAAGACCTGTTTCGGATTTCGAACAGCAACGTGGAAATGTTAGTGTATTTTTATTTAAAGAGGGTTGTAGCTAGTGAAGTTACTAGGGCAATGAAATTTAATCTCTCGTGTCTCAAAGCGGTCACAATATGGTGGGGTAGTAACCCTATTTAACTCAAGGTAGCAGGCAGTCTTCGCTTACCACTACGTCAATTATCTAGTCATGTGGTTTATTGAATAAAAAAACTTGAAATGTTGTAGGGATTCTAAGTATCGATTAGGTCGACGTGTGAGCATATAGTCACTAAGCTTAAAGTGCGTCACTATGCTTAGTTCTCCCAGTTGGTGGTCAAGCGTACATTAAGATAAACAAGCAATAATAAAATCACCCCTGGTGCGAGATGTTGGACAAAAAAGCTTTAGGTATCGAAGTGATTTGCACGAATTTGTTGTTTTTTTTTATCAAGAACCGCAGTGGCTTAGTGGTTAGAGTACTTCTTCCATCATTACTGCCACTATGTTTTACTAGTTGTAGTACAAGTTATATTTTACTCTAAACCGTTAAATAATCGTGTATAGTAAGCAAAACCAATGTTGCAAGTAGTCTATGACATAAGTTGAGCAGTATTTAACATAGTGGCATAAGGAATTTACTGATGGTAGGTCTCTATTGCTGGAGAACGTCTAGATAGGTACCACACCAGCACCTATATCTGCTGCCAAACAATACTGTGAATTACTGGGGTAACGGGAATTAAAAATCTTATGACCCAAGGCGATGAACACAACGCGGCGCTGTGTATATCATTCTAACTAGTATCACGTTGTTATGGGCGTATCAAATACCATCAGGTGAATAAAAAAATATAGAGGAGCTGATTTAAATTATTCAAGTCATGACACACGATACTGGAATCGAGAGAGGGTGAGGATATTCAATCAGGTCCCCTAATCCGAGTGAGATTTTGTGTGATTGAAATTATGTTACGCACGTCACCGAACGAATGGATTGTAGGCTCGCTGAATATATTATGTATAAAAAAAAAGTGAAATGTTTGTCATTGAAAATTGATTCGTCTGTCGTCTCTGACTGGAGAGAGGAGATATTTCTGTTCGTGTATCATATTTCATTGAATAGTTAAATAATTTAGCGGTGTAAGTTGTCCCGCACAACTCATGGGAAGCAAGCTTTACCTGCTCGTGCAGCGTACTGCAAATCAATAAACAAGACTCTGGCTCCCACCAACCCCCATTGAGTTAACGTGGTGGAAAATGGCCTAAATGTAAGCCCCTACAAACCACAGCCCCTGGCGTCCGGCGGTATCGGAGGCCATGTTGACTGTCCGACGATCTGGCGAAGGTCGCGGTAAGCCGCTGGATGCGGGCACCGCAGTAGCGTTCGATGTGAACATCTTTGGAGAGACCAAGGTCCAGCAGTGGATGTATTAAAATATTTGCTCAATAGTTACAGGTTTTTTTAAGGTGGATTGAGGATTTAAAGGTAGTGAAACGTCTAAGGTATATACCTAGTGGAAGTCAACTGCTGAGGATCATAGCTATTATATTTACTATGTCTAGATGACAGATAGGACATGATGACCATTTGAAAGCTACAATAAAAACGTAGATAGCTTTTATACGACATTCGTGTTCAAATTTATGTGGTTACTAAACTTCGAAGCGATTGGATGAATGGTATAAAAGATTTAACTCTTCACCATTTGATGGCGAGAAGACCATGAAAAAAATACAATCAATAGTTCAAAAGACAGATTTTTTTTTTATTTGACGAAGCAACTAGAAAGGAGAACGTTTACCTGATGATATGTAACACGTCTATATTAATACCACACCATATTCCTACTCGGCTTGATATTAGACACTTATTGCCCTAGTAACTTGCCTAGCTACGGCGACCTTCACACCGGAAATCAAATAAACATTAATGTTTTGCAAACTATTATTTAGCAGCACATATAGGAGCTGCGGTGGTACCTATCAGGTAGTATATAAATAGAAGAGAAAACAAAAAAAAATTAAAGTGCAGAATATGTTGTTCCTCTTTTTTGTTATCAGAGGAAAAATCTTCTAAAGGGATATCCCGCTTCTAGAGGAAAACAAGATTTTGTGGGATATTTATCTATTAAAATCCCCCGGTGGTCATCCTCAGTGCGTTGTGGGAGATTCCGGGATTTCCTATAGAACGCACCGGTGCCTCTCGGCACTGCACCTGCAGCACGTCCCACCGGGCTGTCCTCGACACCCTCGCTTTAGTACAAACACCCTTACATAGACCATACACATACCATACAAGACCACCTTGAACTTGTCGTACATCTCAACCTCGCTTAGTGGACAATGTGGTCTTCCAATTTCAAAGCCCACGAATCAGAAAATCCTTTTAGTGTATTTTAGTTTCTTATCGATCTTGGATAAGATAAGTAACCATCACAAACATGAGGAATTTTATATGAAGACAAATAAAACTACTATATATATTTAGGGTGTAAAGGACCCCGCTTATAACCTCACGGGACCCAAGTCAACCTGACCTGCTCGTGGTGTATTCTGTTAATCAACAAATGAAGCTCTGATTTATACCAACTCGTATTGGGCCAGCGTAGTGGAAAATGGCCTAAATCTCCCCTTTGCGAACCCCTACAAACGACGGCCCTTAATGCCCGCCGGTTCTGGAAGCCGTGCTGATTGTGAAGGTCACAGGAAGCGGCTGGTTGTGACCGATCGATGTGGAGAGTTTTGGGGAGGTCTATATCTAGCAGTGGAGGTCTATCGGCTGATGATGATGATATATATTTACATATATCATCAAGTAACGTATGTATGTACTGGAAAGAGAATGTTCAGTGTTGCAGTATATACCTCCGCAGTAGCTGAATCAGCGGAAGTAACCACCGTTAGGAAACACCACCCCCTATGCCGAGTAATATGTTTTTATCGGAAATCAATTGGAATTTTCCCTTTCCCATTATTATTTATGATTGTCCATTTTTCCTGTTTACTTGTTTTTCGACAACGAGAGGAACTGTTGAGAATACACAATTAATGTTCATAACAACAAATTTGGTAACTTCCATTTTTTTTTTATATTTACCGAAACGACAGAAGGGGAGGATGTAACAATGTTAGAACGGATGCGAACACAACAAAAGATTGCTTTTGATACTTCAACACAAGTTATTAAGACTTACTTTACGATACGAAATCAATTCTATTAATGTTATACAGATCGTCCGTTCCAGGCAGCAACCCTAGCACTGACCACGACCCTCAGACTTGAGGGAGCAACCCTAGAGAAAAAGATAAGTCGCGAATTGTTGATATGAATAAAGGTGTTCCTTCGTCTTCATCATCCTACTACTTCGTCGTCATATACTGAGTTAGCCAAACAAACTAAATTGTCCTGTAATCGCCTTTTTTATGGTTCCCGACCATGTTATAAATGTTCTTTTTGAAGTACATCCGTCTTCAGCTTTTCCTAAATTTTTCTTCTATAGACAGTCTTTTGAAGATTGAATAATGGACTCGAAGAAGGTAAGGTCTCTTTGTTGGTATGTTATGGGAAACCTTATTTAAAAAAGGTTCATTTTGTTTTAATGATGGTAGACCCTTGTTGCTGGAGAACGTCGGGGTAGGTACCTCCGCAGCTCCTATTTCTGTCGCCAAACAGTAGTGTGCAATTACCTTATTCAGGTTTGAAGGTCGCTGTAATTAGTGTAATTACTGGCGTAAAAATACTCAACATTATATGTCTCAGACGATGAGCGTAATGTGGTAAAGTGTATACCATTCTAACTAGCGCCACGTTGCTATGAGCAGGTGTATCACTTACCATCAGGTGAACGTCCCGCTCGTCTCTCCGCTCGAGTATATTGTTTTTTAAAAGTATACTGACTTACTGTTGGATAAATTTATTTTGTCCTAAGCTATGTCTTTTAGCTATTTTGAATCTTAGTTGCCATAAAGTTGAAGATAAAGTACTTGTTATACACGAAGTGACTGGTAAAGTGGGAAGTTTTAAAACTACTTTTGGAAAACAGAGTCGCATTTTTACATTTTTATTGCTTCACACCGGATCAGGCGTGCTATAAACTTTGCATAGTTTATACCGGCCCATAAAATATCTATAAAAATTCTCAAATGATATTACGTGAATGTCATCTATTTGTTCTTCTCAATTCCATTCTACATTTTGTATTACACGTAACATTGATAGCAGCATCCCTCTTGGATGATATTTTGGATAGGTCTTTGCCCAGTAGTGGGCAGTTTATAGGCTGATGCTTATGATGCGATCTTTACATTGTCAGTTTAACGTGTATAGAGCTTTCAAGCACTAAGACTACCGGCCGCTACTAGAAGACCTTACTACAAGACATAGGTTTTTTTTTATTTAAATCGACAAGGTTAGCACTTGACCAGGACCCCACCTGATGTAAGCGGTAATGTGGTTTGCGGTGGCAAGTAACCTAAAAATAGTTTATTGACTCTTTCTTGAAGACATCTACGTTGTATTTGGATGGGAACACCGACGCCGGCAAGTTCTTCCATTCTTTTGTTGTTCTAATGAAAAACGAGGAGTTGAACCTCTTTGTCTACAAATTGGGGATGTTTATAACGTAAGGATGGTAACTTGCCGTGCGCCTGCTTGTCCGGTGGTGAAAAAGGGAATGGGAACCATGTGATGACAGCTCGTAATGGACACCTTTGTCGAGATAAATTAAGAGAAAATATAACCTTGATGATGCTCTAACGATGCGACGAGTCGGAGACTGTCCTTAAGATTGCTCCATACGAAATTAGGATGTTTGATTTTGCAGCCAACTCCATGCTTCATCAGGTCGGGGTCACCAATATGGGATGTTAGGGAAGTATGACGGTTAATAGGCTGCTGTATTCATCCCTAGTGTTCCATCCAAATAAAAGCATTCTTAGTTCGTAGTCTTTTAATAATCACTCGTGCGATACGGATTGTAGCCTTTTATCTCACTGCCTTCGACTCTCTGACTGGTGCCGCTCTTCCTTTGTTTTCTCGGCCTGTTGTCAGAGCTAATTCGAAATTCCAAATTCAACTTCAACCGTGGAGAGCGTTCGGAAAACGAACGCCACCGCAACATATTAGACAACAAGAGTGCTTGACGTCGCGGGATAATTCAATAGACTTGCAGTATGGAAAGCTGAGTGCATACACGCTCCGCGGAAATACAATTACTATCGGGTTTGTCTATGCTCTACTCTATCAAATATTAGGTCGGGGAAAAAGTTTCTTTGCATTTAAGAAAATTCAAAACATATTTTAATATAGTTTACTTATATTTAATTAAAGTATGTAGGTACCATTTTGTTTGATAGCTTTCTGCCATTTTGTAAGTAGGGACATGATTCCATTGCTATAGAAATTTTGGGACTTCTGATCAAAATACCGCGACTAGTGGTTTCCGCAGTCTTCTCGTGATGTTAACCTGACACTAGCTAAAGAATTCTGAAGAGACCGAAACAGATGGAAATCTGAAGGTGCAAGGTCAGGACTATACGGCTAATGCATTAACACCTCCCAGTCAAACTCTCTTAATTTTTGCTGAGTGGCTAAAGATGTGTGAGATCTAGCGTTATCATGATGAACAACCACACCCCTTCTGTTGATTGATTCTGGCCGCTTTCTCTCAACTTCTTGCTTTAATCTCATCAGTTGTTCGCAGTAGAGTTCAGAATCGATGGTTCTGCCTGGTGATAACAGCTCATAATGAATAATGCCCTTCCAATCCTACACACACGAACAGCATCATCTTGCTGCGTGTTAACCCGGGTTTCGCCACAATCTGTGACCCCTGACCGGCCTTTGACCACGACCTGTTTCGCACGTTCTTGTCGTTCGTGATCCACTTTTCCTCACCAGTTATCAGTTTCTTCAAAAACGGTTCGGTTTCATTAAGTCCTAATAAAGAATCACAAACGAGTACACGGTTCATTATCAGATTTCTTTCAGTGAGCTCGTGAGATACCGAAATATTGAGCTTTTTTGTGTACACAGTTTTTATCAAATGCTCCAAAACTGTTTTGTGGATAATTCCCAGTTCTTCACCTACGTCGTAACTACTGATATGCCGATCTTGCTCCACTTTTTCAAAAATGGTATTCACTTTATCAGTAATAGGGCGACCAGAGCGACGTGGATCTTTGATATCAAAATTTCCGGATTGACAACGCTTAAACCAGATTTGTGCTACACAGTGCTCACAGACACTGCACTATCTCCATAAACATCACAATTTTTTTTCGCGGCTTGCGTTGCATTTTTACCTTTTTTGTAGGAAAATTTGAAAATATATCAAATTTCTGTAGTACGAAAAACAAATGAAAATCACACATTTTTCTAATTTGAATTTGGAATTATGTTCCTTAAAATTTTTACTTGCAATGATATCAAAACCAGCCAGATACAAATAGTACAGCCAAAGAGATTTTATTACAAGTTCATACATACTATAATGCAAAACGACTTTTATCCCCAACCTAATATTTCGCATAACGGTAAAAAAAGCGAATATGTCTTAATGAGAAACTTCCATGCAATTAATTTAAGTTATTCATCTTCATATTCAACCATTTTCTCTATTGAACTAAAGTTAAAATACAGTAATCAGTACTACTACTACTACGTAGTACAGTAGTAAGTAATCTTCATCAACATGTACACAGTAATTCATACAGATCTCGTAAAAGATTACGCTGTTGTAAACTTGGTTTGTTACTATATTAATCATCATATTTATCAGCCGACAGACGTCCACTGCTGGACATAGGCCTCCCTCAAAGATCTACACTATCGTTGTTGGAGTTCATTGAGGGCAATTGGGCCGTAAACCTGCTACGCTGGTTTAAAACGGGTTGGTGGGTGGTCGGAGTCTCGTGTTATTCAGCAGGGTGCACCGCATTGCAGGTGAGGAGGATTTGGGCTCCGTAATATGTTGGGCGGAACTCCTTTACACCCCCTATATTATTATATATTTATTATTATTATTTTTGTAACCGTTGTACTATTTCACTTTTATAACACCATAGTATTGTTTATCCTAATTTATATTACTAGCTGTTCCTCGTCCACTGTGCGAGACGGTGCAACCCCATCTCCTCAACTGTCTTTGGGGAAAGAATTTCGTAAAATCCGTTCTACGCTGACCTATGCTCAGCAAAAAGAATGTTCCTACCAAATTTCAAGTCTTCAGGCCTTATGGTTTCAGAGATATATTGATGAGTCTCTGTCTATATAGATGAAAATCTTTTATACATAGATAGTCAGTGGATGCTGTTTTAAATATACAGACACTTCTTGTTGCAAGATGTTCTATTTTTTTGTTAATGTATTAAAGTGTTTTGCAGTGGCTATGGTCATGGACTTATTTCAGTTAAAGAACATCTTAATTTTTATAGTAATGTTTGGGTAAGACCACCAGCGTCGGGAACTAATGATTAATATAACCAAATCAAACACCGAGCATCCCACCAGAAGACTTCAAGACACATAGAGATCATTCTGAGAAGACCGGACTGTGGAAAATAATTGTAATGCTGTGGTGGTTGGTTTCCTTTAGGTACCAGCAGCTCGTTTCCCTGTCGCTCAACTGTAGTGTTCAAACATTACTGTGTTCTGATTAGAAAGGCGTTATAACTATTGAAGTTATTGCGGTAACGAGACTTAACATCTTGTGTCATAAGAGTACGGAATGTGATGCTGTGTATACCATCTTAACTAGTGCAACGTTCATATGAGCAGGTGTATTACATACTACCAGGTGAACGTCTCATTCGTCTCTTCACTAACGCGGTGATAGTCAAGATGACACAGCATCGCATTGTGCTCATCGCATTGAGACATAAGATGTCTACAGCGTCATTCAAGCCGGAACATAGTATATTACGTAACATTGTTTGTCGGCAGAACTAGGAGCTGCGATGGTATCTATCTAGATGGTCTACCGCACAATTTCTGTTAGTGAATGGATAAATATTTTTTTTAATAATGTAAAAGGCTCACTCGTATTTAAGGGATAAAAAAAGTGTTATATAAAACTAAATCTCAATGAATTTAAAAACCTAACAAAACTTGCGAGTGGGAACTATCTGTATAAAATACTAAAAGTATTTCCGTATGCAACTGAAATAAACCTTCCTTTTTATTTATATGTAGCGTATGTATCCGTCGCACAGATGTTTTAGCGTTTAAATACGGTCGATGCTTTTGCCTTTAACGCTAATAAAAAAGAAAACTACTATTTGCTAACAGCTTCCGCCCAGAGACAGTTCTTATTTTTATTTAAAAAAAAATATTTTATGTTTGAAATATATGAACAACAAGGATAATATACACGTGCAATTTATGAATATATATTTCCAGGGGTAGGTTTCTGCTGCCGGATATCGTCTAGGTATAACCTCCTATATCTGCCGACAAACAGCAGTGTGGAAATATTACTAAGTTCCGATTTGAAAGGCGCTGTAGATAATGAAATTAATGCAGTAATGTGACTTAAGTGAACATCTGTTTCGTTAGCTTAAAAAAAAATTGAATCGAATTATTTTTTTTTACCGAACTTGCACTTAAATAAATACGTGCTTTGTCAGCTACAAGAGCACCTTAATAAGATCCATATATTTATAACGGCAAAAAGTCGTGATGTTAAGTCAGTACCAAGCGCTCTACTGTTACACCATAAATAAAATTGTGCTCACCCACGGAAAGCAATTACTTAAACACACCGAGCCTTGAACGTTAGTGTGCGACAGCGGGAGCGGAAGCGGAAGTTCGATTAACTTATTTATTTAAAAAAAACACCTTATATTTACATGAAGTAAACAGCTAAAACAAGTTTTCTCATTTCACCATCATCATTATTTCTCAATGCGCTGTTGGATGTAGGTGGTGTCCAATGTCTATCACCAGATACGGTCCTCAGCTTTTCGCACCTACTCATTTCTGTCCCCTATTATGATGTCGTCGGTCCTCCCGATGAGAGGGCGCGCTACACACCGTCGTCCTGCCCACAGCCTCCAAGACTATCCTCCCACAATGTAACTTCTAAGTGATATTGTTAAAGAAAATAGATGTTAATAAGTTACAGATTTAGGCACCGCTGGTGGTAATAAGTTAGACCCCGTCATTGTTACTGCGTAACTTGTTAAATTAATTACTGATTAACAATACGTGAGGTTTGACTGTGGTTGGATATAAATAAAATGTGATGATGACGAAACACAGGTTGGGAATGGAAATGTGTCATGTGCTCAGCTATGGACCGCCTTTCCATCACAAGCTGTAGATCTGAGCCCTCTAACATTCTGATAGTAGATCTTGATGTAGCTGATTGCTTAATTCAAAGTAGTCCTATTGGAAGCGCAGTGGCTGAGAGATAGGGTAACAGGGTTTTCTGAACAGACCTGATAACCTCATCATCAAATGATAAATGTCTCCACCACTACCCCCATCTGGTAAGCGACCACATTAACATCGTACATCTGTCGCCATGGAATCTTTTGCTATATTCCTGCTATTAACATATGAAAGCCGAATAAACTGCATCCATGGCCTCATTGTAATGCACTGGTGGTAGGTATGATTAAGTTAGCTGAACGTCCAGCTCGTCTCCTCCATTCGTACATCAAAAAAAATTAACACTATGTGAAACCAAGTTACAATAAGTAACCAGTTGCAATCAAAAATAAAGATTTCAAATGACACTTAAGAAAATTGAAAACCTAAGCTTAATTATATCTTTCTTTCATAGAGTGTAAAGTGTTAGAATTTATTTACCAAATATTAAAATATTAAACTATAGTAAATACACTACTTTACAAACAATTGAAGAAACAAAATTATTACTAAATATAAAAAAAAACCGGTATTTTAGTATGACCGACTTCTTCTCTTTGTATCATAGTTATAACTGGGTCACAAGATTTGAAAGTCTTGAGTTTGAACGCGATGAGCACAATGTGTTGCAGTGTATAACATCTGAACTAAAGCCATATACCATCATTTAGCATTTAGTAAATGTCTTCACCCCGTCGTTTAATGAAAAAAGTTTTATTACCCCATTAAGAAAATTTACTCTTTCGCCCTTATAAAATTATTTTTAAATCGAAGCTTTAACTTCTCGTCGAATGTTCGTACATCGTTTTTTTAAATAAAGAATTGAAATTAAATCTTTTTTTTTATACTACGAAGCGATGAGAGGAGTGGGACGAGTGGGACGGTCACCTGATGGTAAGTGATGCGCCTGCTCATAACGACGTGGTGATTGTTAGAAGGGTATACACAACACCACATTGTGCTCGTTGCCTTGAGACATATAAATAGGGCCTCGTTACCTTTGTGATTATACTAGCTACAGCGCCCTTCAAACCGGAACACAGTAATGCTTTCACACTACTATTTGTCTGCTGCAATGGGAGCTAGGTCTACCTAGGTTTCTAGCAACAAACCTACTATCAATAAACATTTACAGTATTAACATTAAATGACAAAGTGAATGTTTGCAATGATATAGTTTAAATAAGTTAAGTAAAGTCTATAACTTAAGTTAAACATTGCGGAAGCCGCACATCTAAAAGTAAACCGTAGACGTCATTCGATCCATTTTTAACTTGTTAGTTAAAAAAAGGTTCTCGGAACGCGAACTGTAATATTTTCTTTTTTACTTTTGTGATGAAAGTTTATTCACTTTAAAGGTTAACTTCAAAGGTTTTTTTTTTTAGAAAATAATTTCAGGCTTCTATTATATTGTAAACATATAATTAGCTACATAAATATTAATACTATTTTTGTAATTTATTACTATGTCTCAGTTGTGCTTGTACAGAGGTTCAAGATTCGATTAAGATAATTGATATGAATCATCTCTTTTTATGATCATTGTATGAATTATTTCCATTTCTTTCATTCAACGAAGCGATGAGATGAGCTAAACGTTCACCTGATAGTAAGTGATACGCTTGCCTATAACAACGTGGCGCTAGTTATGATGGTATATACAGCATATATACATATATATATATAGATGGTATACCCTAGATTGCACTAGCTATAACGCCCTTCAAACTGGAACACAGTAACGTTTGTATACTATTCTTAGGGAATAGATATATGGGCTGTGGTGGTACCTGGACGGTCTCCGGAAATAAAGAACTACCACCAGTAATTGAAATCTTTATATTAATATATTTCTTTGTTTTATTTTTAGTAACATGGTGGTCCTAGGTTTAACTCTCTGAGACTACATGTAGAATCTGATTAGTGTTAGGAGTTTTTTGAATCTAACTTAAATATCAACCTCATGTTGTATATCAGCAGCCATAACAGCATCATTGGTTTCAGCCTGTAAATTTGGACAAAAACTTTTCACTGTCAACGGCTTCGTTATCACTTAACACCAAGTGAACTTGAGATCACGTGTTAGCTCGTTGCAGATGGCAAAAGGATTAACAGTAGTTCTTCTTAATTCTTATTAAAGGGTACACTTACCCTAATTACTTTTTACTACCGTCGCTCACTTCTAAATAACCGCTAAGTTGTAAATGCCTCAAATAAACATTCTCCAGCGTTTAACTTGGCTTAACTTAACGTTTATCTTATTCCCACCGTGCAGAGGGGCGCTTATCTTGATTAGGTTTAAATTAAACTTGCAATACTATGTAAAGGTCATGTGTATAAGTGAAATTACTTGATGCCTAACTTCAGACGAAATGTGAACTCTTTAGTACGTAGACATCTATTACCCGTGTACTAAAATTTGATATTGACTTCACGTGATGTTAAGTGATAATGACATCAGGATTCGGTGTATCTGGTCCCACACAATGACTCATTGGACCCAAGTCAACCTCACCTGTTCATTGTGCACCCTGCTAAGCAACAAACGAGGCTTTCGCTCCGATCAACTCGCATTCTCTCAAATTCCTCAAATCACTCAAATGAACTTATACAATTGACAGCTTCCGATGCCCGGTAGAACAGGACGGATCGATGTGGGGATCGTCTATCTTGGGCTCTCATAAATATTATCAGCAATAATAGAAATTCCCTATGGCGGCAAAATGGCAAATGGCTAGATATATTGAGGGTACAAAGCTAGGTGGATTCCGAAAAACCTTACCTCCATCCAAATATATGTACAATAAAATAATTTAGTTTGAATACTGCTATTGTTAGATAAATCTCTGTAGTTAAGAAATATCTTATGTAACCTTTCATGCTCCTCCTTTTCATAAGTAGATACATTCTCCAGGTAATCCTATACTTTACCTGGTCTTGTTTTAAGTATATATTATAAAACAATAAAATAACGTTTGACGCCTTTCAAGACAAAAGAAGATTCATCACCATCAGCTGATAAATGCTCACTCCTGGACCTTCCCTAAAGATCTCCATACGAGTCCTCCACTATCCACCTTTTCACCATCGATCGACCAGACACACGGCAAGTCACCATCTCTAGTTGGCGAACATAGAGGTTCAGTTACTTTTTCTTCATAAGCACAGCAAAGGTGTTGGACAACTTGGCCGCGCCAATGTTCCCGAACAAGAAGAACGAAAAGGATGTTACTAGGTTAGTGCTCCTTACTACCACAGTTTACATCACTATTTAACATCAGGTGGGATCGTCATCATGCGTTGAACTTGTTGGTAATAAAAAAAAAATCTGCAATAAGTTTCAGTGCCTCGCAATATTTAGATACCTCAACGAAAATGAGATTAGAGAAAATAAATATAAACTTGCGTAAAACACTTTTCATACTAATGCTAAGCATCAGTAACCATGTACAGTTAAGTCACGAGTTAAAAATAGCTTAACATCAATTCGCAGGATCGCGGGGGAAATCTGTTCGGCTTAAAAGCCTTGGTTACTTAATCAGTGTGAAATATGGATTAAGTACGGCAGCGGGAGGAGATTCTAAGAATTATAATGTGAAATTAAATAAAATAGTGAATAAATGTTGATTAAGCACTATATTAAAATTTATATTATGACACTCATTAATTGTTAAGTTAAAATAAACGGCGACAAGCGCAATGTGAAGCAGTATCATCCTAAATAAGGGTGTAAGGGTTCCCGCACAACAACTCACGGGATCCAAGCCAATCTCACCCGCTCGTGGGTCAAATTTTTGGAGGAGCGCTATGTCCAGCAATGGACGTCTATCGGCTGATGATGATGATGATGAATGATAATCATCCTAATTAGCACTACTTTGTTACGTCCGTAAGACTAATACAAATAATGCTTTCATATCGCTTTGACGAATTAAAATATTTCGCGTCCCTAGCAATAATAGGTTTAAACTATAACTTATAATACCTAGATATAGTAAATAAAATATAAACCCTTCCATTAACGTTTTATATTGATATTCAGCTTCTGTGGTTTTGGCACTGAGGGTGAATGAAAACAGGTAGTGCGCAATTAAACGTTTACCACAGTACGCTTTATAAGGGTTCATAACAGGGCTGCTAAAAATAGACACGACTGTAGTTTTAATTTCCCTTTCCGGATGATACTACTGCTGTTAGTCTTATTGATATTTACAGCTTCATCGAAATTAAAGATCTGGAAGCCTTGGTTTGGTGGGAGTCATGGCAAACCACTGGATGCGAGCAACGTGGGACCGATCGATGTGAAGATCTTTGAGGAAAGCTATGTCCAGAAGTGAAGTTTTATTGGATGATGATATACAGAAAGCATTCTTTGTTTCTTTCTCTGCGTAATCCTTATGAATACTGGGAGAAAATGTTTTTTGGTATTAAATCCACCTTTTAGTATATTTTACTTGGGTACATAAATATTTTTTTTTAATAAATAAATGAATTTATCGGATAAAGAGAAGAGAAAAATGAAAGAGAAACCGGTCATACATTAGACAGTGCTTATAATAATATAACCGAGCGGATGTTGCATTTGTTTTTTTTTTAAATCGAATAGGTTAGTGCTTGAGCACGATTCCACTCTAGTGTTAAGGGTTGAAATAGTCTGCGGTGATAAATGCACTAAACTTGTAACACTTTATTTATTCACTGTCTTTATGACATCTATATTTTTAAGCGAAAACTCTGACGCTTGCAAGTTGTTTCCAACTTTTGCTATTCTCATTAAGTAGGAGCTAAAACTCTTTATTCGTAAACTTGGGATGTTTACGATGGTGATGTGATGGTCCGACGGTGAAATATCTTAATTTTAGACAGACCTCATCTGATGCGAAAAACTGTTCGATTCAAGTCATGGAGGAGCTGCAAACAGGCGAGTCGTTAACATCTCTCCGTTTAAAACTGCAGCTCCCAGACATAATAGATAATGAATGGAAACCCAAAATGGGGTCATTGAAAAGAAAATATGTGAGTAAAATGTACTATAAATTAATGCTTGTAGGTACCTCTAGTCAGAAACCCACTGAGTAGGCCTATTTATGTTGACAAGCGGCAGTGCGGAAATATTAATGTGTTCCCGTTTGTAGGACGCTGCAGCTATTTATAGACTTCTTCTAATACTAAATATGCCAGTTTAGTGTAAAGGAGGAATGCACAGGGATTGGAAATATATATAACCCGTCTTTGTGTCACTAATGTAAAGGCTAAGTGGAACAGAATAAGCAGACTCGCAATGACTAGAATAAGGGTAGTGGTACTGTTTGTGTATATGAATACGAATCCGTAGCTTTAAGCAGAAAATTGTTACGATTTAATATAATAATAACCTGTCTTAACAACTGTTGGCATTTCCCCTGATGTAGAGTTTGATACGTAGATCACTAAAATAGTGTAAAATTCTAAATCTTATTTCGTTAGGTAATCCAGTCTCAAACAGGTTCCACGCTAAAGTAACTAAATACTTGTTTCGTAATAAGGATGTCTCAATTCTACAGCTTAATTAGCTACAAATTGACATTTCGGGGGTGATTCCTCATATTGGAATCTGAGGCCGTCACAAAGTTGATGTTTTCCAATTCTCAATTGTGAGAGCCTAAGTATTCACAGCGAAAGCTTCACTCTCCAGTAGAGGAGAGGTAAACTATAGATATTTATAACGTTTATAATTTAGCCATACAAATGCCTTTCACTAAATAACATTTTAATCTATTTAAAAGATAACTGTTTAAAAAATTCTAATCCAGCACTATGAACATGCTACGGAGATATTATTAATCTCTTATTCATATGCAGCTTAAGTGTATGTCAGTTTGTCGCCGATAGCTTATTGGTTTGTTGCGCAACAGTGAAATGCCAGCTAATGGAGTGAAGTTGTCACGGAATTAAACTAGTCCATATAAACTGATACCATGCATGCAATTATCATTGTTAAAGTCAAATTCCATAACAATTAAACATCGATAATAATTAGATTTTAATATAAAACAACTGTTCATATACACATACATTTTCACTGATTTCCACAACAATTAGTAATGATTATAAGATTGTTTATAAACAAAATAATCACTGATTTAATTCAATTTTCATGACAAATAATATTAGAACATCAGTCAATTCTGTTGACTGCCGGGATTTTACTAGTGTTATGATCAAAGATCAACCAGTAAACAAATTAACTAGTTGCCTTCTAGAATAATGTTCGACCATTTGTAACTTTATTAATAGACGAACGGCCATAGTACATTGCCAAATTAGCCAATGGCTTAGCACTATCTATCCATAGAGGAGTAATTGCATCAATATTAACTTAGTCCGGTTAATATTAATCGAGGTCATGTCAGCGTCGATGACTATGTTGACAATAACAGATTTCTATCATTAGAAGTTATAATGGCTCCGTGATTTATCTTTGTAGGAACAGTAGTAGCAAACACTGACTTGATACAGAATTTATAATCTTTGTTAATGATGGTAGGTCTCTGATGTTAAAGATCATCTCAGTAGCTACCACAGTAGTACCTGATTATGACGACCTAATGGTAGTGTGGAAATATTATCTGTTCTAATTATTTGGAATGGATTTCCTTGTTTTTGGAATAGAGCCATAATGTTGCTATTCTTTTCTTTTAATTTTTTATTTCTTCTTTCATACTGTTTTTCCAGTTTCATTCTTCTTTCTTTCAATTACAGATTTTATTCTAACACAACTCTCATGTATCGTCTTTATGATAGAAGAGTTGTCTCTTTATTTTATTCTTATTTATTTCATTACTTCTTTATTTCTATTACCTTATTATTAAATTACAATTTTGTGTAATAATTCCTATTTTACAAATTTTTTGTAATCTATGTTAACACTTGTTTACTTCCATGACTATATTTTTATCATCTTACTTTTCTTTACAATTTATTTTGAAAATCTCTTTTTGTCCTTGCGTTCTGTTTTTTGTCTACAATTAAGTCTCGTTTCTTTCAATTGTATCTTCTGATACCTATTTTTAAACATCGTAAACTATGCAACATCTTTCGTCTTCACTCGTTGTAAAGGCTGTTCCATATTATTTAGGGTCAGCATTCCCTGTCCAAGACTCCAAGTAGTACAATTAGCGTTGACACTTTTATCGGGGTCTGTTTCTTTTAGCTCCTTTTGGGCCATTGTCAATTAAGTTGCGAAGTCCTTCACTCCGTTACACTCCATGATTATCAACTTTAGTATTAGTCTAGACAACATGGTTTTCTGAACGTTTTTGAATATCACCATTACCATTTAGTCGTTTTCTAATTAATTATCGATAAATGGAGCAAAATCAATATTATCGTTGTTTTACACTAAAGAAAATAGTTCAGTTAGTGTATAGTATAACAATTTATCAGTACCCACTTGTAAAATTAATAGCATCATGCCATCTACTTATAGATAACGTTAAAACATCCGCACACTGCCTGATAAGATAACTCTACCAAATTGAATTGAACATGAACGGTATTGTTTATGACCATGTACATAACTATTTTCTAATTAGACTGTTATAACGGTGTGCGGACTTTTGATAGCCAGAATCATTATGATTGTAGCTTGTTAATCTCCACAGTACATAGATTTCTCTGAGTAATGTGCTACTCACTGTGCCCTAAGCTGGCGCTCTTTCTCTAAAATTATTCCTTCCTTAGTCTCCTTTATGAAACGCCGGGATAGGAGCTGTAGTAGAAATATTGTAATAATTTGTAAGAAATTTTATAATTAATATATAATATACAGTACTATTTCACCAGAAATTAAAGGCAAATAAATATTTCCGGTCTATATATCTTCAAAGGTGAGTTTCATCAAAAATTAACAGATTTAAAATCAATCTCATCAAAGAGTTTTTCCGGGCTATTGGGTATTACTTTTCTTTATTACACATACTTTAAAGTATAGAATTTTTTTATTCGGAAACAGAGTATCGGATCAATATATAATTAAAATTTTTTTTGACGGTAAGACTGAATTTTTTGTAGAAAGAAAATTTAAGAGAAACGGAAATAATAGCGCGGAATTTTCTCAACATAGAAATCGCTTTTAAGAAGTAAAATCTGTGAGAAGATTTGTTTCATAGGTTTCGCTGTTTTAAATAAGGTTTTCACAAATAGACAATTAATTGCGTTAATCTCTTTCTTCTCTAGAAAGGGATTTTGGCAATCATTTGTCGGTCTGTTAAGTACATCTAAAGCGTTTAACTATGTATTAGCTCTAATCTATCTATTAATTCGTAGACTAAACTTTGAAACTGGGGTAAAAGTACATAATTAGAAAATAAGCAGAATTTCATTGAGACTGATGAACTAATTAGAGTTCCATCATTTGATATGTCTTAACTTCTTTTGTCTCTCCTTGTCTCTACGTTGGTTTGAAATATCGATGTCACATGACCAGCGAGTGTAATCTTTTGAGATGATACGATGAACTGATTCAAAAAAAACATTTTTTCGGTAAATAATAGCTGACGCATGTTGTACTACGAACATCCGTCGAGTGCTTTTCGACTTATCAGATCGTACACTCAAATGTGAATGTATCGATGATAACGTATCATAACGTTCGTATTGAATAAACCCACGAGACTTGTGCATGTTTGCTTATTTAATGTCATGCAATCCAGGACTTGATTAAATGTACCTTACATACGAATCCGCCTACTAGCATTTGGCCGGAATCGTAGATAAATGTCCTCGACTCTTAAATTGATGGAGCTGTTCATGTTACATATAAAAAGACTTAACTATTTTTAGTACAAATACGAGCACAGTGAAATGTATACCATAACCGACCTACAATATTCCAACAAGACCAATATTGTTACAGGCTGGCGAAATGTTTACATTTAGATGAACGTCCAGCTCGTCTCTTGGCTTCGTGGAATAAAATAATACTAATAGTTAATACACATTTAAAGGACATACCATAAAATATCTTTTATCATTCCATAATGAGCTGTAACCTTAAATTTAAACCTAATATTGCATTGATATTACGATCGTCAACACTTACCTTTACCGGCGATGATGAAAGCCATAGTTGAAACAGGTCTGACGTCACCGACGTACTTCTCGCCTCGTGATGTGGCCTCGGAGACAGTGGCCCTCCTGACGTTATATTGTGTATCCTATTAATTTCATCGGTACTCGCGCACTCGCGTAAATATCTCTCTAAAACTTTAGGTTTGTTCTCTAAAATCTTTTTAAGTTCGCCTAAGTCTTCGTCGGTACAATCGTCTGGTGATGATCTATCGATGACCTCTTTGTATTCGTCAGCGGACTGCATTAATAGTTCGTTCGTAGCTATTACCTCGTATGGCCCTAGATCACTTGGATTAGGTGCTTTAATATAATCACCATCACATCGCTCTGCACTTCCTACATCTGCTTCGCAGCCATTCTGTTCGGTTATCTCAACTATTGTAATTGGTGGATTCTCTTTAAGCATGTTGACGTTTATTTCTGGTTTTCTTATCTCTTCAGGTAGCTCATAAACAAGTCGCATGAGCTCGTGTGATCGTTTCTTATGTTCTTCTCCGTGTTTGCCCGGCTTGTTGCTGCCGGCGCCGTCGTTCGGGAAACTCGTTCCTGTCTTCTTTTCCGATTTGGTGACCACATCGATCGGCTCTTCGGATGTCATTGTAGATCTAACAACTTGTAGCAGTGTAGTTAGCTTTTACTGACGCGCGATTGGTGACCGACATTTCTTATACTATTGCGACTGTTTCTTTTATTATCTGTGAACAGATTAAACAAAATATTAATAATGTTAAAAATATATTTGAAAACCTTCTGACAAATAACTTTGTTAGAAGATAAAATCTTTCAAAGTTATAACTAGAGAAATATTCTAATTAAACGAACGACACATACAAAGGAATAAATAATTTTTAGTTAAGCCTACAAATAGTTCAAGTAGAATCACTTAACAAACAGTAAATAACTTATTTCGGACCTTTGTGGCGATTCTTACAAACAAACACGCCGCTTATATGAATAAGAATTACAAATAGTTTTTTCTATCAGAGATTATTCTCATTTTTATGTAATGTAGTCATCAGCAAATGAGAACTGAGATTTTTCTCTCAGACTGTTACATTTTTAAACACTAAATATAATAATAATAATTTCTGCATTCTAGAATAAAGTTATTTAATTCTTTAGAGACTTAGCTTTGAATTGTTACAAGCCATGTATCCTTATCGTACTCTTATATGTTAAAAATATCATCTAGTCTCTATCATTGTGTAATACGATATCATATTACTTGCATGTTATTGTTAAGTTCGAACAAATAAAGTTATTAACGTGTCGCTAATGTGTAAACGGATAATCCGAGATCTTTTCCTAGCACTAAGCTATTGTATTTGATATAACGAAGTAAAGTCAAGAGAAGGAAGCCCGTCCTTTTGTCCTGTGTCATATTTTCCTTAGAAAATATACAGACTATTAGGATAAATGTTTAGATGTAGGCGGATGTTATTCTTTGTATTGACAAAGGAGTATGTCTTAGTAAAAAGTCTAACGAGATGATATTCTATATATAGCATGTGGTGATATTTCTGCCCGTTAACAATGAAGCGCTAGTTAAAATGTTTACATAGTATTAATTTACACTCAACACACAGTGTAAGGTTTAGTTACTGTGTTAATTTCGACAAAGCGCTTTTCGATCTGGAACATAGCATTGCTAGCTCACTACTTCTTTACATGAGCCAAGAAATTGTCCAGCAATCAACAGTAATTCATATATATAACTATAAAAATAACCTTCTAAGTTATTCTTTTGTCTCCATGGTCGAATCTATACTAATACGAAATAGTAAGTTACTGTCGCATGAAAAAACATTAAAGGCAGGTCTGTCCGAAGAGAAACACAGCAAATACTTATATATTGATTCACGTCGTCTCCGGAATGTCCGACATATTTCCACGGACGACATTATTTAGACAGGCAGGATCGGACCGCCATTCTTTCGCAGCTTAGGCAAATATAGCTAGAGGCTGCTTTTATTCTCTTCTTCGTAGTTTCTATGAATAGATAAGCAGACATCTTTTATTTAAAAAACATTTGTAACAGACGAACTATAAGCGTAGCTGTCATTGAAACAATTGTGAAGGTCATATGTGAGACGATACTTATAAAGAAAATATTGAAAGTTACTTATGAATACAAAGGTTGTTTGAATATGTCTTCCACCAAACACTGTCTATTGTCTTTAAAAATATTGACATATTTCCAGTGTGGAGATAGATTTTTTTATTGCTCCTAATTACAGATACTCTTGTCTAATTAATCAATCTATTAAATTCCTTAGGCATTCCATTAAACTTTTGACATTTGCTGTACTTTGAGTCTGGACGTTGCAGAAATTAAAGATGTTAATCATAAGAGTAAATTTTCTCTCATTAGTGTCAGTGTAATAAATAAACAAGAGATTTTTTTAAGACAAGGAAAACTAAATGAAAACTTATTATCCTCATTGTCAAAGCTAAAAAGATTTTTAATAATGAACTTAAGTATTTTCACATCTATCGGTATAGCATTACAAATTCCTTATTATATCATAAATTGTATTACCAAAACTCAGCTACCGAATGGACTGCGGGTCTGACCGTAGCGTTTATCATCTAACATATCTAATCAAAAAATAAAGATTTCATTCAGACATAATACTAGGTCGGTCAAAATGGCCGCTTTTATCCTTTCACCGTAAAAAAAGATAGAAACCATTCCAGTCGAAGGCAATAATTCGCTTATGCAAATACGGTATCATTATTCAACGTATAATCCAATAACGTAAGGGGTTTCATTTTATCGCGTTTAATATAAATGGTAACTAAGGTATAATCTATTCTAGACTAAAGGGTCGACCATTAGTCTAGGGCTATTGAGAATAGGACTAAAGAAAGCCTTTCCTGTTGTGGAAGACCACTAAAAAGCTCTTGGTTTCGCGAGATTTCAAAGGTCCTCTTTGCTTACTAAGCACTCCCAGAGTGGATAGAAAATATGAACTTCACAGCGACGGTGAAGGTAAAAGACTTTTTTTATACCACTTAGTTGGCCAACAGGCTTACGGTCTGCCTGGTGTTGAATCCTCACTGCAGGCTATAACCGCAAGTAACACCAAAAGCTATCACTAGAGTGAGGCCGACCGTTCAGAAAACTTTTCACATCTTTTTTGTATGATTTCGTATTTTAGCTTCAAGGTAAAACCTTGACAGGTACCTCGTTCCACAATTTGAGTAGTTCTCAGGAGTAAACATCTCTGGAACCGGACAGTACGTGACCACTGCGGTTTAAAGGTGTGAGGATGAATTCCTTGCCGATGGCGAGCGGTGCGATGATGGAAAGTGACTGTGGGCATCATGTCAAACAGTTCATCAGAACACATTACGATTTACAGGCAGATGACGGTACAAATAGGAGCTGTAGTGTTAGCTACCTAGATGGTCTCCGGCAACGGAGACCTAGCAACAAAGATTCATCATTATCATTTGTATAAAAAAAATTACATGAAATTGTAACAACACCCTTAGGTACACCAGCACAGCTTCTATTTCTGTCGCTTAACAGTAGTGCGCTAACATTACTGTGTTCTGTTTATAATAGAGCTTTAGTTAGCAAAATTTTGGTAATATCTCATAACACCTTGTATCAAAGCAACAAGCATAATGTGGTGCTGTGTATATCATCCTGTTTAGCGCCATTTTGTCATGGAGAGACATATCATCAAGTGAACGTCTCGCTCCTCTCATCGCTTCTATTGTAAATTACATTTTGACAAGAATCTAAGATAAGAATTAATTTACATACATTAATATTGTATAAATAGACTAGCTGTTCCCCGCCCGCTTAGCTGGTCGTGACACCCCACATCTTTGGGGAAAGAAATTTGTAAAATTCTTATCTGGCTTATTCTCGACATAAGGAATATACCTACATAATTTCAAATGTCCAGGTCTTATGGTTCCAGAAATATCATGATGAATATCTACATCGGTGGAAATGTCAGATATATAGATAAATTTCTATCCGAACGAAGGTCGCGTCTGTATGGAGCGAAACAATTCAGGTAGAAAATCGATTTGGCCTTTGTATTTACATAACCTAGGTCGTGAAGCTTTGTCTAGATATGATATAAAAGAATGCCTCCGTAAGCTGATTTGACTAAATAAACAGTCGTTTTATTATTCAAGAGTGTACTTCTCTGGGAGTATTGCAAAGGCCTGGCCACGTTCGTTATTCACTTTCGCTATTAGCTAGCATAACCATATCGCGAAGGGAACACGAATATTCTGCAGTCAACAGCTAACCTTCAGAGATGAAGAGGCACGACAAGGAGAACAAGCGTGTATAATACATCATCATCATATTTTATTGGTGGTATATGTCAGTTGCAGCAGACGGTCTAGGTAGATACCGCAGCTCATATTCCTGCAGCTAATGTGAAAACATTACTGTGTTCCAGTTAACATCTTATGTTTGAATACGATTACAATGTGGTGTGTGGTGTTTGTGGTGTGGTGCAGTATATATCATCCTAACTAGCACCACGGTGGCGTTGGCCGGAAATATAACTTACTATCACAAAAACAATACAATTCGATGAAATATAATAAATGCTTCCTTCATGCACAAGATTTCAGTGCACCGTATTCATGTTTGGAAGACGCTGTAGCTTTTTTTTGAGCTATCGAGGGAAATCTTCTAAAGATACCTGGCTTCTGGGAAGAAGACAATCCACTTTAACATCTTCGGTGGTCATCCCCAGTGGATTGCGGGGAATTCTGGACCACTTACGGATCTCACCGGTACCTGTCTACGATGCGCCTTAACTCGCCATGTTACGACGTGGATGAGAATACCTGGTCTATGCAGTCCATCCCGTGTTCTCCTAGTGAGCAATGAAGTCCATAAACCCGATAATACTTTTAGTCGCCTTTTACGACAGGCCGAGACTACAGAGCAGAGAAAAACGCTGTTACTAGCCAAATTGATGCTGTAACGGGACTTGATCCTGTGTAAACATCTTAATTGGAAGTAGTATGTGGCTTATCTGATAACGCACCCCCACCATCATTTATTTTAACCTTTCTTTAACCAGTTTCTATTTTCCTTCTTTTTATTTATAATGTCTCTTTTAAAAAATAAAATACTGTTAAGTAGTGTCTTCTAAGCAATATTATATGCTTATTGTTAAGTTATTTATATATGTATCTTATAATGTAAAAATGCGCTAGCGAAAGGAAATAATTAATACTTAAATATAACTTCAATAGACCAAGTCGATTTGTTGTAAATCCACCTCCCACCAACTCGTATTGGGCTAGCCTGGTGGGAAAAGGCCCAAATTACCCCATATGAATTTCCACTCGATCGTGTGGATACTTTGGAGAAGGCCAATGTCCAGCGATGGACGTTTATCGGCTGACGATGGCAATGATAAGGGAAAACACAGCAGCAGTTATTTGTGATATTATCCTCATCATCAAACGACACATGTCCACTGCTGGACATCGGCGTTTACCATTGACAGTAACTCAATTTTTATTTTTACTTATTTCTTAGGTTACTTTAATTACTTTAAACAAGTTTAAGTATAGTTTCATGTTCATGACGCAAACATATCCGTAAGTGATTTAAGTCCCAATATTTAAGTAAGGCTCATCATCATTGCCACTATATGAATGTAGTAGGAAAACGGCCATCATATAGGCATGGTGATGTGATGTAAAACTTGCGGCCAACACTTAAAGTGATGACCACGATCACTCTATCAAGAGTGATATCAACTAAGAAGAAGAATTTAAGTATGAATAATTATCCTTTATATTCATTAGTACTATTTTTGTGTATTATAAATCAAGTTATTATTATCCTACATTATTTCATGAAATCCTTTGTCGCCGTATTATTAACCCATCCTCGCGGGATTGCGTAACGATCTGCTGCCCCACAATTGCTTTATTGCTCCGTATTACACTACACACGGACGCGAAGCTTGACAAGCTGAGCTAATAACCTTTATCTCAAATTAAATAGTTTGTAAAATGCGATAATCATCATCATCGCCTCAGCCGATGGTCGGCCACTACTGCGCATTAATTCTTTTGTAATCCAAGGGAATGACATGTCAATATATTATTCTTTTGTAATCCAAGGGAATGACAAGCCAAGATATTCACCTGATGATAAGTGATACGCCGATATATATACTGCACCATATCCACCAACCGGCACTGGGCCAGCGTGGTGGGTTAAGGTCGGGAGGCCCATATCAAGCAGTAGAGGTCTATCGGCTGATAATGATGATGATGATACTGTACCACATTGTGATCAATACCATGAGACATGATATTGAATCTCGTTACCCTAATAATTACATTATTTATAGTGCCCTTCAAACCGGAATACATTAATATTTGGTACTAGAAATAGGAGCTGCGGTGGTACATTCCCAACGGTTTCCGACAACAGACACCTACGATCAGTGAAGTGTGTGTTATTAGCACTTTGCAGCATGTTATGAGCTGGCGTATCACATACCATCAGGTAAACGTCCCTTCCACTTTCGTCTCTTCGTTAAATAAAAAAACCGTACTTAATAAATATAATAGTAAACACAGTAATAATAATATTCGACCGTTGTCCACAGTTGAGGGCGGTAAGTATAGTGAGTGGACAATACACGATCGATGTCACACTTGAATATTTAAACAGCGCTCTGGGAGTGAGACACGTACCGGTACATCTTCAAGGATATATAAGTTCCACCTCATCATCCACTGGTACTAGGTCTCTGTTGTCATAGAGCAGGTAAGTATTACCGCAGCTCTAATTTCCGCCGCCGAGCAGTACTATGCAAACATCACTATTTCGGGATTGCTGTAGCTAGTGTTATTACTGGAGTAAAAAGATCAAAGCGACGACCTCATTGTGGTGCTGTGTATATCATCCTAACTAGCATCACGTTGTTATGGGCAGGTGTATCGATTACCATCAGATGAACGTCCCGCTGGTCTTGTCCCTTCCTTGAATAAAAAAAAAGCTAATGAAAATATTAGAGGCTTAAGGGGAAGAGTACAATGTGGTGAAATGTATGTCGATCTAACCAGCGCCTTAATATAATCAGTCTTGTTTTACCCTTATATGAAGATATATGGTCATTTGCCAATATATGTATAGTCAAAAAAAAAATAAGAAACTATGTATTTAAGACGAGAGGTTTTTTTTTTATTCAATTACGCGAAGAGATGAGCAGGATGTTCACTTGATGGTAAGTCACACATCCGCCTATAACAACGTGGCGTTAGTGAGGACGTTATATAAACCTCATCTTACATCATGTCTCATGTGACGAGCGTAACGTGGTGCAGTGTATATCATCCTAACTAGCGCTAGAGTTTCTGTCTGTAGTGTATTTTATGTGTGTTTTAGATTAGATTTTTATTATTGTTTTTTTTGTCACAAGCAAATATTTCAATCTTATTTATTTGTATTCATATTATGTCTGTAATGAAGAAAGACGATATTCCTCATGAGTTAAGATGGAGGGTGCAACTGGGATTAATCAGGTTAGCTGTCGCTCTCTCCTTTCTCTTAAGGCGAATAGTTTCACATAATTGTACCCTCTTGTGTATACTCCATAACAGTAAAGTTCCCGGCTTGACAAACAGTAATGGATCGATCTTGAAATTCCCTGGTGGTATTCAGAAAAACGCCAGAGAAATATATCTTGTGGACTATCCTGCGATTGGAGGAGGGAAGTTCAAGGTTTTAGCTTATTATTAACTGTCATAATTTTTTAACAACACTTATCTAATCAGTGATAGTTTAGTTTGGACCCTAATGAAGAATAGCTTGTGGTAAAGGAAAGAAACATGTTCCAAGGACAACAACTTTCGAGGAAATGCAACCTCTGTCAGTCCGCACTTTGCGTGGTAGACAAATGATCATGGCTCTATCTGACAGAAGGTCTCGTGTCCCAGCGGTGGGAAAGTTAAATGGTCTGTTCGTGATTATTATTTTAATGATGATCAAACAACTACGGAAATATATATATTAAAAAAGATGCATTACTAAAATTGCACTACTGAAAGTAGGGAGGCTAACTCGGTGAATATATAAATTGAACGAGCTCCCGCTCTCATGGTTGAGAGCTGAGCAAATGTTTGCTGCAAAGCGAAATCGTGGAACCGCTTCAAGCATCAATTACTATAATGACTTTGTATTAATTTCAATTTTAAAATCCTTTCAGTTTTAGCATCATCGAGGGTGATACACAGCATCACAAACGTTAGTTGTGTCGACACTAGGTATTAGGCTCGTCACTGAAATAACATCACTAGCTATTATGCTGTTCAAATTGACTGGTGTTAGGTCTCTGTTGTCAAAGACCGTCTCGGTAGGTATCAACACAGCTACCACATCTGCCACCAAACAGTACTGTGCGTTTTTACGTTTGAACGGCGCTATAGCTATTAAAACTACTAGACTAATAGGAATTAATATCCCATGATTTTTTTTATAAGCGACAAGATCAGCTAAACCTTCACCTGATAGTGCTACGCCTGCCCATAACAACGTGACGCTAGTTAGGATGATATACATCATCATCATAGACCTTCCCCAAAGCTTCCCATATCGATCGAATAGGGATTCATATTGGGGATTTGGGCTATTCTCCACTGATATACACTATACCGTATTGCCCTCGTCGCCTGAGATATAAGATGTTGAGTCTCGTTACTCCAGTAATTTCACTAGCTAAAAAGCCTTTGAAACACGAACACAGTAATGCTCGCACACTATTGTTTGATGAGTGCAATAAGAGCTGCGGTGCCTACATAGACACTCTATAGCTATAGAAACCTACCACCCTACCACCAGTATATTTAATTATAAATTGTATAAGTGTTTAATTAATATTATTGTTGTAGTTAGAATGTCTGAAAAACTTTCAAACAATAATTAAACACAAAATTCAATGCTGAATATTTCACAGGAAATTTACCGCAGTCTAATCTAATACAAAATTTGTCGTTTCCCAAATCCTCAGAATTATCAACATTTCAAACTAATCATTATATATCTTAAACTTTACTGTGTAGCTATATAGAACCAAAAGCTGTCAAGATGGATGTCACAGAGAGGAGCAATAACAAGTATTGCGTCAGAGCCGGGCCCGCTCCAGAAATAAACTAGACAATAACGTGTAATTGGTGGGAAATGTTGGGCTGTGTTTACTCGGCCTCGAATGGGGGCTGAAAAGTATAGACGGCGACATAAATATTTCACACAGCACTCAACAAACGTACACACAGACACACTTGCATATATCGCATACAGATATGACCTTTTTAGTATTGAAATATAAATAAGCGTTTATAAATCAAATTATGGAAGCAAATTGAATAACTCGACCGACGAAATCAGGAGTTAATGCATACAAATTTGCCTTAGCTAACTCGCAAACCCTCGCCCCCGGCAACTAGTTAGTTGCCTCCTCTACAACTCAATTATCTAGCAACTAAGTTAATCCAACACGAGTCCTTATCACGCGATTCAAATTGACTTCACGTTTAAACATCATTCCGACTCTAAATCGAAAAAGCTGCTTCAGCACCCTCCAGGTTTACAGTAAAATATAGTAAACTGAACAGAATTATTTACTTCATTGCAAAAGGTGTTTTTATTCACCAAAGCTGCACAAGTTGAATTTTTTTTTTATTCAACAAAACAACTTGAACTGGGGGAATGGTAGAAGGAACTGAGATAAGATAAGAATTTTGAAAGAAGAGCAGAACATGAAAGAGTAGAAATAATGAAAGATGAGTATGAGTGAAAATTTGAGTATGAAAGTACTGATGGTAAATGAAACACCATACGCAGAGGAATATTTAAAAAAAAAAACAAGGAAGTTCGTCTATCATTAAATACGAGGATGTTTACACAGCAGTCACTTCACACGAAAAGTTAAGTTCATTCGCGACATCTTTTAAAACAGAAGATAATGGGGGTAGGTCTCTGTTGCCAGAAACCGCCTAATTAGTTACCACCACGGTGCCTATTTCTGCCAACAAACGGTGCAAATATTACTTCGTTCTGGTTCAAAAGGCTTTGCACCTAATAAGATTACAGGGTAACAAGACTTAAATCTTTATGACTCAAGGCGACGAGCACAATGTGATGCTGTGTGTCTTCCTTATTATTACCACGTCAAGTCTATCATTGACCATCAGACGAAGGTGTCGAGGCTTTGTTGAATAAAAAAAATGTTACAACCAAATGTCTTAGCTTATTATATCTAGGCCCTTAGACGTCCAGGATGTATTTCTTACCATCAGGTACACTTCTTGATCTCCCCGTCACATTGTCAATTAAAAAAGGCTACTGAAACTTACTGGTGGTAGGTTTCTTATGCTGGATACTATGTAAGCATCTCTGCAATGTCTATTTATATAGTTAAACATTTTTGTTTTCCGGTATGAAAGACGTACAGGGGTGAGGCACAGTAAGAAGAGAAAAGATGCTGTAGTTAGCGAAACTACTAGCTAAATGAGAGATAGCCCTGTAGTCTCGGGCTAGTAAGAGTAGGACTAAGGTAAGCCCTGCCTGTCGTAGAAGGTGACTAGATGGGTCTATGAGTTTCGCTAGCCTTGAGGGTGGGGGTTCTTATCGCTCAAAAAGCGAACCTGAATGAGACATTCGGAAATCTCACATAACCCTGGCTTCCTTCAGAAGCAAGGTATCTTTCGAAGAATTCCTCTTCCAAACCAGAAAAGAAAGTAAATGAGGGATAACGTCTTTTATATCTAAACGAGCGTTATATGGTGCAGTGTTTATCATCCTAACTAGCGCCATAATGGGACTGGGCCTGTCAATAAGGTTGTTCCAGGGGTGTAATCATCAACATCCACCGATGGACATCCACTGCTGAACGTAGGCCTTCATCAAAGATTCCCACACGATCGGATGGAGGTTCATATGAAAGGATTTGGGCCATTTCACATCACGCTGGCCCTAATGCGGGTTAGTGGGAGCCAGAGCCTCGTTTGTTGATTAGCAGGGTGCACCACGAACAAGCGAGGTTAGCTTGGGTCTGTGAGTTGTTGTGCGGAAACCTTTGAGGGTGTAATATACTTACAAGTAATGGTAGTAGTTACAATAATTCGTTGTGTATATATATATAAGTAGTTTCTACATATGTTGGACTCATCATAATATCTCTGGAATCATAAGCCCTGGAAACTTGAAATTTACTAGGTATACTCCGTGGGCTAGTATAGGTCAGCTAAGATCGGATTTTTACAAAATTTCTAACCTAAAGAGAGTTGCAGGGGTGTTACTGCCAGCAAAGCGAGCGAGAAACAGCAAGTATTATATATTTAGTCTATCTTTATAGACTAGTTCAATATAGCTTCCTCTTTGTCTTACACTATTCCTTTTTATTAAGCCATTCCACGTTATTATTTGTTCTTCGATAATCGAGCGGCGGACCTGTGCCTCTCGAAGGTATTATTATTCATCGGAGTCTCTCCTAGAGCTGGTGAACAATACGCTTTCGTTTGAAATAGACGCATGGAATGAATTCATTCCGCAGTATAAACTAGCTCCATTGAAAGTATTCGCTTCTAGTTGAGATACTTTAATATTTCTATATTTTTATTCACAACGACCGGAAGAAACGAGTAGGATGATGAAGTGGCGAGTTCTGGAGAAACGTTACAATGTGGCGCTTGTAATGTTTACACAAGCTTAATTCATATCAAACAAGTGTAGACTCTCTCTAATGTTCCATTGATGTTATTAGCCTTTATAATATTTTTTTTTTTAAAAGTATGTGTATTCATTGATAATTATTTTAGTTAATATATTAAGTAGATATTTTACAACTATCAAAAAATATTTAGGTCTTAAAAAAATCATGAAATCATATAGATTAACAGATTTCTCAAGTGCAGTAGAAGTAAATCTTTATCTGTAGGTACCGTCATTAAGAACAGGTTATCGATAAAGAGTCACGACCCTCCGCATAGAGGATCTGACTTAAAGAGAGAATATAAGTACCGCCTCATCAGCGTCTAAATTATAATTTCCTTATTCAACGATATGAGCTGGATATTCAACTGGTGGTAAGTGATACGCCTGCCCTTATCAACGCGGCCCTAGTTAGGATGATATACACAGCACCACATTGCGCTCGTCACCTTGAGAAATAAGATGTTGTGTCTCATAACTACAGAAATTTCACTGTAACTCCTTTCAATTCCGAAAACAGTAATGCCGGGAGAAATAGAAGCTGCGGTGGTAGTTCCCTAGACAGTCTCCGGCAACAGAGACCTACCACCAGTAAAATAACCATAATCCTTACGTGTAATACTGTTCCGTTTTGAAGGTCGCTATAGACAAGAAAATAAGATAGCACAGTGTCTCAGAAGTTGAATATTAAGTGGGTTGTATATAGATTAAATATCTTACGTCTTATGGCGAGATTGTGATTGGTAGATAAATCTCACAAATAATCGAGTGTCTTATTGTTTCTGTGAATTAAAAAAAAAATGGGTAATAGGAGATAGTATTTCTCTCAATAGCTCATATACTCTTGATAATAGGATATTGAAACGCAAGACTATCTCTCGCATAGAAACAGTCGCATTTTATTCATGCTGATCAAGAGTTGGTTGGAGGAGGTACACTGATATATGTAATCAATCTATCTATCTATCTATATCTATAGATATAAGTATATATATACTTAATAAAAATGGGTTTTCTTTGTTCGTCAATCACATGAAAACTAGCGAACATACCGACATGGGAACACTTCGACGCGGTATGATTTGTATATTGTTGTAGTCTATTAATTTTTTGAATTTCATGGATCCTTCCTCATTTTATTTCTAATTAACTTAGGTTAATCTTCATGTAGTATTAGTATGTGATTGCTATAGCAACGGTCGCTATAGAAAAATAATTGCGTTTGCAGTTGCTGTCAAGGAATATTTTAAACGAATTTCAAGTCTAATTCTATATCACGGCCAGCAAAGAGTGCAGGAAACATCTAGTTTAAAATAATTATATTAATAATATACTAACTATTTATTGAATATGGTTATGTATACACGATTTTATTTATTTATTTAACATTGACCTTAAATTCACTCGGTGTAATTGGACAACGAGGCCGGGGACTCCGGCTCTGATTTATTTGTCTGCCGAAAAATAATACCCTCATGGAGGATTCCAAAGAAACATTCAAGCACTATATAAAGTCAATTATATTAATCTGGGGACCTTTGTGTTATAAGTCAGGGTAGTTTTTTTAATCTAGAGGTTGATACAAACATTCGTCTGTTTAAATAAGAAAATATCCTGAAGTACTTAAGTCGTTGAAATCATTACGTTGCAGTGAATGCAATAATAAAACGAAACAAACAAAGGTCTTCGACCTGAAATAACTTCTTGGAATGTGTGACGTCATTGTAGTGATGCACACACTGCTGCAGCAGCGTTGTACAATAAACTGCAAGAATTTAATTAGGGCTTTCCACTAGGTCAGAGGTCACCACCGCTGGCTAGTTTTAACGCGATAATTTATGTTTAGTGACCTCATAACTCCGGCTAAGAGGCCATAAATTATATATAGTATGAGCCAATATTTTTCCGCATAATAATTTTAACGTAAAAAAGAATTATTAATCTGAATGAGTAGGGTTGCTGCGTCTTTGTGAAGGTAAACCCCGGCCATTTTTGTATCAACGAGGCTATTTCCAAAAGATACGCTTCAGATGCAAGTAAGGGTTATGTGTATAATCATGAGAATATTCTTCGCACGCACTAGCGCCTTATCCACCAGACGAGCGAGACCTGATGGTAAATTATACGCCTGCCCATAACAACGTCGCAGTAATTAGGATAAAATAAACTGTACCAAATGATGCTCGTCACGATTTAAAGGGCACGTGATATAACATCTTGTATCTCAGCGAATAATAAAATATGGTTCAATATTCATCATCATACCATCAGGCACGGTATTATTTACCATCGTGTGAGCGTTCTGATGGTATAGTGAAAAAATTTACTTATTTTACGAATTATACAACTCTTAACTTAACTGTATTAATTTGTTACTTAAAAATATTACAACTTTAGTAGTATGAACATCACAATTTACCATTTAGTATCTCTTTATAAAATTAAGTTGTGAATAAAATGATACAATGTCAGTAAAAGTCACTAACAACCCCTCTACATAAATAAACTGACAACCCTGTAACCTACATTATAATCGGTCACTGAGGATTGCAGAATATATTTATTTATTTAACTAACAAGTGGAAAAGGTATTGATTTTTACGAATTAAAACTAAAATTAACATCCGGTCCAGTTTAAAGTTGTAGCTAGTGAAGTTAATGTGGTAAGTACTTACATCTTATGGTCTCAACGTCGAGCACCATGTGGTGCAATGCATATTATCCTTACTAGCAACACATTGTTACAGGCAAGGGTATCACTTACTATCAGGTGAATGTATTACGATTCTCGTCGCTTTGTCGCATTATAGAAAACTTATTTCCGTTTCTTTTTTGTTGGGTTAATTTTTGGCGTATAATTATCTACGACTAAGAGAAGGACAATAGTTTTCTGTTTTCGCGAAATGTAAGACACTTAAATTATTTCCTAGTATAATTTCTATCATCATCATTATTGTGGTATAAACTTCGTGTTTCCTATAGTCATGATCTAGTATCTGGTAAACAGCTTTAGTGGGTCAAAACAGATGACAGGTCTTTATTCAAGCTTAGGATTTCAGGTCGCACCGACGATGTAGTAAATGTCGCGAAAAATCGCTGGATGTAGACAGCGCATGAGTGATAGAAGTGGAGGCTTTTAAGGTAGGTTTACTTCGAGCACTGGGTATACATCAGGTGATGATGATGATGAAGAATAATGTCAATAGTTAATTAAAATTTTTGCCTCAAAGTTTTACCTCTGCTGAGTATCAAGGCCTTTACAAGCCAAGTGCAAGTGGGAATGCGATTTACTCGAAGGTTAAATTGAGATTGAACCAGCATCACTTTGAGAAGTATAACAGAACTGAGCAATCACGGCTTTGCTTTGTTATTGAAATTGTGTAATTTTTACGTAGTATTTTTCTAGCGTAATCTGTACTGCGAAAAACCTATCTTACTGTACAAACGTAACTTAATAATATAATAAAATTACTGCCTAATTTATCAAGGAATTTTAATATAAACGAATCATCTCGTTATGTGTAAGATACGAACTTCTTAATGCATTAACTGTCTCAGGAAATGAATTGCGAAGTACTCCGCCAGCTCGACACCGGGGGAATTGAAAGGAAGTGCCGCATTTGCTAATTCAGAAACTTGATGCCGCTCGAGATGTGTCCCATTTATTTATTCCTGGTATCTTTATAATTTAATATATATATATTTTTATCTTAAGCTAAACTTAAATATTTACTATCGGCCTTATAAAAAGGTTCAAAGTCCAAAGGGCAATGGAGAGGGTTATGCTCGGAGTTTCTCTGCGCGATCGAATCAGAAATGTGGCGATCCGCAGAAAGACTAAGGTCACCGACATAACCCAAAAGATTGCTAGACTTAAGTGGCAGTGGGCAGGGCACACTCCTCGAAGGACTGACGGCCGATGCGGCAGTTAAGACCTCGAGTGGTGTCCACGTAGCGATAGACGTAGCGTTGAGGAGGCCTCCCACAAGGTGGACCGAAGATCTGGTGAGAATCGCGGGAACGCACTGTATGAGAGCAACGCGACACCGACCGATGTGGATATTTTTGGGGGAGGCTTATGTCCAGCAGTGGGCGTCTATCGAGCTGATGATAATGAATCTTAAATATCTTCAAATGTTAAAGGAGAAGTAACTATAAGTTATTCTTACTGAAAACCCTTCAGGATGCTTATATCAAATTAGTCAAGAAGCGGTGAGACGAATGAGACGTTCATCTGATGGAAAATTATATGCCTGCTAATAACAACATGACACTAGTTTAGATGTTATACCCTGCACCAAATTGTGCTTATTGACTTGATACTTAACAAGTTAAGTCTAGTTACCTATAAAATTCCACTAGATATAACGCCTTTTAAACCGGAACATAATGTATGCACACACTTAGATGGACTCCGGCAAAGGAGACCTACCGCCAATATTATTTCAGTTCCCAACTGATTTTATTTATGTAAATAGTGATGAGGGTAGTAGAACTAAAATGTATCATAAACGATTTGACGAGATAAATGGTAATAGTTATGATTGTGGTGACTAAGTTATGATAGAACTGCTTAATTCTAATTCAGTCACCGCAGCGTACTTCTGCTAAACGGATGTGTTACAATCTTAAAATAGTTTGTTCTCTACTACTATCCTCATGTTACCTAAGTGTGTTACATGTAATAAAATACCTGTTTACATACTAACATATGATCATTGATTAAGAATTACACAAGCCTTGTAGAATAGAGAATAGAGCTAAAGAATTTGTAGATGTCATTGTGGTGACAGAAGTGAGTATCTCGCAAACCGTTACTTCAATGTATCAATTAGACAATTATACAATGCGTATGAGTTTGCTAAAAGCCCTTAAAGGGGGCGGTATTATTATATACGTTAACAATAAACATAAATTTAACGAGTTCAAAACTACAAACACTCAGTTTGAGTGCCTAATTGGTAACCTAACCTGTCCAATCACCGAAAAATATACAATATGCGTCATATAGACCACAGGACAATAAGGGAAATAAGCTTAAATTTTTACGAGAGTTACGGTGTATTATTAGGAGATACGGCACTTCCGGATAACTTTGTAATGATAGGAGATACGAATATTGATTTAAAAAATGAAAACCCTATTAAAATTTAATATGTCAATATGTTAAGCGATACGGGCTTTGCCTGCGGGATTAGCGAATACTGGAATAGAAAACCAAATGAGTATATAACTAAATCATGTATCGATCATATTTTTGTATAATCCCCCAGACATGATCTATCCGCTGCAGGGGTCGGTACGGTACTGGCAGATCATCGCATGATCGTTATATCATGCACACTATTACAACGTGAATGAGTATATAACTAAATCATGTATCGATCATATTTTTGTATAATCCCCCAGACATGATCTATCCGCTGCAGGGGTCGGTACGGTACTGGCAGATCATCGCATGATCTTTATATCATGCACACTATTACAACGTGAAATTAAGAAAATCAATTGGAACATCGCTATACACAGACCGTGCTGACAAATCTATACGATACAGACCAGCTGTTCATGAAAATATTACAAATATATTAAAAATCTTAAACCAAAGTAAATCTCCCGGAATCAAAGGGATACGACCAGTAGATATATATATAAAAAATATAACAGAAAATATTAGTATTAGTATCCTTTACATATGAAATTAGCGTTTTGTCGTATTGACACTGACACTGATCTGAAATATCTACTCCTTGGTTAAGAATTCAAAATTCAAATTTATAAATTCATTTAACTGGTACATTTGAGTTTTGAAAACAGTCATTCATTTGTTTTTTTCCTCATTATTCTTTTCTTTGGCGTCATTTATTACCGCACAGTGGAAAACATGAAATATCGGTATATTTACGAGTACGAGGTCTATCGTGACACCAGTGCTGCAGAAACGGCTCGAAGGATTAATGATGTGTACGGCGCTGGTGTAGCAAAAAAAAGCACGGTACGTTTTTGATTTCAACGTTTCCGTTCTGGAAATTTCGACCTTCAGAACTAAGCCCGTGAACGCTCGGAGATTAAAGTGGAAAATAAAGAATTAAGGGCTATTTTGGAAGCGGATCCATCATTAAGCACTTCAGAGATAACTGCAGGCTTCGGAGAAAGTGATAAAACTGTATTATAGAACCGAATGTACTTGGTGAAAATGAAAAATAGCATTAGTGACACTATCAATATATCAAAAAGAACTGCTCAGGGATCAGTGTTAGGACCAATACATTATTTAGCTTATGTCAATGACCTCAATATGTATAACAATGCCAAATTTTTCAATTTACAGATGACACATCTATAATAGCTGCAGACAGGAATATCGCTACGGCTCAGAAAGTGCTCCAACACGATATGAACCTATTAAATCAGTGGTCCTATGATATGGGACTTCACTTCAATGCTCAAATAACTAAGTTAATTCACAACCATTCAAGTCATAACATAACATTTCATGTGGTGAAATTAATAGTGTAGTGCTGTATGCATGATACAACTCAGACATGTGACTGCAAACCCATAGAACAAGTCAAACAACACAAATATCTAGGACTAGTATAGATGATAGATTTAATTGGGGCCCACATATTGAATATATTTGCGACAAACTGGTAGTCATATTAACTAAACTTTATATAATAAAACCGGAAATACTACACAATATTAATGAATTTGTATGTGTAACCATCGCAGATTCGCTTTACAATTATGGTATTTCAAGTTATGGTCGTACCCATAAAATATGTTTAGACAAAACTCATAATGTTCAGCTACGAATACTTAAAATAATAATAAGTAAAAATGTTAGAGAGAAGTTTAAAAACAACTAATAAAGACTTATTTAAGTACCGCAAAATACTACCCATACATGAAAAAGTACACTACTAAATAAATATATTACCTGCTATTAAACGTAGTCAGCACACGAGACGTGTATACGATATAAGACTAATCGCTGAAAGATCTAACAACATTTCAGGGGATGACAAACATGCACCATGTTACCCCAAATACGAGTATATAACAAGTTACCTGCAGACTGCCAGGAAGCTTTAAAACATGAATTCCGTAAATGGAAGCTAACGGCTTATTTTTTAGATAAGGAGAACAGTGATAAAAAAAATTAGTAAAATAATACATACACATGCATGTGTTCGTCTGTAATGTAGATGAATATAAGAAATAATAAAAAAAAGTAAATAATTTAAAAATAAGTTAATGATGAAGATAATGATGCACCTCCTATATAAGACACTATAAATGTAATTGTAGGGTAGATTATGTTTTCATAGCGGTATAACTCTTCTGTTGCCGACAGCGGAAGGTTATCCAATGCAGGATATCCCCACAGAAAAAAAAGGTAGTTTTCATAAAACTACCCAACAAAATAATGATGCACGAATAGTTTGTACGATATTATTTCTGTTGATTTTGGTTTATCTAAATTTTGTCGGGTAATAATTAATAGACTAGTATTAGAAACGGAAATGATTGTAACACAAACATGTGCAGTGGCGAGATAAACCCACACGGATACCGGCGTATAGCAACATAAAAAAAATATAGGTAAACCTTTATAGATAATAAATAAAAAAAATATCTTATTTACTTCTAATATAAATTAGATACTTCAATTTATATATATCTATTTTCAAGTGTAACTCTATATCCAATTCTATTCTATTCTCACCGAATACTGGACACCCCTCAGTGAGGTGGATGATTGTTTCTTCTTGTAAAGGGTCGCAGGTACATGTCCGACTATACGTGCACTTTAAACAACACAACTACAACTAGCAGATTATCTCATTACATACATCACGAGAGGCTTGCAAACAAATTTTTCCTCATCGGGTGCGTCACGAATAGATACAACAGTAATAGGAATTGAGACAGTAATGAATCATTTATGAATGAAAAATATTAAAACAACAACATTCATAGTTTCATTGGCGTTGTCGTGATCGAATCCTGGGTGAAGATATCCGTAAAAGAAAAAAGGTTAATGATCGGACCGCTGATAGATTGAGACTTGAACGGAAACTACGGATTGACAAGGGCAGTGGGAAGAATTGTTACCAAGAGGAACGACATGGTTAAGATCGCAAGGAATCATTAGACACATGTAGCTTTGGACCGATCATGGTTGGAATTGATTAGGAAGTGGACAACAGTAGATTGAAATAATGATGATCATTGAGTATTGTAAATTTTTTTTTATATTTGGTGATCATGTCGAATGTAGTCCATTATTGGAAGACCATTATAGGCTACAAACATTAGTACCGATAGAGACATGACCTGCATGTTGCTGACCCTACTTCGCACTCACTTTTAAAACCTCAATATTGTGGTCTTTATATAAAACACTAACAGGAAGCTTATTTTGTAAACAAAAAAAAATATGTTCAACATAAGTCGCTTCGGATGCATGAGTTCGTTTCTCCAACGATATCATTATGATTGCTATGAAACACACTAGTATATTTAATTTTAACATATATCTATAATAAAATTACTTCACTACAATGAGCTAAAGGAAACTTCTCAGAGATATCCTGAAATAAACGTTTGATGATTATAAAGCAGATAATATTATTTCAGATGTACCAAAATAATGTGGACGACGATATTTGCCAAAGGAGATCGCTTCTGATCTCATTATTGCAGCTGCGTCAGCTGAAGCTTGCCCAAGGCATCTAAATAAAACGCACAAAGCGCTTTCATATAAAGGCTTTATATGTACATCATTTCAAATAGAATAAAACACTTACTACTTGTTATATATATATTATTTCACTGGTCAATGTACAAGCAGTAAGGATCTATAATTTTGTTTATTCATTCTAGCACAACAACTGATAAGACTCCAATCAACCTCATCTGTTTGTAATGCTCCCTGCTAATTATCAACCAAGGCTCAGGCTCCCACCAACTCGTAATGGGCCAAATGCCCCATGCCCCATATAAACCCTTACAAATAAAGGTCGCAGGAAGCCCCTGGATGCGGGCAATCGATCGATGTGGAGATCTTTGGAGGTGGCTTGTGCCCAGCAGTGGACGTCTATCGGTTGATGATGATGATTCTTAATTTTAATCTTTAAATAGCTTTAACATTTTTTATTGAACAAATAATTATTATTATTAATCTAAAGCAGTGTACATAGATATAAAAAATATATAAACATACCTAAGTATTAATAGGGTTTAAGGGGTATAGGGTAATGGGTGTAAGGGATCCCGCAGAACAACTCACGGGACCCAAGGCTACCTCACCTAATCAACAAAGGAGGTTCTGGCGCCCACCAAACCACATTGGGCCAACGTGGTGGGTAACAGCCCAAATCCAAATATGAATGAAAAATGAATCTCAAATATGAACCCCTACAAACATGGAGATCCTTGTAGAAGGGCTATGTCCAGCAGTGAACGTCTAACAGCTAATGATGATGATGATGATGATGAAGTAATAACAGTGTATATTTATCTACTAAGCTGACCAAGTGCAGGTTGATGAATGTTATATCAACGAAAGTTGTTTTTAGAAGGTATCATTTTCTTCTGGATATTTTCTTTGACCGGATGCTCAACATCATCTCAAACACATCACATATATTAATATGGTTACAAAAAGGAGAATAATGCTATAAAGGAGTTATTCATAGAATAGTAGCGCTGGTAACGAATTACTGAGCAGACAAAACGGTTCAGCGTTTTCAATGCCCTTATTCCATTGTCCATTGTATACCATTGATTATTCAGAAGGTTTTAGCCATTACTAGTATTAATAATTTATATAAATTACAACATTGCGTTTCTCGTATTAAGATATAACATAAAAATATATGATTCGATGTGGTTATTACTTAATATCACGAGAATTTTCAAAGGTACACATAACCTAATGTATATTAGAAAATCTATTTCTAATTGAGAATGATTGCTTTATAGCATATTGAGATATAATCAAACATATATTAAACAATACGATATATTGAAAAAAATTTTTTTATCTAATATCTGTAGGTTTACATTTGAGGGAACTATCCACAAAAAAATAGGCGGATCATCAAAATCTTACTATATCTTAAGTTACGCCAGTTCAGGTACAATATTAAGCAATACACAATTTAAGTAAATTTAGTGTAATTTTAAATCACATTCTGGAAGAGGTTTAAAATAAGTAAGGGTAAAAAAGGTTTAATAAAAAAGAAGTTAAAACGTTTAAAAATGTTCAAGGTGTATATAAACTGACGGTAGCGGGAATTTTTGTATATAAAAGAGTTGTAAGAGATGATTAATATCTTCTTAGCAAAGTTATATCGCTGAAGGACTCTGTTAGTCTTTAATCGAATTTTGCATCGAGAAATGAAAATTTTAAGATAAATAAAAACATGAAATCGGAAGTTATCAACTTTACGATCTACAATGATAATAAAGATCTTTATTTCATCTTCGTGATCACCTTTAAATTGAAAACTTTATGAGTCAGTTTTACGATGTTTAAATAAATCATCACCCCTCCACGTGGAATAAAGCGCTTTGGATTCGTTTAACGGTATTCGCTTTCGTTCCCAGTTTTATGTAATTGAAAACAAATAAACAAATATATATATATAATATATATACATATAAAAATATAATTAAAAGTTTTAGACAATATTTATTATTAGTATCTTTATCCAAACAGCCCAAAGTATTGCTAGACTTAAATAATAATTTATAAGGCAACTCGAAGAAGATCAGCTGATTGGTCATCCTAGAATGGCGGCCGGGTATCCGGAACGTAGTACCAGAAACCGAGCTGGATCGACGTTCTGATGAAGGTCTCTGGAAACCGATTGATCACGGCAACGTCAAATCGATAGGTGTGGAGAAATCAAGTGTAGGTTTATCTTCAAAAGTATACGTCTTTGGGCTGGTAATGATTAAATGTAATTGAGGATACTCATCTGTTGGTGATTGATGCATTGATTATAACAATGTGGCACTAGTTAAGTATACACTACACCACAATGTGCTGCTCATCTTGAAACATTAGATGAATAGTCTTATTACCTCCAGTCATTTCATCAGCTACAACAGTCTTGAAAACGAAACAGATTGCATCAGACCTTGACTGTTATTCGGTGATATTAATAATTCTAGCAGAGCAGAGGAGAGGAGTTATTGAAAATATGACTCTCAATATACCATTCATGTAAGAAAATATAACATGTAAAGATGAATGAGGAAAGGAAGATGATATTAGAAACGATGTCTGTAAGATTTCATTTTGAAGAGATTGCTAGAAATATCTTTTGAAATCGAATATGAGTTAATGCAATGCAAAATGAGGATAAAGTCGCGAATCTGAGAAATCTGCGCAAGCTTTTCCAATAGTCTTTTGTGACGTTTTCTAAAGATTCTTTGATGGAGATGTGAAAGATTGAATTCAGAGCTCTAAATTCATTTAAGGATTTTCAACTTTTCCTAAAAAACATGTCTGCTTTTTGCCAAAAACACTAACTTTATTCAACCATTTTGACCTATTATTCACACTGGTCTGGTCGGGGCGTGAATTGTAGGTGCCCTTTGCAGAAGGAAATCCTTCGTCGAATACTCTTCCTCTGCGAGAGTTGTGAAAGACATCCCCCAGAGAATCTAGTAAGCACCTCTTCTTTCTGCCGTCAATCAGTATTCTGCCAACATAGCTCATAGCTTCGTTGAATAATAAATTCTAAAACTCTACCTCATAGGAACTAGATTTAAACAATTACCGATTGCTGATTTAGTGATTTTACAATTATTAATAAAACACAAGAAAATGCGATTTTATTCATAATATTGATTGTTATTATTTAACATGCGATATATCATTCATCATATCAATTTATTTCACTCCACATTTCTCCTGAACCTGTTTCTCCTGAAAGATATTCGAATTTACTATTCATACAGAAATCACATGAGATTTAATATCCACCCCCATTGAAAGCATATATTCCAAAATACAGATATTTGATCCTTTGTATTGCTGAATGTACGAAATTATATCCGACATATACGATCGCGTCGGATATGATTTCATACCTTCTGCAATATGAAAGATTATATACATCTCGTAAAGCGAGTTACATGGACAACATAGTTTTTAGTATTTCATCTCGTGAGTGAAGTTTATTGTAAAAGTAATTACTGGTAACAACAATACACTGGGAATAAAGGAAAAGAGGATGAGTTTATTATTAATAATCGACTATTTTTATTATAAATATAACCTCTTTTTGTTTAAAAAACAACTATAGACTGTAGTAATGATAAAGACTGTCTAGGTAGGTGCATCCATTTCTGCCGCCAAACAATACTGTGCAAACATTAGTCTTCCATCGTTCGGTCATGTGCTCCATCATCAGCGATATGATCTTCTGCAGTTAATTATAATGGGTAAAGGTTTTGGGCGAAAGGTGGGGAGACGGAAAAAGTCATGGTTGAAGTATATCAGGGAATGGACTGGCATATCTGGGGCGTCGGAATTGTTCCGCCGAACCAGAGACAGAAAGGATTGTACCACGCTGATAGTTGGAGAGGTACTTTAAGAAGAAGAAGAAGATTAGTCGTCAGGTTTGATGGGCTTTGTAGCTATTGAAATTACTGGGGTAACGGGACTTAATATATTATGTCTCAAGGCTACGAGCAGAATCTAGTGCTGTGTATGTCATACTATCTAGCACATTGCTTTGGACAGGATTGTCACTGACCATCAAGTGAACGTTCCGCTTGTCTCGTCGCTTTCTTGAATAAAAGAAAATATACCTTTTTGTTATTTATTTGTTAATATGCATGTACACATATCAGCGCTTAGGAGTTTCTTCATGTCTAAAATTTAGATTAAGTTATAACATGTAAAATTTTTCAGTACATATGATACAATATATTGCTTCTACTGTCACTATTCATTTATATTAATAATAAAAAAAATAGTAAAATATAATCTTGATTACAAACCAGCAAATCTATTTATGATTAGTTAGTAACAATATAGTTGTTAAATACTATGTTAGTTAACCAAACATGTACATATTTTTTTTTTGTTCATGTTTTTACTCGGGACTAGCAGGTATTATCATTAGGTTGCTGTTGGTGCTACCTCGCAGGCGCTGCATTATGGAAGCAACATTTTCGCGCATGAAAACTTGCAATCCATAACTCCGCACTTCCCCGAATATTGCCGACGGGCTGCAGCGCCGCGGCAACCCCAACAGCATCCTAAATAGATGGATAGGTAAATAGTTTGTTGTAGTAATCACTTACGCAAATATAAACATGAAGATAAAAAGCTTAAACTCCGACTGGGAACGGACCTGAGCAGATCTTCGATGACCGAATACATTCGCCAGAAACAAAAAGATCCAGACACAGACAATGTTAAAATCCGCCGTCGGATAACCACACTACAAGTAGTACACTTTGTTAAAATACCGTGGACCTGAGTCCACGAGCCCAGTATCAGATGAGCTGTAAGAAAAATCGAATACCGCTCAACATCAACAGAGAATAGAGATTTGCAAAACATTTCCATTCTGCGTCTACCCTCACCAATTATGTTTTATTAAATGGTTTATACCATTACTTCAATAAGTTGATACGGATTTATCAATTCGTATGGTATTTGTCTAATTAATTAATTAGCAGTTTGTGCGGACGATATAACCACGCCCAGGAAATAATTCATTTAATATTGCCTAAAATTTGTAACTTTTTCCTAAAAATTTAATAATGTATAACATAAAACTAAAATAAGTGATAACTACCTTCTAGAAAACTATTACAATACGGTCGATCTCTGCTACTGGTGATCGTCTACGGTTCTACTCTAGGACCTATTGCTGTCGTCTAAAGTACGCAAATAATGTGTTCCGATTTGAATGGTGTGGTAGCTAGTAAAATTACTAAGGTAATGACACAAGCACAGTGTGGTGCAGTGGATATCACCCTAATTAGAACCGCTTTGTTTTAAGCAAGGTTATCACACAAACTTCCTAATTTAATAGAGAATCAGATAATAACAATGTAGTAATTCTATAATGCAGTAATAAACTTTCGATTCCATACAAACATAAATATGAACATGTGAGTAAACTTTATTAGCCCTGAATTTGTATAAATCTTAATGGTTTTCCCTTTATAATCAGCTTCGTTTCTCTCCAATTAACGTTCAGTCTAATCAAAGGATTAACCACAAAGTAATAATATAACCAAGAGTTAGGTTAGATACACACTCTCGTGACGTCGATTGCTTTGCCTTAAGAAATCGAAGGCATATATCTCATTAATATTTATATATAAGGTTAAGTTATTAACTTTATAGGATGCGTCGTCTTCGAATAAAAAATCTGTGGGATGTATAAATAGTGGAATAAAGTAGGGATCCGGAAAAAGAGACACTCTAAAAAAGGATTGAAGGAAAAAGAGATAGAAAAACTCTAATTCAAAACACCCAGGGAGAATAAAACAAATTGAATCAAAGCAAGCCAAAAATTTCTGTGTTGATTTTACTGATGGGACATATCACCGCAATGACTATTTTAGTCACCGAATACCTAATTACTGTATTCCAGTCTGAAGGACAGTGCAAAGGCATCAGACTCGTTGCACAAGCCCCCATAGAGACACTGATTTTCAGTTTTCACTCTTCTGGAGGAAACCTCAGTAAATATATGTTAGCATATTGAACCGCTGCGATTAGCTCACCCACAGACCGTTGGAGTACAAGGACTGGCAGTACGCTTCCAGCAGACTCACTTCGACATCTGCAGTACACCGAGCGAACTGCGCGCAAGCCATTAAAAAGCTAATTTAAAGTTAAACGTTTAACTTAACCTCATACATACGGTTAAGAAACGAAATCTCCTACCTCGGTGATGTACTCCGTCATCAGCGATATATTCTTCTGCAGCTCATTATGATGGGTAAAGTTTCTGAGAAATGAAAGGTGGGGAGAAAGAAAAAGTCATGATTGAGGAATATCAGGGAATGGACTGGCATATATGGTGCATCCGAATTGTTCCGCCGAACCAGAGGCAGAAAGGACTGTACCACGCTGATCGCTAACCTTTACTAGTTGGAGAAGTATTTTAAGAAGAAGAAAGTTAAATAAGATAAAACAAAAAAAAAGCTTTTAAAAACGACGATTTGGTTATTATTAAAAGAATAATTTTTTTTATAGATTTAATATTTATCGATTTATCATCACCGTCAGCAGATAGAGGTCCACAGCTAGACATAGGCATCCCCCAAAGATCGGGTAAGGATTTAATGGGTAGATGAGGGGAATTAGGTATCGCTTCGTGTCAAAATTAAATATTAACTGTTAGAATATTTAAACCAAAAATCATTTTAAACGATAATTGACTTCCAAAAACGCGAAGCAGTTATTTTAGTAGTTTTAAAATATAGCTATTTGCTGATAAGATTTTTGACCACTATAATGAAAGAATGATCTATAAAATAAATTCTTTTATAAATAATGTTTTATTATATATCTATGTATGTTATAGGAAATTGAAATTTCCGTTAGATCATTTATCTATTTATACTCGTATATAAAAATTAGCTTTAATATGTATAGTAAGGATAAAGTCTAACTAATTATTTATAATCTATGAGAATGATTTATTTCCTTTTCATATAAAATTTAATACGTTAGTACAATTTAGATAATTCTTTTTTTATTAGAAAGAGTATATCCTAGATTTAGTGTCATACAAAAATTATGTTTGATATAATCAATGTTTTTTTTTTAACGTAGCGACGAGACGAACCGGGACGATCACCTGATGGTAATCGACACGCTTGTCTATAACAGCGTTGCGCTCTATAGGGTGATATACACAGCATCACATTCTGCTCGTCGCATTGAGACAAGATGTTCAATCTCATTACTAATTATACTAGCTACAGCGTCCTTTAATACGGAACATAATAATGCTTACCCACTGTGCTGCTGTGATACTTACCTAGACGGTTCCAGCAACAGAGCCCTGCCACCAGTTCTTTGTTGTTTATGTATCATTACGTTATATATATGGAAGACGATTTTCTTCTCAACACCGTGTAAGTATGTTTTTATGGCGGCAGATTTATAATGTAGCGGAGAATGTATATTATGCGTTATAATTTGAGAAAGCAAGCCGGTGAAGAAGTTTGAGTACACAGAGTTGAGTACTCTGATGCTGCGACGATCGTCCCTTCTCGAATATTGTACCCTAGAGAGCATCCTCGAACAGTCAGCGCGATACGCTTAGTATTGTATCTTTATCTTATATTCAGCTCATCATACAGGAGAAAATTTAATGAAAAATTATTTTTGGTTTGAAGAAAAATATTCTGGCTAAAAAGAAGACTATACTAGAAGTTTGGAACGAGGACCAATTGGCTTTTCATAGCTATGACATCTAAAGTATAAATTGCTTTAATGGTCGCCGACATTCGAGAGATGGCACTTAAGATAAATTGTATATTATATTAGATCTTGTGATGACAATAAAGTATATTATCATCACATCTTTTTTTAACATAGCCAAGTTTTAAAAAACCTTGGTGTTGGTTAAAATCTACCACCTTTTTTAACAGGGGTTATAAAGCAAAAAGAGACCGACTCTTAAGTCAACCTACCGATATAATAGCGTTCCTGTGTTCCAGCTGTCCTCGTATCGAAACCGAGAGTACTCTGCAGATGCTAAGCGACAGATAAAAAAAATCTTAATTGATAGTAAAATTATATGTTAATAATTATAATTATTTTATTATCTGGTTAAGATGACGACCGGAAAAGAAGAGCAGGATTGATTATGAAGATCTCTGAGACTTACGTCGAGTAGACGTCTATCCACTGATAATGATGATATTGACAAGAATGATAACAGGTTTGTCATGTGATGAACGAAAAGTTGAATAGCAGGCGATCGATATTTACGTCTCGTAGTTCAGCCGAGCGATTTTCTATTAATTATTCATGTAGTTACACCGTCTAGCCTCCAATTACTATTCAGCGAAGTAATAAATACAAGACAAGTCGGGAATATTCAATTTTATTTATCGTTTACAACTAATGCGCAACGACGAATTATTTTCATCCGAACAAAACTGAATTTGTTGCCAATTTCAGTTTTCCATCCGGCAGCGGAAGCAAAATATTAACAACAATATCATGAATACTAGGGAAGGATTTGAAACGTATTTCTATACTAGTTAAATATTAAAAAAATATATAAAAGGATAACTTTTACACATATAAAATGACTGAAATTATGTAACAATGGAGCAGAAATCGCATTGATGTATCTGTTTATTCTTCACAAGGTTCGAATCCTCAGCACGAGAAAATAAATGGTACAACAACTGAAAGTGAATATTTCACATATTTCTTATAAATCTAGTTTTCGTTTTTTTTTCCGTTAGGTTATTATAAACGTTTGATGTCACAGATTTCCTTAAATGATACAAAATGGTGGAGGAATATGCCAACAAAGACGTACAATGATCCCATGGCAACCTCTCCGAGTGACATTCAATGGAAGCGCTATTAACATTTAGTGATACTGTCAATTCATGTTAACGTCGCTGTCCAGGGTTACCACAGGTAAGGAAAATTATAAGAAAATGTTTCACTACCCTTGTAATAGTTATAATTTATCTAATTTAATAATCTATATAAAAAAAATAGCTATTGTTAGATGAAAGTTACTGAACAAAAACTTGTGAGAGGCTGATGCAAAATTTAGAAAACTAAGATATCTTTGTTTGTGAATTCAAGATTAACTGAATCTAAATTTTGGGATTATTCTACATGGATATTATCTGGAATCTTCCAGTGATTTAGAAATATTTTTTTCTTTTAGTAGTTTTAGGACTAGGACTCCAAAATATGGTCCTTAAATGTGATACCGGTAAGAAAGCTCAAAGTCATATGAAGAGCGATGGAGATGGCGATGCTTGGATTATGTTTGTCTTATCACAATGAGCGAAAACACCATTAGACCGTATTTTGTCAAACGAGAGACCTTTGACCAGCAGTAGATATCTATCAGAATGATGACAACAATAATATATTTGTAACACAAAATAATAAATAACGATATGAATGTATTTTTAAGGGTTACGAGATAAAGTTATCCTACTAAAGAATCTATATTAAAACTACTTGTTATTCTTAATAACAACGGATTGGCAACCATGAGCTGGACGTACTTAAAAAGATAAATATTATCTTGATCGACTTTTCCGCCCGATTTCAATCGACGCCTCCAGTATAACACACAGTATTTATTTTCATCATAAATCACGAGATTTCCGTCTATATATAACTTTAATGACATTGAAATAATTATTTCCATCGTCATCATGGGGTGCCTTCTTCAGATTTATGGTTGGCGGTGAAATTGATACAGCCTTTTCCGGTCTTCAGCTACTCTTATCCTTATTCTTTTATATCGTTAAACCATTACTTCCGCTACCTACTAGGAAGACGTTTTCCGAAAATTTCATCCCTTGGGATCGACCTCGAGAACTAATAAAGAAAACCTTTGTCCCCAAAATCCTAGGTTTGTATCGCGGCTATCATCAGCCCACATTTATTATTTTATCAATATAAATATTTACTTCCGTTATTTTTTTTTATGTTACTTGATATATTTAAGAACCAGTAATAAATACTTTAATTTTTTTTCTCTTCTAGACTATAGTCTATATAAATTACTTTCATATTGAAGATATTTCTCTTTGGGAAAAATTTGGAGACTATTGAATCATTCGTTTCCATTGAATGAATAAAGGTTTACTTTGCATTAGTAAATTTTTTTTTTATTCGACGAAGCAACGAGACAAGTGAGTTATTCACGTGATGTTCACCCATAAGGACGTGGTGCTAGTTAGGATGATGTACACAATATCACCTTGTGTTCGTCGTCTTGATATTAGATGTGAAGTCTTGTTACCCCAATACATATTTCACTTCTTACATTGCCCTTCCTACCGGAACACAGTAATGTTTGGCGGCAAAAAGAAGAGTTGCGGAAGTACCTACCTGGACTGTTTTCAGCAACGGAGACCTACCACCAGTAGTTACAGTTTTATTAATATAAAGGTCAGTCGTAATTAAAAAAAAAATACTCGAATGAATTTAATTGCTAGAGCTTTTGAATCATCTGTGACCTTAAAGTTATATGGTCAGTGACCTTAAATAACTGTTGGGGAATGCGATGGTCTTTAGAAAAATAGGTCAAAGAGAGCAAAACCTAACTTTGAATTGTACAGCTATTACTACGAGAACCTTGAATTTGAAATTTCTGTGTTATCCAGTTTTTAACATGGTGATCATGAATTTCATGGCCATAAGTAAATTTGGATTCTGGTTTGATTTTTTATACTATTTCAAAAACAATAAAAAAAATTGTTTAAATTATAGTTCATCAATTACTTAGTATATAAAGAAGAGAATCCATTAGAAGCCAAGGTCTGCGCTAGATCTTCCTTAAAAAACATGCTCATGATCCAGATAATAATGATTGGATGTAATGAGGATATGGGTAATCTTCAATATCCTCAAGATAGTGTGCCGGTACTCTACATGTCAGCTGAGATGGAAGTAGATTGAATTTCTGATGGTAATATCATAAGTTATCGAAAGTTAATGGTCATATTAACTATTAGTATACCAGAAAAACTTATTGAAAAAATTAATGGTGGAAGTAACTTGAAGTTCTTTAATATGATGAATATTTCTTTGTCTGTTGTTAAATCCCTTCGTTGTAAGACATAGCTAACCTCACTACTACTCGTTATGTATAAATCCAAACGTTGTCTATGGCATTTCCGGTTTATTTTTGAACTTTGCAAGCGAAACTGAAGGCACTGTAAAAATATAATAAATCGGTACCACTAACGAATTGAAATAGAATCAGTCGAAATAACACGAGATGTGCAGGATGCATGATGGTAAACGATACTTCTGCGTATAATAATAAGCTGTTGATGTTACTATCAGCCGATGGACGTCCATAGCTCGACTTTGACTTCCCCCAAAGATCCTCACATCGATCAGTCCTGTAATGCCCGTATCGCCGGATACTAGGGTCCGTTGTTTGTAGGGGTTCATATGGAGAGATTTGGACCATTTCCCATCAGGGTGGTGAAATGCGGATTGTTGGGAGGCAGAGCGTCATTTATTGATTAGCAGAATGCACCACGAGCAGATGAGGTTAGTTTAGTGTTAGTTGTGCGGGACCCGTTACATAACAGAAGAGGCTGCTAATAAAGATGTTTATTCCTCATCTTATGATCGCGTCATCTTAGTATTCCAGCGTATTCGCTGAACGTAGTAATATGTGCACACTGTCTATTGATAAAATAAGCTTTACTGTTCTACCTATTAATACAGTTCCTGGCGACAATTATCAACTAACAGCGGAACCGCACGTTAAACCAGATGATTGTCATATTTGCAAACAGCCCCGTAACGTACTTATGCTGTGTTAATATTTTCATGAATTATTTGGACATTTACTGCCTCTAAACTATTTGATAGTTTATTCGTTTGCCCAACTTCATTGCGATCTAGATTTTAAGACAAGTAAGTAAAGTCTTAATCAAGTTATAACACTATCTATAGCGCCATAAGTAAACATTCCTAAAAACCGCTGTTAAACATTTTCCTACAATATGTCCCTTACAAAAACAAATACTTGAAGTTATAATTTTAAAAACGTACTTTACTGTTTAAAGTAGCTTTGTAAAATTATAACAAATAAAAATAAAAATTAGATTTTTACAAAGTTAGTAAAACTCCTAGTTTAATTTAGCTTTTCTAATGACACTGTCGTATTGAGACAAAATCGTGAATCTCGTTGCCGCAGTAAATTACTAGCGACAAAGACTTTCAAACCGGAACTTAATAATGTTTATACACTGGTCCTTGAGATTAGAAATAGGAGCTGCGGAGAACAATGTATACGATTTCCGAAAACAGAGAATTATCGACTGAAAGTTTGATGCAAACATTTATGAAGAAAAATGTCACGATTCAGAATTTAATAGAAAGATATATATTATAGATATTAATAACTATAATAGTTTGTAGATAATCCGCATAATGATAAAAGATAATATCGCCAAAGTTGCCATTTATCCGCAGGTGTGGCCTTAGGGGTCAAACTTTCTGAAATGAGTATATGAACAAATGTTTGGACCTTATTATTACGCACGGTGCACGCGCTCACCGGCGGCGAAAGTTTGATTACTTTTGTTTATGGGTCCCTGGATCTTTTTGCGGCATGGCTTTGTTCCGATAGGCGCAAAAGTTATATTAGAGGTCCTCTATTGTCCGAATGGAAGGTAGGAACGGAAGCGCCTATTCTACTCAATAAATCATGCAAGCATTATTTCAGTTCGAAGAATTACTAATTCACGGCGAACCACCGTGGCGATTACCGTGAGTATACAATTTTGTCGTATAATAAAAAAAAAACACTCTAAGCCTATTGAAGTTGGCGTCTGAAATACTATATGAAGCCTTCCATAACCATTACTGACCTCCATTTACCGCCTGATCATATTTAAATGCCAGGTTATGAAATTATTGTAATCATAGTCCCGCGGCACTGGTTCAGTCTAAAGTTCAATTTGCACGTGGATTATATGAGATCTAAATCTATGACTCAACAGCGAGATTTGTAGTGTTTCCAGTTTCTAATCTAGGTATTTGTTTATCCGTATAGGTACTGAGCTACGGAGGCAGTCAGATCATTATTTAACTGCCGTAGCGTATACTTTATAACAGGAAGCTTTCAGTACGAATTCCGGTGCGTCATCTTAAGGAGGTTGGATGTTAGTCAAGTTTTCTCTATTAAAATGAATGAATATAAATCTATCTCATCGAATCGTACTGGCTAGGTCTTCCTTAGCGGAGCTATTGGTGTCAGGTCTCCGTTGCCAGAGACCGTATAGGTAGACATCAGCGCAGCTCCTATTTCTCTAGGGTTGTTACAGGCTGACATCTGGTCGCTTCCTCGAATTTAATAATAAAGCTACTAAGTTCACATTTTAATTAATGTATTTGGGCGACATTAAAAAGTATAATACCTAACCTGAAACTTCCGTATCACAGGACAATCAGTTTTAAATGTTATCCTCCCAGTTAAATCCTCCAAATTCCTAATATCGTCCTTTGTTAATAATTATCAAACAAAAACAAATGTGCAATTAAGCAACACCTGTCTCTTCGGTGTTTGTCAAGTTAAAATAACATTATTAAGACAAAGCTAGACTTACACGTAATGCCTATGATGTGCTTTAATAGAATCCAGTTAATTCCAGTACTAGTCCCTAGGTAATAATTTACAAACGTTTCAATCTAGTTTAGCCACTGTGTCAAGCGAGCCCCTGTGACGTAACAGGCATTGGACGTAAATTTAGATCTGAATCATAATTCGGACCTCTTTTTAATCTCCATTCGTAATTATGATGTATTATTACAACCCTCGAGGGATTATCATTTTTTATACACAATGATAATGTGAAATTTTATATGTAGCTAATTTACCCTATGATAATACGGGCATTACGCGTAGATCTCTATCCATCAGTGAAGGTCCGTCTATTAAGATAATAATGAGATAAACGTTATGCTCTTATTAAGCATTAAGACATTTGTGGTTAGTATGAAATGATTTGACAATCGTCATCAGTTGATACACGTCCACTGCTGGACATAGCCCTCCACCAAGGATCTCCACATCGATCGGTCCCGTAATATAACAATATGAGGGATTTTATGTTTTTTCATTTAAGCGACGAGACGAGTGGAACATACTCCTGATGGTAAGTGACACGCCAGCCCATAACAAAGTTGGATGATATACACTGCACCGCATTGCGCTCGTCATCTGAGACATAAGACGTTAAGTCTCGTTACTCCAGTAATTACACTAGCTACAACGCCACTGTCTCACGACAGAAATAGAAGCTGTGGTGGTACCAACCTAGACGGTCTCCAGCGACAGAGACATACCACCAGCAATGACCGTATGTATATACCATCAGTTGAATAGAATAGCTATGGACCTAAATTCAGTTTCCACAATTTGATCGTTTAACTACAATTTGAAGAAGGCACTTAATAATGATGACGATCAGTATACAACAATGTAACGTTAGGATTCTAACCACTGCACCATTATTTTACATTAGTAATTTCACTAGCTACACTGTCCTTCAGACTGGAATACAGTAATTAGGTATTCAGTGACTAAAATAGTCATTGCGGTGATATGTCCCATCAGTAAAACCAACTCAGAAATTTTTAGCTTGCTTTGATTCAATTTTTTTTTTATTCTCCCTGGGTGTTTTGAATTAGAGTTTTTCTATCTCTTTTTCCTTCAATCCTTTTTTAGAGTGTCTCTTTTTCCGGATCCCTACTTTATTCCACTTTTTATACATCCCACAGATTTTTTATTCGAAGACGACGCATCCTGTAAAGTTAATAACTTAACGTTATATATAAATATTAATGAGATATATGCCTTCGATTTCTTAAGGCAAAGCAATCGACGTCACGAGAGTGTGTATCTAACCTAATTCTTGGTTATATTATTACTTTGTGGTTAATCCTTTGATTAGACTGAACGTTAATTGGAGAGAAACGAAGCTGATTATAAAGGGAAAACCATTAAGATTTATACAAATTCAGGGCTAATAAAGTTTACTCACCTTTTCATATTTATGTTTGTATGGAATCGAAAGTTTATTACTGCATTATAGAATTTCTACATTGTTATTATCTGATTCTCTATTAAATTAGGAAGTTTGTGTGATAACCTTGCTTAAAACAAAGCGGTTCTAATTAGCGTGATATCCACTACACCACACTGTGCTTGTGTCATTACCTTAGTAATTTTACTAGTTACCACACTATTCAAATCAGGACACATTTGCATACTTTAGACGACAGCAATAGGTCCTAGAGTAGAACCGTAGACGATCACCAGTAACAGAGATCGACCGTATTGTAATAGTTTTCTAGAAGGTAGTTATCACTTATTTTAGTTTTATGTTATACATTATTAAATTTTTGGGAAAAAGTTAAAAATTTTAAACAGAATTAAATGAATTATTTCCTGGACGTGGTTATATCGTCCGCACAAACTGCTAATTAATTAATTAGACAAATACCATACGAATTGATAAATCCGTATCAACTTATTGAAGTAATGATATAAACCATTTAATAAAACATAATTGGTGAGGGTAGACGCAGAATGGAAATGTTTTGCAAATCTCTATTCTCTGTTGATGTGGAGCGGTATTCGATTTTTCTTACAGCACATCTGATACTGGGCTCGTGGACTCAGGTCCACGGTATTTTAAAAAAGTATAATACTTGTAGTGTGGTTATCCGACGGCGGATTTTAACATTGTGTGTGTCTGGATCTTTTTGTTTCTCGCGAATGTATTCGGTAAAGTAATGATATAAACCATTTAATAAAACATAATTGGTGAGGCGACAGCGAATAATAAAACAGGGTAAAAACATAAAACTAAGGGATAGTATTCATGCTTGGCCTTAGAGATGCTGTAGTCTAGTAGAGTATTGTTAGTTCTACTTTGATAACAGAAAGTGTATAAGAGATCAAAATCAGTGTATAATTTTGAACTTAAATTTAACTGTGAAAATAATCTTATAAAAAAAACTTGTCATTGTTCTTTTTAAATGGTTACATTACTTTATCATTGTAAGTAGGATCACCAAAATAAAACAAATCCCTTGACTTTGTTGTCAGTTCCTTCCAAAGAAGGACGCTTTGCAAACTGGTGTTAATAATAGAGTGAGGGTTAAAAGTGATTGTACAAGTACTATTAAAAAAAAAAATTCAATTGGAGTAGAGTTTTCATCATCTCGAGATCAGACTGATATTCTTCGAAAATCAAATCACTACAAATGTTACTAACAATAAGACGGCAATACAATAGATATTTAGAACTGAAATTCTAAATAACTAGATAGACACCCAAAAAGCCAAGGTATCCTTGTGATAATGATGGAGGCGATAATTTCCTTCATCGTAAGCTCGAACACGGTAAGGATTTTACCCATGGCCTATCGAATGGTAGTCTTTTTATGGTAGAAAACGAATCCTTACGGTTTAATTTCATTATGTTTGTATACATTAAAATAAACTGAACATTCGGTCTACTTCATGGCATCGCCATCATCAACGACCTATAGACCTGGACGTTCTTTGTCCATAGTTGAACATAGGTCTTCCATAAAAATCCTTGCACTAATCGGTTCTGTATTTTTTTTATGTACTACATATAAATCAGACTTTGATGGTGTTTAATGCTACAAGTCACACTAACGGAGCTCATCGGATACTGGGCCCGTGGACCTGAACAAAGAGCTGGTTAAAATCAGCTTCAGGATTGTACAGTTCAATATTACATATCCCCCTTACCTCGGCACCCCTTCTCTTTCCACTTTTGTTAGTCATTCTTACCCAAGACTGTAATGCGGGCATGGTTTCACCGATAATAACTTGAAGTTTATAATGAAAGATAACATATAATTAGGTGTACTTTTATATGTTATCTTGTACATATATTAGCCAGAATCATACGGGGTAGTGTAGATTATATTTTTAGTTGCTTTTTCTTATATAACTTTTAAGCCTGATTTAACTTTTGAGTATATAAGCAGACAATTTTTAAATACATATCCTGTTGGAGTCTGTATTATGGCAGCAGATACAAGCGCTGCTTTGTTGGGTGCTACTAACAAATATTGTATACAAATTTTTTAACTACTTCAATAAATCAAAAATTATAAAATTGTATGGTAAATCTATATGGTCAGCTATAAAGCTTCGAATCCCAGTAGTGGAGAAATAAAGCAGGCTATAAATGATTATAAATATTTCGCGACACAACTACTTGAATAAGGACAACGAAAATATTAGTACATATTAAAAATGACGTAATACGTTTATCTTACTAAAAGGTGATCCGGATGGCATGACGCCATTATCTTATTCCGACGTCAAGATTGCCATGATACGGGCCCGAGGATGCGAACGGCGGAACCATCAATTTTAAAGCCTGACCAAAAAGAGGGGTGTCGCTAATATCAATAATTGAAAGTGTTTTACGAGAAAATAACAAGAGAAGTTTTCAACGTTTATATGTTACTACCGGTTTGACTTTAAACGGAAGAACACAGTAGGAAACTCAGAGCTAACCTTTCAATTTTTAAGAAAATGAGAGAATATTAGAACTTGAAACCTTGGATAGTTATAGAGAAGTGTAAATGAAAATAGGAAGCTGAATGGGAAGAAGGAAGTGTAACTTCGAGAAAATATTCTATTACTTTTCTAAGGGTGCGACTTCGCAGATGTTGCCTCCGTCCACATTACCGTGTAAATTACTTAAATAAAATCAATTATTTAACAATTATTATAATGAATATATTAATAAATACAACATTATTGCATTAAATTACTATTATATATACATTTTTATTTACAATCTGTTGCTAAGGTAAAAGGAGACGGCTCCAGCTAATGCCGACCGGAAGAGTATCTCCGATCGGCGCTGATTTTCAGCCTCCTCTCTCTGCCTCTTGAGTTAGAGGGAAGATTTCGAGTTGGAGAACGGATGCCTACTTAGTGGTATTAATTACATCAGTAAACTATAAAAAAAAATCAATCTGATATAAGTACGTATAAAAAGAATTCTATTGCTATATATAGAAACTTTTAATCATTCAAACGTTTCAGGGCAAAAGGGCGTATAAATTTATTCTCCATCGCGTTCGGTCTTGGACTTCACCCTTAATCTCATTCCACGTCTTCCCGCTCTTCTTCGTCTCGTTTGCTACTGTGCGGCGCCAGGTCTGTCTGGGGCTAACGCGCTTGCGTTTCCCTTGCAGATTCCAATCGAGCACCAGCTTGGGAATATGGTTAAGATCTCTTCTTAGAGTATGGCCAATCCACTTTCATTTGCGACGCTAAAGATTTTCCATACAAACGTTTAGTAATTAATAAGTAAGTTTATGTATGTATGTTCGTATGTAGGACTCCATTTCAAATGCCAAGTTATAGTGTATAAATATTAGTACTTAAATTTAAAGAACTTCATACCTAGAAAAAATGTTAGACTACTACTATCTAAACATTACTTATTGTTACTTACTATCACGTGAACTGTTTATTTTTTTATACAACTCAAGCGACAGGTCGAGCAGGACGTTCATTATCATCAGTCGATAGACGTCTACTGTTGGACATAGGCATCCTTCATAGATCTCCATTATAAGGGTCATATGGGAAATTTGAGCCATATCCCACCACGCCGGCCCAATGAGGATTGGTGGAAGCTAAGGCCTCGGTGGTTGATTACCAGAGTGCACCACGAGCAGGTGAGGTTGGCTTAGGTCCCGTGAGTTGTTGAGCGAGACCCCTTATACAACTTCGGGAGGTTCACCTGATGGTAAACGACACGCCCGTCCATAACGTGTCGCTAGTTAACTATGTTATACACTAAACTATATTGCGCTCGTCGCTTGAGACATTACATGTTGAATCTCGTTACCCCAGTAATTACACTAGCTACAATGCCCTTCAAACCAAAACACAGTAATATTTAAATTGTCCTGTTTGGGGACAGAAATAGGCGCTGCGGTGGTACACGCAGAGTAAATATAGTTGGTGTCTGCTTCTCCATCATGAACGAAGATCTAAAGTTTTAGGTAGCCTTACCTTCGAAAAGTTTATATGTCTACTTAAAATAAGAATTTCAGTATTTATAGTGTTCGTATTATAGTCAATTGTTGTAGATATGAAAGGAAGGTAGGTCAAGATTCTGTACTCCAAGTAAACTGCTATTATACCTGCACAGTGTTTTTTTTTTCATGATTTCCTTTGTTATAATGCTGGCTGTGAAATATACTGGCAGTAGGTATATGGGAGAAAGTAGGTAGCTAGGTAGAATTACTGGGGTAACAATACCTAACATCTTACGTATCAAGCCGACGAGCACAAATGGTACTGTTGTATAGCACTAAGCGCCACGTTGTTATGGGATAGCGTGTCACTTGACAATTAAGTGAATGTGAGAGTGAATCTCATCGCTTCATTGAATAAAAAAATATATTTGTTTTAAATTATTAATATTATGTTATTGACAATTTCTCAATATTGCTTTTCAGATCAGGTTCTCTTTTCTAGACTCAGTCTAGACTATATTCAGTAAATAAAACAACTTTTTATATTCTATGACGAATCTTCAAATAACTATGAGATTATTGAAGAGTATAGTTAGAATTAAAATATTAGCACAATAAATCAATATTTATAGAAGTGTACGAAAAATAACACATATACTGGTATTAGGTCTCTATTGCCGGATATCGTTTAGATAAGTACTAGCAGCTCCTATTTCTGCTGATAAACTGTAGTGTGTGATACTAATGTGTTCCAGTTTGAAGGGCGTTGTAGCTAGTGAAATTACTGCAGTGATGATATTTAAAATCGTATGTTTCAAAGCGACGGACCACAATGAGGTGCTGTGTGTCATCCTAACTAGCGTCAGGTTATTATGTGCCGGCGTATCACTTCATCATCATCATCATCAACATCAGTTGATAGACGTCCATTGCTGTGGACATAGACTTTCTCCAAAGATCCCTACACTGATCGCTCCTACGCTGCCCTTAACGCCGGATACCAGGGACCATCGTTTGTACGGGTTCATTTGAGGAGATTTGGGCCATTTCCGCCCACGCTGGCCCAATGCGTATTGGTGGGACCATCAGGTCAATGTCTCGCTCGTAACGCGTCATTGAATTAAAAAAGCATTATTATATTTCAGATTGTAGAGCATTGTAGCTCATGAAATTCCTAGACTGCTAAGTCTTCGAAAAGTAAAAAATAGAGCCAGTTTTCTAAGAATAACCTTTTAACCCCGATCAGGTAGACACTGTTCTCGTGTCCTCGCTTCATGTTTAACTTATAGTAACTACAAAAAATTTACTGGAAAGTAATAATTTCAATAAAACTACTTTAACTTAAACTTGTTTTATTGTATATACCCCAGCTGGTCTCCGTCCACTTTGCTGGCTGTTATACAGAATTAGACTTGAAATTTATCTGAAATATTCCTCGAGAGTAACCGCAGTCACAAATGACTTTCTATAGCGTTACTATAGCAACCGTATAATTAACACAAAATGAATGATTTTTATGAAAGTTAATTAGAAATAAAAGGATCTATGGAATATGTTGATATGTTCACTAGTTTTCACGTGATTGGCGTACAAGCAAAACTCATTTTCATTATATATTAGATCCTTACATATGAAATTAGCGTTTTGTCGTACTGACCACTTTGATCTGGAATATCTCCTATTTGGTTAAGAATTCCAAATTCAAATTTATAAATTCATTTAGCTGGTACATTCGAGTTTTGAAAACAGTCATTCGTTTGTTTTTTCCTCATTATTCTTTTCTTTGGCGTCATTTATTACCGAACAGTGGAAAACATGAAATATCAGTACATTTACGAGTACGACTTCGACCGTGGCACCAGTACCAGTGCTGCAGAAACAGCTCGAAGGATTAATGATGTGTACGGCGCTGGTGTAGCAAAAAAAGCACGGTACGTTTTGGTTTCATCGTTTTTGTTCTAGGAATTTCGACCTTCAGAACTAACCCCGTGGGCGGCTGGAGACTAAAATGGAAAATTACGAATTAAAGGCTATTGTGGAAGCAGATCTGAAAACTGTATTAATCCACTTGAAGCAAATCGGGAAAGTAAAAACACTTGAACGATGGATATCTCATGGATTGAGTGAATGGAACTTGCAAACACGCGTCGACTGCTGCTGCTGTGTTACTTTGCTCAACCGACACAATGATGAAGGGATTTTATATCGAATCATTACTTGTGATGAAAAGTGGATACTGTACGATAATCGGAAGCACTCGTCGAAATAACTGAACCCAGGAGACCCAGCCAAATCCTGCCCGAAACGAAAATTGACTCAGAAAAGGTTGCTTGTGAGTGTTTGGTGGACTAACGCCGGTGTCGTTCACTGCAGCTTCCTAAAATCTGTCCAAACGATTACGGCAGATATCTATTGTCAGCGACTGCAAACCATGAAGGAAGAACTAGCTGCTAAACAACCGAGCTTGATGAATCGCTCTAGGCCACTGCTGCTTCACGACAATGCAAGACCACCACCACCACACACTGTACAACAAACAACTACTAAGTTGAATGAGCTACAATTAGAATATCTCCGACATCCACCGCACTCCCCGGACCTTCCCCCAACAGATTACCAATTTTCCGGAATTTGGACGACTTTTTAGAACGAACAAAAATTCAACTCCGATGCAGACAGTCCAAACCGCCTTTAAAGAGTTTATTGATTCTCGCCCTCATGGTTTTTTTAGTAAAGAGATCAATGAACTACCTATGAGATTGACAAAAGTGCATAGATAACAACGGTGCATACTTTGATTAATTAAACATATTTTACAAAAAAAAATTGACTTTATATTACTCTCGCACACAACGTCATTTTCATATATAAGGACCTAAATATACATTATGAAAGATAATATTTATATATACATATATTGTCTTTATATATGTTATAATATTTCCGTTAAGATTTAAGAATGAAGTTATTTGTGTATTTTTGTATTACAATTAAACCATGATATACACTGCACCACGTAGTGCTCGTCGCCTGAGACATAAAATGTAGTGTCGTTACCTCAGTAATTATACTGAACACAACGCTCTTCAAACCGGAACATAGTGATGTTTGCACAGTACTGTTTATCAGCTGCAATGGGCGCTGCGGCGGTACCTACCTGGACGGTCTCCGGCAACAGAGACATTGCGTGGCTAAAATGCTGCTGGTCCACAGGCAGCTCGACTGCGGTGCAACGTGGATTCGCGCAAAAAATTGCGCAGACGCATCGGACCGCGTCGCTGCACTCGGCCCTAGTGCTTGCCGAGCTGCATGCTCTGGACCTTCGGGTCCATGTAGCGGCTGTTTTATTTGAAATAAAGCTCAGCCACTCGCGGCAGGTACTGGGAGACCGGGACCTGGAGGTACCGGTAAGCTACAGGAGACTGCCACGCCCGTCTGGTTTGGTTCGTGTGGAGTTCTCCTGTCTGGGGGAGGGTGCGGGAGGAGACCAGCTTCCCAAAGGCGGCCGCCATCGTGTATACGGACGGCAGCTGCATAGAAGGCAATGTAGCTGCGACGTTCTGCGTTATGCGGGACGCTGTTAGAGATAAAAACAAAGAAACTCAAGCTGGAGGACTACTGCACCGTCTACCAGGCTAAGCTCCTGGCCTTTGCGGAAGCGACAGAGTACGTGGCCAGGGTGATTCATCAGTCATGTGCCATACTGAGCGACTCCAGATCCGCCCTCGAAACAGTCGCAAAATCAGACACACCATCCTTTAGCGTTAAAAGTGAAAGAAAATGTAGCGAAAGTTAAAGCGGAAGGGAAGGATATAAGATTGTATTGAGTAAAAACGCACGCGGGGACGGAGGGGAATGAGAGGGCATATCAATTGGCCAATGATGTGGCCCTGAAGAATAAGAGACGAGCGGATTACGAGGGATGCTCTGTTTCATTCGGGAAGCGGCAGCTTAGGCAAACTACGCTGGACGAATGGAAGAGGCGCTATGTGGAAGGCAGCACGGCATCCACCACGCGGATTTTCTTCCCAGACGACGTGTCAGCCCACAAAGTGCTCCGTAAGACCCGGCTTGAGCCGTATATGGTCCAAATGCTCACAGGACACGGGGGATTCTCGGAGTACCTGTACAGGTTTAAACTCAAGAAGAGTCCCTCGTGTACCTGCGACCCGAGCAAGGACCAGACCGTGCAGCACCTAATCGCTGACTGCTCCGTATACCGAGCGCAGCGGGTATAAGTAGAGATGGAAATAAGAGAAAAAGTAAATGGTAGTACTATCGCCTCTCTGATGAGGAAGGACCACAGCGGTCCGATCTTTTTGCGGTATTGTAAAATGGTCATACAGAAAACAATAAAGGAGAACAAGAGAGAAGAAAAGTAGAGTAGTAGGAAAAAATGTGAGAAACAAAATGGAATGTACTAGAATAAGGAATGTAAAAAAATATAATAATAAGCAAAAATTGTAATAGTAATAATAGTTAATAATAAAGAACGGCTGTCTCCCTTCATTTAGAGCGCGATGTATGAAAGAAGGAAATGGAATGGAGAAAGAAAGAGGAATAAGAATGGAACAAACAAATAACAAATATATAATAATGTAAATGAAGATACAGGCCGACAAATGCGCGGAAGGAGATCGCGTAAAAAAAACAGAGACTGCTATTAGTAATAGCTATTGGTCCTTCAAACCGGATCACTGTAATGTTTGCACAGTACTATTTTTCGGCTGCAATAGACCCAGCAGTAGTACCTACCTAGTCGGTCTCCGGCAACAGAGACCTAGCACTAGTGAGTGAGTATTTATTTACCTATTACTAACCTATTATATATATATATATACATAGCATTGGTATAAAATAATATATATGTATATATATATTTTAGTATTTTAAATTTAGAATATAATACGATTTTTTATTGAAATTATGTTGGTTAGTCGAAGTTATTCAGTGATATTTTGTCCAACGGTGGACATTTCTCTATCGAACCGTTTCATACGAAGTTATCTCCGGATTAAGATAAAAGATAAAGTCCATCACTTAATAATGTCCACCTTCGTAGCAATTAAGGATTAAGGCGTCGTAAGACCCGAAATCTGTTCGAGCTATCAAATATAATGACCATGATTAATTCTTGAACATGGGGTCAATGAACATTGATATAAAATATGCATTTTCATTGAAATTACGTTCCAGTAGGGACCTTGGGGAAGGAATTAAATCCGTATTTATTATTTCGTCTCAGATATCCTGGACGCTGGTTGGAGAGTACGGTAAGCTGGTGTGTCATGAGGAAAACTTCTGTTGTTATCCTGGAAATATTTTCTCTTTTCAGAACACACTAAGAGGTCCAGTGTGGATATACGATACGATATGCAAGAGGTATGCACCTGAACATAATATTGTAGGTGGTGATTTAAACTGCCTTCTTAATGTTCCCACTGCTGGGACTCGAAGTCACTTACGATGAGAGTCAAAGCGATTCATTACTAGCCAATATTAGTATTAATTTTATTTATTACTTTCATATAGATCTAACAAGATATTGTTATATATATATATACCACATGTCCATTTCAAACGTACATAAATAAATATTAAGTGTTTTCGTTTATTCTTGTCTTATCTAGATTTTTTTACGTAATAAATATATAGAATAGAATAGAAAATTCTTTATATAAATATATAAATGTATATGTATGTAAATGATGTTCCCATAACAATTTTGTTTTCGTAGACATCGACTCATGAAGAATAGCTACGTTTGCTTTATGATAAATACTTGACTTACTGAGAGCAATATGAATATCATACTTGCTATAGTTGTTTGATCGAATTAGCACTATCAATGATTTATACAATTGTCAGACGATAACATAATTGTGAGATGTTATCTAATAAAAGCTAACGTTTTGAGTAAGCGTGGGAGCTCACAAATAATATGTGGTCGGTTTAAAAACGATCATTCGTTACAACAATACGGCGAACATCGACGGAAGGTTTATTGGGTACTTACGTTTGCTGAAAAATTTCTACGTATAACCCCTCAAACATATCGCATTACGTAGACGCGATATCGACGCGCCGCGGTATTGGAACCTATTGGGCAAGGTGCACCGGTGACGTCACAGGTGACAAAAGCAAAACACTGAAGTATTAACCGCTTTCACACGCGATTTAATTTAAGATCTCGCGTTGTTCACACGCGGGCACGGCGGCCTTGGGAGCGACACGTAACACTCCCGCGACGCTCGGAGGCAGACTGAACGAGGAGCGAAGGCTTGCTTGCTTGTTGAGGTAAGCCGCTACTCCTCTAGCCGGGCCAATCGCGAGCTGCCTCCCCTCGCGCCCCCTGCGGGACGCCCGCCCAGGCACGCGGGCTGCTAGCGCTCGCCAAAGACTAAACAGACAGCCAGTCAAGTCTACGTAAACCAGCGGTAACAACATTCCACTGACACGTCTCCGCGTTTGGATATCATCTGAGAAGACACCGACGTAGCGCCTACTTCCGGTGCCAAACGATAGTTAGCAAACATTACCGAGTTACCATTTATAGAGTTTTGTAGCTAGTTAAAATATATATATTGAAATTGTATACCTTGACATCATTGGTGCACTCTTCAAACTGAAGTTTGGCGATCAGATTGAGAAAACCAATTCGATCTTCAGCTACCCAGTAAATAACCTGGCACTAGTTAGGATAGTATACACAGCACAACATTGCGCTCGTTGCCGTGAGATATGAGATGTCAAGTCTTGTTACCTCAGTAATTTCAGTAGCTACACGCCTTCCATACCGGAAATAGTAATGTTTTCCCATCACCGTTCCGCGTCAGAGACCTAGACGGTCTCCGACAACAGCACACCTATTGCCAGTGGACTAGCGTCACATTATTATAGGTTTTTTTTCTATTAAAAAAAAAATACATGTCCACGACCTCGGCTGGTGTTGAATGGGGATGCGGTCTGCGGCCAACAGCCTATTTAATCTTTTCTTAAAAACACCTCATATTTGTATGGGTACACCGATGCCGACAAGTTATTCCACTCCGTAGCTGTTCTTATCGAAGACGAGGAGTTAAACCTCTTCATTCGGAAGTATCATGAAGTGAACGTTATAATTTTTATAGATGAAAACATCGAGAGGATTTTTAGCTACGGTTATACTATATATGTAGTTATTAATTTTTTTTATCTACATTAGAAAATAATTGAACTGAGTTTCACGTAGTGTCTTCATTGTCTATGGCCCTCGTATTAAGATGAAGTGCTTCGCTTCGACTTTCTTTATCCGATTGGAATCGTGTTCTGGCATCAGTATTTCCCTCCCGTCATAATGTGGGAGTATTTAAGAGTGTACAGACTACTTCTAGACCAGACTTACCATCAAAGACTACACCGCCTACCATCAGGAAGGATAGCTGTCAAGACCTATCTATATGACTAAAAAAAATGACACGAAGTTCTAGTTGATAAAGCGCAGTAGGCGGTTCTCATATAATGAGAGGCTGGATACATTGCATCAAGCAGACAAATATACAGGATTTATGACAGCGCTCCAGTGCTGGTGGAATATAATATTAACTGGGTCGTTTCCATGTATAATCCAATATAAAAGACGATACTATGGAGAAACTCCTCAGTGGCGAAGGTCGTGACTCCGAATTGCCTGATGATTTGCCAATTTAGGTTTGATGAGTCCTGTTCCTATTAATGCTGAACTACTTTATTTTCCCACGAATCCTCTTATCTCAGCCGTTTCCATAAAATATTTTTTAAATAGTAGTAAAGGCTTAATAAATATATTTTGCATAAAATGAATTTTACATTGTTGTTTATCTTACTATTCTTCGTAACATATCCTCATCCCCATCAGCATCCACAATTTATTCTTCTAAAAAAACCTCATTAACCACTCATCAGCTCCTTTCGCTGCTATATGTATTGAGGCGTACACTGGGGTGTCTATGGCTCGCTGGCCTAATGGTTAGAGCGTGCGGCCTTCATTCCGAAGGTCGCGGGTTCGAATCTCGTCATGTACCGATGACTTTAATATTTAAGTTATGTACATTTGTGTACTTAAGTAACAACAGCGAAATACAAACGGTGAAGGAAAACATCGTGAGGAAACCTGCACATGAGTTAGAATTTATTCTTAGGTGTGCGTGAAGTCTTCAATCCTCATTGGGCTCGCGTGGTGACTATGGCCCATCGCCATTATATTGAGGGTAGGCCTGTGCTCCAACAGTGGGGATATAAATTGGTTGTCATGAAAGCGACAAGACGAACGAGATGTTCTACTAGTGATGTGATAGTAAGTAATACGCCTGCCCAGAATAAAACGGCGCTAGTTAGAATGGCATACACAACACTAAAATATGTTCAAGAAAATTTTTAAAATGTTATGTCCCGTTACCGCAGTAATTTTCACAGTCCACAATGCCCTTCAAACCGGAACACAGTAACGTTTGCCACTGTTGAGAGGCGCCGCGTAAGTACCTATCTAGACGGTCTACGGCAACAGATACCTATCAGTAACTAGCATAGTTACTCCAGTAATTATTTTTTTTATTGTTTAAAATTTACAATCTCTGGAAGAGAGACATTTTAAATATTAAGTTCTTGTGGTTAACGTGACGTTTCCGCGAATTACCCGTCCAGTGACCAATAACCACTAGTAATAAGTAAACTTATTAATGCTGTAAGTCATCATTATCCTCGTTCCAACTAAGTATTAATAACGATAATTATTATCCTGTGTGCTTATTACTGACAGGAGACAGGCGGGTAGTGCCCTCGTGGGACAAACACCAGGATTTTTGGAGAAGTATTATCTCATTTAATTATTTAAACCTGTAGTTTTTTTATTGATAATTAATGATGATGATTGCAGATCTATATCAGCTACGGCGATCTCGTTCGCTTAACTGTGATGAAGCTAATGCTGTTGATCTTATTAACGACTTATTACTGACTTAACTGGTTAGTAAGATAATAATAGACATGTATTTAGATTTAGTATTTAGATATTTTAATAATGAAGAAGAGTTGTATGTTATTTTATTTATATATATATATATATATATATATATATATATGTATATATATATTAATTCTTAATAAAGTGAGGGAATATAAAAGATTGAGAAAGTAAAGATTTAGGAAGAAACAAGAGGAACCTAGACATAAACCCCCACCAAAGATCTTCACATCAATGCCCAAATCCAGCTGCTTCCCGCGACCTTCACCAGATCGTCGGATTACTTAGTGAGAGCCTGCCAACAGTGCGTCTTCCGGTACGCGGTCGCCATCCGACGACCTTAATGCCCCATCAGCTGTCAATCCTTCGAGCGATATGTTCTACCCATTGCGAAGGATATCAAGAGTAATATTTAATAATCTTAAGGGTTGTTTTCCTTTACAATGTGTTCAATATCATCGTTAGATTCTAAAATATACTTGTTTATTCAAACGATAAATGATTCCAAACTATTTGACACTTTGTAACATTAATAAGGTTTTACGTAGCTATATATTTATTATTTAATCACCATCATCAGTCTGCGGCAGTCTACTGTTGGACATAGGCTTCTCCTAAGGAACGCCACTTAGCTCGATCTTCGGCTGTACGCATCCAAGCTTCCAGCCGCCTTTCAAAGATCGTCGCTCCATCTCATTAACGCGCGTGCTACATTCTCGGACTTCAACGGAAGTCTATTGCCACTTCAGTGTGCACATGGAAAGTTATGTTGGTAACCTTAGTTCTCTGTCAGATTACTTTACTACGAATCTCATCCACCAGAGAAACGCTAAGCATAGTTCTTTCCATCGATCTCCGAGCCATTCTGACCTTATGGTGCAGCCGCATAGTCAGTGTCATTTATTGTTTAAATATCAAAGATTATAATGTTCCTTTCCCTTGAAATAAGGTGATAGGAAAACTAACGCAAGTTGTCATGATCTCATTGTTATCATCTGTAAATTAGATAAACAACCGCATCCAAATAACCGCGTTACGGTCAATGCTGTACTCGATAATTCATTATCACATCATGTTAGAGATTTACACAAACAATAAGTGATAAACATGATCATGTAACAACGTTATCACAAATGGTGAAGTCACTACTGGATTACATGTTAGAATACAGGTTTTCAGTATCTCTTTCTTCAGCTGCTCTGTAAGGCAACTAACATTTCTACAAACATCATAATCTATGCCGCGTGAGACGCTCACATCTTTTAGATGGTTAACAATGTTACATTTGTGTGACATTTAAGAAATTACTTTAAAAGCCTAACATGTTACTCATTAGTTCAGAAAAAAAAATATTTTTATAATATTTCATGAAACTGTGCACCACTATAATATTGTAAATTTAATTCATTTGGGGTTTGCAATAAAGCTGCGGAAGTTCTCACCTTGACGGTCTTGTACGACAAAGACCTACCACCAGTAAAAGATTTACAGTATGAGGCTGATGGTTAATCAGGCAAGTGAAAAAGTAATCTCGTCACCAAGAAGCCTCTATAATATGGTTTCGAGGACTAACTAGAGATCTATCAATGCAATCTCTTAACCACTTTTTTTTCGTTTTCAGGAGGGAAATCTTCGAAAAGATACTCTGTCTTCTGGGGGAAGTCAGAGTTATGTGGATTTTTACCCACTAAAACCCGTTCGGTGATCAACTTCGGCGTTTGGAGAGGTCATGGGATCTCCGTTAGGAACACGACCGCGACCTCGCTGACGTTACGCTTGGGATAGCCCCTCTCGGGTCTGTTTTATGCAGACCCTACCAGCCTCGTGATTACTTCAATGACCAGAGACCACGTCGTTTAGAAGGCGATAAGAACCCCCATCCTAACCACCACGAACTCATAAAGCTCTTAACCACTGCAACCAAGTAAGCAGCTGTTTTACCAACACCTTTATAATCGAATGCATTGATATGAAAAGCAACAATACTTTTAAATACCTAGATATAACACAGATTATAGAATTTCTCGTGACTAGTAATATTTATCGTAACCCAGTTTTATATAGATGATAAAGTCACATTTACGATACACTTTATTACTTGTAAACTTCTTACTACAAAATTTTACTGCGTCGCATGCAAAGTATAGTAATATTTTTCTACTCTATCTATAATACAAGAAATATATGTTGTTTAAGTATATATATTTTATAACGTAATAAATTCAGACAGTCAGGAAGTTAAATTTACGGTATGAACACGCCTGTGTGCCGTTGAGGTACTGGTTAGGATGTTTACACTGTTCCACAATTCTCTCGTCGCTTTAAAACGTGAAATTGAGTCTAGGTACCACCGCAGCTACCACTCTTGTCGCCAAACAGTATTTTGCGAACATTACTGTGTTCCGATCGAACGGTGTAGTGCTTTTTTTTTATTTAAGGGGAAATCTTGGAAAGATACCCTGCTTTTGGGGCGAAGTCAGGTTAATGTGAGTTTCTTACTCGTTTAAACTCCCTCAGTGTACAGAGCATTCGAAGAGGCTCCGGGATTTCTTATAGAACACACCGGTGCCTCTCTGCACTTTGTGTTACACATCTCCGAGGAGGAGTCTAACCCTCCAGGCACCATCGCTGAGCTATACGCACATTCGCTTGTTAAGCGATAAGGGCCCCCATCCTCGATATCCATGAAACTCGTAGACCCTTTTAGTCGCCTTCTACGATAGGCAGGACTTACCTTAGACCTATTCTTACTAGCCCGAGACTACAAGGCTGAAGAGCGTTGTACCTAATAAAATTACTGGCGTAACGAGACTTAACGTCTTATGTGTGAAAGCGACGAGTGAGACACAATGTGATGCTGTATATAACTAGCGCCAATTCGTTGATGAGAACCTATCTAGGTTTGCTATTAAGACCTGTAATTTATAATTTCATTTCACAACTGTGTTAAATTGCAGGTAAGTGAAATAAAGATATATTAATGGCAAGAGTTTTGTTAAGCTGTATAAAGTACAATAAAGCACAAGGTATCTAGTAACATTTGAAAATGTTGGCTCGTACCCAGAAAGGTGTTTATTTAACTGGGCCACAACCCTCGTACCGAAAGCTTTATAACATGTTATATGTCAAGTACAAAGATATAAATCGAAATAATATTTGATCTATTTGGAGATGATGAGGATTATTTAATGGTTATATCACAACCAAATTAGAAAGTGACATGAAAAATCATCAAAAGAAAAGGGGTGTAAGGGCTCCCCCACAACAACTCACGGGATCCAAGCCAACCTCACCTGCTCGTGGTGCACCCTGCTAACCGACAAACGAGGCTCTTGCTCCCACCAACCTGCATTGGGCCAGCGTGGTAGGAACAGACCCGAATCCGTCCAATATGAACCCCTACAAACACGGGGATCTTTGGGGGAGGCCTGTGTCCAGCAGTAGACGTCTATCTGATGATAATGATAAAAAAGTGTTAAATCTATATAATTTTTTATTCGACAAATATTACGCCTACCTATAATAACCTGGCGCTAGTTAGGATGACGCACACATTGCGCTCGTCGCCTTAAGACCTAAGTTTCATTACCACAGTAATTTCACTAAATACGACTATCAAACCGGCACACAGTAATGTTAGCACACTACTGTTTAGGGGAAGATAGAAGCTGTGACTTGACACGACCGCAAGAGATGCAATAGACAGGAACCGATAGAGACAGATCGTCCGCTACAGACAACCACACTAGCACTGACCACGATCCACAAACATGAAGGAACGACCCTGGAGAAAGAGAGAAGCTGTGATGATACCTAAACGATCTCCAATTACTAAGATACCGTCATTAAAAAATTTAAAACAAACCTTTGAATGTCTAACCATATTCACTGGCCTGAGAATCGAACCAGGTACGTTACTAGGTTAAGTCAACCACTGCGGCTCAGAGGCAGCCGTGACTACACTTACTTTGATCTAGCTATTGATACAGAACTTGATTTAAGTAATATCTTGGAGAGGATACCAAACAATGGAGAGGCTACCTGACCTCACTCGTGATTACCCTCTCAACAAATACCTTAAACGCGCCGGATCCTCGATGTCTATCAACAGTCCAATTTTAAAAGGGTTGAAGGGGTTGTGTGAATAGTTTATCCGTAAACTCTCCAATAAAGTTGTGGCTTAAGAACGTTAAGTTTAACAAACTTGAACTACAAAGATGGTTTTCAGGTAAAGGTTCCAAGGTTTTAATTAAAGTATCGAGTGAAGAGTGGAACGTAAGTAAAGTTTCAAAATACTTAAATACTAAATTATTATCTTTTCGACGTTGCGAAGTTCATCTTATGCTAACTTAGGACAATGTACCATATTGCGCTCAACGCTTTAAGATAGAAAGTGTTGTCGTGTTACTTCAGTAATTTCTAGTTACAGCGCCGCTCAAACCGGAACACAGAAATGCTTCCACACAGTACTTTCATGGTAGAAATAAGCGCTGCGGTGATACCTACCGTTACTAGTAGTAGTAGTTCATCATTATCAGCCGACGGACGTCCACTGCTGGACATAGACCTCCACCAAAGATCTCCACATCCTTGGAGTTCATTGAGAGGAATTGGACCGTAACCCACCACGTTGGCTCAGTGCGGGTTGGTGTGTGGTCAGAGCCTCGTCTGTTATTCAGCAGGGTGCATCGCGTGCAGGTGAGGTTCACTTGGGCTCCGTAAGATGTTGGGCGGAACCCTTAACACCCCGTAGCTGCAGTTAATGAATATAATCTGTTTTATATTGATATATAAAACAGATTATATCTGATCCATAAGATAATCACATTTACTCTACTCGAGGTCTTGAATCTGTAATACTGGTGGTAGGTTCCTGATGCCGGAGGCTGTCTAGATAGATACCACTGCAGCGCCTATTGCAGCCGCCAAACTATTTTCCAAACTGTGTTCCGGTTTGAGTGGCGCTGTATCTAGTAAAATTGCTGGGATAAGAAATTCATCATCTTATGTCACAAGAGGAGCGCAATTTGGTGCTGTATATAACATCCTAACTAGCGCCACGTCATTATAGGCGGGCGTATAAGTTACCATCAGGTGAACATCCCGCTCATCTCATCACTACATAGTATAAAATGAAACACGTACTTTCATAGAGTAATAGTTAGTCGCTGGTAGACTATAGATAGTCCACTCTGTAGCATATATATTACTATCAAACAGTAATATGAAAATATATATTTAAACGGTACTTAAATAAGAGCATCTTAAAGCTCAAGGCTACGAACGTTAGCCAGTGTAAATATCCTATACAGCATCACAATTTTATGATCAAATATGCTATTACTCGTCCTGCTCATCACATCTCCTAAAAGATTCCATACACTTGTAGAGTAAGTTAATAGCCTAACTTACTGATTAACAGTGAAGACTTATAATACATTGATAATTGTATTTTCATTCTAATTACGGTTTAAAGAAGTCATCATCATCATCAGCCGATGGATGTCCACAGCTGGTCATAGACCTTCCCCAAAGATTGCCACATAGATCAGGTAGGGTACTCGTGTAAGATAATTTAGGTGATTTCCCACCGCGCTGACCCAATACAGGTTGGTGGGAGCCAGGGCCTCGTTTGTTGATTAGCAAGGTCCACCACGAGCAGCTGAGGTTGGCTTGGTTCCCTTGAGTTGTTGTGTCATGTAAATAGAGTAAGAAACTCCATTGTGTTCTTTGGGAACATAATTCCGTTAAAGTTATTTAACTAGCAAAAGTTGGTGATCTAAAGTAAAGTTCGTAGACAGGGCAAACTCCGGCTGCAGTGTAACACACAACAACACGAACACAAAACAGAAACTTGCCTCGTGGTAATATAACATCAACTGTTTAAAATTGGTTCACGGTATTTGTTTTTTTTTTAATGACGAAATGAGATGAGAAGATAGTTCACGTAATACTAATCTATATCTATAAATTTAACCATTACTGGTGGAGGGTTTCTATTGCCGGAGACCGTCTAAGTAGGTACCACCACAGCGTGTATTTCTGCTGCCAAACAGTAGTGTGCAAACATTAGTGTGGTCCGGTGTGAAGGGCGCTGTAGCTAGTGTAATTATTGGGGTGATCGAGACTCAACATCTTATCTCTCAAGGCGACGAGCACAATGTATTGCAGTGTATACCATTCTAACTAGCGCCACGTTGTTATGAGCGAGCGTATCACTTACCATCAGGTGAACGGCCCGCTTGTCTCGTCGCTTAAAGAAATAAAAAAAATATCCATTAGCTGTTCCGCGCCCGCTTTGGCCGTTATATAACGTTAGAATACAAAATTTGTAAGAAATATTCCTTGAGAGCGACCGCAACCGCAAATGACTTTCTACAGCAACCGTTACTATAGCAACCGCATAAGTAATACAAAATGAGTTTTTATAAATGCCAATTAGAAACGAAACGATGAAGAATCTATGGTATTAAAAAAATAAATAACGATATACAAATCATCCTGCGTCGAACAGTCATGTTCCAATATCGATATGTTCACTAGTTTTTACGTGATTGGGGAACAAACAGAATCCATTTCTTAATATATATATTAAAGACACAGTGACTCATCTCAAGTTATCCGAAACTATTAAACTTAAACACAACAACATTTGGTAGAGATTATGCTTCTGCCATTTAATATCAGATAAGAATGGATTTTTCAAAATTAATTCCCCAAAAAAAGTTGCAGGGTAGTTAATAACAGAGGCAGCGAGTAGCCGCCGGGTGGGATTATTTCTGAAAAATTTCAAGTCTAGACTTCAAATCTTATACAGCTTCTTTATATATATGTCTGTCCAGAACAAACTAACAATAGTCAAGATGATAAACGCAACAGCTAATTTATATTATCGTCTTTAGACATCAGATGTTAAGTCTAGTTATCGAGTTAATTTCACTAGCTATAGCGCCCTTCAAACCGGAACACAGTAAAGTTTGCAGACAACTGTTTGACAGCGGAAATAAGAGCTGCAGCGATTCCTACCTAGATGGTCTGCGAACCACATTGTACTTGTCGCTTAATTGGATCTTACTATTAGATAGTAAGAGATTAGGAGCAAATAGTAATAAATCATAGTAATATTTTAAAATTATAACCAAGGAAGAAACCTGGGTAATACCCTTCTACCTACCTTTTTTGTTATAGAAGATTGGATTCTGAGGGGAAGGCAAGGTTCTCCAAAAGCCCTCGGTGAACGTACCGGTGCCTCCCGGCACTACGCGTAAAGCACATCCCAGGAAGAGCTGTAGCCCTCCTCGGCACCCTCGCATTGGTACGATAAGCACTAGGAGATATCGTACGTGTCTTTCATCCCGGGCTCGCTTAGGGAACAACCCTCACCTGCAAATCCCACAAACGAGAAAATACTTTTAGTCGCCTTCTACGGCTTACCTTAGTCCTAACCTCAATAGCCCGACTCTATAAGGCAATCCTTTTATCCACCTACCTTCACTGGTCAGAGCTACGCCTGACCACAGACAATTTGGATGATATTCACTAAACCATGTAAAACTTGTAAAACATACCATGTTAACCCTATAATTTTACTATCTATTGATCACATTTAACTGGGATACAGTAATAAGACAAAAATAGATTGCAATGGTAACTATAGGGTCTCCGACATATGTATGCTATACGTGAACAGACACAAATAGAACTTGGTAATTTACATCCAATGAAAAGCTTCAACCCCTCCGTGGCATTTCTATAAAAATAATAACTCGATATTTTTTTTATTTATTAAGCGGTGAGACGAACGACACATTCACCTGATGGTAAGTGATACGCCTGCCCATAACAACGAGACGTTAGTCACAATGGTATATACACCACATTGCGCTCGTCGCCTTAAGACATAACATGTTGAGTCTTCTTACCCCAGTAATTACATTAGCTACAACGCCCTTCAAACCTGAACACAGAAATGTTTGTATACTACTGTTTGGCGGCAGGATTAGGCGCTGCGGTGGTATCTACCTTGACTGTCTCCGGCAATAGATATCTACCACCAGTATTTACACCGCTTTTGCTTATTTAACTTATTACTTGATGAAATTTAAAAAAATTAAGTTAATTTTTTTAATTTTACGAAGCGACGAGACTAGAGGGATGATCAACTAATGGTAAGTGATACACCTGCCCATAATACGGCGCCAGTAAGGATCATATACACCACATTGTAATTGTCACCTTGAGACATACAATGTTAAATTACCTCAGCAATTACACCAGCTACAGCGCCTTTCAAACCGGAACTTAGTATTGTTTGCACAATATGGTTTGACTACTTATTGTCAGTTCATTGACCATGAATAAAAAAAGGTATTTTTTTTTAAGAAAACTACTACTTATGAGATTAATTAAAAAGAGTATCTCGGCGGGGGGTTGTGTCGGAGCCGGTATCCGGAACGCTCGGAGTTAGGGCTGTTTCCGGACGGCTCGTTACCCACCCTCTGGGGAACATTTCGCTAACAAATAAGTACACTTCTGGTAGTGGGAATGCGCTAACTTGGAGTCAATTGATTTAGGTCATCAGCGGAAACTGTATATCAATGTATAGCTTTTTTGTTTCATGAAGATCACAGGTCTCCGCATAAATACTTTTACGGGGACACAGATCAGTATATGTCGGACTTGCACCGACTAAAACACATTTTTAATGGTGGTAGATCTCTGTAGCCGGAGATCATATAAGTGATGATAGATTCAATGAAGATCAACATTGAATCTAAGATTTTATCCGCTCCAGAGGATTATTCTAGGATAAAAAGGAGCAAACACTTGGCAACAGCGTCGTGTTCCGTCGCGCCATGCCGAAGGAGGAAAAGTGGAGGAGTACCTTTCCAATATAGCTGCCCCAGGGTTCACGTAGCGCTGATGGATACGCAAACTTGTGCAAAAATGTTTTGTTCGTATATATATATATATATATATATAAATATATATGTATATATATATGTATATATATTATTATTCAGTTAAGCTACCAGAAGCGAGCGACGTTCACCTGATGGTAAGTGATATGCATTCCCATAATAACGTGACGGTAGTTAGTATGTTATACACTGCTCCACTTTTCGCTCGTCGCTTTGATGCGTAGGATGTTAAGTCTTTTTGCCCCAGCGATTACACTAGCTACAGCATCCTACAAACTTGAACAGAGTAATGTTTTCACAACTGTTTGGCGACAGAAATAGGCGCTGCCTTGGTACCTACTAGACGGTCTTCGGCATGAGACCTGCCACCAGTATAATGAAAGACCAGAACGTCATCCATTATCATTATCATGAAGCGCCTTCTTCAAAGTGAAGTTTAGTGGACAAAACTCAGAAAACTAATCCATTGTACTTATTCTTTACTTAGATCAATAATATCTTTTTCAGAGAAAACTCTATCTTATAGATATGTGTCTAGAACCTAAACTCATACGTTCATTCCATCAGCAGTACAGCTTCCAAAATATTCCATCTCGTGTTTATTATTATAACCCAAATCATAGATTAGCATTACCAGTCAAAATCCGACGCTAGAATTGTAGACGCGAATTTCAGTTAGTAATAGGAGGGAGTAAGAGGGGTGGATTAAGTCAGCGATGCTAATTAATCCAGCGACACAGTTGATTCAGAATTTTGGTGCTTACCGATGAATAATTCAACAGTCTACAGCCTCAGTTATCTTTCCTACAAATTATAAAGTGGCAAGAGAAGTGTTTGTGTAAATATAATTTGGATTCGGTTTATATCTTTGATAAATCTATCTCGCTCTAATCCATACAAATACGCAGCTTTTGGATGGGTGTGAGGGGTCCTGCATAAAAACTCACAGGACCCAAACCAATCTCACCTGCTCGTGGATGCACCCTACTAATTAACAAACGAGGCTCTGGCTCGCACTAATCCGCATTGGGCCAGCGTGGGTGGGAAACAGCCCAAATCCCCTCAAACGACGTGGAGATCTTCGGGAGAGGCCTATGTCTAGCAGTGGACGTCTATCGGCTGATGATGATACAGCTTTTTATTATTATATTTATTGTGGCTTGCTTTTATTTGGAGATTTCCGAAAAGATGCTGTGCCTTCTGGGGGGAAGTAAAAGTTATGTAGAGGTTTTACCCACTAAAACCGCCTCGGTGGTCACCTTCGACGTTTGCAGAGGTCATAGGATCTCCTTTCAGAACACAACCGCAGTAGCTCGGTTTAAAGCCAACCAGTTTACAGATATGCACATGCCTTTTTTTTTCTTTCGTGGGGAAATCCTACATCGGATACTCTTCTGCTGCCGAGTCAGCAGAAGAGTTATGCCGGACTCTTACCCGTTAAAACCCCACGGTATCTTTCTCAAGACCCTTGGTCGGAACTACGGGAACGCTTGCGCATACTTCCGCGGTCTCAACGACATTGATCGATTATAGGATCTCGCCTCAGAGTTGAGCTGCCACTCCCCACCTTTCACTAACCGTACGCGCCACCTCGAGGCCTTTGATATTCGGCAACAAGCGACCCCCGAACTCGCTGCTGTAGCTTCTCTTATGGGGGTTGGAGGCTATTATTCATTCTCCTCCGTCGCCCAGGTCTCTGGCTACGAATAGGGAGAAGAGAGGTTTTATTCTCTCTCTCTCTTTCCGTAGCCTCCTTTTGCGACATCACTTGTTTGCAAAGCCGACGCCAGCACTCTTCGACTTCTCGCTTCCTGTCATAACCTTCATAAAAGCTTGAAATGAGTCTCTCCCTATTTCAGCGATGAGATGTCGAGGCAAATTGGTCCAACTGAGACAGTCCTCCAACCAAAAGGTACTTTTTTGTGCTTTATATGTATTTATGTGCTTTATACGTATTTTTAATAAATAAAATTTTATTTTACGATTAAATAAAAATGTAAGTATGACGCCTTATGTTTTACTGTCACGACTTTCAAAGGAACCTAATTTAATAGTTTTAGCCTTTAAGTAATGATTATTAATTTAACTTCATAAAACAATGATTAAACAATAATTATTACATTAAAATTTATGTAGATATAATTAAGAAATAAAATCATCGAATTTTTTGCAGGAAAATCGGGAATTTTTAGAAAAATATTTAAAAAATGAATGACTCCAGAAGCATTATTTTTGTATGGTATATTCCATACATAGATAGTTAGGATACGAGCTATACTTTAGCCCCTCCAGATCTTTTACATCTATTACCTTTCACCCTGTATAATGAAAATCGGTTTTGTTTGTTCCCTAATCACGTGAAAACTAGTGAAAGTATCGACATGGGAATATGTCTGTCTATCTAGATCGCTCATCATTTTATTTCTAATTAATTTTTATGAACATTTTCATTTCGTATTGTTTATGCGGTTGCTATAGTAACGGGTGTAAAAAGCCATTTGCGGTCTAATTTTATATTACGACCAGCAAAGCGGGCGGGGAACAGCTAGTAATAAATAAAGTTAAATAAGCTTACAATGTTATTAAAGTAGGAGTATGTGAGGGCAATGTGGAGCATATTGTAGACTTCTAATATTTTAGGTATTACTACCACCAAGTAATCATCCTTCTTGTTTCGTGATAATATATATAGATATGTAATATCAAAGTATTATGTCCTTGTTTCTTTATTTTTTATTGTGCACCTCGATCATTAAGACTATTTTGATTATTGAGTATATTTAATTATTGTATACATAAAACTTAAGGATACGGTTTTTTTTTTAATCGAACTATCGTCTCAACTTACATACATATATATCACGCCTCGCTCCCAGTGGGGTAGGCAGAGACCACCCTCTCCACTTGCTACGATCCTGGCACACCTCTCTCGCTTCCTCTACTTTCATGAGCGTCGTCTCAAGTATGCAAATATAACATTAGATTTAAAATATAAAACTTAATAGGTTTCCTTTCCAATCATAAAGTATTTGCGTGAGACGGATCTTAAACCGGAAGATAGGTAATTTAAAAACAAATATTTTTAATACAAAGTTTCTCTTTACAGTTAATTCCTTCAGGAATTAGAAAATAAGGTCAATTGTTATATAAAATAAACCATAAATATGATGCGACGAAACGAGCAGGACGTTCACCTGATGGTAAGTGATACGTCCCCCTATTACAACGTGGCGCTAATTAAGATAGTATGAAAAACACCACATTGCACTCGTCGCTCTGAGACAAGATGTTAAGTCTCCTAACTCCAGTACGTTCATCAGCTACTGTGCCCTTAAAACCGGAACACAGTAAAGTTTGTACACTACTGCTTGGCGGCAGGGGTAGAACCTACGGTAGCCCCTACCTAGACGACCTTCGGCAACGGAGACCTACCGCCAGTGAGCCAATCAGTTTACAATTACATTACTACTCGAAGACTTAATTTCAAGTTATCCAAGTTGATGTAACATCAAAATTTTTGTAAAAATATGTAACTTTCATCACAAGCCTATAATTTTCACTGCTGAACAAAATCTGCCTCTCTCAAAGATTTCTCCATCGATCAGTTCCGTAACCAGAGCTTTCTTTCTTCATCATATCGATTCACCTTGCGTAGGGCCTTTTATTGCGCCACTTACAATATTCCCTTAATTAACATCCAGCGCCCAATGAAAATAGACCTTAAAAACATTATGAGAACTCCTCTTTAATTTCCTATTTACGTCTAGACCGGATGGGGGAGGAAGCACTCGTTTATTTTGTGTTATATCTGTGTTACTCGCCCTTAAGTGACAAGCGGTAAACTCCAGCGGTTGTTATTTTTTCTTATGGTGAAAAGTGTCCTTGTAATTTTTTTTTTGTATAAATATCAATTATTTTTATTTAATTACGAAGAGATCTCCTTTATTTTTAATTCTTTTAAAGAAGATAAATAGGTTGCTTGGGAAAATAAAGGTCCAGATACCGATGATTCACCACATCTTTGCCTTTTAAGGAAAAAAGTAATATGGAAGTATCAATACGTACAATTGTATGAACTCCCATTCATAGCTTACAAATAGTAATTTGCAATTACAGCTGTTCCTTTTTTGTTATGTAATTAAGCTACGAGATGAGCGAGACGTTCTCCTGATGGTAAGTGATACGCCTCTCATAACAACGTAGCGCTGGTTAGAACAATATAGATTACACCACATTACGCTCGTCGCCTTGAGGCATAAGATGTTAAGTCTCGTAACTCCAGTACGTTTATTAGCTACTGTATCTTTAAAAACCGGAACATAGTAATGTTTGCACCCTACTGTTTACTCACTAAAACCCCCTCGGTGCTCTCCATCCGTGCATTCAGAGAGACTCCGGAATCTCTTATATAACGCACCGGAGCCTCTCTACACTTTCTTTGAACGCGTCTTTGAGGAGGGGTTAACCCTCCTAGGCTGTCCCACACAGATTCGGTTGTTGAGCGATAAGAGTCCCCACCCTCAAAGCCGGCGAAACTCCTAGACCCTTTGAATCGCCTTCTACGACAAGCAGGGCTCACCTTAGTCTTATTCTTACTGGTCCGAGACTACAGGGCTGGCGGTGGTATCTACCTAGACGATCTTCGGCAATCAAAGTAAGGTTCAAGTTAAACTTGAAGTTACCAACACGGTATTTTAGAGCATCTCTTAGGGCTATTGGCGTATGGTGTTGTGAAAATATCCTGTACATCTCTAAAATTCTACATATCTAATATTGTCTCAGTCTACCGCAGTGACGTCATGGAATACGATCCTTCTCGTGGGAGATTGGTTAAAACATCGCCACCGTCGTAAAAGGCGATTAAGAAGGAATAACTTAAATAAGAGGGTAACGAGCAGCTTCCTTGTGATCTTCACTAGTATAGTAGTATTGTGACGCCAAATGCCATGCGTGATCAGAAAACACAATTAGTCTTAAAGTTAGGTTATTTATTAAATATGCACACTAACTCCTCATGGCTTGTACCGTAATCCAGCAGCTCCCCCACGGCCTGCGATGGAGTAATAGCCCCATGTAATTAGACGTCATAAAATGTTATGTTTATGAGTACCCGCCAAGAGTTATGGGTCGGGATCAAATTCGTACACCACCCAAAGGGTGAGGGTACACCTCTTAGACGCATTACCCGCAAAATCCATACATTACTATGTAACATTTGAAAAACTAATTTAGACTGTGCGAAAAAAAATATATTATCATGGAAATACATATGATGATGATATTAGATATAATGATTATTTATTTGAGTAGTGAGTAGATTCATTAAGTTGTATTTTTCAAGGAATCTAACATCAGCATCAGCTGATAGACGTCCGCAACTAGACATAGGCCTCCCTCGAATATCTATACGGGCTTCTATATATATAGGGCTTCACATGGGGAGAGTTGGGCCATTTTCCACTACGTTGGCTCAATGCGGGTTGATCGGAACCAGAGCCTCGTTTGTTTAGCAGGGTACACCACGAGCAGGTTATGCTGGCTTGGGCCCCTGAGTTGTGCGGGGACCCTTACACTCCTAACAATCCCTTACAGAATTATTTAATATTCGCTCATATTTATAAACTATTTATAAAGACGTTAACAACTTTGTAACATTTGTATAGAAAGTGAAAATTGTGTTAACTTAAAAAAAGCTTGTATGCTTTTTCATCACATCGCAAAAACTTAACTAGTGGCTTAAAATTGCCTTCACCAACCACTGGGACTAACTTAGACAGATTTTGTTTTTGTTTACTCACTAAAACCTCATTGGTGGTCACCTTCGGCATTTGGAGAGATCACGGGATGTCCATTCGTTACACAACCGCAGCCCCGCTAACGCTATGCTGAGATATAACGTCCTGAGGTCTGTTTTATGCAGACCTTACCACCATCGTCAGTACTAATTCAATGACCATAGACCATATCCGGTCGTTGTCCTCCTCTGAGTCATTTAGAAGGCGATAAGAACGACAATCCTGACCGCCATCGACCCTAAAGGACCCATTAAAGTTGGAGGAAACCATTAACTGGTGCGACGTGATGACGCGAATTAATCGCCACGATGGCTTCGTTTCCGAGCCGGATCTATCCTCTCCAGATCCCGCTCGCCAACCTCCTTGTGTACCATAAGTTTTATAAAAGGAGGCTACGGACTTCCATGCAAAACATCTCACGGGACTGCAGCCAACCTCACCTCCTCATTGGTGCACCCTGCAAGTCAACAAACGAGGCTGTGGCTTCCCACGTATCTCCTAAACAGTTCCATACACTTGCAGAGTAAGTTAATAGGTTAACTTACTAATTAACAATGAAGACTTGTAATACATCAACAATTATATTTTCATTATAATTACAGTTTAAAGAAGTCATCATCATCATCAGCCGATGGATGTTCACAGCTAGTCATAGACCTCCCCCAAAGATTGCCACATCGATCCGATAGGCACTCGTATGAGATGATTTGGGCCATTTCCCACCACGCTGGCTCAATACGGGTTGGCGGAAGCCAGAGCCTCGTTTGTTGATTAGCAGGGTGCACCACGAGCATGTGAGGTTGGCTTGGGTATCGTGAGTTGTAGAGTGCGGGACTCCTTACAAGGAGTACGGTCATCATCATCCTAATTAGCGTCACGTTGTTATGGATAGACATACCATTTACCAGTAGATGATACGTCTAGCTTATCTGGTTACTTCATCGACTATTATTTAAGAAACAAGTTATAACTTATTATTATTTGGTTTCTTGTAACTTGTAACAGTGAAGGTTTAAGTTAATAGTTAAAGATTTTTCGAACATGTATTACTAGCTACCACCCCCACCCTCAACTTGTCACCATAACTACATTGCGGTGCTTCAGCTGTCATCATGAGAGCCGGAGTATCGTGACCGACCACACTTCACCATCCAAGTTCTCATTGTCCTCGACCACAATGTGAAACTATACCATTATTGGTTCATTGTCGGTAAAGTAAAATATGGTTAAAACATTAAATGATAAACTTTCTTCTTTAATTATTTAATAATAATAATATGAATTATAATAAAATTTACAATATATTCATCTGGACTTAAATGCTAAGTATTAGTACATAATGATTTACTTTGAATTAATCATTTTCAATACTAATTATATATCAATTCGCAGTGTATTCGCGCTTCCCATCCGACTCGCATTGTCAAATATATATATACATATATACATAATATAACAACGATACATCTGTACCTATCAAAACATTTGTTATTAAAAAAAATACGTTAATATAATTATAATGATTTTTTTATATATAATACAATATACATATATACGATGGTTTCAAAATTGTTCATACTATATTGTGAGTACTCAATGTGTATGAAAATGTTTACCGACAATAAAATATACTTAAAGAAGGATGTCATTGAATCTCATAGGTCATTGATTTGGTTAAAATAACCTTCATTAATACCGTCGCTTGTTTGGTAAAAAAAATTTTTTTTATTACCAAAGAAATGACGGTAGATCTGATGGTAGGTCTGTTGCCGGAGACTGTATATGCAAATAATGAAGCGAAAGCTATTGGGACTAATATGTATTATATGTGTAAATACCGGTATACGTAGTGTTCGGAGGCTTCCCGCAAGGTGGACCGACGATCTGGTGGGAATCGCCGGTACCCACTGGATGCGAACAACGCGTGATGAATCGATGTGGAGATTTTTGGTAGAGGCCTATGTCGAGCAGTGGACATCTATCGGCTGATGATGTGTAAAAATATATCAAGCAACCAACGAGTCAATATCCATGCTTATCCGTTATGCTGGCCAAGTGCTCTTTGACGGATATCACAAGTTCTGAAAAGCTGTTCTTGGGAAACTTTGGTTTTCTCACAATGTATATGATGATGTACAGCTTCAAGTGCATCCACTTGAAGCTGTACCCATGATACTTCAACTCATGTAGAAGGAATTTCTGCGTCATTTACAACGAAGTCATCGCCGCTATAAAGGTTTAAAAATTTACCTACAACATAGCTACCGCGTCACAAGAACTATGACAATTAGGATATACATATATATATGTACTATTATATACATATACACTATGTAGTAACCAGTCAATAACTTGAGGCTATTAAAATACCTCCATATATTCTAGACCAGTGCGTGTTACCATCAAAAGACTACATAGCCACTTACCATCAGAAGAAATCGTAGTTATGTGCTCGTCTTAATAGTAAAAAAAAAAATGTCTAATACACTTTAATATCCACAATAAAATATTAAATCAATCAGCCATAGTCAGGTATAGATACCGGTTAAAAAGATTATATATCTAAGATAAGGAAATTTAGTAAAAAATTTAAGTGATAGAAAACTATAGGCAAAATGATCAATGATATTAATTCAAATTAAAAGTCTTAAAAGTATACAATCAGACATATTTTTACGTACTTAGTATATATACACCGCTGATGGTATATTAACCCCGTGGATAATACAAACTAAATTAAATGCGAACCCTTATTAACTAGCGTTCTAATAATACACAATGCAATAACCTTTTCGTTGACATTGAGCCTTTTTGAAAGTTTACTATATGTAACCCAATAAACATCCGGTGCCACGCCCAAAAAGTTTTAAAAATAGTTAAAAAAAAAAACTTAATTAAATTAAACATGTACGTTTAGTCATTATAATATCCTGATAATTAAAAGCAAGTGTTAGTATGAAAGATTAAAAACAAGATGTTGCCATTTTTTACTTTTGAAAATGTAAATTAAAGGCAATATTTTTTTTAAATATGATAAAAGAAATATATGTCATGACTTTTTTTAAAAAAAAATTATATAGTAATTTTTTTTAAATATCAAATTTTAATTTTTATCAGAACTATTCCATGATGGAAAGTTCTGGATGAAGATAATGTAATCTATAAAAATAACATCACAATTGTATATATACATACATACATATATATATATATATATATGGAAGAGTGTTTTGGCAGAGGGAGTTCTTAAGGAGGAACATACAAGCTTATAATCAATGTCATATTAAAACTTATTGTTTTAATTCTTTTATATATATATATATTCTGTATTTAAGTTAAAATATAATCGATCATCATGTCAAATGTTTTGTGTTTCGATAAATATATTTACTAACCCAAACTTTACACAACAAGAAAATTCCTGCTAAAACAAATATTTAATTCACAAAAAAAACTAAATTTGATTTTTTAATACAAAAACTTGATAACATAAAGATTTTAAATACTAAGATTATCTGATGAAAACTTTAATATAATCCAACAGTAAAATTCATGCTCTTGAAACATGAAATACAATAGATATTGAAAGAAAACAAATTGATGTTTCAGATATTTTTTATATTAACAAAAAAAAGGAGTAAATCTGTTCAGATTAAATCTTTAAATCACATTTCAGAATTGATTCAGCAATAGAGGTACAGGACAGTTAACAGAGTACCACTGAGATGTCGAGTATAAGTGAGATACCAACTAGTACATCTTAATGAGATGTTCCTTCTATTGGCTGTTGTACAAAACAATTCCCAAGTTGTGGCGCACCCCACACCAGATGGAAACAGGGTTGGAAGATGGTAACGGATGTGTGGATAAGAAAATGAAAACCTATTGTAGAACATTCATACATCGCTACATCCAAACACCGACGCGGAATGCTTTGTTAAAGGTCATTAATAATAAACTAAGATACAGTCACTGGGCAAGAACTAGATGTTTATATCGATAAAATTATAAACTTAACACATACAATCATTATAAAAACTTACAGTAATACACTTCAATAAATGTCTCGCAGTGTAAATTTTCCATAACACATTGTGCCCAAATTGTGTGATGTTTCAGGAATTCACATCGTTAATAAAGTTTAGGTAGTAAATGGTTTAAAACCAATACCTCGAATGTTACATGAAGAACTCCCTGTTTTCATGTGGTGGTCAAGTGTGCCTCATCTGTGTAGTAGTTGAATTACCAGTCGGACTCTGACAGTTTGGCAAATCGATTATCGTTATTTCGATTACACGCAATCCTCTCAATATTGGATCGGTTATGTGTATACCTCGAGGATTATAAATTCTTTCATTCTGTGTTGCAATGAATTTTGAAATTTTTCTGAGATGCTGTAATTAAGTAGTAAATGAAGAATAATTATTTTATGTTTTTAATTTCATAAAACATCAAGGCAAGGGATATAAAATTTGCTAATAAATGATACACCAAACTAGAACAATGCAGCTCTAGTTTGGATAATACACTATGCACCACATTATACTGCTTACCTTGAGATAAAACATGTAAAATCAGTGTTGTTACGTACTGTCATTTCACTAAAAATATCCAACATGGTGGTGGTATCTACCTGGGCAATATACATCAGTAGTGACTAGTTCATAGTATGACAAAATATTAAGTTAATCAATTTTGTCCCAAGTATGTTTTCTTTGAGTATACGAAAGATAAAACGTTTTGCTTTCAGTATTACACAATATTTATACATACAAATTAATTGCAGAAAAAAAATATATTTTACCTTTTCATAATGTGTCTCTGTACATATATAAATAAAATAGGCTGTTAGACAAGCGAGGCAACCCTCACAGTATGTACTACAATCTGCCGTTTCAGCCATTTCAAAGTGCTCATTTAGTCTTTCCATTGTATACTCAAAAGTTTGTCTGTCTATCTGAAATCATAACACATTTAATTTAATTTCTTTCCTGAAATTTGGAACAGATAACATAAACTATGACTATAGTGCAGCAGTTAACTATTTGTCTTATCAAATAGAGTTCACTTGTTTGTTACTGGGCAGATTTTATGAAGTTTTAAAATTTCAAGTATGTAATTGAGTATATTCTAAATGAAAATGTTTTACCTCTCGCTATGTTATTGCCATATTGAAACATCAACAGTACAGATAAATAAATAATTTAAATTTATATATTAATTTCAATATTACTGAATACCAAATACTATCCTTGCTCTATGATAATATTATGTTATAGATTCCACTTACAATTATTAAAGCATTCAAAATTGATAAAATGATTCATAGAATATAGTGGGCACTATGTTATTTATTACTAAATATACATATGCCTAATTTTTTATAGGTAAAAACTTCTAGTCTAATTACAGAATTTATATTTTTTTTATGATGTCATCATAATTACCAAGTTTTATGATGACTAAACAGTAAAATTTACTAAGTTTTTACTCAAAACCTGAAACCTAAAACAATTTTTGACTAAAGAAACCATAATACTAATGAAACAAAAAATATATATGTATGAATATTTTTATCCCAAATATTTCTGTGTGAAAAATAAGCCAAAACATAATTAGAAATGAAGACACTACTAATCAGACTTCTTAGAATCAAATTTACAGTTCTGTTAGTAAAATATAAAGGTATCCATTTTCACTTACTCTGTCCTCAAGTTCGGGTGGAAATCTAGTCTGAAACTTAACAGCGGTGCCTTCCGAGTAATCCCTTTGAATAAATATCTTTATTCCCTGTTGTGTAGGTGTTTGCTGGCTACCAGGCGTGTTCGGACCCGACGGTATTCTGTTATTCGCCATTGTCATTTTAAAAACGTGAAAACATTTAGTGTGACCTAAACACCGCAAAACGTTGTAGGCGTTAGAAATGAACTGTCATTAATAATGGTTAAATAAATCAACAAAACTGGAAACAGCACAATAGAAACTGTTTTCTCACGATTTCCAACTCAAAACTGACGTACTTGTAATTGCAAATATGACATTATGTCAAGATACATTGTCTTTGGTTTGTGATCCGCCAACATAGACAATAAAGTTGATAAAAAAAATTTGATAAATAATTATCTATAAGAGAGAAAACCTTTAATTATTTTGTCAATCTTAAAAATAGATGAAAAAAAATCAGTAGGAATATAACACAATAATAAAACGGAATAAATCAATAATAATTTCTTTAAGCTTTTAATACAATAATAAAATTGGTTGTGGTTCATTTGCAATTAGATTTGTTAACTTTTTTTAATCATATAAATATATTAACACAATTAGATATGATTAATTATGTTAATACAAAAGTTACAGTGCTGTTCAAACACAATACTTTTAACACTCCTACTTGTGGATATAAGCGTTCCCATGGTATCTACGTAAGTCGTCTAAGTAGTATTTATCTAAGAAAACGAAACTTTTTATGGTTCGACTGATAAGACTGGCAAAAATTTTTGAGGTATCTAAAATGTTAAAAATTTCTATAACAATGGTACATTAATTTGAATTTGTACATAACAATTAAAGTAAAACGATTACAAAGTACTCTGTTAATCGATATTGATTGACCTACAATGCGCGTTTGAAGCTCGAAGAAAACATCGCTCTAAACATGGCGCATTTAATTGATTTATTTCCGCGTGTCATGCGATTGTCAGGTTTAATATTCAAAGGACGAATGAAGCGAAATCGTCCTGAATAAGCCGACTTCGCGCCGTCAAACTAATTAATAAATAATTCGGATTCTTTTGTAATGTATTTAATTCTAATGTTTATATACTAGTACTGATGTTAAATAATCCTCTTCTATTTTAAAATTATTACATATTTTTAATTTTTAATGATATAAAAAAGAATATATGTAATTGGTACATATATTCTCAGAACAATGCCTGCGTTGATGTTTACACGTTTTTCTTAACTTTAGTTCTAGTAACTTTTACAGATCATAAATATTTTACATTATTATTTAATGTCTTTCAAACAAAGCGACATATCGTTGGTGAAGAACTAATGCTTTGCACATTTTACTATATTATTTTGTAGTAATTGCACTAAACGACCCACTGCCCGACTCTTACATTCTGCTAAACAGATTATTGGAGTAGTCTGTCACGTAGTTGTGTCGATACCTGTATGTAAATACGTCTGAATTTTATTTTCTGGTTTTGTATGTTTAATGGTCAATTCTAGACATATAGAATAATTGTAAGAGGTTTATATTTCTTTACAATTTTGTTTAATACTAACTGTTCTCTGCTCGCTTTGTCGGCTTTAATATAAAATTAGACTTGATATTTGCCTGAAATATTCCTTGAGAGCAACCGGAACCGCAACTGCAAATGACTTTCTATAGCATAAAGTACTACAGCAACCGCGCAGATAATACGAAACGAAAATGTTTATTAAAGTTAATTAGAAATAAAATTATGAACCATCTATGAAATTAAAAAAAGAAATAGCCTTTAATCATCTATACATCATTCCGCGCTGAATCGTCATGATTCCATATCGATATGTTCACTAGTTTTCACGTGGTTAGTGAACAATAAAAACCCATTTTCATTATATATATATATATAAGTTTGCAGAAGTTTTAACCCGTTATTACATGTGGCCATATAATGTTGAAAAGTTAGTAGTTACTTGCTTTTAATATACGTTACTTTTTTAAATAAAGATTATTTATTTAAAGATGCTGTTTAAATATTTGTGCATGTGAAGAATAGGTTAGCTATTGAAAATAGGCCTCGAAAAACTCATATTATTATATTAAATCGCAGATAAGCTTAGTGTGACTGTCGTAGATCAACGAGCAAATTTCGTTATCAACAGTACTAATATCGCTTCAGCAATCAATTACATCCACCAACTCTATTACCATTCCATATAGTCCCGAACCTGGGCGTAGGCTCGATGGATGTTGGAAATCATATCACGGAGTCGAGCATCCGTTTTGTAGCGACATCTTTCACTTAAACGTGTGACCGGAATGAGGAATCCATATGAAATGTGGACTCTATTACGTAAGGAATGCGAACGCAATGCCACTGGCTTAAAAGTGTCACTTTCTTTTATATAACTGTCAGTTAACTGACTTTGTAAATGATATCGATTGGGGTGATGATTGCTAGTTCAAAACTGAACGCCAATATACGAATTCGTCTCGTAGCACAAAACAATTTTGAAAAGACTCTGAAATAAACATGATGGTAGCTGAAAATACTGGTGGTAGTTCTCTATTGGCGGGGACTGTCTAACTGTGTACCATAGCAGTTCTACCGCCGAACTGAAAGTGTACAAACATTACTGGGTTCCTGTTTAAAGATCGCTGTAGCTAGTATAATTACTGGGGTAACAAGACTCAACATCGTCTGTCTCAGGCGACGAACGCAATACGATAAAATGTATATCATCCTAACTACTCCAGTTATGGCCAGATGGCACTTACCATCAGGTGACCGCCAAACTAATTTCTTCGCCGAATTAAATAAAACAATTGTAACATGTTTATAGACATTTTAATTTATTTTTATAAAAACTTTTAAAAACAAAAAAGTTCAATATAGTAAGACAAATTAAGAGTGCTCTAGATCTTGCGCATCCCTGTGTCGTGGGTTCTAGTCTTATTCTCTCGTTTTACAATACAAGTTTTCTTCTATTGCAAGAGCATCAAAACAAAGTCTATAAACAATTTTTAATTGAGAATACTAAAGTTATTTGCCCGTCAGAGATTATCTAAGTAGATATCGTCAATTTGGTACAGATACCGCCAGTTTCCAAAATGAGAGAGCAAAATATACTATGTAAGCATCCTGATGATGTAATTCTTTAGGTTAACAGTACAATTTATCATAATACGAATGTGATATCTGTTTTATATATAAAAAATTGAATGACTAAAACTTTATAACATATCGTTACATATATTATAATTGATTATGTATAAATAAAGCTTTACTATGAGAAACGGTAAATATTGCAATTCTGTTCACGAAGCAATAAAACTTCGATAAAACTGCTCGTATATAATGATTTAAACCAACATTACTCGTACAACTGAAGTACATATATGCAGATAGAATTAAAATGTTTATGCTTATTTAAGTAGTTATAAGTTAATATAACAAATTTTTTTCTTTTTATTTCCATAAGTCTTAGATCAGCAGCATCCTTTACAAGCTCCCGCGATCTTTTGATGGTCCCGTAAAACATTTTTCAATGATCTTCTGTGGATCCAAAAAATTGTGGATTATACTTACTCATCACATTATGTTTGAAGAAGCATTAGAATATAATTGATTTTATTATTATGATTTATTGATAAAGCTTTTTATAGTTAATACTTAAATTTTATTATCTAGGTACTTTTCATGTATTTTATAATATATTTAACATTTAAAAATATTATTATTTGTGACGGATTTAAGTTATAAATTTACTGGTCCGTGAGAGAAAAAATATTTAGCTATATAAAGATATTCAGGTCTTCCTTTCTATAAATTGATAGAGCTCTACTATAGCTTCGAGTTGCTACGAAGCCGTAGACCGTAAGTTATCCGAGTTAATGTATAAGCAGATTTTTCTTTACGTTCTAGTCCAGGACACTTTTGATCACGAGTCAATACGAAATGTTAGTCTTTCGATATTTTTGTCATAATTAAATTTTATATATTATACCGAATTTTCGAAATTTAAGTAACGGTGTAACTTGACATTATGAAATGAGTCGCTCGGTGACATAATGTTAATGTTGTCTATATTGAAGCTGCTGAAATGTAAATCATATGAAATAAGATATTAACTCCCATTTAACTTGAACTCTCATAAAATATAACAAAAAACGAATCTGGAATTAAAGTTATAACAGTTCGTTTCATTACAATCTACTTTAATATTACCAGTAGTAAGTCTCGGCACTTTACAGAAATTACCTGGATAACTAGTTGTAATTCATAGTCTTAAGTTGACAAGTATAATTCTTGTGATGCTAAGTAGAGGGCGTATACAGACCTTACCACATTATCATAAACATATAGCGTCCTACTCGTTTTATATATCGTTAGGTGTTGTCAATGAAGTAATTTAGAAAAATTAGCAATAATCACTAATTAAACTCTACGTTAATAAACAATAATAATGGCGATAACATTGACGACGTTTAAAATAAATTCCTTTGTCATAAATATCTATAAATATTCTCATCATAACAAATAGAAAAATAATGAAAATAATTTATTACCCCTGGTAAGATTGCGTTTCTTTTAGAACGTATTGTTACCTATCCACCTTCGCCCTCATGATGCTCATGGTTAATCAAAGGCATCCTACGTCACTTAGGCAACAAAGTGACAGTTTTCTGACACAGTGTCACCTCTCACAAACACAATTAAAATGTACCGCGAGCTTACCCCCGCATGTATATCGCCGAAGATAGCCACCACGGCACATTCTGCCACCACATCACGTATTAATGCTTGTATATAAACCAAGCCCTGCACCTCCCTGGCATACATTGTGACCGCTTGACGGACGGCAGTCGGACGCTTCTGCCGTCATTTAATTAAAAAAAAAAATTGTGTATAAACAGTGAAAAATGAATTTACTAGTGATTTTATCGCTCGCAGCTCTAGCAAGTGCACAGTATCCAGCCTCGAAGCTGGTGACGAACATTTACAAGGAATGTTTGAGTCAATATTCGATTGAGTGTGTGAAACCGAGGGCTTTAGAGTGGATTTCCCGAGTGGGCGACGATGACGAAATCAAGATCACGGAGAACCTCTCCATCGTTAAGATGGGCACCCTCGAGGATGATGCAAGTGTGGACCCTAGGATGGCTAAGGATCCAGCTTACGCTATGTTCGACAAAGTAGACCGCTTTCTCCAAACTCATTCTATTAGAGTGAAAGTTCCTGATGAGATTGCCAGCAGTTCTGCTTCCGAATATGTGCCAAGGTCGCTTCTTACGGACTTACCATCAGAACTGACCATGCCTTTGGACGGTGAAGAGGAGGTGGAGACTTTCGAAGGCAGGAAGAAGAAGATCAAGCTCCCCAAGCCTTTGAGGATCAAGAGCAGTCCGTAAATTTATAAAAGTCTGTCCTTATAGGAAATAATATTATATACTAACGTAAAAATATATTTTCAGAACATGGATTCATCAAGAAAGTGCTCTTGCCTTTCCTCCTCGGATTGAAATTCAAGACTGCAGTTCTGGTACCTCTAGCTCTCGCTATGATCGCTCTTAAGACATGGAAAGCTCTTACTCTTGGTCTCATCTCTCTAGTTCTTTCTGGTACGTTCTAATAAACGCAAACATATTGCTTCCTAGTTATATATAAACGATCTAATAGATAAATATCTTTTTACAGCTTAGTTTTTAAAATTCTGAAATTAATAATAGCTAAATGAATGATCATTAATTTTGTTTATTTACAGGTGCCATGGTCATCTTCAAATTCACGAAGCCCAAGGTTGTGAACTATGAAGTCATCCACTACCCTCAGCACCACGTCGAGCATCACGTTGATCATCATGCTCCAGGCTGGGACGCTCACGGTCCTTACCAAGCCCGGTCATACGAAGACGCGCACGAAATCGCATACTCCGCCCAAATATAAACCAAAAAGTTACAATAAGCTTTAAAAATAATACGGACCTCTGATTAATTTATTTATTTAAATTATTTATTTTATTGTAAATAAAGTCTCTTATGTTTTAAGTGTGAAATTCCATTCGCGGTCTTTTATTGATCCTCCCTTATCTCATTACTATGACGTCCTCATTGGAAGTGTAGTCCGGCATGTCTGGAATAGCACTTTCGGAGATATCCTCCAGAAAATTCAGATGCAAATTTCTAGCGGCGGTTTTGTTTTGTAGATTGATAGTATTAATGTTATTTAATGAAGTATCTGAAAATATCTTCCCGTCGACATTGTTCACTAATATCTTGATATTGCCTTGAGCGATCTTGTCGCCTGTGTCGTAAAGTTCGATTCTTAAGAAGTCGTTTATGATTGAACTCTTCATGAAGTTTTCCGGTGTGCTGCTGTCGACGACGAAACGTCTAAATTCTCGAGTAGTGCTTTTTTGCTTACGGTGTATTATTGATTCTATTTGCCTCAACTTTGCACCGGTTTTCTTTTCTTTCAACCTTGTACTTTCATTTGAATCAATATTCAAGACGGTGCGCTTTGCGTCCGGTCTGGTTGAAAGCAATTGATTAGAAAACGCCTCGTACACTTTGGAACTCCTTAAAGGATTCATTTTGTATATGTTTAATAGCGCCTTCAGTGTGTTATCTGCATGTCCTCGTTTTGTTCTGCCGTAACTGGAGACAAGTGGAAATGTTGTTGTTACCTTTAAAAAATAAATATCATTAACAGCATTAATATAAATATCTTTAACTTAAAATTAAAAGATGTGGCACGTTAGTGTCTTCAACCAAAAATTCATGTTTTGTCCTATAAATAATTTTAATAATATCTTGGACTTCCGAAAACTTGCACTAGGTGAACGAGGTGAGCAAAAGGAATTGATTCTTTTCTTAAGGCTTTGTGTTCCAGCTATCAGAAACATTACTTGAACATTATTATTAGTTCAGGAATTAACATAAAAATATTATTTTTATGTTAATTACTTAACTAATATAATTAACATAAAATTATTTATATTAAACCAAATATCCTATATTTAATTGCATTTTACTTTCAGGAATTTTTCATGGGCTCATTAAACAGTTCGTTTATTATATTTTTCGTCTATAATTTTGTTACAAACAAAAACTCGTACTAATACCGCCTCTACTAATAAAAGTAATGGAATGCGCAAGGATTTCGCCTCATTGCGTATTTGATCACGTATCACGGTGAAATGAGGGTGCAAAGTTCCGCTTCGCCGTCGGGGAAATTAAGACATTCATGCCATTGTCTGCCAGTGCCAAAATAGAAGAGAAACTACGATACCACTGTTTACTAAATAGATGGACAAATAGTGATCTACTAGTGAGTACGTCTTTCTTGTCGTCTGCGTCTACCGTCAGGAAGTAATGGATAAACATTATTCTCTTTCGTTTTGAAGAACATTATGTAAAGAAATTGTTGTAACGTGACTTCTTTGGAATCCAGCAGGCGTTGTGAAACTACAATGAATTCCCACAATGCATCTCGTTGTTATGGGGACGTGCATTACAAACTGAACACTGATTACAAATTCGCTTAGTTTAAAAAAAATACACAAAGTAACTTCAAAAAGAGTGATTGTTACTTTTATACATTATAATAATCCTAAATTGGATTAGATAACATGAAATTCAATTTAAATATGAGTGAACTAATAATTCCAAAGTAATAAGCCTACAATACCTCTTCTCTTCCAGTTTAGACGTTCAGAGAATTCTATAACAGCATTAAGTCCGCCTTAATTGTGAATCTTAAGAATAAATAATTAAGCAAAGGATAAAGCAGTTTCGATATTTTGTAATCCTGATACACTTTATTATGAATTGCGTAAAGAACTTTAGCGAAACTTGTTTTAGCAGTGCTAATGATAATACTTCTGTGTATGTATTATTTTTATGGCGAAAGTTGGTATATCATATATATTCATTTATAATTGCGCGAATCAAATTCAAATAAAGGACTTTTGCAGGATATGTTTGTCAAAAATGGTACTAATGATTTCAAAACGTAGTACATGACGTAGTATTAAGGAACATAAACATGAAGAATGTGTTTCACTGCTTTGAATATTGTTATTGAAAATTAAGTGAAATAAAATGAAACAAACAAATCAAACTTACCAGTAAAGTGTAGACTACAATTACGTGAACTCTCATTTAGTTCATTGTGTACCGAACGCGCAAGTTACGGTACAGTATCAGCTGTTTAGATTGAATAACGTCAACAATGATTTGACCAAAGATTTAGAAGGTTCAGAAACGTTTTTAAAGCGATAGAAAGAATAGAATTCTCCGAACGACTTTCAGAGCAATCAGTTTCCTGACACGCATGTAAACAATCCCTGCTATCTTTATCATCGTATATCATATTAATATTTTTCATATATGGCCCACCAAGTGCCACTTCAGCTTACTGTTTCACTCGTAAATCCTAATCCTCAGCTAGACTAATTTAGGTACATTAACTAGACAATATCCACCTCTTCCTCCTATAATCCAGCGTCGCTTTATCAAATCAGGTGTCTATGCTTTCTTTGCCAAAATAATTTCTATCGAATTTATAAATATGGTGTTCGTTTCTAGAAGAGATGTGATCATCTCATGGCTATGGTTTTCTGATGAATTGCTTTTACTTTTAAATATCATTATGAATGTAAGTACGAACAATTGAAATTATTGCAGACTTTTGACATAGACTAAAAGATTGCTATTATAGAAAGGAAATAGATGTCGACAAAGACTTTTAATACCTTTTTTCATACAAAGTTCCCGATTCGATTCTCAGGCTATGAGTGATTGTAGTGCGTTGCGGTAAGAGTAAAAATAATTAATAAAAAATCATTGAAATATTCTTAATTAAAATAAAATTAATAGATTTTTTATTCTATAAAAGTAATTGTTTATTTTAATAACATAATACAAAAATAAATTATTAAATGCTAGTTAAAATTATAAATCTTTATTAATTACAAAATTCAGTGTTTCTACACGTTTAATATTTTAATATCTTCAATTTTTTGAGCAACAAGGTCTTTGATTTCTCATAGATTCTATGGACCTAGTGACTGAACTAATTTTCTATTAACCTACAAAGTTATATTAACAATTTTTAAAAGTATTTCTTTCTTTTTTGTTTGAAATAAAACAAAGGATACAAAAAATATACAAAAAACTGTTATTCAATATTTATGGAAACTTCAACTTTCTTAATCCTAAGAAATAAATAAATAAATTACAAAAAAAAACACTTATTCCTTTGTAATTCAAATTCAGGTTACGTCTTGATTAGATTAATAGTAATTATTAAAAATACAATATTGTGTATATTATTACTAAGCTTTCCAAACGCCATTTATCTTTCTTCAGCAGCATGTACGGCTATTGATAAGTAAAAGCACCAAGAGATGGCGTTAGGATAGCTTTATTTTATTAAATATAAGATATCAGAAAAATTTAAATAAAAACTAATGGGGTAATAAATAAAAAGCTCTCATTGATTCCACAGCTGAGATTCGGAGCCTTCTCTCTTAAGATTATTTACCCACCATGCTAGCTCGAGAGATTTTTTCACGATAGTTTCATTCATGGTAATATCTAATCCAATGGAACTCGAACCGGCGTCTTCAAGAAAAATACGATTTCCTTACAATCTGGACTATCACGGGTTCAAGTAAAATATTATCCAGAGATGTAAACTTGATAACTAAAATTATACAAGGCGACAATAAAGCCAATATTTTTTTTGGGACCTAATACTTTATTTCTTCTTATCCGCTACTACTATGTTTGGTTGTAGCTGTTGATAGAAGTTCCTTAAAATTCTTGTAATATTGAATTTTATTTAATCCTCTACTTATATTTTGGATGGACTTAGATAACTACTTAATGTTTCGTTAATCAATAAGTTTCATTGTATAACTAAATAATAATTTAAATTATTTATAATAATCTATTTACACGGTTAAAATCTAAAAATGCATATAGATGGAATAAGTATGCGATTTTTGTTTAAAGTATGAGTTCAACTTCTACAAGTTATTTTTCCTTTCCATAAACTTTTACTTGGTTTCCGTCAGTTATATGAAATTAAAATTAGCCTTTACAATATTTCTAACGCATCAACGTTATATTTTTTTTAGTTTATTTTTTGTAATCTATATTGCAGTATGGATACAGAGCGATGCAGTCCTTCTGTTCTTGCCCGTCTCTAGCTGCTTGTACGTATCTGTAATACCTTAGCGCATTTTTACTGTCTGCAGGAGGCACCAGCTCACTGGATTCCCTGAAATTATTTGTTTACAAATATAAATATTAAAGGAAAAGAAATTTAAATGAACATGTGAGGTTATATGCATTATCTTTAACAACGATTTGATTCACTATTTTAAAAGATAACTTATTGGACGTATATTAAGTAATCGAATTGTCTTTAGGAAGAAAAGGAACAGTATATTAGCCTAATAAGCTAGAGGTACAATGAATATAGATAGTATAGAACACAACAAAAAAAAAATTGTAATAGTAGTCCACCCTCAATATACATGCAAACCTAATGTGATAAGCTTGTACAGGATATAAAGACTACCGTTGCAAGCAGGAAATGTTGAAATCTTATCAACACCTTACATATTTCTACTGTATTCATAAGCTACTCTGTTTTCATTTGGACAATTGTTAATTCTTCATTATGTATTATAAACATTTTTCAAATTCCTAATACTTACAAACAGTGACGTAAAAGTACATAAAATAAATATCTTTAATAGTAATTAATTAAAAAAATTATAATATAAACTAGAGGAGTAACTACTGTTATACTAGTTCAGAGGGACTACAAGGACAGTATGGTGCTACGCAAAGATTCTAACTTTTCTGTCCGAAAATTTGCTAGGGATTCTGTAGTTTTTATCTGTATCACTAATCCGACAAACGTATGTCTTACTTAGTCTTTCGTCAACTCTTTACGCTGTTCCTATTTTATGTAATATCGGTAGCCTTGCTCCTTTCTACTCTGTCTAGCACTCTTCTCCTCCTACTCTCACTCCTGTTAGTATTAAAATAAAACCCTAAGAGGTAACTAAACAACTTTCATCTCTAAATTGCGAATTACAATTCATTCGAGAGAATCTACAATTTCTTATTAATTCACCGAAACAAAATAATAAGATTTTTGAAGCGAGGAATGACATTGTCTCATTTCACAGAGGTCATCAAAGATAGGCGCAATTTGGAGTCAAGTACCATAACGGAATGTTATTATATTAAAACTGGGGATATTGTTTCATACGGAAACGACGCTGGTGTAACGGTATAAATAATTTGGTTTTTAAGTTTTTAAAATAGCTTCACGTCTTCTGAATAGATCACTGCGTGAAACTTTTAGAGCATAAACTTTAAACTGATTATTTTTTAAGTAATTTCTAATGTCTATGTGAACTATCTATTAAACCTAAAAGACTATACGAAGTTGATAGACGTTACTTAATAAGGTAGTAGCTGAATATCAGTGTATTGTTTACTACGTGGTAACAGATACACTGAGCTACGGCCATTTTGTACTGTTGTAATACGGCAGCAATGATTATCTAAAATATTACTATGTTAACATATTATTGTTTATCTGTGTTCTATGATGTAATGTTTGTCTGTATACAAGTGATCTGTACTGCGTAGACAAATAAACGGATTTATCTATCTACCTAGATAGAAAGGTTATCGTAAATTTAAAATATACTGATGGTTGGTCTATGCTACCGAAGACGGTCTAGGTACGTTACAGCAGTTCTTATTTCTGCCGACAAAAAGTAGTGTGCAAACATAACAGTGTTCCGGTTTGAAGAGCGTTGTAGCTAGCGAAATTACTGCGGTAACTAAATTTAACACTTAAGTTACTTTAGTCTCAGAGCGATAAGCAAATTTCGATGCTGTCATCCTAACTGGCGACACGTAGTTATAGACACATATCTTGAGTATATAAAACCACACTGTGTTCATCGCTTTAAGAGACATATAATAACATGTTTAGTCTTGTTACCCCAGTAATCCCAGTAGGTAAAGTACTGTAATTTTTTTTCACATTTCTGTTTAGTAGCAAACTTAGGCGGTGAGGGTAAAAAAGAAGTGTGAAGAAGAACAGACTATAAAAGGTAAGTTGGAAAGAATGATGAGTACGAGTTAAAAATGGTAAATAAATATCGATAGTAAATGTAACTGTACATAAAGGATCTGATCTACCACACGCTGGAGGAAATTTAATCAAAAAAAAACGTAGCTGGCTAAAAGGCGCTGCTGTAGTACCTACTACCAGGCATTCGCAACATATCTATTAATAATAAAATATGTATGTAGTAGGTAGTACTTTTAGATTTTCATCTACTGAAATCTACGGTCGTTGTCTGCTTTTGGAGTCCACGTGGAAATTATTTTAGAAAATATCTGCGGTCCTTTCTAATAGTACGCTAAAATAGTTCAACCAGGAGATTGCTATAAGCAATACTTAATACCTTAGCAGGTATTTGTGGAAAAGAGAAATTAAACTAGAACAGATTAGTAACTCATTTACGTATGTGTTATTTTACGGAAGTCATTTTAAAAGTATGGGATTTAAGTCTAGCTAAATCGGAAAACTAGATCTATTAAATAACATCACTCTGATGATGATACTAACTTGCTCAATTCATTTGAGACTAGATTACTGTATGGCGAGTGCTTGAACGGATCGTTGTACATCGCGCATATCGCTCTCTCCCTGCATCCGACGTCATTCGCACCCATTGGCATCAGCACCGTATCCACCTTCTCCAATAAACCGCCGTAGAATTTCTCCGCCGCTATCGTATCCTGAAAAAGGATAATATCACTAACTTATCCTCCCAATTTAACCACAGTTTTATTGGTTACTATTATAATAATCATAACATATATTTGAAATCGTAGTTTGAATTATTAAATCATCACCACATCATCATTTTGTATATATATATATATATAAAAGAGATTTCCTCCTATGTAGAGGCTCATTACAATATCTCTGAAAGTATAAAACCTAGGAAATTTGAGAAATACTCCTTTTTCCGAGTATAAGACAGCTAAGTACAGATTTTATAAAATGTAAGGGGCAAAATGTACTTAAGGGGTTTTAAGGGTGTTACGGCTCGCAAACCGAACGTGATACAGCTAGTTATTATTATATAAGCAGTTATTTCTTTGTACTTTTCTCTCAAAAACTATTCCGCTTATATAAGATAATGATTGAAAATGTAAGATAGAAAAATAATTACTGGATCTTGAGCAGCTAGTATTTCCTGCTGCTGTCGCACCAGTTCAGTCTCGGCTTTCACCCGATTGGTTTCCGTCAATTTCGCCTGTGATACTCTAAGTATTTCATCTCTGACTGGAGACGCTGGGGCACGGGCTGCAAGGGATGCTGCTCGTATCTGTAAAGTTAGAATTTGTTCACGTTCAACGCGGAAATAGTTTAATTATAAATAAAGAAAAATTTAGTAAGAAGGAAAATTCGATAACATGTTTCAATACAAAATATAGTTTTTTTTTTCTTTTGCAGCATATAATACTTTGGAGTGAACATACAAGTGCCTCCTTTTCTGGATCTCTCGCTGTTGCTTTCTTATTTCTGTAGTATAGATTAGGAGGTCCAACCGGTCTGAAAATAATAAAATTTTCTATGTTTCATAATTGAAAACTTTATTGATTGATCAAAAAACATTCACAAATGAAAAAATATTGAAATAAAACTTCTTATTAATTGTCATATAAGTACTGCTCATTACTTTGTCCTAAAAAATATAACATTAAGTTGATTAAAGTTCGAGTATATACAGAATTGATCGATACACTTTCACCATAGCGGCAGAACTATATTTTTTTTATCTACAATAGGATATCCCTTCTGTTGAATTTCAGGTCTGGTTAAGTGACAAAAAAGCTGTGGACAATAAGGCGGCTCGTCCAAAATACTCTGCCTCTGATATGTTTACAGTTGACACAAGAATATTTTTATGGAGACAGATGTAATTTATGAGAACAGTGACTAGCCAGGCGGGCGTAAAAAAACTCTGACCACCAATCAAATCCTTTAACATGTTAATCCAGAACCAAACCTAGGAAAGCTTTGTTAGAAGGCTAATGATTAGCTACTGCACTGCAAAGACAGTTAAACATAACTTAAGATTAAAATGCTTTATTAACTTTAGTTATGTTTAACTGTCTGAAGTAATTGTGTGAACTTAGTAAAAATTATTGATGATTTGATTGTTTTAGATTTACAATTATACCATATCCGGTGTTGTATAATTAATATATATATAGCAAATTACCTTCCTGCATTGCCAGCTAGAACTTTTTGTCCAGTGTTGGGTGCCACCACCACATTTGGTACGGCATTGTTACTACTCGCGTATTCACCAACATTCAACGCTTGACCTGTAAATTGTTTTTTTATTATAGATCTCTCCAAAATTAATTAATATATGGTAGGTAGATACCTAAAAAAAATTATAAACCTAAATCCAAACACCTAAAAAAGAAAGTATTTATTGTTGATATATTTTGAAAAACTAGAACTGGTAAATTAAAGTTTACTGACTGTGGATAATTCCCGAACATTTTAACAGAAAGAAGTTTTTTTTTGGAGTAAAAAGAAATATTATTGCAATACTATAAATATTTATTATAACATAAATACTATTTATACAAAAATAGTAAGTAAAAGCTGTAATTTAGTTTATGACAATATTTTTCGCGAAGTTAGGAACTTGTGAGAAAGTAATATTGGAGTTATAATTTTTTAATACAAGATCTGCGTTAGCTCTGGTTGAAATAAAAAAATCACGTTACTTTTTTCGGAGAATTGAAACAAAATCTGCACATAATTACAATAGAAGTAGTAGTAAGAAAGGATTATAAAGTAATTTTTTAAGAATAAACGAAATCGTTATCTTACCTGGCGGAAGGCCAAGTCCCCAAGCATTTATGTCGTTGATGTCGTTTGCTTGGGGCTTGAAGCTAGCTATGGCATTACGATGTATATCGGATCCAATGTACCTGTTAAAAAAATACTACATTCGGTAAACCGTACTTTGTAACTCTTTTTTTATCTATATAAGGCGTATATAACAATTGTTTTGCCATACGATGTATCCGAAGATTAAAGGTTTTCTTTATATGCCCTACGAGGGCTTACTTTGTATCGATGGTAATTAAAATGAAGGCATCAGTGGATCGGCATGACCTCAATCTCAAATGAATTTTGCCATTAGGCATTGACTAGTAGAGTATGCTCGCCTAGAATATTCTAGCCATCATATATTGGCAGCTGGAACCACACAGCGGAAAAATTTATACCATTAGCCAATCTCTATAAAATGTGGCCTTGATAGTACCAGAAACATTAGTTTGTGCAATGGAGGCAGTTAAGTTCAGTTGCCTTAAAAACTTAACAAGAAATTATGTTAAAGATGTGATTAGGTAATGGTCTTACTCGCTGCCAAGTCCGGGTCCGGAGAGCTCCCAATCCTGAGTGTTGTAATCAAGGTTCTGTTGATGCTCAACATGCGGTTTCACAACGAAAGATCCAGAGTGTGATGGATGGCTGTAAGCTGGTGCGTACGGTGCCTGTAAAACGAGAAAATTTAGAATTGGTGTTATTATCAATTTTATTAGATGACGAAACTCTTTTAAGATTACATAAAGCAATAATATGTTGTCATGGTTAAGAAAGTTTCTACCGAACTGTGAAAGCGCATATGCATGAGAAAAAAAAACAGACCCGATGTTTGAATAATTTTATTCATAAATGGAAATTTGACAGACAAAAACATAGAATTTGCAAATTTATTCATGATCTTCAACTTGAAAACTGTTAATAATTAAGAAATTATTTCTACTAATGTATATAACGTAATTAATAAAGTTCAATGACACAGTCTCTCTCCGAAGATAATCGTTTGAATGAAAATCATGATAAATGAAAAAGAGGTAAACAAATATTAGATTTTTTATTCAAATGCTGTTCAATGACAATCAATGGAAAAAAAAACTTGAGCTGAATTTTTATTGAAAAATTAGTAAAAATTTGTTTAAATTAAAAAAGTGTTTAATCTATGAAAAGCTATCAACAGTAAAAATCGTTTACCTTATGATGATGGTGTGTTATTAAGTGATGATGATGGTGATATTTAGTCGTGTGATAATTCTGGTGATACCACGAGCAGAGTTTGAATATGTGACTCAACGCCGGAAACAGGAACAGTAAAAATTTGAGGAACATCTTCTTCGCGGTTGACACGCCCAAGATCAATGGCAGAACAAATATCAACTTCAATGCTATCAACTTAACCACAAGTATTATTGCAAGAGCTGCCATCACGAGTTTCTTTTTGATATATTTCTCTATAACAAACAGATGTTAATGAAGATATAAAAATAATAAATGAAGACCTTCACTGTTGATAGGTCTCTGTTGCCGAAGGCCATCTGGATTACCACCGCACTTCCTATTTCCGCCGCGAAACAGTACTGTGCAAACATTATTGTTTCTAGTTTCAATGAGTAACTGTAGCCTTTTATATATTAAAGTTACAAGCACAATATGGTGCAGTTGTTGTTGTGTGTATCTTAAATAGCATCCTGTTGTGACAGGCAGGTATTATCATCAGGGAAACGTCTTGTTCATCTCGTCGAATAAAGAGAAACAATCTATGCGTCAATTGGACATATACCTCCCTCAAAGATTCAATCTCCGCACCAATCAATGCTTCATCGTAATCTTTATCGACGTTCAGCAGTGGACGTCTATTGGCTGCTTATGAAGATGAAGTATCAATTTAGAAATTATGTTTGTTTATATTTATTATTTCACTACATTCAAAAATGCTATAATATATAGATGTTTTTTGTGGCAAAAATCATATAGAGTTTGTTAAAGTATATATTACGAGTAAGTTGATAAACATAATTAATAAACATTGTACGTACTTATCTTATGAAAAAATAACCTTCCCTGTCCGACGTCGTCTTCTCTCGGTTCTAGATCTATGTGCACCAAGGCACCAGTCTTAGTTAGAGCTCTCGGTGATACTTTCAACATGCTCCCGTGGAAGAACAGCTCGGGTAGCGTCAACTTGAGATCATGCTCCATCAAAAATTTTACACCCTTGTTATATAGTGCATCTGTTACTTCTTCCAATGGTGTTTCTGTTATTAAGAAAAAATATATAATAATACTATGAAATTCAGAAAAGACGTATGTTAGTACTTTCGTCAACGGATTTTAAATGGCAAGGAAGCGGAAGCATCAAGAATATTCCAGCTTTTATATGTTGACAGCCGGAACATAGCAATGCTTTTGCGTAGCTGCTTAAGTAGATTCGATGAAACTCTGTCATATCTATCTCTACTCTCTCCATTTACCATTAATTGTAAGAGATTATACGCAATATTAGTAAGTATCGAAAATAAGTAAATACGACTAAAAGTATTAGTACTAGGAAGTAATTTGAGAGAAGTATGAAAGAAAGATGTTTTGGGAAATCTTATTTTTAACAGGATTAAAATAAGAAATTTCTAAATGTTTTAACTAACAATAGCCTAGTAATTATATATAGAAAAGTATATAGGGTTTGGTATAAAAACTAGTGAAGATAAGAAGATACATATATACATATTACAATATTTCTTGATCTCCTTCCGGTGAAGATATCGTTTAGCTCTAGAATACATCTGTTCATATTAAAGATCAAAATAATATGTAAGTATATTACGATATATATTGTTGACGCGATTCTTCAATTAAAATTTTTAACATCATGTATGATATCATCATCATTATTAGGTGCCCTCTTCAAACTGAAGTATACCATGTATGTATCATATACCTTGCTTAAAATACAATAGTCGTTTATATGTGACCCATATGGGACAGATCTAAAAATATAGTAAGTGTATTTGTTATATGTAAAAATGATAAAGGAGGAACTCCACTAGTAGTAGGTGTCTATGGCTGAAGACTCCAGGTTTCCTCCGCAACTCTATTCCTGTGGTTAGACAGTAGTGTGCAAAGATTACTGTGATCTGAATTGAACTGCGCTTAAGCTAATGGAAGCACCAGTAATTCCATTAGCTAAAGCGCCTTTCAAACAGGAAGAACCGCTCAAGTAACGAGGGGTAACCATCCTACGTCTCCAGACGACGAACACAATGGAGTGGTGTATATTATTCTGACTTTCGTCGCATTGTAACGAGCACGTATATCGTATATTGTAGCATCATGTGAACATCTCGCACGTTTCATTGATCCATGGAATAAAAAAAAATCGTGTAAATAATAATAGACGTTATGTTTCCCAGTTAATGTAAAATAATAATTATCTTTAATATCTCTTGCATTATTGCTTTAAAATTTACAATAGATATCATCTCACGTTCCACATACTGATAGTGGTTTTCTTACTGGGAAAAAATTTTCATTTAAACAAGCGACCTCTTCTACCATTACGATGGCGAAAGGATTTAAAATATTATTAATTTGAAAACTTAGACTAATCAGTAGGAAAATAAAAACTATAAATTTTTTTAAATATTTTGTCAAACGAAAAACGACGAAAAAGTGTGTACCGTGTATTGGGTGGCAAGCTTCACAAGACGCCGCCACTCTTCTCTGCCTTTTCTGTCTTTCTCTTGGCCTGGTACCCTCAACCTTTCCTTGGACCATGAGTCGTTCAATAGCTTCCTCGCCTCGGCGGCATACGTGACTAAAGAAGGTACGAGAATGTACCAAAGATGATAAACATTGCTAGATGCCGAGGTCTCGAGGTATAGACTTGTAAATTTTGTAAAACTAGTGTTAAAAATGATTGCGATCGAGTTTAGTACGAGAACATTTAAGAAAAATATTGAAGGGTGGCGTGTCACGTGGGGTGTAAGGAGTCCGGCACAACAACTCACGGGACTCAAGCCAACCTCACCTGTTCGTGGTGCACCCTACTAATCAACAAACCTCTGGCTCCCGCTAACCAGCATTGGGCCAGCGTGATGGAAAAAGGGCCAAATCCCTCCAAATGAACCTCTAGATACGACAGCCCCTAATGCCTACCGGTACCGTAGGTCATGCTGACTGTATGTGGAGATCTTTGGGGAGGCCTATGTCGAGTAGTGGACGTCTATCAACTAATGATGATGATGTGTCCCGTGTCAGGTATTCGGCTGCGAGATTAGAATAAACAATGTGGGATAATAATACGTTTGTTTACACCACAAATATACAATAGGATAAAAATGTTACATAATAAATCTAAAAAAAATCAAGAATTACGAAAACAGTAACCGTGTGCGAAAAGGCAAAGGTCTCAGCAAATGATGCTGGTTTTCAGACCCGCCCGCCAGTCGTCGTCGTTCCTATAATTTTATTAAATTTTAATCAAAGATAAATACGCGTACAAAACAATAAACAAAACAAATCAGAAGCAGAACAAATTAAATAATTGTTTCCAAGTCAATATACAGTGTGAAATTTGCACTTGTATCAAAACAACACGCTGCACACCTCTCATTACATTTGAAGGATAATTAAGAATTGATCATCCAGTTGCTAGATTCTTTTTGGATTACAAGGAACCAGTGTTTGTACTTTTCTTAAAATTTTCAAAGGAAATACTATTTTTAATGGGGAAGGCAGATCATTCAAACATTTAGAAGCAGCAAATCGCAAACTACCCCTAAAAAGTGTTAACCACAGCATTGGCAACTCAAGATCATTTATTAGTATTAGTTTAGAAACAGTTTCTCTTTTGTCCCTCCAAGCGAGCCTTTTTCCAAGATACGATGGTTGATCCAAAGCTTTAAGAGTTGCGTCTGTTGTCATGTTGAGGATGTTGCGCGAATTTAAAACTGGTGTAATGTGACCTCTTGGCGGTATATTAAAACAAAAACGCATGAAGGAATTTTGAACTTGTTGAACGACTCTATTATATTATTATTATTATTATTCCGACAGAGCAAAGTGGAAGAGAAAGACCAGAAAGGCAGACCCTACCATCAGATGGTAATAATAAATGCCACGGAGAGAGAGAGAGAGAGAGAACGACTCTATTAGTTTTAGAAAGTAGACAAAGTGCTATTTAATTGAGAAAGAATTAGCGCTTCTGTTAATCGATATCTTACAGGTATTATAAGAAATTTTCTTATTTAATATAGGTTTTTAATGCTGCGTAGCATTTTTTTTATTTTGGTCTTAACATGTTTTTCAAATCTTTATCAAATATCATGCCTAAGTTTTTATATTACTCTGTATACCAAAATTAGTGTTCCGCTTACTGTGATAACAGATCGATACTTAACAATAGAAGCTCTCTGCTTTTTAGTACCAAACACCATAAAACCATCAGATACATACATAACTTTGATCGAATAAGTATTTGAGTGTCATCATCATACATATATGGTAAACTGTACTTCATTCAATTTAACAAATCAGCTGTGGATATAGAGTACAGAGTTGGTCCAAAGAACAGATCCTTGACCTCGCCTCTGGAAATAGGAAAAACTTTTGAGCGTATCAAATTTCCTAGTTCATCATGAAAATTCGTCGTCTATTTTTAAAGTAATTTTCAAACCACTTGCAAGCAACATCACTAAACCCGAAATAATGCAATTTTGCTAATATGTCGATATTTAAACAGTCAAGGCTGTAGTCGAGTAAAACCAACGTTGAAGCACAACCGTCGTTTGATGCTGATGATATTTAATCAATCTGATCCAATGGTGCGGTTGTTGTACTATGAAGCTTTCGAAAATCTGATTGTTGTGAAGGTATTATTCTCATTTTTTCCATATATTTCTGCATTTGTATAATGCCAGCAATTTCTAAAACCTTTGATAGAACAGGTGACAACCCAATTGGTCTTAAGTCATTTTCCTCTCTACTTTACTTATTTTCGGTATACATATCGGTCTAAATATTTTGGTAACAGAATTTTTCAAAATTTTATACGTATTCATATCGCTACTATTACCTGTCTGCTCTGCACGATGACAAGCCTTGTTCCTCTCAGAGATAAAGGTCTTTTACAGTGTCTGTCATCCACGGAGGAGCTATAAATACATTTTTCTCACAGGAGCCAAGTGATCAAACAAATCTAAGATAAGGCAAGCATTCAACTATACTGTCGATATCATCACAAGTAAATATCATGTCCCTTGGTGCATCTTGCAACGCTTTTTGATATGTCTCGTCATCAAATTGGCTTTATGTATAATCTTTTATACAGTTTATTAATTTTAATGGCATATTCTATTGATGCAAAAAGGCATGGTCACAAGAGTCGTTGTGCACTATGGACTTTTTTTTTTATGTCAAGTCTAGAATTATTGCAAGCGACGTCGATGAGTGTTCGAGAAGTTAGGGAGATGCGCGTTGGGTAAAAGCTTTAAAATGCACATGCTTGTTTATCTTGTGCATTGAGTAAATCTATGTTAACCACCAGCCATAAATAACTTATCATATCGTGAAGCCAAGGAAGACAAGGTTTCATCAATTATTTCTAAGGTTTCCAAAGTATATACCAGCTTAGAGGGACGATAAAAATACCTACAACAGTCTTTAGTTTCGCTAATTTTATTTCAAACCAGAAGTTTTCAAGGGAACTATGATGTGTTGTGATTTCCGTTGCTTGAATGTTATTTTTTATGTAAATACCGACTCCCTCTCTTATCGAACCTCGAGGACGATGCTGGAAATTATACCCGGGAAGGTTATAACTATTTAAATTTGGATATTTATCTAGCCAAATCTCTGTGACGCCAAGTACATCAGGCTGGTCAATTTTAACATTTTCTAGCAATTCATTATTTCCTGTGTTTAGAGAGCGTGCATTTAATAACGAATTTTTTTTTGTTTTTTGAGCTATGATTGTATAATTAAGTATAATATTAATTTAACAAGAATGGTACTGCAGTTTATGAAAGCAGTACCACCTGGAATAATTTAGTATGTAACTTGGTAACATAATATACATATATTACACTAAATAAAAGAAAATTGAGGAAGAAATTTTAGTTAAATTATATTATTATCTAATTTAAATTGAATCACTTACTAATCTCTCTTAACAACAAATTAAAAATACAATTTAAAGTGAAAAATATTAATAAATAAAAGGATACAGTTTTATACAAGTCCGTTTAGTGAGATGAGTTCTTTACAAGTATAACATCACTAGATGGCGCTTTTCTTAAGAAAATGTTGCCGTTTCGCAATCAAACGAATTTGTAGGAATTTTCTTTAACAAAACATCGAGCAGCTGCATGCAGTGCCTTTGCTTCTGAAGTAAGATTGGTTGACGTAGACCGGTCTCCTATTACCCTCAATTCCCAAGTGTAATGGATTTAGTTTGTCAGTTGGATGGTCCTTGTTATATTTTACAATTGTCGCTAGTAAGTTATCTCTCACGGGTGGTGTAGATAATTTTACTAGTACTGTTCTTGGAAGATTGATCTCCTTATTAAATTTTGCCATTCGTGTATATTTTAAAACGTTTCCATCTTCAATGCGGCAATCAACCGTTTCTCCTATTTGTTCTAGAGTCTTAATCTAATTTTCCTCTCGATGTTCTGGTACGCAATGAAATTCGAAATTTCTAGCTGTAGTTTCCTTTTCCGTCATACTTAATCTTGAATCAATACTGATATAATTATGTCGAAGTTGAGCATTGTCTTTTTTGAGGTAAGAAATTTCCTTCATTGCCTCGTTTAACCTTTTTTGTTGTTCATTGTACGTTGACAGCAATACATCCATTTTATCTTTAATTTCTTGTATACCACTTACTTCTTTTCTAATAATTTCAATGTCATGACTCAGTGAGCTTTCTGTTATATTGCTAATTTAGTTTTTTATCTTGGTAATAAATGCAGGGTCTATTGTTGACGGAATTTGAAAAGGTGACATAGATTCATAATTTTTTTTTCATAGGCCAAAGAGGGGCTATTTCCCTGGTGAGTTTTTATGCATGCTTACAATTTAAATGATTTAATATTTACTGAGGTCTTTCTTAAATGTTCTTCGGGTAAAACCGACGCATTGATAATGAAACATAAGCCGGACACTTTGTGCACTTAATCTTGTCCTTTTGAGCCAGGGTTGCGTTGCATATATTACAGGACCTTTCGATTATATTTATTTCTAGTCTGCCTCGGTCTAAAAAAAATATGCAGCGTGTCGTATAAGTCGGAAGTTATTATTATTATGTACACCAACTGCTCATTTAGCAAGACAGCTGTTGGTTGCGTCAAAAAAAATCTTAAGCGCCGTGCGTATAATATTGTGGTACTTATTTCGTTCATACCAAGCTTAAAACACAAAAACTTAAACCGACTCACTAAGTTTATCTTGCTTAGAATTACGATAAAATTAAGCGTTTTTGGCATGTCTATTTTAACACACAGCATATTTAGATTTATAGTCGATTGATAACAACTTTCTTTTATTAATATAATTATTATTTACTATATACAATATATAATCGTTTAGCAAAACCCCTCATAGAATATCTGATACGAAATTTGGGGCACCGCAGCAAAAAGTAATTTAATTAGCCTTAATGTATGTCAAAACAATCTAATAAAGGTTCTTTTTCACTACAATCATATAACACCTACCGAAAAGAATATAAAAATACTAAACTTATGAACGGATTGGTTGATTCAACGGCCTTCTGGTCCACGCGAATGCGTAACTCTCCATTCTTTTTTGGAGCAACAACAATAGCATTGACCCACGAGGTCGGATGTGTGACTGTTGTTATGACTCCCATATCTACCATAACATTCAGTTTTTAATTAATCTTCCGATTAAGATCCCAATTGGAATTTTTCCTACGGAGCAAACAGAAGGCGACGCGTCTGACTCTAACACTATTTTATATTTTACTAGTAATTTACTTAATCCTTGAAAAAGATCATTGTAATTATTAATGTTTACTGTCAAAGGAAAAATACGTTTTATTAAGCGGAATTGCTCACATTCGTTTTTACCTAATATATCCTGACAATCATAGTATGGTACAATAAAAGTAAGCAAATATAACCTATAAAACATGTACCTGCGATAGACAGCTGATTGCCAAAAAACGAATATGCTCTTATGGTACTACTTGCCATATAACATCTATTATAACCTATATCTAGAAATTGTTGCACTGACATTACATTTAGATCAGTTCCGGTGTTTAATTTAAAGTTTACTCTTGTACCAACTCGGGCTAAATGTAATGATTCATACCACTTACTGTCTCTATGCGATGTTTTCTTCGATTGTCGTCATCACCAGCATCACTGTTCCCATAATGGCCTATTTTATTACTCCAATAACACTGAGCGCGTAATGCGGGACAGTTTTCTTTACTGTTACAATAAGTTAGGCTGCACGCGTTGCACTCGCCCGCAGCGGCAGCCGCACCAGCTGCGACTACTACACCAGCCACACCAGTCACGCCAGCCACACCAGCCACACCAGCCACACCAGTCACGCCAGCCACTCCAGCCGCGCCAGCTGCACCAGCGGTAGCTGCCGCGCTCGCTGTCACGCCACCACGCCTCGCGCGATCCCATCCGCGACCACTCTGCGAACCGTACAAGGCATCGACGACCTGGTGCGCCGACCCTGCACTGCTGTTCTCATATGAGTTTATCCCTTCAACATGACTTATTTTCTTCCCTGACAATTTCACTCGCTCGACACATTCTAACTGCCTTATCAAACGTAAGTTGATAAAAGATGCGATCGTTTATGACTCCATCATCTAGATCCTCGAAATCACAACATTGATTTAATAATCTTAAAGATTCGACGTAACTATTAATTCTCTCATCTACTTCATAATTACGCGAAAAAAATTGAATCTAGTCTTAGTGGTATTTAAGCTTAATGATAAAATGTCTATAATTTTTTTTAAAAACTTCAATATTATCACGATCTTCCTCTTCGGTTAATTTAAAAGCGAAATAAATGTCATATTCTTCCGGTCTAAACAGGTTCACTAATGCACTGACTTGAACTTCAGAAGATTCTTTGCAAACTGTTGCTTTAAGAAATAATATAAACTACTGCCGCCATTTACGCCACACTTCCGTCCGACTGCCCGGTCCGCTAATAAGGGTGAGTTCTGCAGGCGTGCGCGCTCCGTTATTAATTAATACTTTAATGAACTATGTTACTATAGTTAAAAGAAAAATTAGATAAAACAATATTACATTACGAAATATTTTAAATACTGCTGTCACTACGTAATGAAACAAGAAACGATTCATTCGATCAGCACCGATTTATTCTCCGTCCACCGCCATATATTTTTTTTATAACTACCGCCACTTTTTCTAGATAACACGAGCAAATCAAAACGAGTGTGTAGCACTAGTAAATTTCTAAAGAACTTAAAGCTGTATTTTCTTATGAAATAATAGAACATATTTAAAAAGTTTATTTAGAAGAAGCTTTTTTCTCGTCCACTTTGACCATAACATCGCCCAACTCTCTTCGAGGTAGGAATTTTGTAAACGGTCCTACCTGACCTTTGACCTCTAACAAATTTTGAGTGTTTACATCTAATAGCTTCGGAGATCTCCTGGTCAATGAATCTCTGGATATCATCTATATATATAAGCCCGGAGTACTTTTGGTTATAATAATTGAAATAACGTAATATAAAGTTCGAATATCTTTCTAAGTAAATTGAATGTTATTTTTTTTTTAATTATTGAAATAATTTCTATATGAAAATCTGTGTAGTTCACTTCATTCGTTAAAATCTGGTAGGATATTAATTCCAAGGATTAATTTATAGTCCTTGCAGTTACAGAAGATCCAGCAGTTGATTAGTAGGAGATTGTTAACAACTGGGAGCTCTCTTAAGCCGGAACCCAAGTCTCACTTTTGTCGGTGTATCAGAGAAGTAAGTTTAGAACTTAGGTCTAACGAAATTACTTATCTTTATTGCTTGTTTAAAAGAATTTTATATTTAAATTTTTTATATATACTAAATATTCTATTACAAATATTTTTACATCAATGTTAAGAATGCCATTAAAGCATCAAGCTAAGATAAGATGTCTAGATATTTAGACAAAGATGAAGGAGTAAAAAAAAATCATATTTTTTGGTGTATAAATTGTTTAATATGAGAAGATGATAATATATATCTTGGGAAACCTCTAAGCACTTGTTTACTACACAAATTGAGATGTACCTGCGGCACGTGAAAGTTCAATGCAGCCATGCAATGTACTCATTGTGTTACATTGACGCAGCAATTGCAGTTTATCATAAACAGTATTGATTTTATGTGCTGTGAACTGGTTTTTTTTCGCAATGTACGCGGAAGTTGGAAGCCTGTTGTGAATAAGAAAGTTGTTATGAGCGTTGATAATGAAACGATTAATTTCCGTCGGACGTCTGCGTAAGTGCTTGTTCACATGTTAAGCACGTGCTATTTCTGTACTGATTAATCATGAATCAGAAAAAGTATGATTGATCACACCTACATCATGTTCGTAGAACAATATCTTAACCGACAATCATTTGTTCATGTTATTATCAACATCAGATTGGATGTAGCTATGTACTAGGTAATTAACACGAACGCGAACTAAACAACTACTAATGCCACCATTGTGGCGAGAACCTGGATGCCGTTCAGCATACGCTCGTAGAATGCCCTACTTGGGAGTCGGAACCGCGAATCCTGGTCCTCGAGATTGGGCATGATTTTTCTTTACCAGTAACGATACCGGCTGCACTGGCAAAGAAAAACGTGTGAATGGATCGAATCGAATCGATGTGGAGATCTTTGCGGGGTGGCCATGTCGATGATGATGTACACGTATGTACATGTTATTACATATATCTATCCATTGTTATTTTATGTTATATACAGGGTGAAAGGTAATAGGTGTAAAAGATCTGGTGGTGCTAAAGTATAGCTCGTATCCTATCTATCTATATATGGAATATACCATACAAAAACAATGCATCTGGAGTTATTCATTCTTTAAATATTTTTTAAAAAATCCCGTTTTTTAGGAAAAAATTCGATGATTTTATTCTTACAAATTTTTACACAATTTTTAATGTAATTATTATTGTTAAACATTGTTTTATTAAATGAAATTAATAATCATCACTTAGAGGCTAAAACTTTTAAATTAGTTCCTTTGAAAGTCGTGACAGTAAAACATAAGGCGTCATACTTACATTCTTATTTAATCTTAAAATAAAGTTTTATTTATTAAAAAATACTTATAAAGCACATAAATAAGCACTTGACTTCAATATCTATCCGACAATGTATAAGGAAGTACATAAAGTTTGCAAAATTTTAAAAAAAGCACTTTTTAGGTAATGAGTCTACGATGAGTACGACAGTTAAAGTTTAACTAGTTCCGTGAGCGGACGTACATTGTCGTTGTCTTCTTAATTCTGAATAGTTTTTCTTTTCCATATCAAATAAATTTAATTTCAATGGCGCATTGCGGTAATGAAGAATACGCTGACATTTTCCATTGTTATGGACTTGGAATTGGAAATTCTTTACCAGCACGAAGTGAATATCAGCTACGTTTTTTTCTACATCATAGAGTGTTTGCTGCGGCGTATCAACGCGTCAGGGAAACGGCAGCGTGCAACAGAGGCGACATGACGCAGGCAGACCACGCATCTACGATACTGAAGAGGAAGAAGGAATCATAAACCATTTTGTTATAGACCCGACTACGTCGACCATCGCCGTGGCAAGATTGCTGGGTTTAACAGAATGGAATGTGTGGTTTACTGGGCATACGGCAAGGCACTATCCTCTACCATTATACACCGGTCCAAGCACTGGAGGAAAGACACCCTGCAAGGAAGCTAGACTTCTGCCGTTTTATGCTGCATGCATAGAAAATAACAATTTTCTTCGCCAAAATATTGTGGACTGATGAATCGAAGTTTAACAGAGACGGCATAAAAAAATTTCTTAATAATCATTATTGGGCTCTACGAGTTAAAAATCCCCACGTGATTAGAGAAGGAGCATATCAGCGAAGATTCTCCGTAAACGAATGGATGGGCACAATTCATACTTACTTGAGAGGCCCAGCCAACTTGCCCAACGATTTAAATGGGGACACGTACGAAGATTTTCTTCGAAATATTTTTTATAATTATCTGGAGGATATACCATTGGAAACCAGTAGAAAAATGGTGTTCCAGCATGACGGTTGTCCCGCTCATTTTCGTCTTGGCTTAAAACAGTGGTTGGACCCTAGTTTCCCTCAGTGATCGATTGGCCGAGGCGGACCAACACCGTGGCCCGTAAGGTGTCCTGATTCAACACCTTGCGATTACTACTTACGGGGTCACATGAAATCTTCAGTGTACACAACACCAATTAACTCGTTAGAAGATTTAAAGTAACGCATCATCGTCGCTGCTGACAAGATAAAAGGACAGCTCACAGGGCGAGTCACTCGATCTGACTTAAGAAAAAGCTTCATGCTTGTATCAGGAACCGTGGCCGTCAGTTTGAGCAAAAAAGTGTTTTTTTTTTCTAAATTTTAGAAACTTTATATACTTTCTTATACTTTGTCGGATAGGTGTTGAAGTCAGGTACTTATTTATGAGCTTTATACGCTTTTATGAATAAAATTTTATTTTATGATTAAATATTATTTATAAAAAAATACTTATAAAGCACATAAGTGATGATTATTAATTTAATTTAATAAAACAATGTTTAAACAATAATTATTACAATAAAATTTGTGTAGAATTAAGTAAGAAATAAAATCATCGAATTTTTTCTTAAAAAATATAGAATTTCTTGAAAAATATTTAAAAAATTAATAACTCCAGAATGCATTGTTTTTGTATGGTATATTCCATACATAGATAGTTAGGATGCGAGCTATACTTTAGCCTCTCCAGATCTTTTATACCTATTACCTTTCACCCCGTATATACTTGTATATTACATAACAACCTACATTAAATTTATTTACTATTTTACGTATTCCTCGCCCAAAGATTATCGAGAAAAGATCGCTTTTATTAAGATGCAATGTCTTTTATTATTTTCGAGACGTTCAGTTGGTGGTAAGTGATACACCTGCTCATAACAATATTGAGCGAGTTGGGGTGGTATACACAGCACCACATCCTCGTCATTAGAGACATAAAATCTTGTCTCGTTATGACATAATTACTTCAGCTACTAATCCCTTGAAACCGGAACACAGTAATATTTATCGGTAGAAGTAGTACTTGCGGTGATACCTAGACTGTCTCCAGCAACAGAGATCTACCACCAGTAATGATGACAGGTATAATTTGATGAAGTGTAAATATCCTAATTAGAGCTACATTTTTATTTATAGGCATACTTACAGAAACAGTAAATCTAATTTGATATCGTACAAAGTTCTTTTATTTCATAGATAAAATAAGGAGTTAAGTTAATTTTAAGACGCTACTACGTCGCAGTCAAGTTTTTATTACAAGTGACGACGCAGAACAATTTTATCACGTTATGCAACGGATTATAGCCTTTACGGCCCACGTAATAAGAGTTACGCGAGTTGCACAAGGTTTATGCGAAAATAAAAATCAACGAGCTCCGAATCATCGGCGTTCCATAATGGTCTTAAAGTCATCGCAATAAGATATAATATCCAGCGGAAGTATATTAACACGAAATTAGTCTATTTTACTTTCACTGAAGTGAAATGTTTTCGAGATTTGATTAGTTTTTTTTTTATTATTGAATTTTTATGTTATAAAAGACAAACACGTGAAATACTGATGTACAGTGGTGGTAGGTCTCTGTTGCCGGAGACCATCTAGGTCAGTACCACAGCACCGCCTAAAGCGCCCGCCAATCAGTACTGCGCAAATATTACTGTGTTCCGGTTTGAAGGCCGCTCTAGCTACTGTAATTACTGGGGGTAATAGATCTAACAACTTATCTTTTAAAGGCGACGAGAACAATGTAGTGATGTGTATACAATCCTAAGTAGCGCCACGTTGTATGGGCGGGCGTGTTACTTACCATTTTCACTTTACAGATAGTGGTATGCTAGCGATATCACCATCTATATTAGGGGATGCAGGTGTGTAGATAAAAGAACAGCTGATGATACAACATTGTGATGGGCAGGCGTATCACTTACCATTGGGTGAACAAAGAGTAACGTAAAGTAAAATTGCTAACCTGCTGCTATATATGATGTATTGCTCTATATGAGAACCAGAATATTCTCGGCGAATACGCTTCACCCTGTCCGGCCTCATTATCATTATAAGAAATTGTAGTAAATTTTTGTTAAATTTACGCCACTATATATACCTAGTTCGGCCATAAGTTCTATTACAAATGAAAATGCTTTTTTTTTAAAGAAGCAATGTAATATTATAAAAAATTATATCTACGTATTTATTAATGTCAGCAAAAAAAATTAAAAAATATTTTATTCGAAATGGCCACCTTTTATACAGGCCTTTAATCTCTCTGGCCATGTCCTGTAAAACTGACCAAAATTTGAAGTCTAAAGGGTTGAGGTCTGGGCTAGATGAGGGCCAGTCTTCAGCTCTTATGAAGTCCGGAACTTTGGTTTCAAGCCGGGCTTGGGTAGTTCGTGCCTTATGACCAGGTGCGGGTGCAGTCCTCTGTGTGACTCTGCACCTAGTCATAAGGTAGGTCAATCTATGTATTTATATATATATATATAGATATTCAACGATTCATCGTGAGATGATTCGATCTTTTAAAACGATTAGACGTAAACACTCAAAATTTGATACAGACATTGCTTCTGCCATTTAGAAGTCAGCTAGGTATAGATTTTACAAAGTTCTTTCTCCAATGAGAGTTGCGGGGGTGTTAATTAAGGGTAAGGCCCCGAAAAGGCTGGCGAGAAAGTTTAAAAAAAAAAAGTTTAAAAAAAGTAAATTTAAAAAAAATATATATTTCTTATATCTTATTCATATGCAGCTTGAGTGTATGTTTATCGCCGATAGCTTATTGATTTGTTGCGCAACAGTGAAATGTCAGCCAATGGAGTGAAGTTGGCGCGGAATACAAATAGTCTGTACACACTGATATCATGCATGCAATTATTATTGTTAAATTCAATTCCCATAACAATTAAACATTGATAATAATTAGAAGATCTCAATGTAAAACAGCTGTTCATATACACACATACATTTTCATTGATTTCCACAACAATTAGTAATAATTATAAGATTGTTTATTAACAAAATATTCACTGATTTAATTCAATTTCCACGACAAATAATACTAGAACAGCTGTCAATTTTGTTGACTGCTGGGCTTTTACTAGTAATTCTATATAATATATGTATGTCGTAATTTCGAGCAGCAATCTTAGTCTTTGAATAACAGTTTTATTTAACCTAATAAATATTCTATTTTAATTACAGATTGTTGTGTAAATAGAATATCTCAACGTATACAAACTAACTGAAAACATATTCTTTTATTTCAATTTACATTTCTTCAATAAAGTTTTATAGATTTCATCAGAATGAAGTATGGCAATGAGTTTAGGAAGTACAGCTCATTTTGAAAGTAGAGCAAACTCTTTTAAAGAAATGAAAAGACATTTGAAAATGAGAAATTCGGATTGATAGTGACGAGTATGGTCTGGTGATTTCTTTGATTATCCTAATTATATTATACGATGCGTTGAACCAACCAACTGTACAAGCAACAATGAAAAAATTTAGGACAATTTTATTTAAATTGCACAAAAATTGGCTTACCAAGGAGCATCTCATTATGATCACAACAGTAAAAGATTATCATTTACCAGTGTAACTGAGCAGCAGGAAAAAAACATTGGAAAGTAATAAGAAATCGTGACTGCACAGCATATGGACGAATGTTAAAATATATTAGCATAAACATGAACTGTTTCATTTTACTAAATGCTAATATTTAGTAATGGTTGACCAGTTAGTACCTGTTTACCCATTGAGGATAAGGAAGCGAATAGACTTACCCCAATAGAAAAAATATATTCTAGTTTTAAGTCGGCGTACAAGCAAAAACAATAGCATTCTTGTCCACCAATCTGATAGATTAATTTTTTTTTAGTAAAATTGCTTTTAGGTACTTTGGTCTTTTTTGGACTGACACACGGTTTGGTTGACACAAAAACTTTAAACACTTAAAGTAACCGTGAAAGGATAACCGTCAATACGTAGACATATGAAAAAGCTTTGTTACAACAATTGTGCTATACGCACACTTGTTTAATAAAAAAAACTTTTTTTCTATACAGATTAGAGGGAAGATATTATTTTAATACTGAAAATAACTTAACATTCATAGTTATGAGATAAACATGGTACTATCAACATGATGTGTACTTAACCTAAATTACCGCCATTACGGAGCGTTAAGACATTAAGCTGTAAGTAAAATCGATATAAATCATCAATTTCATTAATAAACTTTCAAAAAATTATAATAACATTCCTTATATTTATCTGAATATTATATATATTGTAATACATGTCATAAAAAAGATTTTATAGCTTTTTTAAGCGACGAAACAAGAAGGATGTTCACTTAATGCTCACTTCCGTAAGCCCGCTCATAACAAAATATGGTTATAATTAGAATAGTATATACAGCACCACATTGCGTTTATTGCCTTGAGACATAAAATATACTACTACTACAGCACCCTTCAAACCTGGACACAGCTATATTTGCACAGAACCGTTTGCCGACAGAAAGACCTCTACTCGAGACCTACTATCAATTTTATTATATACATTAATAATTTATTACCCCGTTGCAAGACCTCTACAGCAACAATAACCTCGACAAGATTGATATGGCATCCCAATTATCACAAGTATCTTAACCTATCAATTAATTATTTCAATTAGATTTACGCAGACCCAGCTTCATCATCATAAGCCGACACACGTCCGCCGCTGGACATAATGCAGAACGAGGTTATTGCCTTTTATTTCTAACTTTATTACTTAAAACAAATTTATATTGAAAGGAAAGGTTTTCGTCGACATTCTTTGCCTATTATTACTTTTATTAACCGCCATCTTTAAAGTAGTTGGTAGTTTGATGTTTATATTGGAAAAAAAAACTTGTTCCGATCTTCAGCCACTCCCTTCTAGTGATGGTATTTAGGCCCGCACACTTTTATATAGTTAAACCAATTCATCCTCTTTCCGTGATTGCACGATTTCCGGATATTTTAATCTTTAGAATCTATATTAGGAATACATAGATCCTTTTTGCAGGCATATGAAAAATGCAACTATTGCATAACTTCAAAGATGGATCTCTATTTACATCACAACACACACAAGATGTTTACATAGCTACAGAGGTGGTAATGAAGTGTGGAATTTGGTAAACATTCATACTAATTAACACGTTTCCAAGTTAAAAAGGAAACGCGTGATTTAGAAGTCGGTTTAAATGTGCGGTCCTAGAATTTCTACAGCAGACATATGCTTGTATGTGACACGAATGTTAAGGAATGGTTCATTGTTATCTGCGCACGCGCCGTTTTCACGACGCATGCGCTAATGCTTTCTAGTGCTGAAGTTATGAATTGAGCATTGTTGAAGGATGCAGGTAGATGATGATTAGAAATTTAAAATTTCTAGACCAAACGGTACATACGGTGAAATTGACTTTTAACTATGTTAAAAGTCAACAGATTAAATAAACTAAACTTCAATTTGAAGAAAGCGCATCATGTCGAATATAAAGTTTTTTTATACTACGAAGCGACGAGGTGAGTGAGACCTTTACCCGATGGTAAATGATACGCCCGCCCATAGCCATCTGGCGCTAGATAGGATGTTATACACTGCATCACACTGTGCTCGTCGTCTTGAGATTTAGATGTTTAGTCTCGTTCTCGTAGTAATTTCATTACCTCCAGCGTTCTTCAAACGGGAACACAGTAACGTTTGCACAGTACTGTTTGACAGCAGAAATAGGCGGTACTACCTACCTAAATGGTATCCGGCAACAGAGATCTACCACCGGTAAAAAAGTTAATGTAACTGATTTGACACTGAAAACTTTTTCAGGATTTATAGCATATTTTTATGAAGAAAAGGTTAACAGAAAAAAAATTGCATGTTAGTGTTTATACGGAAGTGAAAAATTACAAAAAGTTAATTTGTTTCCGGTGAAACATAGAAAAAAGTTAAGAAAGGTATTGAAAAATAATTATATCTCTTTACATATAAATGTTAAACTATACCCAAGTTGTTATTGTGTAATATATAAAAGACTTAATAATCTAATTGTTGTTAGTAATTACTATATAAAGTTAAAACTAACCTGATTCTTCTTCATCGTTGATTTCATTTTCATCATCTAACGATCGTTCATTGCCATCTTCTTTCTTTTTACTTCCGTTAATATAAATTATATTTGCTTCTTTACTATATTTGTTAATGTCCACATTATTTTTCTTAAAGCACATACCACTTGCAACATTCACATCACCATTAAAATTTAAACTCTCATCTAAATACGAATGAACGTTCTTCTGCAGGCAACTAACCGACGGTTTAAAAGTGCACTCATTAAGTATACTGTCCCATAAACTGTTACCTGTTCTAAAAGTACCATTTTGGTACACGTTGTTTACAAACGATCTACCGGATATAGCCTCTATGATCTTGATTCGCTTGGGTATATCATTCTCGACCCTTCTTATTTCATCATCGGTTGCATTTTCACTGCATTCTATATGACGTATATTTAAAATAAGAATGAATGCTATACTAATCTTTAATACATGAAACATCTTCGGACACTTTCGTCTCTCCTCGCAAAGTAAATGTTTCGTGATCTGATATACATAGTGACAGATCGCCATTGTCAGATCATTACTGATTAGATTTATTACCTTTTTATTTAATAAACTTTTTTATATAATAATAAATAATTCCATTTTGTTCCACAGAAACAGCGCACGAGTTGAAATTTTCTTGTCGTGCTCTTCGTTACTTTGGAGCCATACTGCAATATTCACCTGCAATAAGAGAAATTAAAATTTTAAAATATACGAAATTTGAAAACTAATAATGCACTGTAATACTATTTAATTTAAATATAAATAAGTTAAACAAGTCATCGCCTGAAAATAGTAATATTTAAATTTATTTCGGATAACGGCACAGATTATAACATTTACGAAAACTTTAAATATCCTTATTATGTTTGCATAAATGTGTTATAATGATATATTTCTAAGAAATATAATACATTAACAAACAGTCGCTTTAACAGTACATATATATCAGCGCAAATATTTTATGTATAGTTAAAAATAAATAGTTGAATTACTAATAAAACTCGATTTACCGTACAAATGTGGCGTCACTTGTTCGAGAGACAAACATCCGATGCAACCCTTAATAAAGCGAACAATTTCCTGTTTTTAACACTATCCGTTTGCTATTTTGATTTACATGTATATGAGAATAAAAATATATATTAAAAGTACTATATAATAAATAAGGCTAGAAATAGAAAGATCGTAAATACGATTAGTACATAAATATTAAAGGTCTGTAGCCTCTATCCAATTGGTAATAAACCCAGTCATTATGAGTAGTCACACGCATGGATGACCTCTTTGTTTATATTTTAATGTTAATTAATGAAACTAATGGGATGAAGTATTTATTAATTATTGTCTTGGAGAAATTATAGTTTTGTATAGCAAAAAGGCAATGAATAAAGGATACCCTAATCTTTTATTACATACGGTTTGAAGACCTGGTGAAGATGGCAAGTAATCATTAAATTAAAATAACAGACTGATAAAACATGGAATTCATTGCGACCGCCAAAAGTTCAGGTGGGGACGTTTATAAGTTGAAATCGTGATGATGAAACATATTATACATACTATATTATTATACATACATACTATATATACTATTTGGATTACAGGTGTCAGCCGGTGACACGGGTCCACGTGCCCAGTATCTGATAAGCTGTAAGAGTCGATATAACTTTCAAGCGCTCATCATTTTCAGAAAACAGTCGGTGACAATAATCATCCAACCACATCAAAACAACTACCCTTGATTAAAAAGCTTTATTAAATATTTTTTTAGACATGTACATATAATATAATACTAGTCATTCTCCGCCCGCTTTGCTGGCCCTAATATCATAGTAAACTTAAAATTTGTCTAAAATATTCCTTAAGAGCAACGGCAACCGCAAATGACTTTCTACAGCAACCGTTACTATAGCAACCGCATAATACAAAATGATAATGTTTAAGAAAGTTAATTGGAAATACAATACATCAATGAAATTCAAAAAATTAAATAGCGTATAAGGGGTGTAAGGGGTCCCGCACAACAACTTGCGGGGTCCAAGCTGATCTCGCCAACTTATGGTGCACCCTGCTAATGAAAAAACGAGGCCCTGGCTCCCACCAATCTGCATTGGGCCAACGTGGTGGGAGATGGCACAAATCCCTCCATATGAACCTCCACATATGTGAAGATCTTTGGAGGAGGTCTAAGTCCAGCATAGGACGTCTATCGGACGTATAACCGTCTTAGACTCATTCCGCGTCGAAAGGACTTGTTTCAATGTCGATAATTTTACTAGTTTTCACGTAAAATGAGAACAAGGAAAACCCACCTTTATTATATATATATATAGAAATTTAAACCAAAAAAAAAAAATCTTAAAATTTTCTCTTTTATCATAAGCAATTTGTATACTGATTGTAGTAATGTCAAGGTTACGAAATAAAATGGCGTTCACTTCGTGAATGAGCACAAGAAGTGGAAACAGAAAAAAAAATGCAGAACAATACGCTTCGTAGTTGTATTATTCAAATGAGATTTTTTTTAGCCACTGAACAGTACAAGATGTATGTTATCTATTAAGCACAGAAGGCGAGAAATTCAAACCAGTTTTTTTTTGTTTGAATCAGTAATTGTTTTACACAGATAAATTTTGTTCTTTAAAAAAAATATTAAACGTCTGTGTCGATATTCTTCATCTTCCGGTAGCTTGTCAACAAAAAATTTATGGTAGGTGTCTGCTGCTGGAGACAGTCTAGTAGTACTAACGCGTCTCATAATTTTACTGCTAAACAGTAGTGTACAAATATTCCAGTTTGACAGGCGTTTTACTGATTGAAGTTACTGGGGGTAATAAGGCTTGACATCATATTTCTCAAAGTCATGAGCACAATATGATGTATATAACTTACCATTAAGTAAACGTCCAGCAAGACTTGTCTCTCCTCGGATAAAATGGACAGACGGCTATCTTTAATAAAAAAAAACTTAGCGATATCCAAACTCCAACTTTTACGTAGAATCTGAACTGATGCTGTTTTAAGAGGAAAGTAATTATTCGCTGTCCAAGCTATAGGGGTTAATGAATTTTGCAACAAATATATTAAGGCTATTATAATTATTATATGTAAGTATATAAAAATAAATATACACTCTATTTAAGTTTTAAACATACTATCGGGGTTGACTGGTAGGGATGCCTTTAGACCCTTTAGTCTAGGGTTATTAAGAATAGATCTAAGTAAGTCCTGACTGTCATAGAAGTTTATCAAAAGAGTTTTTAAGTTCTCGGGCTTGGATGGAGAGCCTTCATTGCCTATTAAGTATATTGGTTTTGTACGAGTCTTAGCATAGGGAGGATGCCGATGAGTGTTATAGCTCTCACCGGGGAGTGCAAAAGCGTAGGAGATCTCGGGGCCACGGCATGGCACTGTAGATGACCTCCGAAGGGGTTTTAGTGGAAACAAATACCAAATAACCATGTCTTCCCACCAGAAGAGAGATTTTTTCCTAGATAAAAAAGACATAAACTATATATTTATATAGTTTATGCCTTTTCCCGCCAATTTGCTTCCCCATCTGTTGTTAGAGGTGCATACTTGTTAGTTTTATATAGTAGTCTCTGTTGATGGTCCTAAATTAATAAAATAAAAAAAATCAAATCCGCCCATTGTGAAACCTTGGCGTATATAATAAAATTTAAAAAATAAGGCGCTAGTTAAACTACAATAGATTTACATAATACAGGTTGTATCTATTTTTAAGATAAGATTAAAATCATCTCTTTATTCACATCAATAAGTTTCCGATGGACCGGGGGAGATACCGAGACCGATAATTGGTCACGCTTTCGGACCACTTCGCGCGCCCAACTTCGTCACGGAATCACTTAGAATGCATCACGCATAAATGTAATCTTTTTTTATGACAGAGATAGCAATGCGTTAACTCGATGAAACACCTGCATAGTTACGATATTTACACTACACTAAGATTACAAAGACAGGTGAAAGAGCAAGAGACAGTGTGAAGTTTATTCACCACAACTGAACTAAGTGAATAGACGTAAAAGTAGTATAATTTCTTATGCAAAAAATATGTCGTCGATAAGATATACTAATATATATATATATATCTATTAAGAATCAAGGAATTTATCCCTTTATATATTGTATGTTAAATATTAATAATAAAAAAATAATCTATAACGTATAGACACATCGTTTGGGTTTAAAACTTTTAAAAGAGAAAGAAAAATTAAGAAATACGAAATAAAAATTCAAACTCAAAAAATAGAATCTTTCCGATAAGAATATAACAAAAAAAATCGATTAATGTACTTTTAAATAAGCTATCGATTTCTCCATAAGTAGTATATCAATACTAATATCAATTATAATCAAAACATTCAGAAAAACTTAATTGGTAACTTCACATTGCTGGTCACCAACCATCCATGACAGCAGCCATAACTTCTGTGAAACCGTATGCAAATATTACTGTGTCCCAATTTCAATAACGGTTTAACTAGTGAAATACCTAGGTTAACGAGATTTAACATCTTGTCTCAAGACGACGAGCACAATATGGTGCAGTTCCTTTTGGCGCTCCGTTGAAATAAAAATTTAAAACAAATAAACAAGAATCATGTAAATCGGACTGTCGGTTAAAAAAGTAATATGTTCCTCTTAAAGAAATATGTATGATGACTGTTTTAAAAAAAAAATTATAAGGCATATGCCACGTGGTAATAATAATAATAATAAGGCGCCACAAACAGAAATTATGGGACAGGGTCAATCGTAAAGGCAAGTTAACGCAAATGAATACTTGTTTTGCATTTTTCTTAAGAAAGCGAGATACACACCGTCGTAGTTAACGGAATCGTGTATTAACTTGAATAAAATTAAGTAACATGCAATTGAGGTAAAAGAAAATTGTTTGTATATATAAATATATTTTAAAAATAAAATGCTTTTACTACATCAATTTAATAATATCCAAACTGAGGAGAGTTTTCGTGTATTAGGTATTAAATTTTATAAAGATACATTTATTATGAATAATATATTTAGATATGATTTAATGAAACCACTTGTAACTTTCTATATTTAATCACTTTCACTGAATATCAAATAAAGTCATTCAGTAAATCTGCTAAATTTATTATTGTAAGAACTTTGATAATTTTTATATTATTTTTACTTAAATACTATCTAGAAATTTGAATTTAAATAATAAGCCAAACAGTCAATTAGAAACCCTAAGAATCATCGAAGGAAGCTTCCTGAGTCATTATTAATTTATATCTTTTACTTGTTAATAAATATTAATATATTTTCATATGTAACTCTTCAACTTGTTTTGGGGTCTGAATTATGGGAACTTTACCCCAAATTCAAAAACAAAAAAATATTCACTTTTTATTAACTATTGAACCACAGCGTTTCTCACATATAATTAATTATATTCCGATATAAGCGCTGGAGACCCATTGAAAGTATTAATGACCCGCCGAACTTTTAAGTGTGATAAACGAGCAATAATTAAAAAAACTATGTTAGATAATGAAGATATTTAAGCTGCGATTAATTTGAACATTGAGTTACTAAAAGATATATTGTAACTTAAGCTGTTGATAATTGGAATGGAGAGGATATCTTAATTTTTAGGTTATACATAATCATTTTTATATTGACGAGATGATAAAAAAACATGAAGCATATTTCAAAAAGAAACAGTTAAGTTAACAAAAGTAATTATGACGACAAGTAACATAGAGTATGGAAAAAGAAAAGAAAGAGAATTGAAATAAAAGAAGGAAATTGAAAGAAAAATTAAAAGTAGCTAAACAAGTAAATGTAAATAAGGCCCGACCTTAACTTACCGGACACCGAGTCATCATCATTATGGTTATCAGTCGATAGAAGTCCACTGCTGGACATACGCCTCCCCCAAATATCTCTACGGTTGTAGAGATTTATATAGGATGTTCGGGACATTTCCCACCACGCTAACCCAATGGGGGTTGGTGGGAGCCAGAGCCTTCTTTGATAATTAGCAGGGTGCACCACGAGCAGGTGAGGTTGGCTTGGATCCCGTGAGTTGTTGTTCGGGATCCCTTAAACCCCCACGAGTATTAGAGAAAAATCAAGTAAATTAAATGTAGAGTAATCTAAGCAAAATTTAGTTTATTGATGTAAATAACTTTTTTTGGTATTATAATACTCTTAAAATAAATAAGAATTGGTCGGGTAATGTAGTCAATTGAAGATATTTTTTTTTATTACGACAATGTGTAACGTCAAAGGGCACAGTCGGTTTATGGACAGCGACAATGTCGTCGAGTTAATTGAAGCGACGTTTCTATAACATTTATATCAGCTACGGATCGTTCTGATGGACTTTTGATTTCAAACGAACATCACATTCCAGTGAAATTGCAGTCACCGCGCATGATGCACGCGAATAACGAGCTGTGAATGTTATAACCGACGTACACCATTTGCTGTTGCTCGGTATACATTCACGCTGCTGAATGCGGAAGACTTAAAGTCGAAGTGGCTAAAAATGGAAAAGTATAAAGAATAATCGGAGAGTATATCTGAACTTTTCACCATTGATCGTATTAAAATTATGAGAAAGGCACATATGAGCCATGGTGCCTGTATGTGCTCGAATATTCAAACGGCTAAATTCTTTTTTTTGTTGCTGCCTGTGAATATTCATGTGTGTTTCTTTTTATAAAACATTTAAAAACCTTTATTTTTTTCTCAATTCTCTTTTCTTATTAAATAGTATAATAATGTGAATGGTGTATGCTACATATCCTAAGAAAGAATTGCGTTTTTATGTACATATAGAATACAAAAAATATCAATAAAGTATAATTATTAGGTAATATATATCACAAAAAGATGATAATGGACGTAGTAATTATCTAGGAAAAAATACGGCTTCGGCTCAAATTCATTCTTTATATTTAAAAGAAACTCCATTGTATATTTTGTTGTGAAATGTCATATTTGCTATTTGCATATTCTAGATAATAACGACCGCCACCCAACATGCTGAGCAAAGAAATTTCTGTTGACTTTCCTTTTAACCTCACGAGAAAGTATTCGATAAATATAATAATTCTTGTACCATATGGGACTTGCATGTCACTGACGCATCTTACAAGTACACAATACTTATCTCGAAGTTATTAACATAAGTATTGAATAATTTAAAAAACTTTATGGTAGTATGTTTTATTCTTAAGTAGGTTCTTGCGTTAAATTATAATTTTGTAGGGTACGGAGATTATTAAAAGAACTTAATTGGGACCGGTTACCCAAGGGCGAGCTGTTGGCCCACAACCTTTTAAACGGCTCCGAAAGCGATATCGTTTGCGACTGAGAAAGAGTAGTGTACGTAACTTTCACTGCGGATGTCCGGGTGACGCGTCTAGTGTTCCATCAACCAAAAATGTCGATCGCACTTAATTGGTGTTACCTTCAGTTAGATTCCGAATTTCAATGGGATCTAATAGACACACATTTGACACGTTTCTCTCTTTTACACTTTGTTTTCTAATGATTCGTATACATCCGAATAAATCGTTCATTCAATAATAAAATTTATTTGAAGACAAGTTCCTGTCATCAACATTAAACGGCTAAAATAAAAATTATATGTTATTTTCTTTAAAAACTAGTCTGAACTTCAAATGGCCTAAATTTTGTAGTAACTATAAATTGCAAACCTTGCTCTAAGATGACTTAACAAACAGATAAAAGAAATAATAAGAAGAGAATAATGAAAGAAAATACACACAAATGAAATTAAAACATAAATTTACGAATAACCAATAAAATACATTAATACAGTAAAAAAATGTCTAGTTATCATTAACTAGAAAAAAATATGTTAGTCATTTCCTAGTTTCAAATTTTAGATACTTTTGTTGTGTGAATACTTTAATTTTTATTTTGTTTTACATTATTAAGTAAGAACGATATTGGAAAGTTTATTGATTTTTATTTACGTACCATACGAAAAGAGGTGAAAGTGAATAGAGAATGACAGATCAATCAAACATTGATTATGTTCTTTTCTCATGATCATGAACACCAGCTGGATATTCACTGATGGATATTGGATTTTTGGATAGATATCTACGTCGTTCTCTTACATCAAAAGACGATTAAAGTATGTGAGAGGTGTATGTTAGAAAGAAAAATTAGGGGTAGTAAACGGAGGTATCATATTTTTATAATTGTCGATAATACTACCTATTATATTATAAACAATATATATATATACAATATATAATACGTATATAATACAATATGTACTCAAAGCGGCGAACCTTCTACAAAGTGTAAATACTAAAAATTACTACACACTATTCTCTTAACATCTTCTGCTTATAGAAAGCTGCTGAGCAGCATCTATGGTGCTCTTATATATAATATAATAATAGATATTACTATTACATATAGTGTTATTAGTAGACCGCTTGCCACGTGGTTATTAGGAATCGTTGGATATAACTGGCATTGGAGAGGTCATTCTAAATATAGATTTGAAGGTCAGTTTAACAATGGCGAATGAGGGGTTGAAATAAGATTGTGTTTTTTTTATGTATTTAAGCGACGAGAAGAGCGGGACGTTCACCTGATAGTAAGTGATACGCCCCCACATAACAACATAGCCCTTATTAAGATGGTATGCACTGCACCACATTGCGCTCGTCTCCTGACGCATAAGATGTTAAGTCTCGTTACCCCAATAATTACTACAGCGCCTCTCAAACCGGACTCAGTAATGTTTGCACACTATTGTTTGGCGGCAGAAGTAGCCGCTGCTGTGGTACCTACCTAGACGATTTCCGGCAATAGATACCTGTCACCAATAAAACTATGTGATTAATGATGATCTTGCCAGTTTATTAACCTATAAAAAAGGAAGTTTTTATATACACTCGCGTGCAAATAAATCGACTCAAGCCGTATATCGATATAAAAGGTTGATTTTTCAGAAAATGGCTTATCCGATTTTCTTGTTTTTTTTTATTATACTAATATTTTCTTTAAAAAATGCTATCCTAAGGAGAAAAATCGGTTGAGTATTTATTGATGGAATTTAATATGGACAGAAATGCATAAAAAATGAAGAAAAATTAAAACGTCATGTTGAATAAAAAATTAATTTTTCATAAAATTAAAAAAAGCTACAATAATCAATAGTTTGTTATAAAAATATTATTTGTATGAGGGATTAAGCGGAAGAGACGCTCGTAAACCATTACCAATCTGAACAGTGAAAGTGTACGGAAATTTGATCCAGTTCAATGAACGACGAAAACAAAAGTATGAACATTAAAGCATTGCTCTATGTTATGACCATGTCACTTATAATGTAGACCAGACCGTGTTAGACAAGTAATTATTAAATCATAATCAGACTCAAATGCACATTGACCTGAATAAACTCAATGAGCACTTACAAATATCTAACAGTTTTTCTTATTAATACAAAAGAAAAATATAATTATCGGATATGTGATGTAGATTTTATATGATCTTCATAATATATATTAATATATCATGACGCTTTTGGTGATGTCAGTTTGTAGATGTGGTGGAGCTACACGTTGTATTACTCAAAGAGGAAATCACCTTCTATCGAACTTGACATTCTGATGATGGAGAACATCGAAAGTGTAACCAATATGTTCCTAATAACATATACGTCCGCACTTGGCTTATGTGGTGAATAATATAAGGTCTAAAGTTCAAGGTATTCTGTTCTTCCTTCCTTAAAGTTGATATTATTCATTCCTATGGGCTCAAGATGCTCATATGGTTTCGTTTTAAATCAATAGGTTCTTTTAATTTTTTCTAATTAAACATATAAAAGCAACAAATTGTTACTAGTCAAATTCTTTCATTTAACTTCCGATCGGTAAGAGAAAACTATTTACTATCCAAGCATAATGCCTGGGTTTAAATAACTACGATGATGACTCTAACCATGAATTACTCTTAATGAACGCGCTTGTTATTACTGATACATGATATAGAATAACTACTTTTTTTATTAATTCATTAGTTGTATAGATTATTCGTGCCAAATCCGGTTGCTTTTGTTGTGGATGTAGCTTTTCACCTTTACTTCAGCTAATTTGCTAATTGTTTATGTTTGACTGTATAAGCGGGTAATTCGTCCAGGCTATAGTTTAGCTTATTAATAACCGCTGCTGAACCTAGTGATCCTCAAGAAAAAGATTATTATGCCACGTTTGAAGTGTGCTAGTAAAATTCAAAGGGAAATTTGCACCTTTAACGGAAATATTCTTAGTTGCCTTTCAGGATAAGTGCATCAATGAGTATATTCTAACCCGTCGCCCGCAAAAGATAAAAAGATCATCTAATCGTTAAAATCTCTACATCCCTGCCTGTGGAAAATAAATTAAATTTAGAAATTTAGAAGTTTCATTTCATCATCATCATCAGCGAATAGACATCCACTGCTGGATATAGTTCTGTTTATAATACCAATATTTCATATTTTCATCAAATTTAGAGGATTTTATTTAGCAAAAAACGAAGTTCACAAATCAACATTTCCGGCTACGTTTAAATCAGTTGGGTCAGCTTCAATAATTCTCTCACTGGCAGAGATAAGATTATGTATGGAATAATAAACACCGCTTCTACATTGGGAAAAAACACAACCTTCAATTCTATTCAATGATGAATGTAGCAAGTGTATGAATTTGTGCTAAAAACTTACGATTTTCTTTGGCACCATAAACAACAACTACTATATAGATCAAGTAACTATAAACTTTCAGTACGTTTGACAGATACAGCATATATATATATCTGTATATATGTTACAGTGTACAAAAAAAAAAAAAAAAATGATCTCCAATGCACGCGCTGATTCTTACGCTCAGCTTAATTTCCGCTACCGTTACTCATTATTTATGGAAACTGTAAAAAAAACATTTTCATATAAACTTAGCCTAAATATATAGAGCAAGGAAAACGATTACATCTTGCCTGTTAAAATATGTTAGGAGGGAAAAAAAAAGTAATGTATTACTTAAACACAAAAACAGTGAAAAACTAAACGATATTTTTATTTACGCTAAAAAGTAAGGTTAAGTAAAAAGTAGTAAGAAGATTTATTATGTCATTGTCATCCTCAACAGCTGACGTCTGTCAATGCGTCTGCCTACAGCTGGACACAGTCTTCATTCAAAAATGTTCACACTGATCGATTATCTATCATCCAGCAGTTTCCCGCTACTTTTATCATATAACCACTGATGAACAAGATGACTGCTTGTGTATACTTTATTTATAAATCTCAGGATTTTTATCAATTTTTTGACAGAATTCATGTCAACAATATACACCATGGCAGAAAACAGAGTAAGGTTACTTTTCTAGTACTTCTTGGTTTGTGACGTTGTTCTGTTAAATCTTTCTCATGATGAGGTTAAAGATAGCATTTCTACCTATAAGCAGCCCTATTAATGAATCCACTGCTGGGACAGGGGACCTTCACTCATAAGGAGGGAATCAATGCCATTTATTCACCTCACTAACCAATTGATACGCATGACCATAAAACTAGCAAGTTGAGATGTATACAGCATCACATACGTTTGTTCGACGCCTGAGACATAAGATGTTAAGTCTCGTTATACCACAAAATGCATTAGCTATAACTCTCTTCAAGCCGGAACAGAGTACTGTTTGACCGGAGAAATGAAAGACGGTGTCCGGCAGTGAAGACCTACTACCAGTAAAATATTATCGATAACACCAATATGGATTAAAAGTTCACGCTATTCTGTGAATCCTGTGGTAGAGCTCATGATGAACAGCACTAATGGAATTTAAAGAAAGATATTTTCCTCTTTGTTTCCTCTTTGATTAAATTGGTGCTGTTAATATTACAGATGAGAGACCTAAGAGACCAGCATGTGCTTCTATAAGAGGAATGTGGAGTATTTAAGTTGTAGTTTACCTTAAAGTTAAAACGTATTAGTAAACATCATCTTCATTACTTTTGGAACCGAGGGAATAGTTGTAAATAAAATGGAAATGTGTAAGAACTGGAAGATCACAATCCACATCTTATGATCGCTCCAGATCGTTAACAAGAACAGCATTTATTACTACAGCATCAACATTCTGCTATGTTGTCAGCCGGTAGTTTCTCTTTCCCGACGCTCTAATATTTTATTAATTCCGAACGTGTAGTAATGTCCGGCTTGTCTGTGTTTCGGTGAATTTTGATTGCTGTTTATGATGCTGTGGGTAGCGTTTTCACTTCAAAAACCGAAAGTTCGTCTCTGACCTTATTCTTAACGCTTTTTGTATCGCGCCGTTTTTGGCTCTCTTAAACTTTATCACCCGCACCTTAAATTATAATAAAATAACTTGGAGAAAGTCTATACCTTACCAAGTCTGTACCTTGTGATCATCAATCTGTCCTTATTTTTGGAAACAGGCCGTGGATCCGAGTCCACGAGTCCAGTGCCAGATAAACTGTAAGAGTCGCATTAGGTTGCAATGCTAACATCAGTACGAATCTAGAGAATATCTTTCCTCCAATGACTTTCTCATTAAAACTAAAAAACGCTTAAGGAATAATAATTAAAAAAAATAATCCTGGTCATAATAGATTTGTATAACAAGTTTACAACACAGAGTTTAGACCTGAACATTTTCCGTCGTTGACTGTTATAACAACAATAACAATAATTAATATTATTAAATGAGGTACAACAATCACTTGACGGTAATTTAAGAAAAAAACGTTTATATCAGTACAAATAATTTATCAATGATCAGGAGAAACTAAGGAAAATAATGATAAATACACTTAACCTAGATAAAGTAACCAGCGCGAGCTTACAGGTTTACCACACATCATTACGATATTAAATCAAGATTAGTCTTAATTTGATAATTACCTTGTTCCAGACAACTTTCTCCGGCTCGAAAAAAAAACACTTGTTCACAGAAAAAATATTAAAAATATGAAAAGTTTTTTTTTTGTTTACGCGCGCATGTAGGATACAATAAGAGGTCAGAGAGTAATCTCGACACATGCTCCGCCCGAGCTGTCGGTTAAGTTACTAAGTTAGATGAGTTAAGTAAGTAGTGAGAGGGAGCGACGATTGTGTTGGCTCTCTTTCACACGTTGCGGTTGTAAGGTACCACCATATCCTTATCGATAAATATTTTTTTGGACATTATTTTCGGCGATAGACGTCTGCTACTCGACATAGGCCTCCCCAAAGACTCCCACAAGATCATATGGAGGGATTTATAGGTTTACCTATTACTTAATAATAACCTTTATTTTAACGACGGATCTAATTCCTCGTCATTACTACATCTCCCTATATATTTAATATCTTCTCTTTCTCTTAAGTTGAATATTGTCACCTAAGCGAAAAATGCTGCCCTCTGATTCATAAACGGCAATAATAAACAAATATTAAATAAATAGGATGTAAGGGTTCCCGCACAACAGCACACGGGATCCAGCCCAAACTCACCTGCTCATGATGCATCCTGCTAATCAACAAACAAGGCTCCGGCTGCCTCCAACCTACAATGAGTCAGCGTGATGTGAAATGAGTGAAATCCCCCCACAGAGGACATCTATCGGCTGATGATAATGATGACTATGAAATAATTAATTATTTCCTTTTAATAATGTGACTTTTGTAAAACTCATTTGAAAACGGAAACCTTCCTAATATATTTATCTTTATAACAACTTAATTTGTTTATAATAAATACCTGCTGTACCCCGCTCACTTTGCTAGTCGTAATATTGAATTAGGCTTGAAATTTTATAGAAATATACCTGCCCTGCCGGGCATTCACCACACCCTGATCCTTTCCCTTATTAACACCCCCGTAACTCCCTTTGAGGAAGAAATTTTTGTAAAATCCATTCTGACCTGAGCTAATAGTTTCGGAGATCTCCGGATATCTCCAATATTTATGAATTATAGTAAAAATTTTTATTTACAAAATGATGTCGATATGTATCGATCTCTTTTTAAAAAACATCAGTAAGTAAAATAAGTTCAATTTCCTTTAAACTGTACTTCTGTTGCAAAATAAAGCATAAGATAGGAAGTTTGGGAAATTAGATTGTATATCTTTTAATAAGTGATAGGGTTATATTTTTAAACCATAACCATAATCATCCTCATTTGATAGACGTCCACTGCTGGATATAGGCCTCCCCCAAAGATCCTCACATTAATCGGTCCTGTGCCGCCCGCATCACCGGCCACCAGGGGCCGTCAATGCCGCCGGGTTCCATATGCTGGGATTTGAGCCATTTCCCACTACACTGGCCTAATGCGGGGTAGCAAAAGCTAGAGCCTCGTTTTTTAATTATCAGGGTCCACCACGAGCAGGTGAGGTTGACTTGGGTCCCGTGAGTTGTTGTGTGAAACCTCTTACCCCCGCCCCTCCATAAATATAAAGTTTTTTTAAAATAATCAAAATGTATGACTTGCCTTTTCAAGACAGCTAGAGTGTTAGGGTGTGCCAGCTTTCTCCTCCCACCGTATTGCCACTTAAGATCATGAGAAATTGAGGACAAGTACGAACTAATTGCAAGTAAAAGAGCGCGTCTAGCTTTAATACCTTCAGTAGAAAAGAATAGCTGAAGCTGAAGATCTTTCTGGAAAATCCCCGCCAAACTTTAGTTTGAAAAATATGCTCGATTAAAATCATCGATGTCGATAAAAAGTAACGTTTAACACCACTAACATCTGCCGAACCATGTTTAAGAGCCAGGGTGAAGATCTAGGTCTTTGACCGTATGCTCACAGCAATTATTACTATATTTTTAAACTGCTGTCGATTAACTAAGTTAAATACTCAGTTAAGTAATTTTGATTAACATACTTGAAAATTTTATATGTTAAAATCAACAGTAAATTTTGTAATACGATTAACCATTGAAGTTTTGGGAATACATGGAAATAATGGTAAAAGTGACATACCCTCAAAAATTAACAGAGGTTACCTATAATGGACACTAGATCTAGGTAAACGTAATATATATATACCCTGATCAGAAGGAGCGACCAAAGGTCAACTAGAAATTGGCCAAAGATCGATTTAAGAGACGTTCCAGATGATTAGCATAAATCCAGCAATGGATTGCCACATTATGATAATAAATTTACATTTGCCTCCTAACACGCGACGACGATAACCAAGTAGCGTCTCTATTCTAACTTAATCATTATGATTTAAAGTTTATTGGTCTGACTCGGAGTCTGTGAGGTCAATTAGCGATGAGATGTCCAATACTGGGATAAGTTGATGAAACGACTAACAGCATTATATATAAACAAGCCTTTATTTCTACTAAACGTAAAAAACAAAAATCTTGAATTTATGCTATTATATTTTTATTGCAGAAGTCACCTTCAGGTCTTACCTAACTCTCTCTCCATTGGTCTCATTCTCACCGTCCTCATCCAGTCCGATCGTTGCTACTTCATCCTTTCTGTGAATATGACTCTCCATCTTTGCTTTCTGTTCATCTTACCTACTTTTATCTTCACTAGGTATCCACTTCTTTGTTAAATTTTTTCCTCCATTGTCCTTTCCATAGTAAGACGTGGTCTACCTATTTCCATTTCAGAAGACACATTTATTTAACAACGTAGGAAAGTTTAGTGATTTATCTTATATTTTTCCTGTTATTTTCATTACTCTTCTTATTCTCAAATTTTTAATTCTATCTACCGTTGACGAATTGTTAGTTTTTCTTCATCTTTTTTACCAGGTGTCAATTTTTGGCTGCGCACTAGCTGTATTATATAACACGGAAGCTGATGTTTCTCTTGCTTATCAGTCTTAAAAAACATACTTGTCGTGTGCTGCTTATATAAAATAATATACAGTATTTCAATATCTTTTAAAGTGGTGTTTAATCCACAACCTTTTTTCCAAGATATACAAATAATCACATCTTTTATATTCACATTGGTGATCAGCTTTATTTTGACCAAGTCACTATCACATTATTAATATCTTCTAGTTTTATATAAACGAAAATCTTAAAAATTGTTGATTATATCGCAAGTATTTTCTATACCCAACACGGCAAGATTATTTCAAACATAATTTTTTCTTACATTCTTCTTTGTTGTTTATTACCAAATGAATTACAAGTATTAATCCGTAGTCGATAAAAAAAAAAACAAATGATTTAACAGATAGTTAAACGATGTTTATGTGGTGCTGGTGGCGCCGGGCCGAAGTATGAAAGCGACAGCCTCACAGTGGCACGCGGTCATTTCAACAGCGAATCAAGTTCGTCTAGCATTTCTACGCTACGTATCCGTTTGCTGATTTTTTTCAGACCTTGGCCCATATTTATAATTATCCTTTTAAAAAAAACAGGACGTTCCGATGATGAGTGTTATAAACTATAAAGTAGTAACTATGAGTCTTATAAAAAAACGTTGCATTTCATATAAACTTTACAATAAGAGAGTATTTGCAGTGGAGTATCCTTAGCTTTACTTAGATTGATTTAAATCTAATAATGCCCATTGCTGCCTTCAAAGTAAATAATCAAGAAATCAAATAGGTTATTATTTATATATATAAAGATCAATACATCAAGACTTCACTGACAAAAAAGTGAAAGAGAAGAGATTAATGTTAGGAAAGAATATTATTCTCTTAAAAAGATATTTAAAAAAAGACAATTCTAAATATATCTTTAAAATAATTTTCGTTTATAGGTTATGTTCTTGCCGTTGGATTAAAGGTATTAAAAGTAAAATCTTAGTTATAATTTTATATCATGAAGAGTTTCTGAGCTTTGATTAGTTTATTTGTAATAGGAATGTAATTATAGTAATAGAATTGCAAGGTTTAAAAGATATTTATTGTTTAACTTTGTAAATAAATAAAACTGCAAAAAGGAGTTTCCGATACCGGGAATCGAACCCGAGCCTCCTGGGTGAGAGCCAGGTATCCTAGCCACTAGACCATATCGGATAATTATTAGTAACGAGAATGAAAAGATTTCATTTTCCAAGTGCCAACAAAACTAATTTTACTTATATTTTTATAAAACAAAACTAAATTGACACAAATCATTATATTCCATAATATTATTTAAATATTATCAACTTTTTCAAAATAATGCTTGATTGTCTATGTTATATATTGTCGAAATAGTTAAGGATATGAATTTAAAAACATATTGGAAAGAGAGATTTTACTAAATTAAAAATAAGTATCTAAAATTTAAAAACGTTTTAACACTATCTAGTGAGGGAATGTGACTATATTTATACATGAGAATTCTAGATATTCATCTAGTGTAATAAAAGTATAAACGTGCCTCGGGAGATGGCGCTTTAATATATTTTAATGTTATGCAGTTTTAAATCCTCATTACATAAAATTATAATATCTTATAGGCGATATCAAATAAAAACTCCGCTTAATGCTGTTTCAATATAACTCGGTAGTATTGAGATTTGTTTACTCGCAAACTAAATTTATACGTGTGTATATTTGTGCAAATGGAATAACCATGCTTTTACCAAAAGCACTGCACTATATAAATTCTGATGATGTAAACGCTTGAAAGCCACATCGTCTCTTACAGCTTATCTGATTCTGGGCTCCAGGACCCGGTTCTACGGCCTGTTAGTGCACTATGTAGCGACGGTGTACACCATGTATAGTTTTTAAAGTTCTTTTGTTAATCTGTCCAAAATAAAGGTTCCCACCGTATACACTGAAATGGTAGTCACAGTACGAAGTAACTTTCTAGCGGTAGTTTATTTATTAGCTGTCATTGACATGTATAAAGATTTAAATATAATATTTTATAAATAAAACTTCATATTAGCAATAAATAAATCTTTATTCTATGTATTATAATGTACTTAACAGCAAATGTCATAAAATATATAAAACCAAAGAAATATATTGTTAGTTTTACAGATCTAATATATAGTACCCTATTTACGTATTACCTCGTTTAGAGCTGCAAGTTATCAGAACGTATCCCCTACGTTAAGAGAAGTTTTACTATAAAATAATTATCAACACTTTTTTTAATATTCTTCACTGCTTATACCTGGCGCCTTACCTAAAAAGAAGAAAATCGAGATTATTTATCCGTCACAATGGACAAGTGCAAGTTAGAATTTCAGTAATATTGACAGTAAACAATAGATTTACCTTTTCTGTAAATTATCGACAGTGTTAATGATAAAAACTAGAAATTAGATTGTCAATTTAATATTAAATATAATATCGGACGATTTCCTTAGAATTGAATTGAATAAACATATTAATGAACTAAAAAAAATATAGAAATAAATACCTGGAAAGGATAACTAGCAAATTGTTACAGAGTAAAAAATTTGCTATAAATATTATGCGAGGCGTTCATATTATATTATTGTTTTACTTATTAAAATTTTTTTACTTTTATAAATTTTTTCAATAGTGTAAAACGATTATATTAATTTTATTTAAATGGTTATATTGTAATAAATATATTTAAAATGGAAGAAGGTTTATAAAGAGTCAACAATTAGTTTGTCAACTACACTGTTTCTAGTGTCGATAGAGCGCTACCTTGTAACACATTCTTATTGTATCCAGATCTTTAAAATTAGTCTCATCATCATCACCTAGAAGCCAGGTGTTTAACAGGATTTTTTTTTTATACTCGTGTTATACCAATGATTATTTTATTTAAATATTTTGATGTACGTACAAGGCGAGTAAAATAACTAATGAAGTTTTTTGCAAGTACCCAAGTCGAGATAATATGAATGATGATGACAAAACACAAGAGAAGAAAGATATAAAAATTAAGAGACAGAAATTAAACAAATAAATATAAATTTTAAATTATTCTAATATAAATAATTGTATATAAGTTTTATAGCTATATTGCTTCTGTAATTAAAAATGGATTTTACAAAATTTCTTCCCCGAAACAAGTTGCAGGGCCTTACGGCCAGAAAAGCGAGCGCGGAAGAGCTAGTATGTGAATATATATGTATTATGTACAGATGTGCATACATCTCAAATAGCATTCGGTAATTAATAAAATAGAAATCTGATTCCTTGTAGCTTACCTATCATGATCATGTTACAGATAGTTGTAGCGTTTGAAAGACAGTTCGGATGAATTTATTGATATGATTATTATGTTATTAGTCACGAATGTAGCTTTGAAGTGAATGAAGAACGTCACGTGGAAAGTTCTAGTTCATTATCACGGAACGGTAAGCAGACGGCTGGATAATCTTTTGGAAAGTCAGCGCTGGCGGTGGACATTAGCTATTATCAAAGAGAGTTGATCTGTTCTGTGACGAGAAAATCGTTGATTGCCTTTGTTTCACCTACCAGCGACAAAGTTATAGGAGCACTACAATATTATGTTGCTTTCGTCTTCATCTAACCTAAGCTACACGTAATTACCGCCGTTATCGTTGTAAAATAGACAAAACTCTATTTAAAGAATGTAATCATAACAATTAAATTAAGAGTTTATGGATGATATCTAGATAAAGATATTGTATGATACTTCTCCCTGTACTGTAGTTGCCGGAAATATAAAACGGGGTGAAGCTCTAATAAAAGTTACATCGGTTTGTATGATACGTCTGTTCATAAAAACATATCGTTAGTTAGAATTATTCATATACACCACTTTGTGGACATCGCCATGAAACAAGATTTAAGTATCGTCAGCCCAGTAAATCCACTAGCTACAATGTCTTCCGCTGTTTGTACGTAGACATAAGCTGCGGTGGTGTCTATTTAGACGGTCTCCGGCAACAGAAACCCACAACTAGTAAGTATACTAATGGTAATGGTGGTAGCTAGTAATAGTTGTCATATTATTTCTAAACAAAACGCTTAACCATCTACGACTCCGTTTACTTAGTGCTTCCTCAATTAACTTAAAATCAAGTGTTAGGTTATAAGAATGAAATAAAAAAAAGGCCCTGATATAAAATTACAATTATTGAATATTATACAATCTGCCATATGGTGAAGTTGGACTAGTGGTCAGATTTAAACGAATTTGCCTTTTTTTTTCTCATGGGGTAATTCTGCATTGTATATTGTTGGCTCCACAGCAGAAGGGGTTATACTGGACTCTGACTGGCTAAAACTCTATTATGTACCTCTCGCTTTTAGCCGAAAGCAGGAAAGCCTTGATTAGGCTGCGTGGTGGATTGGAACTGAAACTCTCAATCCCATTTATCTGTAAAAGGCGGATGTACCGTGTGCGCCGCTTGAAGGCCTTTCATACTTGACGATGGATTACTCCCGAATCCATCACCATGGCCTCTGTAAAAGAAATCCGTTCTTCTAGATGTCACGGACACGTTTTAGATCTGCCGCCATAACAGAATGACTGTGTTCCGGCTGTCAACACATGAAAGCCAAAGTATTCTGAGCGCCATGCACTGCCAAGTAGTCACTTAAAACCACGTGAAATTAAGATAAAGTTTTAGCCCATACTTAATCTTTTTATAGAGTAACTAATTATTGTAGTACCACCATAAGAAGTTTATCAATAAGACACACAAATAAAACCCTTAAAATATTTATTTATCTCTTTATGAATATTACATAATACGAATAAGTATAAGTAAAGAAAATTGATTATATTTAGATAATAAATAAAATTAAAAGAAAATCACAGCTATAAATACTGCAATACTTGAAAAATACAGATAATACATAGTAATTGAATAAATAGTATTAATATAATATATATATATATAATTAAAGCGGTGGGCGGTAACGTTCTACTGATGGTAGACTCTGTTGCCGGTGACTGTCTCGGTACCACTGCAGCTCATATTTCTACCGCCAAGCAGTAGTGTGTAACCATTACTGTGTTGCGGTTTGAAGGACGTTGTAGATATAGAATTTACTACGGTATAGAAACTTAATCTCTTATACCTTAATGCGACGAGCACAATGTGGTGCAGTGTGGATCATCATCCTTACTTGCGCCACAAGAAAATGAACGTCTCGTCTGATATTATTTTAAAAAAAAATTTAGAGAATAGTTACATATATAATTTTAAAGTAACAAAGTTTCAATACTACATATAAATATTAGGTGATAAATCGGTATAAGAAGCTATAATTTAAAATTAAATCTAGATTTACTATAGAACTAATATTTACAGATACAACATTTGTTATTTGCTAATATTATAAATTTATTTACTTTATTACTATGTATTTTAAAATACGAAATGTTTATAGACAATAAAATAAATAATATAAATATAACTAGAATAAATAACTTAATTATTATTTTAATAGTATAAATATATTAGATAATTTGGTATTTAGCTTGCAGGGTCGTAAGGCATGTAGCTGTTGTAGTCCGCGTCGTACGCCCTGCGGTACCCCCCGTGATGGCCGTGCTCGTGCTCGTGGTGCTCCTCGTGGCTGTGGGAGTGGTGGTGGGAGACCTCGGGTTTAGTGATGATTTCGTACGTTGTCGACTTGTGACCGCCGTGACCTTTGAGACCGACCAGCGCCGACAGCAGCAGCGACATCAGAGCGGTCATCAGAGCCTTCCCAGCCAGTAACGCTAGCGCGCCCAAAGCTGCCGCAGCCAACGCACCTTGGAAAGAATTATATGATATTATTCATATTATTCATTGATAAACATGTCAAATACTATAAGTTTGCGTTACTAGTAAAGTATTAACGATATCTTACTAATTAAATCTTACTAATACTACTTTAAATATAACTATTTCCTATTCTGTTTTGATTTCATCTCTGAATTATCTCTGATCTGGGGACGCACAGACTATATTAGTCCTAAATATTTAATACGATTATAATGCGAATTTAGTACAATGAATTAATAACAACAATAAACTAAAATGATGGTGTGGTGATGATGATATAACTTTGCAAAAGTAACTATTGGCAAACCAATTTTTTATCTATAAATCATTGCCTAGTTTCAACTATCAGGCGCCTCGCGAATCAATATATTTATTTATGATGATTGTATATTCAATATTACCTTAATGATTACCTTATTTAATAATTTTATTTACCGTCATACTATTACTAAATCATCGTCATCATCACCCGTTATTAGAGCTGGATATATTCTTCCTTCAAAGATTCACTCCGATCGATCCTTTATCCAGGTTTATTAAAGTAACATATTGATAGAAATTTGAAGAACTGAAATTACTTATATCTTAGTTATTCAGACTAGTTCCTCTGTTTGAATCGTTTTTATCTTAAGAAAAGCTAACCCTTATCATAGTTTTATCAATGATTATAAAATAAACAGAAATACAATGATTCATCTAAAACGTATTGATGTGAAAATTTTCTCTCCTGCACTTGTCTACGATATTTTAATGATGAACGGAAATCGAAGTACTGAAGCAAGATAAACGCGTAACTGAGTAGTACAATAATAATTGCATAATCGACTTACCCTTCATCATTAACGCAGCAGCGAGCAGGGCACCGCCACCGCCACCCTTGCCGCCGCCAAATCCTCCGCCACCACCGCCCTTCCTACCAACAGACTCTGTATCTCCATTCGCCATCTCTAATGCTTCCTTCGATGTCTGTGGATCCAGCAGCTTATATCTCAACGAGTGCCCGTCTAAGTAATCTTGGAGGCGGTATATAAGGAACCTGTTAAGTTTCTCCTCCGGCTTGCCAGGGAACTGTCTGGAGAGCTCCGCTGCCATCTCCTCCGGGCTGGTGCTTGATGTGTTATTCTCCTTGATTATGCTCAAGCCGGGCAAGAGCGTTAGTTCATCGCGTGAGCTCAAATCTTCCAAGAATGAGAGGACGTGGATTTTCAAACATTTAGCACTCAAACTGCTGTTGCATTCTTTATTCAGCGACCGCCCAGATCTCTCCGTGTAGTTGACCTTGTCAGTTTGGATCTCGTTGGAGGTCGATCCGTCGATGGATCCCGTTGAATGATACACACTGCACACTAGAACGAAGGCGAGAGCTTTGAACGCACCGTTGAACATTTTGTCACCGTTAAACACTACACTTCTTTGACGGTTAAAAGTTTCGACGCATTTCGATCAGAGCCGGAAATGAACTGATACAAACTCAATTCGCGGAATTTGTTTTATACCTGAAGTAGGAAGTAAAAATCGAGCAATGGCGGATTGATTGTAAAAAAGAGAAAAACTGTATCGGAGTATTGTTGGACCGTCGGCGGCGTCTCGGAGAAAATGAAACATTGGAGTGTACATAATGAAAAAGACGAATTTCACTTGAATAATTCAGTTCTCATGAAAGTGTTTCAAAACTATAATTAATGTTATCGAATCGGTTATTTAAATGTTAACTAAGTTACTTTAATTTTGAACTGTTTAAATAAACGGTAACGGCGATTATTACGGTTATTATCACCGTCTCTTACATCTCGAATGTTTGCGTAATTAATTGTACCACCGAGGGGGTTCCATCGTCATCAGCCGATAGACGTCCACTACTAGACATAGGCCTCCCCAGAAGATCTCCACATTTGTAGAGGTTCATATGGGGTGACTTGGGTCATGTTTCAGGTGTCAGGCCAGGGCCTTGTTTGTTGATTAGCAGGGAGTACCACGAGCAGATGAGGTTGGCTTGGCTCCTGTGAGTTATTATTCAAGACCCCTTACACCCTATTATATCTTTACCATATATATTACTTATTTAGTATGCATACATGATTTTAAAAAAAGTATTCAATAGTATAATGGTGGTAAGTTTTTTTGTTGAATGCCATTTTAGTAAAAAATACTTGAGTCTATACATTTTTGTTATTACATGATTTACCACATGTGGCCTCAGAATCGAACCAGGGACACCATAGGGGAATATTATAGGGAAAGTGGTTAACAGCCATTACATAGGGTATGGTAGTATAGTAGTACCTGGTAGGTCTTCGTTGCCGGAGACCGTCTGGGTTAGGTTAGCCTCAGCGCCTATTTCTAACGTTAAGCAGTATTGTGCAAACATTATTGTGTTCCGGTTTGAAAGGCGTTGTAGCTGATATAATTACTAAGGGCAATGAGACTAAACATCGTATGTCTCAAGCGATGAACGCAATGTAGTGTTGTGTGAACCATTCTAACTTTTTTTTTATGTTCAATTAAGCGACGAAACGAGCGGAAAGTTCACCTGATGGTAAGTGATGCGCGTAGTCATAACAACGTATCAGTAGTTAGGATATTATACACAGCACCACATTGCGCACGTTAACTTGGAGACATAATGAGTTCAGTTACCTAACTTTACTAGCTACAGCGCCCTACAAACCGAACGGCACAACGATCCACGGGATTTTTTTTTGTTTAACGTGGGGGAAAGGCTTGCGTATACCCATCCTCGCGGGAGCAAGGACAGGTTATATCGGATTTGCACCAATTAAAACCCCCAAGATGTTTCTTTTCGTCGCTTTATGGCAGGATCACGGGAACGTTTTCGCACACATTCGCGGCCCTGCTAGCGTCGGCCGCACAACGCAGCCCCACTTCGGGATGGAGGGAAGGACCCCGCCTTTCCACTTCTATAGGGGCACGCCGGAACGCACAGCGCGCCCCCTCTTCGGCATGTTGCAGTCACGCGGACAACGGATTCCCTCGAATCCGTCACCCAGAGGCCATGGGAGCCAAGAGAGAAAACTCTCTCGACTCTCGGCTTCGGATCCAATCTTGGGTCCGCTGTCATTCATTATACGGCCGCGAAGGATAGGGAAACCGACGCATCGTAATACCGACATTCCTCTCTCTTCGCGACTCCACCTCGGCTGCAAAAGACAGCATAAAGCCGCCCCTGCAGCCCAACGGCATGCATCCGAGGTGAGCTCCAGAACTCTCGGGACGCTTTTTTCCGCTTTCGCTTCACCTTGGGGGACCACGCCACGGCTAATGAGCCCCCCACCACGACAAGGCGGGAACCTGTTGGGGGGAATTCACCAGACCTTAATCAACTTCACCTGCTCGTGGTGAACCCTGCTAATCAACAAACAAGGCACTGGCTCCCACCAATCCCCATTAGGCCAGCGTGGTGGGAAATGGCCCATATCTCTCCATATCATACATACAAACGCAGAGAACTCTGGGGGACGCCTATGCCCACCAGTGGAAGTTTATCGGCTGATGATGTTTGGAGGTAGAAATAGATCTACCACCAGAAATTATAATATATATTATCAATAATTCCAATAGAACCTACAGTACACAATAATTATCAAGAATGTGGTATGTTAAGCGTGAAAATGATCAAAACAGATTAACTTTCACTGTTCGGTTAAAGTAAAAAGAAAAAAAAAAACAAACCTAACGGCAAACTGAGCTTGCTCAGACAAAGAAAGTGTGCTTTTAGTCTATTTAGTCTACGATTGTTTTTTTATTTAAGATTAAAAAGTGATATTTAGGACAAGAACGGTTACGTTTAATATCGAACTGAGCTCTTTAACTGTATTTACCGTAGTAACCGTTGCTATGATTCTTACGGCTGAATTTTCTTTTAATTACCTACGGGACGTTCATCCGGTGGTAAGTGCTACGCCTGCGCATAACGTGGCGCTGGTTAGGATAATATATACTGCATCGCATCGCGCTCGTCACTTAAGACATGTTAAGTCCCGTTACTCTAGTAATTATACTAGATACATCGCCCTTTAATCCTGAACACAGTACTGATTGTTTGTCGGCAGAAATAGGCGCTGGGGTGATACTTACCACCAGAATTTGGGGGAGTTTATATATCTGTATATAATGCGCAAAATGGGTGTTGTTTGTACACCAATCACTTGATAACTAGTGAACGTATCGACACGGTAACATGAGCATTCGACGCCAAATAGATGATGGTTATAAGTTCCTTTCTTCCTTCATCATATTGGTTCTAAATAACATTTATAAATATTTTCATTTTGTATTCATTCATGCGGTTGCTATAGCAACGGTTGGTATAGAAAGTCATTTGCGTTTACGGTTGCTCTCAAGGAACATTTCAGACATTATTCAAGTCTAGCTCTTTATTACGGCCAGCAAAAGCGAGCGGGGAACAGCTAGTCATGATATATAAATGCAGTGTTAGTAAATAATTGTTATAATAGTAATTAATAATTATATCGGTTTTTTAATAATTAATTTTTCTGTTTAACTTATTCGACCTCAACATTTTACTTTTAATTTATACTTTCTTTGTATAGGTAAAATCACACAGTCCTATAGATTAGTTTAATGTTAATGAAAGTTTTAAATTAATAATAAGGTAAGAATTTCTCAAAATTTGTGATATGAAATATAATATTATTCGTATATGAGAAAAAAAACACGAAATATCTTTTCCTATGTTAAAAATCATTTGACAGGTATACGTTTGGACTTTGAACTGTGATGAAATGAAATAATTACATTTTCATAAATTTTTTTTTTATTATTTTTGGTGCAAATACATAAATAATCTTATATAAAATTAACAAATAAAAAATATCACATATACATTTTATACTAAAATTATTTATTATTTTTATATATTATATTACACACCATAATTAAATGCAATATTTGTTTATAAAAAAAATTATTAAAGTTATAACAATATCTACAGATATATAAATTAATAAATAATTAAAAAAGCAGTTATATATAAAAAATAATTGAACATATAATATACTTTAACTTTCTCCTTGTGGGGGAAGGCCGCGAGTCCCAACAGTGGGAGGATAGAAGATATTTATATAATATAATATTTACAGTACAAGTCAACTATATATTTATAGATAAAAAATTACAAAGATATAATTTTACATTGCATGCTATAGTTACATAATAAACACATAATAATATAAATATACAATATAAGATAAATATCTATAAAACAAATAAAAACGGTGGCAACACTTACGCTAATGAATAAATAATTTTAATAAGTTATTATTACTTAAATTACTTTAAAAATGCAATAACTGTTTTTCTTGTTATAAATTATAGTAGTATTGTAACCTGAACTATATAACGTTCGTATAAAATCACATCTTTAAAATTGAACCGTCTCCATTCATCTTCTGTTCTATTATATTCAGAGTTATTATCTTTGAATAATTTCTAGCGTCTTCTAGCTTTTAGATTCCTTCCGTATCCTGAGTGTCCGTAGCCTCCGACGTCCTCGTGGGCTGTGGAATGTGAGTGCGAGTGGCTGTATACAGGTTTGGATACGATTTCATACGTAGTTGACTTCTGGCCTCCTGATAGTGACTTCAGTCCGACAATCGCTGATAAGAGCAGAGACATCAAGGCTGTCATGAGGGCTTTCCCAGCCAGCAGCGCGAGTCCTCCGAGGCCGATGGATAATAGGGTTCCTGGGAAAGAACAGGTATTTATTTATTTCAGGTAACAATCAGGAAATACACAAACAATAACAGCATTCAAAAATACTATGCCTTTACTACCACACATACATACTAACTGTTCCCCTTTCGCTTTACTGCCTTAAATATAAAATTAGATTTGAAATTCAGATTTGAAATTTCACAGAAATATTCCCACCCAACCACCCGATCCCTCTCGAGACCCTTCCTGCTATTAACACCCCCGCAACTCCCTTTGGGGAAGGAATTTTGTAAAATCCATTGACAGCTGACCTTTAAATTGCAGAAGCGATATCTCTGCCAAATTTTAATTATTTATGTCTAAGATTGTTGGACATCTCGTGATGAGTCAATGGATGGATATCTCCTATATATATATATATATATATGTATAAATAATAAAGTGGTGTTATGTATTAATAGTATAGCTATTTATAAAATTAACTAAAGTAGATAGTGTTACAAACAGAAGAATCTCTAACACTGTTCTTCGTTGATAGTTAATTCATCTAAGGATAGACGATAATATCCTGTGTGGATTTAGTTTTATAGACAATTCTGTGATTGATAACCTCTTAATAAAAAATTTTATTATACATCCGCCATTAATAAATATTATCATAAACGTAAAACAAAAATCTAGGACCTTATTCATTCCAATCGCAAGGTCTTTCCATTCAATCTAAAGCTGAGTAAAAGTATCAAAATTGATTAAGCCTTTGATTCGGAAAATCCGGTGCCACAGATATAATATACAATATAATATATTATATACATCAGTACATAAATTTACTTCAATCGTTCCGAAGAACATACTTATTTTAAGACCTATAAACTCCGAGAGACCATAAAGTTTAGGACATTCACCTGATGGTAAGATACAACAGCCTATAACAATATAGCGTTTTTATTATGATACACACTGCAGTATATGCTCGTCGCCTTGGGACATAAGATGATAGTCTCGTTACTCCAGTAATTTCAATACCTATAACGCCCTTCTAAATCGGGACATAGTAATGTTTCCATCAATTAACTATCAGCCGATAGACATCCACTACTGGATGATCCACTTATCCCAAAGATCTCCACATCGAGCGGTCCTGCACTGCCCGCATCCAACGGCTTACCACAATCTTCGTTTGTAGGAGATCTAGGAGGATTTTAACCATTTTCTATAACGCTGGCCCAATGCGAGTTACTGGCAGCACGAACTTCTTTTGTCAATTAGTAGGGTACAGATGAGGTTGGTTTGGGCCCCGTGAGTACATAACGATTCTTGACGATCTCCACTAACATATTCTCGAAAGAGAACTCTTATCTCTATTAATAGTGTTATTGTGTTCATTTAACGACTATTATTTTGGAACAGGTTGTTCGAAAATTTTAGCTAAATTTCATACGAATAGTATCGCTTTTCATAATATCAAACACAGCACAATACTGATAAATACTACTTCTGTCAGGTCATTTAAAACTACTAGATGGGATCATTTTTTTAAATATAAAATTATAAAAAAACACTCATTAATTCATTATAATACTGTCCAACTGCCTAACACAGGCGTCCCCGTAAAACGAATTGGTTTCTGTAATCGTTACCCTTACAGCATGATGAACTTTATTTTATCCTGGATCAGGTGACTATCTTTCTGACTGAACGCTTCGATTGACCACATCTATAGTTTGTTTGACGCTACCGCTCTAATATTATACATCAACCATCATAACCAAATTGTTAAATTCCATCTGACAATATATGAGAGTCTGAGTATTCTAGTCGACAAGCCTCATCATCTATGGTCTCATTGTCACTTAATACTTTGCAAAATTGGGATTAGATCAAACAGATAACAACTTATTAGTTTTTACTGTCCCTGATGGATGCAATATTTGCTCCTTTTTCTACATCTGTGTATCAATAAGTGAATATAAGTAATTTTATCCTGTTTCATACAGCGCTTTAACCAGTTTTAATTACTAAGGTAATGAGGTAATTAATTATGACATAAAATGGAGACATCAAAAAATTACAAAGGAATTTATCCCCATAGTCTGCTATTTATATACAGAATATCTGCTATTTATATCTATCTTCCCAGTTGTGTACTTCCGGTGGTGTGGTCATTAAAGATCGTCTGGGTTTAGTAGCGTTGGTTCAGGTTTCAGTTCTGTCTTGTGCAGGACTATTTACACTACTGCGAAAACAATTTTTAGACACTTAAGAGTGTATGCTTGAAAAACTTTCTTTCTAATTACAAATAATATAGTGCAAGGGGTGTAAGGGGTTCCGCCTAACATCTTACGGACCCCAAGTGAATCTCACCTGCACGCGGTGCATCTGCTGAATAACAGATGAGGTTCTGAACACCCATCAACCCGCAATGGGTCAGCGGGGTGGATTACGGCCTAATTCCCCTTAATGAATTCTAATGTAGATATCTTTGGGGGAGGCCTATATCCAGCAAGCCTAGCTGCCTGATATGCCAAAGGCTAGTCTGATAGCACAGGTTTAAAATATCTACTAGTCCATTTTTTTTATATATACAGTGAAGCAGCAAGACGAGCGGGACGTTCACGGTAAGTGATACACCGCCTATAATGACGTGACGCTAGTTAGAATGGTATACACTGCACCACCTTGAGACAAGATGTTAAGTCCCTTCAATCTGGGACAACGACATGTTCGCCAGCAGCAACAGGATCTGCGATGGTACCTACCTAGACGGTCTCCAACGGTCGCAACAGAGACCTCCCACCACTAATAGCAATTTTTTTATAAAGATTGTTAAACCTACGAGGATGGATCATTATTACTATTGCTAGGTATTGTTGTTGCTTGGAACCCAGCTTAAAAACTTCAACAACATTAAATAATAAAGATTCCTACAAGAATAATATAATGATGTAAGAGCTAAAAAAAGTTTTTTTTAATAGAATATTAAAAGAAAAAAAAGACAGTTGTTTTAGTCAGATATCGAATATTGGAAATCGAGTTGCAAGAGCGAAAGACTGCACCTGCTTGTTTCCCGGTTTGTGTCTTTAATGTAGATTCCTTGGCTTTTTATAACGCTGAAGACAATAATCCACAGGGTTTTAGTGAGTAAAAATCTCCAGAAAACAAGATATGTTTCAGAAGATCCCTTCTTCCGCTCTTCGGAATTAAAAAAAGGCCCTGTCTATGGTGTAGTTGATACATCTGTCTTCCAACAGAGAAATTTAGTTACAACCCATCTAATATCCTTCCTCCTTGCTATATTTAAAGCAGCACCGACATTTGTAACAGTTATCTAAAGTGCACTTTTTCCAAAATTTAGGAGTGTTAATAAGAAGAAACTCCTAAAACTCCCAAGGTTTATAAATACAAGACTAAATGCGGACAAAGTCGATTGAAGAAACGGGTATAGTGTTAAAACTGTTAATAATCTCTGTGCGGGCGCATCACGCGAGAATAGAGAACACTGATCCGATATAGATGCGGTTTTTAATTTTCGAAAGCTTCTAGATTAATTTAATAAATTACTATGCCTTTTAAACCGAATAATCGATATTTCTATCAATGGAGTTTTAACTGATAGATAAAAATAAAATTCTCAATTAGCCTTTCTAAGCACTACTCAATTAGAATTTTCATTTGGTAAGTTTAGTAAATATTAACTTAAAATAACAATACTATATTGTGATTTATTAATGTCGGAAATATTAATAATTGTATATACACTACTTCATCATGCCTTTCATAATCGATAAAAGGACAAGCAATACGAGAAGTTCGTCTGATTGTAAGAGTAACATCTGCTAGTAGAACGATATACGCTGCATCACATTGTGTTTGTCGCTTTAGAGATAAGATGTTTAGTCTCATTACTTCAGTAATTACATTATCTACAACGTCCTTCAAATCGAAACACAGATAGACATCTCACTCGTCTCGTCTAGAAAAATAATATCAATAGAAATCGATGTTGCTGTTCGGTTTTCTTTAATTATAAAACGCTAGTAGTGTTGTATGTATCATTATCGTAGCTTGATCATTAAATGTCGCCTATAAACGCTAATAGCAGTGCGTCGCTTTACGGTACCCTGACCACAGTCTACTGTCAAAGGAACCCCATTGGCAGCATTGCGGTTTAAAAATCTAATATCATATTCCTCTATAATTTTAATGCTCTGATTGCTAAATCGTTAAAGGTTAACGCTATAAAGATTTTTTATAAATCGATGTCATCACTCAATATATAGATTTATACAAAGAAATCGGGGGTGTAAGGGGTCCCGCACAATAACTCATGGGACCTAAGCCGACCTCAATTGCTCGTGGTGCACCCTGCTAATCAACAAACGAGGCTCTTGTTCCCGCCAATGGCCCAAATCCCTAAATATGAACCTCTAATACGACAGCCCCTAGTGCCCAGCAGTGCCGGAGGCTGTGACTGTATGTGGAGATCTTTGGAGGAGGCCTATATCCAACAGTGTACGTCTATCGACTGATGATGATGATACAAAGAAATCATATTTCTAGAGTCATTTAAATCTATAGACTTATCAAGCTTTTATATTAGATGTAATATTAATAGATTGTTATTAGTTTTAGTATCATTTAGACGCTTTCTTGTCAAGTTCTTCCTTTTGCTAGGTTTGGACCAAAAAGCTCTTATTAAAGATAAGCTCTAATTCATATATCTAATATTATTTCTACATTATCTATTTGATTAAAATTCCATATAATGTTAATTAACAATGAGACGAGATGGTGGTGGCTATGTGTCCAGTACCCACTTCATATGCATGACTAGAGGCACAGAGTAATGCTGTCATGATGGAAAATTGACAGTATAGCTAGTAACCAGATACACATCCTGAACTGCTTCTCGCTTTGTCAGAGCTGATGGTTAAGTTACCATAGGTAAGAGGATACACGGGTTTCTAGTATGGACCTATCCCGTGTTAGCCGGTAAGGCAAGATATTTTGGTAGCACATAATTATGGTGAAGCGAATAAATCATATAAATAAATATTCTCGATCTCCTCTGAAACAGACAAGAGAAAAGAGTAAAATATAAACTATACAACATATTGGCAGAGATATACATTGATTCTTCTTTTTACAACCAATATCCGACGTGGTAGCATTAAAACAATTTTGCTTCCTTCATATTATCATCGCCCATCTTAGTAGTTACTCTTGATAATATTCTCTACTTTCATAAACATCCACTCTTTCTTCAGTCATCTGTGTCATCCTTTCTTCCACTTTGTTAATATGTTCCTAGCCTCTCTTATTTCTTTTCAGATCGTATCTCATAACTAGATCAATTATTTTATTTGTTCTTACAGTTATAAATCCTAGTACGCCCAAAATACTCTCTTTATTATAATCGCAGATTTATAATAGATCGTTAGTAGCTAACCAGGCGGACCCTACCACTCACCATACTCCTCAATATGTGACTTCTTAATCAAATTATGGACCTCTGTGTTATAAGTCAAGAGTTCAGCCCGTACACCAAGGAATCAATCAAATGATTTTTGATTTAACTACCACTTGATTTAGTAATGATTTTATTAATGCTATGTGTTGTGTGCGTATTCTAACAGGGTGCTATATACATTATCACTGTTTTTACATACTTTTTAATTATATAATAAATCTTTTTTAAGATGCAAGAGAGATGTAATATTCTCAAGAACCGCACAACTCCTCGAGGTGTTTTAAATTGAAAATATTTCTGGGTCTATAATATTGTTGGATCGTGTTTATTGTATATTTGTATTGTGTATATATACTTTAAACAGAGTGAAAATATTTGATAGTAAATTAATATTATAATTATAGAATAAATTGCATTCTACTTCATCCCGAAAAAAATAATTAATTCTTTCCTTGATCTCCTTTGTGGTTACTTAAATAGATTTTGAGATAAACATCATCTAAGATGCATTGCGTTCATTTAGGTTTAGTCATATTCGGGCTTATTCAAATATATATATATATTATTTTAAAATATCTTAACCGGAAGTCTATTTTATTACCTGTAAAAAATATTAGATGCTTTTTGTTGTAAGATCCAGAAAATTGTTTGAAATGTTTTAGAATATTTTCAGTAGAATCTATTCTATATTTACTTATAATACGATTTCTGTGGTAGCTGAAGAATTATGATATTATAAATACGTCCATAAATAAAACCGACAGGTTTTGCATTTTTAAGGATTTTTCCTATTAAATTTAATTCAGATCCTTTTTCATTTTTTGCAACTATCAAGAGTTACGTTAGTGTTTGATTTTTATAATGCCTTATTTCGCTCTAGACCGAAACGAGTATAAAAACGTATGTAACAAAAAAACACTAAAGTTTTTGGACTGACCTTTCATCATTAACGCAGCGGCGAGAAGTCCTCCCATACCACCTTTCTTGCCTCCCCCAAGTCCGCCTTTACCTCGCGCTTCGCCCATCAAAGCCCTGGCTTCCTCCGTCGTTCCATCATCCAGAAGTCGCAGCTTCACCGAGTGCGTATCCAGATAATTCCCTAGTCTGTACAGAAGGTACTTATCCAGTCGCTCGTCAGGTTTAGACGGCAACGTCCTCGCCAACTCCGCTGCGAACTCCTCCGCTTTACTTGTGTTCTCTTTCACCTCTTCCTTCACAACACTAACTCCCGGCAACAATTGAACTTCCTCCTTCGTGCTTAACTTCTCTAGAACTGATATAGCTTCGATTTTCAAGCATGTCGGACTGAAGATGCCGCCAGAACAATCTCTTCCCAGCACTCTCGCCGATGATTCAATATTCGGCTCGACCGTGTTCTGCAGCCTCTCCCTCACATCGGGACTGGGCAGCGCGTAAGTACACGCTATAACTAAACAAAAACTGATCGTGGTATACATTTTTTTTTTGTGATGGTCACTCGCGTCTGTGTGGCAACGAAGACGGTTACAATTTGATAAGGCGAGTGGATCGGTCGGCTTTTATATGTCTCACATAGTTGGATGATTAGTACTGTGTACTCCGGCTCCATTATATTTTCATAGAAGGCTGATTGCAAAAAGTCGTACCGTGTATGCTAAACTGTCCCCTCTTATTATCACATAAAGAGTATTTTCGCTTGAGGTTCCCTTGTCAAGTTTTTGGTTTATTATCGTACGCAGCCAGTGGAGTGGAGGGAATAGTTGTCGACTAATTTCATATGTATTAAAAAAATGTGATATCTTTTTTAACTTAGTCACTAATAAATTTCTCAATGATAAATCTCATTAAAACATTTTAACTATAATAATCTTAACACATAAATATGTGTTATGCTATATTTACATTAACCGATATAACTTGATTTACTTTCATGAAGCACAATGTCAACTGAATATAATATAAACATAGCGAGTAACTTAATTAAGACACATACGAAAATAAACTTTACTCCTTTGAAATAAGACTGAGAATAGAATGACAGTGGATACTATTACACTGGTTGAATGCATTTATAAATCAACAAACGCCAATTGTATACAGTTTTTATTTTTTAAAAAAGGTACTTTAAATGTTATCTTAAATAATAGGAGTTATCACTGGTGGTAGGTCTCTGTCGCCGGAGACAGAATAGTTACCACATCAGTTCCTTTTCCGCCGCTAAACAGTTGTGTGCTAACATTAATAAGTTTCGGTAACAGTAACTATACGACCAATCCTGTTCGTCCTTATCGATTTAATTGATGAAATTTATCCAGTAAACTCTCGTTGGTCTAATAAAAAAAAATGTTAAACAAGTAAAATCTGTTACAAAACGATAGTGCATTTTTTTAGACTAATCTAATAGAATGAAATATTTAACGATGTCCTTCACAATGTTAGGAACAATAGTTCTTATTAAGATTATTATATTTAACGTTGGCACATCCTGTAGAAACATCAATTTTTATAAAAAATTAACTAAAACCACTAAGTATGTATTTACAGGTATATACTTATGTAGGACACATTCAAATCGGTTCAGCTGTTCCGAAACCTGGTACAAAGAATTAGACAAAATATCTGTGAGATATAGTAATTTGACCTGTTTCCAAAGTTATCAACATTAATATAATATTCTTAGAAGTATACTTTGATCTCACAAATAAATATTATAGTATTATTTTCTTTTTATGTATTGTAGGTAAATTTTGAAGTATTAAATCAGATCTTTATTATCTTCATCGAGATCGTTTCAGAACATCGAGAAAACGTCTGATTCGATTCGAAGTAAATGAACTGCATAAAAGTTTCACTCTTTGATATAATCTAACTTAACGTTGAATTTTTTTTTTCCTTTCTTTTTGTGTAGTATTCGCATGATGTTATTAAAGCATGTATCTGTGGATCTTACAGGTATACATATAGATTACTAGCTGTGCCTCGTCCGCTTTGCTGGGTCCGGCAACCCGCCTCACTTCCAGCCCCTTCATTTTATTAATACCCCCATAACGCCTTTCGGAGGTAATATTTTTTAAAGTCCATTCTTAGCTTACTTGGTAAACGAAAGTCATACCAAGTTTGAATCCTCTAGACCTTATGGTTCCAGAGATATCTGTTAAGAAATCTGTTATAAATTTTGATAATAAATATTTTTGTAAGATATGAGACAACAATCGAAACGTACTTAGGTTTAAAAATGTTAGTGATTAAAAGTAGAACTAAGTTTTTATCAAGTTGGATACCATGTATCAAACTATCATAACAGCATTCCCTTCTGTCGTGCAGTAGTGTGTGAACGTTGATCCAATTTGAATGAGGATGTAGTTGAATTTCCGGGGGAAATGAAATACCGTCTTATATCTCATGTACTGTGTCAACATCTTAACTAGATCCTGATTGTTATGGACATTCGTACTTACATCATTATACTGCTCTTTCCTTTATCGTGCAAAATGACAGAAAGACAGCAGAAGCAAGACTTGTTGTAAACAGATAAGGGAGCTTAGTTTTCCGAGATGATATGAAAGCGTCATTCTGTTGTCGCAGAATTATTAAAATTTTCTTTTATTAATATCATCACCATCTGACAGACGTTCACTGCTTGAAATAAGCCTCCCTAAAAGATCACAATGCTTGTAGGGATTTATATGGGGTCATTTCCCACCCAGCTGACTCAATGCGGATTGCTGGGAGCCAGAGCCTCCATTGTTGTTTAGCTGGGTGCACCACCAGCAGGTGAAGTTGGCTTGTTTCCCGTGAGTTGTTGTGCGGGAACTCTTACACCCTTTATTAAGTATTAATATAATATGGACGAATTATCAAATTTTAATTTCCGGTGAACGAATCGTGATGTGATCTCCATTGACTAGCACTTGGCTAGAGTGGTCGATAGTCTGGATTGTAGCTTTGTGAGAGAAGTGTCGTATTCAACATTAGTCTATTACTAAATTATGAATAATTTTAAACCAATCGTTCTCTTTAGGTAGTGTTAAAATATATTTGATAAAAAAAAATTGTAAAAGTTTTCTTTTTCCGCATAATACGTAAAGGCAACATCGTCGCAGCCTTATAATAGTTTAGAGGCGCTCGTGCATACAAATCTGAAGCGATTCGCTCTATATACAATTTCACTATCAATGGGAAGCTGGTACTTGGTCGATTATATTAAAATTAGGTGCTGTGGTTTCTCTATTGTTATATGTTCAAATTCTCCATTATAATCACGGCTCTCCATAACTGAGGATCAGATAAATGTCGCGGAAAATATGTACGAACAACGCAGGACCGATTGTGAGATCTTTGAGGGAAGTCAACGTTGAGATGGATGTCTATCAGCTGTGATTATAATTATATCCACAAAAATCCTGACTAAAATTGGATATACGATTTAGGTATTGTTTTTGTATTTAAACTTGTCGTCAACACAACTAATAATAAAGTTAACTTAACTTTATTAGTAAGTAATCTGTTACTGTAACGGAATAATATATCGTCTATAAGAAGATTTATGAATTACTTGATATTTAAAGATTAATTACGAAAGATAATTTGCATACTTATTAAGATCCATAGCAGTAAAGTTTGATAATCTCAGTTTATCTTAGTATTATTGTTTTCTTTCAAAGCACATCTTCTAGGCTTCGTATTATCCTCTAAATAATTATATGTTTAGATTGAGATTGCTATATTGTATATATCGTAGTTTAGTGTGGATAAAAACAAGAGATTCATCAATAGATTACTTACGCTGTCAAACAGAAAGTGAATGCTCCGCTGAGGAAAGTGGTAGTTTGTCGAGAAACCATCAGATCATTATAGAGTAAATGACATGTTTTCCATGAATCATATCAAAGCGACCCACGACGGCGATTGATCTCAAAAACAATTTTTCTTTTTCTATCAGATAACTGTTCGAAAACGGTATCAAAATATTATTAGTTTTTTTAAGCGATAAAATACATTGTTGACTTCTAGACTATCTTAATGCAAAACTAACTATAAAAAATAAAATAATTCCAGTTTTCTATCAGTAATGTCTTTAATGACGAGTTACTAACTACACGAGAGACTTGAAAAATTATTCAAATAATTAACAAAAGAATCATTACCAGCGTTAGGAGGAAATACCGCGTGTAACCTCAAGGTTTTTCGTATTAAGCGACGTTTTACCCCCGACTTCGCCACCATGGGGTCTGTTATGAAGGTACCCTGCCTACCAATGTGAGGGAATCTTTGCCTACGGATTGAGAGAGAGTATTTTTTTTTTGCTCCCTTTCATCCTCGCAAAATATCGTTCACGCGCCCTACGACCTCTTACTACTAAACATAGCTTCGATAAAGCCAAGTGAGACCTCATCATCCATAAAATGACGAGGTTTTAGCACTGAGCAACCCATGCTGCGCAGTGCTCTAGGGTGCTATGTGTGGTATCTTAATCAGATAAGTGACAACGCCTCTAGTTAAGCTTATTTCGAAAAAGACTTTACACGTTGATAAAAGTTGTAAGTGCAGTCTAACCATCACATTTTCTTACTGTGTTCATTTCATAAAATCTTTATCATCTTAACATAAACAAAACATCGTCAATATCTATCGATGATCCGCTTATACTTGTCCACTGACAAAGTTCTGTCAAAGCATATGCTATTGAAATATTAATTTGAACTAGTTTACTATTTAAAGTGAAAGAGAAATACTTAAACATGTACTATAATAAATCACAGAACTGTTTAAAAAAAAATAAAAAAAAACTAGCACTCTCTAGCGTCTCGTGAAGATTTCATTCACGCAGTTGGTAATAATATTTCATTGATTATAAATACCGCCGATAGATGGCGGTGAACGTTAATATATTCAGTTAACAAGTGAATGGAACAGGTTGCGCTAGTTGTTTTGTTCTTTTTGCAATGAGTAGAATGTTAATGTACTCTTGTTTTATTGTATAATATGCGTTAAGGCAGTCAATAGCTGGCAAAAAGGATAACAAAGAGTCAATAGAAATAATAAAAGTAGAAGTTTATTAAAATAGTCATCAGTCTATTGAGATTTTAAGTAATGGTATTAAATATACGCATTTTGATTTGCTTGCACGATCTTACTAATTAAAGTTACATGAAATAACATGTTTTTAACAGTTATATAATGATAAAATGATACCCGTGGATATATATATATATGTACGAAGGGTATCATCCAAGACAACAGAGACAATTTAAAAAAAACCTTGCATTTCCTTGGAAAGAAAATATTTTACTTTACTAAAAAATTGTTCTTTAATCAACTTTCCTTTTGAAAAATATTTATAAATCTCATTGTTTTGTAACTCAGCAAGATATTTATTTAAAAGGTCGTAAGATGTCAAGACCTCTTTTTTCTGACTCTTATTTTAAGTTATAGGCTTTAGGTTTCTCAGGCGTTTTTTTTAATAATGTTGTATTATCAATTAGAACTGAACAATATTGAGACTAATTTACATATATTTTTCTCTACAAAAATGAAATATTAGGCATAGGCTTTTCAGTTATTAAAAAAAATATTTATTTTACTTACTTTAAAATAATATATAATTCTTTAACGACAATTGCTTTGTTAATCGTTTCTTAAAGTGATACAAAATAAAATAATTTAAGATCGCTTTAACAAAAATGAAAGCAAAGATTTTTTAGGCTTGGCAACCCACATGCCAAGCGTGGCGAATATGGTAATTACTTCCAATTTAATTGAGGAAACCAATGTCCAACATATAATTTTAGAAGTACTTTCTTTTGAACGAAACATATTTTTATTACTAACATAAAGATTTAGATGAAGACTATACATTGTAAAGAAAATTAAAATACATACAAAAAGTATACAAGAAATAAAGTTCAGTTCTTATGTAGCAAAGCTTGTACTGAAATATTAAGTAACTTAGTGAAAGAATATAAGAGTGCTTCGTCATTCTTTGACATCCTTTACATTTAAGGCAATTTAGCTCTTATCTTAATAACAATAAAGGCGATAAACGATCGCACTACAGTAAGTACGACAAAAATGAAAGTTGTGAAAGTTACACACCTGTGTCTCTTACTTACGTAACTTACGAAATTTGATTTAAGTTATATGTTGTACTCAACGTATCATTTTCTTATTTTGTTACTTATTTTTCTATGAATTAAAATATCGGTTTCGTTATGATACATGTTAGATACATACATATGTTCGAGTCAAAGGTTTTCAAGTAAAGCAACATATATCAAACTTATTTGGGTAGCGTGGTGGATAATGTTCTCGAATATATCCTTGTGAAACCGAATATTAAATCCCAGCAGTGGACATATTAATATGTACATGAGCATCTTTGATCATCTGCGATCTCAAGGAAACCGATGTTCTAAATAGAGCGAAGTGGAGTGGAAGAAGTAAGAAAGCAGACCCTTTCATAAGACATGGAGACAAATGCTAAGAAGAAGAGGAAACTTGGAGCATCTTTGTGTATATTTATAAAGTTTGATTGATCTTTTGGTGCTTTAGGTATTTGATGTTTAATTAGTTAAGGTTTACTTCAGAAAGAAAGACACCTTTTAGTAGTTGGTCAATGATTGTTATACTGATTTTTCTTCATAACTTTAACTTGACATTTAGTGCTTAACTTAAATAAATTTAGTCTATTAACATCATCCACTCTTTATTTTAAGCATCGTTGGATAGTATCGACTGTAACTTTTAGGTTTCTCTTATGCCCAAGATCGTGAAGAACGCTTCACTTACTACACGATTTAATAATAATAGTAATTCCTTAAAAGGTCCAACAAGTTTATTAAACAAAATAAAACGTCTTAATTACGTCCAGAAGTAAACATTAAAACATGGAATAAATAAACAAACGGAAACGTAAAATAACGAAGCGTTGTCTAATCGGAAGTCGTCGTGCGTCCACACTTTCATATTACGTCTGTGTGCGTGACATTGGCATTCGCGCACAAACATTGACATCCGTTTACATTGAACATGCGCACACATGCGCACGGCCATGTACCGGCCTGATTTTCCATCCCGTTGAGCTAAGCATATGTATTTATGTATTTGGGATGTGGAATGGAATGTCGGACTTACTAGTCCGCTACGCTATATCTACTTTAACTACTTCAAATCACTGTGAACAGGACTACTACACAATTATAAACAAAGTAATATACATATAGGGGTGTAAGGGGTCCTGCGCAACAACTTACTGGACCTAAGTCAACTTCTTCTACTCGGGGTGCACCCTGCTAATCAACAATGGAGGCTCTAGCTCCCACCAACCCGCATTAGGCCAGCGAGGTGGGAAATGGCCCAAATACCCCTATATGAAGTTTTACAAACGTGGAGATCTTTGGGGGAGGCTTATATCCAGCAGTGGATGTTTATCGGCTGATGTGGTAGTAGTAACATGGATGTTTCATGATAGTAAATCGTCTATCGCAGTATACTATTTACGGGTGGTAGGTCTGTTGCCGGATATCGTCTAGGTAGGTACCACCGCAGTGCCTATTTCTGTCGCCAACCAGTAGAGTACAAGCCTTGTGTTCCGGTTTAAAGGGCGCTGTAACTGTTGAAATTAGTGGGGTAGAGAGACTTAACGGTATGTATCGAAGCGCCGAGTACAATGTGGTGCTGTGTCATGACTACCATCATGATTTAGCCGTCACGATTTACCATCAAGGGAACGTCTTGCTCTTTTCATCACTTCATAGAATAAAAATACTCATGTGACAATATTTTTCCTGATAATGTGAATCATCTATAGTCCTGACAATATTATTGATGTCATTGCAAGCATTTAGGTCTGGACAATGATATGTAAGCATATCTTAACAATAACTTGGAAGTGATGTTGAAAAAAGGGGTGTGAGGGGTTCCGCACAATAACTCACGGGACCCAAGCGAATCTCACTTTCTCGAGGTGTACCCTACTAATTAACAAATGAGGCTCTGGCTCCTACCAACCCGCATTGGGGCGATATGGGAAGAGGTGGCCCAAATCCCTCCATATGAATCCTAAAAACGACGACTCCTGATGGCCGGTAATGCGTGCGGCACAGGACCGATCGATGTGGCGATATTTTGGGGGAGGCCTATATGTAGCAGAGGATGTCCATCGGCTGATGGTGGTAGTGATGTTGAAAATGAAATTACTATAATAATCAAAGGTAAAATTTATACCTAAATGGGAAGAACATGTGTAGTATACAATAGGAAAAGTTATCAGAGAAGGTTACCATCATCCTGAAATTCATGTTAGCCAGTTTTCGAAATCGCTACACTTAGTGATAGTAAGTCTGAGTGTTTCAGCAACATCACAATAATATAGCCAGTAATGTCGCTAACGGAACGGTCCTGGTACTCTTTGAGCTTTTGAAGGTAAGTCATCATGAAGAATACGACGAAAGAAGAGGGGAATATTATAAAGGAAATAAAAGCGCTTTTGCTTTTTCAAAACCTTTTAAACTAAAGAGTGGAGACACTGAAAAGAATTAAAATAAAGTTTTAGTCGTCTCTAACCATTGTGAAATAGTCGGATAAATATTCAACTACGTTCGTGTCGGTTAAATATTCAACAACAGCAGTCGACTATGTGTGCCGCAGCACGGGCTAAAGTTCGATGCCCGACTTTCACGGCGTCCATCTCGAGAGTAGTGATATAACCTTACTAAGGATGCTGTCATGAATGATGTCATTGCACTGAATGAAAGTTTCTCTTTCTCGTACTCAAGCTGGTTGAATTTTTGTAATATAGTCTGAATTTAAAGTTTGAAATAATCGTATAAGTATATAATTTAACGTATCAATAAATTTATGTATATATAGAAGGAAATCTTCGCAGTAATTGAATAGATATGAAAATTTTCGAACTTTTAATTTTGTTAAAACTAGTTGTAAAATGATAAGGGATGGAAATATTAACTGAAACATAAAACAATAAGATCATTTAAAGTATTTTAATGCAGATTTACTTCGTAATACGGAGAATAATAAAGAAATCTTCACAACTTTTATTATTGTAGTACCTATCGAGAGTTTGATTATTATCTAAAACTTTTCTTTCTGTTATTAAATTAACATCTTTACATTATAAAAGTATACTTGATTTTTTTGTTTTTAAGTAATTATTTACTTCGTGATAATTATTCATATTCTCGATAATTTATACTGTAGCTTATTAACTAAGCCTTGGTGTTGAACTGAACTAGCTTATTCTTGCCTACCTCTTATTTCTTCTCATGATATGCGTCATTAATAGATGAAACAGATCAATTCCTTTAATCGTCCATATATTTATAATCTATAGTACGCCCAGAATACTCTCTTTGTCAATGTGACAGTTGTACAATATAAAGATGATAGCTAGACAGGAAGTTTCGAAAAATCCTTCAATACAAACTGCATAGCAAGGCAAGTACATAACAACTTAGAACTTTTGAAACTTGAAATTTATGAAAGCTTTAAACATATGGGAGTCATAATATTCTTGGCGAGAGCGTTACGCTATCCTCATTTTCGCTTATCAAGTGAAGTTGAGGTCAAGTGTTAGCTTATTGAAGGTAAAATAAGAAAATCTCTTAAGTAGTGCTTATAATTAAAACGGTACAAATCTCCGTCCGCCGATGGAGGCCCGCAAAAGTGTGAGGCCAGCCAATTACTAAATCAACCGGTGTCGTACAGTCGCACGCCGATAGTTTGCCGAGCGACGAGCTCACTTTCACAACTTTCAAGTCCTCGTAAACTTTCACTTTTCACTGGCGAAAAAACACATCCGGCTCGTAGCTCACGGCCAAGCAACATAACCGGCACCTGTCATACAATCGTTTTGCAGTTAAGTAATTCAGTTTCAGCCAAACGGATTTGAATAAAAGCACAATTTATAAGATATTATCTAACAACAGCCATTGTAGATATTTTTACGTATCAACAATTGATTCTTTTAATTATATAATTTTTTTTATTTGACGAGGCAAGTGAAACATTCACCTGATGGTATGTGATACGCCCATAACCACGTGGCGCTATTTAGGATCATAGTTATTGCAATATGTTTTGCTTCTCCCCTTCAGTCATAAGACGTTGTCTCATTACTCTAGTAATATCTATAACTACAGCCTCCTTCAAATCTGAACATAGTAATGCTTACACTATTGTTTGGAGGCAATAATAGTATCAGCGGTGATAGCTACCTAGATAGTCTCGGGCAAGAGAGACTTAGACTAGCTCTTGACTACAAATTCCTGTAAGGATAAATGTCGATGTAGACTTTGATAGAAAAGCGCACTGGTCTAGATCTAGAAGCATTCTTAAATATTCCCATATCGTCTCTGGACGGAAACACTGTTTCCGGTATACTGTTCCAATGCTTACAATATAGTTTTGTCTAACTCTAAATGTTCCTGTATTTTTTAAGTCATATCTAGAAACTGTTTATAAAAATAATTAAGGTCAGGGACCATAGATGTGCCATATTTATGAGGTTCCTATACATCCATAAATTTAAACAGTACAAATTAAGTTAGAAAGCCTTTCTTGGTTTTAGTAATAATTACCGATAACGCAAAACCCAACTTAATATCTAAATTTTCGCGTATACATTATAATTAGTAGTTATTTGTGTAACAAGATGATTAATAAAATAAAGCATCTATCTCAGAATTGTTTTTTGAAGTTCTTGGGGTCAGGAATATTAGCGATCTTCTTCTTAAAGTATCTCTCCAACTAGTGAAGGTTTGCGATCAGCATGGTACAATCCTTTCTGTCTCTGGTTCGGCGGAATAATTCAGACGCTCCAGATATGCTTGTCTTTTCCCTCATATTCCTGCTATTATATTAGTAATATTATAATACTTCAGGAATCGAAATAGTCTAAATTTTTTTCATTTATATGATACAAACGTTGAAATGGATAATTTCTCGCGATCATAACCGAAAACGTCAGATTTTAAGTAAAACATCACGGAGATAATCTGCGGCATGCCGCTTTCTAATTTGAAAGCAACAATTTTCAATGTCATGGCGTGGAAAGTAGAATTAAAGATCTATATCTATTTTATATACTTGCTTAATAACGTTTGATGATGGCTTAGAAGTTGAACAAAAAGAAAATGCACATTCATATTGAAACTTAATTATTTCACTTTTATACATTTAAATTAATTATTGTTCATAGGGTGTATTCTTTGCAGTTCTTATATGATATAGTTGATACATATAACAATGTTGAGAAAATTATGAAGAAGAAAAAAGAAACCAAATATTTACCTCTTTAAAATGTTTATCATTGTAACCTGTACATCAATATTAGATGAAGAATATAGGAGATGCTACGTTATTTCTAAAAATTACTTTTCAATATAGATAAAGACAAGTTGATCCTCACTCAATACTAGAGTATGGAGAAAAGCCACATTTTTTTAAAAATAGAATTCAATAAGAAAGTGCTTCAATTTGGCAGAAGTTTTTGCTTGTGAAGCGGCTATATATCTCAAACAGTTTAACCAGAATACGTAAAAATTAACAAACACCTAAATGATGTATAAATGCTTTGTACTGTCTAAATTCAACCACATTGGAAATAAATAAAATACAAAACAAAAAAATGGAAACTGTTCGTTCACCTGCCGAAGTCTGTATTTATTTAGACGTAAGAAACATATTTCGCTACGCTACATTCATCTCTGTTTTTATTAAGACAGCAGCTATTTTCCCATAAATTTTTGTATGGAAGATAGGTCGTTCTGTTCAGGGTTAGTGAGTGCCATCGAGGGCACCATGTTTGCTTGATCTCTCGATGTGAAAGCGAGGAGAAAGGTGCGTAAGCGGACGTGGATAGAAGGCCCCAAATTCCAAACGCGGCGAAAGATTTTTTCCTCCGTCTCAATCGAGGCATACTGTTGCTAGAACTGCTTGTGATGAAATCCAACATCTTTTGTTGATTTAAGCTGGATATCTATTTTATAAGTCTAGGTTCTTTCACAACAGTAGCAACATTATCATGATATTAGGGAATGTAAATTCTTAAACAGCCAGTTATGAATATTGTTCAGAAGACCTTTAGTATGTGAAAAACCACGAAAATACCACAACATTATGAACTGCTGCAGTTCTATTTATTGTTTCTAGTTCTTTCTGTGAAATGGAAACATATTTCCTTTAATCTACTACAATTCTTAAATATTGCTTTACCGTTGATTACTATAGATCCAAAAGGTGCTTAAAAGCTATTTCTGGTAATAAATATCTAGTTATGATTTACTTATATATAACTGAGTATTACTTGTGCAATACTTAGCCTCTATTTAAGAATAGTGATGAAAAAGTTATTGATAAAACTAAACATTCAAAAAGTGTAGATTTATAATTTGCCAATTGACTACAAACTAAAAATTTAACTCTTGCTAGAGAATTATAGTATTACTTAATATTTCGATTACTTAAATCTTTATTTTTTCATAAGAATTGAGACGAAGGATTCTAGTAAAACTTTCTAATTTATTTCTAGTAGAACATATAACTGTAGACAGAACAATTGTAATTGCTTAAGAATTTATCTACGTTATTGAGATTGTAGCTATCAATAATAGTAATAGTGAGTAGAATTTGGTTTGTGATTCGTAAAAGATCTCCGGGGCTGTTAGGAGAATGTAATACTAGAATTATTTTCATCATCATCAGCCTATACAAGTCCGCTGCTGGAAATAAGCCTCCCCTAAGATTTTCAATTCTATCGGACCATTTCCTGCCACGCTGGCCCAATGCGGGTTGATAGGATCCAGAGCCCCGTTTGTTGATTATCAGGGTGCACCACGAGCAGGTAAGATTGACTTGGACACCGTGAGTTGATGTGCGCAAATCCTTACACCCCCCATACCCATAAAAGAATTTTTTAGAATAATTTTAATAATTTTTTAGTGATTCAAAATAGACTGCGGATGTAAAATTCAAATTTGCCAGAGACTAACTTTCTGCTACTTTTTCTCTTAGTAGTTTTTTTCATTTATGGATGGGTATAGAATGATTGTATGGGTTTAGCTACCATAGTAGCAAAAATGTCAAAAACTAATGTAAATTTTCTTATTCATTTAAAATTATATAAACAAGGTGATGTGTAATTGAAATCTTTTCAGGCAATACCTAAGGAGAATATATTTTCTCTTAATAATAGATTATTAGATGTAGACATAAACTCGGCTAATATTTTTCTGAAAGACTGCATTTCAATGAAGTGGGTGAACTAGTCTCGTTATAATATGTGGAAGTAGATTTTCAATATGTCGTCCTCCTCATTGTTGCAGTGTTACACCTGCCAATAACAATATAGATTCGGGTAGGTTCATTGTATCACATCGTGCTCGCCGCCTTGGCATATAGAATGTTAAGCCGCATTACCCAAGTAATTTCATCAGCTACAACACCCTTGGGACAGTAACACTATAATGTTTGCATACAACTGTTCGGGGGCAGAAATACGAGCTATGGTGGTACTTACCTAGAAGTCACTGGCGACAAAGACCTATCACTACTATCATCATCTATATCATCAACCGATAGACGTCCACTGCTGGACATAGGCCTCCTATGATCTCCACATCGATTAGTCATACGCTGCCCGCACCCAGCGGTTTCCCGCGACCTTCGTTTTCCTTTGGGTTCGTATAGGGGGATTTAGGCTATTTCCTACCACGCTGGCCCAATGCGGGTTGCGGGCGTTGGGAACCTTGTTTGTTGATTAGCAGGGTGCACCACGACGAAGTGAGGCTGGCTTGGGTCCCGTGAGTTACTGTGCGAGACCCCTTACATCTATCTACGATCAGTATTATATTGAACCCTTTCATCAACAATTGCTTCTTATACTTGAAGCGGAAATTAGCATGAAGTGAAATTAACATACATTAGTTTATATAAGTTATAATTTGTTTTTTCAATGTTAAATGCGAAGAGAAAGTTTTAATGATATAAGAGAATATTTCATTAAAATACATCATAATGGGTGAAAAAAGTAAAACGACAAAAATGTCCGAAGTGAAAGTGGCACCCACACTGAAGCGACGTCCATGTAGTGGTTAAGAAAGTTTCCCGGCTTTAGAATGCGACTACAGAAATCTAAAGAGCAGTAGACAAAGAATTATTTAGTGGACAGCTCAATAGAGCTATACTAAACACAAACAGTAAGAAATGTACTAACTCTAGGAGAAAAGAATTTTTCAAAATTAACTATATTGATTTGAATCTTAAACAAGTTGAAGTTTAAATTAGAGAAATAATAAAGACAGATTAAGTCGTTGACTCTTCAGAGCTTGTAGAGTTAGTTTCATACAGTAAGTTACTTAATTATTTAAGTAGAAAATTCTCGTCTTCAAATTTTATCAATAGTCGTACTTAGGTAAACATTTCAAAAATTAAGGAGTTAATTTATTTAACCAAACTTCAAAAGGCTTTAATTTCAATAATATCCTAGCAGATATATTTATCTCTATATATATTAAGATCTGTTTAATAAAATAAGAAATAAAATGGGTAATAATAATATCGACTCCATATATTCTTTGTTCCAACGTTGATTATGTGTTTGCGTGAGTGAAAGGCGTGTACGTACACGAATGTAGACACAACGACGTTTGTATGTGTGAGTGAAGATGGCATTCGTTCTTTTTTTACAGGCTCAATGCAATACAAAACCAGTATAAAAGTGGGTCTGCCTGTTAAATATGTTTAGTTTCTAAACTGTGATAGAGAGCGGTAGATGTCATGATTTTCAGGTTCTAGGGAAATTAATGATTTCATCTTTAAAACCTTGATACTGTTTAAGTTATATGCGAGAGTTTCCCCACATAAAAACCTTACAATATTCATTGTAAATACATTCACTTTAATATATAAGGTCTTGAATTACAGGCCGTGCTTAGTTCTAACCCAGAGCAAACCATGCGTTGTATAATAATGTGGAGTGTTGAAGTCGAATATATAAATAAATAATATAACACCATTTACTATACTTTTTTCATAAAATAGAAACTATGATGAGTCGAATCTAGAAAACATTACCTATTTCAAGTTATCTATTCTTATAACTTGTTAATTTTTATTTATTTTTAAATTGTACTGCGCTATAAAAAAGTTATTATTTGGAAAAATATAAAGGCACCCAATTGAAAACCTTGTATTTAGTTAAAAATGTATTATTATAAACAGATTAATTAATTTTCCTAGTCCTGGGACTAATGGTCATAATCCATTAAGCTGTATAATTTTTCTGTGAAAAATTTATATTAAAAGATATATTTTAATAATACATATTAATACATATTTAGTTACATTTTATGTCATCTATAAATTAAACCTAGTTACTTGCCAAGATGACTTTTGAGTTAACAGCATTGTAATATTTAACCAGTAAAAAACATGGTTTATTATAAGTTAAATAGTTAATATGTATGTAATGTGATTTTTTATTTTTAGAACCTGTGACGTTTTCATAACAGATACTTATATTTGTCTTCGATCATTACTCACAAGATGGCGTTAGTTGCGCGATTAAAATTTATAACAAGTTTTATTTAATTTACTTTAACTTAATATTTATACACATCATTATTTTTTTGGTTTAAAGCTATATTTAATAATGTATACCATTGGAGAAATTTCAATTAAAAATAATATATGTAAAAATAAGGTATATAGCAGTGTATATAAAGTTTTTGAAATACGTTTGATATCTTGTGATTGATGCCGAATACTTTTCATTACAATATTTATATATTTTCATAACGTTAAGCTAATCATAATTATGATCGTCATCAATATCCATTAGTCCATTTATTTTTTAGGGCATTTTAAAATTTTAGATTTATTGTTATCATAATAGATGTCGCTAGTTGTACTGTACAATAAATGATTGGAAGACTAGAAATTTCAAATATACATCTGGTGTTTGTTTTTAAATAAATTATTAAAATTGTCAACCATTAAAACATAACTGCTTTCTATCATACCTTTCTTTAAGACATCTGTTGAGAATAACCCTAGGGCCATTTTTCTTTCGGTAATAGTAAAAAAATAAGAATAGGGATGTGCCAGATTTTCACAGGCAGTTTTAAAATTTACTATTTACTTCCTAGTAAGCGCACTAGGTTGCTATCTAAAAACTTTCAAGAATTAAATACATAACAGTTTTAATAACGTTTTACAAAATATTCCCATTTGGGTAAAGTTTACAACTATATTTGCGTAAATGTTAGGAGGCCATCTCCAGGTACAAACTTCAAAAGGATGTAATTGTGATGATAGTAACATTTTTTCATTTCTATATAATTGAAAAACGTTTTAGCTGTTAATTATTTGTTTTATTAATTATTCATTAAACTAGATAGACAGTCTTTTTAATTAAATTTAAAATAATACATAATGTCACATTTAACTCTATAGTAGTAAATTACCCGTAAAATATAAAATCGTTAGAACCTACATCCCGTGAACTTAAAGAAAAATTTTATGTATAATTTTAAATAGGTCATAGAAAAAACAAAAATAAAAAAAATCCTTATACTAAAGTTTATAATATATTAAATATTTATCAAACACAATGAACACATTTCAATGTTATCATAAACTTTTATTGTACTTCCTTACCCTGTGCTTTCCAAACTGTTAGTTATTTGTACAGTGTTTTAACATTATATATAAACTTAATATCAAATTTAAACTTATTTTAAAGTTACTACATTTACTGGCCGATATTAAATGACAATAATACTCCATAAACATGACATTTTTTAAGTATATTTTCTAATAACATGATTACTTTCCGGTTGTTATAAAACAAATATCAAGTATATTATAACAATATTTAAGTATTTTTTAAGCCAATCGAATATCTATTGTCTATTGAATAATTATTTGGATGATACAACTTGAAGTTCATTAGTAAATGAATATGTTAGTGTATTCCATCAGCTGATAAGAGTTATCTATAATTAACGAAAGTAAAAGAAGAAAAAACAATTTTTAATTATATAGATCAATGCACCATAACATTCAGCTGTTATTTAAAGCTATTACCTATTAAAAATTATTATATTAAAGTACGATATAATTTTAATACTTTATCGTATCTTATCTCTACGATTAAGATCATTGGAAAGACAGATTAATTTTGTATATATGTTATAATTAATGCGATTATATATGCTCAGGTCTTTCTATAAATATGATGAAGGACGAGTTCCTAAAAATATCTTTAAATAAGATGCTTACTAAAAAAGTTAAGGTTAGATTAGGTTTATTAATAATGTAGTCTTATCTAAAATACTGCGATATTGTCTTAACATTATTAATAATATTTAGAAATGTTTACAGAACAATAGATTTTAATATTAATCTTCGAGAACCGAACTAAGATATACAGTGTTTTTGAAGTTTCTTTCTATGAACTGTGTCAAGGATCATAGAAAAATACGTGATATTTTCTAGACTAGTGTCCTTTTACTACTAGATTTCCGCTTACCATCGGGTGGGATAAGTACTGATTTATTTTACATATATAAAAACGATAAAAGTCGTTGTTTATCTGCATTAGGAAGTGATTTGTGTTTTATATGCAAGATCGTTGGCGTCACCGGCTAAACTCGCTGATCTTGCGTAAGGGTATGATGCCGCTGATGCTGTTGGCGACGACCATTGCTGCGGCGAAGTCGGAATACCTGGTATCTATAAGAAAACGAAAACATTCTCTATATGCTTAAAGTATTCGGAGGAAGCTAATACTCCGGTGACGGTATGGCTTTTTCAATTTCCACCTAGATGTAATATACCTGTTTGATTAATGTTGGAAGAGGTAGGGTTTAATAGGTATCCTAATTCTGGAGGAAAATATTAGAACTACCTAATATTTGCTGTCTGGTTTGTTACCGATGTGTGTTCGCATGTAGATGCTGTGGAACCTAAAAATTCTTTTAGTCGCCTTTTACGATAGGCAGGAGTAATTTTAGTTCGACTGTTTCTAATCTGAGATAATAGATACAGATCTCTAATCGCCGCTCGTATATTGTAAAAATATGAACTGTATAGCATTGCTGTGCTCTGCGACCACATAAGGGCCCTTTTACATATAACATACTCATCACTCCTGAAACATTTAATCACATATAATTTTTTTTTTTATTAGAAATATGAGATACAAAATTCTCAAATTTAAGACGGCAACGTTTTATTATTTAAGATAGAGAAAAAGTTTTCATCTTAAGTTTTAACTTATATATAGATAAGTTCTATGTAGTTGTTTCTCGTAGTCGCTTTGTTGGAAAAAAAATACGCCTAACTTCATTCCTAAATTAACTTTTGATAGATATATTTATTTAAGAAATTTAAACAAATAGACAAACCTATACTTAAGACAATTTAATATTAATTGAAATAAAAAAAATGGTCCTGTATAAGTAACCAGATCAGAATATTTCCGTTTTTACTTTCAATACGTACTATATTCATAATAGTTGGGTCTAAGGGGAAAAATATAAAACGGGGGAGGAGTCACTAAAAAGGGGGGGGGGCAGAGGCAAGATCTTATACATATTATATCTTATTATTAACTAAGTATTGTAAAGGCGGCAAGAACTGGTGAGTTTATATATATATATATAGCCTGAAATGAGTATGAAAAAAACTGTTTACCTTTCCACCAATATTGCCCAGCCCGCCGCCGCTCAATATCTTATGAAGCCCCAGTGCTGCAGCCGCAAGGAATGCCAGCTTTGCCACTACCAGCGCTTTGGTTACGAGCAAAGTTAGGGCACCGAAGAGTAGTCCGATCACCGCTATGACCTTCACCCCAATACCGGCTATAAAGGGCGTGTACTTCTTTATCTTGCCGCGCGCTATAACATATCAAAGTAATTTTATATGAAATGGGACTTGGTGACAAAACTATCAGATATGATAGGAATAGTCTTGATATACACCGTCTCCGAGGTGTAAGGGGTCTCGCACAACCACTTACAGGACCCAAGCCAACCTCACCTGCTCGTGGTGCACCCTGCTAATTAACAAAGGAGGCTATGACTTCCACAAACCCACATTGGGCCAGCGTGGTGGGAAATGGCGCAAATCCGCCGTTATGAAGCCCTACCAACGTGAAGATCTTTGGGAGAGGTCTCTGTCCAAGTGGACGTCCATCGTCTGATGATAATGATACACCGTCCCCAATATAGCATGATGAGGTTATACATTTCATGTATATTTCACGGAAAATATTTTAAACTGAAACCTTACTATGCAACAGTAGTGTGAAAAGGTTACTGTGTCGATATGGAGAGCTACGTAGCTGGTGAAATAACTTGGTTAACGATATTTACAACACAAGTGATATTAAGTAACTGCCAATAACGAGGAGCTGGTATTCGGGATGATATACATCGCCACATTGTGCTTGTTGCTTTGGGAATTCAGTAATTTCACTAGACAGCGCCCTTCATGCCGGAACACAGTAACGCTTGCACACTACAGTTTTGCGACAGGAGTAGACGCTACCGTGGTGTCTAAAGGGTGTTTGGAAATGGGGACTTGCTACCATGTACGCTGTATATGTTAGTCTGCTAAATCGGGGAAACCAGATCTGGTCATCCACCATCCATAATTTTTGGACAACATGGACATTGGACATTAACTAATGCGTTTTTTATTCGATATTCGAATATACCTGGATAGAATCCAGCAACAGAGACCTACCATCGGTATTGTACTACCCCAACCAGGGCTAGAATGTTATTGGGGTATTTTACCATCAGGTGAAGGTTCTACCAGTCTCGGCGATTAGAAAGAACAGGTTAAAATCAAATGGTGTGTTTGTTTCATGAATTGAGACGCGATACAACAAAGGCGGTATCGCCGCGAGATCTTCCGCCGTCGTAACCTTGACCGCAGGTTGCGCCGGCGCACGTAACAAGTCAACAAACCCACTCGGCGACTTTCTTTCGTTTGTATGCGTATTAAAGATACTCTCACGTGTATTTTTATTTATATATGTACTTTTTGATAATAATATAATATATGTCTATATTCTTCGCGTATTATTAGGTAAAAAAAAAATTCAAATTTATTCCACAAAAATAGTATTAGGTCCTTACATATAAAATTAGCGTTTTGTACGGAAGAAATATAATGTAAATTTTTTTGTAAAATATATTTAATTAATCAAAGTATGCACCGTTGTTATCTATGCACTTTTGCAATCTCATAGGTAGTTCATTGATCCCTTTACTAAAACAACCATGGGGGCGAGAATCAATAAACTCTTTAAAGGCGGTTTAGACTGCCGCATCGGAGTTGAATTTTTTTCCTTGTAGGAAGTTCCGGATTCCGGAAAAAATGGTAATCTGTCGGGGCAAGGTCGGGGGAGTACGGTGAATGTCGCAGACATTCCAATTGTAGCTCATCTAACTTAGTGGTTGTTTGTTGTGCAGTGTGGTGGTGTTGCGTTGTCGTGAAGCAGCAGTGGCCTAGAGCGATTGACCAATCTCGGTTGTTTAGCAGCTAGTTCTTCCTTCACGGTTTGCAGTTGCTGACAATAGATATTAGCTGTAATCGTTTGCCCAGATTTTAAGAAGCTGTAGTAAACGACACCGGCGCTAGCCCACCAAACACCCACAAGTAACTTTTTCCGAGTCAATTTTCGTTTCGGGCAGGATTTGGCTGGGCCTCCAGGGTTCAGTACATTTCGACGAGTGCTTCCGATTATCGTACAGTATCCACTTTTCATCACAAGCAATGTTTCGATTTAAAATCCCTTCATCATTGTGTCGGTTGAGCAAAGTAACACAGCAGCAGCAGTCGACGCGTGTTTGCAAGTTCGATTCACTCAATCCATGAGGTACCCATCGTTCAAGTATTTTTACTTTCCCGATTTGTTTCAAGTGGATTAATACAGTTTTGTTACTAAAACCGATGCCTGCAGCTATCTCTGAAGTGCTTTGTGATTTGTGACGCTTCCACAATATCCTTTAATTCTTTATTTTCCACTTTGGTTTCCGGCTATCCACGGGTCGAAATTTCAGAACAAAAACGGTGAAACAAGAAACGTACCGTGCTTTGTTTTGCTACACCCACGCCGTACACATTATCAATCCTTCGAGCTGTTCCTGCAGCACTGGTACTGGTGTCACGGTAGAACTCGTACTCGTAAATATACCGATATTTCATGTATTCCATTATTCGGTAATAAGCGATGCCAAAGAAAAAAAAATGAGGAAAACACAAATGAATGACTGTTTCCAAAACTTAAATGTAGCAGCTAAATGAATTTATAAATTTGAATTTGGAATTCTATAACCAAAGAGTAGATATTTCAGATCACAGTGGTCAGTACGACAAAACGCTAATTTCATATGTAAGGAAACTTAACATATCTCAAGGCGACGATTGCAATATGGTGCTGTGTATGTCATTCTAACTAGCAACATGTTATAGGCAAGCGTGTCTATTAACATCCGGTCAACGTCTCACTCTCGTCGCTTCGTGAAATAAAAAAAAATCGATCATCTAAAGATCACAAATATTTATAAAGATATAGTGACGTACAATGTAATAAATATTCACACCCTGTATTAAATAGTAACTGTTCCCCGTTCGCTTTGCTGGTTGTATCACCCCTGCAACTACCCTTGGGGAAGGAATTTTATCAAATATATCTTAGCTGCCTTCCAAATGGCATGAGCAACATCTCTACCATATTTTGAGTGTTTATGTCCGTTAGTTTCGGAGATCTCGAGTTGAGTCCATGGATATCTCTTACTACTCCTACTACGTAAAAGTAAAGAGTAGGTATAAACCATTACGTTGGTTGAAAAAAAAAAAATCAAAGCGAATTTAAAAAAAGAATATATTATTCTTATAAAGTTTCATTATAATAATTGATTTTTCCTGTTTAAGTTCACCAGAACAGAACAGGAGAAGCATACCCGACTAATTTAACTAAATACCCCCACATGAACCCTCAGAAAAAAAGTTTACGGGAAGCTGCTGGATGCGGGCAGCGCAAGAGCGTTCGAGGTGGAGATCCTTGACTTAGGCCAATGTTCAGCAGTGGACGTCGTCGATCGACGTTCGATGATGATGAGGACGATGAAGTGTTACTAAATTTTACATCATCATCATCAGCCGATAGACGTCCACTGCTGGGCAGGCCTAACTCAAGGATCTCCACATAGTTCGATGAAGGGAATTTGGCCTTGGTTCACCAAGCTGATTTAGAACAGCTGGTGGGTGGTAAGCCACGTCTGTTGTTCAGGAGGGTGCACCGCGTGCAGGTGAGGTCGACTTGGGCTCCGTAAGATGTTGGACGGAACCCGTTACACCCCTACTAAATTTTGCGGTAGTGAATTATAAAAAAAAAAATCTATTCAATTTTATTTTAATAAACGCAAACACGAGATAAAAATAAGTTAACCAACTAACCTTCTTCGAAAGTCCTGGCAGCGTCTTTCAATTCACCAGGTTCGAATTTCACGTTTAATTTCTCCTCACCCTTCTCATCTCTGGAATAAAAAGGAGTTGCCGTGTAATCCTATCACTACGTAGTATAAATATACTCTCTAAATAGATGCCACATTAATATATAGGTATAGTATTTATATATAAGAAAGATATATATATATAAATATGTGTTGTGTGTTCGTGTTTCCGTTTGAAGGTGGTAGGTCTGCTGCCGAAGTCCGTCTAGATAAGTACCACCGCAGTTCCTTCTTCTGCTTAACTACTATGAATACATTACTCTGTTTCCAGTTGAAGGGAGCTGTAGCTAGTGAAATTACTGGGGTAACGAGACCACATCCCACGCTTCAAAGTGAAGAGCGCAATGGTGTGGATACCATCCTAATTAGCACTAGTTTATTATGGGCATGCGTATCACTTGCCATCAGGTGACCCTCTCCCTCGTCGTCGCTTCATGGAATAAAAAAAGGTTTGAAATTATTAGTGTATCGCGACTTAATATTTTATGTTTCAAGGCGACGAACACATGATGCTGTGTATATCATCCTAACTAGGGCCGCTTTTTGTGCAGGCGTATCAGTTGCCATTAGGTGAATGTCATCATTATCTCCTCGCGTTTCTTTATAAGGAATTTATAAAAATTACCAGAGTGGTGAGGTTAGAATGTTTACTCTACTTCGCTTTATCAGCCTTCATCAATAAAGTGTGATGTTCCGATATCTTAGTATCACTAGCTATAGTAGAAGTTAGACGTCCTAATGATGATAATTGATTCGTTTGCACACAACAGCGTAACGCTAATTAGGACCACAGTACCACATTACGCTCATCGCTGACACGTAAGATGATATCTCGACTACAGTTACGTTTGCACACCATCATTTGGCAGAAAGAATAAGAGATGCGGTGGTACTTAGATGGTCTACGTTAATAGAACTTTTTTTTTTTTTGGTTTCGAGGGAATCATCATCTTCAAAAGATACCCTCCTTCTGCAGGGGAAGTCAGGGTTATGAGAGATTCTTACTCACTGAAACCTCGTCGGTGGTCTGGATCAGTGCATTTGGACAGGCTCCAGGATCTTTTATGGAACGCACCGGTGCCTCTTAACACGTCTCACAGGAGTCTAACCTTGCCAAGCACCATCGCTGAACCATACGCTGTCCCACGCAGGTTCGCTTGTTGAACAATAAGGGCCCCCACCCTCAAGGCCCGCGAAACTCCTAGACCCTTATAGTCGCCTTGTACAACAGGCAGGGCTTACCTTAGTCCTATTCTTAATAGCCTGAGGCTACAGGACTGAACAGAGACCTACCTCTAGGTTATATATGTTGCAGAATAAAGGACACCGGATGCGGTCATCCATCATAAATTTTTAGACTATTTAGGTTTATTTATAAGATTTAAACTTAAATGAAAGTTAACTGGGTTTAACACTCCTAAATTGGTTAAGGAGTGTATACATTAACTTATTTCGGCGAAGAAATCGGATACAACTTCCTCTTAAGTAAACGGTAGACATTTTGTTATATTTCACTTTAGAAAGTTGTTTATTATAAATACTGAAGGCTTGGCTTAGTGGTGGTAGGTCTCTGTTTCCGGTGGCCGTCTAAGTAGGTATATTCCTGCTGCCAGACAGTAGTGTGCAAACATTACTGTGTTCCGGTGTCAAGGGCACTGTAGGTAATGTAATTACTGGGGTAACGCTACTCAACATCTTAGGTCTCAATGTACGAGTATCATCTGTTGCAGTGTATATCATACTAACTAGCACCACGTTGCTATAGACAAGCGTATTACTTACCATCAGGTGAACTTCCCTATCCCAGTTAAGGTTTTTTATTACTGATGGGGGTGAATAACAATGTAGCGCTACTTAAGATGTTTACACAGCATTACGTTGTTCTCTTCATGATTATTGTAATTTAAGATAATTTTAGTATTTTTATCCTTTAATGTTATTTAAGATTGAAGAGTAATTTTTGATACGAAGCGACGAGACGATCGAGACGTTCACCTGATAGTAAGTGATACACTTGCCCATAACAACGTGGCGCTAGTTAGTATGATTTACACTGGCGCACACCGTGTTCTTCGCCTCGAGACATTATATTTGAAGTCCTATTACCCCAGCGATTTCATTAGGTACAACGCCCTTCAAACCGGAATGTGGTAAAGCACAGTATTATTTGGCGGCGGCTACAGGAGGTGCGGCTACTACTGCAGCTTCTATTCCCGTCGCCAAACTCTACTGTGTAAACATTACTGTGTTCCGGTTTGAGTGGCGTTGTAGCTAGTGAAATTATTGGGGTATAATTGGGGTAACTAGTGTCTTAAAGCATCGGACACAACGTGGTGCAGTGTATACCATCGTTTCGTCGGTTCGAATAGCGAGAAAAGTAACTCACCGTTCAATTGCTACTCCGGAGAACAACTCGATCCTGCCGTCGTCCTCCGGGCTCGGACCTGGAGCGGCGCTGCAGGTCACCACGGCGACAGCGAGGACGGCGCACAACACTCTCATTTTGTTTTAAATTTAAATATTTTTTTTAAACCAAGGTTTCCGGCGCTTCGTTCCTGTACCGCGGCCGAGGATCAAGTGAAACCGGACCGGGATGCCCACGCTTATATATTCGAGGAAGGAAGACGCATAACCTCTGTGATGCTTAGATGCAATGGTTTTGGCTCCGTCGTGCGCGCGTCTACGATTTCTTGATACTTGAAAGCAAAAATACTTTAAAGAAAAAAAAACGACGATTATGAAACATCATCAATCTGTATACAACTTGAGGTACATTTTAAGTACAAGTTTATTAACTTAGTTATTGAATCGATTTTTTTTCTTTATTTGACAATGCGACACGTAGGACATTCACCTGAGTGAAAGTGGTACTAATTGGGATGTTAAGTCCCTCAAAACGGAACGCTTTTTTTATTCTACGAAGAGACGGGACGAGCGGTACCATCACCTGATGGTAAGTAATACACCTGCCCTTAACAACACGACGCTTGTTAGAATGGTATACATTGCACAATATTGTACTAAATCCCTTGAGACATAAGACGCAAAATTTAGTTATCTCGGTAATTTCACTAGTAAGAACGTCCTTCAATCCGGATCACGGTAATGTTTGCACACTATTGTTCGTCAGTAGTACTAGGATATGCGGTGGTATGCGATACTTAGGTGGTCTCCCCACCACAAAGACTTACAGTAGAATGTTTAAAGTATGTAATATCACATATGAAATTTCGGGAGTAATTATTAATAAATAAAATAAATATTTACTTATATTATGGCTTTAAAACTATGACTCTTTAAACATATATAAATATATTTAATAATAGTATAAGTGTTGTCATATATATTTATTAAAGTATCATTATCAAGTATCAAGATTATTAAAGCCTCATCAGTTCTTAGTCATTCATATAGATCAAGACTATCAATATCGTTGGGAGGCGTTACATTTAGATATATAGCTAAATACATTAAAAAAACGTTTTTTTTTTAATTTGTGTAGTACAAGAATTTTATTTCATCGTCAGCATCATTAGCCCGCGGTAGCCCACCGCTGGACAAAGGTCTCTCTCAAGAAACTCCACTCAGCCCGGTCTTCGGCTTAACGATCTATATCTCCAAGATTAATTTGATATAGTATATCGTTTTGTATATGTATTATATTTAGTATATTATGTTATTATTGTAACCAATAGTTTTTTTTTTTATTTATTTGCAATTAAAATATCTACGGAAACATGATTACTGCCAACCTAAATAAAACTCCATTGACATCAATGCATAATTAAATATACCCTACGATTATTTTGTTATGCAGTATAAATAATTGAAGCAGATAGTGTGCGTATACTATCTATTTTATTAATTGATTTCGCAACTAAACTATTAGTTTTTTTTTTTATATGTTGTTTATATAATTGTTTAAGAATTATAAAATTTGGTATTGGCAACATTCCTTCAGTGTATGGAATTCTGTTAGTGGTTATAAGCTGGCTCTTATCCTTCATCTGAGTGGTACACGAGATTGTGTATGTAGTTTCGATGGTGGTAGTGTTACTGTTAATATGTATGAACTCTTCTGCGTTTGTATGATTGTGAAGGGAAAGTATTGTTAAAGGAATGTGTCGATGCTTTTCGCGTTTACGTCCCGGTGGAAATTACTTTATGGATCCGTTGTGACACTTGGCACGCGACAAGTAATCCATGCATTCTGTGTCGTAATGAATTTTATCAAACTTTCACTGTAGCCAAAATACCTGCAAGTTAAGTAGTTTAACGCATGCAATTGTTTTGGTCATTTTAGCTAATTACGTTACGACGGAAGCGTTTTCCGTCATCATCGTTGTTTTACGACAGACTAGACCACTTCGCATTTGATTTCTTCTCAGACTTAATTATTGACCGATTACGTCACCCACCCTCCGAAGAACGTTTTAGTGCCTTCTACGACAGATACGATTTATCTTAGTTATATTCCCGCCCTAACTTTCTATTTTTTATAATCATAGCCCAAAACTGATCGTATGACATCAAGACCGTTAAAAATCTATTAGGTTGAAAGTTCTTCCGGGAATGTGGCGAAATTGACTTTATGAAACGAAAAAGTGTAACGAAAAATATACAACTATGAATGTACTTATATAGAATATAATTTCTATCATTACTAAAATGTTACCTTGATATACAAACAATAAATTAATTGTCAATTAATCGCTCATGCTCTCTGTTTATCGCCTCCACAGTGTAATCATCTCATTCTCTTGCAAAATATTCAAAATGCAAATTTGTACTACCACCGCGTGCGAACCCACAACTGTTTCTTTTAACCTTTACATCCCTTTAGAATATTCTTTATTGTATGAAAATACATAAGTATTCTCTATAAAAAATTATATTTAAACTTTCATAGATACTTGTAATTATAGTTAAGACGTAATTTTTTTTCCCACTTAAGTTCATAGACCCCAAAGTTGCGTTGGTGCATTAAAAGTAATATTGGGAGATTTCGATCCAACTTTTCTCATCTCACAAACGTGTCAAGGACATCCTCTGACTTTCTCTAAAACTTAGAGGCCCGTTCACAGTTATTGGGATATTAGAAAAAGAAAGCGCCTTTAGAATAGACGGAGTTTCAATAACTTCAATGTTTACTTTTTTTCCATGTTGTTAAATCATCCAAAGGAATAATTTTTAATAACGTTTCTTATACTTCAAAGCAAATATATATATATATGTACTTATCAATTAACACCGCCGCAACTCTATTTTGGGCAAGGAATTTTATGAAACCCTTAGTTGATCTCTAAATAGCAGAAGCAATACTTTTACCAAATTTTGAGTGTTTACGTCTAACACTTTCAGAGATCTTCCGATAAGACAATGAGTCTCTGGATATTTCCTATGTATATAGACAGAACACAACAGCTCACGCAATCCAACCCAACTTCACCTGCTCGTGGTGCTTCCAGCTAATCAAAAAAAGAGGCTTTGGCTCCCATCAATTCGCATTGGAATAGCGTGGTGGGAAATAGCCCAAATCTTCTTATATGAATCTTTTTACGATCGATGTGGAAATCTTTGGGGGAGGCCTATGTCCACCAGTAGACGTCTAACGGTTGATGATGATAGATAGACATATAAATAGAAGCTTTATCATAATCTATATCTATCTCTTTTCACTTCTATAATCATCATCTTTATTACCAGCCGACAGACGTTCACTGCTGAACATAGTCCTCCCCCAAAGATCTCCACATCGAATGATTCTGCGGTGGCCGCATGCAGTTACCAAATCGTCGGATCACCTGATGGGGAGCCTGCTAACGCTACTACTACACTAGTACTACTACTAATATACACAGATTACTTTCTGTAATACGTGTATTACATAATTATCTTATGTTAAGAATCTAATTCTATCATCACAGGTGTCTATATTATTTTTGGTAATCGCTCTGTATTCAGCTTTCTTGTCATTCATCATTTCAAGTCATCATCATCTATAACACAGATCAGATTTTTGTTGTACATTGAAATAATTGCACTAAGTATTAGGTGAGCTCTTAATTCTTCATAGTAACCAACATTTCACTTCCTTCTATGGTTTACAGCTTGTAAACTCTATTCATTGATTTTGAAATTTTTGTGTACATCATCTAACTCTTTGTATTTATTCAATTTATCTCTAATTTTTACCAAAAAATCTTACCGTTTGTGATCCAGAGTAAAGGTTTACAATAGAGACTAAATACATATATTACTTAGCAGCTTAGATACAATTATTATAACACAAATACTTGCAAAGGAATGAGCTAACGTTTCTGCCATGCGCGGCTAATCGAAGAGATATACTGGTGGTAGATTCTTACTCCTATATAGGTATCGTTGCTTCGTTTACAACTGTCGCCAAACAGTAGTATATAAATATTACCTAATTCCGGTTTAAAGAGCCTTGCTCATAATGGAATTACTTAGGTACCAAAACTTATACTGAGTTTAAACTTAAAACTTATAATGCGATGAGTAAAATGTGATGTTTATCATTCTTAACAATTTATCTCATCACTTAGTAAATCTTAAAAATATTGTTTCATTGATTAATTTATTTTGAACCACTTCATCATCATCATCATTTCAACTAATGCACGACCACTGCTGGACATAGGTCTCTTCTAATGTGATCTACAAATCACGTTCTAGTATATCATAAAGGTAATATCTGTTTACTTGTGTATGTATTTCTTACGTGATATATTTATTTACTTTATTTTGTATTTTTTTCTTAATTTTCGAAAGTGTGTAATCTCGCCCTAAGCGGAGATCAACAACAGTCCCTATGGCTCAAGGTCACAACAGTGGTCCAAGCTGTACCTGACTTTCTATTTGAGCTCTCCGTACTTATAAGTCATGAATGATTTTTTATGATAACATTTAGTCGGGCAGCACATTTAACTGATAGTTAAGGTGATAAAAAATGGGTGTTTGTTGTTGAGTGGTTATTTCTAGAAGTATACTTATATTTATTGTATAAAGTCTCCGCCATACAAGACCTTATAGAGCTCATTAAGATTCTAAAAATACGTAGTATTAGATTATCGTTTTTATCCTCGTAGATACTTTCATTTAATATATCATACTTTTTTACTCCTTGAGCTAACATGCCCAATAGTTATTCAAAGGCAATCTCTTTTACAAATAGTAACTTTTGTCTGGATATGTACTTATTAAGTTGTTATTTTTTTTGGTTGATAATCAATAAAGCTCCTTTATCATACTATTCTTTTTAATTGTAATAATATATGTCTTAAATAAGTTATTCAATACAAAACAGGTACGTTTATACACCATACATCATTTCCTTATCGCAGTGTGCTTGTCCTCTTAAAGAAAAACTTAGATTTCACGTAAATTCGTAAGCACAGGTGAATTATTATATTCAGATACATAGTATATTTTTTTAATACCATATCCATAGCTTTATAGACTTCTTGTTCTATTTATGTCAACATCCTTACAGAATCTCTTCTCTTATAATAGTCGTCATAATAGTGCCCATGGTTTTTCGAAGGTACGTGGATGATTTCAACTTGAGTCTTCTGATCCTCCATGCGATTCTGATAGACATGAGAGTGTTCTATCACACTTTTGAGACTGACAATTGACGCAAGAGCAGTAGAAAAGAAGCCCATCATCAGACCTGTAAGAAGATATAAAAGAGATATCGGCATTTATATTTTAACTCAACTATATTTTAACTTACGGCATTGTAACTTGAAAATGGTTAAACTAAAATAGTGTTTAATTTTTAGATTTTAAGTGACAATAATACTGGATTCTCAAGAAGTAACTTTAGGTTAAGCTTAGAAGAATATCAATCCAGCAGATCAATTATTGCATCAACGTACCTTTTGCAGAAATGAATGTAATGGCCTTCAAGGCGATCAGGATAAATAAACTCTTAACCACCAATAGTCCCAAAATAAGAGGAATCATGTATTTACTCTTAATTCCGTACTGATGATGCCTTTCTTTCTTTTTAATCCTCTTCAACAGTTTCAACATCCATTTTTTTATTTTACCGCCACGTTTGTGCTTCCTTTTCAATTTCTTTTCAGTGACTTTATCTTGTATTGTTATCTTCCTTTTCCTCGGCGTTACTGTCGCTTCTTTTCTAATGTTCTCTCCTGTTAATTAAATAAATACTTTATTAAAATCTGTGCCAAATGTGTATGCAATTTCTAAAAAAAAAAATCAAAATTTAGTCAATTATTTATAGATACGCTCTTACCTTGCATCAGTCTTCCTTCAAAGAGTGTTTCTGTCATTATCCCCTGCAATATCTCGTTATCACTGAAACTATCATTATCAAAATTGTTGTGTTTTGGTATATCGAAGCGAAAAAGGTTTTCTACTTTCAATCTTTCTATATTATTGGAATCATTCAAAACTATCCCTTTTGGATAAATCATAATTATAGGATTGACTTACTTGAACGTGGGTACAGATAAAATCTGTTTTATTTATTTTTATCGATTTCCTGCATTATTTCGTTACCACTTACGAATGTTAACTAAGACAACATGCGACTGTGCCATAGTCTTTTATAATGCTTTAACTGGTCGTTTGTGGGCTATCAAGTATTGCGCTGCAAAAGTATTACACGTATTTTTCTCTATAACTATCAATTAAAGCAGCTAATGTAGCCTTTATGAAAAGTGTGACATTCACAAATTGCCCTCATGGTCAACAGGTTGTTCGAAGAACATTTTATGAAGTAATAACTAACGTTAAATTTATATTAACGTGAATACATAAGTGTTAGATACTACTCTCATATGCCTGTCACTATAAGATAAGCGGTTATCTATTGGGTCGCGGAGGAAGTTATTCTCCTTCTTCATCCTTTTACAATTCACATTATAATATAGTATTTAATATCTTGATGTAGATCATTTAATCATTTATGAATAGCCTTATTTAATGTTGATCTAATAATACTCCGGGCTTTTTTAAAAGGGCGAGAATTAAGGTTATGTATCAACCACGTTGATCGAATGAGGGTTAATAGACGTAACTCTACTTAAGCTGTAGTTTTTGGAAGATGACGGCTTAATCACGATGGCTTCCTTCACCGGAAACTCAAGCTCAGCAAGGAGCTCACACCTGTTCCAGCATCTACGACCGCTTTACAAACAGAGCTATTTTTTTTTATACTATTTTATAATTAGTTACCCTTGAAAACCGTGATTATACAAAATATAATATTACCATTGTTGAAGTTATAAATCTATGGTCAAATATAATTTGTTACCGTCCTAGTTTTTTTCCGTGGTCACCGTCATTCGAAAAGCGCAAATGTCGATCGAATAAAGGATTGAATGATGGTAATAATTTATTTTTAATATTGATTCCCAGTAATTTATCATCAAATTTTGTTATGGTAATCGACCTACGAAATGGTAGATTTAAGTTTTATCTGAATTTAGTTAAAAGTAAGAAGCTCTTACTGCCGTCTATGTTTATGTAAAGGAAATAACATTTAATGTGGTCTAAGGAGTTAAATATGTTATAATTTGTATATATATAATTGGAAACGTAGATCCTTTGAATCTTTTGAACAGATGAAAAAAACCCACTGCTGGGTATACCAAGGATTTCACACGGCTTTTCCACAGCCAGTGTTCTGAGAGGACGAGGTTTTCACCTCCACTGCTTTAATTGTACTGTATCTGGCCGAAGATATGTGCTTAGTTTTCTAATGAAGTTTCTTTTCATTTCATTCGCTGATCACGCAGTGTTATATTATCATTACAATTTTTTTTTTATTATACGAAGCGACGAGAGGATGAGACGAGCCGTTCACTTGATAGTAATACGATTGCCATAACAACGTAGCGGTAAATAGGATGATATACACAACAAGACATTAAAATCGTCGTCTTGAGATATAAGGTACTGTCTCGTAATCACAGTAATTTTACTAGCTACAACTCTCTTCAAACTAGAACGCAATAATGTTTAGACACTAATATTGAGCAGGAGAAGCAGGAGCTGCAGTGGTACCTACCTAAACGGTCACCGGAAACAAAGTAACCTACTGCAGCTCCTGTTGCCGCCACCGAATAGTAGTTTGCAAATATTACTGTGTTCGGGTTTAAAGGGTGTTATAGCTAGTTAAAACATTGGAGTAACGAGACGTGACATCTAATGTCAAGCGTAATGTGCTGCAGTGTAAATCATCCTAACTAGCTCCACGTTGCTAGTAGACGGTCTCCAGCTAACCAACAGTAGACCGATGTTTAACTGTTCGAAAGTGTTTTTTTTTTTACTTTAAATTAAACTAACAGCGAAGTTTTTTAAGTAATAGGGTAAAAAATATTATAGTAATCTGAGAATGTTTATAAATGTTTTCTTAGGTGGGGTAATTAATAAAGGACTGATATTAATGGTAACTACATTAATATTTCACTAGTTTATTACTATATGTGTACATAAATAACTTGCAATTTAAATTATTACCTATACTAATATATACAACAGCGATTGAACTTGAACTTGAAAATAATTGTTGTTCATATCGTAACTTTAATGAAAAAGCTAAGAAATGAAAGAACAACTGAAAGTGTTCATGATAGATTTCAAATGAGGGATATAATAAAGGAAATTGAACATTGGATTTGGAAATCGAATTTGAATGCACCGTATTATGTCCTGCAAGGACACGATCTCAAGTTCAAATTCAACTTTTAAATATAGACACTGAGTTAAGTTATTGAAATTATCTAACTAACTAATCTGAAATGGCATCTGCGAGCACCCGTCGAACAAAATTTATTTCATTAATAACTACCCTTTTGCAGCGCCATGACCGCGGCGAACAAAGCAAAGAAGAATCCTGCAAATCCTGTCGAACTTATCAACAATAATAGTCCTCCTATCATCACCGGGACCAGCGCGAAGTACTTCAGTTTGTATGCTAAGAGCAATGGCATCATGTACTTGGCCATCTTCTTCGTTTTCTTTTTAATATTTAATCTATTATGACCAATGTGAGCATTATTTTTGTCGACAATTGCTTCCATATCGTATTCCCCTTCTTCATCATTATCATCTTCTTCATCCGGGGTTTCCTCCTCATCATCAGCTCCCAAGACGTCTGAAATTTTTTAATGTCGTCTATAATGAGTTTAATACATGAAATCTATTCCTAGAGTCGCACAGTACACATATCTAGTAAATATAATTAGATCTTTAATACTTACAAAAACAAAGAGAATTTCATCTATATCATTATTTCATATATATATATATATATATATATATCTCTATAAAATAAATATATAATTAAAATAAAATAAAGAAGTCTTCATAGATAGAAAAAAGCTCTAGGATCAACCAAGAGAGAAGTAATATTATTGTGTCTCCTACTTTATATATTTGATTTTTTTAATCAACAATTTGATAAAATAAAAGAACATTAAAAATACTTTTTTTATATACAATCTTTATTAAATTATAAACTGTATAATATAATGAATTCTTTTTATAAAGTAAGCGGTTAACTACTGCGATACGAAGGCAGATATATCGATGGATTGTGTGATATCAATTGCGCCGGCAATTATAGTACTAATTATTCTTTTAATTATATCTAATTAAATAATAATTCACACATATGAGTGTGACGTAATCGTAACTACAACATAATTATTAGTAACACTATGTAATATAATTTATCATCAATTACATCAAATTCAGATAATGCCGTAGCATAAATTAGAAATCATCCACATATCTTTTTACTAGAGTAAGTACTCTAATTAATATTTGATGTAGTTTATGTTATAGTTAAGTAAAAAGTCAAGTTTAATTTTTGGAAACCATCGTACCGACGGGACTTGGATGACTGGAAAAGGAAGACTATTCCTACTCATACCATAGAGGAGCTACTTAAAATTTTTACCCTAGTACTACATTTTGGATATAGTTGGTTTCGTTAGTTGTAGAGGTTTCTATTTTATATACCAAAACTATTTAGAGCGAAGTAGATGCTGCAATTGAACCTATATTAAGTCTCGTTACTTCTATAATTTCATTACCTCCGGAAGTGGATGTAATCACCAAGCTAGATGTGGTCACCGGCTATCACAATAATAACGACGAGGGCGTTGTGAGCTATTTCGTTTTGTTGTTGTGACTATTTAGTTGGTTTAAGAATGGAGATTTCGTGACCTCTACAAAGGGTGAGGGTGAATACAATGTTAATCGGTAAAAAACTTAACATAATTATGAATTCTCCTAGCACAATTAGTAAATTTCGGTAGCTTCAGCGCTCTAGAAACCCACCAGTTACAACTTTTGGACGGCAGAAATAGTAGCTACGGTTCTTAGACGGTCCCTGATAATAGATTGCTATTAGTAAAGTTATTCGAGTCGTTAAACATTAATGATGATGATGAATTAGATTTGTTAATAGTCATCACTTATAATTAGGCGTTAATGAACTGTAAGTATCAAATGGCGAGAATGTCGGGGGGTTTGTTGCACGATGCCGTGACGATGTCATTGCGTCGGCCACGCGATACAGTTATAGCTCATAGATATTTACATTTCGCTGTCCACAAGCGGAAAAGATTATAAGTTGGTGCACCGATGAAATTTAAGGTCCAGAGGAGAGCGACGGCGGACGGTCGCTCGACGGTGACGCTCTAACGGCATGTAATGATAGAGTGAAATTTTCTATTTCAATCATATTTTCAAATTGGATCCGATTAATAGGCAATTTTGTTTTCACTGTTGTCTTTGTGAAAGGTACAGCATGAAGAGGGTTTATAGGATAATTCGTAAAAATTAAGCTGGTGGACGGTTGCCGGAGACTGTCTTGGTAATTACCACTACAATAACAGTCTTTGCAGTCAAACAGAAATGTTTAAACGTTACTGTATCAGAGATTAAATGCGCTGCGGCTATTGAACTTATTGGGATGACTACATCTTACGATGAATTTTAAAGCGAGGTACTTGTGAAGAAACAAGGATATCATTTATCTATGAAATATATTTTCTTGTTATGAAAAGAATTTTTTTTTTTGTACCAAATTTGAATTATATTTTTTTTCAAATTCATTTATTAAAGTATTTTCTACTTAATAGTATTTGATTCGTTGATCAAGCTTATGACGATGATTCAAATTACCTTAGAGATAACATTACTTTCAAGTAGTACAAAAAATTACCTGTTCATTAGCCAGTTAATATGCGATATAGCTATTAAGGAGTACGTTAATCATAATGTTAAAAAAATATCAAATGTTACAATAGTTAATAAATATATGGACATAGATCTTCTTACTTCATACATTAACATGAGATTATCGTAATCGTTACGGTGAATGCTCTTGTCTTCTATTCATTGTACAGACGTTTTCTCATATTTTATAAACTCTACATTTTATACTCACATGACAATGATCTCCTTGAAGCAATTTCCTTCGAAAGTTCTTCAGGTTTCTCTAAAATAGGTTCTTCGTCCTCATCTAATGACTTGCCCTGAAATTCTGAATTCCATATCAATGGTATAGCTCTCGGGCGAAAAGCATCATTATTTAAAGGATAATAGGGGAATTCTTTTACATGATTCACGTCACCTTTCAGTTTGGCAATTTGGAAATAATTACCAGAGAAAGGTATTTCCGTATTGTATTTGTCGTCCACATTTTTTTGTGTGTAATATACATTCTTTTCGACCTGAGGCTGCTCATCCCCCCGGACGGGTACGGAGCGAGGTGTAAATGCGTACTTATAATTGACAGGAGATAATTTCAAATCTTTCGTTTTTCGCGTAGCAATTGTACGTCTGTCGCCATAGTTGGTCGGCTGTATCACTATGGAAGCACTGGTCACATTTACTACTGCAGATCCATCACTTTTCGATGCACTGGATAAAGGCCATAGTTCCGTCAAGTTGTTGTCGTAAATGTCATCAGCTGTCGACAGCACAACCGAGCACAACACAAGTAGGATTCGACACCACGTGGGGTTCTCCATGTTGATTGCTTTAATTATAGCTCCAGAAGTCAGTGACGCGCCACTGGGTTATTAAATTGCTAACACTTCACTTTCTTCTTTTCGTTAGGTGTCTCGACCCTCACCCCGTTCGTACCACCATTTTGTTTCAAGCGATCGCGCAAAACTGAATCACTATCGTAGGCCGTCGTTATATTTATACATGTGTAAGTATAAACTTGCGTTTTACCCGACTATTCACGGTCGGACGGTCTCGCGGAACCTACCACGGCTTTGCTGCAATTCCGATATCAACGAAATGCTGTATAGCCCAAAATAAAACCGCACGTCGCATGTCTTTTTAGCAACCACGCCCTGCTTCTTCCGGTAATGATTCCTCACACAATAATTGACATATAACATATCAAATTACACTCTAATATAATTCAACGATAATTTGGCTTTATTATCTTCGCATATGGATCACTTAAATTCACTTGAAAATTTCATTTCAATTATTCTTTTGAAGTAGAGTCTTGTGATTCCATTTTGATTGTATTGAAATTATTTAAAGTGTTATTTAGGAACATTTTCTTTTCAAAACATATTTATTGTCCTATAACTTAACGTAAAGTCTTATCATCCGGCAGCTAACAAGAAGTATAGTCAAGTTCACTTGTGTAAATTTTGAAATGTAAATAATTCCTCCTTTTATTTCTAATGTTAATACCGAAGTTGATGATTTCCATCAGTTACTACTTAAAGAACAAATAAAGCGATCTTTAAGATAGTAATAAGAGGCTAAACGTAAGGTTTCCCAATTAAATTCTTTCTCACTTAACTTCTAAGACACACAGGTTTCTTAGAGCTATGTCCCTAGTAATATTTCAATAAAAATACTGAGCAATTGTTAACTCAGGTAAGATTTTAAGTTAATGTTCATTTGCGGGTATTTTGAACTTTGTCTGCAGGTAGTCTTACCAACACTGTAACTTCGTCTGCTTGCTAAAACTCTCGTTAACGAAGTTAAGTTTCCGTTTATCTAGCTATGATAGAGATGATTATTTATGACTATTTTGAAGGTATGAGAACATCAATTCTTAATTAAAACCAATCTTTTATTGTCGCTAAGTAATGTTTTCTAATAAATCTGTGTAAAGCATTTGACGCCAAGGTTAAGTTTTTAAGGGTTGAAAGGTACAAAATATACTGTGTTTTAATTATTATATAACTTTTTAATGAATGTGTATATAAATGTGTTTTAAAAATTTAATGTTGTATATGTAGATGTTGATGTTAAAATTAATCGGGTAATGAAGCGATTTGTCTTTAACTTCTTGTATGTATACAAACAAAGAGATTTCCTCCTGTGTGGAGACTCATCGCGATATCTCTGGAACCATAAGGCCTGGAGACATGAAATTTAGTATGAATATAAAAATTTATATTAAGAACCGAGTACAGGTCAACTAAGAAACGATTTATCAAAATTCCTGCTCCAAAGGGAGTTGGGTGGAGGATGTTATGGCCAGCCATGCGATCGCGGAACAGCTACTATAATATATACTACAATTTGCCAATAAATTGATGAATGCGAAAAACTTTTAAGTATAAGTTTTATGGTAGATAATGGAGGTGGCGTCTGATGAATAGATCCAGCAGTCGAGGTGTCCTTTACCCTGGTAATCTGTAGAGGCAAGATTGTCTTCGCACACCCGTAACCGCTAAATGATGAAATCTCAATGATTTGTTATTTAGGGTACAAGTCTAAGTAGAAATGACTAATTATTCCGGCGCATCATCATCATCATCAGCCGATAGACGTCCACAGTTGGACATAGGCCTCCTCTAAAGATTTCCACGTTTGTTAAGGTTCATATGGAGAGGAGGTGGAGATTTGGACCATTTCCCATCACGCTGACCCAATGCAGATTGGTGGGAGCAAGAGCGTCGTTTGTTGATTAGCAGAGTGCACCACGAGCAGGTGAGGTTAACTTGGGTCTCGTGAGTTGTTGTGCGGGCCCCTTGCAACCCCATGTCTCATGTATTATACTTTAAATAAAAACCCGTTGTTATGATATAACAAATTAAATTTTTAATATAAAAAATTTGTTATAGAACAATATGTTTATAAAGACTTTAATTATTTCATTAATTATCATACATTTATTTTTCATAATTATATACATATCAATAATCAGTGGCGCTATAGTGTTGAATATGTTAACGATACTATCAACGTGAAGCTATTGATCTATATTCCAATCAATCTTCATTGTCACCATCATCAGTCCACAGACATCCACTGTAAGACATAGGCCTCCCCTAAAGGTCTCCACAGAGTTCATTGACGGGACTTGGGTCTTAGTCCACCACGCCGGGCCAGAGCGGATTGGTGGGTGGTCTGAGTCTCGTCTCGTGCAGGTAACGTTGACTTGGGTTCCGTATGATGTTGAGCGGGACCCCTTAAAGTCCAGTGCATTCTAATCGATGTGTTACAAAAAACAAGTTATATATATTTTAATATATACTAATATGTGTTTGTTACTTAAAACGGGACATAACATTTACTAATATATTCATATATAATCAGTATATAACCGCAGTACTATTAACTGTAGAAACGAGTTGAATTTTTATAAATAAATATATATATATATATAAAGTTGTATAATATATAAATAATGTTGTATGTATTTATAAGCTTTTAACCTATTATATATTATTTTATGTATGAATAATTATATAGAATTAATCACTAGATAATGTAAAAATGTTTTGTTTGCATAAAACATGCTTTCTCCAAGTTAATGTTTGCTTAACTTTATTAAAATTAACCTCGCCTTTGTGTATATACTTTACCATCGTTATATACTTCATACGATTTACATGAAGAGTAAAATAAAGATAATCTTTAAGCTATAACATACATTTTATTATTAATAAGTATCATATATTATGTAATAATGTATGTTATAATAAATTTGATCTTCGTATTTATACATTTTGTCTTTTCCTCTGACGTTCATGCCACTTACAGCCATGTTAGTATAATTTCTTCCTCTTGTTCTTACTAATGTTTACAATTTCTTACTTTGGGAGGGGGGGGGGGAGGAATCTCCGAATAGATACTCCGCCATCTGTGGACAAGTCAGAGCTATGTAGACATTTTACTAACTAAAACAATTCGGAGAGATCACGAGATTTTCATTCGGAAAACAACCGCAGCCTCTCTAACACTGTGTAGGAGTAGCCCGTCTTGGGGTCTATTTTATGTAGTCATTACCCTCGCGAGTACTATCTAAATGGCTGGAGACCACGTCCAGCCATTGTCCTCCTCAGAGTTGTCTAGAGGGCGATGAGATCGCCATCTCGTCTATCGTCATGTAACAGATAGGTTTGTACCTATCTGTACCTACAGTGCAGTACAGGTACAATATTTGTGTATCATATATACTAATAGATACTTTATTTTTTCTAACAAATTAACGGCGACATTGATCGAGATGTGAGAAGCCGAATAAATGCAGGTTGGATGAAATGGCGACTGGTCACTGGAACGACTCGTGATCCACGAATGCCACTCAAACTTAAGAGACAGATCTACAAGTCGGTCGTTAGACGGATGATATTTTTATACAAATGAATGACTACTTCAGTTCGGGGCTGATCATGCGCAAAGTTGTAAAGTTGCCATGAAAAAATATTGAACATCGCGGAACGATCGTGCATAGATACATAACGCTTGCGTGTACGACTGAGCGGAAGTGTTGCTTACAGACAATTAAAAATCTGTATGTTGTCGTATATAACTAACTTTTACTTACGGATCCATTCAATATTTATTTAATAACTGTTCAACTTTTTTTTAATTCCTTTTGTATGCCTTTATCTGCTTAATAATTAAAGACGGAGTATGTCTGATTATGACCGATTGATGTTCCATGCCCGCTGATCTTTCTGGTTTGTATAATTCAGAGCGGATCCGTAATCCGCTACTAATAAATAAAATAAATTACCAGGTACCCTACCACGAGTTTTTTTTAATTATTATTTCTAAATGGCACATCCGAGTTTTATTTATTAAGACTGTTAGTCGTTTGGCCATTACAGCATCGAATACTAAGCGTGCGGATCCGCAGCTAGAGGATCCTAATGTTTATTTGGATGGCTGTCCAAATAAACATTAGGGTCTTTATATCACGAGAATCTGAATTCACTTTACAACTCCTCAAGCTCAAATTCTTCAGGTGGGCATAATTTCGACACATCTCAAACATCTCCCCGAAATCTTTCCTTTAAAGACTTTCCACCAGTCATCAAAAAAAGGCTATACTGGCACAGCGTTTTCTTTACGTATGTGTGACTACAACTTAACAAGTAAAAACAAAACAAATAGTTAAATATAAAATTTATTTATACAACTACTGTTATTAGTTATTTTTGAATTGCCAAGGTTGATCCTGGAGAGCAAAATTCCTGAACGCACTTGGTGGGTAGCAAAAGAAATGGTTTGATGTCAAGGAGTGGACCGAGTTTAAATACTATCAGTTGAAAAGAATAGCTGAGGATCGAATTGGTTTTCTCAATTAGACCAAACTTCAGTTCGAAGAAGGCACCTGTTGATAATAATTATTAATAATAATTAAGTGATTAACAATGCCTATACTATAAAGGTTTTGTTAATTAAACATGAAATTATGTTGTTAACAATGTTGGAAATAATGTCTTCAAATTATATACGTAGTTCCGACTTGTACACATAGATGGCAGGATTATCAAATTTAGGATTTTAATTCACAAAGAAATTAAGTAAACAATAAATTTACATTAAGCATGGATATAGTGCTTAATCAAGTTGAACGGTATATTTTTAATTCGACGAAGCGAAGAGACGGGCGAGAAATTGAAATATGGAAAGTGGTACGCTATAACGTGTTACTACTTAGAATTATATACACAACAGCATATATAATATATATAAATAAAGTATTTATACATCTAGTATAAATACTTTATTTTACTTATAATACAGCGTTGCATTCGAAGCCCTATGTGTTTCAAAGTCTGCTCAATCCCATTATGCTCCCTCATGGTTATAGACCGGCAGCACGCAATGGTATTAGCAGTGTTTTGCAACATAAATACGAAGTTTTAAAATGTTCTATTAAACAGGATTAAAGGTAATAGGTGGAAAAGGTCTGGTGGGGCTAAAGTATAGCTCGTATCCTATCTATCTATATATGGAATACGACATCTAAAAACAATGGTTGTGGAGTTATTCGTCATTCGTTTCATCTTCCGTTATTCATTACCATAATCCGCCATTGAAATTAGATGTATTTGGTATGGAAAAGAAAAACTGTTCAGAATTAAGAAGACACCTTTCACCCTATATAGCAATCATTCAATATTTCTGTATGTGTGAGATAGAAAATATTTATTGAAGAAATTCTATAGATTTGTTGTTGTCGTGAAGTAATAGTAAACGAAATGAATGTCCAAGGATTCGTTGCAAATCTTAATGATAATAAACTTACATGCTTTTTTGATTTATAAGGGATTTTTTGCCATTATTATATTAATAAAAAACTAATATTTATCGTCGATTTCATGTTCACTGGTAGGTTTCTTTAATTCCTATTTCTGCCGCCGAACAGTACTGCGTTCCAGTTTGAAACGTGCTGTAGTTAGTGAAATTACTGGGATAACGAGACATAACATCTTATATCTCAAAGCGATCATGTTGAGGGTAGGCCTGTACCCCAGCAGTGGGAACGTAAATAGGTTGTTAAGTAAAAAGTAAGTAAACACTCAAGGCGACGAGCGCAATATAGAGCAGTGTATACCATGCCAACTACCGCCAAGATGTTCTTGAAGATACTCTCTCAATAAATATAGATCCCGTATGATGATAACTGCAACCAAAATGCTGTTGTGGCGGTTCATTGAAGCTAATCAGCTACACAATATAAAATTCATATATATTCTGTCAAACCTTCGCAATTTTTGTCATCATCATCATTAGTATCCCCTAGATGAGGCAGTTCAAATCAGGTTGCAAAAAGCTTATACAATCATATTGCAGGTTATTTTGTTATGAGTCAGCACCAAGTTGACGAGCAAATCCATCATAGAGAAATACTTAATAGTAAGTGATTACTGCAGCTTATCGGACGCTTAGCTTAAAAAAATATTTTCGATCATTTTGAATGCTTCAAAAGCACTCATTTAGTTTTTATCTTTGAAACGTATTTCATGTTAGTACTAAAAACTTTAATTGTACATTATTATATGCGATATAATGTAGTGCGAAGAAAGATGTTAGTGATAGGTCTCTGCAGTCGGAGACTGTCTAGATAGGACTGCCTTCAGCCCTGTAGTCTCAGGCTATTAAGAATAGGACTAATGTATTCTCTGCCTGACCAATGTAGTCCAAGGCGACTAAAAGAATCCTCGGGTTCGTGGGCTTTGAGGTTGCGGGCCCTCAGAGCCCAATAAGCGAGCCTTAGGAAGGCGGCAAATGCATGGTGATCTTGTATTTGCTGTCGCACAGCGCGAGTGCTAAGGAGGGCTTTGCCCTTCCGTGGGATGTTTAAGCCAGAGTGCAGGGGGCACCGGTGCGTCCGTAGGAGATATCGTAGCCCCTCCTAATGCATTGACGGAGATAACCGATGGGGTTTTAGTGAGTAGAATCCTCACATCATAACCTTGTCTTCCGCCTAGTAGCAGTGTATCTTGTAAGACCATTTCTCCCGCGATCAAAAAAGGGAGGACTGGCGTAACGCCTATTGCAGCATCTCAAGGCGACAAGTACAATGTGGCGCTGTGTATACTATCCTAACTAACCATCGAGTGATCTTTCTGTCGCTATGTCAAATAATAAAAAAAAGAGACATGTGAGTTCATCTGATCGGAAACGATTTGTCGTGCGTACAACAATATGGCGCCAGGTAAGAAATTTACATAGCATTATATCGCTTCATTTGCCTTGAGACGACACTTTATTAATAGTACCATTAAAGATATTATTACATAAAAAGCGTTTTACTATTTCAACTGTAGCAAGTTAAATATATTGTTTGAGGGTTCCAGGCTATGAGGAAGAACGCCTATGAGATGGAATGACCAGATAAAGGCGGCAGTAAATGGCTCATCATCGTTGCCACTATATAAATGCACTAGGAAGGCGGCCATCAGAGAGGAATAGCGACGTGTTGTGTAGCTTGCGACCAACACCTGAAGTGGTGACCACAACCACTCTCTCCATAGTGATACCAACGAAAAAGAAGTTAAATAATCTGGTGGAAGATCAGAAATTGTTGTTTAATCCTTGAGAAGATACGTATTTTTTTTAAAAAAGTTAAGCGACGAGACAAGCAGGACGTTCACCTGATGGTAAGTGATACGCTCGTCCATAAAACCATGGCATTAGATAGAATGTTACACATAGCACCACTTGCGCTCGTCGCTTCAGACATAAGATACTGAGTCTCGTTACCCTAGCAATCACACTAGCTACACCTTTCAAACCTGATCATAGTAATGTTTTCAATACTGTTTCGTGGTAGGAATAAGCGATGCGGTGGTACCCACCTAGACGATCTCCGGCAACTGAGACCTACTTCCAGTAAATTTGTCTTTCAGAGGAACTGCAACGGGAAATGTATTTCTATAGCAACCGTTACGATAGCAACTGGCATAAGTAATACGAAACGAAAATGTTTATAAAAGTTAATTAGAAATAAAATAATGAAGGGTTTATGTAATTAAAAAAAAAAATAATGCTCATGTTGCTATATCGATAAGTTCACTAGTTTTCACGTGATTGACAAACAAAACATTATCATTATATATATATATATGAAATAGATTTAAAGGTAGTTAAAGTGTAAAAGTAAACAAAAATATCTATTAAGAACGATATTTAATTTAGAACCTATAGAAAAAAAAAAACTATAATTAAATAACAAAAATTACTTTTTAGTATAAAGTACTTCAAATTGTTCAAGTTATAAAAAATACAAACAACTATGATACTTAGTAAATAAAATAAATAAACTTAATTAACTATTAACAATATTCATTTAATTTTAAAATAATTTATTAACAATTAAGTTTTAAGTTTAACGACAATCTTAATTTTAAAGTACTGAAGAAAAACATTCATCTACTTTGAATCGAGAAAATACAACTTGTCAGTAACGGGAGTGTAAGGGGTCGCGCACAATAGTTCACGGGACCCAAGACAACCCCACCTGCTCGTGGCGCACCCTGCTAATCAACAAACGAGGCCCTGACTCCCACCAACCCGCATTGGATCAGCGTGGAGGGAAATAGTCCAAATCTCCCCACATCCACCTACCCATGGGCTATAGACCATGCTGACTGTAAGGTCGTAGGAAGACGCTAGATGCAGGCAGAGCTGGACCGATTGACGTGAAGATCTTTGAGGAAAGCCTACGCCCAGATGTAGACCTCTATCACTTGACGACGATTCAATAACTTTGATAAATTGTTAAAGATTAATTTGATGGTGTATTTTGCGTTCAAGTTATGTACTTATACTATTTATATTAATAACAGAGTATTTGTTATTAGGTACTATATGTTAATATGTTTATTTATATATTAATATTAGTAACAGAATAACTGTTTTAGTATTCAAATTAAGAGATCAATGAAGTCGATAAGGAAAAGCTACATACAATATGTTACCTTTGACAGTTTAAATGTAACCAGTGGTCAGGTTACTGAAACAGGGTTAGATTAAACTACTTTTGTAAACCTACTTCCTCGTAGTACCTTTTTTATTCAGCGGTTAAAATATGACCTAGATTTTATAACGGTAATGAGGGTTTGACCCTGACATTCGCGTTTTACATGGCTACCGGAATTCAACAGAGCTAATGTCGGTAGATTGATAACATGAAGGTTGAGGGTAGACGGCAGGTTCAGGAAAATCTTAAAACCAACCAAACTCCATTTATGTGAGTTTCATCATGGTTTAGAAAAAGATATATAAAGGCTAGTTTCTTAGAAATCGAATCCGAGACCTTCATCATCATTATCAGCCTGCTGCAGTACAGTTGTGACAAAGGCTGCTTCACTTTGGCCTATCTTCAAGTTACGTATGTAAACTTTTGTAGCATCCCAAAACTTATGTTACTTTTTATTATAACCTCATAACTTTTGATTAACTTACAATATTTGTTAGATGTTTTTGAAATAGGAACTCAATTTGAGAGGAAATCTTTAAAATGGAAACAAATTGTTTTCGCTTTGAAGGTTAAAAAAAAAAATTGGAAGCAATTACAAAGAAAACTCATAAAACAAAGTCCGGTTAAATTTCTTGTTAATTCCTCAGTAAAAATCGAGTTATTGATTAATTGATGAATGACTCTATGAAGAATAAAAGTTAAAGTAGTTTAGTTATACCATTAAGTTATATTTCCGATTTATAAAATGGCGGTAAATAACAAACTAACAATCGTATTCAACTATATAACAATCGCATTTAAGTTAATGAGTATTTTTAAAATATTACTTCATGTTTAAATCTAGTTAGTCTTATAGGCGGAGTAAGCTAAATCCGATACGTCATCGTAAGATCTCCGATCCCAGCCACCGCTGCCACCGCCACTCGATGACCAGCCATGGCTCTCGTGGCCGCCACCTCCACTGTTCTTCTGCGCTATTATCTTCTTTATAGCGATGATTCCAGCAAGCAGAAGCGCGATCTGAAAATTGGGATGGATACTTCAATAAAAGTTTTTTTTTAAAAAAAAAACAATAATAAAAGCATACAGAAGACAATTAATTATATTAAAAAGAAAGAAAAGAAATCGGCCGAATATATCTTTTTGGTTGGATAAGAAAGGAAAAAATTACTTAACTTAATCTTTTACTATATGCTTTAAGTTAGCATGTTAACAATGCTGCATCAAAGTATAGCTCAATGATTTAAGACCTAGACTTTTTATTAATGTCTTAATACATACAAAAGTCGGATTCGATGTGCATCAAAACCTTTAGCCTGCAGCTACCGTTTCTTCAAGGTCATGAAGGAACAGTTTCAGTATTTGATCATCAACATCTGTAGATATAGCCAGTAATATTACTGTACGGAAGTCAAGGCCATAAGTTTACTATGCATAAGTACATATTTGTTTTACTATTGGTAGGCATTTGTTGACCGTGGAAGTACGTTTATTTCAACTACCATACAGTAGTGTGCAAATATTACTGTGTTCCGGTTTACAGGGCGCTTTGGCCAATGAAATGATCTATATCTTAAGGCGAGGAGCGCAATGTGGTGCTGTGTATAACATCCTAACTAGCGCCACGTTATAGGCCGGCGTAGCACTTACCATCAGGTGAACGTCACTCTTGTTACCTCGCTTAATTGTATAAAAAAAACGACGGTCTCCAGCAATAGACACCTATAAGCACTAGACTATATTATAATCTAGAATATACTGTTAATAGTTTTTGATATATAATAATAATATATATAAATATACAATTTATTCAAAGGGAAATGTAACTTCAACTTTTAGTAGTATGTAGTGCTGCCGTAAACATTGCACCGCGCTGCATCACCTTGAAACTAAACATAGCGTTTTCCTTAACCTTATTTGTGCAGCTAGCGATAGCACCAATAAAAAAAAAACTTGTTTCATTATTTATTTATCCATTTCAAATTTGTTCTTTCTCTAAATACTATTTGAACTACAGATACAGCTTTAATGCTGTCGCTATTAGAAGAATGAAGCGTAGTATTAGCAGAAGCATATACTTTTGTTGCTATGAGTCAAAACTTTACTAAAACTTCACACGATTTTAAGTGACTTTGGGTCAGTGGATAGTGAAGCGTGTTCGCTTTAATACTCCAGCTTTCATATAATAACAGCCGAAACACATCGATGCTGTTACAACGCTAACAGCTTGTTTCGAAATAACCCAACTGAACAAACTTCACAACACGTGGCTCCGGAAACGAATCAGAAACTACTACACTACAGATACAATATTAGATATATTTTAATACAGATATACTAATTTATTATATATAACTAATATAATATATAAAATCTCTGCCTGACGCAAATGTCCATTAGAATAAAATACGTGTAAAGAAGTATGAAGTAACAAAAAGATGAACGTTTTTCTCCGTAAATAGACAAAGAGGTCTGACGCCCTTGGATCTAAGATAGAATGACATTCATTAATTTCAAGGGTGACACCATCTCTCTGTTTCGCCAAGAATAGATTTCCAGTTCGATAGAAGTATTATATATTATTACTTATAGATATCTCCGTTTCGCAGCAGATTACCTAGTAACGGTAGCGGCTGATTCTTCGACGATTCCAGTCGTATTTTAACGTCGAAGAAATTTTTAGACTTCTACCTGGCTACCTAAAAACCTAATACATTTCTTCAGCAGCCAGAATAGCATTGCTGTATTCCAACTGTTAATAAGTTTACAGCTAAGTTCCAGTCAGACTTTTCTAACCTCTTTGTTATTTAACATCGAGGCTAAGTCATACTTATTTAAGTTGTATAAATAGAGTGTAGTTGTGATGAATAAAACTTCTCCTAAATAGAAGAAGTAGAAGAGATAATTAATTCAGTGATGACATCTAAATTATCTATGCCCGTCGCATAGATATTACGGAAATGTAATTATACAAATTTGACTAATATTTTTTAGTATTTCCCTACAAATTTGTTGTAATGTATAGCGTCCATACATTTTCGAATAGTTTTATGAGAAATTCTAATTGTTGAGATTTTATCTGTGAAATTATAAGATGATAGTTCAAACTTAAAGACAGATATAACTGCTAATATATTTGTTAATACGGATTGTGCAATTGTGTAGGTAGTAGTAAAAAATAGCATATTAGTCTGTATCTTATGTTATGTAAATGCATATTACGATTTGTGCTTTAAAATGTATAAATATAAATTTCGATATAAATGCATTTTAAGTCGCCGTCCGTGAGCTATATGAGTTGGTCATAATGACTAGTATTAAACATCATGAGAGAATATTGATTTATTCATAATAATAAACAATATTGTATATTTAAAAACATTATTAGGAGATTAGTAAATTAAAATCTATATGTATTTGATGGAATGTTAAACAAATAAATAAAAAATTATGATATTCAAAACAAAATTGGAGATAACCTAAAAGATTGCAACATGGATCCACGTGGCGTCAACTGTCATCCAACATCGCTCCAAGTAAATCTCGTGCGGCTTAAGTATATAGAAATTAAGCCGCACGAGATTTACTTTAAGCGACACTGAATAAAATTATTCTTTCTTCAGGTTTTTCATGATTTCGCGGGAAAGTTTGCGAGTGAGGCGGAGCGGAGCGCTCGCGACCGGCGCGGGCCGTGCCGGGGACACCACTGACAGCTTAACGTTGAGTAGTTTCTGAACGACATTAAAAACAGCCTCGAACATGTTCTATCTGCATTCATTGTCAGCGGGTTCCGTAGATGCAATATTTATTTCATATAATTTGTGTGTTTCGAGTTGTAAACTCAAATTCCACAACAGACCTCAAATGTATTTGTAAGGATAAATAATCTTACAAATATAAACTACTTGTTTGCTGCTTTACTCGCCGTATCACCCCCCAACTCTCTTTGATGAAGGAATTTTGTAAAACCCGTTCTTAGCTGACCTATACTTGACAAAAGGAATATACTTACCAAATTTCAAGTGTCTAGGCCTTATGGTTCCAGATATATCGTGATGAGTCTGTACATAGGAGGAAATCTATTATATCTCTTATATATATAGATCGATAAATAAATGAGTAGCGCGTAATTTTCTTACTACTTTATGAGCAAGAAATATTACTGGAATTAATTCTATTTTTTGTATTTTTCAACAGTCAATTTACGTCCCCACTGTTGGGGCACAGACCTACCCTCAATATAAAGGCGACGGGCCATAGTCACAACGGCGGCCCAATGCGGATTGGTGACTTCACACACACCTTACAATAAATTCTAATTCATGTGCAGGTTTCCTCACATTGTTATCCTTCACCGTTTGTATTTCGCTGTTGTTACTAAAGTTCACAAATGTAAATAACTTAAATATTAAAGTCATCGTTACATGCCGAGATTCGAACCTGTGACCTTCGGAATGAAGGCCGCACGCTCTAATCATTAAGCCAGCGAGCTACTGTTAATTACTCCTATAGTCTAACAGTATTTTGTACGTACATCAAATTGTTTCAAGATTTTAGTGTTTTCTTAGGAAGCAGTATTTTTTGTTTTAAAAAATAATTGTTAATAAATCTATTTATTAAATAAGATATTTAAAAAATACTTACACCAAACTTTAGTCCTTATTTTTAAGTTTTACGCATAATACTTTCCTATTGACTATGTTTGCTTTTGTTAATAGAAATATTAATAAGTTAAAGTACACTAACTTAGTGGTTTTCTTAAGGATCTTTAAGGTCCGGTTTTTAAATTTGATTGTGTTTACCAAGAAAATCACTCACACTTAAACTGATCAAGGACGTATTGTATGTTAATCGAAGAGACAAGAGTTACTTAATATTCTCGATCGGTTGTAAGCTGCGATTTTGATATCAAGCTGGCGAGGATATAAAATATAAAATAAATCTTTTTTAAATCAAAACAGACTTTACAACACAATTGAAATTATATATAGTATTTTTTTTTTATCTTATAAACATACGCAAATAACTTTATCTCAACGCATAATTGGGTTTCGAAACAATGAATCATAGATAAGTTGCCATTACAGAATTGTACTTGTATTACATTGTAAAATATATCTGGTTAACAGCGTAATTATTTCTACTTTTTACAATAAAAAATAGATTTTTCAATTATTTCTAGATAGATTAAGATAAGTAAAAAAAATTCTAAATACATAACACATTCGAAGTCGAAACCTTGATTGATACGCTATATTCTTATAGGGCTCAGTTTCTAATTTGGTTATATATTACGCTAGCTAAAGTTCCCAGAGGTTAAAGTATGTTTATTTAAATTCAACGTATCTAAAAATAGACATAGTTTTATATACTAAAAGACAGACTTCTCAGACTTTAACTCCAATTGGTTGTGTATAACAACAAACGGTATATGATATGTAAGTATAATCTTCTCCATGAAAACTTACACGTGTATGAACATTTTCGTAAACGTTAATGTTGATTTTAAGATTTAAATAAAGATCACAAATTTTATAAACTTGGTAAAGAGCGAATCTTATAGACATTCAAATTAAATGATATTATGAGAACATCAGCATTATTTTGTACTTAGACTTTCTACGGCAAGGTAAAGGTTGGACTTGTGAAAGTACGACGGAGAAGATTTATAAGGACTTTCATTCATTATCTACACGGAATGTCGACTCCACTACTCATCATATATTTATGTATGTACTATTTATGTATATATAAGTTAACATTTACGTAAATATTTCTATACTTATCATGTAAACATGAATTTATTCTGTATGCTCTCAGTACAGTCTCTGCCTATGCTTTGGCAGATAATGTCGCCTTACGACCTCGACACGTTTTACTTGAATGATATTAAAAAACTGAATTAATAATATTTAAATGTAAAAATAATCAAATAATCTTATATAAGAAAAATTTACAATTTACCTTAAAGAGAAGATACAGTAAACATATTTAGTATTCTGTCTTTAAGTGTCAAACGTAATCTTTTAATATGTATAAAAGATATATATAATCTTTTTAGAGAATTAATCTAAACATACAGATTAAATAATTATTTAAATAATAAACGATTAAATTTTTAAAACATATAAATATGGATGATATCAACAAAATTGTAATGATTTCTTTTACTCAGTATTTACCAATAAAACTCCAAAACTTTAAATATTGATAAATTCCTCATACATAAGAATCTTAGAAATGTTCCCCTAACGAATTCTAAAATGTCATATATAACTTACAATAGATTGTGTTAAATATTGATTTTTAAAATTCCACGTGTTTAACAATTTTGACCTCTGAGACCTTCAGTAATAACGTGCATGACCATGTGCAATTTTGAGATTATAATCATAAAGGCGTACATCAAATAAATCACAAAGGCCATTAGCATACTAGATACCAGACGTTGAAATGGAATTGTGAACAGCGGAGAAAGTAATAATGTTGATGCAAACAACAAGTGTTTCAACACACACATATTTAGGTATGTTAATTGTTCTACAGTTGGTAAATTACTTATTCATGTGCGATTAATTACTATGTAAAATCGAACAATATAGATTAATCTCCATTATAATATTTAAGAATGTCTCTTTAAACATGGGAGTAGCTCGCTGGCCTAATGGTTAGAGCGTGCGGCCTTCAATCCGAAGGTCGCGGGTTTGAATCTCGGCATGTACCAATGACTTTAATATTTAAGTTATGTACATTTGTGAATTTTAGTAACAACAGCGAAATACAAATGGGGAAGAAAAAAAAAAAAAGTCCCCAAAGATTCCCAAAAGGAGGGTTGATGTCAGGCAGGCGGCCGGTCGTAAAAAGTTTAGCCAAAACTATTTACAACATGTTCGGTAATGAAGAACATGTTGTGCCGACCCTACATAAAGTGGGACCAGGGCAGGAGAAAGAAGAGTCTCTTTAAACATGAACCATAAAAGGAAACAATGCTGAATATTTTACATGAATATAACAAGGGCTTCCATTTATTATCTTAAAAGGATTCTGATTTACTTTGGATTTATTCGTTTCCATCAATGTTATTCTGCACAACAAAGAAACCTCCAATTCAGGTAAAGCTACATCAGAAATGGATAGCTTCTTAAATTTTGAGATAAAACTTCGTGACAACATTGATTTCTTGATGGTAGATCTCTATTGTTAGAAACAGTCTAGATAGGTAATCTTTAAAAAGAACCTGACCTTTTTTGGAACGAACTTACGCAAAGTGTAAACTTTTCCGCGTTCTGTAGATCTTTGAGGCTCTCCTAATAAACAGACCTATACCATTATACCAAACTGACATACCATTGAAGAGGTTGTAGCCAAAACAAGTAGCCATATTTACATATACGGCAATTATATCCTTAAACTCTATTCTTATATATATTGTTGAAATACTTGTGTTATTCATGAAGTTTACTTGGTATAAAGGATTGATGCCTTCAAGGATCATTTGTCTTCAAACTCTGTTTCTTTTATTTGAGTTCCTGAATTGCTTCAATTTTGGTTTTTTTCTTTTCAAAGAGCATCTGTTTCTTTAGTATTATACTATATTACAGTTAAGTCTTTGTATTAATGTTTAATTGTGTTTGTAGTTAAGGAATAACTATTTTGTATTATTATAATATATAATTTTGATATACACTCTACGTCAATAATATCTTTGATTCAGATATAATTTTGAGCATCAAAGTCATTTGCATCCACAGGTCATGTATCACATTATTTCGTACAGTCATCGCGTGACGTGGAGATGTATTCACTACCACGAAAAGTTTACTTTAATGTTGATGACCAGCAAGTGATCATGTTGCATTATTAATCTAATTACTTCCAGTGGAATCTCGATTTACTGATAAAAAATTTAAAATACTAGATTTCATGTATTCGACTATACAAACAGATCTTCCATTGAGTAGCTAGATAGATACAGCTTTACTCATTATCTTGTGATGCAAAATGTTAGGTCTCACTATCGTTATAGTGATGGTTTCCCTAGTAATTTACACTATTATAATTGTTCATAACTAAACGACCTTTGGGTCTAGGTTCTCCTCAAATCCCGCAGTACCTATATCAGTAAAACAAAAGAAAGTAAATACTGTAACAATGGCCTGCTCGAGGAGATCCCTATCTGCCACAAAAACCTTTATGCCATTTCACGTGAACACGTATGCGACATTCTCATTATTGTCCTACATTTCTTGTCGCACGTAAACTGTGTCATCCACCATCAGAAAATCAATGTCATCGGTATTAAGTGCAGCTACATATACAACCTTTTCATACAATTGCTATCTGTTTGTACCAGTTTTAACGTTTGTTGTAAATTTTGAGTAATTACTTCCTAAATTGATAATTTCTTTAATAAATCAATACTTTTGAATCGTTATCAAATTTATTTCTTCATCGATCAACTGAATAAATTGTACGATTTTGGGAATTGGGACAAAAAGCTCTTCGATATTATGTCTACAAATCCCAAGTCTACAAGGTGGGATTCTGTAATGATTTTTTTTGCACAGATTGGATATCTTAGCGAACGAATCTGCTTGCAACATCTAGTCTAAGAATATAAGTGTGCGCTTCCATAATACTGTGGGCATAGTTTTTGTGCAATTGATCATTAGTGACTTGTCGCTTTTGTATCAGACGTGAGATTGAGTTGTTAGCTGACATTTCATCTTCCTCGAGAGTTTTTTTTTTACTCGAGACGTCTTTCGAATCGATGTCGAGTGTACTTTTGATGATTTCTTTAAAGTACTTGATGATAGAAAGCTGCCTACGCAACGCAGAAAACTTGACACACGTTTAACGTTTAATCAACAAATAATGTTTTTTTTGTATTTGTCCGATCTAAGATATTAATAATAAAAATTATGTATAATTATATAGAATAAAACGGATTTGTGCTTAGTATGACGAAAAACATGGTAAGGAACCCAATATCTTACGTTACAAGGGAACTGCACGATGAGTTATGATCCTTACTTCCCATCTATCATAGACCGTGGACCCTAATGTTGACTGTTTTTCCTTTATGTTCATAATAAATTATATATGTACTATAATGCCGTTTTTAACCCACAAAAAGATAGTGGTTCTTGGATCAGCGGGTATATTTCCTAATTTCTGATTATTTTTTTAAAATGTTACCCCACATATCATCATATTTTGTGATCCTATAGGATCCTCGAAATCCATCCCATAGAAGTAATAAACAATCCAATCTTAAGAAGCTTTAACACTTTGATACTTTTAAATTCCACAGATTCCTTAGAATTATTTTGTTTTTTTTTTTTATACAACGATGGTTATGCCTCGAATAAATCATAGTGATATATAAATAACATTTAAATGGTCGTTATAGTGTTTATCTATCACTGTGTTCACTTTTAAAGCGGAATATAGTATTCAGTTGAGATCGTGACTTAAGTGGTCTAGAAATAAAATGGAGCAATGTTGTTTCTACCTGTAATTGGATTTCATTTAAGAGTACAGTCAGTAAATAAATACTACATTATATTTCAAATAACTAATATAATATTTAAATAAGAAAATACTCGTAAATGAAAATTTACAACGAACCACTGTTAATTTTTAAACTGGTACTAAAACATCGTTAGTTTATATGATAGTAATGATCTTTTTGATATTCAATAAAATCAACTTTGAATATATATACACAAGAAATAAAAAGGTTTATATTTACAATGAAATAGTAATATTATGTAGTGTGTAATGATTTACGTTTGTGTAGCTTTAATACGAACAATGGATGCAGTTGGAGGAGGCCTTCACTAAAAGAGATATCTACATCTCATCATTCGATTATTACTAACAATAAAGATTTGTGTATTACTAATAAGAAAAAATTATATCAAATGTATACCGTATCTTTGATAAGTTAATAAGATTAAAAGCGTTGACTTGTAGCTTAAATCCGAGCTACTTCTAAAGTTTATAATGAGTCAAGTTAAAAGGATTCAGATACTTTAAAGTTATGACTACGATACAGAACGTTTAGACATAAATACTATACTTAAAAATATGTAAAACCCTTTGAAATTTAATATAATTATTATCTTTTTGTTATATAATAGAAAATACTTGACGAAGCTTTCAAACTTAGTAGTAACTTATATGAATTATAAGAGTACTTCCAAAAGAGGTCTAGGAAACAAAGTAGCTCTATGTTTAATTGGACGGAGCAATGAGAGCTGGTCGTTTACCTTTTTGTAAATTATACGTCTGTTCATAATAATACAGTGCTACTTTTTTTTTTTTAATTAAGCGAGGACACGAGCGGGACGTTCACCTGATGGTAAGTGTTGCTCATAAAAACGCGGTGCTAGTTAGGATGAACACAGCAGCACATTGCGCTCAATACTTTGTGATATTATGTTAACTCTGATTACGTCAATAATTTAATTGGCTACAACGCCCTTCAAACTGGAATACAGTAATGTTTTTACACTATTCGCCGGTTGGAATAGAAGCTGCGGTATTACTTACCTAGAAGGTTTCTGGAAATAGAGATTTACTACCAGGTACTTAGATATGATATATACAGGGTCGCAGTATACTATAAGATGTTAAATTTCATTAGCTACGTCAAGCACCCTTCAAAACAGTAATATTTGCATACACAGTAAACTTTTATTTTGTATACGTTACTCCACATCTTAGCAGACTTGTTAACTGCTGTACACCTCGCAGTACAAACTTATCATTCCGCCAAGTGTGTCAAAAGGCCTAGCTTCAATTCTCCGCTCGCACTTGACACATTTCAAAGCTATTACTCGCTCTACGGTGCGTCATTTACGTATATTATAAACATGTGTATTAAATTTTTCACGCTTTCCTTTTGTGATTGAAGAATAATATAACATTTAGCAGCTTAACCGCTACTGTTACAAACCGACTAGTTATACATAATTAAACTTAGCAAAGTTGTTACTAGGTCTCTGTTGCCCCGTAGTCTTAAGCTATTGAGGATATGACTAAGGTAAGCCTTGCCTGTGGTAAAAAGTAATTAAAATGGTTTTCGGCTTTGTAGGCTTTGAAGGTTCTCATTGTCTAATAAGCCAGCCCGGCATCAACGACAAGTGTGAGATGGTCTAGTGCTTGTCGTAACAAAGCCAGGGTTAAAACACGTCCATTGCTTTGGTATGACAAGCACTAGACCACCTCGTATTTGTACCAAAGCAAGGGTGCTGCGGATGGCTACAGATCGCCCTGGGATGTGTGTTAAGCATAGTGCCGATATCGGGGCGTTTCGCAGGAGATCCCGGCGCATCCCTCAACACACTGAGGATGAAAATCGAGAGGGTTTTAGTAGGTAATAATCCCACATAATCTCGTCTTCTCCTCAGAAGTAGGAGATCTTTTTATAAGATTTCCTTCTCCGATAAAAAAAAGTATTTATAGCCGGGGACTGTCAAGGTATCAACATTGCCCCTAATTCTACCGCAAAGTAGTATGCAGACATTACTTTGTTCTAATTTAAAGAACGTTTTAATTAGTGGGTCTGAGGTAAGGAGATAACATCTAACATCTCAAACCGAGGAGTACAACGTGGTGCTGCGTGTATCATCATATTATTATGGGCAGAGAGTTATAACTTGCGTCTTGCTCTTGTTATCACTTTGTCTAATATGATCGTCATCTAATTGCTATGAACGCAGCAATTAACCACTTGTCTTATAACAGTGGTCTCAAATTCGATTACTGGTTAACTTGAATGATTTAAATGATCTTTATAGGTCAGTATCATCAGGTTCCGGATTTTACTAATAGTTAATATAGTGTGAAGTTACTGTGGAGATAATATAATATAAAAATAACGCTTTAAAAATACTCAAAACTGATACATTTGGTAGCAAAGTATATTCTTTTCTGTATTCATGAAAATAGTTCATTTATGTTTTTTATATTCTTCGAAGCGAGGAGACGAACGGGACGTTCACCTGATGATAAGTGATACGCCTGCTCATAACAACGTAGCACTAGTTAGAATAATACACTAAGTTGCACATTGTGCTCGTCGCCTTGAGACATAAGATGTTGTCTCATTACCACAGTAATTTCACTAGCTGCAATGCCCTTCAAACCGTAACTCAGTAATGTTCCCATACTATTGTTCAGCGGTTGGAATAAGAGCTGCGGTGGTATTTACTTAGACAGTCTCTAAGAACAGAGAATTACCACCTACTTGGTAGTAATTTTATTAATACGAGAATTTTAGTTAACTTTAACTGTCTTGTTTACTTTAACCATAGTTATTTATTTAGCTATAAAATATGTGTATAAAGTATACAAAATAAAGTATAAAGTGTTTTGTTAAATAACTTCACTTACGGCTCAAGGTATGTGAAGCTTGATATAAATCAAAAGTTCACAATAAGTGACACGTCACCTAATTTTAAGTTTCCCACGTTGCTTGGTGCTTGTTTATGGAAATATGTTGTTCTATAATTATTTCATGGTATGGAAATTTTCTTTAATGAAACGTTTTCTCCTACAGCCATTTTATCCATCTATTGTGTCAGTGGAACATATGTATGAAGAATTTCATTTACCGAATAATTCTATAGATAGCCTTTAATGTTAATTAGAGAGAAGTAATAAAGGTTTTTTTTTACAATTAAGTGGCGAGACAACAGCCACGTTCACCCAATAGTAAGTGATACGCTCGCTCATAATAACGTGACGCTAGATTGGATGTTGTATATTGTACCACATTGCGCTGTAGCCTGCGACATAAGATGTTGAGCCTCGTTACCCAGTAATTGCACCGGCGACAACGCCTTTCAAACCGGAACACAGTAATGTTTGCACAGTACTATTCGACAGCAGAAATAGGATCTGTAGTGGTACCTACCTAGACGGTCTTCGGCAACAGAGACCTACCAACCGTGAAAGGTTTCTATAAAGGTAGTTGTTTTAAATCACAAACCTAGGAGACAGACACGAAGTTTAATTGATTAGGTTGATATACACTGCACCACATTATCGTCGTCCTTTTGAGACACGATATTTAATACTCAGGCAATCTCACCAGGTAAGCCTGGTGAGAGTAGTAAGCCTTATTATAGAGTAGTAAGCTACCTTATAATGTACAGGCTCTCTGCTATAGAGTCCTACTACTAATAAGATTTCATATTACTATAAAAAGATCATCTAAATATTTCTAGAATATATAAAGAGATCTTGGGGTAAATCTTAGACTTACCCAATTTTTATTTTATTAATGCATAAATATGAAGGACATAGAAAATATTAGGAATTTACAATATAGTAGAATATTGAACAAATTGTATTCATATTCGACAGGATACAGGAGATTTTTATTGAAGATCTATTAAGACGGAAATTTAAATGATGTTGAATGAGAGTGAAGTATGCTCTCCAAGAGTAGTCTGTCTTTTAAAAGACGACATCCGGACACAGCAATGTGGTAATAGCGGTAAATTTATAATGCGTTGGTAACTTATCGGACTTTGCAAAAACCTCAATATTAGCAAAGGATATTGTATCAACGATATAATATCCTTTGTTAAGTCATTACCACCACCCAAGGATCACAAGGAGCTAAAATTTGGATGACAATGTTAATAATTTAGTTTTCAATAAAATCAAATAGTATATAACCTTGCAAGGAATATTATATTTCTAATAATAGAAGCTTCGGATATGTCTTGATGGTAAACCTTTACCGTACACCTCTACTTCAGAGTTGCTTACCATCACAATGTCTTCGTGAGATTATAATTGCTACTGTAGTTGTAGGAACAGTTTGATGATGGAAAAATTTCATTCTATCTTAGGAAGATTGTTTACTAGCAGTTAGTAATTATGAAAACATTGTGTACGCTATTTAGTATTTACCTTAGATACTATCAAAGCCTTTCCGGCTAAGACGAACAGTCCCGCAATGGCGAGCGGGATCATTGCTGCTAACTTCATCGCACCGCCCATCATCATCATTCCCATCATCTTCTTCATCTTACCACGACCTGAAAACATCGCGTCGGTCTCTTTAAATTCAGTTTTCGAAGTTAAATATAAATTTAGCAATAACTAACTAACAGTTATCGTTAATGTATATATTAGTTTATTTTTGAATATGGTTCTTTGAACATTACAACAGTAAAGTGAAGGGTAAATGTTTGATTCGAATTACCCACAGAAACTTTCTACGGGTCATGAATGGCTTATGGAATATTTATTCTAACGGGAGAGTAAATCATCAAATTATATTTAAACCTCCATCATCAGAAACTTAATGATTTCATAAAAATTTGTGTACAAATAGTTTCGGCTTTCCACGCGCCCATGGCCATTTCAATTACGTCCAATGGTTCACCAAGAGCGAGATTATTCTGCGATTTGTTCGCGACTAAACGACTTCCGTTAGAAACGGCATTGTCATTTGATTTTATGGGATTTTCAGAATCGTGGCTTCGCGACAAAGCACTGTGCGATGAGAAAATTCGCTATTAGAAATGAACCAGTTCATCCACGATCAATATTGCCTGAGACAATATCTTAGACAGCATCTGTAGAGATTTTATATAATGGATAACTATAAAGAATTTCTTCTTGTGGTATTATTACAATCACCTACAGTGGTAATAGTTAAATAAATTGATATGTTCAAAGAGCTTATAGCACATGTTCTATAGATATGGTCAATCTGAATAAATCTTTAATGTTTCGTTTCTTTATGCGTTTTATTAGTTTTGTGGTAACAGTATAAACATTTTTATTGTGAACCTTCGCCATTATATTTTTTTTTATTTAATCATTAAAATCAGATGATTAATTTTTTTTAAAACAATTAAAAGTAAAGGTATATGGTCAATGATAGGATACGTTTAATTCTAGGCACTGTAGTGTCATTAACAGGATATTCTGGTAACAGCAGCATTTAGTGAAGTATATATATTATTAATATTAATCAGTATAGTAATAAATTAGTTTATTATTAACATACATTATTAATATATATATATATAAAATAGTGTATTTATATTTTCTAAAGAGATTTTATAGTTCTTTCACATGATTACTTAAAGAATATATACTAATATGAAATTTAAATACAAGTTTACAGGGTTGAATATTGCCGCGTATAATATAGGGTAAGTAAGTAATCTTGTCTGATCTATTCGATAAATAAATAAACAACCCACTTAATATTCCCAATACTGATCTTCGGGGTTCTTTCTCATAAGGAAAGGGATCTATTTTACATTTATCGTAATTTAGTATTGCTTTATCGGTTGTCTAGATAGGTCTATTGCCTAACCGTGTCCGGCTTCATTGTTGCTTAACGTCATGAGAAGGTCTTATTAAGTTTTGTATGTAAACAAATTAATAAAATAATGTTATCCCCAAGAATAAATTAAAAAATATATGTACATTTCCTAAACATCAAGAGATATGATAATTTTCTGGTTTAAGCGAAAGATATGAAACTGCAATGGGCAAGAAGATTATTTATTCATGTTGGTCAGTAGCGCCGGGCTTTCACTGAGGATTAACAGCTTTATAACCTTGTTCAGGTACATAGTAGTTACTGGAAATAAATCACCCTTAAGGGACGGAATGTAGGATTCAATATTGTCCTGCAAAATTCGGAAAAAATTACCATTTTCATGGCTTTGTATCTCAAAAAAAATTCAACCCAACAATTGGAAAAAAATGTGTTTGGTTTAAGAGTTGTGAATAATATTACTTGATTAGTATTATCAAGTAATACAGGTAAGTTACAAAAATTTAACCCTTCCATAAAAAATATTTACAAGAAAGACTGTCAGAATATCCTTTACATAATATATATATATATATATATATATAAGTATATATAATATATATATATATATATATATATATATATATATATATATATATATATATATATATATATATATATATATATAAAGTGTAGAGATTGCTGTTATTTAAGTCTATGTTTTTAATGTTTAGAAGCAGAATTAATTTTTTTTTCTGTTTTCATCTGTGTGTACTTTGGATATAAAGCTGATTGTTGGTTAATAAGGATATCTTACCTTCTTCTATCCCTCTATTTAACTCTTCGCCCGACATCTTAGGCAAAGAAAACTGAACTGTCCTAGAGTTGGCGAAGGATGCTATTTTGTCCCACAATATAGTAGACAGCGTTTCGTCCTTGCTTCGTATTCCTCTCGGTAGTTCAGCGTCTATATCGTTTTCACTTAATGGCGGCACTTCCGGTCCAGAAGCTTTAACAATATCAATGCCTTCGAATATTGGTATAGACTCCATTCTGGCGGCACGATCGAAGAACAAAATGGCTTTCTTCTTTAAACACGGCGCCATCCCTTCTGCGTGTTGACAGTCCTCGTATATCTTCATAATGTATTTCATTCCTAAATCACCCATGACTTCCCTTGTTACACCTAATACGAGAAACAGGGTGATCACTTTGTTAGTCATCTTCAACGTGTACATCTTCGCGGGTTGGGACTATAAAAAAGACTGTAGGACCGCGTGTGAGCGCCTAGCGTATTTATAGGCTATGCAGACACTATAAAGAATCGTGCCTCTTAGATCGGGGGTACTGTCTCCAAGGTGACTGTACACTGGAGCCGGTACAAGTACCGCGGTACGTATAATGCATTTGTGAAGCGAGCCGCAGTACTGCTTACCACAAGTGTGCAAGCCCCCTTTACTTTGCGCAAGTGTGTGTGTGTGTAGCGATACGGAAAACTGTCGCTGTAGTTGTTCCTTATCAGATTGCTCGTTCATTAATTGGAGGAGGTATATTTAATTAAGACATTATATCTTCATTGAGGAGTTTATTTATCGTATTCGCTTTATTTGTATCATTTATGCAAATAATTAATCGATATTTAATAACACTTAAATGATAATCAACATTCATGTTTATTGAATGATTGTGCGCACGAGTTTCGTCAGGGTGTAAGTTATATATGTAAGAAAGTTTTAGTGTTGTAAATAAACATAATAAAAACAATTAGGGGATGATAATACTATATATTATAAAATTAAATTAATGTAAATAATATATTTCGCATAACTCCATTATAGTTAGTTTTTTATTTAGTTGAGAAATTTGAGAATTATTAAAAATATCATCATTATCATCATCATGCGATAGTCCAAAGCTGACCATCATCAGCTTTTGAAGAATATTTCTTAGCTATACCTTCTGCTGTATACATCTTGATGATGTTAGTCGCCGAGAGCGGGTTATCGCTTTATCTGTTCAAGAGGGTTTTTCTTTTATTACACATAGCGACGAGACGACTGAGGCGTTCATCTGATGGTAAGTGATATGCCCGCCCATAACAATGTGACGCTGGTTGGGATGATATACACAGCACCACATTGTGCTCGTCGCTTACACCAGATGTTAAATATCGTTACGCCGGTAATATCCATAAGTATAGGGTCTTTCAAACCGGAACACAGTAATGTGTTCGCACATTACTGTTTAACAGCAGAAATAGTAGCTGCGGTGATACTCACCTAGACGGTTCCCGGCAATAGAGCTACCACCAGTAACCATGGCATTTGTTTGTCTCCACTTTAAATCGTCCACTACCTCAATGGTCACTTATATGGCTACTGTAGAATATCTCTATTTCATTAAACTGTCCTGAAACTACAGGTATATGTGGTCACGAACAATAACTCACGAGACCCGAGCCAATCTCATCTGCTCGTGATGCACCTTGCTAATAAACAAACGAGGCTCCGGCATTGGGCCAGCGTGGTGGAAAGTAGTCGAAATCATCCCATATAAATTGTACTGGAGGCTATACTGACGGCATGGACCGACGATCTGGTATAGATCGCGGGAAACCGTTAGATGCTGGAAGCGTGTTGTGGAGATCTTTAGCGGAGGCCTATGTCCAGCTGTGGACGTTTATCAGCTGATTATGATACTGTTTCATTATTATCGAATTACATATTAATAAATCCATAATTACGGACCCATTAATAAAGTATACATTAATTGTATTAACTACATATACATCATGTATGTAGTGCAGTTTTATCTATACTCTCATCACTACCGTAATATCCACCATTTGTTATTATATAAATAAATAAATATCGCATCCATATAAGACTACTCTTTGTTTGTAAACAATGCATGTTTACAACACGGAATAAGTGTGCAACTAATAATTCTGTGTGTAAGTGTACATCAGCGTTAATATTTCCGTAGAAAAAAATTACTTATAAACCTGCACCGGTCCGACACAATGGTCAGAATAATAGCAAAATAAAAATTAAGTGAAGCAACTTGACAGTTCCTAGTTAAAAGTAATACCTACAAATTAGTATTGTCTATGCTTCGTTGATTTTAAGTTTTTCTATGTCGTATAGACTAATTACTCTGTCTGGATTGTTGTGTCGTATCGCGCCTACTTGTTACTTTTTTTAATTATGTACTTAGGTAGATAATTCGTTTACTGTAATGGTAAGTAAAGGCTTAAACACACACATGGTAATGGTACGTATTTTTTCTAAACCATCTTGATACTTACTGCTTTCATATTGTAAATATGCCGTCATGACGATATCGCTGTGTTGTCAGTATATGAGGGCGGAAGTGTTCACTTAAAACTATGAAAGTAAGGTCAAGAATCAGTCCGTAGATAAAAAAATCGGATATCCATATAATGATAGATATATGATAAATCGTTTTTTATAACCAAAATACATACACATTAACAAACAAGAATTTTCCTTACATAAGCGCTTTAACTTATATGGCACACTGTATAGAATAGACTCATGTACTCCGTCATCAGCGATATGATCTTCTGCAGTTAATTATAATAGATAAAGTTTATGGAAAACGAGAGGTGGGGAGAAGGAAAAATCATGGTTGAGGAACATCAGGGAATGGACTGGTATATCTGAGGCGTCGGAATTGTTCCGCCGAACCGGAGACAAAAAGGATTGTACCACGCTGATCGCCAACCTTCACTAGTTGGAGAGGCAATTTAAGAAGAAGAAGATAGAATAGACATGAGTGTGTGTGTGCTGCACTGGTACTAAAGGCCGTAGCTCAGTGGATTATTCACCTACAGGAGATGAAACATCGATTTACAGCTACCGTCCGGGATGCGAGCGCGATCTAGGAGATATCCTGCTCTTAATATCATTTTTTTTATTAATTGTAATAGATCAACGTAAATAAATATGTTGCCAACAAAATACTGAACAGTTCTTCTTCTGTCTATGCCATTTTCCAGTCATTTGGGCTCGGCCTTCCTTATCCTGTCTCCTGACAGCACGATTCTTAGAGGCTTGTTCGTCAAGTTCGATTTCTTTCAGATCCTTTCAAGATTTCCTTTCAGCCAAGTGGTCATCAGTATGCTTAGGGACAAATTTTTATTGTTTTGATTTTCCAATATTGACGTATATTATTCTAACACTTGGTGACCTGATGATGAAGACTGTTCGTAAATAAGACAGTTATGTTTGTAATTGGAGATATAGCTATTCGCACTCTAGCATTTAATCTACCTTGATGAGGAGATATAAATATTCTCGTGTCTTATATTTTAAAATTTCAAAGAAAAGAGAAGGTAAATGTCCTACGCAACTATTTACCAGCTAAAATTTTTAAGTCACTTTACTGGTGGAAAGTCTCTGTTGCCGGAGACGGTCTAGGTAGATACCACCGCAGCGCCTGTTGCAGCCGACAAATAGTAGCGTGCGAACATTACTGTGTTCCGGTTAGAAGAGTAGGTAGTGAAATTACTGATGTAACGAGACTTAATATCCTGCATATCAACGCGACGAACGCAATGTGGTTCATTGTATACCATCCTAACTAGCGCCACGTTGGTATGAGCAGGCGTATCACTTACCATCAGGTGAACGTCCCGCTCATCACGTTTTTTCGTATAAAAAAAAATTCAACAATAAATTCGATTTCACTATTTATATTAACTTGACTTGACTACAATCCCCTGCCGAGGTCTTTGATAGAAAAGAGCACTAGTCTAGAAGTAGCCTATTTTCTCTTTCCTTAAAGATTCTTATATCTGTACAGAGTCGCAATCCTTCTCCATTGTGAAGGAAGGAGTTTATGATACATCCGCGTGTAACTTAAATACTTTTTAATTTTCATTCGAGCATAATATACATTTTTAAAATTCTAATACTACTGGTGGTAGGTTCCTGTTGCCAGGGGCGGACTAGGTAGATGGTACAACCGCAATGCCTTCTGCAACCGACAAACAGTAGTATAAACAGTGCTCCGGTTTGAAAGAGGTTGTAGCTAGTGAAATTATTGGGCTTTAGACTTAACAATGTCTTGAAATGACGTACGCAATAGTGGTGCTGTGTATCATCCTAACTGGAGCCACGTTATTATGGGCAGACGTATCACTCACCATCAAGTGAACGTCTTCGTTTATTTATTAAAAAAAAACGATTCAAAAATTTTATTACAGTTTTCATATTTTTTTCTTATATAAAATTATTACTTAATATAAAGCTGTAATGGTTTTTTTTTACTCAATTAAGCAATTAGACAAGCGGAACGTTCACCTGATGGTATGTAATACACCTGCCCGTGACAACGTGGCGCTAGTTAAGATGATACGCATCACATTGTGCTCGTCGCCTTGAGAGAAAAGATATTAGAACTCGTTACCCCAGTTATTAGAACATCCATCAAACTATAACACAGTAATATCAGCAAACAGTAATAATACTATTTGTCGGTAAAAGGCGCTGCGGTGGTATCTACCTAGACGGTCTCCGGCAACAGAGGCCTTACCACCAGCAGGTTTTTAATCCTCTTAAAATGCCTCTCTAACTAGTGCAGGTTGGCGATCAGCGTGGTACAGTCCTTTCTGCCTCTGGTTCGGCGGAACAATCCGGACGCACCATATATGACAGTCCATTTCCTGATATTCCTCAACCATGACTTTTTCCTTCTCCCAACCTTTCGTTTTCCAGTAGCTTTTATATCACTCATGTTATTTACTTTATAGTAAAACTTACTATATTCTAGTATTTCATTTGACATACAAATGTTAATCGTTAACACAGCATACTTAACTATGTATGTGTTTAGTTAAGTTAGTGTGTATGTGTTAATGTTGTTATAACTCTCTCGTTTGTGACTTTGAAATATCCACCGTTCCAAATATGTGATCATCAACAAGTTGAATGATCAAGTATGATGATATGATGAATATAGACTTTCATACTTTCTGAATGATGTATTTATCTATCATTGGTATAATATATTGATGGTGATTGAACTGTGAAAGACGATTTTGTTGAAATATTTATCATCAGGCCGATAGACGTCCATTGCTCTGTCCACATCCATCGGTCCTGCGCTGCCCGTAGCTAGCTGTTTAACCCCCGACTGGTTCCCGCCTTGCCGTGGCGGAGGGGCCCAGTAACCGTGCCGGGGTCGCCTACGGTGGAGCGAAGAGGAACCTACCCAGCCGGCCCGTGGCGAAGGGCCGGCCTGAGGCGGCCGCTCCAGGCTAGAGCACCAGTTGGATAACTGGAGCTGACCGGAGCGGCCGAGGGCTGCAGCTGCGGCTTTATGCTGCCCTCTGCAGCCGAGATGGAGTCGCGGTCGGAGTACCCGCTGCGACTAACAACGGGTGGCGGCGGGCCCAAAATCGGATCCGCCGCAGGGAGCCGGGAGAGTTTCCTCTCTTGGCTCCCATGGTTTCTGGATGACGGTTTTGGGGGAATCCGTCCCCCGTGCGACTGCAAGAGGCCGAGCAGGGGGCGCGCTGAATGTTTCGGCGTGCCCCTGCGGAGGTGGAAAGGCAGGGTCTATCCCTCTCTCCCGAGGTGGAGCTGCGAAAGCGAGCAGCGCCGGCGAGGTCGCGGATGGTGCGAAAGCGTTCCCGTAACCCCGCCATAAGGCGACGAGTAGAAAATTGTGGAGGTTTTAGTCGGTGCAAGTCCAACATAACTCTCTCCTTGCCCCCGCGAGAACGGGTATGCGCAGGCATTTACTCCACGCTAATCAAAAAAAAAACAGCTGCTTATGGAAACAGCGGTAGTTGGAGTAATGGTCCATATTACAAATATGAATACAGTACACGGTATACCACTCAACAACTTGTTACATACACAGGACGTTATACAAAGACATCGGAACAGCGGTAGTCCGTGTCACGTTAATCCGTCGCATGCGCCGGGGTCACGCCATTGGTCGGTGGCCATTGCGCCGGCGCCGACAGCGAGTGCTTTGCGCGCGAAAGTTTGAACTCACGCGCTGCTACTACTCTTCGCGACCTTCACTAGATCGTCGGTCCACCTAGAGAGGGGCCTATCAACACTGCGCCTTCCGATGCGCGGTCGCCATTCGACGACCTTGCTGCTCCATCCAGTCCTTCGAGCGATGTGTCTCACTTGAGATTAGCAATATTTTGGACTATGTCGGTGGAAATATTTCCACTTACTCTAAACTTGAAACTAGCTGTTTTCCAGTTGTTCGACTCCAGCCTTGCTGGCCGTAATATAGAATTAGATTTGAAATTTAGACTTGAAATTTGTCGGAAATATTCCCGTTTCACTGTAACCTACCTCTCCCCGGTTTTATTCCCGTTATTAACACCTTCGCAACTCTCTTTGGAGAAGAAATTTTTTGACCTCAGAAGGGCAGAAGCAATATTTCTATAAAATTTAAGATGTTCATGGAAATCTCGCTATGAGTCAATGAATATATTATATATATATAAGATGAAATTTTAATGATTTATTAAATTTGGGAACTAAAGAAAATTTCTCTTTTCAGGTAAATAAGTCCAAGCCGTGTCTAGAAGACACTCCAACGGAAAGAATAACCATTTTGTAAAGACTTAAAAGGTAACATACAAATGCAAATGAAATGTAGGCTTATCAATTAAGTATCGTAAACATACGGTCTTACACATTAACCATTGAAATCTTGTTAAGAATTTGAACTTTAACACCTTGTAATAAGATCTAAGCGGTTACTGGTAATGTAAATGAAAAACAAATGGTTTGCAATTGTGGTGCGTTCGCACAAATGTATTTAATTTCTCTTACGAAGGTACGAATGTATATGAAAGCTTTCACTCGTGTTTAGATGTAATTACGATAAAAGTAATGTTCTCATTATTGTACATTTTACAGATTTTTATATGCAAAGAGACAGCGTATGTCTTTGTAAATGATGCATGAGATTCAATACTTTTTTTTATATACAATTAAGCGCCGAGACGAGAGGGATGTTCACCTCATAGTAAATGATATGCCCGCCATTAACAATGTGGCGACTAGTTAGGATATTATACGTTGCACCACATTGCTCTCGTCGCCTGAAACATGAGATGTGGAGTCTATATACCGCAGTAAATACACTAGCTACAACGCCTTTCAAACCGGAACTGAGTAATGTTTACACACTACTGTTTGTCGGCAAAATTAAGAGACGTACAAAAGTCTAGTTAGAGGAGTTTGTAGGTAGAGTCATTGTTGCAGAAGACCGTCTAGGTATAGACGATGAAAGTGTCTGCTCTTAAAAACGTGGTGCTAGTTAGGAGAATATACACTGCACCACATTTTGGTATACTTCGAAAGGCAGTCTCGTTACCCCAGTAATTTCACTAGCTAAAACGCTCTTCAAACCGGAATACAGTAACGTCTGCACACTACTATTTGTCGGTTGACATAGCAGCTGCAGTGGTACTTACCTAGACTTTTTTTATCCTCAGATTTAGTCCTAGGTCTTTTATCCTTCTTATATTGTTTTGCACATATCATGTATGTATTTAACTCCTCATCTTTCTATGATTGTTTATCAGTAGCTTTGTATCGGTTCATTAAATATACTTATTGGTATATAATCAATTTGTAATAATCATAATCAATTACGTAATTAAACCCTACGTAAGAAAACTATGAATCTAAATGTTACAGCTATGTACTAAAATAAATCCTACCCTTATTTTATAACAACTGTTTAAATATTATTACATATTTTTTACTACCTACACGTAGTCCGTTGTCGCCTGTTATTCAATCACTTGAAAACAAAGGGATGTTTATTCGTTATAATAAAAGCGCAAAAATTAAATCAGAGCTATCAGAAGATTGTGAAATAAAGAGGAAGATGTTTTTTTTTTAATTTGTTTTTGTCTCTTTTGTAATACAGTCGACTGTGCCCTTAATTTACATTTTAAGATGTTCTTACTGCGTAGTGATTAATTCTTGCGCTCTCTTATGTAGCGTTAAAGCTATTATATTGTTTTCTGCCTTTAATATGAAACCTCTTGAAAAATTTAAGTAATCTTCATTGTCAATAATAATAATAAATAAAAAATAAAATAGCATATACGTATACATAACTCCGGTCGGTGTAAGAGGTCCCACACCGCAACTCTCGGGACCCAAGCCAACCTCACCTACTTGTGATGCACCTTGCTAATCAACAAATGAGTCTCTGGCTCTTACCGATCGATGTGGGGATCTTTGGGGAAAGCAGTCCAGCGGTGGACAGCAGTAGACAATATTTTTATTTCTTTTCTAAATAAAGTAGTATAGTAAATATCCTCAATTTCCCTCTGCCTCTGTCTGTTTATAATAATTTACTATTTCCCTTTTTTATATATACTTGAGCATCACGGGTGCCAAGCGTGGACAGTCAAAGAAGACCTTCGGAACCGGATTGAAGTCTACGAAATGTCGGTATATCGCCGCGTGCTCAAAATCAACTGGGTACAGAAGGTGACTAATGAGGAAGTTCCGCGGCGAGTGAAAGCGAAATGGAAGCTTTTCCTAACCATCAGCGAAAGACAGTATATCTAGGACATATAGCCCGAAATGCTAAATACAGTCTTCCGCAGGCAAGAATGATAGGAAAAGTAACCGGCAGAAGAAATATGAGTCGCAGAAAGAAATCATGGCTGGATAACATCAAGGAGTGCACTAATATCAAGAACAGCTTATCCACCTAGCGCGCAACAGAATGAGATTCGCAGAGCTGGTGTTCAACCTTCAATAGTTGGAGCGTAACCAGAAGATGAAGAAGAAAAGGTATTTTCCATTCTATTTCAAATACTACTTACTTACTACTTACTTCCGTGCTATCATCATTCTTTAAATTTAACTACAATAATATCATATTGTGTCTATAGTTATTTATTTATCATTGCTGATGGATTTTTTGAAGTTTTTAGTAGATCAAATTTTTCATATGTTATATCGTCAACATATTATCCCTTGGATCTTGAGGGTATTTATTATAGGTAATGTTAGATTCAGTTTATCATACTCATCAGCTATTCATCTATTGAATTATCTATTGGACATAGCCGATAATGGATTCTACTCCTATCAGAGTTAGTTATTTAAAAGATATTTCTTTAATATTACATTACATATCTAATATAAATAAACTAAAAACATTGTTAACATATAATAAAGAGGTTTTTATACGTTTTTTATGAATATTACAGTAGTGTGATAAAAAATCGGTATAGTCTATTGAAAACGCATTACCATCTAATGTATTTGCCCGCTTATCATAACTGAGAGCAGATAACGCGTTGCATGTCGCAGAATGTGTTCAATTACCGGTAATAAGATAAATAACTAAAAAAAATATCACCATGTTAACCATTTTTTATTCGATAATGAGAAGGATAATTTGATGGTAAATCGTCGTAACGTAACGATAGTTAGGATGATAAACATTACATCACACTGTGCTCTTTCTCTTGAGTCATAAAATATTAAATCTCTACATACGGTAATTTCATTAGCTACAAATCCATTCAAACCGGAATACATAGAAGAATTGAATACAAACACAGATCTACCATCAGTAGATGGTCAAACTTTTAATTGAATTGCGATTAAATGGGAAGTGAACGGATTCGGGCAGCGTAGGTTCAATCGGTGTGGAGATCTGTTGGAAGCCTTTGTTCAGCAGCTCGTATCTATCGACTGATGACCATGATGATGGTGCTGATTTTAGAAGGTACTTACCCACGAAAAAGGTTAGTAACTATCCGTAAGAATAGAATCTTTTAGCTATATATATATATATATATGTGTGTGTATGTATATATAGGTTGTATCCAGAGATTCGTGACTCATAACGAGTACTACGAAACTACTAGACGTAAACGTTCATAATTTAGTAGAGACATTGAATAGATTTTACAAAATTTCTTTCCCAAAGGGAGTTGCAGGGGTGTTAATAACAGGAAGGGGTCTGGAAGAGGCAGTAACTTGCCGCCGGGTAGGAATATTTCTGACAAATTTCAAGTCTAAATTTCAAACCTTATTCTATATTACGGCCAGCAAAGATGGAGGGGAAAAGCCAGTAATATTACTTAAAACTTAAAATATTTTTTATGTACTGTTTTTCACATAACCATCTTATCTATAATTTAGAAGTAAAGATGTACTAACAATGGGCGTGAAGATGAACAGGATGTTTACCCGGTATTAAGTGATACATCTTCCTATAACAATGTCACTGTTTATTTTAGGCTATGTTGGTGATGTTAGTATTACTGACGACTTTTACAGCTTCATGAGATTCAGTGTTCGCAGATCTGAAATCATCATCATGAGCTACCTTCTTCAAATTGAAATTTAGTGGTCAGAATGAGAAAATTAATATCTTCAGCTATTCTTCAGAAATGCAATCGACGAGCTAAATTGCTTTATCGTACAGTTTATAATGTTTCAGAGTCAACACAATCGCTTAAAGTTGGGAGATTTGAGGTATTAAGACTAATTACTACAGTAATTTTACTAGTTACAACAATATCATCAACAACAGTATTCTGAATCTAAAAATAAATAAAAATAATAGTTTCGTTTCATTTACTTAGTATATAATTATTATTGGATTTATAACAATATCGACGATGATAGTCAACTGAGCATATTATTAATAAAAGGTTATTTCCTACGGTTAAAATATATTATTAGAAAGCTTTGAACCGGATATTATAATTATTTTAATATATTAACCAGTATGAAATATTATTATATTTCATCATCAGTAGGTGCCCTCTTCAAACTGAAGTTTGGCGATCAGATTGAGAAAACCACTTTGATCATCAGCTATTCTTTTTAACTGATGATATTTAAACCCAGTCCATTCCTTTATGTCTTCAAACCATTTCTTGCGCTGTCTGCTAGGTGCACGTTTACCAGGAATTTTGCCATTCAGGATTAACCTTGGGAGCTCATAAAGAGATCCTCTTTGAAGATGTCAGAAAAATTTTACCTTTCTTTGCATGACGATTGTCGTGAGCTTACGTTTGCAGGTAACTCTCTCAAGGACTTAAGAATTGGAGACAAACTAATATTATACTATTATTATTAATACTATTATACTTACCAAAGATAATGAAGAATATAAAGCAAAGTTACATCAGAAATGACCAGGAGCAAAATTAAACTTTATTTTGTAATTCTCGTTGCTAAATATTTATAGCACTTACAAAAGTTTATAAAATTGTGGGACTTTCGAGAAATGTCTTAGACCGTTTGACTGACCTTCTCGTTGAGCAGGATGGGCTCGCCAGCAGGAGAGCGGATGGCGCTGGTCAGCGGCGGGCGTGTTGGTCGTGGCGGTCGTGGCGAGTGCGGCGCACACCGCCGAGATCAGCGACATGCACATGCACGCCTCAGTGCGCGACGATACGATGCAACGATTGCACGCTCTAAAAGATTTATAGATAAATGCGGTTCCCGGTGAAAATAGATAAATGCCAGTGCGCATGTGTTTTCTACACATTTCAATAAGCGCGACCGCATTGACTGGACACCAGTCCAGCGTTCAGATCCACGGGGAAACGTCGGTTATTGAACGAAAATGCTGCGCCGCGGGATTATTGCCCTGTGCTTATGTGTAACCCTGGCTGCAGCTTCGGCCGAAACTTTCGGAGCTGGCCTGAAGCTACTGGGAATGATCTACGACAGCTGCGAGCACTCGCAGGAGATGCTCAAGTGTTTAAAGATCCAAGCTGCAAAGATAGTGGATAGGGCTGCCCGGATGGAGTCTTTACCTCTTATTGACGGAGTCTCTTTAGTTAGAAGACAGGAGCAGAACCGCGCTTACCCGTCTTCTCTACCAGAAGGTGATTTGAACGCGCTGACGTCAGATGATGTAGACAAATGTCTCCAACAAGCCACGTCGAAACTGATGCTGACGCATCGAGTGATAATATCTCCGCAGAACATCGGCGATGATATAGGACGCTCTTTCAGTCAAGCGAGAAGCAAGCTTAAGAAAATGATGGGACCTCTCATGGCAGGTGTGGCAATTAAAGGTGGTTTCCTCGCGTTGGCATTTCAGGTGATCGCTCTAATCGCCGGCAAGGCTTTGCTCATCGGGAAGATCGCGTTACTGCTGTCGGCGGTAATTGGACTGAGGAAATTGGTCGGTGGTGGAGAATCCCACGAGAAGACTACCTACGAGATCGTGAAGCATCCTCAGCTGTCACAGAGTCACACCTATTCCTCGTCACATTACGGGAACGATTTCGACACAACTGGCCTAGGGGGTCACTACAGAAGGAGCGTTGAGGAGGAGGCGGCTGCTCAGGACAGAGCTTACAGAGCTTACGCAAAGAAGCAATAACCACGAAGACTGATAGAGACGGCTTACGACTCCTTTACAACATTTACGGCGTTTGGAAAATAATTGCTGTGCTGACATCCAAGAGTTGGAGATTTGGAAGTTTTGCATCGGCCAAGGCGGATGCGTCGTAATTGCAATTAACCGACTCTTAACAATTTATATTAATTAAGATTATTTATTCGCTGATTATTATGACTGTAGGCGTAAACATACCTTACGTAATCGCACCGATTGTATTAAGTTAAATGTAAATAAGTGAAATAAGTTAGTTATAATTAATTTAAAATAATCATATATATGTTGGCGTGATGCTGTTTATGTTAATATTTGTGTTGTATATTATATTTTTTAATATTGTACGATTTACAATTAGGCTAGTCGACGGGTACTGTGCATTTCTGTTTTTTTACGTTCTCTTGTCCAATTTTGTATGATTCAATATAAGGTATATTATTGTAGAGTTAATAGGGTGCTGTTGGGGATGTTAATGTAAAGGTTATATTTTATTACTATACAATGATAACATTAAAAGAACTTGCTTAATATGGTGGTTACGCGAGTACCTTTTAAGTGGAGGCATAATAGTTATTTATTATAAAGGTGTTGTGTGTTATTTTATTTGTAATGTTTGACGATGAGAAATATCCTAATACCAATGAGAAGCTGTTCATAAAACTTTAAATTCCAACTAAGTTATTTGTTCCATTTGAATATACTTATAGGTCAGTAATATTAAAGTTTACTACACGTAAGTATGTTTTTCATTCGTCTAATTCTATTTTGTATTGTTATCAAAAAGATTTTTGATACATCTCTTTACTATTATATAGATCTCTTTGGTTCCTAATAACTTCTGCATACAAATCCAAAGGAACAATTGAGATATGCAAGTTATAAGGAGTTTACTCTGATGGTAGGTCTCTGCTGTTGGACACCGTCTATGATGGTACCACCGCAGCTACTATTGCAGCCTACTAACTAGGGTGAAGATGAAGGGTATTTTAACTAGTGAAATTGCTGTAGCAACGAGACGTCGTATGTCTCAAGGCGACTAGCACAAAGTGATGCTGTGTACATCATCCTAACTGATGTGTCCTATACCATGAGGTGTATATCTCGCTGTGCTCGTCTAGAAATATTTCAAATATTTGTTTAATACATTGCTCAAGTGCATTTTGTCCTTACACACGTTATCGCGTGTTATACAGATTAGCTATGACATAAACAAGTATAATGTTGGATGAGTTCGAAAGATAATTGATGTGAAAATTATCAGTTTACCGCATTCCGTGATTTCTATTGCTTTCATTTATATTCGCGTTTTCGTTACATTTAACGATGCGGTTGTTGGAATCGATTCTTATCAAACAACGATTATCGATAACGCTTCATCGCTTACGGTTGACAGGATTATTGTAGCAGTAATAAATGTATACTGTATTATTCTAGCGCGATGTGGTTCTGTATAAAAATCGTAAGGCATATCACCATATATGTAAAGTTAACTGGGGGTAGGTCTCTGTTGCCGAGGACCGTCTAGATATTTTCCGCAGCTTCTGTTTCCACAGTATTGTACAAGTATCTTTTGTCTTAAGGCGACGAATACAAGCTATTGTATTTATCGTACTATCTATAATATAAGAATATTAAAGAAAAAAGAATGGAGAATGATTTAGATAAGAAAGTATGGCAGATAAGTATAGGATGAAAGATGAAAGGATGAAAGAAGGAAAGGTAGGAGGAAATCAGAAAATCAAAAACTGATGGTAATTGAATGATAGTAAAAGACCCTGACCCAAAAGACGCAGGGGAAACGATTTAAAAAAAAAAAAAATATAAGAATATTATAATGTTATAGGTTGGCGTTTCAATTACCATCAGGTGAACGTCTCGCTTGTCTCGTCAGATCTCTGAATAATAAAAAAAATAAGCGATATTGTGTTAATGTTGAAGTATAATCTCCCAGAATTCTCGAATGTTAATAGTCGGTAAACAGTGATGCTGTTGGTACTACAGATTTTTAAAATGATATTGGTAGTCAGGCAGTTCCGATAAAACTTACCATCAACTAAACGAACGGCCTCAGAGTCGAATCTAGGACTTCCATGTTAAAAAGAAATCGCTTAGCCTCTGCCGAAGGATATCAACATTATTATATACGAAGAGGAGATATCCAGAGAATTATAAACTCATCACGAGATCTCCGTAGCTATAAGACGAGAACACTCAAAATTTAGTAGGGAAGGATGCTTTGCTAGAGGATATTGATTTTGCTGTTTAGAGGTTAGCTAAGAATGGATTTCATTGATTTGATTCCTCAAAGGGATAAGCGAGATGTTAATAAGGAGAAGGGGCCAAGGGGGTAGGTTACCACCGAGAGAGATTATTTCTGAAAATTTCATATCTAATTGCCTAACAAACCAAAACCAGAAAAAAGTGGCGGGGAATAACTAGTACTCGTATTTCTCTTCTTCTTCTATCTTTTATAGCCAGTGAAAATAACTAATACTTATTACTAGACACATATAATCTTTTTACTAATATTATTAATTAATAAATTAGTTTATTTATTTATTAAATTATGTACAAATACATATTATTTTGAATTATGTACTTTTGTAGATCTATCTGCTTGATTATAATCTAATAATTCTTAAACTACGAACTATTAACTAAAATATATAAATAACTACAAATTATAGTTTGCCGATATTATTTATTTTGTTACTTTCACAATTTAACTAGTTTTTTATCAGTTATTTATACACATACATATACATATAAACATATATCAACATTCATTGTAATATTGAATCGTTTTACTTCTTTCAACTACATAACTCATTTTCAGCGTAAGTAAATGTTGATTAATTCAAATTTATTTATCGAAGTATAATAAGAAAATTAATGGTACGACCAACGAGATCGTATTGGTTACTGGAACGTTACCGTGGAGATATCTCTACACCTGCAATTAACAGATTGCCAGCTAGAGCGATACCGTACAGTTACTCATACCAATTCGAGCGCGCTGAAGAAATCCATACACATAACAGTTTAACGAACAGTAACGATATTCATTAGAAGACAAACACGCGTATAATAGATAATATATTATAACAATTAAAAAAAAAAAAACAATCGTTCGTACACCTTTATAGATTTTCGTTTAAAATTTTGTATGAACAACTTCATACAAACTCCCTACCGTTACAAATAAAAGTTAGCCAAGCTATGAACTTGAAAAACAATCCTTTTTAGATCATTACCTTCATAAATATATGGTAACTGTCTCATAGGTATTAAGTTCTACAAATCTAAGTTATATATATTACAAAACTTATGTGATGGTTCAATGTCTTTATTTGGTAATATTGATGTCTAGTGTAGAAGAAAATATTTAGATTATGATTAGCTTAATTTAACTACCAACTTTAAGCTACAACTACTAAATAATTTTAGTTAGCAAATTAAATACTAGAAAATTCCAGATTTTATTTCTTACTATTTTATTAAGCTATAGCTTATTAAGTTTTGTTAGTATTATCTAGCAGTAGAAATAATTTTAGCTATTTACACTTTTTGTAGATATTCTTGAGAGAAATCCGGTTTAATACTTTTATTATTATCAACCACTGAAACCGATGTATTATGGGAAGCTGCAAGACAAAGATAAGAACTCTTAGGAAGTAAAGTTTAGTTATGAAAGGAATTCATTCAAGTCTTGATAATGACTTGCTTAATATAATCGAATTTTATATGTACTAAAAGATATGTTAAATAAATATCGTAATATATGTGTACAGCTTGTGAAATAGAAGCTTACAATCCCCCCGCTTAAGCTGGACGTCGCGTTTCAAGTGACACGCGATGATGGTGAATGGTATTCGACGAAAAAAAAGATGAAAGTCAAGAAAACAACGCTAACGATGTAGTGGTGTGCTAATATAAATTAGTTAGTCGAGACACGATATATACAGCTGAACGAAGGCACGATAATACAAAGGAAATGTTAGACTATAGATTTAGCAAATATTTACTTAAATCATTACTTTATTTTTAAGTTTTTATCTTTATACTTCGTTTTATAGATCTGTATCCTACTGTAGTTGAATTACATCTGAGATGCGTTAAGTCTTCATACTATTTGAATCATAAATCTTTCATTAAAAATCATTTATATGCACTTTATTAACAATCATAGTTTATTAACTAACTATTAATAATTTATAATAATATATCTAGAAGAGGTGTATATATATTATACTTTTCTTTTTTTTTCTTCGTGTGAATTTTTCTAAACTAAATCAACTATAAAGGTCGGAAAGCTTTTCATACGTGAGAAAAGGGTTAGAAGAATCTTGGTAAATAATAAGTCAGGGGAGAGACTTGGTGGTAGGTTCATGTTCTCGGCAACCGTATACGTAGCTAACCAAGTTCAGCACTTCTACTACCAAGCAGAATGGGGTCGGATTTGGAAGAAGTTTTAGCTTACACCTGAATAAAAAAAAATTGTTTTAATTCAAATGTGTTAAGTCTTAACTCTTCTTTCACAGAATGTTAAATGAGAATGATGGTTAAAAAAAAAAGTATGTATTTAAAAGGCTGTATCATACGTAGATAGACGGATACTGTAATGCATTATTGGTTGTCAGGTTTCTTTTTTCATTTTCATTCTTACAACCATCCGAACTTCTAATGGAGTGAGGAACGAAATTAAAGTCCTCGTTGTCATAAATAAGACTTGAGGAATGAATTTCCTTTAGTATTTAATTCGATGGTCATGTGAGTGCGGAAAAACCTTTTCACGATCCTAACTCCCCTCGCAGTAGTGGAATCGGATCAAAGATATCGCATCTCACAGGGCAAATGTTAAGCAAACATTCTTAATTATTGTTAATTAATAAAAATAAATAATTTCCGAAATGTTAATCTTTAAGTAATCAGAGGTACGTTCTTAAGTACATAAGAAATACTTTCGTAAGTATTTCACTAGTAGCATGTAGCGTGACGAAGGTAGTCCATATGGCGTTATAGCAAAACAAAACGACAAAACGCTTATGAATACCTGTCGCTTTCCCCCGTCGTTTCTTTTAACGGAAACGCATCCTAGTGCTGACCGGATGCGTAACAAGTGAATTAACAGCCGTACCGCCGCAATCAGAGCGTGCAATCGGACAGACACGGCAGGACGCGAGGAAAGTCGGACATGTGAAACGCAATCGAATGCTGACGGAAGTATAAGGGACATGGACTCAGCGTTACCCTCCCCCTACACTCCCACCTCTTTTCAGTTTAATACGTTTTTTTTTATACTTAGTGTTAGGAGACTTCCAAAAACGAAGACAAACGATAGGACTAACGACACTTTTGATGATGGACTGGAAAAAAAATCATATTGTTAAAACGTTTTATTAGCATTATTTACGCTCCATCATGTTAGTACAGCTAAATGAAGCGATAGTTTCATAAAATATACATTACTTTACTAAAAAAAAACCAGCAATGAAACACAAAATCAAAAACAACCGATGCTCGGGTCAACGAACGCCCGGGCGCGCAATCTAAATGCTCCGTGACCATATGGAATAAGGTTCAAATTGAAATCAAATACATCTCGAGTTTCCGCCACGCTTATATATATATAAAAGATTTCCACCTATGTAGATATTTCCACGTATATCCCTGAAACCATAAGGACTAGAGACTTGAAATTTGGTAGGAATATTCCTTTTGCCGAGTATAGATCAGCTAAGACCGCATTTCACCCTCAAAGGGCATTGCGGAAGTGTTACCATAAATTTTAAAAATCGTGTTTATAGACTGCAGTAGTCCGTTTTCATAAAATACTTGAATATAATAAGTTAATAGAAACAGGGGTGAACAAAAAAAAAATGAGAATTGTTTGATTATTTATTTTCTTATATACCATAACAAGTTAATCATGAAAATAAATGAAGAATCATCTTGACTAGAAGCTATCATTTATAGAGATACAGCATAAAGAGTAAAAAGGAATAAAAGAGATAAAGTCATATAAGAATAGTAAAATAGAATAAGATAATAATTATTTATGATTTGTTAAAGGTATTATTATATTTATTGTTACGAAACATTAACTTATAATGTAATAAATATTATCCTGAATTGATAGGGGTCCAGGCGAAGTTTCTAGCGTTTCTAACTTTCACATCATCTCTTGGATCCTCTATACCTTTTTTAGCAATAAAAAGCCTCTCTAATCGGTCCCTAAGCTCATCGGGTGTGATTGGTGACGCTGTAGTCTGTTCAGCTGATTTCTCTTTGTAGTAATGTTCATCGTAATGGGGATGTCTGCGATAGTAACCTGGGGATGAAAATTTTATTTAGAGTCAATTTGTTGAATCAATAAGTCTTTCAAAAGGTAGATTTGCTCTGTCTGTGTATGAGAACTTATCATCAACTTATACTTATTATTGCTAATAATAAACAACGATAATGATGATGTATTGTTGTGATGAGTTTCAGTACAAGGTACTTACTTCAAAGATATGTTGTATTTAAAGATAATATTTGTTTCCGTAAGGATTAAAGGATTGTTTGGTTATTGTGCATCGGCAGGATGTCAGTGGACCTGTGGTGGTAAAATTAGGAAGAGTATTTCGACTAAAATTATTATATTTACTTGTTGTTATACACAGAATTATGTTAAATATATCAATTCTAGAGATAGAAATTAGGTAATCGGCTTATTTCAGTTTAAAAGAAAATATATCAATAATACCTCCAGAACCATGATGATTGTGATAGTGTCCAATATTTTCATGTGAACTGTAAGAAGGTAAAGATGGTGTCCCGAATCCGCTAAACAACGATCCTCCGTAACCAGCACCACCCGAAAATACAGTTATAGCGAGAAGAGCTACTTTAGCTAATAAAAAAGCCTTTTTACTTGCTAATAAAACTAAACCTAACAACAAAGGCAGTAGTGTAGAAATGTGAAATTTAAACCCTAGTAGAAACGGGACCAGTAAGTTCCTTGCTAGTAAACGACCTGAAAATCAGAAAACACTTACGTTATTATTTAATATTTTAAAAACCATTGATACATTTAATATTTTTTTACTAGTTTTGAATTTTATTAATAGATGGCGCTTCTGATCAAGTTCAATGTTACCGAAGCCTTGGCTTATGCCTTCATATGTAGTGCCATAATTAGTACAAAGATGGCGCTGAAATAATAATATTTTAACTTAAAATTATTTGGCAATGCCTATTATTATAGTAACTAGATAAGAAAATATTTTGTTTATTGTTTTCGTGTTTGAGTTTGTGTTTAGTTTTTGTATTATTATGCTCGTTAATGTTTTAGTTTTATTTAAATTGTCTTTACTTTTCTTTTTTATTAATTTACGTCGCGGATACAAGATGCGCGAGCCCTGAGTCTGATGAAGCTCTACAATAGTTATCAATAACACTTGCGACCAAAATTTCATCATTATCATTATATAATATTTTATTCAATAAATAAAATAATTCATATTAGATATCAATATATTTTCATAAATAGTATGAAAAAATCCAAAACGAAAAGAAAATCTTTTATAGATAGCTTAATTTTCGAGTATGATAAAACGTTATTACTTAAACAAGTTTATTTGTTTACCTGTAGTTAATTCGCCTTGAGTTTGATATGCTCTATCTTTGACTCGTGGATCCATAACGAATTCAAGTACACCGTTAGCTAAAGTAGGGCCAATTCTCATCACCAACCCTGGACAAATTCCGCTCAAATCCCAATGTAAGGATCGCTTTGAAATTAAATCACTTGCATCTTCCATAATAGATCTGAGATAATATTGAAAATAACATTTAAAAAGAGTAAGTTTAAGAATATGGTGAAAAAGAATTAGGGATCAGACTAAAATTTTACTTAAGACTGCCACACAACTATAATACCTGAAATCCATTGGATCCTTGTCAAGAAAATTTCCCAAATCCCTCGGCGTTTTCTCATCTCTTAAAAATGTGATGCCTGTTGCTAAACTGAACGATTCCGATTCATCATATTGATTCAAATTAACTAATATCTCTTTTCCGAAACACACTCCTACTTCAGCACCTCTTTTAACACTTAAACATTCATTCAGATGCGACGCTTGAACTTTATTTTCATTCAATTCCTCTCCTTCTTGTAAATCGATTTGTATCGGTATAACTTCTGCGATCAGGAGAAATATTAACAACAAATGTTTATTAGTTGAAGCCATAGCAAATCGGATATAACCTAAACTTGACACTATCTACATTTCAAACAGATTATAATTTTTGGTGTGTTTCTGCGGTGTTCTTCGCTAGTTCTATCTTAGTGAACTTTGTCATTACGTATAGCGTTATTGTTACAAGTGCCCCGTTTTATAGTTTTTCCTTGTTATGTTTGGTTGAATTCAGCTATTGTTTCTCGGGGCCCGTCACGGGTACTTCCCACGTCTGGGCCGACAATGGGGTGAAAATTGGATGTAGATAATTTGCGGGCCAATCTGTGAGAGCGATCTACGCTTTGCATTTCGCAAATGTTACAGAACATTACGCAATGTGTTAATATAATTTAACCAAATTATATCATTGATTTTAACTTTATAATAATTTTAAAAATACAAAATATTCAAATTTTAAGTTATTAACACATAAAGCATTAATGAAGAGAAACCGAAATAAGACAATTTATAACCAAAAAAAATGATTGTTGTTCAATTAATGTTACAAGTAAAAGGCTTGGATATAAAGAAATATTTATGTGTACTGTAAATTATTAAAAGTATATTTATTAGGTTTTAATAACACATATCTGAAGTGCGGATTAAACTAGAACATCAGATTATGAGTACTTACTTCAGGGCCTCTGACCTCTGCTTTGTCTTGCAACCTGTTCCATTGAACTCGAAATTGAAGACATTAAAATATTTCACGGCAGCACACATGAATGTATTTTATGCTATAGTAATAAGAATCAAATTTTAATGTCTATTTATCGGAGGATACTGCTTTGAGGTACGAGGAAATTCCGCGAAGTGAAAGTGCACATATTTTTTTTCTTATATGTCCGGTTCGACTTAGTAAAAGTTTTGTTTGCCTGATGTAACATTCCCAAAACTTTACAACTGACGGAGGCATTTATAGTAATTTTACGCAGTATTCTGTGACGATAAATCCTAGGTATTGATAATTTGATAAAAGGTTGCTTGCTGTATTTCCCTTTCAAGTTTTACACATATAATAATACGGCGCTGGTTAGGATGATATACACAAGCGTGTTATGCTGTTTACTGTATACCGTGCTGCACAATGCTTGTATTGCAAGCGTAATACAGTATTATTTTCACATTAACATATAACGGTAATAGCTGTTGCGGTAAACAAGTACAAATGATATACATAAGTAACCGTTTGTATTTTAAATCGTTTCCTGATTTCTTTTATCTACTTGTTATTTTAAAGCATAATACGTATTTCGATTTAAATAGTTAATAAAACGAGTAAACAGAATAGAATTTAAAAAGCATCTGCAAAGTATGAACTAAAATATGTGTATTTAGTCTATGCAATTTTTTTTATAATCTGTTAATTGTAAATTAAGCTACAATGGTTAAAAAAACATATGTCCATATATAAAATTAACAGCCTGAAGAGGTTAGTTTTCAAAATATACTTTAATTACATCTATAATATGCTAGTGGACAATAAAGATTCTTCAACCTGAAACCTTACAATATTATTCTCAATATTTAATTTATAATTGTTATTAAAAAGACAGTATTTTATATACATTAGAAGTAAAGGTAGCATTAAGTTAAACAAAGCAACGTGTAGCATCATAATCAGTGGAGTAATGGGTATCCATACGTCAGATTCGTAATAAATTACGTAATTCTTATATTTGAACTGTTCAATGTGTGAATATTAAAGTATTGTATGGCAATGACTTAATCGGTTATCATTAAGGAGATTTTTCTTAAATCGCTGTTAATTTGTAAATGCCTTTCCGCCACATGACCTTAAGAGGGTCCCGATCACCGTCGAAAGCTTTCGCCGCAATCGCCGGCGGCGTGTGAGCTTTCTGTGTATCGTGTTTTATGTAACTCCCCCCTCTTTACTTTTTCCCAATACCATTAATACCGGTTAAAGGTAACAAATACACCTGTTCGTTTATAACTGTCTTTTTTTTATTGTAACGGAATAGAGATGAGAATATCACAACATTGGAGTTGACCAACGAAGAAAACAGTTGTAGAACGGGTTACATCTTTACTTACAACGATTAAGTGAAAGATTTTTCTTTAGGAATAAAGCTTAAATTTGCTTAGCGTTTTAATAACGCTACAAATTTATATATACAGTTGAAATTTTATAGTATAATATTTTAAGATGCTGTGCCTAAGGTTCATATCTGTTTATGCGTCAGTATCAGATTTTTGCATAATTTTTTTTTTATAAAAAGAAAAGCGGATGTAAACCGGACGTCGGGAGCCGTGTGAAGAGAAACTTTGTTGTTTTTTCATGAAGTCTTAAGAAAAGGATGTCGCGGTCAGATACTATACTCTGACGTCAAATTACGTGTACCATTCAACAAAGTGCATGTGTACTTTACGTAATACACCTTGTTTTGTGTCGGTTACGGATTGGTGTGAAGTGATTCAGCTTTTGTTTGGACGGTCTCTTTGTTTCTTCAACACAGATCATTTCGACCTTTTAAACAATCAATGATAATAATCATTTAAGAGCATCTAAACATTCTTTACGATCTTTACAAGGTTTTTTTGTTCACTATGTGTGCCACCTGAATAAGTATCAGCTCTTCGTTCTTGATACGATTAGCAGAGGAGAGTAACATATTGCTGGCGTTAGTGTTCTGGTCTAAAAACGAAGTCTTTAAAAAAAGCGTGCTTATGTTGTTAATAAGTTTACCAACACATGATACTTTACAACTTTACACCAGGTAGAATCGTGTTCATACACTAACCTACTTAAGTAAGAAACGTCCTTTTTTTTATTAAATTTTATTCGAATATTTCGTATAACATACTTAAGTTGCAGTTTTATGAATTTTTCTTAAAATTTATCGTTAATACCGTAATGAATTAAGTTACAAATTTAATAGTATTGAATATTCTATTCATCACATTTAAAAATACTTTGTTATCTAATATGTTATAAGTGTAAGAGAAAAGTACATAAACTTAAGTGGGCCATCAAATGAACATTTAATTTGCAAATTTCTTCGCACGCTTTTTACATAATCTTACTTTCAAATTAATTGCACAATACACTGTCGAGAAAACGGTGTCCAGTTTTGACTGAGCTCCGCGAATCGTTTATTCGTATCTATATACACAGTATATATATACAGATAAAACAATCAGAACTGTTTGTATGTATTTCAAAATAGTTTATTAGTTAACTACCTCTGTCTAATACTAGACGTAATAGGATTGAAATTTGCCAGAAATATTCCAGCCGGGGGCTTCTCACTGCCTTCTAGGTTTCTTCCTTTGTTACTACCTCCGCAAGTCTCTTTGGAGAAGGAATTTTTAAAAATCCATTTTTACGTGACCTCTAAACGACAGAAGCAATATCTCTACCAAATTTTCAGTGTTTACGTAATGGGTTCGGCGATCTGGAGATGAGTCAATAAATATTTGTGTATCTCCTTTATATCATCACCATCATCATTATACAGACGACAGACGCCCAATGCTGAAAATAGGCGTCCCCCAAAGATCACACAAAGATATCACACATAAGTAAGATGGTGCTCGTAACGTAGGGCGTTGTTTCTATCTCTGCACAATTTTCCTCCGAAGAACAGCATCAGGAAAATGTCATGTATCCAATAATCAGAATCCATCATAGACGTACGATATCCCCTTACCCGGTCTTCATCAGCGTGATGGATAAAAGAAAACTTGACTTTCTTCTTGTGAGACATGGTCCCAAGTTCCAGCATTGGTATCAGATAAGTAGGTTGATTAATATTATGTTCTATTTATAAACTCAGCAAAATCTCTCAAGGTTTGTCTTCCACACAGGTTTAAAATCCAGAATGTATAGTATTATAGGTCTTTCAATATAAGACGTATGCACTATTTAGTACTTATAGCCGTCATATGGGTGGATCTGGGCCCTTTCCCACCATGATGGCTCAATGCGGGTTGGTGGAAGCCAGAGCCTCGTTTGTTGATTAGCAGGCTGCACTACGAGCACGTGAGGTTGGCTTGGGTTCCGTGAGGTGATATGCGGGACCCCTTACCCCCATCTACTTTACCCCGTACCCGTAATTATAGTGCTATAAACCAATTAAACGAGATTAGATCGATAGATATTTTCACAAAAGTGAAATTAATTTGAAAATGCCTAGCGGCATTGGTACATACAAATATGATAATTTAATCATATTCATAGTCCTGGTTGTAATTAAGATATTTGACAAATTCATTAATTATCTTAAGTATTATTTATTTAATTAGAAACTATATCGGTACTACTAAAGTTGAGACTCCAGGTGAAATTACTGCGGTTAGGCATTCTTTTAACGGTGGTGAAGAAGGGCAGTAGACTAAAAAAAAAATTACTTTATGTATATGGGGCTGACATATCCTTAAGGGATAAAAGCCTCTCCCAAAAAATCTATATGAAAAATTACCTGTTAAATGCTTTGATCAAACTAAAGACCATTTTTTTAAAGAAATCGAAAATTACAGCATGTAATGGCTTAGTGGTACTTTTTTATAGAATCCATTTTTCACAATTGAATTTACCTAAAGCTGAAATACAAACAGTTTCTTATTTTTTTTTTACATAATAATTAATATATAATGTTATTTTATTATTAAAAAACCACCCTCAGGTCCAGAGGTTATACGGATCCAATTGCGAAGTAGCATAAGAAGTCCATTTTTTGTACATCTCCACATGGCTTGATTCTTGGTAATCCTTGGTGATTAAAAAATTTTTTTCGACTCCTCGATTAGAAGACCTAGATGTTCACTTAATGGTAAGTGATATGCCCATAACAATGCTCTAGTTAGGATTATATACACAGCACTATATTGTGCTCATCGATTAAACACATAAAATGTTGACTATCGTTACTCTGATAATTTTATTAGCTACAGCACCTTTCAAACCGGACGACAGTACAGTTTGGCGGTAGAACTAGAATCTACGGTGGTGCCTATAACTGTCTTACTATCAGTCGTTTATTAATTATAAAACACCTTTCCTATAGATACAGATGCGTCTCGCGTTTTCTTCATCTTACTTGCAAATTCAAAATGGCCGATCTCTATGAGCGTGAACGTTTCATTTAAGTATGATGTTGATTTATAAGTTAAATTGTTGATTTTACTTCACTTCAATTCAATAAACATTGATTGTATTCATCTAACATTAATTTTGTAAATATATTAATATATTTTTTTTCATAAAAATTGTTTTATACGTCAAAACAAACAACCACGATATGTTCACGAGCGTTGCGCTTGATCATAACGATGAAGTATTAGGTTGTGTATACAACTCTTCATTTTGATATATGTTATTACACAAAAGATCGTTGTCTTAATCTTTTCACATCATTTAGCATGAGAAACAACCGCTCTCGATAGTATCTAGATGATCTGGAAAAAGACACTAATAATAAATAATATTTCGTCAATGCAAAATTGATCTATTGGATTCAAATAGCGTGGGACTATGTGTTGTGGAATACCTTACAAAAGATCTATGTCCAGCAGTGGAGGTCAGTTGAGACGATGATTTATATTCATTTCATTCGTTAGATGGGGAGAGGAAAGATATAATGACGAGATTACTAGGACCTAGATGGGGAACTCCAGTTTGCTCTACGATTACCTCCACCCATATGGAGAACTAGCTGTTCCATCTCCGCTTTCCTGATCGTAATGTAGAATTAAATATTAGACGTAATTATTTAGATTTGAAATTTGTCAGAAATATTCTAGCTCGGCAACAACCCATCATCCCCGGGCCTCTTCTCGTTACACTCCTGTAAATCGCTTTGGGGAAGGAATTTTGTAAAATCTCATTCTTAGCAGCATGAGCCGCTTGATGTCCTCTGCTCGATATAGGCTTCCTCAAAGATCCCCACATTGATCGGGGACCGTCGTTTGTAGGGTTTCATACGGCGGGATTTGGGCCACTTCCCATCACGCTAACCCAATGAAGGTTGTTGGGAGCCAGAGCCTGGTTTGTTGATTAGCAGTGTGCATCGCGAGCAGGTGAGGTTGACGTGGGTCCTGTGAGTTTTCGTGCGGGACCCCTTACACCATCCATTCTTAGCTGGCTTCTAAATGGCACAACCAACATCTCCACCAAATTTTGAGAGTTTATCTAATAGTTTTGATTATGTCGTGATGAGTCGATGATTTTTGGATATTTCTTAAATATACAGATTGTAGTCGTTAAGCTCCATTTTGTAGCTTAAATGAAGTTTTATTTAATCCATGATTATGAATGTAATGTTAATCATCGAGTATGACAAAAATACATCCGCTATTATTAAAAAAAAAAACGTATACAAAAACGCAATGTACGAATCGCTCATTTGTCAACTGGTAACATTTCCTGATTCGTTTCGTTCTATTCCTGTTACAGTGATGGTCCTACATTAAATGTGACGAGGAAGTGTTACAAACATTTGTACAGACAATGACAACAAGCTTTACGCATATAGATTATTTAACGAAGCGAAAAATCGAGCGATACGTGCACCTGATAACAAGTGACACGCTTACCCATAACAAAGTGCGGTATTTACATCAATATATATATATAGCACCATACATAGATACCTTACCGCCTAGATACATAAGTTAATAAGTCTCCTTACCGTTTTAATTTCATTAGCCACAGCATCTTTCAAAAAGTGAACATGGTATTATTTGAACACTGTCTTCGGCAACAGAGATCAACTAGTAAATTTTGTTTTTCTTATATAGAATAAAGCTTACTTAACGTACCCAATGTTGGAAAGTATATTTTCTCGACAAGGAATAACTTAGTGCCGTATAACAGTGGCTAAGTGCGGTTTGACAGATATTGTATGTCCACTGAAGCTATTGTTCGAGGAACATCTCGATTTCCTCTCGATGTTTTCTATGATCGGAAGCTCAAGGTCAGTATAGGTCGAATGCTCGTCTCTTCATCTAGTATAGCGCGAACCACCTGGTGGTTACCTATAGTATGTTATATTAAGATATTAACTTAATATTATTTAACAGTTTCATGAAAACATATGAGACAAACTACTACTATCCCAGCCTTGATTTAAAAGTATGGAAATTGAAAATATGTTTTTTTTTTAATAAAACCTTACAAAAGTTATAGAAGTGGAAGTGATGTGAAAGAGATTTTGAATTTCTGTTCATATACATTTTGTAAGCGACTGTAAAGTCAACTGCATAAATGAATCGATGCATCCCTCTCAGTAACACTCACTGTACCGTGAAACTAAGCGCATATAAACGCAAACACTGTTCTAGTTCTAAACAGAGTGACTATAGAGCCACCGTGGTGCGAACGAAGCCAAAATGGTACCACAATATCTCCTCATCCTCACGTTGGCAGCAGCCGCCGCAGCGAGAACGGCATCGACCAATCAGAACAAATTAGACGAAGCCAGAAGTTCAGAGGACACCATTCTAGGTGACATCAAAGTTGCATATGAAACATACAAAGACTGCAGCAACAGCGAAATCGGCAACTGTCTGAAACTGAAATTGGCGAAGGCACTGACCAGACTGTCGAAGAGCGACGAGATCACACTCCTTAACGGAGTGACCATTTCAAAGGACAAGAATGCAGTCGAGAATGTTGAGGTTGAGGAGGCGGTTCCAAGAAGTCTCGACGAGAACTCATTGGACAGCCTTATTTTGGACAAAATCGTTGGATTCATGCAAACTCATACCGTCCAGGTAAGAATAAGCTAACCTACAAAGTTATTTGTTTCAGTACCTTTCCATTGATGACGGATGACAAGTTATTTAAATAGTTAAATCAAAATCGTATTCTTGTTTTAGTAATCTTTATAATATACAATTTTAAGTATCTTATTTAGATTTTTTTTTTAATAACAAAACTTATATTAATTGATATACCCTACGTTGTTTTGTTAGTACCAATACGAAAAGAGGTAATATGTACAGTTAAGCCAACTAATTGTTATTACTGTGTAGTATGCAAGATTAGCTTAGCTATTGAAGTATAAAAAAGTCGACTTAGTCATTAAAACAATTATTTCCGTTTCAATAAACTAAGAATTAAATTTAGTTTAAAAAACTTGTAAATTCTAGTTTCAAGACTATATTCTAGTATAAAGAATCATTATTGGAATTCCTAAAAATTATGTAAAATGTACTTAAACAAGGCATGGGTAAAGGGTTCCGCTGAACATCTTTCGGAGCCCAAAGTCAAAGTCATCTGCACGCAGTGCATCCTGCTGAATAACAGACGAGGCTCTGACCACTCATAAACCCGCACTGGGCCAGGGTGGTCGACTAAGGCTCAACTCCCCTCAATGGATCTGAGATCTTTAGGAGAGGCCTATGTCCAGCAGTGGACGTCTATTGGCTGACGATGAACCTAGCCAATTCTTACCAACGACAATAACACATATTGTTTAATTAACGATATTTCTATACTTGGATATCAAGGACAGTAGCTATAATTGGTCTTTGACCGTATCTGATGAAGACGATGTTCTTTTACTGCGTTATTCAGCATATAAATATTTCTATATATTAGAAATATGTTCAAATGAAAAGGCACAAAAATTATATACATACAAAAGGAAAGCCGTTTGAAAGAAATTATTATTTATAAGTATGGTACATTAGATCAAGTAAACGTATGCTCTATCAAAGAGGATATAACCTCTTTGATAGAGCATACATTTACTGCCATTAAAGAAAGTAAAACAAAGGTAGAGGTCTTTGTATTACGACTGCTTGGGTATATCCGTCTAGACAGTTACTATTACTACCGATAGTTGTGTACAAATAGTTTGAGAGCCGCTGTAGCTAGTGAAAATGTAGTCGCTGATTCCGGAGACCGTCTAGGTAGTTATCATCACAGCTCCTGTTTCGAGAAACAGTAGTGTGCAAACATTACTGTGTCTTGCCATGAAGAGCGTTATATCTAGTATTACTGAGGTGACGAGATTTAATACCTCACCTTTCAAAGCGATGCTGTGTATCTCTACTAGCATCATATTGTTATGAACTGGCGTATCATTTACCATCAGGTCAAAAGCTAGATCTGTCAGTTATAAAAATAATATATATTCAAGGTAACGTCTTAAGTCATAATTATGGTGTTGTGTAATAATACTAACACCACGATCTATACTTATAGTATTAACATGTTAGAAATTATATTTAACCAGTTCATGATTGCAGCCGTTATGGCAAGAATACTCGATTTATGGTGTTCTTGATAAAGATGTGGTCTTCTTAGTTAGGTTCTGAATAGTCTATGTAGTTAACTTTGTAGTCATCGTCATTAAACATTCAGAGCAATAATAATAACGTAGCTTATATGATGATGAATTTTGTAGCTAACGGTAACCTTGTTACCGTCTTTTAGGTGTCTTTATTTTTTCTTTCATAGGTTTTTTTTAATTAACGTTCTCTCCAGTTATGTGAAGCTGGGACCCTGTTTACTCTTTTCTTTTCTCTCTTTATTCGTTTATCGTTTTCTTATCCTATTTCTTTAAGCAAACTTCCTTTCTCCTATCTTCCTCCATTCTATTTCCTTCTTTTATCCGTCATCTTAAATAATAACACACTACTTTATTTTCTTCTGCTTACATTTTTCCTATCTATATTTTCTGTATCTTTTACTGTTGTGTCATTGTTTTTATATATAATTCCCTCTATTACCTCTCTATAGAATTTTAGGAATGTGAGCCTACTGTTGAAATCACCCATCAGGTAGGCGATGCTACTTGAGCTTATGGTCTTCTCCAACACGGTCTCACATTCGTAGCGCTTTTTTGCATATAAGTCACAGCTTGCGATCAAGTGCACCACGATTTAGTCCGCCGCCGGGTCACAAAGGCACGAGGGATTCTCCTTGAGCTTAAACCTGTGAAGTTACTCAGAGAATCCTTCGTGCCCCGGCCATCTGGGCCAGTACTGCGTCCAGCTTCACGTGGCGGAGTGATCGATGCGTCGATGCAACGTTCGAGAAAATTATCCGCGTTGTTACAGCAGTCGTGCCTTCCATATAGTGCTTGTTCCACTCGTCAAGCGTTCTCAGCTTTAGCTGTCGCTTAAAGAATGAAACAGGACACCCACATGACTGCTTCAGTCGTGTGGGTGTCCTACTTCATTCTTGTGGCTCTCTGGCCGCGTACCCTATAGCTTCTACTAAAGCCAGTAGCTCTGCCTGGTATACAGTGCTGTAGTTGCCCAATTTGAACTTTTTGTTTATTACCGCTGCGGTGTTCTGTATAACACAGAACGCCGCACCTTCAGCCATTGTATTCTTAGTACTTCCTGGGAGAGCCCACGCTGCACCTCAAATAAGGTAGCTGATTCTTGGACTCGAAGATCCAGAGGAAGCAGCCCAGCAAGCACTAGGGCCGAGTGCAACGATGCGGTCGGTAGGTTCACGTAATCATCTGCGCGAAGCTGCGCTGACCCGCGTCGAGCTGCCTTCGGACCAGCAGCCTCTTAGCCGTCGGCGTCTATGCATTTGCCGCATACAATATGGTACGCTCAACTTTCGTATGTTAACTGGTGTTAAGTGCGATGGCGTAACAGTAACTGCTGTGATGTAATAATAACGGGGTTAATGTCGGATTACCAGCCATGGTCACAGTGATCATTATTCATAGCGCGCATCCTACATTAACTTACAAACCATTCAATGTATGGTGTGAGTGAAAAAAAAGGTGACATTGAACTTGGTGATGAGGCCAGCGATACGTTCACATGATGGTAAGCAATACGAACGCCAATAACAACATGGCGCTAGAAGCAGTGACATACGCAACATCATATTGTACTCGTCGCTTCGAGATATAAGATGTTGTCTCGTTACCCCGGTAATTTCAATAGTTAGAGAGCCGTTCAAACTGGAACAGTGATGTTAGCAGACCACTGTTTGTAGGTTGCAATAGAAGCTGCAATGGTACCTACCTAGACGTTCTCTGGCAACACAGACCTTAGACCTACTAGGGATTACGTTTCGAAAATTTATGATATAAATATATACATACACATATATGTAATGCATATTAAATATATAAATGTATATACACTGGTGGTCTCTGTTGCCGGAGACTGTTTAGGTAGGTACCACCACAACTGCTTTTTTTTCGAGGGGATAATCTTTGAAAAGATACTCTGCTTTCTGGGGAGGAATTAGAGTTTTGGTAGGGCAACACCATTCACTGGTGCGACGTGTTGATGCACGGTGGCGCCACGACGGATTCGTCACCGAACGGGGTTAGTCCTCTCTCGATCCTGCTCGGCAGCTGCCTTTTGTACCATGCCAGTTTCATAAAAGGTGGCTACGGACCTCCATGCAATGTGTCCTCCCAGCATCGCCGACACGATTGCTGGCAAGGAGAGGTTCTGTCCGATCCGATTTATTAGGATCCGCCGCTCCGGTCCCCACGCCGGGCAAACCGTGAGCGTGTGCGTTGTGGAATCCTGCTCTCTTCCTCCACAGTGAAAGCAATTCGTCGTCGCTTCGTCGTCCAATCATACACAGATAATATCCGAAACACCCGTGCCCGGTAAATATCTATTAGTCTGTAGGTGAGACTACCTTCGTGTCGCTGCATCCAGCCATTGAAAACATGCAGGATCGTCCCCACAACGCGTCTGCGCACATACGTATCTTCCGAGAGCTTAGCGTACCATGCTGCAAAAGCCTTACGTAGTTCCTGCCGTCGAGCCGTTTTAAGTACTTCATCTGGCTCACTTCCACCGCTTTGTCGGATGTTGCGGATGCGGTCGTACGCCCTCGCATCCATATCCGCTTGAATATTCAAAGGTGAAAATCGAGCCAAGACTGTCGCCGCCTCGAAAGATATTGTGCAGTATTCTCGTACGATCCTTATGGCCATTCTTCGCTGAACGCTGTAGATTTTAGTTCTACAGCATCGGATGGCTAGCCTTTACTGGCGCGCCATATAAAGCTACGGATCGTATTAATCCCGCATATAGGCAGCCGACTTCCTTTACTGGTCCTCCAAGATTGGGTAGCAGTCTGTGCATTACACCTGCTATCCTCTCGATCCGGGATACTAGACGCTCAAAGTGTTGTTCGATGCTCCAATGACTGTCTAACCTCAGGCCAAGGTAAGTACCGGCCTCCTTACAGATCGTACCCACCTACTTGGAAACACCAGTGGTTCCCTCGACTTCGGCATTTTGTGGAACCATAGCGCCTCGGTCTTGTGTTGCGCTATTTGTAATCCTAACTCGTGTATTTTAGCGACCACGGCTTCCGTCCCAAACTCAGCGAGCTCATTGGCCCTTTCAAAGTTGACTACACTAGCAATCACTAGAGTCAGTCTTGCATAACAGACGACATTTACTTCTGCGGGGAGACTAACATGTAAAACTGCGTCATACGCCAGGTTCCACAAGAGTGGTCCGAGAACTAACCTTTGTGGAACTCTCTCGATGAATCTCCTTTAGGATGCTATTTCCGCGTTGATCTATGTATATAATGTACTTGTCAGGCAAGTAGTCCCCGATCACCTCTTGCTCTTGTATGTAGTGGCACTTGATAATAGACGAGTGCCTCTTTTATCGTGTCCCAAGGCAAAGAATTAAAGCAAGGAATTACGATGTCCAAGCTTAACGCCAACGCTACGCCACCTTGAGCCACAGTCTGATCGGACAGGAGCCACCACAACTCCTACCGCAACCGACAAACTGTAGTGTGCTGACATTATTGTGCTCCGGTTTGAAGGGCACTGTAGCTTACTACCTACTTAAATAAAGGAATTTAACATCTCATGTAAGCTATGAGCACATTGCGGTGCAGTATAGCATCCTGACTTAGCGCCACGTTGTTATGGACAGGCGTATAATATACCACCGGATAAACGTCTTGCTGTTATCTCCGTTTTCTCGAATATTATTTTACTTGAAAGTAATTAATATTAACAAATTAAATCGTCAATTTTCAAGAGTCAACACAGGAAGATGCATTAGTATATTATCAGAATTAGGAACCTGTTTTCTTTTAAATTCTTTCTACTTCTTTCCTTTATAAAAAAACCCGTTACACTTGCTGTTTTTACTAGGTCGACCACGGCAAGCTCCAGAAGTATAGTTTTGTACAAAAGTTATTTCAATCTTCTAGCCTTTTTAGAGCGAATAGAATGCTGTGCTGTGGAGAAAAAGAGATCTACTTCAAGTATAGTTTTTAATAGTCTATTTTCAAGCATTTATGTCAGGACTATAAGATTTTTTATAAGTGGGACTAAAGTAGCTGAAACAAACAAAAACAATGCTCAATGGGAGTAAGATCAACAATCTGAAGGTCGTAGGAACATGCTGTGTGAGAAAAGCTCAAAACCCATAGCTGTAAATATCCATAAGGGATGCTTGATTCTGGTGATGGTGGAATTTAACAGTAACAAGTCACAGACGGAGGAAATGGTGAATTAGTATTAAAATTAGTTTCTAACATAGAGCTATTAAGAATAGTCAGTAAAGATAATATAACTTAAACTTGTGCAGGCTGTTTCAAGTTCGAATTAAAATATGTTTTACTATCACATCATTAAAAAAAATTATATTGTAATATACCGTATTATAAAACATATTATTAAGTATAAGAAAGGCCGACGCGGCTAAGTTAATATACTACAATATACATTTTAATTTGAACTTGAAATTGAATATGTTTAAGTTACATTATCCATGATGAATAGACTTGATAGCTCTATGATTAGCAGCATTTTTTTTTACTTTATCATCTGGATTCCATTAAATATATTTATGTACCGATAAGAATGTTTGAAACTAATAACAACACTAATTTACCATTTCCTCTAGCTGCAAACTGTTACAGTTAAATTGCATCATCACTCCTAAAAATAGGCATCCCTCGTGGATGTCTCCAGCCATTTCGTGTCGTGTTCCTGCGACCTTCAAATTGTTGACCTTACTCCCATTGACAGTCAGTTTTTCGGGTATTATACTCTTATTTCCGTTTAAAGATGCGAGCAACGTTTTAGGCATTTCAGTTACTTTAAAATAATTTATTACTTATCAGTTTTAAGGTTTGATTATCAGTATATTGCTAAATTAGCTGGAGTATCGCCATAACCCTGAAATATATCCAATGTAGATGTAATACATCGACAAAATGTCCGCTTATCTTACGATTTTTTTTAATTTTATATAAGAACTTGATGAGATCAATGTATTGAAATTCTACTTTATCAAAGCTGCAGTCTGGTAGACGTTATAGTATAGTATAAATTCAAATTAAGGGCTCTATCGATTTATGGCAAAGGTTTTGCTTGTTTAGGCTTCAGAATATTTTAGACTAGAGACCGTGTAATACGTGGTAGACCTATGACCAGGTGAGGTTCGAGGAGAATCATTAGATTTAAGTGACATTGGATTAGGCAAGAAATCTATTAGAGAAGCTAATATTTACGAGTCGAATTAGATGGATATGATGAAGAAATTGCATTTGTTTAAGATTATTCATTTACTTGTACAGATTTTATTGTCACGTGAAACATGAATTCTAGATAATTCTTAGTAGAAAAAAGAAATATGTAAATGAACAGAAACTACTGTGCCACGCACCGTCGAAGGAAACGTATAACTCACACGAAATCAATATCACGAAGACGCATTTGCAATAAAAAAAAAAATGTATGATAATGTACCACATACCGCACCACCACGCACCGTGACCGCTTTCTCGTTACTTTTATATTGCATGTTAATAATTCATCTTCACATTTTTCTTTTCATTATCACACTCTATTAAACTGCTCTCGCTCCAGTCTACTTCATTCCAACCGTTTCTTTCGCTAATTGGCATTTGTATTTGTATACTTGTTTACCTGTTTTCATATTTTTGTTTATAATAGAACTATCTAAATAAATTAACTCATCAGTTAATTGCTTTTACTAAGAAAAATCGTCTTAAAGAATGTGGACTTTGTACTTAGATTATTTCTAGACTTGTCAATTCATTGATATCAAAATGAGGTTACTTGAGACTAACTTTAAAGTTTATGGGAATTTTCTGCCATTCAATCTAGAAGTGAAGTAGAATCTAGTAAAGCGATGCAATGGTAAATGAGGATTAATATCCAGTGTAGGTGAACCACCTCAGCAAAGTCTCTCAACAGGTAGACTGTCATAATATGAGCAAGACGAAAATCATGTACAATACTCTTGTCCAGCGCCAACCCGTGATAGTTCAGAATTCAGTACTCGACATTGTTGATGAATACGTGTTCCTGGGGCATACGGTCCAGATACGTAGATCCAATTTCGAGAAAGAGGTAAACCGCCGAAACCAACTGAGATGGGCAGCGTTCGGGAAACTTCGCAAGGTCTTGTAGTCGAAAATCCCTCGGTGCTTGAAGGTCAAAGTCTTTGAACAGTGTGTGTGGCCAGTGACGACTCACGGCTCTAAAACTTGGTTGCTAACTATGAGCCTTATAAGAAAGTTCAGAGTCACACAGCGGTCGATGGACAGGGTGATGCTTTGAGTATCTCTGCGTGATCAAATCAAGGAGGAAGAGATCCGTAGAAGAACTAGAGTCACCCTGACCTAGCCCTGCGAGTTGCGAGGCTAATATGGCAGTGAGCTGAGCACATAGTTCGTAGAACTGATGGACGTTAGGTTCTTATAGTGCTGGAATGGCGACCCCGAGGACATAAAGAAAATCGCTGGGAACCACTCGATTCAAACAGTGTAAGACCAAGGTTTTTGGAACACATTACAAGAGATCTATATCCAACAGTGGACATACATCGGTTGAAATGATGATGATGATGATAGGTGAACGATAGAGAACTTAAGTAGTCTATCTTAAGGCAAACTTAACTTCAATAAAATATACTACTAATATACCATAGTCTACTTACGTTCAGTTGCTACCGGTTCATCTGTTATCATTTTAAGCAACTAAATTTTTAACTTCTTTTAGTTAATCTGCATTTAGTTATAAATAACTTTTTAGAAGCCATGACAGCTTACTGAGGTTCTTAATAATTATTAACCTATCCACATTGAAAGATGGTTCATTGCAAACCATCCCGGATGTGACTTACGCTGCAGCTAAGCCATGACGACTGTATTATCCAGATAAACCTTATTTGTCCTCGGATAATATTTGGTGTATTTTATGACTTTTTTTGTTGAAAAAAAAAAAATAGGTTATAAAAAAATTCTTAAATTGATTCAATAATAAATTTATTCCAGATCAAATTTCCGACGGGTTCGGATTTGCAAGGTACTTTCGAGGAAGGCCGTGGTAGGAGAAAGAAGATCGCCCCGCTCTTGGCAATCCCGCTGCTCATCGGTGGAATGATGGTCCCTATCGCCTTCGGAGCCCTGGCATTGCTGGCCGGCAAGGCTCTAATTGTCTCTAAGCTCGCGCTCGTTCTTGCCGGTATCATCGGGTTGAGGAGACTCTTGTCTTCAAACGGTGGTGGTGAGGCCCACGAGGTCGTGGTGTCAGCTGGACACGCTGGCTCTGGGTGGAGCAGGTGAATGAGATTTTGTTCATTCAATAATGAGAAACTTCAATCAGAGAATCAGATGTATACATATCCACTTAGAATGAAATAGTTTTAATACGCGGAAACGTTTTTTCCCAATTTTTTTCATAAAATAACAGTAAAGTTGGTACATGATGAAAAAAAAATTTTTTTTGAAAGTTCAGGTGGTACTGATAATAGTAAGTAATATTATTATTTATATAAAATTTTCAGATCGTACGACAGCGCGCATGAATTGGCATACAACGCGCACGCGCAGTGAGCGGGAGACCCACCAAAGACAAGATATATATTGATATATCTATAACTTAAATAATTATTAATCACTATTTATTTATTGTACACTTAAGAATACGGGACACGTGCATCAGCAAAATGATAAAAAAACACGCGATAATTAACATTTCAGTTGATTTAATATAACTGAGTACAAGAAAAGGAAATAGATGTGAAATCGGAGGTCGGCCATTTTGTTACATTTTAAATTTATTTCATCTACAGACTTGGGAATACACGAAAACTTAATTTTGTTTAGTAAGTTATTTTAAAGGTACCTCAATACTCTAATTACCAGAATATTAATATTCTTATTTTTTTAATATTAATACGTATATATATATATATATATATATATATATATATAAATAAATATATTGTGTATATAGATTCTATATATGTAGAGTATGTTACGTTTAATAAATCAAAAGTCTTTGGATATGCTTTAATATATTTAAGAATTTTATTTTTGTAGACTTCATACGTTTTGTATTTAATCGTATTATATATAAAAATTGTATTTATGTATGTATTGTATGATATTATTGTATAGATGTAATATATGTACGAAAATATTGTATGAGTTACAACGTATACGAATATAGTATTATTATATTAAATAAATTACATGTACATATGTAAATAAAGTATCGCATTTAATATGCTTAATACATAGACAAATATATTTTATCTACTGTATAATAATTTTATTTATTTTAATTTGTATTTATGTTTATATTATTATCATAGTTTATAAATATGTATTTTCTGATACACATTTAACAGATCTCACTGATTGTTATATAAAACTTACAGCTATTTGTTTTTTTTTTTTTTATTAACGTTTTCTATCATGAATGGTGCTCATAATAGTTATGTAAATAATATTATATAAATTAATTATTTATATTATAAACATAATGTATCAGTCAATTCACTTATTTAATTTATATTCACAATTATCAAATTAAACTTTGTTTGTTGCTCGTTATTAGTTTTATTTATATGTTTTTTTTCTCAAACAGTTACTTTGTAGAACAAATTATGCTATTGTTGTAAATTTCACAGGTTTCAATTTGTTAGTAAGGTTTATGCATATTTTCATAAGTAATAATTGAAAATATTAATAATTGAAAAAAGCAAATTAAGTTATAGGGTGTATAGGTTGCTCATAAAGCAAATTATATCTATAGACTTAAGGTCATATAGTCATTTAACAATAGACAATAGAAAACTTTTTATTTAATCTATAAATGGCTAATACTTCACCTTACCATACGGTGTCAAGAGACAATGAGGCTGTGGATACTCTGATTACTCTCGTACGTTTTGACAGCGGGAACACAATATTAGAGTGGTAGCTAGTTATACGTATTGCATTAATGATTTTGAAAATTCAAAGAGGATGTAAACGATATTCCGCTTCCAAACGCCATGTATAATATTATTAAAATTACTTCCGGCTTACCATTTTGAAAACGTTAAAAATGATTATAATGTAATGATCTGCGAAATTAATGCATCGAATATGTTAAATGTATAATAACTTGTTAAACTTTCACTGCCGCGATTATTCAATATACGACACGACTGAAGTGGGTACGCAGTCAATGGGGCTCATGCATAATGGAAGCGCGAGCCGCCTTGCCAAAGTAGCGGCTAAGTTAGGCGCGAAGTTATTTCAGTCTTCGAATGCTAAGTGATGTCGTTTGACCTGTTTTATATATCATTGTTTTAACCTGTCTATTGCTGAACATAAACATCATTTCCTCCCATCCCACCAATTCGCTTTGGGTCAGCGTGGTGAGAAACAGCCCAATCCCCCCCATATAAGCCTCTAGAAACGACGGCTCCTAGTGCCAGGCGGTAGCGGAGTCAATCCTGAGTGTAGGGCAGGACTGATCGATATGGAAATCTTTGCGGGAGGGCTATGTCCAGTGGTAGTCGTTGATTGGCTGAACATCATGATGACGATCATCATTTCCTATGATACCCAAAACTGAACTGGACATAACAACTTGGCGCTACTTGAGATGATATACACAACACCACATTGTTCTCGTCCTTTTTAGGCATAGGATATTAGGTAACGCTACTCTAGTAATTTCACTAGTTACTACACCTTTCTAACTGGAACATAGTAATGTTTACACAGTGCTGTTTGAAGGCCTCCGCAAACAGGAAGTACGAGGAAGTCCGAACCGTTTTATGTTTAACATATTACTGTACCGAGTACCGAGTATACTGTAGGAGACCGCTTCTGAAAACGAAGATCGACGATAGTACTAATGACACCTTTGATGATGGGAAGGAAAAAAATCGATTTGGTCAAAAAAAAAAATTTTTTTTGAAACGTTTTATTAGCATTAGTTACGTTCGTTGATCCGAGCATCAGCTGTTTTTGATTTTGTGTTTCATTGCTGGTTTTTTTTTTAAATAACTATCGTTTCATTTAGCTGTACTAACATGATGGAGCGTAAATAATACTAATAGAACGTTTTCAATTTTTTTTTTTTTTTATATCAGGATCGATTTTTTTTTCTGTACCATCATCAAAGGTGTCATTAGTACTATCGTCTGTCTTCGTTTTCGGAAGCGGTCTCCTAATACACAGTAAATAGTGATTGAAACCATTAACGTTTCTCAAGCGCGGAAGTGTTACCAGATGATTAATTGCTTGCCAATCTTCTCTGGAGCATGGCAAGCATAGTCAGCTTTAAAATGACGAAGACTATATTCGGCTGTGGACATCAATAGCCTGGTCCGAAGAAATACCAACTTCTTGTGATATATCTCTGTTGGTTGAAGGAATTTGTCTCTATCTTGGGCCAAGTAGAACGATTGCTCTGAACTAGTGACCGGTCCATTTCTGTTTCGCAGCTAGGAGATATCTACTATAACTTAACTTGTTATAATATTACAACGGTTGTTTTTTTTAAAACTGTCATACACACAAAAAGAGGTTAATAAAAAATATTTTATATATCAATACTTACATGGTATTATAAGCTTTCGATGTTACCATCAGTGATTTGACTCCATAACAACTTAAATTTTCTTTTGGCCGTACTATCTTCCCAACTCAACTTACTTCGGGCTTGTGTCTTATTAATAATATGATGCTTTATGCAATAAAGTATTGCCTACTTATTATTATTCTTCATCAGTATCACTCTTGACAGTGGTCAAAGTCATCACTTCAGGTGTTGGTCGCAAGCTTTACACGTCGCCATTCTTCTCTGATGGCTGCCTTTCTAGTGTATCCATATAGTACTAGCTGCGGCCATTATTTGGTCAGGTCATAGGCGTTCTTCCTCGTGGCATGGTACCCTCAACCATTCCCTGGATCACAAGCCGCATAATAACTATCACCCCTCGGCAGTATACGTGACCAAAAAAGGTGAGGATACGAGATTATATCAAAGATAATAAACGATTCTCGAGGCCAAGTTCTCCAAGTATATAGACTCCTTGGTACAAAATTCAGTGCACGATACTCCGAGCATTCTCCTCCAGCATCATATCTATAGAGCGTCTGTTTTCTTCTTCTCTACATCTATTTATCATACATAAAACTTTTACGTTCACCTCTCCTCTTTCCTTCTTCATTTTAAGAGTCATCGAATAATAATTCGGGAAGCTTGTTAATCTTCGCTGCGAGGAAATACGGCCATGTTTATATATCTACACAGGATATCTAAGCAATCAAGTTTCAACTCCTTTTATGACAAGTTGGATCGAAAGCTGCTAAGTTACTACAACTTGCTAGGTAATTAAAAAACCTTGGGTTCTTATAAAATTTTCTAGCTTAGTAAATTGCTGGAACACGAACATTGTAAAAATACAGACCTGTAAAGTGAAAGCTCAATCAGGAAATTGTTTTCAAATCCGTTTGTATCATTATGTTGTATATAAGCTTTTTTTTCCAATTGTTCTTTGACACAGAAACAAATATATAAAAAAAATACGCAATTATTATCCTAGAACCGGTAAGGTTTATCTGGATAATACAGTCGTCATGGCCCAGCTGCAACGCTACTCGCATCCGGGCTGGTTTGCAATGAGCCATCTTTTCAAGTCCGCTTGGCGTGAACCGGATATTGGATATTATTTGGTAAGCTATTTATACAATTCGGTATAATATAATAAAACACTCTGGTACCATAAAAATTCTTGTATTTCAGGAACACAATTTTTTTCTTTGCTTCGAGCTCTCTCAAATTTGATAGACGTTAGTACTCTGTGAGAGAGTCTAAGCAAGTATAATTATTAACTATTAATAACTTAATCTTATCATGGACATTTCTTGCAATACTTAACCATCATAATTGTTATTATATTTGTTTTTAACTTTACAATGCACAATAGTTTTAAATATCCTTACTTGTAGTCTATATATCTCGTTAATATAAGATTTATGTTCTACTGGAGCTATCCAACCCGTAGCTAATAACCAGCCAGGGACAAGCACGGCAACTTCAAGATTTGAAGCTATAGCTTGTATTTAAGTATTGCAAGCTTACATAATATTGATCTTAATTTAGTACATAGATGATCTTTATGCAATCTACAACAAAACCATGTATCAACTATGAGTCCAACATACATATGGCTATTGGTATTGATTTCATGAGGACAAGTACAGTTTGGGCTTTGTCTGTATAAGCAGCATACTATAGTATAATATAAGCTGTCTGGTGATAGTCATGTTATGTGTAGTATGTGGTTGAGCTTTGATTTTTGGAAGTTTTTGTGTATATCAAAATCACATTGCAGTTCTATTTGCGCCTGCATAAAATCTCTGTTTGTCACCACTAGACACGTGTCATCAGCATACTGAGAAACCGATTTGATAGTTTCACTGCTGTAAAACGATTTATGTGATAATTTTTAATTAAACTTAACAGAAAATAACTTAAATTTTTTTTTAACCAGTGTATGATATCTAAGTGTATCAAACGTGTAACTGAAGTCGACAGACAGAGTCAAGACGTGAAGTTTTGCATTCAGCGATTTATCTCGTGAGTAAAACTAGCTAATAGCCGTGTGGTACTTTTTTGTTTTTGAAAACCATACTAAGTAGAATTAAGTTGTTTTATTCCCATAAAAATTTTATTTGGTTTCCAAAATATCTTTCTATAATTTTATCTAAGACTGAGAGTATAGTTATAGGAAGGTAATTATCATAATCGGAATAGTCTCCGTTTTTATGGATAAGCCTAATTATCCCTATCTTTAATAAATCAGGATAAGTTGCAGTCTTTATGCAACTGCTAATCAAGTAATGAATGGAACTAAGTATTTTGACGTGAATTTAATATCACTGGCTCATATTCCATCATAATAAGGAGTTTTTCTATCATTTAGTGAGATAATAATCTTATATATTTCATCATTCTCAGCTTTCTTTAGTCTCATCGTTCTGTCAGGAATAATTTCGTAAGAAATACAATCTAAAATTGTGACGTCACAAGTAATATTCATATTTTGTAAACTTATGTGAAAATCATTATTAAAATTATCACTTAATGTTATAGGATCAGTATTAAATATTTTAAGTAATATATCGTCTATACATTTTCAAATTATCCGTGGGTATTTGAAATTTTCTGATATATCAGTCATGATTTTATTACCTTTTTAAATATTTTGAGTATTTATTTGTTTCATTCCTATATCTGTTATAAGTTACCGTTAAGTTGAATTATTTTTGTCCTTACGCCATATATCAAATAAATTATTCCATTTGCAACTTGTGTGACCATTGACATATGTTACGTTTACTGGAAATATCTGCAATGTACTTAGACTTTTCATAGGCACTGTTCAAGTTATTACTTATCACATTTACAATTTGATTAGGGTAATAGATAGGCTCGGTCCAGTCAATAGTATGTAGGTAGTTTTGAAGGTTTTTGTTATCTATCTCCGTAATCGAGCGCAGCTCACACTCTGTTGTGTCGCGAATGAGTACATGATCTATGCATGACTTAGTTAAGCGATCGCTGTACCTTTCTACGCAAGTATATTAAGTTATTTCGCCTTCAAAACCAAGCTCAGTTATACTGTGAATATATCTATTTATTATGGGTGTAGTATGTTTTGTGTTTAAATCCATATCTCCCATAATGACGTAGCTACTTCTCATTGGATATTGATTCAATATTTCATCAAACTCAATAAACTGCCTTTGATTTATGTGGGTTGGTCTACAAATAGCACAAATGCCTATGTGATAATTAATATTTACTGTTATTACCGCGGTAATACATTCACACAGCTTAGTACAAACGTTTGTTGTTACGAATTTTAAGCTGCTATCTTAGTAAGATGCCTCCGCCTTTTCTGTGGCTACTTATATAAGTTATCTAGCATAATATCACCTATAATATTAAAAATTTAAACAAGTTTTTAGGTACAAATAATTTCTCTTTCTCTCTCTCTGTGTAAAGGAGTAGACGTTATATTTAAAATATGTAATGAAAACCTTACTCGTAGAACTTCCGTAAAAAAAATCTATCAAAATATTAAGCAGGATGTTATATTCATAGAAACTCTTTTATTCAAAAGATGCAGACATGATTATGATAAATGGATCGGCGACCTATAGGGTAGTAAGGTACATGGTAGTATTAGTGGCCGATTACACGGCGCCGTGTGTCGAAATATAAATATAACAATTTCAATTCGGTATAGTTACGTACCTTTTGAGTGACTTGAGAGATTAAGGTGTTAAGGAATCTATCGCTCATTTGCTTGTATGAGGCAAGCACTCCTTGGTGTTGAAAGGTTCTCCACAAAGTGGAGCAACAATCTGGTGAAGGTCACGGAAAATCGTTGGATGTGGGCCGCGCAGGATCGTTTGATGTAGACATCATTGGTTATATCTATCAGAGCACTAATAGATCTATTGGCAGATGAAGAATTCACGTGGATAGATAGATACATTAAAGTTAAAGTTCTCGTTTGGTTCAACCATTAATTGTCTGATTATTTCCATAATTATACGCCGTCCATGCATCTTGAGAACCTCTTAATAACAGTGCTTATGCAGTGACCCACAGACACACAGCACAGATGAAAATAAACGTAAACATAGATTAAAGAGACAATGACTGTTGAGAAATATAAAAAAATAATGAGGTTACATCACGAAAGTCACTCTGTGGTCAGTGTTTTTTTTTTAAAAAAAAAAGAAAGCGTAGTCTGACAAGAAAAGAGTTTTAACTATGTACCAAATGGATTCACCACACGTTTTAATATGAATGGACATTCATTTTATTATATTTTTATTCTTTTTTCTCGTCAACGCGGTGAGATTTGCAAGACGGTCACCTGATGGTAAGTGACACGTTTACCCATAACAACTTAGTGCTACTTAGGATGGTATACTAGTACACACAGCACTACATTGTGCTAGTCGCCTATATGAGGTGTTAAATGTCGTTACCACTGTCATTTCAATAGGTACAACGTCCTTCAAACAGGAACAGAGTAAAGTTTGCACATTACTGTTGGCGGCAGAAATGGTATCTACAGTTAACCTACCACCAGTGACATTTAACAGAGACGAATGAAGTGATCTTTGTCTGAAAGGTAATCGCAGCAATCAGGGTATTACCATGGCTACCATATCTTCATGGCTCTGTGAAATCTATAAATATTGAAATGATTATTTTATATGCACCTTCTAAAATGAGATAAACAGGTAGCCATTGAGATATTGTATTGGATAAGGATGCTTCGTATACCGTCGACCGCCGGAAGTACAAATATCTCGATCCTAAATCGGCTGCTCGTTATCACCAGTCTCTCGATTTTTTATTGCCAGAGTATTCTTGGATACTCTGGTCATAATGTCGCAGATAACGTAGAAAAAATTTGTCGTGGGTAAGGTAGACGGAAAAAGAATAGGTGACATCACCAAGATATTGGTGTGGCCAAGTAAAGTTGCTCACGGGATTCTCTCTTAGAACTGTTATCAGAAAAACAGAGGATCGGGCTGAATGGAAAGTAGTAGTAAGAAAAGGGATGATGGTATTCATTTCGAAGATAGTGGTATACACCAATAATCCAGTTAAATCCTGAATTGTCTAATATCCTTATTCCTGGAGCAAATGATATAACAAATAAATCTCATACTAATGATAATGCAAAGAAATTTATTAAGTTTAGATTTCTATTCATATTAGATATATATATAATAAGAATATATATATAAGAATAACATCTGTATGTTATTGGAGATAAAAAAAAAATATCATTTTATCCGATTAAGCAACGAGCCAAGCATTCACCTGATGGTAAGTGATACGTCTGGCCATAACAACGTGACGATAATTAGAATGGTATATATATCACCACATGGCGCTCGTCGCCTGAGATATGACATGGTGAGTCTCGTTACCCCTGTAAGTACCTTAGTTACAGCGTCCTTCAGACCGGAAAACAGTATTGTTTGCACACTATTGTTTGGCGGCAGAAAAGTCACGATACACGTATAGACACTGGATGCGACGCTGGAGCGATCGATTTGGTGATCTTTGGGGGAGGTCTGTGTCCAGCAGTGGACGTCTGTCGGCTGACGATGATAAGCATAAATGGAGATTAAAAAAATCTTAGTCATAAAATGTCTCTTTGTAACAAATTTGATGGTGACATCAGTCCAACTTGCTCACTTAAGTGTACCACTATTACCCGACAACACAACAAGCTTGTTAAAGTATGTAGAACACATTAGATCGATTGTAAAGGATTCCATTCCGGAAATAATATTATTTGAAGTAACTTAACTTGAATTATAAAAATCCGTAATAGATAAGTTACTTTAAAAATAAATCATTATTGAGGATCTCAAGATAATTTAAAAAAAATTTGAGAATATGATTAATTATGACATTATTTAAGGTGGAAGGTCTTGTTGCCGGAAACCGTAGATACCACCGCATTGCCTGTTGCAGCCGACAAACAGAACTGTGTAAACATTACTGTCTTTCGGTTTGAAAGGAACTGTAGCTAGTGAAATTACTGGGGCAACGAGACTTATATCTCAAGTCGACGACCGCGATCTGGTGCAGTGCATACCATGCTAACTAGCGCCACGTTGTTATAGGCAGGGCATTTACCATCAGATGAACGTCCAGTTCGTCTCCCTGCTTCATAGTATACTTGACCTATTTAAATAAATTTGAATAGATCCTTAAAGCCTCTGAACTAAGCTTACGCTTTGGACCATTCCAATTATTAAACCGTTTTCAATTGATCCATGTCTTAATTGACACTATTTAAATTTCAAGCAAAAATCTTTGTATATAAATAACTTAACCTGAAGACGCTGTGTTGGCGGACCTCTCACAAGGTGGACCGACGATCTGGTGAAGATCGCGGGAAGCAGCTGGTTGCGGGCAGCGCTGCACCGATCGATGTAAAGATCTTTGGGAGAGGCCATAGTCCAGCAGTGGACGCGTGTCGGCTGATGATCACGAAATAACTTCAATCAACTGTAATTACTAGAACCGGTATTTACTATCTATTATCAGATGCCTAGAAATAAGATAAATATAAACAAGCTGGGGTCTGCATTATTAATATATAAGATGTTTTCTATTGCGATAGTTGTTTAGTATAGTTTAGATACGTTTATTATTTAACAGTTTCTCTATTGCTATCTATATATCGTAGAAAATATCCCATCGTCCCTTAATGTTAGGTCACCGGAGTCATTTTTATTAACATTCCCTTCTTTTCCATCTTACCTGATAATATCGATAGATAGCTTGCTTATCACTGTCATCTTTCTAAACTTCAAAATCTTTCAGAAATATCAGGTTTTTTTGGAGCTATTACAGTATACAATTATTCGACCGGTGGACATCTATGTTATCCATTGGACAATTGATTTATTCCTCCAGATACATACGAGGGATGTTGGTGGTTCCTTCCAACATCTTACGGGGCCTAACTCAACCTCACTTTCATGCGGTACACACTGCTGAACAACAGACGAGGCTCTTACCACCGACGAATCCACATTGGGCCAGTATGGTGGAGATAAGGCCCAATTTTCCTTCAATAAGGATTCTTGAGAGAGGTTTATGCCCAGCAATGGATGTTACTCGGCTGATAAAATAGGAAGATGCGTAGGTAAAATCTCTGTGTATCACTTTTCCAAGTTTTCATTTTAGTGTCACTTTAGTCTCGACATGCAAACCCTAAGTTACAAGGCGTCTAGGTAAATCTCTAAAGATAAAAGCACACTGCCTAGTGCTGGGGAAAGCAGGCGATAACAGTTATGTCCTGCTTACAGTGCGGAGCTCTTACACTTATGTAAATCTTGCTATAAGTTTTTTGGAAGGAATATATATATATATATATATATATATTACATAAATGATGAAATAATTCCAATGAGGGTAAGTGATCACCTCTATCTGCAGTCAACTGCTATCCCAGTGATGTCACAACTGCATAATTGATCTATAAGAAAGGTTTATGAAACTCTTACTTAAGGGTTGATTTTTTAAAAAGAATGTATTCTTATTTTAATACTAATAATAAAAATTACTGCTATTAGTGATAATATTGAAGGTATAGAATATTGAAGACCTCGTAACTTACATAGTACTTTACTATTGGCAGGATCTCTGATGCTTTTTTGCTGTCAAACAGTATTGTCCAAATATTACTATATCTATTATACTTGGTATGTGTACTTGTTTAAGAATCAATTGCAAAGGTAAATATCCTTCCGCCCTTAATAGAAAGTATCACTTTCTACCAAGACCAATGAACTTATCGTCTCGTCACTTCAAAGTGCACTGCTGGCTTGAATGCGATGTGTCTTGATAATATGGAGTTACGCCCTAGCTGCGACTTAGTGCATCCTGAATCCTTTGGCCTTTTCTTCTAATCTTTATATCTCAGAAAGGCTATTTTATATATGTAATCATTCTACATGTCATAACTTATTTTCTTTAAAAAAAAAGTTATAGCACATAAATACGACTTCCACATGAGGTGACGATTAAGCACTACAAAATTTAGTCAACTTAATACAATATGATAGTCCAACTCAAGTAATTACACAAAGAGTCCTGCTATTAAAGGCCATTGCAAAGAGTTTAATAACAAATTGAATATAGATGCAAATATAGCAGAAAGGATAATATAGAAACTTCTGGATATCTAAAGACTGGAACTACTGACTAGTATAGATAAAAATAAGTAATATAGGAAACATGTAGAAATGGCACCAAAAATTCTAATGACCCATTGTTATGAAGACATGTCAAAACCCTGATGACAATCAAGGCTTTTTAGGCTAGGACGTATCACCAACCAGGTTTTAATTAAACTGCACATCAGTTATTACTATATACTGCAAAAGGAAATGTAGCAAAGTTTCTATTAAAGAACCTCTAGCTGCGGACTACATGAAGAGGTACCAGACGACGCTTTATGACGTACGTTTCACAGAGATATGTACTCAAATTAAAACTCCTTGGTACTTAAAGGATTTTATTATTAATATTTTAGATAAACAACAAATATTTAAAACATTTTCAGGTGCTTTTAGATTTATAACCTATCAAATAACCGATTTGTTTTTAGCAGAAAACGTCTAGGAGTGAATCCAGTTAGAGAAACAAAAAAAAAATGTTAATATACATTAATTTCTTCTTCTTATCTGGATAACGTCCACTGCTGGGCATAGCCATTCCTCAAGGATTCTCATTGAGAGGGAATTATGCCTAAGCATTGCAAAATCTGGCTGTTCTGTTTAGCCGGCTGCACTGCGTGCATGTTAACTTTCGCTCCGTAAGATATTATGCCTTATGCACCCCCTTTTATTTCCTACAAAAAAAAAAATTTTATAAAACAGTATAAATAAAGAAATCTATGGATTTTTTTACACAGTAACACCTATTAAACGAAACTAATCATATACTAGATTTTTAATCTATGTAATCTGACCTGGCAATGGATGTTTGGAAGTAAACAGCAATTACTCCGCGTACAATGAGATATAAAGTAAAACAATAAAATTAATGTGAAATTGTTGTGTGCAGGTTTAATAATGGAAAGTATAACATGTGATGAGATTTTTCTTCGATGTACACCGGCCATTGTTTCGTGAGAGAAGTGGTACATCCAACATCATTGGGCCCTTGCTTTCGATTGTATTAAATTGGAACTACAACATTTCTATGGGAACTGAGTGATTTACAGTTAACTTGAAGTATCTTTTTTATAAGTATTTTAAAATAGAATAGTCTACTTTCCTCCGAATGAGGAAAATAGTCTTAAATAGAATAACAGCGTTAGGATGAGGACATAGATTTGAACATGATCCTCAGGCTACACGACAACTGTGATTTAGAAAGGAATAAATTTTTCTGAAATTGTAAAGACTTATTCTATACTTGTTATTGCACAAAGATTAGCTTCATCTTCTTCATGAATCTTTATTCAATTCTTTCAGTATGACTGCCAGTTAAAGTATCTTTTAGTCTAGATGATATTTAAATGAAATTGTTGCATATAATGTTGATAGTGAACTAAATGTTATTTTTTTATTGAATTTTATACCCGCTAATTTTTAGTGCAAAGTACTGTTAAGTGTTCTACTTGTAACGTTAGAGATATAGAAAAAAAAACGCCCATTGATATAAAATATGAAATCTTATCGCTTTTGTATTTAGATATGAAAATGTGTTCTAATCTAAGTAATAATTTTACTCTAAAGTAAAATAACCTAATTATGTAGTAAAATTATTTATTCAACTAATTATTATAAATTGGTTAAATTCAAAAAGTTTCTATACCGGTTGTACCAATTTAAATAAATCATTTATAAAGATGAACAGGAAACTAGGCAAGTATCAAGAAAGTTTTATTTTTCTATGTGTAAAGCGCATCCGTACCGCGGGCGTCATCCTACGCAAGTGTTCCGACCATTGATCGGTGACCGTGTACTTGATTCACACACGGACGGTGACACCACCACATGCGCCGTACGTGTGACTGAACCCCGAATTCTTGCGTACACGCACCCAAATACTCGTGTTAACGTGAAATTATTTCGACGGTACCAGTTTAATCGGACGCCTTTGGGTTCACTTTTCTTGTCTGGCCGCCGGCACTTGGTAGTGGGGGTGAGATGCTTAAAACAGACCGCCTTATACACCGTGGCCACACTTTGTACCAAGCTTTCTATAGGGGTAGTAGAAAACATGAGGTGTTACATACTTGCCCTATTTTTGGTCGCGGCGGTGCGGGCGATGCCCGCACTGGACCAGGATGTGAAAGAACAAGGATTGATGGGCAGCGTCCTCGGAGTAGTCAAGGAGTGTGTTGAAGACGACGTGTCCTTGTGCCTGAAGGTTGTACTTGTGCAGTGACGTGAAGTGTTTGTGATATTTGTGATTACTAAGTATATCTTTTGCTTGCAGGAAAAAGCTTTGAAATACGTAGATTCAATTTCAACGGCGAGGGAGATGGATTTGGCTGATGGTGTTACTCTTCTCGGTACGGGATCTCCGAGGTCAGCGAGGGCTTACGAGCCCTTAGTCGATGAGCCCAAAGCAAGGGAGGCTCAAGTAGAGTCAAGGCTGTTGGACTCTGCGGCTGATTTCTTGGAGAATCACGTCATACAATTCAAACTTCCGTCGTCAGCTGTTGAAGGCATGAAGAGGTCCTTAGAAGAGGGTGAGTTTTTTTTATTAAAACCACGTAGTTTAACTGTGCTATTCAGGGTTACATAATCATTTGAAAAAACCTTCAACTATTGATCGTTGCTTTTTAGGTTTAAAGAGTTTAATTTAAGGAAATTTATTCATTCAAATACCTTGATAAATAAAAGCCAGTATTTACAATAAGTTTGGTGATAGTTTTAGTAAAGATCTGATTTATATGAATGTACAATTACCAATTAAATATTTAAAAATTTACATAAGAATTAAAGTAAACGGTAACAAAATATATAATCGATACGAATTGCGCAAATGTAAAATTTAAAGTGTGAGATAAGAGTTCTCTAAAAAGTGCTAAGTGCTCCTCAAATACTGTGCAGAAATTGAAAGATTGAGCACTTTCAATTTCATACAAACAAATACGTTCTCATTACGAAACAAATGGAAGAAAAGAGCGAATTACGAGAGACGAAAGAAAAAAATCAGCTAAGACAAAGTGGGCCGGCAGCAATGACCGACTGTATAAAAAAAAACCGATTTAATGTAATAGTTCACGGTTTACGCTGCTTCAATGTTAAACAAATAAAGCAATACAACTTTAATGGTTTATGTCGTTAACCGTGTTTTGAACTTACATAACAGATTTGTTGTACTCTTACGAAGAGCGAAATAGGAAGTCATTTTATCAGCGCCATCATAAACGCTGAAAAAAATATTAATATAAATATGAAAGTATAAATTAAATGTAGATATAAACAACCTAGTTAAAATATTTTAAATATTCATAGAATAAAATGTTAGAGAGAATACGCGCGCCGCTTGACCAGGACAACTTTTACTTTTTGATGATTGGACACAACTTAATTCCACTTAAAGTTAAATAATCGTATAAGTCACTTTCACCCGCATCAAGGATCTGACAACTTTCCCTCCCGTGTCACCGCCCACTAACATAAGGTTATTTATATGGTCGAATATATGAAGGAGTCCATTATAATCTAGACTAATTTATTTCCATATAATTAATTTGATATGCATGAAGGTGCCATCGTATAATATAATGAAATTCATATTATTAATAATGATTTAGGTCTCAAAAAGAAATTTATTTTTGATATGTTTATGATCATATCGCTTATTAATATAATAAAATTTCCAGAAGTAAAATACCACTTTGTCTTTTCTACATATTTCCGAATACCGTTTAAGACTATTTTAATTTTGATTGCCTAGATAAGGAACTAGATTATTGTGAGATTTAGAAATCATATTCTTTACACAATTATATTTAAAATTTGAAGATGAAAATTTTGGATCTGATTCGTATAAAAATCTAATAATGAGCGCATACATTCATACAATAGTCACACTCCTGACCCAATTCCTTAGCAATACGAACGTCAACCATTCGAATGCCAAGCAGGTGGTTAATACGCACTGACACGACGGTAAACATCACCACGGCCACTAGGCCAGGAAAGTGGAACTTAGCATTCCTACTATGGCCATTAGACAGGTTCCGTACACCTCGGCTCCTTCTATACCACGAAGCTTTCGTGCTTAAACCAGTTTCCTTTGCGGGCAAGTCATCGTGAAATCGTGCTACAGTAGGCGAGACGGTCTTCTTAAGCAGTGTAAAGAAAGTTGTTTCACCATTCTTGCTGGTCAATTATGATCTTCGCATAATCATTGCCTTTTGTCGTTTCACTCGTTCCGTATTATTGTTATTGTCGTCGTTAACTTTAACTGTTATGCTGACAAAAATTACAAAGTTATTGATTTAAATTTTAACTGTACAACGATTGTATGATTGTTTTAATTAAATTAATTATCATCTCATCCGGATTTTCATCATACTTTAAAAATTTTCTAGCAATTATTTAAAATAAGTAGGCAAAGTAATGGAGTTAACCTACATTAAAATGTTTAGCATGCATAAACATCGAAGAAATGTTTATTTGTTGAGCGTGCCGTGAATTTTATATAAAGATTTCTATTCAATTAATGAATGGAAATTTAACCTACAACTACTGATATTTGAGATTCTTTAAGTAGACTAGCCGGATGAAAATTGCAATGGACTTCATTGAGAAGTACAATTTGCAGAATTTAAAAAAAAGTTTCGCTTACAGTTGTATCTTTATCTCTAGAAGATAAAATTCTTCGTCCTGTTTGTTGTAAATAGGTTTAAAACTTACAATAAAAATGTGCCGCAACGAGGAATATGTTATTCTAATAGCTTTTGAATTTTTCAGCTCGCGGCAAGAAAAAGAAGATCAAGCAGCTCATCCCTCTCTTGGCTATCGCGAAACTGAAGATTATGGCCCTTATTCCCTTGTTCTTGGGTATCATCGCTTTCGCCGCAGCCAAGGCTCTCCTCCTAGCTAAGATCTCGTTATTAGTCGCCGGTATCATCGCCCTGAAGAAGCTATTGGCGAGCAAGCATCACGAAACAAGCTACGAGGTCGTTGCCCACCCACACCACGAGGAGCATTTCGCAAGCAGTGGTCATGGTTGGGGAAGATCGATCGACGAAGCCCAAAATCTTGCTTACTCGGGTCACATTAAATCTGATTAGAGGAGGGTTTACTCAAGGGTCGATCCTGGGCCCCCATTTAGATGACCAGTCATTATAGAGATGTTTATATTTATTTAATAGGATTAAGTTATATTTATTGTGTATTTATTGATCGGCGTCCCTTTGCAAGTGACGATAATCGGAAGTGAATGTTTGTTGTTCTGTTTTCATAAACGCAAGTTCTTAATTTGTATGATCTTCTTGATGTATGTACTATATTAGTATATATTTTCATAGCCAATACGGTATCCGTATATGTGTATTTTGTTATAAAAAAAAAATATTATTTTATAAGCACTATTAATGCACGAAATAACTGTTAACAATTTTATTATTCTAGTCCTCTATATTTTCATTGATATTTTATTCCTTCTAGAATATTATTACTTCTTTAACTTTAATATTGTTTACTTCATCGTGTATATTTTGTAAATAATTTAGTGTAACTCACTGTTTAGTATTTTCTTACATTGAATTAACTATTATGTATACATGAATATTTATGTTATATTATATTTATGTATTCATATGTAACTTCTTACGTGAAATATTATTTTAAAACTTGCTATGAATATAACCTATGTATTGTTATCGAATGCACTGATTGTTAGTATATTAAATAATATTTTACAATCTTTTTATAATACACACGCACTTATTATAATTAAATAGAGAGATTCGTACAAATAAAGAACCAAAAATTACATTTGTGTATTATTCAAGAGTTACCTTTTTTTTTTCTCTCGTGGGGAAATCCTGCATCGGATATTCTTCTGTTGTCGGGTCAGCAAAATAGTTACGCCGAACTCTTACCGGCTAAAACCCCACGGTATCCTTCTCAAGACCCTTGGTCGGAACTACAGGAACGCTTGCGCATACTTCCGCGGTTCCAACGGCCTTGATCGATAATAGGATCTCGCCTCAGAGTTGAGCTGCCACTCCCCACCTTTCACTAACGTACAGATGCATCTATACGCGCCACCTCTAGGCCTTTGATATACGGCAACAAGCGACCCCCGAACTCGCTGCCGTAACCTCTCTTATGGGGGTTGGAGGCTATTATTCATTCTCCTCCGTCGCCCAGGTCTCTGGCTACGAATAGGGAGAAGAGAAGTTCCTTCTCTCTCCGTCTCCGCAGCCTCCTTTTGCGACATCACTTGTTCGCAAAAGGCGACGCCAGCACTCCACGCCTTCTCGCTTCCTGTCATAGCCTTCATAAAAGCTTGAAGAGAGAGGTCTGTCCCTATTTCAGCGATGAGATCTCGACGCAAATTTGTCCAACTGAGACAATCCTCCAACGTATGCTGCGCCGAGTCCTCATCGCTGCCACAATGATGGCACATAGCTGTTGGCTCTCTACCAATGCGGCACAGGTACTTAGCAAGTCTGTCCTTCCGCCGTTCAATAACAGACTGTCGAGCGTGTAACCTCTGGAGAGCCAGTTCTTTTGTGAAGAGCTGTTGTACTTGCGTTCGACGTTCCGAGCGCCACACATAAGTCGACGCTAAAAACTCTGCCTCCAAGTCCCATGGAGGGGACCCTGCTAAAACACACGCCGCCTAAAAAGAAACAGTGCGGTAACCCCGAATTACACCAATAGTCATCGCTCTCTGGGGCCTCCTTAAATATGTGACAGTGTGCTCCGTTAACGATTTCGCCCATACAGGTGCTCCGTACAAAGCTATTGACCGCACTACTCCTAGATAGAGGCAGCGGCAGCTGGCTTCGAGTCCACTGATATTAGGTAACAGACGCTTTAGGCTAGCTATTACCCCCATAAGCCGGGAGCCAATTGTTGGAAATGCTCTCGTAATTTCCATCGGCTATCGAGGATGAGTCCTAGGTATCTCATATTGGATCTAACCTCGATAAGGGCGTCACCTACTGTGATGCAGGAACCTCGCGGTGTCGCTTTCCGAGGCCCATGAAAACATATGGTCTCAGACTTGTTTAATGCCACTTTTAGTCCCAGCATACGTATTCTTTCAATAACTTGTGCCACCGCCTCAGTGGCAAGACGAGCAGCAACCGTGAACGTCATCCCTTGACCTGTGATAAGGGTATCAACGGCATAACAAACCATATTCACGCCCGGAACAAGATTACCTCGCAGTACCCAATCGTACCCTATATTCCACAGAAGAGACCCTATACAGAACCCTGTGGAACACCGCATGCAATTTTTTTGCGCAAAACTTGGCCCTAACATTGTAAAGCGGTCCTACGCTTACGCTACGGTTCGATTCTCTGATCTACCTTCAGGTAAAGGAGAACACCGTTAAGAAACCGACATCTATCAAGAACAATTTCCGGAGAGATGTGATTTCCGTCAACTCGCAATTGACCAGCGTTGTGGATAAATGTCATTTACTCTTTTCTCGTGGGCGAAGATCTCGAGTCCCAGCAGCAGGAATGTTAAGAAGGTAGATTCTTAATGTCAGATTATTTGTTATAATATGTATTTGAAACTTGTCAGTAAAAGGGCGTAACCCTGGTGAGATTTTCTATCAGCCAACTTCATTGACAAACTCTCGAGATATTGTAAGTCTACATGGATAATCTAGACTACTACAATAAGATCTAATGATGTTTATATTTCATTATTATTTTTATAAAGCTACATAAAACCTTAGGAATGGCATGTAATAGTTCTTCTTTTTAATAAATTAAGTGATAAAATGAGCGAGAAGTTACCTGATGGTAAGTTATAGAACCGTCCAGACGTGTCATGTTGAGTGTCGTTACCCTAGTAATTATATTAATTCAAACTGGAAATCAATAATGTTTGCACACTACTATTTGACGGTAAAAACGAGCGCTGCGATAGCTTCTCTCTAGACGATCACCGGCATCAAAGACCTACCACCAGTAAAAAGTATCATGGTAGGAAATCCATGTACCAAATACTATTAATCAGTAACGTCTCTAACGATAAGGATTTCCCCACGAGAGAAAAAAAAAGACCGCTTTACAATGTTACCTATTATAGTATAATAATATTTAATATACAACGAAATAAAAAAAAACAAATCATGTAGTGTGTTAAACTTGTATAATTGACAATGGTTTACAGTTGAACTTTTTTTATTCAATAAAGCAACAGGCCAAGAGGGACGTTCACCTGATGGTAAGTGACACGCCCGTCCATAACAACGCGGTGCTAGTTACAATGATGTATACTGCACCACATTGCCTCGCCTCGCCTTCAGACATAAGATGTTAAGTATCGTTATCCCAGTAATTTCACTAGCTACAGCGCCCATCAAACTGGATCACAGTACTGTTTGACGGCTGCAATAGGTGCTGCGGTGGTACCTACCTAGTCTTCGGTAACAGTAATCTACCACCAGTAAAGCTTTACTATATTGATACTTCATTGTATATATATATATATATATATATATATATGTATATATGACGTTCCGTTACTCCTTTCTTCGTGAAAAAGAGAAATATTTATTATCTTCTTGAAAAAAAATTAGGTGAAACGAAATTGTTTCTTAATCTTTGTAATTTGTTCATATCGTTTGCTTTTATACGATTATCGGTAGATGTCGCTGATATTAATTTTAAATTTTTGATATATTATAATAAAAAATTAAATACAATCGTAGCGTATTCAAAGCTGATATGAATGATAAATTATAAAATTGAATTTATTCGACTTAAGCTTTAGTATTAGTAATTGGCGCAAAAATTACGTAATAACTTATAAATAAGCCTTTTTTTGTAATCGGTATAAGATTACAGAGAAGATTTGCATAATATATTGTCATTAGAGGTAAGCTAAGGTTATATGGGATTTCAACACACGAAATAGATCTCTGGTCCTTCATGAACTCATAACATTCTCGGACCCCTCGTCTAGAAATCTATAGCACTAATACACTAGTGTAAAAATTATGGGATTCTTTAGTACTTGAAATGGTAATTCGAGAATCAAAAGTGATATTTTCTGCATTGTATACAATTAAACAATTTTTTTACCATTTTATAGTTTTGTCTTATTGCTGTTTACATCCTCCTCCCTACTGTACGAGTAATACAGATTTGCATAATTTTATCTACAACAAATTAGTACATGTCTTGATTTAGTCATGATGATAATAGACCATTTTGTAATATGTAGTATTAATAAATACCTTGGTCCCGGGTTAAAATGTACCCATTATATCTATGTTTTAGCGTATTGTAAAGGAGATTATCTCGAGACTATTAGTGAGGAAACTTCTTAAAGTTACCAGCAAACCTCCAAGCATGGCGTATCAGGCAAGTATTCCTCTTAAAGTAGGTTTACATTCATCAATTAGCTGATGTAAAGCCAAAGATACTGAAGCGTGCCGAGAATTATTAAACTCTAATATGACTGCCGGAAGACATTGATAAAATACATATTCATTGTTAATTTTTACCTACACAGCCAGCTGTAAACCTGGTGTGTCATGACATCATAGCTGTGTCCTGAATATTTGTCGGGTGATGTGAATAACATAACTTTCATTTACATGACTCAATTCGTAAACTGAATACGTTGAAGGAATTATGTCATTATTAAGTCGGTAACACGTTACGCGCCTTTTTTGTCTTCTTCCGTCTATTTTACATTCTGTACAAACACTAAAACGTGTATCAGGAGAGATACAGTATGTGCGGACATAAGTGGTATACGACTTGAGGAGGCACGAGTTCGATTCTCGCTAAGCTCAAAGTAGAAGCGGAAGCTATCGAAGGAAATAATGTGAGAAAGCCGACATGTAAGAACAGCTATCGAGGATTGTTTGGTAGATAAATCTTGACTCTCCCTTTATGCGACATCGATTTGAGTATCCCAACTGTGGGATTTTAAGAGAGCTGTTCATTGATTAATAGAAAACTGTCTTCCGCTATGACGCGCTATTTTATTGTATTAAAATATCTCTTTGAAATGGTTTTTTTTTAATGATTTTTGTGAAATACTTGTCTACGTCCTCATCTAAATCTGGGAAAGTTTTACTTGCTTTTTTATTTTTTTGAATTTTCATTAACGATTTGAAATTAACCCCTGAAGATCAGTTAACGCAACCTTATTGCTAGTGTCCTGTGTTTAAGTTATTTATTTAAATACCATTTACCTTACATATTCAATAGTGATGGAAAATTAGTGAATTAAATTTGTAGAATAGAATATCTTGATAATATATGTATAAAAAAAAATCCGTTTATCTCAGTCTCATCACAAGATCTCTGGAATCAAGTCTTGAAATTGAGTAGAAATTTTTATTTTGCTAATTATGGATCATATGAACGGGAATTGCGAGGGTGTTACGATCAGCTAATATCTTGATGATCTTGATGAAAAACATATAATTTTAAATTTCATGTGTGTGTTGAAGTATGTAATTTGATTGCTTACTTCCTTAATTTATTATTAATACAGATTAATGCATCAGTACTGAATCGCTCGGTATAATCTGTGCGGCGTAGTATTTGATGTAACTTACATAAATCTATATCGGACCGTAAAGAGGACACGACATTTTTGCACCTTACGACACGCGACTTTCTTTGTTTGGGTTTCACGTTTACGACGGGCGTAACCGGAATCGAGTGTTGCGCCACAACGGCTCCGCTCATTCAAGAAATATTCATACTGAATCAAACGGCGGCGACTTCTATTCGAGGCCGCACTTGTGCATCTGATATGAAAACAGTCGACTAAAATATAATTTTAAAGTATTAGTAGTTTTAGCAGAGAAGCAAACGGCACGTCTGGTGGTAAGCAGTTGCCGTAGTATGAGTATGAACGCCTGTACTGCCAGAACCTCGACAGAGGCGTTGTTCCAAAGAAACCTTATCACGCCCTTTTTGAAGCACACCATTCCGTGTCTCCTTCTACTTAAAATGCTTTCGGGTCTTTGGGGATGGAGAATGGAGATTGTTATGACTCTCAAACAACAACTTTGAGGACGATGAATGCTGAGGACAATAATAGCGTTTTCGTAGGTAAAATCTTCACATAACTCTGACTTCCTCTCAGAAGACAGGGAATCTTCTTGATAATTTCGCTCCGATACAAAAAAGAGAGTCTACCCAATTTATCCTTTACTATTTAAGTATAAAAATATTTGGAAGTAGTAGTTTAAAGAAGATTGCAATGTGGTGATGTGGATCCTTTATAACCAGCATCTTATCATTTACTATGACGACGAAATTTCTGCTCGTCGTCTTCTTCTTCTTCTTCCTCCGGCCCTTTTCCCATTCTATGTGGGGTCGGCACAGTATGTACTTCTCTTCCACATCTCTCTATCAGCTGCCATATTTAAATTCACACTCTTCTTCTTCTTCTCTGCTCGTCGTATCATTGTAAAATTTGTAATTAATCCATTTTGTTCAAAAGAGTAATAATTTATATAACATCGCAGAAAATTATAAAATTGTGAGTTTAAGGAAACAAATGTAATAGGAGGAAATGAACGAAGCCAAAGAGGAAGGACTATTAGAAATAAATATTACTTTTCGAACGATAATGCATTGTGTGTACCTTTTGAATAAAGGCTACAATCCTATGAGTTTGTCGATTCCTACTGGCAACTTGGTACTCATTCAGCATCTGAAGAAAATTTCTCCCAGATACTTACAAATTCTATTGGTGATCGCTAACTGGCGGACGTTTTGTCCTCCCAGCAAGGTTTGCATCTAGAAAACGGTACATTGGCTACCCCTCATTCGATTATCGCTTTAATGTACCTGATGATAGAGATGAGGTTTGATGGTGCATGCTAATGTTTAGAGGACGCATTGAATATGGGTACTGGACAATGCACTCTCACCGATTCAGATGTCATTGTTTGAGCATCAGCGTCAATGGAACCTTTTAGTTTTGTGTAGACAATCCGAGTTGAGAATAACACTTTTAGTTCTTTTGACATCTTAATAATTAATAAAAGCGAGGTTTTAAAAGGTTTATGCTTACGCAAAGGATTCTAACAGATGAAATAATATTGTAGAAACAATTCTTTATTCAATATTGTAGCTGATTCAGTGAAAATAATATTACGAAATATGAATAACTTGCAATCAGTTAGTATCAGGAGATGAGCTAGTATCAACTGTTGATTATGATGACGGCATTAACAAACAAGTTGTATACTCCAGAGTAGGTAGAAGACTTTATAAATATAAATGTAAAACCTTAAATACAAGATAATTTTTATGATAGAACTAGACTAGACTTTGCTTTTATAACCTAAAATATTGATGAACTGTATTTAATAATTTTCTAACTACGAATCTAGATACTATCTATTAAAATCTGAAACAGGTTTTTATAACTATGTATACATAAGTTTTAATTACTTATTCTCACAGTGATGATCTCTAAATTAATAATAGTTTGCGAATACCACGAGACGACTGACCACTTTCTATTTTTTTATTATTTTAACTAGTTGAGAGTTCATTCATAATGTATGCAAGATGAAGCTTCATTACGTTTACGTTTACGTATGATGCGATTTATTAATGAAGCAATTTATCAATATTGATAAGATATACAGTTGTATATAATATAAATGATAAGTTATAATTTACAAAGTAGAATAAGGTCAATTTTCGATACAAATTTTGATAAGCGAAAATGTAAAATTCTCTCTTCTCATATTGCGAAATATTTAAATTAGCTCTCTAAAACTTTCTCATTACAAAACCATGAAGCATTCCCTTTAAATAATTACTATGAAAATAAACAATTATAGCATTATACTTAAACCAGTCTAATCAGTATGTATAAAGTACAATTATGGTGAAAACTTTCTTTTACAAGTATACATAATTAAAATTATAACAGTATAACTGTTTGTTCATTAAATGGATATAAGAATACAGTATAACTTAGACTTCACTTGTTATGATTTCTATTATACATACAAACGGATGTTCATTAAACAAAATTAGACAATTAGCAGGACCAAAATTTTTCTCTTCCTTTCGCAATGGAGTGTTTCGCAGGATATATCCTCAAAATGTAGTAATAATGAAAAGCTTACTTAACGTTTCCGCTGCTGGGAGTCGGAATCTTCTGTCATAAGGAAAGATTTAAGTCTATCACGTTGACCTGGAAGAAAACTCATAAGAATACTGCATTTAAATTAAACGGTAAGTTTAGATTTATTATCTATACAACTGTAGCCCTAATGAAAACCCGGAAATGATACAAGCACGAAGATCCGAATTTCTCGATAGATTTGACCTTAGAGCATACTTGTAAATGTCTTCACATCACTATAGAACTCTGGTAGACTGTATCATATCATAAGCATATAACATGATATCTTATATTACAAAAAGAACAGGCTATCATCGGAACTCATGAACTTGTCCACAAGTGAACAATCCTTCCCAAAAAATGATTTCAACATCTTTTTTTTTTTAATTAAACGCATAACCATTACTAAAATGAAATCAAACGCAATACCATAAGAAATAAGTGTACTCATTATCATATCTCCATAACTTACTTTACATAAGCGTTTAAGTGAAATTTGTAGTAAAAAAAAAATGTACATCATTTGATGTTAGTAATGTAATGCTTGAATTACATAATTCGGCAGTTTATATTCAGTAAAAACGTCTGCAGATTTGTTTCTAAACAGTTAAAAACTTTCGCCTAATGCAGTGCAGCGCCTTCAAATAGGCTTAATATTTTTTGACCGCATACAAATGGCGCCGAAGGATCGATCGCTTGGTGTTTAATGGTCAAATTATTAATGCCTTTCGAAAGTCCACAGCTATTGGGAAATGATTATATGGTAACATTACATCCTCTGTTATATCCTTCAGATACTATTCCTAAAAAGTAACCTACTGAGTCTAATTATGTCGCATTTTCATCATGAATCATAGTCCAGGAATAGACGTTGTGTATATAGATGCTAAATTCGAGAGAAAGAAAAGTGAAAATGCCTCAACAACTTGCCGACCCTGAGCTATTGTAATCATAACATACTTTTTTTTTATATTCCATTAAAAACTAGCGGGTTCTTGTTAATTTGTTTAATGTTCTTAGAGCGAGAATTGTGTGCTTTGCGTGTCGCCATAACCTCACACATCCACCACGGGCGGTGCCTACACGTGACATATGGAGGTACGATTGGGAGGGGAGCACAAAATAAAACTCACGGTCTTACTGACTTCCTTGACAATTGATCATCCGCCATCGTTGAAGATGAAAGCGTTCGTGGTATTGTGTTTAGTGGCAGCGGCCGCGGCGATGCCGATGTCGAAGGAGGACGGTGTGATGGAGAGGTTCATCTCGGCGCTGAGGGATTGCGTGGAGACCGACACCGCTCTGTGCCTCAAGGTGTGTGAAAAGTGAAGTGAAGTGAAGTGCACTAGTGATAAGTGACTGATGATCTTGGAGATGAGTCCATTAGAAAACACAACTGTCTTAATATAAATGAAATAGTAATATTCGCTAAAGTTCCTAGTTTCAGATATTAATAGCTATTAAACGTTTTACCTCAAAGCTTTTAGATACAGTGATAACTTAAAGCTTTAACTTCGCAATAGCAACTTCAAATGGAAATCAAATAGAATATAAAAATGCTCATTAAGTTCTAGTTACATTTATTAGGTTTTATCCAACAATTTCTCTCAGGGTAACAATTAAACTATAGCAGCTTTGGTATGGCTATTGGTATGGTGGATGTATTCCCACAGCTGGGAGAGCATTGTCTCTTAACACAATCAGTATGAAAGTGCGAAAATTTTTATTGGACTCATTTACAAATTACCCTCTTTTTTATTTAACAAGCTTAAGATAATTTTATGTAACATTTATTCTTTTACAGGAGAAGGCGATGAAGTTCACGGAGAACCTTGCGGTGTCAAAGGACCTCAGCCTGGTTGAAGGTGTGTCCTTTGCTAGAACCGGCAGCCCAAGATCCGCTCGAAGCTTTCAACCTCTCGACCAAGACCCGAAAGCGAGGGAACTGCAAGTCGAGGAGAGGATAATGGACAACGTGGTGGACTTTTTAGACAGTCACGCTTTGCAACTGAGAATGCCAAAATCTTTCATCGAAGATAATTCAGTAGAAGAAGAAGGTACGAATTTTTTTTTTATTCAATTTAATAAACAACGCAATAGAAATTCAGAACGAACCTGTTTTCGTATTTGAAGTATTTTACTTACATTTAATGATATTTCTGTACAAAGAGGATATAGTCGTAGTTAGGAAGTTCATCACAACGTTGTGGCCATCGTCCTGTTGGTGAGCTGTAATGAGAGCTGAGTTAGAGGTAATTTACTAATTACAGCCGGAACCTAAACTACATATCTCGAGTGTACTACCAAGAAGAACACCAGTACGAGAGACCAGTGACATATTACTATTAAAATTGCTAATTAAAGCGTTTTCATCTTTTTCTAGAATTTATAAAATTTCTAGATACATGCTGAAGGACGGCATAGTTTATCAAACTTCTGATCTTTGATACATTATCATGGACAGACAAGATACTTGACAATACGTCTAAGTATCCTCTTGTCACTTCTAGTTAAATAATCCTCAACTTTGTTTAGTTCGTAGTCTTCATATTGAAACCATTTTTATAATGTTACTTAAAATTCTAGTGTTTTTAGGATTAATGTTTAAAAAATATTATAAATTACTATTAAATATACACAAGGGGTCCGGTAGAACATTATTTGTATAAAGTTATTAATGTGAGCATATGAAAGCGTTTCTTCCGACTTTACGCTATGTTAATTTTCTTATCTTCTGAATAATGATGTATTAAGTTTCTCGTACGCTTTGATTCAAAGCGCCGAAGCGAAGATGAAGATTTAATCAGATAAAACAAATTTTCATAATCATCGCTTTATTGGTTATAATTAACTTGAAATTTATACCTTAATTTACAAACTAACAAAACTGGAAAAAAATCTAAACTAACATTTATTATATATACTAACCTTGTTCAGTATATTCACACGAATATCTGTTATAATTTTTATCAAATCCTTTTAGATAGTGTTATCAATAACACGTTTTTTTACGTAAAAGGACTAATCATTAATCTCTCTTAATTACTACTCCAGCCAAAACTAAAACAAAGCTAAAAAAAATATTGTATCTGCTTCAATTAAGACATCTAGGTCAAGTTGAAACATCTCTTACTGAATGATACGCAGCTTATTTAAAGATCTCTCTAAATTATATTAACTTCTTCTTATAGTGTATCTCCATGTAAGAGATTGGCTTTTAGATTTGTGAATTTGTTCCTGTCTTGGTGTTCACATTGGTGATATCGGTCTACTAGCTTATGCTTCACAGCCAGGATATTTTTCGGCGTCTAACATGTCTTTTCCTTTCAACTTTGCCCTTCAAAATAAATAACAGGTGATATCTGTCGTGCTGGAACACGCGCCCGGGATAGTCAACCTTTCTTATTTTCGAGCTCTGCAATAATATCCTAGATTGGCTGACACGTTGGAGAACTTCACTATTAGTGACAATTATATTAACTACTTCTTAAGGGAGAATCAGGCGTTCATTTCTGGAGATAGCAATAGTTACTATTTTAAACATATAGTTACTATTTATGAAATCTGATGATGCCATCGGAATAGGTCCAAATCAGTTCTAAAAAATTTCTACAAAAATAATAAGGTCCGCTATATGTTTATGAGCTCTCAGGGTTGGACCTGTAGATAAAAAATTTCAGAAAATAATGTCCTGGTAGAAAGCTCATGATTTCGTTAGATGGCTGACACAAATTTGTGAAAACTTCAGTTTGAAGAGTGCTCCTTACTGATTATATAAAAGATACAAACACTAGATTAGTCAGATTGCTTAGAATCCAATAAATATTCATAGAGTTAAGAAACGGGAGATCGCTGGTCTACATTTAATCAGCATCTATTGCGATCGTCAATGAAGTTTCTTTGTAATCATCTATTTCTTACAATCTAGAAAAGGAAGAAAATAGACTTGCACTCTTTCTCTTCTAGTAAAGATGAATTCTTGGATCCAAAGTACTGAGCAAAGAAATCAAACATTTCAATATGTTTTATCATTTAAGTTAATCGCAAGTATTGTTTACTTTGTTGCAGGCCGTGGCAAGAAGAAGAAGAAGCTGAAGAAGCTCCTCCCAATCCTCGCCCTCATCAAGCTGAAGCTCGCCGCCCTCGTTCCCCTCTTCCTCGGCATCATCGCGTTCGCTGTATTCAAGGCCTACTTGCTTGGCAAGATCGCGTTCGTAGCCGCTGCTTTCGGCGCTTTGAAGAAACTTCTAGAATCGAAGAAGAACAGCGGCTGGTCCGAGCCCGCTCACGAGGAGCACGGCTGGGAGAGCGGCGGCGGCTGGGGCAGGTCACAGGATGCCCAGAGCTTAGCTTACGCTGCCCACGCGAAACAAGCGTAGGGGAATTAAAGGAATTATTTATTTATTTATTCGTATAATCTAAGTCTCAGACGAAATTTGTTTTGTATACTTTATACGTACGACAATATTATTTATTTTATAACCACCGTTTTATTATGACACGTTATGTGTATGTGTGTGTGTGTGTGTGTGATGTGTGTTTGTGTAAGTTTTACTTTGCAGTATTTCTACTACATATCTATGTATATATCTTTTTTGTTCGTTTTAAGTTCATGACTGATACCTTTTTAGTCTACACTAAAATATATTTATGTTTATCAACGTTTTCGTATACATGTAGTATATTTCTATTTACTAGATATTCTTTATATAGAGGATATTGAGTAATGCTGGTGTTATTACCAAATATTTTTTTTTTAAGTTCATATTCCAAAGATATCATTTTTATTTTCTCTAATTTAGTGTTTATTTTGTATTATATTTTAACTACAATAGAGGTATGTGTGTAATGTAATGAGTCAAATATTTATTACCGTTTCGTTTTATTTATCATACGTTTGTGTAACATCGATAAGTTGTTATTTTTTTTTTTATAACCGGTTTTACGATGGATCCACGTAAAATAAATAAAGTTCAACAAGAATTCAATAAGCCATTTTTATTCATCATTATCCATATACCATTGCATTACCAACATTGCAGCATGTTTATATCCAGCTGCTGTGCATAGTCTCTTATTTTGAGGGTTGTTCTCTATTACGACACACCGGGGGTGGAATAGCGGGTAGGATATCTAATCCATGTGCAGCAGAGAGAACATTCGTATTACATCTTTGTTTATGGATTGGACAAAAATCTGTATTAATATATTAAAACAAAATTCAACTAAATATCTCTTATTGGAATGTGGTAAAAGTGTTTCTTATTATTCTCAACGTCTTATTGGCAAATTGCCAGGGTCTGATCTCCATAACTGGCATCTTTAGATGGTAATTGAGCTTTCTTAACTGACGTCACAGTGTACTTTTCATATTTAACATATTGTAAGAGCTGTTTTCTTGATATTATCATTGAACGTATAACTTAGTATTCTTAATATGAGACTTTCAAAGACCGTAGATTAATTATGAATATTTAATGGGTCAAATTAATGATTAGCGAAAGTTGAATGTTATGAATAAATTTTAATATACTAAAAAAAATATATATTTGTATTGATTGAGAATTATCGCTTTTAAGAGATCGCATTTGAATGATGAAGAGCTGGTCGCCGGAAAAAAGTCATAAGACCAGTCCGTAGAAATTGCCAGTTGGTTCATAAATAAGAAGTTATTGTCTGTTGAAAGTTTTCTCATGTTAGCCGATTAGTGTTGAGGTTTCATAAAACATAGACGTCTGTATAGAGATCTAACAGGTTGGCGCGTTAACATAAAATTATATAAACAATAGGTTACAGTCAGCAAAATCTCACAGCCGGGTCACCGGCGACGTTCACATAACTTTCACTCTTAGGTTAAAAGAAAGTGGGTCCATAGTGGTGTACGCGGCACCGTGAGATGATATAAGCGGATGTGTTGCTTGTACATGCGCGGCGGGAAAAAAAACTTTCATTTTCAAGTAAATGAAATTCGGCTGGCGGCTGCTTACACAATATCCCCGTGTGACCGGAAATCGGCGAATACAAACATTCATATGTTAATACATAATTTGTACAGCTTTTTTTTTTTTACCGGAAATTAAATTGTCACATGGCAACTTGTTTCATAAAATTAGTGTATTTATAGTTAATAAGGTAATACAAGTTTCTTCTTAAATTTAAATACCTTCAACATATTCATGAATTATTCGGTAAATTTAAACTACATATATATTATATAGAACCTAAGTCCAGCTGGGGACGTAGGACTCCCAAAAGGTTGATATTTAACTGTTTAAGTTTTTTTTTGTTAAGTTATAATAGAAATAAATGCTTATTTATTTATGTCCGGCAGTTGATTTCTATCGACTGATAATGACGCATATATATTTTACAGAGATCATGCAAAATTTAAAAAAAAAATTGTCCAAATATATAAAAAAAACAATCATGACAAAGTTTTTTTTTATATAAGTAAAAAAATATGCCGTTAAATATTTACGTATGCGTGTGTGGTTGTGTGCATGAATAAATGCAAGGTGTTGCATGTGCTTGAAGTTGGCTGCTTATAAAGCGTCTTGACAAGCTAGGGTAGGCACAATAGTTTTTTACATTACAGATATATTAAATGGAGGATAGATTATCTGGTGACCGATCGATAGTAAGATTTTTTTTTTTAACGAAGTTACGAGATTGACGGGATTCTGATGTAAAGTCTATCCATAACAATGTGACGGTACATACAATATTATATACTGCACCACATTGTGCTCGTAACCTTGACATATGAGATGTTAAATCTCGTTACCGCAGTAATTTCACTGGCTATAATATTCTCCAATCGAAACACAATAATATTGTACATTACTGTTCCGCGGCTGTAATTGCAGAGAGAGAGAGACTTCGAGAGACAGATTCAAAAAGCTCCGGTAGTACCTAGACAGTCTCCGATAACAGAGACTTAATACTAGTAAAGTAGATTCTGGTGAAGTAAAACATAGTGAAGAAACCTCAATGTTCCAAGAACAGCTTTTATGGATGTAAGGCATCCAAATGCCTTTACTTAGTCGGCAGAAAAAGAAGCTGCGGTGGTACCTACCAAGACGGTCTCCAGCAACAGAGACCTCTAGTATATATATATCTTTGAGGTGGTTTCAGCAGGGAATGTCTGTGTTCATGATGACGATAATGATGAGAATCAATATGTAACAAACGAACAGTCACCTGAAATAATTTACTGGTGGTAAGGTCTCTGTTGCTGAAGACCATCTAAGTAGATACCACCGCAGCGTCTGATGCAGCCAACAAACAGTAGTGTGCAAACATTACTGAGACTTAACATATAGTGTATATCATTCTAACTAGCGCCTCATAGTTACGGGAGTATTACTTAACATCAGGTGAACGTCCTGCTTTACTCGCTTTCTAGTATAAATATAATATTTCTGCACTGCGTTCAAGTGTTAGTTTTCTCTCAGTTAAATTAACTGGTTAAATCTAATTAACAGCATCTATTGTTATCTCAAGTAATCGACTTGCTTTTGATGCAGTAGTAAATAATTTCTGTTTCGCCACGTTGGTGGTAACCCTGTTAACCAGATGTGGGCCGTTAGCGTGGCAGGTTTGTTTGAAGATATAATGTTGTGAGTGTTCACTGCAAACCGGATACAAATGGCTAATGTACATACAAATAACAGCTTATTCCTGATTCATTATACGATTTAAAGACGATGCAGAACACTTTTGAAAAAAATAAGTAAACCGTAACCTTTGCCTTTTTTTAAAAAAATATATATAAATGTTTAAATCTTATACAAAATTTAAAAATAAATGAACCATCTTGGTTATCAGGGAGATGTGGGAGATTAAATTAAATCAGTGTCGCAGCGGTCTAATCGCTCGCTGTGTGCAACTGCAGTCCCTGGTTCGATTCTGAAGATTTTTTTTTATTCTGCGAAGTGACCGACATGAGCACATGATGGTAAGTGATACGCCTAGACATAACAATATGGCGCTAGTTAGGATGACATATACAGCGCCACATTGTCCTCGTCACTTTCATATATACGATGTTAGGTTTCTTTAACCCATGAATTTCACCAGTTACAACGCCCTTCAAACTGGAACTGAGGTATGTTTGCATATTGCTGTTCGGCGGCAGAAAAGGCACTGCGGTGACAGAGACCTACATACCACCAGTAAATAGACAGTGATAGTATTTATATTCGTATGCGCTAAGTGATACATTTATAAGTAATTGTTGTTAGTAATAGTGTTTGTATATATTTCATTATATATCATGTAATCATAAGTTTTTACGTGAGGGGTACAAGAGGATCCAGGTCAACGTCGCCTGATCGTGGTGCATGCTAATCAACAAACGAGGATCTGGCTCCTACTAACCCGCATTAGATCACCGTAGCGGGAAATGGCCCTAATCCTCCCACATAAATCTCTCCCCGATCGATGTGGGGATTTTTGTGGGGGCCTATCTATGTCTAACAGAGGACGTTTATCAGCTGATAGTGATGACGATGATGATTTTTTATAAAAGATGTATCGTTTACTTTCAGCAAAAGGACTAGAACGTAAAAAAGATTTATCCAAAAAAAAAAAAACCTAAAGTCTATTCACTTTGTACTGGTGGTAAGTCTCCCTTGCCCGTGACAGTCTTCATGCCATAGCAGCTTTTATATCAGCCGAAAAACAGTAGTGTGGAAACGTTACTGTCTTCCGGTTAGAAGAGCGTTAAAACTGATGAAATTACCAGGGAAATGAAACTTAACATCTTGTACAATGTGGTGCTGTGTATATCATCCTAACTAGCGGCGTAGCGGCATGCTAAATATACAGGCGTATCATATACCATGAGGTGAACGTCTCACTCGTTTCGTCGATAAAAATAAGTAAGACGCAGCAATCTCCAATGTAGGAGAAGTACTTCCTGTATATTTGGTTTGTCAGTAATTTAGTAGGTTAATGTACCTGTGGTCCGTGACTGTGAGTGGCAACCCAGGGGTGTGGTCCGTCGCGAAAGTCACTGAGGCCGCACCCATAGCCGTAGTCGCCGTACACACAACCCGATTACATTGCTCAACTTTACACACTACATCACTTATAATTTACAAATGTACAATATAACGCTTCGCCTCTAATAGATTATATATATATATTATATATATATATATCATCATCACGATCAGCCGATAGACGTCGACTGCTGGATGCTTGCCCCCAAAGATCTCCACATCGACGTCACTCACCCAAGAAAATGTTGCGAAAGTCGAAAAAAAGGTGTTGAGCGTTCGAAGAGTTACCATCCGATACTTAATTCAAGAAACGGCCATTTCATATGGAAGTCTCTCTCTCTCTCTCTCCGTGGCATATTATTATTCCCATCTGATGGTGGGGTCTGCCTTTCTGGTCTTTCTCTTCCACTTCGCTCTGTCGGACGCGTCCTCTTCGGTAACCTTGCAGAACTCTAGATCTTTTTTGACCACATCTGTCCATCTTGTCTTTGGCCGCCCTCTGGGTCTGGACCCCGTGATGTTCAGATTGGCCATAACATTTCCAACATAGTCAGGAGGTCTTCTTTTTATGTGCCCATACCAACGAAGTCTTCTCTCTTATTTATTTCATATGGAAGTATTCAATCCATATTGAAACAATCTTTGAATATGAGAAACGTCTCCTCAAGATGGAAGCCGAGAATGTTAACCGACAGTCAGAAACAAAATCGACTTGACATTTCGAATATATTGTCGGACAAGTTTCAAGAAGATTCTGAAAACTTTTTGTCTCGTTTAGTAACGATGGACGAAACATGAATCCATCATTTTGATCCCGAGACAAACTAGCAATCTTCGCAATGGAAACGGCCATCATCACCGACCTCGAAGGAGTTTTGTGCTGTGGCATCGGCTGCCAAGGTTATGGCCTCAATATTTTGGGACTCAGAAGGGATATTGTTGATTGATTACCTGGAGCATGGAACCACTATTACAGGCCAATATTATGCAAATTTAATTCCTAAGTTGAGGAATGCTATCAAAGAGAATAGGAGATGGAAACTTCGAAGGGGTGTGCTGTTTCACCGCGACAACGCACCCGGCAACACGTCGACAGTTGCGATGGCTGCCATTCAGGGAGCTGGCTTCGAATTGGTTGACCACCCGCCTTATTCATCAGATCTGGCGCCTAGCGATTTATATCTGTTCCCCATATTGAAAGAATACTTAAGGGGAACAGGTACGAAGACGATAACGAGGTGATGGATGCCGTGGAGAGCTTTTTGTAGGACCAAGACAAAACTTTTTTTTTTAAAGGGATTGAAGCCTTGGAAAAGCGCTGTACTCGGTGTTTAGAGAGACTCGTAGACTATGTAGAAAAATAAATTATTAAGTTATCAATAGTCATTATATTCTATCTTATTCTCACTACTTTTTGACCTCTACTTGTATATAATCTTCATTTGCTTTATATTCAATTGCTCCCTGTGGTGAAGTTGATGTTCACTTTATAACACGAAGGTCTCCAGTTTGATATCGGGGACACCTTTTGAGGTGGTGTTCTTTCAAACCAGTTCAATTAGCTACCAGTGGCAGTATATCCCTATTGTCTGATACCGTTAGGGTAGGTTTTTTTATACCACTTAGGTGGCAAACAGGCTTGATGACGGTTGATGAAAGGAAATGGAAGAAGAAGACTTGTTGTGCTGACCTTACATGAAATGGGAAGTGGGGTATTCATGATGACGCTCCTTAATCCTTTAGGTTTTTACAGCTTTATTGGACTCAGGGTTTGCGGACCTGGCGTCTACGAGTTTTATAGATGATTAAACTTTTATTATAATTATCCGAACGCAGTTTATTCTCTTTCTTTTCTGTTACTCTCTTCTAATTTCTTACTGGTTAATGGTCAATCACCAATAATAAATTGAAAAAAGAAGCTAAAATACTTACTCCCATTTAAACCTAAGAAGTATCTAGTTCAGGTAATGAAATGAAGTATTTTCATTATTCCTTCTTCATTAAATTTCATGGTATATACATACCAAGAATATTTAAAATATTTTTCCACTACCAGAATTTTATCAGGAAGCAGCAGACATAGTATAATACCACGTTGATTCTAAATTACTTTTTTCTAGTAAAAATACTTTTTAATGTCGTAGAAAATCTTTGGAAAACCACGCCGTGTGCACGGGGCCCATTTTTACGTCCGCAGTACCGTTGTTCAAGGTCACACGCATTCTCGACCTCCACCCAGCTACTGACTCATCACCAGCCACTTTCTTCTCCACAGAATGGTTTTACGAGAAACGCTTCCTATGCCACGTTATAGGCGCGCCCAACCGTCCTATTGGGCAATATACTCATCCTACGTTTCTAAGCTAATACTTGAATTTTTCTGTTCCAAAACACATATATATATATGTACATTTATTATATAATTAATAATATAATTAATATATATATATATTTAATTTTCTAACAAATAAACTTTTTTATTATATATCTGTATTAATAACACTCTAAACCACCCAAAGGTATATTGAAGGAGCACAAGCGCCAAAAACACTTAAAGATAAATAAATAAAATTAATTACTAAGTATTTTATTCTAATTTTTAGTTAAGTAACTAATAGATTTTTTAATGTTATAGAAATTTGTTTTAAAGTTTTTTCATATCACGTTAAATATATTTTTTTTAAGTTTGATTTTTACTCTTTCAGTTCACATATTAAAAACCCAGCGACACCCTTTTGGGGAAGAAATTTTGTAAAATACTTTAATAGCTGACTTAAACGTAGTAAAAGGAATATTCCTACTAAATTTCAAGTCTCCAGGCCTTATGGTTCTAGAGATGTTATATGGAGTCATTTAAGTAGGGCCTAAGTGAAAATTTAGTAGTCACACTTTTTTTAAAGGTAAGTCACATTAAGGTGTGAAAAAGGTACGCTATTAATATAACGGTAAATAACTATTTTGATTTGAATAATATTAAAATTCTTAAGAATGTCACCATTTTAATAATTTATAACGATTAATATTCGTATAGTTAAATATTAACTAACCAAAAAGACTTTGACTATTAAATATTTTTTTTTTACGAAATACTTCTGAGATGAGTTAGGCGTTAATCTGATGATAAGTGAAACGCCTTTCCATGTGGCGCTAGTTAGGACGATATACACTACATCAAGTGTACATCAACTTCACATAGGATGTTAAGTGTCGTTATCACAGTAATTTCACTAACTACCTTAACCCCCTTCAAACCAAACCCAACCAAACAAAACCAAAGCTGGTAGAGTGGCGGCTGAAATAGGCACTGCGATGGTACCCACTTAGGAGTATATATGGTGTCCGGCACCAGAGACCTCATTACTAGTGTGTTTATGAAATATATTCTTGAATTATTATATAATACTAAAACGTTATGCCTTGTTTAAAATGGTTAAACTAATTTTTATTAAAATTAACTAATTATCTAACTAACATAAAAACAAACAAACAATATATCAGTTAGTGCCTATTTATAAAAAAAAGGAGTGGAGACGTTATCATATTTTTACATTGACTTTAATTATTCTCACCGGTGAACAATTGCAAAAAAAAATATATATAACTATGTATAAATATATACTGTGACAACAGTTTCATCATCATCATCTCAACTGATGGACTTCTATTGCTGGACATAGGGATCTTGTATTATATTCTATCAAACACGGTCTTGCCACTGAACAAATGTTTAATGCAAACAAAAGTAAACTATAAGTAAAATAAAAAAAATAATTGTTCAAAAAATATTGTTTAAAAATATAAAGTCCATAGCAACAAAAAGTTTTCAAACAACTCAACAGATGCCGCCACCATGAACAATAGATCACGCTATCGTTTGTCATAGCGCAAATTCTTAGAAGGATCATGCATCTTCCTGTCCATTGATTTATCTCAATAAGTAATTACGGAGTATATAATTGTATCAGTTTTCTAGATCTCTCTGGATCTTCGCAATACCAAGAACTAAGGCAGTAGCCTATTGAGAAGTATGCAACTGTATCCATCAATTGGATCTTTCTGGATCTTTGTAATACGGTTGTACTTAGTTACTTGTTTTGTACTTTAAATAGCTCTGTCATTATCAATATAATGCTGATGTTATTGCGTGCGTTGTCATTCTAATAAATTCTAATAAATTTTCCCACTACTGGGAATCGGAAATTTAATCCCCCATAAACCAGGTACGAGTCGGAAGAAGTCATACGCCCGCGGAAGATGGAGGTAATGTTATACGCTTTCCAGGTTCTTAACACTGTATTTACTTCACCGGATGCTCAAGCTAAGAGGGAGTAGAATACACGTGTACGACCGTCTCACAAACCGCCATCAAGGCTTGTCAAACAACACTCATTTATCAGTAAAGCGGTGTTATCAAAGGCTTCGCCGCGACAGGCTTTATAAAAACTGTTGTGGATACTTTCACCGGGTGCGGCGGACTGAGCGTAACTTGAACGTTGCATCAGCCAAGTTGCGGATGTAACACAATTGATGTACACTTGAGCTCAATTACTTAATAGTTTTATAATATTTCATGGTCAGCGGCCTCAGGTGGAACACAATGACATAGACCGAGAATAGACACACTAATAATGGCCTATAATTATTTATATCCATTTATTTTATATTATTATTAGCAAGTCTATAATATTATAATCTATGTAGGCTAGTTTATTATATCGATTCGACCGGGACGTTCACCTGATGGTAAGTGATGCGCTTGCTCATAACATGGCGCTAGTCAGGATGATATATACTGCACCACACTGCGTTCGTCGTCTGAGACATATGTTGAGTCTCGTCACCCCAGTAACTACTCTAGCTACGACGCCCTTCAAACCGGACCACAGTGATCTTTGCCTATTACTATTTGTCGGCTGCAATAGGCGCTGCGGTGGTACCTGGACGGTCTCCGGCAACAGGAACCTACCACCAGTAAGAGCAGAGTACACATATATTTGCAAACATAGAATTTATTTTAACAACAATAAAGCTTTTTATATATTTTTTAACTCACTTTGTAAGGCAATCGTTAGCAGGAGAGTTCAGCGAAAGTCACTTCCGGTGAAGGAAAACCGATATGTTATAAGAACAGCTTTCGTTACTATGTCACATTGTTATTGTTATTCTAACCTTCACTTGACCAGCGTAGATATCCTCGGCTCTCTTCATCTGATAGAAAACCCGAGTCCTGCTCATATAATATATTTATGCGAGAAAGAATAAGTAACCAATTTTTAAACTAAAGTGAATAAGTAAAGAAAACATAAAACTTAACAGAAATAGTTAAGAGGTTTGAAATCATCATTTTCTATGTTCATCATCTGTGGATAGACATCCATAGCTGGACATAGGCCTTCTTCAAAGATTACCACATCGATCGATCCTGCGTTGCCTACATCCAGCGGCTTCCCGCGATCTTCATCAGATCACAGTCAGTGAAGTCTCTTGTACCGCCACGTATTAAGGACCGCCGTTTGTAGGGGTTCGAATGGGGGGATTCAGGCCATTTCCTACCACGCCGCACCACGAGCAGGTGAGGTTGGCTTGAGCCCCATGAGTTCTTCTGCGGGAGGCTCCACCTCATACCCCACCCGTAACCCAAATTTAGGTGTCGCAATAAAGATTTAAATAAAGTAATAATGAAATTGATGTATATTCAAAAGAAATACTTGAAATATTATTCTCCATAGAAATATAAAAACATTAAATAAAAGAAAGCACTGTTTAATAAATGCATATAATTTTTCTGAACATAAATTGTATTTCTAGAAAGTTCTTAATCAACTTGATTAACATAAAGGTTTATGGTTAAATGTTTTTTTTTTTTTAAATAAACAAAAGACGCCTGTTAAAAAGAACGATATAAGAGAGTTGCTTTATGTATTAAATATCTCTTTGAGACATCTCTTTGTATGGGGTGTTGTTTGTCGCGATTAAGATAAACGATGATTTAAGATGTAAAAAGGCATTTGTACGCCTCGTCATGGTAGTTCAGTTATAATGGCGAAGAATTACTGGCTTGATGAGTCATCAAATCTTCACGCATCAGACGGATGGGTCGCCGCAGTCTGCAAAGGATATTTAGCGAAATACTGAGGAAAATAAATTCGTCATCATCACATCTACCTTTTAATTAATATAGGGTGCTATTAAAGTAATTATAAAGTATGATGGAAAATCATCATCATCGTCAGCCGGCAGACGTTCACAGCTGAACATAGGCCTCCCTGAAAGATTCCCACATTGATCAGGTGGGGAATCTTAGTAGGGAATTGGGGCCATTTCCCATCACGCTGGACCCGTGTGGGTTGAAGGAAGCAATAGCCTCGTTTGTTGATTAGCAAGGTGCATCACGAGCAGGTGAGGTTCGCTTGCATCCCGTCAGTTATTGTGTTTGAACACAAACTGCAAATTTTTCCCACTACTGGGATTCGCAGATTTATATTAATATGAGAAAATCTCAATCATAATTCACTATAATATCCCAGTGCTAATTAACAGATTTAGTATTTTCTCATGATATTGTATTTTTTTTTATTTACGAAGCGACAAGACAAGCAAGATGTTCACCTGATGATGAGTGACACGACTACTCATAACGTGACGCTAGTTAGAATGGTGTACACATCAATACTTGCTCGTCGTCTTCAGACAAGATGATAAGTCTCGTTACCCCAATAATTGCACCAGCTACACAGCCCTTCAAAGCGGAATGCAGTCATTTTTGCACACTGCTGTTTATCAGTAGATAAGCTGTCGTGGTCTAGATGGTCTCTGACAACAGAACCCATCAACAGTAAAAGTATGATGAAGCTCACAGAACTGAACCCTAATATTTTCGAAACATATAGAGGAAAGTTACACCGCACTCAATGAGTTATTAGTAATTAGTGTTTAATAATTGAATATATTAATGATATATATACATTGGACGTATAAAACTATGTCAACATATATTAGTATGTAGCGTTACTTCAACCATGTAATTTCCGAATTTCTATAGGTTCGGAGTGAAAGTTGAGTGTATAATTTTATCATATATATGTTACGAATGAATGAATCCGAAATACGATGCTCAGTTTCGCGCCATGATGTAATCGACCGCTCAATATTCTCTCTATTCATAAAACAAACCGTTTTTTTTATATTACAATCAAAAGTTTATTATTTCAATTCAATACACCAGGATGCGCATAAATTAATGAACATATGAACATATACGTTGACCATATAAACATACTCATATATATATAAAACACAACTTGTAATTGTTTAAATGTAATCTTAATTAGCGTTGATATGGTTCTCCATGATAAAACGCGACCAAATAAAAAAGCGAGTCCGTTCTATGGAGAGTGTTGAGTACTTCATTACCTTTGTAACTTTGGATTGTTTTTCACACGCGGTAGGTCTCTGCTGCCGGAGACCGTCTAGGTAGTTACCACTGCAGTTCCTATTTCTACTGCCAAACAGTAGTGTGTAAATATTACAGTGTATTGAAGGGACTTGTAGCTGGTATAATTACTGGGGTAACGAAACTTAACATGCTATGCTCCAGGGCGTCGTGCGCAATGTGGTGTTGTGTATACTTTTTAATTGAATAAAAAAAAGTTATATTTAATTTGATACTTGGAATTCAACCAAAAGTTTTAAATATAATAATCATAATAAGCTTTGATATGATTCTTCATTATACGCACAAATTAAAAAGCTTCTTTCATATAGAAAGTGTTGAGGACTTTACTAACACTTTATATTATCTTGTTATATTTTCAATTTTATAACAACAATTAAAATCGGCATGAAATTATAATTTTAGCTCTTAATAATCTAGAAAAATAGGAATAAATAGATATTTATTATATATTTAAAATTTTAACAATCGGACGAGAACACTAAAGTTGCAAAATGTTTCAATTATTTTGTTGGACGCTTTACCAATTAAACTTTAGCTATATAAAGCCTTAAATATTATAAAGTTCTGATAAAACCATCGTTATTATTTACTTTAAAACCTGAATAAATACTTTGCTACAAACTACACTACTAATTAGTTTAACAAATATTTGATTTCAAAATGTATGGAACAGAATAATATATTAAATAAAAACTAATTTCCTGTTCAGTTTAGTTCCTTAATTTACTTCAGTTATTAAATTATCTTCATTATAATTAATTTATGTAATACTTTACCCCTTAATGTAATACTTGGAGGGGCGTAGGAAAAGAATAAATTCCAATCAGTTAACCAAGTTGAAGATGAAAGTGCGTACTGTATCATATTGTTTTCGTCGTTATGAGATATAAGATATTTAATCTTGTAACCTCAACAATATCTTCTCACTACTGGTTTTTTAGAGATGACAGTTGCAATTGTGCTTAGATGATCTCCGGCATCAGAGGCCACCATCATTATTTAAATACGAACGCATAAAGCCCACATTTTTACGAAGTACCTTTGAAGGTAGGTGTAGGAAAGACGCTAGCTTGTCTCGAGCCGGCCACACCACTTTCACTTAAAACGCATAAATCAATAGTGACACACACATACACAGCAAGAGAAACACGCACACATGAACATGGTCACGTGTAGTTACAGTCAAAATAATCTGTATAATCCATTACGGGTCCGAGTTAACTAACACTTCTTTCTATTGCAATTAGATCTCAAATTTTACATAACCATCAAGTTTCTATGTGAATATTCATAAAATTGATTTATGAATAAATATAACATGGAGGCTTCTCTAGAGATGGCCGATTTTATTCGACAGGCGACAAGATTTTTATTTTTAATTTTTTATTTTTAAACTCCTGTTTTATCTTATTTATTTAAACTAGTAAATAAAAACGTAAAGAGCGGACCAAATGGCTTAAGGAATAATCTGTAAGTCGAGCTTAAGAGATAGAGAAAACATCTAAAGCTGTTTTATAGGCAGAGTGGGTAAAGTAGTGAACAGTTCACCTGGTGGAAAGTTACCACAGACGCCTATAGACAGTGGCAACACCAGGGGTCAAGTCTAAGGAAATGGTACGCTCTTTACATGAAGTTCTCATGTATTGGTTCGATTGATCAGTAAACACAAGTTATTATTTCTGTATGTATTTCATATATAAGTTTTACCTCTAGAAGTTATTTTGCAATACCTATACATGCTATTAGAGCATCACATGGACCCCGATAAAGCTTTGCAGCTTATAAAATTACTGTAAAATTACTGTAAGATGTATCATGTTATATCTAAAGGCAGTAATGCTGTGGAAATATCCTGAGGAAGAACGACTGGAAATCATAGTAACATCTTTCCATTCAGTTGCTTCAAAAATATATTTCAATCTTATATATAACATGAAGCAATTTATTATATGTAAAAGTAGATTTTTTTTCTTTATACATAAAGCAAAAGTTTTATATTTCTCATAGTTCAAGTGAAAAGGAAAACTATAGAAACGTGGTATGACCATAATGTACTACGGAATGTCAGTTTCTGGGCCACACCACACTATCCTTTCCGGTTTCATCTTATTGACTATTATGACCTCCAATGTGGCGAATTAAAGATATCCGTATATAAAATGAGACAATGCTTATGCGAGAGGGATCAAATCATTTTGTCTGTTTGTATTTACCAGTTCTTTTTTTTTTTTTTGCATTGTCAACGGCCTCTTTGCGTAACGCGCAGATGAAATTCATGTAATCGTTTTCACTTGACTTACGTCTAGGCACATGAAGTGCAAACAACCACACTTTTTCTTTCATCTCATTTGCACCGAGTTCACAGTCGTCGCGTTGGGGGAGTTGTGAGCAAACTACGCTTTCTAACATCCAATATTTATTTTTCTACTTATCCTTACGTATACAGAGCTTACGCGACACACGGCCCATCATTTAGCACACGCCGTCAAACAGTGCACACATACTTTGCGTCATCTCCGACGGAAACGTAGTGGGGGCTCGAAGGATAAAATCCATAAGATTTTTTGGGTAGATATCATAACTAGTCCAGCGCCGCCACTTGAAGTACGAGCGTTAACTTAAATAGTTAAAATGTGGAGGTTTATATTAGTAATTGTCGCTATAGCAACAGTGAATAGCAGCCCCGTCGAACATGGCGTCGCGGAGAACTTCGTGGGCGCCGTCTCCGAGTGCATTGACGGCGACACGACATTGTGTTTGAAGGTGAAAAGTGACTTTACGTGTTAAGTTCAAAGTGAAGTGAAGTGCTCATAAAACCTAAGTAAAGGATGCTAACTGTGCATTTAGCAACGATAAAGTAGTTTTAACTACGTCCATCAATTCACAATCTTTGTGTCTGTAAATTTGCCCAAAACTTAAAAGTCTGAAATTATAACTTCGTCTCAAAATATAAACCTCAAAGTTATTTAATATTATAACGTAACCATATAAAAATTATGTAAAAGTTCGTCTATATTGTTACAGGAGAAAGCGTATAAGCTAACGGAAAGACTAGCTGTTGCTAAGAGCTTGGATATTTTCGAAGGCGTAAGTCTAATAAGCACTGGGTCAGCTCGATCATCGCGCAGCTACGAACAGTTGGCCGAAGATCCGAAGACGAGGGAGACTCAATTGGAAGAGAGAATTGCCAACAATGTTGGCGATTTCTTGGACAACCATGTGTTGCAATTAAGCCTGTCTGACGGCTCTGAAGGAGGACGGGATCTTGATGCTGAAGGTAAATTTGGTTTTGATGATTAAATTATCACAATGTTAATTTATTTTTACCTTACCTTAAAATGTATTATATAGGTCATGCAGGAAATCTATGGTTAAACTAGGTCTAGTAATGAGACATACGTGGAATTGATGATCAATATGATTATAATAATAATGATTAACACCCGGTTATTTTATGTCAATGTACTACGTAATCTAAAAATTATTCTTTGTTTCCTAGGACGCGGCAAAAAGAAGAAGAAGATCAAGCAGCTTCTCCCTCTGCTTCTTCTCCTGAAGGTCAAACTCGCCGCTCTAGTCCCTCTCTTCCTTGGAATAATTGCCTTTGTCGCAGTCAAAGCGGTCTTCTTAGGAAAGATTGCATTTGCTATGCAAGCCTTCAATCTTATAAGAAAGTTGCTAAGCAAAAACAATCAATCATCAGGAGTGATATCTTATGCCGCTTCTCCTCAGCATCATGATGACAACCCTGGATACTCGTACGAGCCGCCCGGTGGCTGGAGTAGGAAAGTGAACGACGCACAATCTCTAGCGTACTCTGGACAATTAGGACATTAAACCAAAACTTAGTGTATATCTATTTATTTGTGTGAGTGTGAATTATAAATGAATGTTTCATGGGAGTACCTCAATTTAATTTATTAATAAATTATTTATAAATTTAAATACTTTTTTTTTTATTAAGTAACAATAATGTACGAATAAGTTTGAATAATATTGATCATCACTATAACTTTGAGCCGTCTAAGCTGATTCGCACATTTCGCATAAACTTTACATAAAAAGAAAGAAAATGCGTTCGCTATCTGAAAGAAGAAAAAAAAAATAAATATTAATGAAAGAATAACTATGTCACTCACTATGGCATAATGTCTTCTCCGTCTCCGATATGGCGTCAATTACTTTAAAATGTTAATGTGGCCAAACAGAGTAGTGGGGGGAATTTAGATAAAAAACTCTTTCCAATGTGCCGATGACCACAGTGCAATTGGCCCCGCTTGAGAACGTGCATCGAAAATCAAAAAAAAAAAAGTAACAAAAAAACCTTACAGCAAGATGAAGTTCTTTATACTGTTAAGTGTAGTGGGTATAGCATCATGTGTCCCCGTGTCACAGGAAGATTCAGTGATGAAAACGGTTATCGGAAACTTTGTGAATTGCATGAACAGTGATTTGAATATGTGCTTGAAGGTAATTCCAGTGTTAACTCCAACATTCTGATTAAAACGGTTCTCTCCATTGTCGTACCACGTCGAGAGGACTAACAGGTTTCCATTCGCCATTCCCTACTTACTTTCGAGAGGCGAGACGTACCGATTGTGTTGCCCGTGTGAATTTTTAAAATTTCATTAATACAAAAGTTTAAAAAGTTTATTAACCTTCGCAAGGAATATATACCAAAATATGAAAGCTTGCAGTTCATAAAATAATATTTAGAAGCTCTATAAAGTTTTCCTTTAAAACATAAACCTGATGATATATATACTTTAAATCAAAAATCATATAAAATCTTTGTCATATTTTCAAAATTAAAAAAAAAACATTGTAACTCTGTTATTCAAAGCTAGCTGCTCATAAATATTAATAAACGTACATAAATATATAATAAAACTAATTTATTTCGCAGGAACAAGCGCTGAAGGCGACTGAAAGACTGGGAACGGTGAGAAAACTGAATATCTTCGAAGGAGTCACACTTTACAATAACGGACCCAAGGAAGCGAGGAGCCTGGAACCTCTTGATTCGGACCCTGCAGTAAGAGGCAGGCAAATCAATGAGAGGCTGTGGGAAAGCACATCGAACCTCCTCCAGAGAAGTGATTTGGAAGTTAGCTTCAACGGATCTGATGACGACGAAGAAGAATCCAGGTCCATCGACGAAGGTAAGAGTAATATCGTATTTTAAAACTTTACATTGAATAAGATCTAGAATACTAAGTATAATATTGTAAAAAATAATGATTTTAATATTTTGCTTACTTCGTTAAAATTTTTCGTTACACCTACAAATAAAACTCATATTTCATTAAATCCTTTAAGAAACTTGACAGGAAAAAGATGCTGTGATCATTTTGACATATGCACAGTTTAGATTGATTTATCTTCCACCGGCGCTACATCTAGTAAATTATAAACTTCTATGTAAAATTAATTACTTTCCAAACGATTACTATAACTAGTGCGAAATAGGAATATAACTTCCGCCATCACGAGAAAATCCATTTGCTTTCAATTATCAACATTTTCATCATAATTCTGTAATCTATGGACATAGCAATGGATAATCAGGACTAGAGAAATAGAGAGTAGGTTTATATCCGAATTTTGGATACAAAGCTGTTATAAATATATAAATAGATATATATAGAATCATTGGCCATAGATTTCCTTATATTCAATAAATATTCTATAGACTAACAGCAAGTAAAGCTTACTGTAGACGTTTTGCTAACTAACTTCAAAGGTACAGTAACGTTAAAAGTTAACGAAGTTTTATGTTATTATTAAATAATATTATGTTAAAAGTTAATGTTTATAAATAAGATGCAATGAGTGGACATTCTCCGATAATTCAAATTTAGTACGCACTTTCCAAAAAACAAAGTGGCGATTGTGTGGAGTTTGTAATTTAATGATGTTTCATCAAATTGCTTTTCTCATACCTCTGTTAGATCTTTAGACTGTGTGTAAATTTTTTGCAGAGGTTTATAATTTACTTACAAGCTAATATTATATGTTTATTTCACTTAATATTAAGTGACAATGAGGGTGTGGACAGAGAAGCAGATATAGAACACGATATATGACCCTGGAATCGAACCAGGACTTCCGTATTACTAGACAAGTAGTTAACCACTGCAACACGGAGGCAGTTAAAGAGTAAAGCTTCATACTTATAGGTTGATATTATTACTTATGATTACTTACAAAGATTTATGTTTAGCTGTGGACAGATATGCAAAACTGATGATGATGATGATGATGATAACTATTAAAACTGTTTACGTTTTCATTGTTAACTTGTCGCGAAAGTTGCAGTGTTTTTGTGATACAACCTAAAAAGCCTTAAAGAGTTCGACCGGTCGCCTCACCGTTGCAAAAGTGCGATCGAAATATCCGTTGCAACAATAATACGTATAAACATATTGATATAAATAAATAACGGTATAAAACCGGTAAAGCATTCGGCTTTTTCTTTAACTGTCACATCAAGTTAACCGTTAAGCATATGTTTTACTCTTAACCGTAAAAAGAAAAGTAGATTACCGTCACTAGACTAACTTACTCGTAACTGAGATTTGCGAGTTTTTTTAATAAAAGTATTATTCATATAACCTAATAGCCATATATGCGTTGACACCGTTTCAGCCGCCATTTTGATTTCCGATAGTAAATTTGTTTTCCTTTTTTTTATTATTCGACGAAGTGGCCAGACGAGTGACACGTTCACCTGATGGTAAGTGGTAAGCTTGACCATAACAACGTGGCTTTAGAAGGGATGTTATATACTGCATCAGATTGCGCTCTTCGCCTAAATTGTTAAATTTCGTTACCTCGGTAATTACACTGACTACAGCGCCCTTCAAACCGGAACACCATACAGCGAACGCGCCACAGTGGTAGCTACCTGGGCGGTCACTGGCATCACTTACCACCAGTGATTTACTGATGTAAGGTCTAAGTTAGTATTACCGCAGCTTGTGATTCCGCCGGTAAATAGTAGTTTGCGAATATTACTGTGATCCTGTTTGAAGTACGTTGTCGCTAGTGATGCTGTATCGCATATTTTGTTTTGAATAAAGCTTTGTCTCTGTTCCAATAGCCGAAGGCCGTGGCAAGAAGAAGAAGCAGCTCAAGAAGAAGTTGAAACTCCTCATCCCCCTCGCCATCCTCGCGAAGGTTAAGGCCGTGGCCCTGGTTGTGTTTGCGCTCGTTGTGATCGCCGCTTCGCTGTTCAAGATCGCGCTGTTGGCGAAGATCGCGTTCATCGCCAAAGTTATCGCTATTGTGAAGGCGCTCATTGCGAAGAAACACGCCCAGGAGGAGCATACCTGGGTGACGGCTCACGAGGAGCACCCCCCCGGCGGCTGGGACGGTGGCTGGTCCCGTTCAAAGAACGACGCCAGCAACATGGCGTACTCGGCGTACAGCCAATAGGGGCTGAATCAAACCAAATAATTTATTCCGGGTACAATAATCAACATTTTTATTTATTTATTTATTGTTGTATGCATGTTTGAGTGAATTTGTATGTGATTTTTTATTAGTTTTGGTTATTGTTTTTTTTTCTTTTCGGTCATTTTATTTTGTTTTATTTGTTTGTTTTTCTGTTCGCGTTATAATCTGACTGAAAAGGATTTTTATTTGTATGATATCGCATAGTTACATTACTTTTAGTTTTGTGATATTATTATTATTCATTATTTTTTTAATTATTTATACGTGTAAATAATGTATATATATAAACATATGATAAATAAGTATAATATACTTTATAAAGTCATCTAATATATTTACCCATTCCACTCCTATATCTATCTATTTATAGTACGTATGTTTATTTTATATGTTTATTATGTATGTATTTGTAAAGATTTTTTTTATTAATATCTTTTAATTATTTATATATTTTTAAATACAAATTTTTATATATACGTTAAAATATGATTTGTACTATAGAAATCCTTTCTAACACTCTTTTTTTACCTTATAGCCTATTTTGTGTTTTTGTTTTTTTTTTTTTAATGTGTGATTGTGTGTAATTTATATGAAATGTTAAAATAAAAACTTCTGTGAACATTATTCCGTGATTTATTTTAAACCATTTTCTTTAAAAGCCTTTCTTAAATAATATAGAAAGAGAAGATTTCAACTTCCGTCAAACTTTTCTACGGAATTCCGTTAAGCTTTCTCTTGGATCTTAAAAACTTTAGACTTCTAAGATGGTCATTGAATATAATGTTATTATATAATAAATAACATCAATTAGAAAAATTAAGTCGAGTTTTTTTTAAACTTAACAAAAATAAGTTACATGCATTTCTAAATGATATGACAATATACATATTTAATGAGATTTCTTAGTTTGTGTCTCAAGGCGAGAAGCTCAGTGTGGTGTAGTGGGTATTCAAGTTATGGTGAAAACCAAACCTTACTTTCCCTAAAGAAGCATGATGTTATTGCGACCCCCACTACCCTCATTCCCTATTCAAAAAAAAGTTAGAAAACAAATAGCAGATACAATTATAAATGATATTTATGTATATCCTAGGCTATATGCTTTGGAGAAGCAATGCAGCATCTTATTTTATTATTCTACTGAGCTTATTAGAGAAACTTTCACCTGAAGATAAGTGATACTCCTACTATTAACAATGTGGCGTTAGTTATGATGACACGGCACCACATTGCGCTTGTCGCCTTGATTCCTCAAATGTAGTCTGGTTACCCTAATAATTTCACTAGTCACAGCGTCCTTCAACCCAGGACACAATGAACAAGTTTATACACTATTGCTTGTCGGTTGCAATAGGAGATGCTGTGGTACTTTCTTGGACGGTCCCCGGCAAGAGGAAACTACAAGAAGTAGAATTCACCGAAGAATATTATTGAATGACTATTGATGAATATCATAACTTTTTACTTAAGAACCATTTCAGTTATTAAGTGAAATAAAGTACTATATAATTTATTAATAATAATACTTGTTACACGAAAAATGATAAAGAAAACTTTACATCTAGATTTAGTTTTTAAGTTTTAGAAATTGATACCTAAAGAATTTATGAGCTTTAAGTATCAAATACTTAAAGCTATATAAAATATGGCGATAGTAGTAAATAAAACATTAGGCCTTTTGTTTAACAAAATATGTTTAATTTATTCAATTGTTATCGCTTTTCTAGACTTGTAGGTAATTGATAATTATAAAAATTATTCAAATCTCTACGCTATAATTATATCTAAGGTCAACGACCTTATTTTCCCAGATAGAATACGTTCTTAGTTTTACTATTATGAAGTCAATATTTATAGCTGAAGGTCATTTGTCAAAGGGAGGTTAAAAATATTTTTTAATTGATTCTTTATCTGCTGGTGGTAAGTCTCTGTTGTCGGAGATCGTCTGTTACCACCGCAGCTTCTGTTTCAGCTGCCAAACAGTACAGTGCTAACATTATTGTGTTCCGGTTAAAAAGCCGTTGTAGCTAGTGAATTTGTTGAGGTATAGAGACTTAACATTTTATGCTTCAAAGCAAGCAAGATATGATGTTGTGTATATCATCCTCAATAGCGCTGCATTATGGTCAGATGTAATACCATTTACCATCAGGTGAATATCACCAATTTCTTTTATTCATCCTTTTCATCGATGAATAAATTTAATATTATTGAAACAATTATTCTTAATGTTCAAACATTAGTCTTCCTTAAAAATGAGTGGAAGAAAGTAAACATTGAGTGAAAGTTATAATTTAATACTTTCCCCGGAACTGGAGAATGTTTTTGAGTCGTAAAATATGAATTAATTTATTTTTGTAAGCGCCTGATAAAAAAATATAGCAAACCTTTTTCGCCAAACTGAAGTTTACGGAGCGATGAACTGTAAACGCCTTGGCCTTGAAGACGTTACTATATCATTGCTGCATAGTTTTAAATATTCAACAGGCGTTCTCATTGTTTTGTTTCTTTCTTTTGTACTATTTTTATTAAGAACAAATAGTATTTCTTTTTATTATATGAAGCTTCATGATGCAGCGTAACAACGTAGCGCTAGTTAAGATGATATTTATAGGTTACCCTAGTAATTTCACTAATTTAAACTACCTTAAAATCGAAACACTAATGTTTGCTGCTGTTTGGCGACGGAAATAGGAGCTGCAGTAATATCTACTGAGACGGTCTTCGGTGACAGGGACCTACCACCAGTAAATAAGTAACCATGTTAATTAACTATATTAATATAGTAATATTACGATATTTTGTTACATTATAATAATAATAGATGTGAAGGCATTACAGCAACAACTATGTCCGGCAGTGGCCGTTTATCAGCGAGATGAAGACGATAGGAAGTAAAAACTATTTATAATTAAGGTTGTGTTGGAATTATAAAATTTTCATATTTGAATTGACGTTCGTATTAAATATATTATATAATAAAAACACAAAATAAAAAAATACCTTTAATTGTGTTTAAATGAGTAAATTAAATTTTAATTTATTTTTCATGTACACAATATTAATTACCATCAGACCTGGTAAGACTTCAGGAGTCAATATAATACGTTGATGATGTGCTCCGGTGTACCGGTCCTGAAATAAGTAACCAAGTATAGAGAATTAATGAAAAAAAATGGGAATTACAATATCATCACTTCCGAGTAGTTTATCTTTAAAAGCAATAGTAGAAGTTTCGTGGTACAGAGGCTAAGAACTTATTTCATGACCCGGAGATCCCAACTTCAATTCCGGTTTCAAATAATAAGTAGTAAAAGAACTAAGGTACCTTCGTGACTAAGCTGTTATCTGCTTGCCTTGTAACATGCAGGTTTCTTCTTCGTCCGCCTGGAGAGTCACCACCCTCATGTAAATCCACCATCATTAGAGCATCGCTGTGTTCCGGCCGCCAACATGAGCACAAAGGTGAATGTCTCTACGGCGGTTACAAGCGGCCGTGATTACTGTTTACGCCGACGACTAGTAATGACCATAATTTACTTACTTTTTGTACCATTACAGGTATTACCTTATTTTTGCCGTGTTATTACAGCGCGCAGTGATAGCCCACTGGCCTGCTTTCATTGTAGTTACAATATTACGCGTAACTATTATAGTTGTTTTTCCTGTTTGTTTTTTTTTGGGTCATGTAAACACAGTATACACACAAACCAGTTTACTGGGAGATCTATGTTGCTGGAAACCGTCTAGGTAGTCACCATCGCCATTTTTACCGTCTAACAGTAGTGTACAATGATAGCTGTGGTACGGTTTGAAGAGCGGTGTAGCTATTGTAATTAATGGGGGAACGAGACTTGATATTTTGTCGAGCGCAAAATGGTGCACTGTATAAAATACCACCACATTATAACGGACAAATGTACTTACCATCATGTAACCATCTTCCTCGTGTGGTGACTTCATTGAATAAAACAAGCAGTGTTACCCACATTCAACGGTTTACCTTCGACATTCCAATTAAAAATATTTTGAATATATTCTATGCCTTTCATCATCATCAGCCGATAGTCGTCGCCTGCTGGACATAGGCATCCCCGAAGGATTCGATCCACACCGATCGGCTCCATGCTCCGTCCGTCCCTGCATGCGACTATCCCGCTATCAGTATGACCTCTGGTACCGTCGGGACTAAGGGCTATCGTTTGTAGGAGTCATATGAGGGATTTGGGCCACTCCTCTCCACGTTGGCCCGATGCGGGTTGGTGGGAGCCAGAGCCTCGTTTTTTGATAAACAGGGTATACCACGAGCAGGTGAGGTTGGCTTGGATCCCGTGAGTTGTAGTGCGGGACCCCTTACGACCCCCTTTTATGCATTTATTTACATCAAATGAAAAGCCTTTACCTGAATTTTTATCGTCATCATCAACCAGTAGACTCTCACTGCTGAACTTGGATTTTACAAGGAATTAAGTTTATGTATACATTTAGTCATTTGTAACATTTTTTGACACTGAGACCACAGATTATAAAACCCAGTACACTGTATAGCTTTCAAATTCACAGGCAATATAAACAAAGCTGTAATGGTAATGTATAGGCAATGAAGAAAAGCTACCTAGGAGTTCGTAAAAATGACCTGGTGACGGAATCAAACTAAGAACCTACAAGTTATAAGAGCAGTACTTAGCCTTTGCACCACAGGAGCAGTTACAATTTTATATTCCCATATATACTTTACTAGTATTTTGTTAGATGATGGTAAAGTTATATAACAATATTCGCATTATTTGTTTCGTCATTATCATTTCGAGCAATGGACGTTCATCGCTGGACCTAGGTCTCCTGTAGTGTGTTTTATAAAGCACGGTCTTGGGGATGGGGAAAGAGGGCGATGCTTGGAGTCTGCTCTGCGTGATCAAATAAGAAATGAGGAGAGCCGCAGAAGAACCCTGCTCACCTACATAGCCGAGTCGCGAGGCTGACGTGGTAATGGGTGGGACACAGATCCTAGAACCGATGGACGTTGGGGTCTTAAAGTGCTGGAATGGTGACCCCGCACCGGAAAGCGCAGCGTTCGCAGACCCCCTCTAGGTTGGCAGAGGACATCATTTGTTTGTCATCAAATATATATTACATATGCACTTTAACTTACCCCCATTTGAACACACAGATATCTAAGTTATTGTTTGCTTAACCAAGTTAAAACTTCCACGCCGGATTCTGTTCATTCATGAACCGCAACGTAAACTGAAAACGAAACATCCGTGACGCAATGTTTACAATACGGCCTCTTTGGCCTTCCTCCAAAGTTCCGGTAACCTTGCAACTTACCAAGTTTAAGTTGCACGAAATTATATAAGGTGTACAACCAAAAAGCTTGCGCGATTATTATGTTATTTATTTATTAGTTAATCTATTATCGAATTGTTTTATATAACAAGTTAAAGTAATGAGGGTTGATGTTAAAATAGCTTAAATTAATAGTTTTCTCTGTGTAGTGAGAAATTATACTATTAAATATTGTATGGTTATAATAATATAACCAAACAATATTTAATAGCATAATATATATATTAAGCTATGCTTATATATAATAAGTTGAACTTAATATGTATTACCATACGACATGGAGCTTTATTTTAACAGTAAACTTATTAGTTAAAAAATCAGTTACTTAAGATCGTCTATCAAATATTTAGTTGAACATAGAAACTACATAGGCAGTAATAATTGTTTTTTTTTTTTATTAATGATAGTCTAAATTGAGAAACGAAATATAATATTAACAAGATATACAATCAACGGCAGTCGTAGTGTTGGCAGACTTCGCACATGATGGACCGACAATCTGGTAAGAATGAGGGGAACCCACTGGATGCGAGGAATGCGTGACCGATCGATGTGGAGATCTTTGGGTAAAACCTACGTCCAGCAGTGGACGTATATCGGCTGATGATGATGATGATGATGATGACAATTACCGGTCTTATATTTTGTATGATAAATTTCTTTAACTTCAAATTACTGAAATGGTGGTAGGTCTCTTTTTTCTATTTTTTTTTTTTTTTTCTTTTTATTTTTCTCCCTGCGTGTGGTGGGTCAGGGCCTTTGTCTACATTTTTCACTTAACATCTCTTATATATATTTAACTTATTTATTTCTCATTCTCCTCTTTCGTCCTTTCTTTTTTTCATCCTCTACTTATCTTTCGTACCATTTTCCTGGTAGGTCTCTATTGCCGGAGACTATCTGGATAGATAACACCGCAGCGCTTATTTCAACCGCCAAACAGTTGTGTACAAATATTACAGTGGTCCGGTTTGAATGGTGCTGTAGCTAGCGAAATTACTATAGTAATGATACATAGCATTTTACTATCAAGGCGACGAGCACAATGCAGTGTGGTGGGTTGTGTATCTCCAAGTTGCACTTTGTTATGAACAGAAGTATTTACTTACCCTCAGGTAAACGTCTCGCTCATGTCGTCGAGTTGAAAGTTTTTTTTTTGTTATTAAAGCTACATAGCTACACAGCTAAGATACATTGGAAAAATACAGGTAGGTTAAGAACTGATCAGACATCCATACATACACATTATCATCATCAGCCGTTAGACGTCTACTGCTGGAGGCACGTAAGCCTCCCCCAAAGTTTCCCATACCCATCAGATAGGGATTTATATGGGTTGATATATAATGTATACTTATTACATACGCCTGATTACGTCGGACTCGAATTCATTCCACTCTTTAATATTCCCACCCTGTTATTTATTTATTTGTCGTACAGGACGCAGACTTAATGCCTAAGTGGTATTCTCTATCGTTTTACCTTGGGAGACAAGAATATTGAAGAAAAGTACTAAAATCATATAATATCAAAATCTATATATTTATACAAAATGTGGTTGTGTCTTCAAGTAAGGGAGACTGTGACTCCACTTATAAGAATATTTTTTATTGCGGAGATCTGTGTACCCTTGCTTAGTTTTAACTTACTACTCAGATCTGAACGTACTATATCATCAACTTTATTTTGCTTGATATATGTAAATGAATGCAGCGTTCAAGTTATATATATACTTGAAATGTGCTATTGAACAACTTTCAAAGCTCGAATGGACTACTTGGCCTGCTTATTCGGACTCTCACGGTCTGATGGACGATGGTAGCTCCATGTAATGACTGTCATCTTATTTAAGTACTTACTTCCTGTCCCATAAACTGTGGGACATTGTTAGATTTTTCCTTACGTTGAAAAGTACGTAATTTCTCACAACTTTTAATCTAAGTTAGCTTACACAAATTAAGTTTAAAATTCATAATCGAAAACTGTATTAGCTTAATATCAAGTTAATGCTACTTCTAATATAATATTTAATGAAAATATTTGATAATGCTATCAGGACAATACCTGTGTTTAACAGTGGACTGTCGCATGTTGATGATGATGTTGATGATGAACGATTGAATATAACTAGGGTACTATCTCGATAATATTTTGATGCAAAAAAAATTAAAGGAAATATAGTATTCATGGAGGTGTTCATTAAGAAACGTACAGTACAGTACACGATTACAACTCAATAAGAAGGAAGAGAGAAGGCTTCTAGATGACCAAAAAAAAAAGTGTGATTTACGTAACACAACAATTTTCCTCTTAACCAATTAACAAATTTCATTTAAGAAAGTGTTATTAATGTTGATGAATGGATCTGCGGTATTATTGTGTTGGAGGTAGAAACTGTTGCCGTCTATCAAGCGATTACAGCGCGTTATAAGCGGAATTTCTAATTTACCGCCACTTTCTCATCACATATTTCCAATAAGCCATGTAAGCGGCAATATTAACGAGGAATATCCAACATTGCAGTACATACACTCGGCATTAACAACATCACTATTGCTTATAGAAGTTATAATGATTAATATAACTAAACTGATAAACAATGATTAGATTGATGAACTAACAAAAATTCATTATAGCAACAAATTTGAGAAAATTCTTGATCTTATTCGCAGATGTAATTGATATATAGTAGAGCACAGTGAATTTGATGTTATAGTATAAAAAGCTAACTGAAACTAAATATGAATTTTAGGCTAATAATAATCCATGAATAATATTAGACAATGAATAGCTTTATCAGTAGAAAGTCAAACCTTCAAATAAGTAAACCTGTTCCGAGTGTGACCAGTCTCATATTTATGTGGATTCGTTAACCGTTGGCTGCAGAGAAACTTCTCGAATAACTCACTTCATAACTTCTATGATAAATCTGGAACAACTGTCCACGGTCAGAGCGGCGGGGGTGAATAAAATACACGAATGATGATGATTACATAACGCTCTTTCGTTTTCAGGAAGATTTCAATTTCATCTAAATTCATATTAACAAATAAGTTATGTACCTGTCGACTAACTTTATTCGTATAACTTTCTAAAGCAACGATTGTGTGATCTATAAATAAATCTCTTTCCAACGTAATACACTGGTGGTATTTGATTACGCCATTATCATACTTTTTTTTTTATTGATCTTCACTTTATACAGACGAGGAAAGGAAACCAACGTTGAAAATCAAAACATTTATTTTAATATAGATCAATAAGTTAAACGCAATAAATTAAATAAGTTAATAAAATAGATCTTTGTACAAAAGAGGTCGTGCATGAGCTGGAACGGACCAACTTGTTTTTGGTATGAGCTCTCTATTTCCTGTGGGGCGAGTAGGCGCCGTAGGCTAGGCTCTGGGCCTCGTCCAAGTTCTTGTTCCAGTCGGATCCGTAATTGTACCCGTGTCCCGAGTCGTGGGAGACATGCTCCACGTGAACGGGGTGGTGGGATTCATGGTGGTGGGCGTGTGGGACGACCTCGTAAGTCGTCTTGGTGTGATCGTGTTTCATGCACCAGGCTACGAAGAGGATGACGGCGATAACGAGGGCAATCTTCGCGGTGGCCAGGGCCTTCAGTGCGATCAGCTTGACGATGAACAGTTTACCAAGAAGCACTTTAGCGCCGAGGAGTCCGAGGATGCCCATACCGCCGCCTCCCTTTTTCTTACCACGACCTGTTTAAAATTAAGTTATATTATTTTGGGTAATCAAGATTCTATAATAAAAAAAAAATATTCAAAATATATTTAAAAATTCATGTTTTTTTTTATTTTATTTATATAGATTTATAATTTATTAAATCTTACCTTCTTCAAGGGACCTTTGTACAGTTTCTTTGTCAGCAGGGTTCATTTTGACTTCTAAAGCGTGGGTTTCGAACAGACTGACGACACCGTCCATGAGCCTGTAGTTTACTTCCGCATCCCTCGCTGTAGGGTCTACAGGTAAGGAGTCTAGCTTCCTCGGCGCCCTCACATCAGGCTCACCCTTCAGCACGACGCCTTCCGCGATCGTGATGCTCCTAGACGCTCTCAAGTTTTCGACGATCCTCAGCATTTTCTCCTGGGAAACAAAATATTTCACGTTACTTGTTTATATAGAAAAATGTTTTCACCGGACATTCTAAATTGATCTCATCTCGTGTGTTTGTTTAAGAAAAATAAAGTGGAAAGGTTGTAAAGGCAGGCTCCGCACAGACACTGTAGCACTTTACATTCTCACTGAACACTTTCACTTGAGTAATGAAATTTTATGAACCTTAACACATGTGAAGTAATCCCCTTTGCAATCCTTCACGAAGCTCAACGCGATCTCCATGGTGTTGTCACTTTCTTCGGCTGCAGCGAAGGCCCCCAGGGCAATGACGAGAACGATAGTGAATTTCATGTTTTTTTATTTTATAATTTTTTTTTTCTTTAGTATATTTCTAATTTTCTGACATCGAGTGATGTCAAGCTATGTTTGGCGAGATGGCGGAGCGCTATACAGTTTTATCATTTCCCCCCCACCTGCTGCGTATCCACTTGCTCCGTACGAGTCTCTCATCTAGGTTAAGAAGAAATCCGATTCAGTTTGGACCCTAATGTTTATGCAAATAAGTTTGCTTTGTAAATATTTGCAGTTATCAACTCGCATTTTCTTCAATAAAATATGGATGCTTTGCGCGGTACGTGTATAGTTTTTATGAGGAGCGTTATCAAGCAATTTTTTACCCAAGTTTCCAATTTACACTTAGCGGTTACGTAAAGTATCCTTTGCATAACGTTACTTGATGTATCTGTTCGAGATATTTACGGTAAAGGTTTATTTGTTGATAACTTATAAGTTTACATTTAGTATGTTAGCAAGTCTGTATTGATTTTACACCTTTGAAGACAATCGACGATATTTCTAATACTTTCATCCCCTTTCTAGATCAGGTATAATTACAATGATATTATTATGCAAATAGACTTCACATAATCTCTTCGTATCAATTTGATTTTTAATTATACTAATCTAAACTTTCCACTTGCGATGAAGTTTATTATTTCTTAAATTTCCACAATTTACGGGAATTATGGCCCAGAACGGAACACTGTCTCTTAAAATTTATTAAAGATCTATAAATCTAACTAACACATGATAAATTGATAACAATATAAATTACTTGTTATTGTTCAATTTCCTACCGTAGTTTTGTGTAATAAAAAAAATATATGTTGTTATATATCATATGTTGTAATATTTACTAACGAAAAGGCGGAATGTGTGTAACCTTCTTTTAGATCCAAACATTCGGTAATATTGAGATTATAACTTGATAGTTAGAGAAAGAACTGATTTTTTTCAATTATCACAATAGAAAAAGCAAAAGTGAAATTTTCTATAACTTTAATATTTACAGTATATTGTATAATTAACTAATAAAATCTTTAAACTTCAAAAAGCTCGTATGGTAGAATTTAATAGTATAGTTTAAAGGGTATATATTTATGATCATTGTGGTACAAGTCCGGGGATTTCTTTTGTCTTCTTTAGGACATTTTACTAGTTTTATAAGTTTTTTTTTATATTATGGTGTATAGTGGTATACGCATACTTAATATATATAACAACTAGCTGTTATCCACTCGCTTTGCTGGAGGTAATGTAGAATTACACTTAAAATTGAAAGAAATATTCCCAAGCGAAGGGAATCCGCCGCGCCCTGTGTCTCTTTCCATTGTAATTAAAACATCCCTGTAACTACTTTTGGGGAAGGAATTTCTTAATTATTTTTTATGTATATAAAATTGGATTTTATCTTTAATCATATACTCGTGTATATATGTATAATTTACAAAGGAACATATATATCTAGATAAGTCTAAACAATTAGTCATTGTCTCTATAAATTATTTAAGATTCATCTTAACCTATTGTTTAAATAAAATGTTCGTTATTTAAATAGTATAATACTTCATCATCAGGATCATCATCAGCCGATAGACGTCTTCTGCTGGACATAGGCCTCCCCCAAATATCTCCACATACAGTCAGCATGGCTTCCGGTACCGCTGGGTACTAGGGATTGTCGTATGTAGGGGTACGTATGGGAGGATTTGGACCATTTCCCACCACGCTGGCCCAATGCGGGTTGGTGGTAGCCAGAGTCCCATTAGTTGATTAGCAGGGTGCACCACGAGTAGGTGAGATTGGATTGGATTCCGTGAGTTGTTGTGTGGGACCCCCTTACATCCCTTATATATATATAATATTTATATGTATATTACTAAAAAAAAAATTGTCTATTTATTTTTCCAAATAATATATACATTTATATAATAATTGCACAGTGATAGTATCATTAATTATCATGATCATATTATGCGAAAACTAAAAAAAATATATGCCTCATAAAATATTAATTAAAAAAAAAAAGTTTTATTTAAATAGATGATATTTCTTTATTTATTAAAACAAGACGTAAGAGTCGATGGACCGACGGCCAGTGAAATCCATTACCAAAACCAATAGAAAACTGTGTTTAAGCAATTGTATAACTTTATGTTAATGTGCTTTTAGCGGTTATAAGCACGGCTTATTATAGAAATGCGTTTGTTTGAAACAAGCTTTGAGAGGAACAGTGTGTTGCTATACACATCATCTACTGCTCTTAGATCTCTGTAGCCGGAGACGGACTAGGTACATACCGCAGCGCCTGTTTCTACCGCCGAACTGTACTGCGCAAACATTACTGTGTTCCAGTTATAAAGGCGCTGTAGCTAATGAAATTACTGCTGTAACGAGACTCAATATCTTCAGTCTTAAGCCGAAGAACACAATTTACTGCTGTTTATCATCCTAACTAGCCCTACGTTACTATGGGCAGGCGTATTACTTACCATCAGGTGAACGTCTCACTTGCCTTGTTGGTTCGTAGGTTAATAATAACAATAAAAATATACTATTTTTCTTCATATAAATAAATAAATAAGACAAATATTTATTTAATGGTAAGTGATTCGCTATATAACTTCTATATGTATAGTTTACTATTTACACACTACTTCAAGGTATACTTTGTTAATTAAATCTCCTGTACTATTCGATTAGTTTACTACACGATATAGTAATTAAAGAACAAGTGTTCATTGTTATCCTTAAACGATATCCTTATACTCTTTTTCATACACAATTTCACAATAAATATTTCGTATATATATTGGAACAGATGAGTCAATCTTATCCGAGCTGGTTCCTATTTTGTGTAAATGTTATAGAGGACTTCCAATAGTTTTAGCCTAAACACAAGGAACCTATATAGGTAATCAGTGTAAAACAGTCCTCTAGGGGTCAGTTAGGGTGACCGGTTTTCATTAGCCAATAGACGTCCGCTTCAGGGGATAGGCCTCCTCAATATATCTGCGTATCAGTCAGCATGGCCTCTGGTACTGTTAGGCACTAAGGGCTGTGGTATGTAGAGGTTCATATGGGAGATTTGGGCCATTTCCTTCAACGCCAGGTCAACTCTGGTCGGCGGGAGCCAGTCTTGTTTGTTGATTAGCAGGTTGCACCACGAGCAGGTGAGGTTAGCTTGGGTCCCGTGAGTTGTTGTGCGGGACCCCTTACACCCCTTTTACCTTTTTTACCTAATACATTAGAAAACTAAGATCAAAATATTAAAGTATTACTTGAGATCATTGTCATTCACGTAGTTTACTGGTGGTAAGTCTCTGTTGCCGGTGACCATCTGGGTAGGTACCACCGCAACGCCTATTTCTACTGCCAAACAGTACTATGCAAACATTACAGTGTTCCGGTGTGAAGGAAGTTGTAGTTAGTGTAATTTCTGGGGTAAAGAGACTATTACTTTACTTACTATTGGATAGTAACGTTATGCTCATTTTGTTGCTTCGTTGAATAAAAAAACGTATTTTTTAAACCTACAGAAATAATATTCTTGAATATTTATAACGTAACATTAATAATACATGTTGTAATTTTTTTTTTAATAATTAATTGAAAGTAGTAGAGATGATGAAACACTTTCTAATGTATTGAAGCAGCTCTTGTATGTTTCGTTGTGAAATGGTAAGCTGTCCATGTGGAGACCTTTGGGAGGTCATAGAATGAAGGTCAGGGACAAAATTACCGGTAATGAAACTTGTCACCGCAGCCCTATAATACCGTTTTAAATGTTGTCGAATTGCAAATTTTTTTAACTTTTACTGAAATTTTAGACAAAAACTAGCTGTTCTTTGATCTTTACCTGGCACTAACGCCCACGCAATCGTTTTTGGGGAAGGAAATTTGTAAAATCCTAGGTGATCTAGTAGCACTTACGGTTCCAGAGATCATCACGTTGATGAGTCATTATGTAGATGCACGGTTCTTATATATATAGGTAAACATTAACTAATATAAAATTTTAAGTAAAACCTAAAATATTATTTAGAACCGAAAATAAACCTCTGTTAAATCGAATACTGTAACCACTAAGCCACAAGGCTAGGAAGTATCATAGCGGCAAGATGACCCGGTTATTCTCGAGAAAAGTAATTTATAACAACTGGTCATTTCACCAGCTCTGATGTTTACTACGATAGTAAACCAAGACTGAGAATTCTTAGATTATAAACTCTGCTATACAATTTTTTTTTTTTTTTTTTTATAGAAGATAAAAAGAGGCAAACGAGCGAAACGGGTCACCTGATGGTAAGTGATTCACCGCCGCCCACGTCACCAGCGACGCCAGTGCGTTGCCTACCCTTCAGGTAAGAATATGCTCTTGGATTATAATATTCCTGTTCAACTTATCTTCTTATATATAATCCCATAAATATATCATACTAGTTATTCCCTGTTACTCTAAATGGCAGAAGCAATATCTCTACCAAAATTAAGACTACATTTAATATCTTCGGAAATCTCGTGATGCGTCAACGAATCTGGTATGTCCTTTATATAAATAGATTATTACTATTTACTTAGCCTAATAAACATATCAGGGTTAAAGCTAAAAAAATTGCACTAATAAGTTATTAAAAGGCGACAAGGAAAACGTTTACTATATAGTTAACTATCAAATATATGTATAAAACAATATAACTGTAAATAAAATCTGTGATTCCTGAGAAAATATAGACACTGTCGAGAAGATAAACTCACTTTACTTAATTTATATACAAAGAAGTTTAAAAAAATCTTTGTGTAGAACAAAAATGTAACAGTTACATATCGAAGGTGAACTAAGTTAAGTTAGGCGTTAAGTCCACCTTTACAGGTCGTGTATAAAGTTGAATAAGTAACCGTGCGTTGTAACACCACGCCGCTGTGTCCAAGTTTCCGAGACTCATCCTCGTGACAGCCCGCCGACACAGATCTGGCGGCGGACTTTCGATTTCTTACCTTAATTTTTACTTTCAACTAATTCTTTACTAGATTCTTCCAACGGTGCTCAAACTTTAGAAAAAAGAAATAGTTAAAGACGGATCATTATCATCGGAGGGAAATATTAACTTCATGCAATATTCAAAGTCTTCAAAAGCAACCTTAGTCCAGAACTAGGTTGTGTCAGATTATATAATATAACCTGGTCCAGCCAAGTTTATGTCTGGTTTATTCTCATTAAAAACTTCTCGGTGGTCACTTTGTGAGTTGTGAGTTTCCCTGGGATATCCTATGAAATATGGCCCCACTGCACCTCCCATAGGGATGACTCAAGAGGAGAAGGTAGACTCCTTTAAAGCGAACCCAAAAACTGTTTTGTTCTACTTCCACGACAGGATGAGTTTGCCTTAGTCATATTTTAATAGCCTATAACTACAAGCCGTTTCACTTACCCTCAGGTGAACTACGCTTGGTGTAATTAAAAAAAAAACAGTGGGTAAAACATAAGCTAATGGGAGTCCAAAAATTAGTCCAGCCATTTCGAAGATAATCAGGAACAAGCAAATAGACAGACACCTTTGAAATTGCCTTCTGCATTATCTGTCGGTGGTAGACGCCCACTGCTGATCACAGGCGTCAAGGATCTCCATGTCGATCGCCATTAGCACCAAGTAAATATAGTTATAATAATGATGGTACCTAAAATAGAGAATAAAAGGCCCTGACCCAAGACACGCAGAGAGAACGATAAAAAAAAAAAAAAGATAATATAGTCATGATCATTCAGACAGCTCAATTATATTTATTTATTTAGCCCTTATTCAGATAATAAAACTTAATATAAAAGTTTCTATGTAAACTATTTTATTTGTTGTCTTTCAGCAAAGGCCTCTTCTAAGGACTTCCACACTTCTCTCCTTGGCTTTCCGAATCCATTGATGCAGCAACTTGCTTCACAACTCCTTGCCGTCTGCTCTGTCTCAATTATCTCTTTCCTCTCTCTTCCGTCTTTTACTTGAATGGTCGATTTAATATTATAGAATGTCTCCGTCCAGGTATGACGTAAAATCTTTAAGAATATAGTGAACATATTACTTCTTAACTAGTGCGCTTCACCACCAGACTACATCGCGGCTTACCATCAGGTGGGATCGTATTCAAGCGTAAGTGTATACGATGAAGAAAAAGACAGGTATAAATAATAACATTACTACACTGGTTACAGTTTGAGAACCAACGACTATTTACATATAATTAAATATTCTGCAGGTGACAATAAAAATATCTTTTATTCACCCCAACATAACAAATTTAATCAAACTGAATTTCACGGATTTTATCGCTTTTTTTTTAGGGTTCGTATCCCTTACAGATGTGACAGCCCCATCGCTTTTATTTAATTATTTATAACACTTCTTTTCGAGTGATTTGTAGCAGGATGTTCAAAAGAGGACTGAGCTGACAAAGCAACATTGTTCACAGAGATCATTCTTTATCCCTTGGTAGTAAGTTATCGTAGTAAAATTAAGTTTAATTAAAAGTAATAATTTAAATTACAAGTTAAAATAATAATAATAATATATACATTTAAAAATAACTTAATTATACCCTTCACTTTTATTTAATAATAATTATTAAATTGTCTTTATCAGTTTCTATTAACACTATTTATAAAATCAATTCTCTTAGTATTAAGTTTTCTCCCAAATTTCTCCCATCCTCATTTCACCATGGGACGAACAGGCAAACTAGTCACCATCCCTATATTGTAAACATCCCCAGTTTGCGAACAAAGGGGGTTCAACTCCTTGTTCTTGATAAGGACAACAAAGGAGTAAAACAACTACAACGTAGATGTCTTCAAGAAAAGAGTGAATAGGTTGTTACTGGGTTGGTGCTCTATACCATCAGATCAAAATTTAATCATGGGTCTTTGTCGCCGGAGACACTCGTGGTAGGTACCACTGCGGCTCCTATTCCTGCTGACAAACGGTAGTGTGCGAACATCACTGTGTTCTGGTTTGAAACGGTTTTGTAGCTATTTCACTAAATTACTAAGGTAAAGAGATTTAACATCTTATGTCTCAAAACGAAGATCGTCATGTTATATGCAACCAGATCTCTATCTTAATAAACATCTGCACATGATTTCTTTTAATAAAAAAAGACCTGGAAATTGGTCTACCTGAAAGGAAGACACTCCATCATATCTTCTTCCCAGTTTCTCTACATCTCACCACAAGATCTATACTTCTTTATAATAAAAGATCATTATATAGATCAGCGGTAAGACAGTATTACTAGTAGTAAAGCTATCTCGCCGGAAACTGTCTAGAAGCAAACATTAATGTATTCCGGTTTGAAGTGCTCTGTAGCTGTTGAAATTGCTGGGGTAAGGAATCTTAATAGCATGTCTCAGAACCACAAGCACAACGTGGTGGAAGGAATGTCATCTTAACTAGCGCACGGTTATTATGGGCAGGCTTATCACTTTACCATCAGGTGGACTTCCCGTTCCTCTCGCTGCTTTATAAAGATATTTCATTTAAAAAAAAAAAACTGATAATGATATATATCAAAAAACAATATCAATTGAAGATGGTGACTTACTGGTGGTAAGTCTCTGCTGCCGGAGACCGTCTAGGTAGTACCACCACAGCGCCTATTTCTGTTGCCAAACAATACTGTGGATAAATTACTCTGTTCCGGTTTGAAGGATGCTGTAGCTAGTGTAATTACGGATATAACGAGACAACATCTTATATCTCAATGAGCGCGATGCGGTGCAGTGTATACCATTCTAATTAGCGATACGATGTTATAGATTGGTTTACATCACCAGCATCAGATGAACGTTCCACTCGTCTGGTTGGTTAATGGAATAAAAAAAAAACTGTGTATTTCCGAGTACATATACGAAAAAAAAAAATGTTTGTTAACACGTCCGTTACCAACAAGCTCGCGTTCGCACGTTTCCGTTAACGATTCACATACATCTATTATCGCGCGATCGCTGCTCACTAATTTCGGATTATTATAGCAAATTTACTGTCGAAAAAAAAAAAACACCACAAAGTAATCCAACCATGGAATTTTCCCATACACACACCATTGTTTAGGTGGTTAAGGGTAAAAGTGAAATTAACTTTCTAATTATAAAGCAGAGGCGAAAATGTGGCGGGCGGACGGATTTCGCCTCATCCGAACTCGTGTTATGTAAATTTATATCTATAAATATAAATAAGTGTCTGTTGTATAAAAATAACAGCAGTTTAGTAATCACTTATATTTATGCAAATATTGTAATACATGTTTAATTGAGTGGGCATCTATGTCCAGCAGTGGACCTCCATTAATCAAGATGAGGAATAAAATTATTCTTTACTATTTCATTACCTTCCTTATTACTCAAGGTTCTTGTTAATAGAGACCGTCTAAGTTGGAAGCCTCGCATGGAGTCGGGAGAGTTTTTTCTCTTGGCGGCCATGGTCATTGGGTGACCATGTGACGACTATAAGAAGCAGATAGGAGAGCGTGCCGGGGCCTTTCCTCTCGGGATGGAACTGCACGGTGCAGCTGACTCCACCGTAAAGAGTTGATAGTGGAACATCGTGGGAGTTTTCGTTGGTGCAAGTCCGATATAACTTGTCTTTGCGTCACCTGTGGCAGGTATGCAAAAGCATATCCCCACCTAAATCAAAAAAAAGGTAAGAACCATCAGCAGCTCTTATTGCCCAGGCGACACACAATAATGTACAAACATTACTGTGTTCAGGTTTGAGGGGCGTTGTAGCTAGTGAAATTACAAACGTCATATGTCTAAGGCGACGAGCACAATTTTGCTGCATCAATAGGATGATAATCCTAACTAACGCCACATTGTTATGGGTTGGTGTATAACTTACCACCATTTAAACGTTCCGCTCATCTCGTCGCTTATTTGGATAAAAAGAAAACAATATATTTTAGGGGTGATAAATCTTTTTTTTATTTCACGGTTATTTCACAAGAACAGAGATCTGGCAGTAAAAAAGACCATTCAGGTAAGTCAAATAATAAGCAAAGATCTTATAGTAACTTAACATTTAAATATCGATAAGCACAAACCGGTGCAGTGTATATCATCCTAACTAGCGCCACGTTCTTAACATCACTTAAGTGAACTTCTCGTCTCATCGCTCTGTTAGATAAAAAAAATCGCACTTTAACTTAATAATCACTTAAGTACTTGATCGTAATTGGGTCAGCTTTCACTAATTTTTGACAGGTGTCATAACATGGGGTCGGTGACCACACCATCACTCGTTCCGTATGTGAATGAACGCGCGTTGTGTAATGTTTAATTAATTTTGAAACAGTGAAAGATACCATTATGTAACGTTACGTAGTAAACGCATTCAAATGTGGCGAGGACTTGAGCTGGTGGTGGCTGATGGTGAATTGATACGCATACACATGACAACGTGGTGTTAGTTGATATGATGTACTCACTCTCGCTTTGTGACGTAATGTTCAGTGTCATTACCGCAATAATCTCACTAGCTATGACGCCTTTCAAACCGGAACACAGTAGTATTACACTTAACACGTCGAGTCTAGATCTAATACATTTTATATTACGCAAGGAAGGGACGAGACGAGTGTGACGTTCACCTGGTGGTAAGTGATACGTCTGCCCATAACAATATGTCCCTAATTAGGATGTTATAAATAGCAGCGGACTGTGCTCATCGCCTTGAGATATAACTTAACAAGCTACAACGTCCATCAAACCGGAACACAGTAACGTTTGCTCAATGCCGTTTACAGATCGTCTAGATAGAAACAACCCAAGCGTTTATATCCGCCGCCAGACAGTACTGTGCGAACATTTCTGTGTAATTACTGGGGTAACGAGGCTCAACATCTTATGTCTCAGGCGATGAGCGTAATGTATTGCAGTGTATTTTATCCTAACCAGATCTACATTATTATGGATTGGTGTATAACTTACCATCAGTTAAACGTCCCGCTCATCTCGTCGCTTAATAGAATAAAAAGAAAAAAATATATTTTACTAGTGATATATCTTTTTTTGAGACAATCGCATGATGGTAAAAGATACGCCTATAAATAACATGGCGTTAATTAGGATGATATACACTGCGGATTTTGAGAGTCGACACCAGTAATTTGAATAGCTACAACTCCTTTTGAAATCGGAACACAATAATGTTCGCATACTACTGTTTATCGGCAGAAGTAGTATCTGTGGTGGTTATTATTAGCGTGCGTATTATTTACCATCAGGCGAAGGTCCCGCTCGTCTCATCGACTAATTGAATGATAATAGTAATAGTTGTCATAAGGAAAATTCGGCAGTAAGTGCGGATGGTAATACGAAACTGATATATATATACTGCAAGGCGGTTCACTTCCGGAATTCGACGTTTAATAGGCAATTGTGTATCGCAATGGCGAATAGCTAAATAAACAGTACAATTAGATGATATGTATTCCTATTGCCATCGATGGACGTGAGGGAAAATTGTCTGCGGACGTAACGGAAACGTGAATATGTCCGATGCGGAAGCGGTTGACACGTAATTTTAGTTAAACACTTGTCATTTTAATTTAAATATCTGTTGCCGGAGACCGTCCAGAACCAACGTCAGCTCTGTAGTCTCGGCATGTTAAGAATAGGACTAAGGTACTCCCTGCCTGTCGTACAAGCTAAAAGGGTCCTCGGTTTCGTGGACTTTGGGGGTAGGGGCTCTCAGAGTTCAATAAGTAGACCTTGGGAGGACGGCAAATGCATGGTGGTCTTGTATTTGCCGTAGCCCGGCGCGGACGCTAAAGAGGACTTGCCCTTCCGTGGGATGTTTTAGTTAGAAGGCAGGGGCATCAGTGTGTTTCGTAGAGGATCCCGGAGCCCCTGCTAATGCACTGAGAAAGCCAACCGAGTGGGGTTTTAGTGAGTAGAAACCCCACATAACCATGTATTCCCCCCAAAAGCAAGGTATATTTTAAGAAGATTTTTTAAGCGAGAAAAAAAAATGGTAGGTACCACAGCAGCGCCTATTGCAGCCGACAAACAGTACTGTGCAGACATTGCTGTTTTCGGACACCTTCAAAGAGGATCCCTTCATGAGTTCACAAGGTTGATCCTGGATCTACAAAATTCCTGGAAAACATGCACCTGGTAAGCAGCGGAACAAATGGTTTGGCGACTTAAAGAAGTGGACCGGGTTTAAATACCGTTAGTTAAAAAGGATAACTGATTTTAAAAAAGAGGTTATGACGTTCTACTGATGATGATGATTACCGTGTTCCGCTTTGAAGGGCGCTGTAGCTAATGTCATTACTGGGGTAACGAGACTCAACGTGTTATGTCTCAGGCGACTAGCGCAATGTGGTGCTATGTACGCCTGCATATATGTCATTAGTTAACTATGTAACTAACGCTACATATATGCAGGCGTATCACTTAATATAAAGTGAACGTACTGTTCGTCTCATCGCTTAATTAGATAAAAAAATAATTAGCTATGGATATTAATTTATTTAATTCGACCAAGCCATGAGACTAACAAGATGTTCACGGTAAATGGTACGCCTGCCCATAACGACATGACGCTAGTTAGGATGTTATACACGGCACACCATGCTCATCGCGTTGAGATATAATTTCACAAGCTACAGTGCCCATCAAACCGGAACATTCTAAAGTTTGCAGAGTAGTTGGCGGCAAGAATAGCAACTGCGGTACTACCTACCTAGATGGTCTCTGGTGAAATACCTACCACCACTAACGATAAATTTTAAAATGGTGACGATGACACTGATGGTAATGCCGCTAATAGCAGCTTGAGAATCATTCAATCAAACAGCTAACTATGCTTTTAGATTACCACCGCTCACGATAAGATATAGAAGATGAAATCCCTTCATATAATTAACGCTTTACGTAAACATTAGTGAAATGAAAGTCTTTAGAAGATATTTTAAGAGCTATTATTAAAAAAAAAAAAATATTTCTTCTGTCGACCTCCTTAATAAGTCGTTATAGAGATACTTTCACCATCGCAGAATGGAGTCAATCCTTCCATTGAGCAGGGCTCGGCTCCGAATTCCTGCATACCATGAAAATATAATCAATACACGAACACACTTGTCGGACTTGGTATTTGGCACAGGTCCTTATTCTTGCCCCTAGTGCAGGTATGAGTTATTTCCTGCACGCAAAACAAAAAAAAAGTTATTATGCTAACATAATACTCTCAGCTAATAGACCTTCAAATAGTTCAACTATAATGCTTCTCAATTCCAGCGGTTTCCTGTAACCTTCACAGGATCGTCCTTGAGCTAGGCCAAGTCGGAGTATATAGAATGCATGATTTTCGTACGAGATTCCAGAGCACCTTCTGAAGTAACTAAGAGAACCAGCTAAAGGGTTTATGCGAATGGTAGTCCCACTGACTCCTCTCTATAAGAAGAGTATTTAGATCATTGCCACATTTCATGGTATTAATAAATATTGATTCATTTATAGCTGAGATTAAAAAACGTTAAAAATTCATGCGCCATTAAGCCGATCTGCTCTGTTTGCGGTATGTTTTCTAATTGTTAATATTTTTTTTCTTCAGAGTGGTACAGTCGGTAAAGAGTCCTTCAAACTGGAATTAGTATCCACACATGCGCATATAGACACTTACCATGCGTTGACAAAAATAATTGCCATCTAGATAGTCAAATCGTTACATCACTAATCTTAATTGATGGTAATCCCAAATGTTCCACAGATACGATAAGTCCTTAGAACAAAATATATATCGCTGCCATAGACGGTGAAGATTGCTCAGAAAAACTACAATATGCTCCCAGGATCGAACCGGAAACACCGTATTAATCAAGTAGTTATCCATCATGCTAGATATTCTGGTGGTAGGTTTCTGTTTCCGAAGACCATTTAATTAGGTACAGCCGTAGTTTCTATTCCTACCGCCAAACAGTACTGTGCAAACATTACCGCTTTCCGGTTTGAAGGGCGCTGTAAGTAGTGAAGTTACTAGGGTAACGATACTCAACATGTTACGTCTCCGGTGATGAACACAATGTGGTCCAGTATATATCATCTCAAATAGCGCCACGTAGTAATGAGCGGGCATATCACTTATCATTAGGTGAACGTCCCGCTCGTTTCCTCGCTTAATTGAATAAAAAAAATTGCGGGTCTAGATTGTTTATAAACATTATTTAACAATGTTATATATTGCAGCATGCAATAACTTAAAACTTAAAAACCTTCAGCTGGATAATTCTTTATAGAGAAATATTTCTCGCACAACACGATTCGGAACACTTCATCGGAACCGGACGTAACTCTTCGCGATACGCGTAATAACTCACTTCCGGTGAATTCGTTAGCGTTTTCTCACGGCTCGATTAAGTTTATTACTTTACTATGCTCGGACGCGTCATATTTATAATTGTCGCTTCTACGTATCGAAAGTTTTAACGTTCGACAAATTGTCGAACGATCGACATATCGCGTGCGGTTTCGGTTTCGGCGATTACTAAGAAAGTGTGTTTAGTCGGATGCGATATTCAAATTTCATTTAGAAACGTTCGCGTGAGGTTTGCGCACGAGTGTCGCTTAACCCAGTTATTCAGTTTTGTTGTTTAGGTGATGTGAACGAGTTACACAATCGATAACAAAGCTAGCAGGAATTATCTAATAACCTGATAGTGTACAGTCTTCATCGGATATATATATATATATATATATATATATATATATTGATAAAAGTTAGAGGTGTTCTAGCAAAGATCAAGAGGTATACTGATGGTCTATTTCGAAACCGATTGTAGTGAAAATCTTTGAGGCTACCCCATAACCATCAGTTCACTTCCATTAAGTGATGATTATGAAGATAACCTTATTCCATTTTTGATGAAACACTCAAGTCTTGTGATTATCCATATGATCTTAACATCAAGTGATGTTAAGTGACATATAGGTCATGGATTACGAAGGATGCTCTCCTAAAATATGTTGATAGCCTGAACATAGCAATGCTTTTATGGAGGCAGATTTATAATTTGAGAGTGGTAGGTATATAGATTCATTAAAACCTACTTATTCGGGAATTGAACCTGAGATCCCTATACGCCACGTAGATTTCCAATGCATCATGAAGTTCTTACAGTGGTTTCATCATAAAAACTATTCAGTTAATAAAAGCATATCCTGTTCTAGTGGAACTAGAGTAGAACAGTTGAAAATGATCGTATTGATGGTAAACCAAGTTAAGGTCATCATATAAACTAAACACTGTTCTTCATAATAATCATAATTGGTGCAATATCCTGAGATGAGATGATCACGCCAAATTTATTTTAATAATGTAGATATGTGTTGAATCTTTATATTCTTACAATTCATTTAGTATCAATAAATAAAATGAGCTCTCCTATTGTTCTTACAGCTGGAACCATGGACCCTTACTTGACAAGAAGAGTTAAGACCGTTCATCTACCATACTGGTTAATTACCGCTTGACAGATATCACATGCCTCTCCTCTCTTTAATGTTCAAAACCGTAAAAATAGTAATAGAGGCGAGCAAAAAAAAAATAACCAGTAATACAGAAAAGCGATAGCCGTATCAACAATTAAGGCCAATTAAAAGTTTTAACAATAACTTAAAGTAACCGGAGCTACCAGCTCACGACTAGCGGTTAAGTTAGACGGATCCGAATGATAAACCAGTCTAGTGCGCTTCAGGCGTGTAATGTTAAATAGAAATTATACAACGATACAGTGCTAGTTATTGAGCTGTAGACGTGGAGCGGAGTGTAGTGTAGCCTACATTCGATATTACTCGTAATTGGCGGATGTAACACTTACGCGCGCCTTCATGTCTGCTGCAAAGTCCGACAAACCACTAGAATAGCGAGTCGAAACTAAAACGTTACGATCGGCGATATCATCGTGTCAGTCACAGTCTTCAGTCAAACAGTAGTGTGGAAAAAATACCAGTTTTCGGATTGAAGGGAATTGTAGCTAGTGAAATTACTGGGGTAACGAGATTTAACATATTATGTCTCAAGACTACGATCACTGTACAAAGCCGTCTGTATTATCCTAACTACCGACACGTTATAAGCAGGCGTATCATTTACCATCAGGTGTACGTTCTACACGTATCATCGCTTCATTGAATAAAAAAAAGTAATAAGTATTTACAATAACCTTTTTTATTTGTCCCTTTAGGGTAGCAGACAATACCCGCTAACGCTACATAGGTAACCTAACATCCCTGGTGCTAGGTACCATTACAGCGTCTATTTCCGACGCCAAACAGTAGTGTGCAAATATTACTGTGTTCCGGTTTGAATTGCGTTTTAGCTAGTGTAATTACAGAGGTATAGATGCTTAGCATAAAATATATCAAAACGAGATAATACATATATATACATATATATATAAAGATATCAAAGATTCATTAACTCATCGTGAGATCTACGAAACTTTTAAACGTAAACATTCAAATAGATAAAAATATAGAATTATTCAAATGAAATTTATAAATAATAAATTACCTTGACCCTTTTCTAAAATAACGCCTGGAGTCCCAACAGTGGGAAACATAGAAGAACTGTCTATATTTATTTCATTATTAACCCAATTGATAGATAAACATATGAGGTAAGTATCACATAATAATGGAATAGAACTCTTGATAGTAATTAACTTTTTTTAATTTTTCTACATTAAGTTATTAACTCGGAGCTTCTTACGTAAGTGATTACGAAACTTATAGTTGTAAGTTATTTTTATTCTAATGTATTAAAAAAAGACTAGTTGCATATCAAATTAAACTCCATGAACAATGACGAAGCAGAGAACATAGTAGAAATTCGCGAGTAGAAACAAGTTATGGTATGAACATTACGCATGCAAAGTTACATAACATTAGAAACTTAACAATTAACTTTATAACTTTTCTCGTGAAAAAAATTATATATAATAAAATTAAAAAAAAAAGAGAATTTTATAATGTTAAGATAACGTACGGTATAGGTAAGGTTGCCTATAAGATAGACTTAAGTAGGAATAGGGAGGGGACATTACTAGGACTGCCGTCTGATGGGATAGGAAGGACCCTGAGTGGTGACCGCTTACCGTACCGTAGACCCAGTGCTGGAAGACCATCGACAAGTTGATTATGGATTTGATGACGATCGAGGAAAACAGTAATACATTGGTAATGCAGAACTGATTGGCGTACTTGGATCTAATTTTGGGATTCTGAAAATATTTGTTCTTATGAAAATAAACAAGATGAGCAGGATATTCACCAATAACTGAGCAGCATGATAACAGTGCTCTTTATGCTCGTTATTTTAATGATGATCTAATGTTTTCATTTACTATAACAGCTTTGAAACTGAAACAGTAATAATTACATACAAATATTTGGCGTCAGAAACATGAGTCGCCGTGTTACCTACCTAGACGGTTTCCTTTAAAAAATACTGGTATAAATATATTTTTTAACTACCTCAGAAGTAGTTAAGAAAGCTAGAAAAAATCTTAGACTTTACCTATCTAGATTCAGGTTGAAGAGATGAGTTACACTTTTACACTATCAAACATAACAAGCTTAACTCTCTCTTGTGTTTATAGTCGCACACTTTTTTAAATGCACACGATGACTATAACGACGTAACGACTACACTAATTTTTTATTTAGTATTTTTTCTTTTATATAACTTAGAATAAGACATTTAAGTAAATTGCTTTATACTGCGTGATGCCTTAAACAAAGCGTAAAGCTATGGAACTACTAAACCACTTTGTATTTCCAGTGTTAATTTACTAGAAAGAGGTCATCGATCGCAATCAGGAAACAACAAATTAGACGCGCTTTGTTGCTCGACCTATTCTGATTTCAACAGTTAACAACAGGACTAAAAGAATCCTTGCCTATTGGAGAGAGAGAACGAAGCCTTCGTCTACCTAACAGATATTGTTAAACCTAGCCTACACCGTCCATTAATTACCAAAGAAAGACGGAAGTGAAACAGTAACAAATTAGCTTATCCTTACCTTCTTCTTAAAGTGCCTCACCAACTAGTGAAGGTTGGTGATCAGCGTGGAACAATCCTTTCTGTCTCTGGTTCGGCAGAACAATTCCGAGGCCTCAGATATACTAGTATCCTAATCAAAGACGTATTAGGAGTACAGTATGGCACCAATATATTCTATGCGAGATCTTGAAACCATTCCTAATTTCTGAAGCATTATAAAGGGCTTCAACTACTTGTTTGATTATAGTAGACAAACATACCATATAATCCTAACTTCCTCCATAGTTTAGAGATATTTTTTAAGTATACATCAAATAATAAACAAAGATTTTAATGAACAATGTAATAGATTTACCACTAATGTGCCAAGACGAGCGCACTGTGATGCCGAGCCCCAATTAACGCTTAATTAGCACGGGAAAACGTATCACTTGTTACTAGATCAAGGTCAAAGATTTTACTTTAGTTTGTATAACAAACAGATTACAATAATTAAGTATATTGGCTCGATTCTATTATTCTCTATACTGACTACATACTCTAGAAATGCCAATTACTACAGTAACATCTCTATACTTAGAAGAAAAAAAGAACATGCGCTTATTAAATTAACTGGTACTGTTAATACGGTCTAATTGTTGACTGATCAACAACAAGCCAGTAAGCGGACGTTAAACGCTTGCCTAGTAACACGGAAATACTTGATTCGATTCCAGGACTACTCTACTAAACAGAACCTCATTGTCCTTGTCACTTAAAGACAGAAGATATTAAGTTTCATTACCCTAGTAATTTCAGTATTTACAGAGCCTAGATATAAAACCTTCTGCAGTGGTAGAACCACGGTCTCTGGCATCATAGAACTAACACCCGTGTGAAGTTTGGTTGGTAGAAGGATTTTTTATAACTTGCTTGAATGAAGGTTATACTATTAATTAGCCGCCCTATCAGAACTACAGTATTCTGGGAGAAAAATCTTCACCAATAGTCTTATCAGTCAGTTATTATCCCATTTTAGATAAAACGTGCAGTAATCGAAAAGCACTTAAAAAAACGATTTGTCCTATATAACTTTGCTATTAAAAAATACGTCGCCTCTATAATTATCAGTGTATATATGTTATAAAACAAACATTATAATATTTAAATATAATATATGTATAATTTTATATGTAAATTTTATTATTATCGAATAAGAATAAAATCGATAAATACAATTGATATTAATCGATGTATCTTTTATACTCCCACCAATACATAATTTCGTCTAGACACTATTTATAACACAGAATGAATTAATAAAATTGTTAATCAATGTATGTTACACTTTCTACATTATAGATTTAAATAATTAAAACTAATTTCTAACAAAAAGAAAAAAAAAGGAAACTTTCACCGAACGCAAAAAGTTTCTATACTCCTTCGCGATAAAAAACGTTGAAACCGTATCGAATATAACCTTAACACTTTAACAGTAAAATATTTAATTATTTTTACGCTTTCATGATAATAAAAGGGTTTGTGGACTTTTTTCCGTTTTTTTTTTTTAAATGGCGATTCTGGAACAATTTGAAGGACGTCACGGCATCAGGTGTGAAGTGACACTGCCTAACCATATGTTTTGCTTTAGTGTAACAATCAACGGTATCTATTGCATTCGCAGCACCTCTCCCTTGAGTACTCCATGCGCGTGCGCAAATCATCAGCAGTGGGGGTATGCTGAATAAAACCGCTTTGGTGCTCTCCAGACCTCACATTTCACGCATAACCACCGAAGGAGTTTGGAAACGATGAAGGCGATCCTTCTTATATTCGTGTGCGTCGGTGTTGCCGTCGCGAAGCCGGCGGGCGGTGAAGATGACGTCGTCGGTTCCGTCATCGGTATGGTGAAGAATTGTGCCGAGGAAGATGTATCGTTGTGCCTCAAGGTGTGTGTGAGACAGTGTTAAGTGCAACCTTCTTAGAGAACAATGGGCCTATTGTTCGGAGGAAGTAGACCTGATTTTCTTCAACCTAATATATTTTCAATGTCAAACAAATGTATTGAACATCAATCTATAGGCTTTCAGCATACTATGTAAACAAATAGTATATATATAATGTATATATATACACGTTATTAATATGCAAATTACATAAAACATAATATAATAATATTTGATAACAGGAAAGGGCCCTCAAATATGCTGAGAATTTGGCATCGGCGAGGGAAGTGAACATCGCTGATGGTATCAGCCTCATCGGTACCGGCTCCTCACGGTCTGCGAGATCCTTCGAACCACTTTCGGAAGAGCCGAGGGCAAGGGAGAACCAGGTTGAGGGCAGACTACTTGACACCGCACTTGACTTCCTAGAGAACCATGTCATTCAACTCCGCGTACCGAAGGGCACTGTCGAAGATGTCAAGAGGTCGCTTGAGGAAGGTCAGTCACATTAATATTTATAAATATAGCATTTACACTTATAAAGACAGATATAAATAATTTAATAGTATTAAAGGTAATAAACATAAAATTTTATTAAATTTATTCAGTTCTTGATGTATTTACTTACAATATCTTACGATGTGAATAACTATTCGTGTAATTTTTTATTAACAGTTTTAAATAAATATTATTACTTGATTAAATAGCTAAAAAAATTATATTATCTTATTCAATATTTTGTGTTGGGGTTGACATAGCCTTGATAGGCTGAAAGCCCCTAAAATAATAAAGACTTAAAAAAAAAATATTTTGTAAATATAATTATACAAATAAATAAAATTATCATGAATTTTTTTGACAAAATTTTAATTAGTTAAATCAAAAAAAATTGACTTACACTATAAACTCTATCCATTTTATAGCATGAATCACAAAAAAAATTAATTATATCCTGTTCTAAAATTACTATGTAACATATACTTAAAGATTCTTATTTAAACTGTTTTCATTTTTTGTACGAACAGAATAAGATTTAAAAACAATATGTCTTAAAAAGTATCTCAAATAAATAATGTTTGTGATAAATTTAATCAGAACAGACAATAGTGTATTTGTATAGAAAACATATAACGACTTAATCATAAATTTATATTGTGCTAGTTAAATTATACTGTATTTTATAGCCGTAGTATTTATAGCCCGACTTAATGATTCTCTAACAAAAAATCTCTTCGAATGCGTATTGTATGAAAAAGACATCAACGCGCATAATATCCATTTCTATTACTATATTCCAGTTCACAATAAGAATATTACAAGCTGACTGGTTCTAATTAAAGCCTAAATAAATACAAGATAAGGTGGTTTCTTAATATTAAACTTCAAACCAAATACCAATACTTAAAATCAAATAAAACGATTCTTTAGGTGTATCTAGAGCTTCACGAAGGTATTCAATGTCTAAAGATTACAAACATTATAAAATGCTCTAAACAAATCATATCTAAGAAATTGTTGTTATACGATCATTGAATATAAATTTAATATCCGAGATCTCTTAAAGTCTTTTTGAATAATAAATAAAAACATTTGTATTTAGATTGTGCATATTCTCTTAGGACGATACTTAATTTATAGTCATATAGGATTAGACAAATTTCATCTATAAAGTTTTATTTTAACCATTGATAACATTTAATTAAAATGATTGTTAACTTATTTGCTTTATATTTATACCTTTTTTTTAACCTTTTTATTATATATTTATTTCAATCTTCAGGAATATAATATTTACACACATGATATACCTAGAAAAAATTTACCCGAATTTATATAGATATTTTTTATGAACGTTATAATACACATTATATACTATAAACTAAATATGTGTTATAAATAGCATATAATAATTAACATCGCCGAACACTAATTACGACTTTCTTTTTAACTTAAACATCGTCAAATTAATCACGTACAATTAATTTCATTACTAAACTACGAGAGCATGAAACGACAAAATTTCTGAACAACAGTAGTGTAATCATCTAACTATACTATGTATAAAAAAAACGGAATCAAACTATGATATGATCAAAAATGCAGTTCATTGAATTTAATACTGAAACAGTTATGAACATTTTGCTTTCATAATACTTCTTGCATGATGTTATGTAATAATATGTCTCGTTTTCTGTCCGTCCGGTTATCTGGCAAAGCGTTCGAAGAAGTATCATAATAAGTACTTTCGTCAATTTTTTTTTGATAATCTTTAAGATGTTATATTATAATCTTTATTTTTAGTAGAAATCCTATTGAGGATCTATATTAGTTAAATAGATTGGTATGTTCATAAAAGACGTAGGTAATAGCAAAATGACTGGTGTCATGTTTTAACATATAAAACCTGTTAACCCCATAACTTTTAGGAATATGTTTTATTTTATTCTACTTATATATTATATATTTTATAAGTTCTTAAATATTTTTTTATAAATGTACTTTTTTAACGTAATCAAAGCGTAACAATAACACATTACAATGTGTCTAAGTTATATATATTAGTAGAAAGTTGTAGATTTAACGTCCAACGAATACAACCGGGGCTTGTATAAGTTATTTAGGTAACTAGGTTCTAATTAAAGTAATTTGTTATAGCCGCCTTCGTTTTATATGTAAATTATAATAAATATAGCTTTTATGTAATAAATCGTAATCAGGGAGTGATAAATCGCTATCGTATCGCAGTCTTATAATCATAAATATCATTCAATCGATCAATTGATGTGTGAAATTACATATCGCTTAAGTTACAAGCACTGGCGAGCTAAGTATAAGTTGCGTTGCCAACGATAACGATTATCGTATCATGTTTATAAGGAAAAGATAAAAATAAAACCAATCAAGTGTTTGAATACTTGCAACTAGTCAACATCATCATCATCCCAACCGATGGACGTCCTCTAAAATTCGTAACGTTATAAAAATTAAAGCGTCGTTACATGCAACCCGTTCGGTGTGTGTGAGGGGACTTTAAAATAGAAAGTTCCTCATCATGTTATGAACCCGATGAATATGTACAGAATAACATGAGAAAATGTACACTGCACGCGATGTTGCACGATTCGTGCGTTGTGCGTTCACACCGCATTCAAAGTCCATATCACCGATCAGCAATATACGAAGACGGCACTAGAAACCAAAACGAGTCCGACCAGGGGTTTCTCTAACCTATTAACTAGCTTCATTACAGTTGAAAGCGGCCGTACCTACCGCCTGGTTTTTGCGAATGCTGTATGTAGGATATACTACTAGATTGTGACTTCCGCTCGATGCTGAGTAAAAGTCGCGCTCCAGGCGTAATCGGGGAGACGAAATATGGAGGTGGGCGCGGAGCTTTCCAATTGTAACGTCCGGTAATCGATGCACTTTCTAGATAAACGAGGTTGTTATGCAAACTGGACGTAACATTGTGAATTACAATAGAGCCTGTTTAAATTTCAGCGACCGAAGCACCTCGGTCTTTGAATTCAAATCGTACACCCTGCGCGTACGCTGTATGCTGATCAGTTTACTAGAATTAGAAATTATAACGACTAGCACAATAGAATCGCATACGCACTCACGGTTTTTTAAATCAGTCCGTGACGAAGATACTTAACATAAAACAACTTTCTTTTAAGTCACATTTTTTTTTTTTAATTCGCGTCCACTTCTTGACCTTGATGTTTTATAGAATAGTTGTTGAAGACTCTCTCTTTCAACGGAATCAGACTTGCGGTCCAAAGAAATATTAGAATGGTGTAGAATAAAAATAAATAAAAACTACTTGATCCTTTTCAGGACAAACTAAGTAATTGTTAATGAGAAATAATAAATTATACTTTCTAAGTTTTTAAACTTATATGAATCATAAGATTTTCGCAAGATAGTTATCTGTGTTTTAATATCTTATTCATTTATTTTGTTTCATAGGTCGTGGAAAGAAGAAGAAGTTGAAGCAACTCCTCCCAATCTTCGCCCTCCTCCAACTCAAGATCCAATCCCTCATTCCTCTATTCCTCGGCATCATCGCATTCGCTGCAGTCAAGGGCCTGATGCTCGCTAAGGCGGCTCTTCTAGCCTCTGCTCTGTTGTTGCTGAAGAAACTGCTGTCCAAGAACGAGCACCATGAAAGCTACGAAGTGGTTGCTCACCCGCACCACGAGGAGCACTTCAGCCACGGTGGCGGCCACGGCGGCTGGGGCCGGTCCTCCCAGGACCCTCAGAGTCTCGCATACAGCGCGTACGCCAACTGATACCTAAGACTACGTCCAAAACATTAGCTGTAGTAAGTCTAAAGCGGACCTCAGTTTGTCGACAATTAATTTATTGTTTATTTAATAATTTATTAAATTATTATATTATTTAATAATTCTCTCTCGTTAAAGTTATGCTCTTCATAATCATCGCCAAGTTCTACACCTTTCTAAGTACAATGTACCTGTTTTAAGTTTAAAAGTACAAAGCGTTATATTACTTATGCAAGCTTTAATACGTTTCTATATATATATACAATATTATTTCAAGCTTTTCAATAACACTGTATAAATATTTAAATGCTTTTTATAGTATACATAACTTTTGTAAATATGCTTCATATGAATATATTTACGTAAAATATTATTGTTTGCAGCTTCGTTTATAAATATGGAATATATATGCGTTATTATATTATTAATATTTATCTTATGTATGATATGTAAAGATTTCTATGGTGATGCCCTTCCGCCGATAATTTCCTTCTCACATTTCTTTAACTAGCTATATGAATAATTTCAATTATAAACAAATAAATATAAATCTAACGTCGTACGTAACTTATTTAACTTTAATGTAACAGTGAATTTGAGAAATACATTTTGATGAAATATAATAAAGTTTTTTTATTTACTCTTGCTTACTTAAATGAGGATATATACAGCACAACTTTGCTACGGTGTGATAATACAACACCAATGATAAATAAAAGTGAATTTATTTAAAAAATACCCTTTGTTTTTTTTTTAATTATAAATTTACTGACGCAGGATGATGACCATGACCACGTTGTACTTTTCCGACCACTTGAGCAGCTTCTTTAGAACTGTGAGCATACACTTTATCATTTTGCTTATTGTAGTGTTCTTCAATCGTGAAAATTGTTTCCATCGGTGAAGAGGATATTTCTGTGGCTTTCACCTACGTGTTGTATCGCGACAGAAGGTTTGTTCGTTTTCATGGACCCACTCCATCCAACTTTAATTGTAAAGATTGATTTAGGGCAAGTCCTGTATATCAACCGTGACCTGATAAGCACCGAGCTTTAGGTCTTGTTTTATAATACGCGATACGCGACGGAGTCCCCAGCGGTAACCTTTATTTCTCGCGATAAGATATTTTGCTTCCTAATGGGGTTTATTCAACAGCCAATTTACGTCCCCACTGGCCTACCCTCAATATGGCACAGGCCTACCCTCAATATGAAGGCGATATGGTTATAAGCGCTATGCAGGCCCATTGCGGATTGGTGATTTCACACACATCTTAACATAAATTCTAATTCACGTGCGGATTTCCTCACGGTGTTTCCCTACACCGTTTGTATTTCGCTGTTGTTACTAAAGTTTATAAATGTACATAACTTAGATATTAAAAGTCATCAGTACATGGCAAGATTCGTCCTCGCGACCTTCGGAATGAAGGCCGCACGCTCTGACTATTAGGCCAGCGAACTAGCGGATTTTGACGAGTTCTGGCTTTGACAGCAATAACAGTCTTTGTAGTTCTAACAGCATAATACGCGGCCGCTCCGATCTTTTCTGGTCTTCGAACATAGGAAGTGTTGTTGTATCTGTTGATAGTACGATATACGAACATACGCCTGATAGCAAGCTTTTGAAGTGTCTGGAACATGACCGACCGGAGCGGCTCCATACCCACTTTGTGCAGGGCGATCACTGCAATCCTATTTTCTTTAACACCCCATTCCATATTGTTATATGATGATGAACACATAATCAAAAGAAGTTTTTAAAACAATATTTATGTTCTAAATTCAAAATAATTAAAGAGTTGAAAAAAAGAAATTTTTTTATGTAACAGTATTTATGGCCATGTTATATGATTTCGAACATATTAAATGATATATTAGTAATATAAATCACTGGCCATCTTAGCGAGTAGATATTTGATAACCCTTTTGGGATTCGTGAAATCAAAAGTCAAACCTAAAGCGTAAAAGCGTGAAAGCTCTAAACTTTCGTAGGTAAAAGCTCGTTATCATAGAAACTTAATAGACTTATTGTGAGCGCCTATTAATTTTAGAGAATTAATTTCTATCAATCTTCGATAGTACGAGCATTATAACTGATATCCAAAAGTAATCATTAAGATTTCTTTTTCGATTTTATTTTGTGGTTTCGCTTAATTTATCTGCCTTTAGATTATAATTAATTAACTGTTTAATGTTGCCAACAAACAGGAAGTTGATCAGGTGATAAATGACGAGCTTATGAACACAATAAATCGCTAACAGTTGAGCATTTTTAGGTGTTCGCAGCCATTACGAAATAGAGACCTATGACCTGTAAATTAATAATGATAAAACCATAACAATGTATTTTTATATCTATTATCTTTTTTTTAAGAGACAAAAGTTTTAATAAGAAGGCGGTAACCGATATTTTAAATTACACAACCTCAGACGGACTAAGTTTAAGCTTTTCATAGTAAAAATTCTCAACTTTTATATACTACATTACCGGTTACAGTGTTTCTAATAAATATTTATTTAAATTAAGTAAGAAAACAGTGCATTTATACAATCTCCACTTACCGCCAAGAGTGTTGTGGTCATATGAATACTAAATAAAACAGAGTAATATTTCTAATTAAAATATTAATAATTCATATAAATTTTATGACTTCTAATAGAAACTACCATATAATGCTTTACAAGGAGAAAATATGAAAAGTATCCTGTTCGTAAATTTCATACATTTTATGGATGATTATAAACGGTTATGAATCTACACTCTTTTCCCAAATACTATTTATTATATTATACATACGTTGTGTTATTAGAATATATTCAATATATTCAAAGAACACATCGTATGTATAACTGATGAAAGAAATAACTGAGTAGTACATCAATTATCTTAATCAGTATATAGTAAAGGGAGTGGTTTCTTAAGATGATTATCAAAAATGAAAAATTGTAATAAATACATTGTGAAATAATGAAAAACTCATGAGCATTTTATAAACTATGTCTTCAAAACAAAATCTGTCTCTAAAAATTAGAGAAATGGACCTTATGAATAAAATTAACACTTTCCATTTATTACTTTTCTTGGATCTGGAAAAATCTTACCATTTACTTATTGGCATTCCTAAAAAAACACGGTAACCTACATTAAACTGGATGAGGCGCACCCAGGCAGTAACACCACGCCTAAGTTACGTGCATACTGATAAGCAAACCTGCTAACTTGAAGACATAATCACCTTTAATCATACAACGACATCTACACATATTATTTATTTTCTTATATATATATATTCTGATAAATGTAAACTGGCTGAAAAGTATCTTAAAAAAATAAACTTTCAGAAGTTTTAGTAAGATATTATGAACAGGAAATAAATATACATTAATCTCACATAAACAGGTGATGATTCAATATGAGTATGTACTACAAATATAATAAAACATTAAGCAATTTAATTAATATCAGTACAGGATCTATCAGTGTGGAGAATCTCATGGAAGAATTAAGCTCAGTAGAAGACGTTTTGAATTTAATATAAAATAAAATAAAATAGTAATGAAGTTACAAAATTAAAATTATTTTTAGCGCCATCTATGAAAAATATGTTGAACTAGTGTCATGGTCGTTTTTGTTTACGTATCGCAGTGTACGAATGAATGCGTAAGTCATGAGTTCAAGGTGCTTCCTAAGAAGGCGCTGAGGTCGCAACGCCAATGAACTTAACATACACTTAGTCACATTACTTAGGAAACATACAGAAACGTGTATATTACAGTTAAGCAATTACGATAAACAGATGCAGAGAGTACACAGAAATACTTTTTAATTTATTAAAATAGAACAAATACTCCTAATAATTTTTTTAAGGTTATTGCTTACATATCTCGCACCCTTGCGTATTCATAAGGGTCCAACTGAAAAACAGCGCTCATGCGGAGAGCAGAATAAAAAAATCTTTCTTTCTTACAAAAAAAAAAGAAAAAGTTGATAAATGTAGATAGTGTATTTATTAGTTTAGCCTATGATGGTTCGTATAGGCATATATTTTTTATTCAATTAACAAGTGGGATGTTCACCTGATCACTTGCACCTGATGGTAAGTGATACTCTTGTCTATAAAAACGTGAAGGTAGTTATGATATTATACACAACACATTGCGATCGTAAGTTAAAAGACTGCTACAGTTAAAATATCATGTTGTTGTTGCAATAAAGATAGTCCATTTTTTGAGTAATTATATCCCGGAGAACAACTCACGGGACCCAAGTCTACCCATATTGGGCGAACCCTTACATACGACAGACCCTAGTTCCCAGCGGTACCGGAGGCTATGCTGACTGTATATAGAAATCTTTGGCAAGGCGTATGTCCAGCAGTGGACGTCTATCGTATGATGGGGATGATTATTTATAATATGTATTATACAAAAAATTGTAGGTTATAGAACAAACAAACAGTTTTTGTCCGCCTTCGTAATATACTTTTTTTTCTGTCGCTACATTCACTGTCAAGGCTGCCGGCTTCGTGCCGTCACTCGTCTTATTGCACGCCGCCATTTCAAGATGGCGTAACTGTCTTTATGCTTTTATTTTGTCTTTGCTATTACATCACGTGACTATGTAATAGGAAGTATTATTCGACTGATGGTAGGTCTCCGTTATTGGAGACCGTCTAGGTGGGTACCACCGCAGCGCCTATTGCAACCGACAAACAACAGTGTGCTAATAATACTGTGTTCCGGCTTGAAGGACGGTGTAGCTAGTAGTAACGAGACACATCTTATGTCTTAGACGACGAGCGCAAAATGGTGCTGTATACATCATCCTAACTAGCGCCACGTTGTTTTGTACGGGCGTATCACTTACCATCAAGTGGACGTTCCGCTCGACTCGTGCCCTTAATTGATTAAAAAAAATATATGATTTTGATGTTAAATAAGTCTTTTAATTAGTACCATGTTTTGTGACTGAAGAGGAAGTAGGTCTCTGTTGCTATAGAAACCGTCTAGGTAGGTACCACCGCAGCTCCTATTCCTGCCGACAAACAGTAGTATGCTAATATCACTGTGTTTCGGTTTGAATGGCTCTGTAATTTATGAAATTACTGTAGTAACGAAACTTATCATCTTAGATAAAGAGGCCCTAGTAGTAACTAGCGCCCTGTTGATATGAGCATGAGCGTTACCATCAGATGGATGTACTGCCCATCGCTTCGTCGAAAAAAAAGACGAAATTATTTTAATTTTCCCGCCAAAACTATGATGTATTTCTCAACACATTAGAGCTATAACACATTTTAATCCATTAATATGTAGTCAATAATCGGAAAGATCATTTCACGTGAAATAAAGTGTACAGTGATAAAATATTTCTTAAAAATTGGTCATCTGTTGGCATGTTTTACTACTAATTAGGAATTAAAGGGAATTCTTAAAGGAAAAACTACCGCCTCTTACTACGCTTACTACATTTCCGTTCACGATCGCGGTCGTTTTATTTCCCGTCGCTTCAACAAGATGGCGCAATTTTTTTTAACCAACAAGACGAACAAGTCACTCACCTAATAGTAACTCCTGGTAATAACAAAGTGATATTTGGATGATATACACTGCACCGCATTGTGCTCGTTCGCTTATTAAAGTTTTTATAACATTAGTAATCTTCTATGGGAATATATCATACAAAAAAATGGACTACTATTCTTCTTCTTAAAGTGCCTCTCCAACTAGTGAAGGTTGGCGATCAGCGTCCTATCTGTCTCTAGATTACTATTATCGTGTGTTTATTACAAAAAAAACTTAATTGCGTCGATACAGACAGTCACAGATCGCGCGATAACTAGACCGTAATCTAGACATCTTAGTAATAGTCTATATAAATAGCATCGAAAGATATTCTGATACAGTTAAAGTCAGTCAACGGAGCAGGTTGCACACGATGAACAAAACTAGGTTGTATTTGCTGAATTTGAACCATCTCCAATGCCGTTGTGCTCAATTTACTTAACGTACAACTTAACTATTACTTCGTACAACGGCGTTGATGCTACTGCAACTTACTACCTTACGTATTCAAAACAAAACCCATTTTTAAAGATCATAGCGTGTTTACGATCGAGAGATAGGTTGTTTATACTCCATAAAATCAGATTATCCGTTTGCTTGTTTATGTACTAATTAAAAAATAACGGTGCGTTTAATGAGAATATGCAAGATGTAATAGTGATTAGTCTTCTGATGCAGCGCCAGAAATAATCACCGCAATCACCGGCTTATCCTTCCTTCACATTTTCAAGTGATTTATATATACAGGAGAAGTGTAAGGGATTCCGCCCAACAGCTTACGGTGACCAAGTGAACCTTACTTGCACCCTGCTGAATAACAGACGAGCCTCTGACCATACACCAACCCGCACTGGGCGTGGTGGGTCACAGCCCAATTACCCTCAATGAACAACAAACGATACAGAAATCTTTGGGGGAGGTCTATGTCCATCAGGGACGTCTGTCAGCTGATGATGAATATATACAGTAGATATTCAGACATTGATTGACTCACCACGAGATCTTTGAGATATTGTTCTAGCCATTTAGAGAACTACCCAAAATCCTTTTTTTTTACGTCAAAATCTCATATGAGATAAAGTTGAAGTGTTATGGTGAACTCTTTATGTTCTACTCGACGCTTTTAGCCGGAATTCCTGCCGATGGAAAAATGTAAATGTTTACTCCGTGTTAAGGATTTGAACGTGAAACTTTTCATGTAATTAATTCCATGACACTGAAGAACTGCTCCTCCAACAGAGCACAAAGGATAAGCCATAACAAGTTGTATATTTTACTTTTGATGCAATGTAGCAAACAAGTACGGACGTAAGATTTCACCCGGCTTACCTTTCTCTAGTGTTAGAGGGCAAATACTCGACTCGCAATCACGAATTGTACTGCCCAAGTTAAGGAATTATAGCGATTTATTAATATAATAATATAGAAGGCTTTTTTTTGCTGATCTGATGGTAAATCTCTTGCCGGTGACCGTCTAGGTAGATACTTACAGCTCCTTTGTTCGACGCCAAATATATGACCAAAATATTACTCGGGCAATTATTACTACGGCAGCCAATAACAAGCGACGAGCAAATAATGTAATTCAAAGAAAAGACCTTTTATATGCAAAAAAAAAAATATTTACACATTGTAAAAGTACGTACTGCAATTTTGAACAATACCATCATCGGCATATAATTCCGATTCTTCCTAAGCAATGCTCACATCCTCTTTGCTATTTATATGTCGTGACCGGATATTAGTTTCAGCTTCACATCCATCTTCAGTTTCATCTCCGTGTCACCCTTCACCCGATAGTTTCGAAATACAAGAGCTTAAGTCTTCACAGAACGCCTCTCTTTTATGAAAGTAAAAGAAATTTAAAAAGTTAATGTTATTAAAAATTACTATTGTTATATAATTGATAAAAAAAAAATCTATTCCTTGAAGCGACAGCATAAGCGAGGAGTTCATCTGATGGTGATATTCCTGCCCATAAGGTAAGGATGATAAATACGCTCACCACATTTTGCTCGTCGCTTCGAGAAATGATATTAAGTATCGTTCCTTCATAAATTCCTTTAGCCATAAAACCTTTCGAACCGGAACAAGGCAATATTTGCACACTACTGACTTAACGCACCTAGCAGATTAATTAGGCCTTAGTCTAGACCTAGTCAAAGGTTTATTGCCACAGGCAGCTGGAAATATATAATGTATCTATTTGTATTAAATGACTGATGAGCCTATATAAAAAAATAATTATCATCACAATAGATTAATAATAAAAACTAGTTGGAAACTTCTGGACAGTGAAACAAAATCTAGTTCAGTTCAACCGGACTTCCTCGGCACCGGATTAAAGAGCACACAATTTCTAGATAATGCGATAAGATTTCACATTTGAGCTAACATAGTTCTAAGATTTTCATCAGTTACCATTCTCTCATACTAAAGATACTCTCCTCATATATTATATTTTGCTTTAACACGATTAATATCAAAATTTAATTGTTTCTATATGGTCTACAACTATTACGGTGAAAACTTGACCATATGGCCATATGATCTATGCCATTAATTTGGGATTACTGTATATATTCTAACAGTACACTCAAGAGATTGGTAAATGGAATAATATTCATATTTATTACAACATATGCGATATAAAAATATCATTATCATCCCTCAAAGATTCCCACCTCGTCTGTAGAAGTACATATGGAGGGATTTGGGCCATTTACCACCACGTTATCCCAAAGCTGGTTGGTGGGAGCCAGAACCTCATTTGTTGCCAAAAGCCAAACTTATCGCAATAGTTTACCATCATTATCATTTTATTCTAATGATGCCCACCGCTGAACGTCGTTAATAAATACAAAGGTTACACAAACCGGAAACTGTGAATCGCTTTTTTAATACAGTGATATGAAGAAGAGTATTTTATAAGAAAATAAAATGGATTTAAATTTATAATCTTACGCCGGCCTTAAACCATGTGAAACTAGGTGAGATGTTATACACTGCAACACATTGTGATCCTCGCTTTGATACATAAGATAATAACTCTCTTTACCCTTTTAATTTCATTAGCTAGCACCCTTTTCAAACCGGAACTCGGTAATATTTGAACTCTGCTGTTCGGCGGCGGAAATGTGCTGCGATGGTACATATACAGCCGTCGAGATTCCGTCTTAAAAAGAGATTTAACACAAAAATACTTGCAACTTTATTTATTCACTAAGTATGAACGTATACTTAACATCAGTATAATAATAAGCATAATTACCGTATCAAGTTTAAACTTGCCACTCTCTCTAACAAGTGTAAGTTTATTAGAGGTCATTTACACTCTAATGTGGTGAAGGTCCGGTAATGTAAAGTGAAACGTTACTTTTTTAATTTCCATCATCAAATTGTATGAACCTGGTGAAGAATTGTGGGGTATTAAAAAAACACAACAAGATTCGATAATTTAATAACATAACACGTTCACCTGTTACAACAACAACAAACAACAAACTATGAATAGCAACAACAGAATACTTACAAGTTATTATTTAAATGGAAAATCTTTGATAACGAAACATAACCCGTGGCGGAAGACATTGCAGATATAAATAATTATTTGCTGTACATAATAATAAGTCTTTTGTAAAACTTAAACGTTACTTAAGATAATATTAAAGCCATTATTAAACTATGAAGTCTATACGGAAATTGTACATAATCTTATATATAAATACAAATATATTAATTACATATAATACTATAAACATAGCTTACGTAGTGCCTATAAGGCATACTGTGATACATTAGCGGTTTTAAAGTTGCGACTGAAAATTGTTAACTTGTTTACTTGTTCAGTCAAAATAAATACAACCATGCGTCACATTCACACACTGAACAATAAGTAATTCTAAGTTGAGACGGCGTTGCAGTGGAAACGTCTTGAGAAAGGGGACGTTGAACTAGGTCGAGCGCTACAGAGGCTTTTGCGCTGAGTAAGCCAAGCTTTCGGACTCCATGGAGCGTCCCCAGCCGCTTCCGTGTCCGCCGCCGCTGCTGTATCCGCCGGAATCACCTCCGTAGCCACTCGTGCCGCCGTAATCGTGGCTGGAAGTGTGACTAGACGAATGATGCGGATGGGCTATAACCTCGTAAGTCACATGCTTCTGTTGAGACAGTAGCTTCTTCAAGCCTATCACCGCCGAAAGGACCAGCGCCAACTTTCCAATCAGCAACGCCTTCCCTGCTATCAACGCGATCGCCCCGATTGCTAAAGGTAACAACGCCATCATCTTCAACATCACCGCAGCGAGCAACGGTCCGAGGATTTTAGCTGCTTTCTTTTTCTTCCCTCGTCCTTCTTCGGTAACATCATTATCTTCCGTAAAAGTAGACACTGTGTCTTCGAAGGCACGTCCTGCGCTGGAAACCGCGTCGATAACATCAGAGCCTTTAACTTCGACGCGTATCGCATGGGTTTCTAGGTACCTCTTCAGTCTCGCCACCGGATCCAAAGCCCTGGGCGCGCCAATCTCAGTGGGGGCGTCGTTTGCTCTCACAACGGTCACGCCGTCGGATAGCGGGAAGGTTTCCTTTTGTCCGATCACTTTGTCGAGGTATGAGAAGAATTTGTATTTTAAGCATGATGTCGATTCCTTTCTGAGGCAGTCGCCGATGCCCTCGAAGTCGTTGACCGTTGGGCCTGACTCCTGGGCGGGAAGCGCGAGGCACGCGGCGGCGAGCGCGAACACAACACACGACCTCCACATAGTAAGCTGCGTGCACCGACTGTGCGCCGGCGCGAACGGTATAACCTTAAATACCTCTCCGCACCCCTCGACACTGGCTACAGGCTGATGAAAAAACTCACCGAAATCATAGAATGGACTTTCTCAGTGGTCTGGAAGTAAAAGTAAACTCCAGGTTTCATAATGCATTGCGCGAAAGCCAAAGATTTAAACGGTCATTGCGACGATCGTGAACTTGAAAACCGTTCACGTGTGTGTTGACGTAAAACGGTTTATTTGTACTTAAAAAAATAGTAAGTTAACATTACAAATAAAATATTTGATAGAAAAAATAATTAACTAAACACATAACATTACAAAACGTAATTTTTTTTTTAAAAATTACTAAAAAAAAATTTCCATGCAAACGCGTAAAATCAAAAGCCGAAGTAAAATACAACTGGGTATTAACTTATCTTCAGAAATTTTTGATAAGTATCATAAAGACATATAAAATAGTTTAAAAAAATACTAAATACTTACTATGAATTATATGTTACACTTACAAGAATTAAAAAAAAGTTTACTACGCTTCACGTAGAAATCAAAGCAGAACCCGTTTGAGTAAGTACTATGAAAGCTGGTAACATTGAATTATACGCAGTAACAACCTGAGCCAATAGAGATTTCATCGCATTACAAAATAAACTCTATATACTATAAAAAGTATTCAATATATCTCTATATATATATATATATATATTAGTATAGTATATAGTAGTTCGTCTGATAGTAAGTGCCTGCTCATAATAACGTGGCGCTAGTCAGGACGTTATACACAGCATACCGGTGTGTTACTCGCCTTGAGAAATAATATGTTGCCTGGTTACCTTAACAGGCCGTGGATCCGGGTCCAATGTCAGATAAGCTGTTTAAAGTCGAATAGCTCGCAGCGTTGCCATCATCAGGAATCCAGCTGGTTACCTTTAATGTTTACCAGTACTGTTTGTCGGTTGCAATCGGCGCTGCGATGGTTACCTGCAGGGTCTTCGGTAATAGAGACCTCGTTTAATCGCGGGGGCTATCTTGTCAAAAGATACCTTGCTTCTGAGGGGGAGACGAGATTATGTAGGGCTTCTACCCAATATAACCCCTTTGATGGTCTCCCTCAGTGCATTAGGAGGAGCACCGGGATCTCCTACGGAACGCACCAGTGTCCTCCTGCACTCTGGCTAAAACATCCCACTGAAGAGCAAAACCCCAGTACTCACGTTATGCTACGGTAAATACAAGACCACCTTGCATTTGCCGTCCTCCTAAGGCTAGCTTATTGAGCTCTGCGGGCCCCCACCCTCAAAGCCCACGAACTCGAGGAGCCTTTCAGCTGCCTTGTACGACAGGCAGCGAATACCTTAGTCCTATTCTTAACAGGCCGAGACTACAGGGCTGTGGCTTTAGACGCCTACCACTAGTAATGAGTAATAACTACTAGTCGAGTAATGACTAGACATCACAGCTTACATTATTACATTTTAGTGACATAATGATACATAACACTAAACCTGTTCCACTACTAGTAATTACAGTTAAAGAAAATAGTAAAAGAGTGGTCACGAAGTGTGTCAGATTAAAAAAAAAACAAAGACATCTGAAAAGAACCAACAAGACAACAAGTTTAAGGCGTTTATCGCGTTGTTTGTTTTTTTATATAAACAGCCGACTTTATGTTCCTACTTCTCGGATCTTCTCAAACAAGAAGAGAGTAAAGGTCAATTATGTAACAAACTGGTGAATCCTGATCTCATATGTCCACAAACCATTATTGGACTATGACGATTTTCATACGATGTTATTCTTCAGCTGAATTTGAGTTAAATGGGGATTGAACCCGCAGCTACTTTTTTTCATGTGTTTAAACTAACAATGTTATAGATAAAAAATTGGTATTTAGGTAAAAGAATCGTTAGCTTTTCGAATTTTAAAATAAAATTAAGAATTTTTTTTCTAACTCATACTATAATTATAATGATGATGATGATCATTATCGTTCTCGTCAATAGTTATGACATTTAAGATGTTCTCTGTTGAGTATAATCTTCTGAATAACCTCCTCCGATTGGTCCCAAGCTGCTCTTATGCAGCGTTTTTCTTCGACCTTCACCAGATAGTCAAGACATTCAAGGACCATATTGTGGCAACAGGTAACAGTTCTCGATGACTTCATGACAAAATCCCATAAGTAACTATAAGTCATGCTTAAAGAAATTAAGACTTTTTACTTAGTATAGAAACGAGTATAATTATTCACTCTATAGAAGAGGCATAAAAAAGTAATTTCCGACATTTAGGTCTTCGAACCGGAAACTGTACTACACTGCTGAAAAGTGGAGGTAACTAGTGATGAGTGTAACGATTTACTATGCTATAGTAAATTCTCGTTTAATAAGTCTTACTATATTTATAATACAATACGAGAGTGCAAACACTCCAGTTGAGGTAAAAGTTTAACGTCACGGATGTCGACGTTTGAAAGAGTTATAATTTAATATATGCGAATGACCAACGGTTTTAGGGTTCTTCTTACTATTTTTTTTTAATATTTATGTAAATAATAAATTGTTGTAGAGGTGGGGTGCGGAGTCTATGGTCGAATGACAACGCATGCAGCAATTTCAGCAGTACATTGATAATGAGTAGAACAATTCAAAGTAAACAAGTTACTAAGTAAAACAGTATTACGAAAATCCAGTAAATGTACAATTGTATACTCTGTAATGACTTTTGAAGCTGTGTCAATGTACAGGGAGATGTACGATCCTTATAAGGATTTGCGCTATGAAAAACGATAGCGTGATCTATTGTTCATAGTGGCGCCATCTGTTGGGTTGGTTGAAAACTTTTTGTTAAAATATTAAATTTTTTGTACAAACAATTGGTCAGAGCATAATTAAAATCTAAATTGCTTTAACACAATTTGAAATACAAAACTAATCATTCTTCTCCCATTTCATCCTCACTATATTTCCCACGGATATAGATAATTTTTTCGAAATTTTAGAGGTCTTTAACGTAGGTTTTAAATAAAACAAAAAACGTCAAAATCTTTACCACTTGTCTATGGTATACATGGTTATATTTAAAATATGTTCTTTCGATAGAATACTTTTTTTATACCTGTCAAACTGATGGGATAATTTTGATCATACTCTTTTTCGTTTATCTGTGTCACATATAGGTTTATCATAGTTTGTCAATATATTCATACATAAATATTTTTAGTACTTATTTATAGTTAATTTTTATATTTATATATAAATAGTTTTCTTTTTTACTAGTACTATGTAATTTAAAAGAAAACTTCCTTTCACAAAAGGAATTTCGAAAAGTGAACTTCAACAAGCCCATTTGTAATCGGATCTTAGTCATTATAGCATCAAAGTATCTTCATCAATTGTAATTCAATTCGCGTCAACAGTGACCAAGTTTTTTTGGATCGTCAGTGGAATAGTATAAATGTTTTTTTTTTATATGACAAAGTGTCACGACGAATTAGACGTTCTCCTGATAGTAAGGGATACACCTGCCCAAATAACGTGACACCACATTGTGCTCGTTACCTACATGAGATGTTAAATATAATCCCAGTAGTTTCATTAACTACAACGCCCTTTAAACCGGAACACGGTAATGTTTGCATACTACTATTTATCTGCAGAAATAGGAGCTGCAGGGGTAAATACTAAGACGGTAATCATTATGTCTTTTGTTTATCCACTGTTGGATATAGATATTCCCAATGTCTTCCACCAAATACGATCTTCAACTTCTCGCATGTACCCATTTCCGTCTCCTTTTTTTATGTTTTTGTATTATGACAATGCCTTGTTACGTAATATTTTTTTAGTTAACACAATAACTGACTTATCCAAGTTATTTTCGTTTTTTGTTATATAGGCTCAAATCGTTGGTAGATTTTAACAAGTGTAACAACTTAGTTTGTGTGAAATATAAACTGGTCCTTGGAGATGTCCTTCAAGGTAAGAGTTAACATTATACATTTACGGAACCACACACAATTTAGTTGGCAACTATTTGACCGTTCTCTTATTCGCCGAGAGATTATCCTTTCACTTTTCAAGTGTACGCAGAGTTCATTGACAAGCTACTGTACTGTAATATAGTATATATTAGTCAAAGTTTTGTATTATAAGTAACTTGTAAATCGTAATATATATATATAGTAACGAGACAACATCTTCTGTCACAAAGCGACGACACTGTGGTGCTGTATATATCATCTTAAGGCCATGTCATGGCCGGGCGTATTACTCACCATCAGGTGAACGTCTCACAAGTCTCGTATAATAAGAAATGATCTAGAAAGAAATCTCATGATAAGTGATACTACGTTATATTTGTGGGGCTTTAAATAAATTACTGTGGTAATGAGGATTTTAATCTGAAAGTAACAAACGAATGATACTCTACCAATGTTTCCATTTAACGAGCTGAAGTTTAGATGAAATCAAACCTGCGGCTTAAAACCTGATCTGATGCTATTGTGATCTTTGCTACACTGCTGATGGTGGTAAGATCTCTCTGTATCGTGTAATCTGTAATAAAAATCGTACACTTTCACATTTTATATTACCCCATACATTCATTTATGCAAATTGTTAATAGTTATGACTTTTCCTCTACATCATTTCTTCGACGATTCATCTCGTGCTTACATTCATATAAACCAGAGCTTCTCAAACTTTTTCCGTTCCCTCGCCTGCTTCTTTTTATGTGTTATTCTTATGTATTCTCCATCCAAATATAATATTAATTTTACAATAAGATCTTAATAAGTAAATTCAAATATAAATAAACAAACTAATTTAACTATCTAGAAGTCTTGAAGTGGGGTGCAAGTTCTCTGGTTAATGACAACGCACTCAGCAATATCAGCACTATATTGATAATCAGCAGAGCGATTCAAAGTACAGGAGTAAGTTACTAAGTATAATAGTATTACGAAGATCCAGGGAGATCCAGTTGATGGATTCAATAATATACTCCATAACGACTTACTGAACCAAGTCCTGGTATCACGAAGATCCAGTAAATAGATACAATAGTGTACTCCGTAATAGCTTCTGGAGCTAAGTCAATGTATACGAAGATGTACGATCCCTATAAGGATTTGCGCTATGACAAACGATAGCGTGATCTATTGTTCGCGGCGGCGCCATCTGTTGGGCCGTTTGAAAACTTCTTGTTATAACTATTCATTAATAGTAGACGTCTTCACATATTTTTTTTTCCTACTCCTTATGACATTGTTTAGGAGTAGGTAAGACATTTCATTTTTCTCAAGCTCTTGTTATCTACCAGCGAGCTATCGTCAGTACAACTACTAATTTAGACGAATAAAGGTCTTTAACTTTACTGATAAAATGATGCTGTCTATATAACCTAAATGGAGCTAGATATCTGTGAACGTCCATGTCTAATAATACTTCCTTATTTATAATGTATTCAAGATAAATGCATGGAAAATGGTACACCTAACTCAGTAAGCTACACTACTTATGGCGTCTTTCAAACCGGAACTTATTACTTAGTGTACAAAATTTGTGTATATATATAACGTAAAAAACATTCTACGAAGCGGCGTGACAAACAGGCCATTCACCTGACGGTAAGTGATACGCCTGCCCATAAAAACGTGGCGCTGGTTAAGACGTTGTACACTACACCACATTGCACTCGTCGCTTGATATATTAGATGTTGAGCTTCAATACCCCATTAATTAAATTATCTATAGCGCCCTTCAAACTGGAAGACAGTAATGTTTGCACGCTACTGTTTAGCAGCAGAAATAGAAGCTGCGGTGGTACCTACCTAAAGTGTCTCTGACAACTGACCTCCCATCAGTACAAACATATATACTATTTATATATATATATATATATACATATATATATATTTATATGTATATGTATGTATATACAAACGCTTTGTTCACAAATATTACCTGTTATTAAAATGAGATCGTGTGACATAAAGGTGGTAACATTATTACGATATGTTAGCACACCGAGATAAAGGCATAAAAGATTCTACTGGTGGTAAGTCTCTGTTGACGGAGACCGTCTAGCTACCACTGCAGCCCCTAATTCTGAAAACAAATAGTGCAATGCAAACGGAAATTACTATATTTCGGTTTGAAAGTCGCTGTAGCTAGTAACATTACTTGGGTAACGTGATATAACATCTTACATTTTATGCGACGAGCACAATGTTTATCATATTAACTAGCGCCATGTCGTTATGAGCAGGCGTATCACTTACCTTCAGATGAGGGTTTTGTTCATCTCGTCGCTTTGTCTAATAAAAAAAATAATATAGGTTCTATTTCTACTGCTAAGTAGTAGTGTGCAAATGTTACTATGTTCTCTTTATGAAGGATGCTGTAGCTAATCACATGGTATGAAGAGAGACGTCCCATCATATCTAAAATATATTTTATATTTCATTTATAAAAATTTCATGAAAAGCTCTAATTAAAAAAATATACGTTTTTAATCATAATATTTTTTTTAATATTAAATCATATGAAAGTCCTAGTGCGTCTCAAGCTTTATTTCCAGATTAACAGGTTTTTTTAAACCAAAACAAAATGATCGAGAGAAAATATTACAAAATATCCACTGGTTATTACGTAGCCAAGGTCATGGTAATTTTTTTTATTTCACGGAGCGACTAGAGGGGCAGGACCTTCACCTGATGATTAGTTATACGCATGTCTATATAACCGTGGTGCTAGTTGGGATAGTTTATACAGCACCACATTGCGCTCGTTGTCATGAGACATAGGATGTTAAGTCTCGTTACCGTAGTAACTTCATTAGCTACAGCTTCTTTCAATCCGGAATGTAGTAATGTTTGCACACTGCTGTTTGGGGACAGAAAAACTGGTGGTAGATCTCTGATGCCGGAGATAGTCTAGATAGATATAGCCGCAAGGCATATTTCTGTCGCCAAACAATATTGTACAGAAATTACTGTGTTCCGGTTTGGAGGACTCCGTAGATAAAGTAATTACTGGATTAGCGAAACTCAACATCATATTTGTTAGACGGCGAGAGCAAAGCGGTGCAGTGTACACCATATTAACTAGCGCCACGTTGTTATGGGTGGGCGTATCACTTACCATCGGGTGAACGTCTCGCTACTCTGCTCGCTCAATTAAATAAAAACAAATGTATGTTTCTGAGAGCAATACTCTGGGCTCGCACACTCATCAAGTATAACCAATTGTCGATAAGCAAAAAGAGAACGAAAAGTCACGGATATCCTGGGTTAAATACTAGCTGCTGAGATACCATCAACACGTACGGAACCCACCGACCCGGGACATCAGCAAGCGGATCTGCGAGTGAAAGTGAGAGAAAGCGCAGGGCTATGTGAAATATGAAATTATAAAGGCATGAGAATATTATCGAACTCAAGCAATGATTCCGATAGAAACCTTAAGGCACTGGGGGGTTAAGGGTGAACCCCAAGGCCGGACGCGATGGAGAATCACTGTGGACATCCTTTGCTCCTTCACGGGGCCAAAGGATTTTAAAAATTAATATAAAACGCACAATGGAAAGGATTTTCACACTGCAACATTTAATACTTATTAAGAAATAGGAACTGTGATAGTACTCAGCTGGACAGAGTCAAAAACTATTTACTGTTATTCGATTTGAACAGTTCACCTGAACGAAAGTGATCACTGTCTCCCCTGGAACAGAGAGATTAAATTGCTGTTAGTGGTGGTAGGTCTCTGTCGCCAGAGATCGTCTGGTTAGGTTCCACTGCAGCTCCTGTTTTAGCTACCAGACGGTAGTGTACAAACATTATCGTTTTCCGGTTTAAAAACTGGACTGGACACCGGATAATTACTGGGGTAACGGGACTCAACATCTCATGTCGCAGACGACAAGCGCAATGTGGTTATAGGCGGGCGTATCACTTACCATCAGGTGAACGTCCCGCTTGTCTCGTCACTTCATTATATAAAAAATAACCACGTGCTAATGAAATTACTGGGATGTTAAAACCTAACATCTTTTCTTAGCAAAGAGCATAATGTGATGCAGTGTATATCATATTAACTAGCGTCACGTTGTTAAACATAGGCGTATCATTTACCATCAGACGAACATGCCGCTGATCTCGTCAACACTACAATCACCGATGAATGATAATCATCATCATTGGCCGGTAGACGTCTACTGCAGGACATAGGCCTCCCCCAAAGATCTCCACATCAGTCGGTCCCGCGTTCCTCGCATCTAGTGGCTTCCCGCGACTGTCACCAGATCGTCGGTGCACTTTGTGGTGGGTAACCCAGGACTACATCTTGAATAACAATAGTAACACATATTTCTTGTTACCTTCGCGAATGGAAAAAAAACACTTCGGAAATGAATTTCAATTTGACCTCGCATCTTCGTTGATGAGAAACTAATATGGTGAAAGGTTTTCCAAAATTAGCTTTGTCAGCTTAACAGACTCCCAGTGCTGGACATAGCCCTCTCTCAAGAATGTCCACAATTGGTCAAAGTACGATTGGTTATGAGCTATCCGCCTCAAACAGCTACAATATAGAAGGTTTCACAGTAGTATATCTACCAGTAGACTACTGATACTCTTAGAACTTGCGGCTCCATCGACCGACCTTCCGGTCGTGTACCTTACCATTACAACTTAAGTATAGCTTTGAATTATAACCTTAGATTTTTTACTTATTTCTCAGTTCTGCTTAGATCGCGCAAAGAAACTTCGAGCCCTTTCCATTGACCTTTGAACTGTGAAACAAATTTTTTAGTAAACATTTATTGCGGCATCATATCCTTCAAGGAACTAATCCATCTTGCGCTAAAGTTCCAACTATTTTTCAAGTTAACAGCCAGTTTTTAAACTTGAAGAGGCACTACAAGAAGAAGACTTCACTTCCTTATAACATCAGCTTCATTCCTGTGAAAGTCGATTTAAAATCATTCCAGCTGATACGAAGAAAGCATAGCAAAGACAAATAGACAGAGACAATAAATATTTCGTAGACCTCTTCACAAATTTGATAGAATGATGTTAATTTGAAATCGTTAAGACACACTAAGTTATTATTTAAAAGATGATAGTTATTTGCAAGATGTTTGAGAGTGGAATAAATCTCAATAAACCAAACCCTAATGAATTCAAGGAGAAGAAAACATACCTTACCTTTGAGTTTAAGATCATCATCATCTGTTTTGTTAAAAGTAGAATATCTAGCAAAAAAGTTGTATAAGCTATCTCTTTTCTCAAAGACAGATTTTTGGTATCGCGGTTCTATAATTTGATATCTGGGTCAGTCGCAGTTTTCTTCCACTTCCTCAGTTTCTTTGTGGGTTGATAATTACTGACGAGCTTCCCACGGAAACATTGTGATCTTTTACTTTTCATTTCTCATGTAAATGTGTCGTGTGCTTATTAAAAAGTAGCGAGGAGAAATTCTTTTCTTAATATGTAGATTTAGATAATTGACTATTTTCCTTTAGGGTTTCTTCTACCACGATGTCACCTTCTAAATCTTCTGCATTTATTTTTCTACCTTCTGGTTTCTTACAAGCTACATATGGAATACGACTTCCAATAATCTAAGCTTTGTCTATGTTTAGTACATTATAAATTTCTTTAAAGCGTAAGTATTAAATTATACTAAACTGGCGTCGTTCTCAATTCTAGTCACAGTTCTGCTCACTTCTTTCCATACACGAGTTTGACCCCTTTAAATTGTATGGTTATTTTCCCATACAACAATACACGACACATAAACACCATGACCTAACCAGGGCACTCATCGAACGACCGTTGTTTAACCAGCGACGTATGCGAACTGATCATATTGCCACGGTTTGTTTTTTTTTCTCTTAGCTACAATGGGTGAAATTAAATGACATGAAAGGATTATTAATAACATAATATAATCATTGTAACCTTGTATTGTTACTGATCACCAATCTCCACTTAAGGAGAAGAAGAAGAATAATTGAAGAGGACAGTTGTAGGTCCGAATAGATGTCGGATTAAGAAAACTTCTTCAAGTAATTCATGAAAAATGTTGAAAAAAGTAATGAAAAAATACTAGGTATGTTTACTTATTACTTTAGCTCTTAGTATTTATTACCAATTTTTAGGAAGATGAATATGAGGTATAATTACACCGAGATGACCCACAGCTACCAGCGCTGGTATGGTGAATTTAAAAGCTTTTCTGTGTCCATTTTATTAACGTGAAAAAAAAAATTGTAAAATGTTCTTCTATATCATTTCAAGACACTGTATCAATTTTTTTTTCTATGTAAGCGATGTGCGAGTACGTTCACCTGATGGTAATCGATACGCCTGTCTATAACAACGTGACGCTAATCAGAATAGCCAATACAACTCTGCGCTTGTCATATTGAGGCATAAAATGTTAGGCCTCGTTACCCCAGTAATTTCTCTGGCTGCTGTAGCTAGAGAAATTACTGAGGTAACGAGGTACAAAACTGATTCAAACTAGAAAACCAATGTTTGCATAGTATTGTTTGTCGGCAGATATAAGATCTTCGATGATAACCAGATGGTCTCCACCAACAGATACCCACCACTAGTATACCTAAAACTGTTATTGCTGTTCACATTCTTGGTTCAGGGGTAAGGCTGTTCGGCTGGTATGGTGATACTAGAACTGCTCGTGACCACTTGGAATACTCATGCGTCAGCTGTGTTAGTATTCAATTGATGGGCGATGAAATAGTTAATACGTCAATCCGGTTCAAAGTCTCAATTTGTGTAGAAAGTAACATCGGTGGGGCGATTTACCTCGAAACACAGATAACTGGCGCGTGCCCCCTACTGGTGATGAGTAAAGACTAATGTAAGGACAGAGAAGGCGAAATAATATCACAAAAGTATACTTAATTTTTATATACGTGGTATATGTAGATTGTTTCTAGAAAGACAACCAAATCATATAGTCATTAACAAATAAGGGTGCTTATACACTACAGCTAGTTTAGACATGTAAGAAGTCATAATTTTTTTTTTATATACACTATAAAAGTCGAAGCAATCGATGGTTGTGGTTGATGCTGGATATGAGTAAAACTATTTAAGAGGTTTTTTTGAAAATTATTGTAGTGAAATTAAAAAAAAAACTGTTTGCTTCAATTCAATGCTTCTTCAATTGGTTTGATATTATTTTGTCGATGCTGCTCTGTTCTTGCTTTTGCCATATGTATAAGCATTATATCCATACGTCAAGTCCCACGTTACGGTTGCGAATGTGTATGTTCCACTCTCCACTATCAGGATTAATTGAAACTAAAACTGTTTCCGGCAACCCACACCGTCTTCAGTAAGATTTAACCAATAATTTTTCTTTCAAAAAACATAAACATATTATTGATAATTTTACTAAAATAAGGACTTCTAACAACAGAATAAAATTAACTATTTAATTGATCTTACGTTTACGACCTACCCGAAGTCATCTTGAAGGTGTCCTAGACCACTTCACCCCGTCTCCAAACTTTACATATTTTCTCAAATAATATATATATATATCTCTGTTGCCGGCAGAGTCGTCTAGGTACCACCGCAGTGCCTATTTCTGATGCCTAACAGTAGTGTGCAAACATTACTGTATCCGCTAAACGAGCTCGGGATGAACGACAAGTACCAAGTGGTTTCGAGTTTGTGGAATCACAGCGAGGGTGCCGAGGAAAGCTACAGCCCTCCCTGGTTCTTTAGGCGTAGTGCCTCCAGCAACACACTGAGCATGCCCACCAACGGGGTTGTATTAAGTAAAATCCTACATAGCCTTGTCTTCTCCACAGAAGCAGTGTTATCTCTTTTTAGAGGATTTCTTTTCGATAACAAAAAAAAGATCTGTATCGCCGGAGATGATTTTTGTCGGTATCACTTTGAAGAGAGATGTAGCTAGTGAAATCACCGGGGTAACGATACTACATCTTACATCTCACAGCGACGAGCGCAATGTGATGGATCGTATACCATTCTAAATAGCTCCACGCTATTATGGGCGGGTGTATCACTTACCATCAGGTGGGCGTCGCTTTGAAGATTAAAAAAAAATTGTTTATGTTTAAACAGAATTCACTCTGTTATTAACTAATCTAGACTAACCTGCTCGTACGTTTATGGTAGAGCGTTAACTGTTGTGATGGTGCTGTTATGAACAGACCATCTGCACCAATTACCACACCTCTAAAACTACGTGTAAAAATCGTTCATAATAAGTTTTTTTTTTTTAACGTCTTCAATATCTATTAAAAATAACAGTTATGTTATTATCGTCGATTATTTAAAAAACGTATTAACTTTGTGTTCAAAGTTATGGTCCATTAATGTTGGTGAAATTTAAAGTTACTTTCCACTTCTTTTTAGTAAGTAACGCTTATCTAATACATCACCTTTTTGGGGTGTTTCCTGAGGAAGTCAGGGTTTTTTTGCATCGGCGAGACTTGGGGGATAAATGATAAATTCACTTCATGATAAATCAGGATGTTAAACACTGCACCACAATGTACTTGTCGCCTTGAGACATAAGATGTTGAGTCTCGTTACCTCAGTAATTACACTAGGTACAGCGCCTTCAAACTGGAACACAGTAATGTTGATACACTACTAGTACTTGTACAATCGACTGGGACAGTTGTAGCTGGCGTTATCACTGGGGAATTGATAGTCAACTTCTTGTCTCAAAGTGATGAGCACATTGCGGTGTATACCATCCTAACTAGCTACATGGTTATAGGCGGGCGCGTATCACTTACCATCATGTGAACGTCGAAAAAAAATCACATATTATATATAAATCACTCTAGTGGTGCAGCGGCTGTTTTCATTGGTTTGTAACATGGAAGTCCCTGATTCGATTTCGGACAAATTCATGTAGAAGAAGGTAGAGCTTCGATAGATCAATCTACCTATCAGCCCTGTAGTCTCGGGCCAGTAAGTATAAGACTAAGGTAAGCCCTGCCTGTCGTAGAAGGCGACTAAAAGGGTCTGGGAGTTTCCTGGGCCTTGAGGGTGGGGGCCTTTATCGCTCAACAAACGAATCTGTGTGGGCACAACCTAGGAGGATTAAGCCCATCCTCAGAGACGTGTTCAAAGAAAGTGTACAGAGGCATCGGTGCGTTCTATAAGAGATCTCGAAGCCTCTCCGAATGCACTGATGCAGAGTACCGAGGTGGTTTTAGTGAGTAAAAATCTCATATAACCTTGACTTCCCTCCAGAAGTAGGGTATCTTTTGAAGATTTCCCCTCGAAACCAAAAATAAAAAAAAGATCAATCTACCTGTAGTAGAGTTGCTGTTTCTGAACTCGAACTCTTGGACAATATCCGAGATAAATATCTTTTATAGTTCAGGTGGTGTCTGTGATATTTAAAAAAAAATCTTGATGTGTTTGTGTGTTCGAACGTTTTCACGCACGCTACGGGTATCCCAGCCCGTGCAGTGACACAACGGATACGGCCATTACGGGAGAGAAGCAGCGTCCGTTTTCTAAGAGACCGTATTTAACCGGACTTGCTCTAAGTAGAGATAGAAACAAAATATTAATACCTAGTAACTGAAGTACATCATCATCAGCTGATAGACGTCGACTACTGGACATGGGCCTCCCCTATCTTTGGGGATCTTTCTCCAGGTTGGTGGGAGCCAGAGCCTCGTTTGTTGATTAGCAGGGTGCACCACAATCATGTGACTTACACACCAACAGAAGTACATAGAGATAAATATTATATACACGAGCTATATATATATATAAGATGACCAATGGGCAGGGCACATTGCTCGAAGGACTGACAGCCAATGTGGCAGTAAGGTTCTCGAGTGGTGTTGAGAAGCTGCTCGGACCAACGGTCTGGTGAAGATCGATTGATATGAACATTTGGGGAAGGCCTATGCCCAGCTGTGGACCCCTGTGGGCTAATGATGATAATGATACAGGAGTAGTTTTCGAAAATGGACGATTCGTGCACTAGATTAAATAACATCAATGTGATCTGAAGTTCCGCTTACAATTTATGAAATTCCGATCTTTTACACTTTAACTTTAACTTGCAGTACGACACTGTAGTCATATACTGTGTACTTAAGTACCTCAAAACCTGTTTCTATTTCGTATTCCGGTTTGAAAGGGGCAGTAGATAATAAAATTACAGCGAAGAATAACATAACTTTTGCTATATGAGATGTAGACTTTTTTAGCTTACTCAAAGTTATAAAAAGTTAAAGTAATATTTACTTATATTTCTTTGCTGACCGTACTGCACTTGACTTGCAATGGCCTTATTGCTGTAGAAACCTAGCGAACGGGGGCTCGACACTCTTTATATAGATTGTGCTCTCTAACGCGTAACATTATAGCTTACAACATTATACGATACGTTCGATGTCTGCATTCCCAACGTATTTCCATAGTAAACATGTTCTTTTTTTTAATAAGAGGCAAACGTTTAATTGCCCGTGGTGGTTTTCAGTTAATCTGTTCATATCGTTAGTTCCAAAGAAAAATAATTTACATAAATTCAATAACTATCCAGTTAAACTGATTCAGAATTAATTCAGAAAGTTTTTTTGCGTGGCTTTTTATGTTTTTATGTAAAACAAATGATGGCTACATGTTTTTTCAGCTTTTGTTTATGCATGAATTGCTTTGGTATTTGCTAGAGTAAGTCATGTACAAACAGGCGATACAATGCTTTTTATTACAAGTATCGCTAACTTTTACGCTAACTGAGTTAAAAACTGTTTTTGGTAGTTGTATAGATTTATTGAATACCTTAGCAAAAGCGAACTTGCACATGCCAATAATCAGTTCAAGTTTGATAACATAGCTTGACACTAATCTATGTATAGGACACTTGTTGTTCCCCGCTCACTTTACTGGCCGTTATATAAAATTAGACTGCAAACTTTCTATAGCACCCATTACTATAACAACCGCAGAAACCGTAGAAATAAAATAATACAAGATCTATAAAATTCAAAAAATATATAGCCCATAAACATCAACAAATCATTCCGTACCGAATGGTCATAATCCCTTGTCGATACGTTCACTAGCTTTTACGTGATTGAGTAATAAATAAAACCCATTTTCATGATATATTTAGATTACAATGGTTATTAAAAAACCCTTATCAAAAACCACTCGCTCTACTTGCTTAATTATATTGAACTAAACGCCATCTATGAATAACATGACGCTACTTTTTGCACCACTACGAATAGTTATACAATATTTTGTGTTAGCTAGATGGTATAAACTAATAATAAAACAATTAGTTGAAAAGATTGTCTAAAAATTTTCATATTATGGTTATATACGCTTCACTATTATAGCTCATAAAATATTGTAAACTGTATGTACTTTTATTATTTCACATGAGATGACAACATGAAAATAAGCGATTTAATCAAGGTAAGTCTAAATAGGAACTATTATTTTAAATAAACCTTTTCGTATAAAAATATTTGCCAATTTATGTTAAGTCATTAAAAATAGTATTTATTGACGATGAATTTAATAATTAAGGATACTGGAAGTTTTCAAAAGCTTTATATAATTTTTTTTGTTTAGCGTATAAGTCAATATTAGTTATTAGACAATTTGTAAGACAATTTCACATAAAAGATCCCATTTAGGTAATTTAATGGTCAAATACGAGTTTCTTAGTAGAAAAATTAATTAGAATATTACTGACCTTTATTTTATTATTATCTGTTATCTATTATATCTATTAAATAACCAGATTATTTGCAGATGCTTTCAATTCGCATGTAACGAGCAAAAATATAGCGCCTGATAAAATAATACCTACACGATTGTGCAATACATTTTTGCCGTTTGTTATTTCAAGGCGCTTATATAATTATATACTACAATTAATATTTCTTTTATGGAATTTATAAAGAATTTGGTATGACAAACTAAACTGATATTATCTACAATGAGTAGATATTTAAGTTCACTTTTAATGGTTTTAGATACCAAAGGAACTGAAGGTAAAGTGTGCCCGATGGCAAAACTCCTACTCTCATTTATAGAATTGACGGAACACCGCAGTGGTAGTAAAATTAGTTCTAAAATCATATCACGATATAAATCCAACAATAAAACATTTCGTATATGAAAAGAGAGTTACCGAGATTGTTATAATTATTAAAAATCTTTTGAAAGCACTGTGTGCCGCGATACTCTAGACCTGTTTTCTATTCATTTGCTCTTAATTCATCAGACTACATGTTACTTTTAAAATAAATTTATTAAATGCTTTACAAGAGATATTATGTTTAATAGTAAAGTATAGTTTAAAATTTTATATATAAAGAGAAGTTTCTTAAAAACTTAAATATTGATTTAATTTATCACAAAATCCTGAACAGGTTTTTATGACTTACAACTAGTAGACATTGTATTGTGTTTTCTACTCTATTATGTGTGTACTAAAATAAATCATACTCGATTTTCTTTTAACTTTAACAAGCGACGCGATGAAGAGAACTTTCATCTGATGATATATACGCTTGCAAGGTAGCGCTAGTTAGGATGATATAAACAGCTCCACATTGTGTTCGTCGCTTTGAGATAAGATGTTAAGCCTCATTACCCCAGTAATTTCACCAAAATGCAACGCTGTTTAAACCGCAACACAGTGATATTTGCATAGACTGTTTGTCAGCAGAAATAGGCGCTGCGGGTAGAAATAACAATAACAATGTTTCAAACAGTACCCATGTATTTCGTAAAATTCACTTTATAGTGGTAAAAGAAATTAAATATTAGCAGTTATAGTTAACTCGGCTGTTGTAGGAATCTAAGTGATTTCTACCGCAAGATGTAGCCTTTTATACTTAATTGATTATTTGAAAGCGCGACTCGACATCACTCATGTTTCCTTCAATGCATTATATATATAAACAAATTAATCATTCAACATTTGTTACATTTTTTATATTATCACGCCTATTTTCCCAGTAGGAGTAGGCAGAGGCGAATAAACACTCACTTTTCACCATATGTGGTCAGATTAGGTCTCAGGGGGCGTGGCTGTTGCCACTTTATTGGGCCCACCACACACACAAAGATAATTTCAGTGTGCGGGTTCCATTATGATGTTTCCCGTTCACCGTTTGTATTTCGCTGTTGTTACTTAAGTTCACAAATGTACATAACTTAAATATTAAGTCATCAGTACATGCCGAGATTCGAACCCGCGACCTTCGGAATGAAAGCCGCACGCTCTGACCATTAGGCCAGCGAGCTACTGTTACAAATATAAGCGACAGATCCGATTGCTTAGTCTTCGAGTGCTAGGTGAGAGGACGATGACGGAAGAACAAAGAACGTCTGTCCAGGGCGGCGTAACGACGGTACTCTTGTGGTGATGGTTACACGCTACAGAACCTAGACGGTCTCCGACAATAGAGACATTTTTTTGTTATAGAGGGAGTGGGAGAGATTCGTTTAAACAGCTAATTATGCTTCTGCGGAAAAACCATAGTTATGTGGGATTTTATCCACTCGGTGCTCATCGTCAGTGTGTTGCGGGAGGCTCCAGGATCTACAAAACGCACCGGTGTCTTCTGGCATTACGACTAGAACACGTCCCAGGGAGCATTGAAACCCTTTCCGGTTCCCTCGCTTTAGTACGACAAGCACTATTCGTTCATCCCCGGCTGCGGCAATACCGACTTACCACCAGATTTTGCAAAGCCGTCACATTTTTACAGGGTTAGGTAAGTTTTCTCATATATGACATTTAACATACATATAATTTTTTTAAATCATACAAACAAATAAGATAAAAAAATTTATTATGTTTACTACGTTTTTAAATAAATAATTAAAATAATTTATTATCTCTACATCAAAGGAGCAATAGGCAGAAAAACCGAATTACTTTCGTCACTTTTGCTTATAGTAATAAATGCATTTTGTCGTTAATCTTTTATGTCAAGTTATTTTAATACTTTATACATTGAAACTTAACGATGATGATGACCGTTTTGTTGATAGTATCTTAAACCATTACATCATTTTATCATCAGATTTTATAGAAGCTGGTGTTTGACTCTCTGAAATTCTTTTCGGCTGTTGGTTCAATCAAGACAAAATATTTTTTTTAAATGCACTCTTTGTTAAATTCTGCCATATGATCAAAACTAAGGAACTTAATTATCACGTTACTTAAGCTTAAGTAACATTTAAACTTCATGGTGAATATTCGTTCGATTTTCTATACATTAAATGAGCGTTTGCTTTCTAAACATTTTTATATTCCGTCCAGCCTCTGTACGGCAGCGGCGCTTCATCCAAGTCGCGTCTCCTTCTATGGTGTCCGTGGTGGCCAGCGTATATCACCTGGTGGTCGTCGTGATCGTCGTGGGACGCCAGCTTCTTAACGCCAACGATAGCTGACAGCATCAACGCTAAAGCAGACACAGCTAATGCCTGTAATCAAATTAACTTATATTCAACTTGTATGCACAGTTTTTTATTATCTCAGCATTATTATAAATAAACATTAATAAAGTATTATTATTATTTGCTTATCAGTGTTACCGTTATATTAATTTTGTAATACTGTTAAGTTACAATAATAATCTATTATGATACTATGAGAAAATATAAAGTATTTTATGTACGGTTTAACTTTGCAACAGAGTAAACAATTAATCAGTTGAATGCATTTATAATAAGACGTGTTACAGTAGAAACTTATAAAAAAAAAGTGTAACAATGACTCTCTAGTAACGTTAAATAACATGTTGATACATAAAAAAGATAAAAAAAAAGTACAATGTAGCGAGCGACGTTACACTAGTGGAGTTTCACTCCGCCACGCAACACGAGTACGGAGTCGTGGTGAATTTACTTTCCTGATTATCTTTTTTGTGAAGCTTATTAAATTTTTTTTATCAACAAGTTACAACTTGATCACCATTTTGCATAGTGTTGACTGACTATTGATGATGAAACTCGCAACACTCCTGACTCCCGAGCCGGAATAGAAGCTGTTGTCTTCCGGTTTGAAAGCGCTGTAGCTAGTTTTATTGCTGGGGTTACGAGACAACACCCTACGTCACAAGGCGAAAGCTGTGGTGCTGTGTATACCATTCTAACCAGCGCCAAATTGTTATGGGCTTGCGGATCACTTACCATCAGGTGAACCCTCGCTCGTCTCCTACCTTCGTCGAATAACAAAAAAATAACAAATACTTCCTTAATACCGTATTATTGTTTGATCCAGTAGTAAACACTCTAAAAACACAATTACACTAAAAAACTTTTAGATATAGATAAGTTTAGTTACTTAAGTAATTACGTTAGCTACAACTCCTTTCAAACCGGACTACAGTTTTATTAAGGCGACGCTACAATACAACCTTTTTGTTTGCGTATTATTTTTAACATACCTTCTCATATCTGTCCACTCTTATTATAGTAGTAAGCATAATTTACTGTGGTCCGGTTTAAAGAACTCTGTAGCTGTCGGTAAGTTGTTACTGAGGTAATGTGACTTATGATCTGATGTGTTTGACGATTTAATTTAAAGAACTGAGATAAGCATTACCTTCATAGTTAAAAGACCGAGACCGCCGATACCGGCAGCGCCGACCGTCTTCGCGAACATCAGACCTAGGAGGGCCAGGCCGCCGCCTCCACCATCGCCTTTACCACGGCCCGTAGCTGGAGAATAAGAGAGAAAAACCTGATGTACCTAACTCTCCAAGATGGTAGTGTATCATCGTGAAGAATCTTTATGTTGGCACTGTTAGAAGTCAATGCCTTATCTTACAAACGGAAGACAGTTTAACTACCACGCTGGCCAAGAACTGGTTAATAGACTTCGAATGTTCTCAAAAGCTGTTCATCTGATAGTAAGTGAACACACACCTGGTCATAAGATGGTGCGGCTAGTGACATTTTTTTACTGGTGGTAGGCCTCTCTTACAAGAGACCGTCTAGGTAGGTACCACCGCAGCGCCTATTGCAGCCGACAAATAGTGACGTGCAAACATTACCGTGCTCCGGTTTGACAGGGCGCGGTAGCTACTGAAATTACTAAGGTAACGAGTCTTATCATATGTCTGTAAGCCGCAAACGCAATGTGGTGTAGCATTCTAAATAGCAGCACGTTGTTATGGGCAGGCGTATCACTTACCATCAAATAAACGTCTAGTTCCTCTCGTTCGCTTCGTAGAACAAAAAAAAAAAGAACTCAAACTCGATGGTAACGAATCCACCGAATTTATAAGTGGTATAGAATATGACGGAACTCAAGCCAACGTCGCCTGATTAACAAACAAGGTTTTGGCTCCCACCAACCCTCTTTGGGCCAGCGTGGTGAGAAATGGCCCAAATAAACGACGGCGCTTGGTACCCGGCGATACCGGAGGCAATATGGACTGTGGACCGATTGTTGTGGAGATCTTTGGAGAAGGCTTATGTCCAGCAGTGGACATTTATCCGCTGATGATGATTAGCTATCATCATACGTAATTAGAAATCAATATTTAGTTAACAATAGCAGTTATTTAGTTTGATTTCTATGGTTTTGGTGACTGACTGCTTGTCCTTGGGTTCTTCCAATTTCTTTTTGGTTTAATTAATTTAGATTTATTGTACATTTAATTAACATTAATATATTGACATTTTCTTACAAAAAATATTAAAGAGAATCAAAAACAAACTCATTGTACAGCTGAAGGCAAGGCATACGGCAAGTAGATGTTTAGATATAAGTTCAGACTTAGTTATCTTCATTAGTTACAATAAGTAACATAAACCGGACATTTTTGTCGCTATTTTCCTATAAATCATTTTTAACTTTAAACTGATAGAAAATGGTGAAGATGTCATGATGTGTTATCACGGACCATGAATTGTTTTTCAATTTTAATGACAGACTCATCTATGCAGAATGAACTCGCTCTCTTGACATCTAGTGATGTCCTTGGTGTGCCCGGCGGAAATATTTCCGACTAATTTCAAATCTAGATTCCAAAATATATATAAAAATGCTATAGAATCTGTAAATGTCTCATTAAATGATCCACATGTGATAAGATGTCAATCGCAGTATAATGTGGTGTGAACTTCCTGTTCGTACAATCGTAAAGAAAAATAAACTTTCAATACACTAAAGATAATCATAATCAGCCGATATACTTCCATTGCTACACATAAGCCTCCCCCAAAGATTTCTACATGATTCACTATCAGGGATTTATGGGTTTTGAGCCATTTCCCACCTTAGCTCAATGCGGGTGGTAGGAGCCAAGGCCTCATTCACTTACTGATTATTGTATATTATACTAATATCGATACATAATCAGTATGTCCATTATAATATCGATTGGTATATTATTTCCCGATTAACTTCATTTCCTAAGTCATATCTAAAGTTAAAAGGAAATTCAAGTCCACTTAATTCATCATCAAAGTAACATGATACTACAAATAATAATCTAAGCCTTCGCTTAGATCATAGCGTTCATTATATTTTAATAATTTTATCCATAACGATGTTTTTTATTATCAGTTATATTTATCGACTCCATGAATGTAGTTATATACAAGTTAGGTTTTGTATAAATACCACTTTCAAGAACTGGCTGCTACTTGCTGCAGCGACTTTATTATGTTAAAGTTGTTGCTAAATATTTGTTTGCGGTAGAAATAGGTTTTGCTATAAAGCCTAGGTGTACCTACAGACATCATCCACCATCCGCCAATGCGCATTTGAACAAAGTGGATAAATCGCCGTGACTCTCTCTTCATAGGAAGAGTCTGAGTTCCAGTAGTAGGAACAAAAAGAGAGCTTATTACTTTCTACAGACACAAGGACTAAATGTGGATCACTGGAGATCCAAATAACTACACTATGTTCAACTTCTTACCGTTATTATTCTTGTAAGTCTCATCGACAACCTTCAGCGACTCAGCGAAAAGTTGACTTATTTTGTCTTTTTCAATTATATTCGGTAGTTTGACGAGGAGCTCGTGGCTCTGGAGGAACCTGGCCATCCGGAAAATCGGCGAGTTCCCGAACGATCTGCTCTCATCCTCCAAACTATTGGACACTGGTACACTGACTAACTTGACACCGTCTGCTATATCCAGATCTCCGTCCAGCAAAGCGGCGCGGCCGAGGGTCGCGACGGCCAGAAGCACGGCAGCCTCCCGATACATTTTCACTAAGAGACGTTCGATCAATAAGTGTGAAAGGGAGGCAAAGACGCTTTTATAGTGATAGCTTTCGAAAAAATGAAAACCTAAATCGCGCGGCAATTGCGCCGGCGCAGAGCGGCCGCTGTAAAAAATTGCGCGAGTCATTCTGCAGCAACAGCTCTCCACCATGCTAATCAATCATAATCACAAATATTACATTGAAACAAATAAGATTACCTTCATTTTTGTCTTACAATATTAAATGCGACGAACGACAATATCTAATGTTATGATTCTATTTCACCTACCACTGCATCTCCTCAAATCCTAGGTTAACTGGTAGATAATGCCTATAAGCAATAAGTCCGTCTTTTGTAACCTAATTTAAGATGTATGTAAAGATTTCAAATAAATAAAGCCGACAACATCATGATTACTTCAAACTAATCATAGTACTCTTGGCGTAAGTTCAGCAGTGGATGACATTAAGTTGCAATTGTGAAGGTAACAATAATACTGCTCATATGTATATATATATAAATTACTAATTTATCATTAGTAATACGTAAATTAACATTTAATTAACTTAACTTTTTCTTATAACATATTATAGTATTATTTATTCGTGTAACATTATTACGTACTGCAGAGACGACAAAATGGCGGCTTTAACGCATGGCAACATTTTCTATAGGCCAACACTATCATGGAAAATTCTACATCATGTACAAACAAATATTAAATTGATTTAAATAACATATATAACTTCTATATATACGTATACATTATATGTAGATTTATTTTCTATTAATTATCATACGCAATTAACACCTAATATAATTTGATTGTTGTTGATATATTAATGGCGACACCGTTAATGCACGCCATTCATGTTAACTTTATATTATGAATAATTTATAAATGAATTGTTAAATAGAAAACAATATGAACTAATAAATAGTACATTTTATTTTCATTGATATAGTTTGTAAATATATTATATGTTTAATTATAATTAGTATATATATGTTGGACACTGACGCTTAGAGAAGAGGAGCGGGGCCTGATTACTGAGAGGAAAATCATGCGTAGGATCTGCGGCCCGACCCAGGAAGATGACCGTAGGTAGCGAGGCCGACGCAATACAGTAATCGAGAGGCTGGTTGGTGAACCGAACATCATGGGGGAAGCCAAAGCCCACAGACTTCGCTTGATGGGCCACTACCTAAGGATGGGAAACGATCGTAGAGTAAAAAAGTCGTTTCTCAATACCGCGATTGGGCGCCGACCTGTCGGCCGTCTCAGACACTGCTGGCAAGAGGCAGTGCTGGACAGACAACGTTGGCAGCCTCTTGTTTCCGAGGCCAAGACTCAGTTTGGGTGGCTGCGCCAGAGAAATAGTAGTATCCTAAAGCTAGATTTTATCTAATACAATTGCAAATTGCATTCATATTAGTTTTTCAATTTATTTCATAAAGTGATAGGTTTTTTCTTATGTCGTCATCATCATCATCATCAGCCTATACAGGTCAACAATAATAGTCTCTAGTAGAAAATTTTGGAATATATTTGCAGAATAACGCCGGAGTGAACGACATTGAGACAACCTAAAAATAAAACTAAAACAATAGTTTGCACTAGAAAACAAAGATTTAAAATACAACTAGATGGGACAAGTTACATTAAAGTTAATACTTTCCTTAAGTTGTGCTTGAAGCTAAAGTTTTCAACTAAACTCATCCTTTCCTTGTTACCTCAAGCAATGAAGTTTGTCTTTCAGAATGTTATAAGAAACCTCAAAACAAATTAAGTACTTCGTTTTTATATCTAAATCTAGATTTTAAAACCAAAAAGGTCATTTAATGTTCCCACTGTTGGGACTAGGTCAAACTTACCAACACGCAGGCTAAGTATGGGTTGGTGTATATCACATTCACGAATGCTGTTTCCTAGTATGATTTTCTTTTACCGGAAGCTCAAGGACGGTGGAGATTAAAACCGTACCTTATCAGAACATACAACACTAAAGCCATGGCAGCGCTGGTTAGCGTTATATACGTTTCATCACGTCGTGCTGATCATCTTGAAACTTCACTAGCTGCAGCGCCCTTCAAAACGGAACAGAGAAATATTTGCACATTACTATTTGGCGGCAGAGATAGGAGCTGGTGGTAATTGTCTAGACAGTCTCCGGCAATAGATACATACCACCAGTAAAATCATCACTATCGTAGGAGCTGGTTATAAGCATTAAGGTTTTCCTATGGTGATGATAAGGTTCAGAGGATATCTAGTGAGGAAGTGGTCCACACTACATTTAACTAAACATAGTGTTAACTTATTCACAATTCTACTGAATTAATTTATTACTTTATCAGTTTTTTTTTTATTCTTTTAAACGAGGCAATAGGCAGGACTTTCACCTGATGGTAAGTGATACGCCTGCTCATCACAGCGCTAGTTGCGATGCTATACAAAGCACCACATTAGGCTCGTCGCCTTGAAACATATTAAGCCTTAACCCAATAATTTCACTAGTTACATCGCCCTTCGAACCGGAACGCAGTACTGTTTGTCGGATGCAATAGGCGCTGCGGTGGTACCTACCTAGAGGTTCTCTGGCAAGAGAGACCTACCACCAGTTAGTCTATTTCTCTAAGCGTTACTTTGTTTCGATATCGCTTCTAGTCCATTTAAGTATCGTAGTTGGAGAAATAATTCTTCCATCAGAGTGATTTTCGCCGCGGGCGAGAAGTAAACGCATCTCTGCTTTTCTTCTTTTTTGCATTTGAATGAAGTGAGAGTGTAGGACTGAAAGTTTCCATCGCCGCGAATCAAAAGGGCCCACAAGCGTATTTCGTAAATTCCGCTTGGAAAACGAAATAAAAACTTGGTGCATGAAGAAGAAAGTTGTTCGAATTTCAAAATAAATCCGTTTACGAAGTATGTTATTAGAACTCGAATTCTTCTATTACAATATTTACTGGTCAGTAGGTCACTGTTGTCCAGCCCTGTAGTTTCGAGCTATTCAGCATTGTAGCCTCGAGCTAGTCAGTCCTGTAGTCTCGGGCTAGTAAGAATAGAACTGAGGTAAGCCCTGCCTGTCGTAGAAGGCGACTAAAATAGTCTAGGAGTTTCGCAGGCTTCGAGGATGGATACCCTTATCGCTTAACAAGCGAACCATCGTGGGACCATCTCTTTAAAGACAAAGTGTAGAGAAGCATCGATGCGTTCTATAAGAGATCCTGAGACATCTCTAAATGCACTGATGCTGACCACAGAAGGGGTTTTAGTGCGTAAAGAATATCACATAAGCTTGACTCGTGCCCTGGAGCAGGGTACCTTTTGATGATTCCTCCGAAACCAAAGAAGAAAAAAACAAAACCCTCAGTTGCCGTCATCTAGGTATCACCGCAGGTCCTGTAAAAAAAAATATATTATCTGTGTTCTTTGTAATAATTACAATAAGGTAACTTTTGTATAGACGCAGTGTACAAATATAATTACTAGGCGGTTTACGATTGCTAACTCTATTAATGAGGATTTTTGTTCAAGAGTACTTATTTACATAAAATAAATATGGCCGAAATATGATGCAGTGCAAATATCCTAACTAGTAACTACTCACGGGATCCAAGCCCATCTCACCTGCTCGTGGTGCACCCTGCTAATCAACAAACGAGGCTGTTGCTCCCACCAACCCGCATTGGGCCAGCGTGCTGGGAAATGGTTCAAATCCCACCCATATCAACCCCTACAAACGATCCAACCGATCCATTTGGGGATCTTTGGGGGAGGCCTAATGTCCAGAGGTTGACGTTTATCGGCTGATGATGATGACATCCTAAAAAAAAACTTAAATAGGTAAGCCAACTCTAATTCCTCAAAATGGAACGGAATGGATGCTTAGATCGTGTTTCATGAATAATCTCTCGTACTAAATCATTATCATACATCAAGATAATACACAGCAGCGTAAGTCACTCGTTTTAAGGTGTCTCGGGTTACTTGTCTATTAATTTTCATCCTATATCAAAGCGACACAACTATATTACGTTACTCAGTAAAGAGCCGTTATAAGTTTTAGTCAAAGGTATACACTACAGCGGAGACTCCTCAGTAAATTGCTTGTGAAGTGTATCCATGTTACTTTTATAACTTAAATGTGGGTCTGGAACTAACTATAAATATTTATACATCAAAACACTATATATATATATATATGTTGACAAGAGGAATACAGATATACTGCGACGCTGGTAAACTCTGCCTCTAACGTCTCATCTAGAATTATTTGGAAGAAAGCGGAAATTGCTGGTATTATTTTTATTGTTTGTTCTTTTACTTTCATCTTTTATTTCTGTTGCTCTTTCTTTAGTCTTTGGTCCCCTAGAGACTGTAGATACCTAATACAGGAACATATTAACGTAATTTTTATTTCCATTAAGACCACTGGTCAAGTCTAAAAGTCTAAGTCTATTCTTATTACAATGTCTATGCTGATAAGTAGAAGTTATTCCTGTCCTTATACGATATAACTGGAGGTGTGTACTGGTAGTATATACTGGGAATGAGTAAATTAAATCAGGTATACATTGTTGTGTTATACCACGGCAATCATTTGAAGGTTTAGGATAGATCAATGCTGATAGAAGCACAAGTAATATATAATCAATATGTGTAGGAGGTATCGAGAGATTCATTGAATCATCGCGAGATCTATGAAACTATTAAAAGTGAACACTCAAAATTTGGTACAGATTCCTTCTGCCATTTAGAGGTCATCTAAGAAGTGATTTTACATAATTTTTTCCCCAAATGGAGTTGCGAGGGTGAACAGCTAGTAACTTATATAGACGTCAGTTAATAACAGATTAAAAATTTAAATGTGTACGTTGTATAACTTTGCGTTTGAATCTAATATGTTGACTATTACACTTAACTTTAACATGCATTCCAGTACGAGCGCTCTCATTACAATACTTTCGATTTTCACAAAAAAAAAAATGCGCAAAAAGCAACCAATCGATAGACGTCCATTGCTATTGTTAAATTAAAAAAGAAGTAAATTTACACGCGGGCTTTCTATTGCGCCAATCCATTGCGTTACACTTTCACTGTTACGTCAACTGCTCTTCGTTATACATCTGTCCCTGTTTGTCGGCTTGCTTGTTTTAGATCTAGTTCTCTAACAGAGTCTAAACTATCACAATCTTATATAACTAGATTCATCTGTGATGACTAACTATATATAAACTGAGTTATGTTTCAACAACATTGTCATAAATTTTCTTCTCAACAATAACTTCTTTTTCCATTTTCTTTATAGCCGAGATCATCGGGGTTATAAAGATTAGGATATATCCTTTCCGTAGAAGATCACTCCTAAGGATGTTGGTATTGGTAATTGGAAATCAGGATTTAATATTAAGTAAGACAAGAATTTAGTTTAACTGCTACAACACGGAGGTTCCTGTTCAGATTTCTGGGCTACCTTTTGTGAAGTTCGATTGGTTATAATGCTGCTTTCGAACCAAACAGATTGGAAGTAAATTTGTCGTTATAACATAGTTCCGGTCTTCCGGCTGTTAATATATGAAAGCAAGGTTATATCACTCGAAGCTCTAATCGATTGCGAACGCAATGTATATGTATATTGAATCAAGACGGTGATTTCGCCCGAGTAAAAAGTTTCATTGCGATACCAATAAATTTTCGAAATGATTCAACGTCACGATATATGTAAATGGAACAACTTCCATGTTCCGTGCGCTAGCGGAAAAAGTCCGAGCAAAGTCTGAACGGCAATTATTCCCACACGAATGCGAAACGACTCCTATCAACTGTGACGTATATACAAACATCAATATTATACAGACGGTACAAACGAAACATTGATAAGTATAATACTTTGAATATTATGCTCTTAAATATCAATTGATCTCAATAGCGCAAAGTGACAATGATGCTGTAGATGGCAAAACATAAGCACAGAATAATTTAAATTTCAAGTATTGGCAGTAGTTATAGCAGTAGCCTGTCAATCGAATAAGGGACTTCGATGTTACTAGAAAAGCCCTTAACCAATACGCTATAGAAAAAGTTAAAAAATAAAGTATTAAAGTTAATTAAAAACTAAACTTATCAAGTAACACTATACTAACACATCTCTCCGAAATTAAGATGATAATAGATGAAGCAAGATTAGTCAAAGACGATCGATCAGGCGGATGTAGTTTGAATGTGTGAAGTCAAATCTGAAACTGCAACGAAACCGTGAAAAATCTTGAAATGCATACTTTTATTGAGAAATGAAGAAAAATTTAATTAGAAAAATATAAGAACGATTAAAAGTGGTCTTAATTCCTTTGTCACATCATCATTGATATATATTTAAAAAAAAAAACTTAGATCATAGAATGGTGTTGATAAAAGGTTTGATAACGATGTGTTTAAAATGGGATTTAAAAAAAAAACTTATATGCAGTCTACAGTACATAATGTCTGAGGAAGTTGATTATACGTGCATTCGTACAAGCCTCGTGTAGAAATTTTGTTCCTGCATTATAATGATCATACACTCCCTAATTTACAACTCCTTTACACGTCAAGTGCATTTGGCGGATTAATTGATATATAATTTACTTCTGTACAGTAATATACTATAATTTATCAGTATCATTATAGATGTACATACAGTATAAGTTTCTATAATGAATAGATATAAAACAAAATTCACATCTCTCTCATTGCTAATGGAGCCATCTCTAATAAAGACAGAGTAAAGTATATTTGAACTGGCCAAGTGTTAGTAGATGCAAGTCAATGGAAGCTGTTGTTTTTGGGATGTCTGTTGATGTTTTCTTCAATCAGAATCTTAAGCGGAGTTCGAATGTGAATTGATATATTTACGTATAAATTTATTATAAACAACACTTATTATCTTATAAAGATAAAATATAGCAAAAGCAATATCTTTGTCAAATTTCGAGTGTTTACTTCTAATACTTTCGGAGATCTTGTGATACGTCAAAGCATCTCTGAATATAGAATTAGTCTGGCCATAAATACTGTTACATAAAAACTTTTCTTTTTTTCAACTCTTTAATTATTTTGAATTTAGAACGATAGATATTATTTTAAAAATTTCTTTTGATTTTGCGCCATTTCACATATTTTTCGTGCTCATCATCATATTACAATATGGAATGGGGTGTTAAAGAAAATAGTATTGCAGTGATCGCCCTGCACAAAGTGTGTATGGAGCCGCTCCGGTCGGTCATATTCCACACACTTCAAAAGCTAGCTATCAGCCGTATGTTCGTATATCGTACTATCAACAGATACAACAACACTTCCTCTATTTAGAAGAAGACCAGAGAAGATCGGAGCGGCCGCGTGCTGTTAGAACTACAAAGAGCTGTTAATGCTGTTAAAGTCAGAATTCGTCGAAAACGAAGATGCGCGCTAGGACTTTGTCGCCTATTATAAAACAAGATCTGAAGCTCGGTGCTTATCGTTGGTATACAGGATATGCCCTAAATCAATCTTTACAATTAAAGTTGATTAGAGTGGATCGATCAAAACGAACAAACCTTCTGTCGCGATACAACACGCAGGTGAAAGCGACAGAAATATCCTCTCTGTCGATGAAAAAATTTTCACGATTGAAAAACACTACAATAAGCAAAATGATAAAGTGTACGCTCACAGTTCTGAAGAAGCTGCCCAAGTGGTCGGAAAGGTACAACGTGGTCATCATCCTGCGTCAGTGATGGTTTGGTGCGGCGTATCTTATCAATGAGTCACAAAATTACATTTTTGTGAAAAAGGAGTGAAAACTTCAGCCAAAGTGTATCAGGATACAGTCTTGGATCATGTTGTGAAACTTCTCAGCTATACACTTTTTTAAAATATACCGTGGACTTTCCAGCAGGACTCTGCACACTGGTCACAAGATACGAACTACCCAAGCCTGGCTTGAAACCAACGTTCCGGACTTTATAAGAGCTGAAGATTGGCTTTCATCAAGCCCAGACCTCAATTCGTTTAGACTTCAAATTATGGTCAGTTTTAGAGAACATGGTCTGCTGCTCCTTTAAACGACACGGCGACATTGAGTCTCTTAAAAAATCTTCGGAGCAAGCAGTGGCGGTGGCGCTGGTGGAAATTTCTCTTGGAAACAGTGCGTAAATCCATAAATACGTGATACGTGGCCAAACAGGTTAAAGGTCTGTATAGAAGCCAAAATAAAGATCACGGGTTCGAATCTCGTCATGTACCGATGACTTTAATATCTAAGTTATGTACATTTGTGAACTTTAGTAACAAACAGAGAAGAATCGAAATACAAACGGTGAAGGAAAACACCGTGAGGAAACCTACACATGAATTAGAATTTATTCTAAGGGGTGTGTGAAGTCACCAATCTGCATTGGCCCCGCGTGGTGACTATGGCCCATCACCCTCATATTGAGGGTACCCCTATAGTAAATTAAATTGGCTCATGAAAAAAAAACATCTCATTGTTCCAGCATAAGTTTTAATTACGAACAAGTCAACACGTATAAATAAAATACCGTAACGAGCGGAGTTCACTTAATTTCCTCGAACTTGAAATAAGTTATGACGCTTCTATGACACATCCTGGTTACTGTATTGACTTTCACAAAACAGTACAAATTTAATTAATCCAATGAGTTAACTATTTTATTTAAAATTTGTTAAAAAAGTAAAGTTAACTGTAAAAGAAGTTTGTCTTCAGATCTACTCTTCACCATCAGTAATGATACTGTCACTTAAGTTAAAGTTATACTGGTGGCTGGTCTCTTATTTGTGAGACCTTCTAGGTAAATACCGCCGCAGCTCCTATGTCTGTTGCAAATAAGTAGTGTGCTAACATGTGTGTTCCGGCTTGAAGGGCGTTTAGCTAGTGAAATTATTGCGGTAATAAGACTTGACATCTAACGTCACAAGGCAACAAGCAAAATATAGTGTTATATTGTTATGGGGAGGCACTTACCATCAAATGAACTATTTGCTCATCTTGACACTTATAATATAAATGCTTAAACAACTTAATAGATTTATTACTTTATGCTTATTTTGTAGTTGTATGTTTAAGTTAAACCAAATACTAACAGTTAGTGAGCGTTGCGTGTTTACGGTACGCTTAATTCCGATCAATGCAGTTTACAGTTTACTTTTATTAGATAGCGTTAGTAAAACAGGTTTTATAATTTTTATTAACATAATGAACACATCATTAAGTAAAACATTAATCAATACTTTGAGATGAATGATGGGAGAATGATGATCAGTTCCAAATCGGAAGACAACAGTGCTCACGAAATTTACACGAACCTTAATCGCTGTTGCGATAGATAGTCAAGACTGGTGATAATAAAGATATAGAATATATATAGTTTTTATTTATCATCATCATCATCATCATCATCGGCTCACGGCAGTCCACTACTGGATATAGGTCTCCCTCAAGGAATGCGACTTTTCGTTATTTAATACGAATTTTAGAATTTTGTTGTCTTTTCCAAATCGACCCCTCAAAAGTTCCATTGTTGTTTATGTTATCCGTACCTTTGAAAGTAAAATATCATTTCACCAAAACTATTAATCGGAACCGTAAAGTGCGTAACGTGTATCGAACACGCTTTTTTCAGTGAACATTTGCGCACCGGTCGAGCGACAATGGATTTTACGCATGCCGCGTTACGGAGGTAATTCCAACGGGTTGGGTGCAGGTGGAAAGAAAAGTGGTGTACTGGTAAATAAATAGGAATACATGCACACTGCGGGCTGTTAAAAAATATTGCATACACGGTACGTGAAGACCGGAGCAGCGTGACGGTGGATAAAAATCATCAACAGACCAAACCAGGCCTCATTGACGAACAAACCACCGATGAGGGTGGTGCGGACCAAGGAAGCGTGACCCACAAATGGATTGGTGACGACTTGTGACACAGTGTTGGTGATAAGGAAAAAGTGATCAAAATGACTGCTTTAATATACATAGTCGCCGTTGTACTAATGGCGCAAGCCGGCGCCGAGGTGGTCGATTTGAAATGCGGTGATAACGCGACGTGCATAAACGACCTGGGCCGGAAGCTGTTTATGAGTATGAAACAACAGAAAACTGTTAGACTGTTCGACCTGATAACGATAGAGCCTTTGAAAACAAGGCAGGCGAGATCGAACAAAGATGCACTGACGAGAATGCTGACGAGCCATGCCATCAGTTTCGACTGGAACGACTTTACATTCAGGTTTTCTAATCCCGAAGACAAGGACGAGTCTATGGATTTAGAGATCTTCGAAAATAGATCCAGTAAAGGTGAGTTAATAAAGTATTTGATATACAACCGATGAAGAATCTTTAGACTCTGTATTAGATTGTTTATGGTCTAAATTATGATTAATCATTACTATCGTCATTATTTCAGACTAGTGATGTCCAGTGAAGGTCTTCCCAATTGATTGCAATTATTATCCGAATTTCATAAATTGTCTATGTGATTAATCAGAGTTATAAGAAAACAAAGACAAGAAACTTCTTGTTTTTTTTAATAAATTATTGAATTTGAACTGTAGCCATAGAAATCATTGAACGCAGAATATAAAGAAAGTATAGACCACATCAAAAATACTTGTTATAACCCTTAGTAGCCTGATTTACGAAAGTGATTTATTTTTAATATTATTATGTTTACTTGAGGGTCTAGATGAAGGGAAAAATAGCTAAAAAAATCACAATATTTATTTTTTTAATTTTATTGGGAAGAATATTATACAACAGTAAAATACGTACAGCCAACCTATAAGAAAAACTAATAGTAATGTGAACATTCGGTTTAAAAGATTGGTATCAAAATTGAAACTCTAAGTTATTAAGGGTTAAAGCGATATTTGTAGTTTTACGTTATCATTTATATATTATAATTTAATAAGTAATGTTATAAATTATAATGATTTTTGTCGTAATTAAAACTAACTCGTATTAGTATAACTTGCCGTGGAGATATTTAAAAACACACCAAAGGTGGCAAGAGTCAGTACCCAAAATAACCATTTTTAATCTTTGCACCAATAATTTAGATAACTTAAAGTTTAAATTTTTTTTTTTATTAACTTGTGTAACAAAATACTAATACACCCTGGAACCAAAAGGGCCAGTAATGGCGTAGTGTCAGAATCCAACCGACTAAAAAGCTTCACACGGTATTCCAATCACTTCCGAAAATATGCATGATGGTCACGGGATAATATCGAGCAGTTCTTCCGCAACCCCCGATCGGCGCCCAGATTGAACGGGCCCGCCTCGGGGAGGGATGTGAAGCACCCCTCTCGACAAAAAATCCCTACGTGGTGATGCGTCGGAATACGAGAAGTGCCACCAGATACACTCCAGGAACCCTTTCCAAGGGAAGCGCCGGCCCGACGGCCCATGTCGGTCGAGACGCCAGGTTCCTCTGCCGAAGGAAGCAATCGGCGGTCGTGCGCCCGCTCCCGCCTGTTGGCGATGAGCTGTCTACCCGCTGCGATCGCGTCCTGCCCCCTCGTCGCCCGCTCCCTGAGACTTTCGGTCTCTTGTTTCTGCGTCATAACGGAGTCGCAGAATCGGGATACCGCATCCCATGACGCCTCGCTTCCGACCATGGCACGAACCACTGCCGACAGCGAGACGTCATTCCCTATCGCCGTTACGAGCGCGGCCCTATCCTGCCCAAATCGCGGGTAATCGGCCAAGGAGTACGACGATATGTCCACCGGGTGTCCACACTCGTCCGTCCAACCACTACAATTTCGCAAGTGCAGATATCTCCCCAAGCAAGCTTCGAGTTCCCACGGAAGCATCCCAGCGAGGACGCACGCCGCTCAAATTAAAGTTACTGCTTAAAGAATTAAGTTCACATATTAATATCAAAATAATTACTTTAAACTATATTCTAACACATGTTTAAATTGTAACAAACATCTTGAGGTCTAAGAGTTTAGTTGAAATATTAATGGTGAATCTCTAAACAGGTTTTATATTCTACAAATGGAAAGGATTTACTGAAACATTGATGAACCTGTCTAAATAGTTATAGCAGCTGAAGTAGAAAAAGAATTATCCTGATATTTATCAGGATACTCAAGTGCCTGTCCATTACTGGACCCTGACCGTAAGGGTTGCAGTTTGTCTCTGTCTTGAGCTATTCGGAACAGTTATTTCATATTTGTTCTACCGGTCTACCCTCTTATTTATCACAGCTGGGTTAATCCTCGTCTTCTAGTGCGTCCTTTGCTTTCAACTTCCCTCCTCATTATATATTGAAGTAGGTGTCTAAATTGATTTCGACTTAATCTAGATATGCTCTGATGACCGACACTATCGGGATTACAGTAGTTTGCGAAAACGTTCCTGCCGTTTCGATTATTGGTTTGGATTTGGAATTTTAGCCGCTAAGAATCCGGTCCAAGTGTTGTGTAGTCTCCACAACGAAAATGTAGAATATTGTCACCATAAAAAAAGCTTGACCAAGGTTGATGATCTTCCGCTTTTCGATTCTCTGCTATATTCTGTCTAAGCAATAAACTGGAAAAAGTTATTATTGAAGCTTGTTGTGTCCAAGTAATCCGTTGTATGTGTCTGTAGCATCACCTCACAAGCGCTTCCAAGCATCTCTAGAAGTGCTAGTGCTTTGTGGTCCAGGGTAAGAGAATCAGGATAATGTTTAATATTACATAGATAAGAAAGTAATTTATTGACCTATCCCCAAATAATTATTGAAGATACTTTTTTCATATGTATTATTTATCTATTGTTTACAATCAATTAAAAAAAATAGATAATTATTGATGATTTATTGTATTAGTGTAGTTTTTTTAGCAATTATTTATTAGATTTAATCAGACTAATGATATGAATCATGGAGAAGAGTTTTCTAAAGAGCTCATGATTCCATCACGCGAGTTGTAATAAGTAGTCCATAAAAATTAGACATTGTGACGGTCTGTGATGCGTTCACATCCGGTCTTAATTGGTCCATTTCATATCTAACAATAACAAGGTATTGAGATATATATTGAATTATATAAAAAAAAAAAATATTTTTATGCTGTTTTTATTGTAGGTAGCAACGAGATGAGCGCTCTAGTTTAGGGTTCTAATTTAGATGTTTATACAGTGTATTACCTAGATCGCATTTAGGTACATTACTGTTACCTAGAAACCTATTATCGAATATTAAAACTACATCATCATCAGCCGATAGACGTTCACAGCTGGACATAGGCGTCCCCTAAACACCCACATCGATTGGTACTGTGCTGCCCGCGTCCATCGGGATCCCGCGATTTTCACCAGGTCATCGGTCCACCTTGTGGGAGACTGCCAGTACCGCAAATAAAACTTCATTACAAGAATTATATTACTAGATTTTTTTTTATTTTTTTTATAGATTCTCTCTTTATATATTAGGTAATTAGCATTAGTTTATAATGTTAATTAATTATTTACATTTATTTCGTTATACTTATTAGTGTTTATTATATGGATGCATTCCATTTACAATTCCAAGAGTAATATTATCCCGTTTGGAGGTTCTAAGAGAAGGCCCTTATCCAGCAGTGAATATATCAGTTTTTTTTTTACTATCAAAAAGGTTAGTGTTTATCCATGATCTTACGTGGTGTTAAGCAGTGATCTAGTCTGCAGTGGTTCTTTACCTAATAACTCTTTTCTTGAAGACACCAACGTCGTTTATACGGGAATATCGACGCCGGAAATTGTCCCTCTTTAGTTGTTCTTATCAAGAATGAGGAGCTAAACTGAAGCTAAACTTAGACAAGTTCGCAAATTGAGGATGCTTACAACATAAGGACTTGCGATGCTCTGGTCATCCTACGCTGTACAGGGAATGGTGGAATTATATTGTGTGACTGCAGCGCAAACTTTCCGAAATGTTTCTGACGACTAGACGCTTGTGTCTGGACCGTTTTGTCTAGTTATGACAGGTTCTTGATTACCGACAAGTTTCTGGGTCTGCTTCTCCACCAAGTCTAATTTTGCAAGATTATATTGATATTTTAGTTGTTTTTTATCCATCATTATTATGATATTATTGGAGTAGCTATAGTATCTATTGGCTGCCTATCTGATGTACCCATGAAGTCCTGGAGGCGTCGTAAAAGTCTATTCGGAGAATACCTAAAGTAGCGGTAAAAGTTGTTGCTTTGGACCATAATAAATTTATTTATTTTTGTGCTCTATAAAATAGACCTCCTAGAGGCTCACATACTAATTTATGGTATTTCAGGGGTGATCATATACTTATGGAAAAATTGAGCTTGTGAAGAATTTAAGTCTTGATCCATGCCTGGTCGAGTCTTACAACTCTTGCCTTTATAACAACGAGATGAGTTAACCCCGCTTCCTGAACTATTTCTCGTTTGATACCAGTTTAGACAAATAGATAGACATTTTTAAAACTTAAATGTTGTCAGTGAAAATATTCTTCAGTTCTCTATGTATGTTCTTCTTCTGAACGCCAATTTGTATCATGATCAGAAGGGTATCTTTCTCAAGCTGAATTATTGCGTTTAGATTCAGTATCTTCATCTCAGTCTTCATCTATCATTTCCAATGTGTTTGGAATGCTTGTTTGTTCGTTTGTTTGAATAATAAAACTATTTCAATTCGCAGATTTCTCTAGCAACCATCTAACGCCTCTAGGGTCCATGGCGTTCGCAAAAGTTTTTTTACGAGTTCCTGTTTCACTACCCCCATGTCTCGTAAAGTTCGCCTATAAAAGGATTACGTTTCCTCCCAACCCTTTCCTCCTCTGATAAAGGTGTCATAGCGTACGGGTACCCACGCGTAATGTAAAACATCGACTGTAAAAATTTATGACTTCATAAAATTTACGACTCCATACGACATTCCCTAACAGGTGGATATGTAGATAGTTCTGTTGTACTACTACAGTGAATTATTTATGTCGACCAGCGCAATGCGGTGTTGTGTAAACATTTCAATTATTACCGGATTGTTAAAAGCGTTGTGGTTTTCGACAAAGACATTACAAACTTTAAGTACTGATGGTAGGTCATTGTTGCTCGCAGCCCTGTAGTCTCGAGCTAGTAAGAATAGGTTGAAGGTAAGCCCTGCCTTTCGTAGAAAGCGACTGCGCCGCGACGGGTCTAGGAGTTTCGGGGCCTTGAGTGTCGGGGTCCTTATCGCTCAACAACCAAACCTGCGCGGGACAGCTCAGCAATGGTGCCAAGAAGTGTTTTGCCCTTTTTCAGAGACGTGTTAACACAAAGTGTAAAGAGAAACCGGTGCGTTCTGTTAAAGATTCCGGGGCCTCTCCGAATGCACTGATGCTGACCACCGAGGGAGTTAGAGAGCAAGAATTTCACATAACACTGACTTCCCCCAGAAGCGGGGTATCTGTCAAAGATTTTCTCCTGAAATAAAAAAAAGGTCACTTGTCGGAGACTGTCTAGGTAGATACCAGGGCAGCTCCTATTTCAATAGTGTGCAAACGTTATTGTGTTCCGGTTGAAAGAGTGTTGTAGCTAGTGAAATCGGGGGTAATTAGACTATATATCTTATATCCCAAGGCGACAAGCGTAATGTGGTGTTGTGTATATCATCCTAAATAGCTTTCACGTTTTGGGCTGACGTGTAACTTACCATCAGGTGAATGTCTCGCTCATTTAGGTAAAAAAGAAGTCTGTAACCTATATTGTGATGGGATAAAATTGGGTGTAGGGAGTTCCACACAACATCTTACAGGACCCAAGCCAATCTCACCTGCTTGTGATGCACCCTGCTAATCAACAAACGAGGTTCTGGCTCCCACCAATCCGCATTGGGCCAGCGTGGCGGGAAATGGACCAAATTTCCCCACATGAACCTCGACATACGACGGCTCCTAATGATCATCGGTACCGGAGACCATACTGACTGCATGTGGAAATCTTTGGGGAGGCCTATGTCTAGCTGTGGACGTCAATCGGCTGATGATGATGTACCTATATTTGGTGATGAAATATAATATATTACTAATTTATTTCACATCATTACTTCAGCTGTCTACCTACCCATAAACAATTTTTGTCTTTGATATACACACGCATAAAAAAAACCGGAAACCTTTCGAAGAATCATTATCACAAATTGTGATTCATGTTTTCGTCCCCCATCGCCCTCAAAAGTTATTGTCGTAAGCTTCCGACAAAATCTTTATTTATTTTTCTCAGCTTTTTTTCCTATTATGAGCTAAGTACCCAAAGATTATATCATCTTTACCATATTTCACAGATTATAAAGGGCATGTTAACTAACGACTAAAAGGGATTTATTACTTTATTATTAGCTTTATAAATATAAAACATTTTCTTTTTATCAGCTAACTTTGATTAAAGTGAGAGGTTATATGAGGAGTTTATTGGGAGAAAAAGTAATAAACCTATTTATGTACAAACTAGCTGTTCCCTGCCCTCTTTGTTACCCGTAACACCCCTGCGACTAATTAGGAAATTAATTTTTAGCTGGCCTCTTATTGATAGAACAATATTTTAACACAATTTTGAGTTTTACTTTTAATGCTTTTGGAGATCTCATGATGAGTCTATAAATCTTTGGATATCTTATATATATACAGTGTGTTAGGAGACCGCTTCCGAAAACGAAGACAGACGATAGTACTAATGACACCTTTGATGATGGGATGGAAAAACAATTGAAGCTGAATAAAAAAAAAACATATTTTTAAAACGTTTTATTAGCATTATTTACGCTCCATCATGTTAGTACAGCTAAATGAAACGATAGTTTCATAAAAAATAAGTTACAAAAAAAAAACAGCAATGAAACACAAAATCAAAAACAGCTGATGCTCGGATCAATGAACGCCCGGGCGCGCAATCTAAACGCTCTGTGACCATATGAAATAAGGATCAATTTGAAACCAAATACATCTCGAGTTCCCGCCGCGCCCGGGCGTTTGGTGATCCCAGCATCGGCTGTTTTTGATTTTTTGTTTCATTGCTGGTTTTTTTTTCTTAGTAATGTATTTTTTATGAAATTACCTTTTAATTTAGCTGTACTAACATGATGGAGCGTAAATAATGCTAATAAAACGTTTTAAAAATATGATTTTTTTTTTAATCAGGATCGATTGTTTCTCCGTCTCATCATCAACGGTGTCAATACTATCGTCTGTCTTCGTTTTCGGAAGCGGTCTCCTAACATCCTGTATATGCTAAAACCTAAACAATCTGATAATTTTTAATGATTACATTTATCAGTTTATCTTTATTGTTTGTTATGAAGATTTTCCCATTAATTATATTTTTTATAAATGGATATTATCTGTCAAAGCTCATGCATCAAGGAAACCATTAATCTTAATATTGAGATAATTTATATAGAAGCTTTCTCGCGGAGATAACCGACAATGTCGTAATGCTTGGATCTTATTTATTCTATAAATTAATAAATATGATGTATATTATAAAGTGAATTGTATAATCTTTAAAAACACTTGTTATTGTATTGTTTTCATCTCATATCATACCTACAACAGTTATTGTTGTTAGTAGATATGATTTTCAATATACTATTTAATTATTTTGTTTATGACCTATTATATATTTACTAGCTGTTCCTTGCCCGCTTTGGTTGTCGTAAAACCGCTCAACCCCCTTTTGGAGGTAACATTTCGTAAAATTGCTTCTAGTCTGACCTACCCTATTCAAAAGGAATATTCTAACAAAATTTCAAGTCTCTAGACCTTATGATTCCAGATATTTCGTGATGAGTCTCTTATATGTATAACTATTTTTAAAAAGTTTTTAGTACAGTAAGATGAATTATCTGAAATATATTAATATGGGTCGGAATACTTGCAGAGGGTGATCAATCTTGTTGATATTTTTCACGTCTTCTTGTTACTGACATATTTGTAATACACTAGATTAGGTTAGGTAATACCCCCTACCATCGATCCCATTATTAATAAAATTAATTCAAACACCAAGCGTATCACTGGAAGACTTTAAGACATAGTCAGCTCATCTTGAGTAGATCGGACTGCAAATAATAATTTAAAAAGTTGTAGGTACTTCGTGACTTAAGACGTCTGGATCTCTATCGTCTCAGTTCCTCTGTGACCTTGGCTGCTGCAAAGCGATGGAAGCATCGATTAATATAATATCTAAATAAAATCCCTAAATCCCTACTTCTATTAAATGTATAATATTCTCGTTAATTTAAGTTATCAACAAAGTATATATTAACATTTAAGTACAGATAGTTCACTTTTTTCATTTTTCAGATGAATCAGAGACGGTAATAATGAAATCTCTTAAAGAGGGAGATAAATCCGAAGATAAACTATCAAAGATGGGTATCAGTAAGTATAACTACTTCATCTATCAATATATTTTGTCTCTGCTGCCGGAGACCATCTAGGTGCCACCGCAGCTTCCATTTCTGCCGACAAACAGTAGTGTGCAATAGTTCCTGTGTTCCTGTTTGAAAGGCGTTGTAGCTAGTGAAATCAACAGAGACAACGACGAGTACGGCAATGCAGTCTTTACATCGGAACTGGTTCTCTATCATCACCTAGACTATATTGTATATCTATTTTATCTGGGAGTAGTGTACACACTTTAATGTATTCAAGTTTTAAAGGCGCCCCAGCTACTAAGATCAACTGACCTTTGCTCGGCAAAAGGAATATTCCTAGATTTTACGTCTCAAGGTCTTAAGGCCTTAAGATATCTTGATGAGTCTCTACCTAGGTATACATTATATTACAACAAAATATCTTTTTATTACCGTTAAATACTTTTTACCATAAGTATGTATATATATTTTTCTGTATGTTTTAAATAATACTGTACGAATTTATACTCGGTATTAATAATATTAGGTAAATAGGTTTTTCCATACAGATTTGAGTTTCAGAATATTGCGTTATAAAACGTACCGAGAAAAAGGATTTTCTTTCACGTTTTCATATTTTATAAATATACTGTAGCTCAGATTTTAACCAAAATATCTCATTTATATAAGAAATATATTATGAAACAGGTACGCTTATATACGTTTTGAAATACTCGTTTTTCAGAATACGAAAAATCGGTGTTTCTGTAATAAAAATAAATATTTTACTGGTTAAACGCGTTATTTTTAACATAAAGGTTATAGCATTGACTATACATATTTAAGCGGAATTTATTGATCGCTTTATAAGTTTTATCTTATTAAACGGAACCCTAATTCTTTCTCTAAAGCAAAAGTCTAAGTTAGTAAAACTTAGTCTATGTTAGGCTCATTTTATGACCTATATCGTGAGGTATTTGGCGGTAATAGTCCCATTTAAACTGATTTAACAATTACGGATATAACATTGGACATACAAACAGGTAATCAATTATTTACTTAAGTTTTTTTGGTTTTAGTATCGTTTTTAAAAAACAATCGAAATATAAAAATTACTATAAATATATATTTAAAAATCAGACATTTTTTTATTCTTTAATAAGTTTTTGCTTTTAACTATCGTCTTTGTAAGAAAATCTGTACAGGTATAGTTCCTGTTATATATTACAATATCTTTCATTTCTTAGTACGACACAGAAATCTCCTTAAGAGAGCAATGTCCTTACAGAAATAACTCGTTAATTATCCTGTTGAACTGTTTAATTCATTTAACAAATAAAAAATATCATAACGATTAAGTTATATAGCTATTAATCATAAACCCTATCTGATACTTTAAGGTATGAGCAGTTAGTGTTATCTAATCAAAGATAAAGAAAAACAACATTTTAACTTAACTTAAAAAAACCTATTGTACCTTAAAAATGAGGTAAAATACTTTCTATCGAAAAAGTTATATAGCTGCTGATAACAGGTCTGTTCCTGGCGACCGACTAGGTACCACCGCAGCAATTATTTCTGCTGCTGAACAGTAGTCGTAGTGTGCAAACATTACTGTGCTTATTGGAGGGCGACGTGGTTAGTGAAATTATTGTGGTAGCGAGATTTCACATGTTGTCTCAATGCGGAAGCGAGAGAGCAGTCCCAGGATCGTAGGAAGTGGAGAGAGGTGGTCTCTGCCTACCCCACTGGGAACGAGGCGTGATGTATATGTATGTCTCAAGGCGACGTGCTAAATGTGGTGCTGTGTATACCATCTTAACTATCCCTATATTGTTATAGTCTGATAATGCTTACCATCAGATAAATGTATCACTCATCTCATCATTTCGTCTGATATTAATGATAACAATTTCATATGAAATTGGCTTCCTGTCGGACTGGCTACATTGATCTCATACTTAGTCCTTTTAAATAATTTATAATGAAGAGTAGGCTGTACTAATAAATAAAAAAGATATCTAATTATTTGCATTCGCGACTTTTTTTTAATTTTTTTGTTCGAAATATGGGAAACTTTAAATATAGAGTTATTTACAAATATGCCTCATATCCGCTGAATAATCAGCTTGTAATGTTAATGGTGTGTATAAAGAAGCTTCGAGGTGGTCGCAGCGGAAATCTTTAAAAGATACCCTGCTTCTGAGGAGAAAGATAGAGTTATGTGGTATTTGTAACCTCTAAAACCCTCCCGGTGGTCATAGTGCTTTGCAAGAGACATCGGTATCGTCTACGGAACTCAGCGGTCTTTACACTGTGCCTAAGCACGTTCCGAGTAGAGCCGTATCTCTCCTTAGAAGCCTTTCTTTTCTATCACACGAGACAACCTTATGCTTATCGTTCACTCCGGATTCATTTAGTGGACTATGAGAGCAGGTGCTCTCATATTAGGGGTCTGTCTTATCAGGTACTCTCATAGTAGTCTGGGTAGGTACCCACAAAGCCCATGAACCCGAAAACCCTTTTAGTCGTCTTCTACGATACACAGGGCTTACCTTAGTCTTAATCTTAACATCCCGCGACTACAGGGCAGGTGTATACAGAAGCTAATGTAAGATAAACCACAATTATATAAATAACTTAATTGCGATATTAAATAAGTTTAAACTTCACAAATTAGTCGTGTGATTCCGTCCCAATCGTAATGAATTATGTATGGATTTTCTCTTTACAGTTTTCTTGTAGCCGATCTCTAAATTCTCGTGCGTGATCAGCAGCCATTCGAACGTTCAGAACTTCACTTTCTTATACGTATATCCAGGGGATGTGAGCTATTTAAATTTCTTCACGACTGTCTTAGCGTGACTAGTTTTTTAATAGCACGATATATTTATTTATAATTTTTTTTTCTAATAGAAAATTTTTGGAGAGTGACATTTTATTCGAAATCAACGACAGATCACCTTTTAGCCCTACTCTTGATAACTAAAGACTATAGAGCAGCATAAAGTATTACCTAGGTTTTTATTTATTATAAGGACTTTTAGCATAAGTTGTCTATATTCGACGAGGCGATGAGACGAGCGACACATTCATCATTATCATCATCATTTCAACCGATAGACGTCCAATCCTGGGCATAGGTCTCTCGTAATGTGTTACACAAAGCATGGCCTTGCGCTGTTGGAATCTAGTACTCCTGTCTATAACAACATGGTGTAAGTTATGATGGTATACATCACCATAGTGCACACCGCCTTGAGACACAACGTTGAGTCTCACAAGAGTCATTATCTACAAGACTATTCCAACTGGAACACAGTAATATTTGCACACTACTATTTGGCTGCAGAAATAGGTACTGCATTGGTACCTAGGCGGTCTCCCGCTGCAGAAACCTACCGCTAATAAATAATCACCATCATCAGTCTATAGACGTCCACTGCTGGACATAGGCGTCTCCCAAAGATTTCCACATAGATTTGGGGATTATCCAATGGGAGGATTTGCGCCTTTTGCCACCACACCCGCCCAATGCGGGTTGGTAGGAGCCAGAGCCTCGTTTGTTGATTACCAGAGTGCTTCACGTGCAGGTGAGGTTTGCTTGGGTCCTATGAACTGTTGTGCGCCTTACATAAGTTAGATAAATTACTGCACGGTTATTCCTTTTTAAAGCTACGTTATAATTTCCTTTTCACTTTAAGTATATCACCAAGTATAAGAGAATTTACGTGCAGTCATTAATTTTGAACATTCACCACTCCTCTGCCTGATCACTATCAGATTTCGCAACAAACGTTAATAAACGCACACAGCATCGTAAAATATACGATCAGTTATTTTCTTGTCGTAAAATTGTTTCCATGTCTTATCTGACAATGTCCTGAACGTCCCGCTCCTTCACCATCGGCCACTATCTTGATTCGCGATATAATTTTACAACCCCATTTCCTCTCAAGCACTCTCACCGAAATATATTTAACACGTTTAAGAGTGAAGTAGATAACTTTTTTTTTTTGGGTTTCTCTGATCACAGTGTCGTTGATTATCCGTTCTTACGTTTCTCTTAAATCTACTTCCTCTTACATTCTTAAATTATTCATCTTATTTATTAACTTACACTTCTTTTTACAAACTGTTATTAATATATTTCTTCTTCTTATTAAAGTGCCTCTCCAACTAGTGAAGGTTGACGATCAGAGATTGATATATTGACAATATAAAAATCTTTCTCTTCTCGCCTTACTCTCTATTAATTTATATATATTATTATTATCTACTTCTACTTCTAGATCATATTTCTCTTCCGTATATGAGGCATAATACACACATGTTATCTGGTTCGAAGTAATTCGTTATTTTATAACATTGCAACTCGAAATTAGGATGTTTATACTGTAATTTTTTTATATCTATAATAGGATTTTTTATTAGCTTGCCAGCGGAAATGGATGCTGTTCTACATAAATAGAATATCACCAGAAACCGGAAATTGGACAGTAAAATAAAACCTCGTAGTTAGCTAGTAGTAGTGGATTGATCCTTTGTTAATATGTAAAGGATGACATACAGTTCTAACTCTCATCACTTACTAGATTAGAAGCAGAGTTTGCTTCAACAGAATCAAACGGGGAACAAAAAATTCGTCACCATCAGCTGATAAATGTCCACGGCTGGACAGAACCTTCTACAGACCTTTAAAGATACTTTGACGCCATTCATAAAGAACCACAAAAATTTCTAATACTTATATTGAGAGATATGATCACTGTTCAGAAGTATTTTGTACTTGAAGAGATATACATAATATAAATATACAGTGCTGTGGGTTTTGTATAGTAAAAATTTATTCACCACCCAATAGTAAGTGTAATTTGGATAGTAGTAAAGTTTTTGTGTACTCTCAAATCTCATCCTTTTATACTATACCTATACTATAGATATATATATATATGATACAGGCAAGTAGGCTTCTTCCATAGCATCCATATTAGTTATAATTAAGGTTATATTAAGCTATAGTAAATAAAAAATATATGTTTTATAATAATCTGAGGTAATAGTTAAAGCCTAGTTTTCATAATTCACTAAATTTTTTTTATGGTAAATAAAAGATTCCTTTCTACAAAACGAGTTCGCTTCCCCTAACATAAACTAATAATTTATTCAACTCGTAAATCTTAATGAATACGTACTTATTTAGTTAGTAGTTCTTAAAAACATCGATATTTACATCGAATTGAATTCGAGAAATCGTAAATTATCTGTTTTATTGTAAACAGAGCGATAACGATTTAATGGTGTTAGATATTTGTGTTGTAAAAGCATAAAGTAGTAAATCAATTCCAATCGACTTATTTGTCTCAATTCGGAGCTGAAGGAGTTCGACGACGAATTTCGACTACAGTCTTAAAAAAAATTAAGGAAGTTGGTGTAGTAGCTACATAACCATATCATTAGGAATTTATAACCTTAAATTTTAGATAGATTCTTTCGAGTCTTTGATAAGAATGAACGGTTTAAGTCTAGATTAATGCCGTCGGAGCATCGCTTTCTTGATGCCGAATGCGAATCGATTCGATATTCATTTTCCACTCAACCGTAGCTAATTACGTTTGCAATTAACACGGCAAGTGGTGAAAATGTAACTGTTTTCTAAACACATCAACAACATCACCATTCGACTGTTAACGTGGTCCCTGATTCAATTCTGAATTCCACATCTTGGAGAGTTTGATCGGTGAAGCTGACACTTACATATTGCAAATCTGTCGCCGTAACAGCATCGCTATGTTCCAGCTGACAACGTGACCGGTCCTCGGCATTCGTGTCACTTAACAACATGTGAGATCAAGTGTTACCTCATTGAAGATAAAAAAAAAACATAAGCATATACACGTGCACTATTTAATACAGATTTCACTCAAAGATACCCACACCGATTCTGCTCTCATTTACTTAGCGCCAATTAGTATGATATACACGGAAGATGTTACGTCTTGTTATCCCAGTAATTATACCTATAACACCCTTCAAACCGGAACACAGTAATATTTGCACACAGCTGTTCAGCGGCAGAAATAGTAAATGCATTGATACCTTCTTAGATGATTTCCGAAACCAGACACCTGTCAGTAGTAACATTCATATTATTTATTTAAGTATTATTTCAAATTAACTTAAGTATTCTTTATTTACTAATTTAATTAATATATCTGTATTAATACAAATAAAGAGCATATTTTTTTAATGAGGTGACTTTAATCTAAATCGTCTTGGATCTGGGAGATAAAATGTATCATGGGATATCATCGACGTCAATGAGAAGCTCTAGTTAAAATACAATAGTACTCATTTATTTATAATTAGAACTTCCCCATCTACTTCGCTGGTTGTAACACCCCAGCATCTTGAAAGAATATTTGTTAAATCCATATTCGCTAATCCCTAAATGGAAGCCAGAAGAATATTTTTACCAAATTTTGAGTGTTTTACCTCAAATAGTTTCGTAGATATAGTGACGAGTTAAAGAATCTCTGGATATCTACTATATACAGGGTGAAAGGTAATAGGTGTAAAAGATCTGGAGGGGTTAAAGTATAGCTCGTACCCTATCTATCTATGTATGTATGGAGTACCCCATCCAAAAGCAGTGGTTCTGGAGTTATTAATATTTTAATTTTTTTTAAAAAAAATCCTTATTTTCTAGAAAAAAATTCGATGATTTTATTGCTTACTTATTTCTAAACACATTTTAATGTAATAATCATCCTGTATAGAGTAATGCAAGTGTCACTGAAGGATGATTACATGGATGTAGACTGAGTTATGTCAGGGGTAAATTAACTTTGGAGGGTTTGATATATCTCTGATTAAAGAACATATTTTCTCGCTTGTTAACTAGTAGTATATGTTAATTAAATTACAAACTTCAATTTCTTAATTAAATAATGGTAGAAAGAGAAGATATATATTATTAATTTACTATCACTGGTGGTAAGGTCTCTGTTGCCGGAAACCGTCTAGGTAGGTACCATCACAGCGCCTATTATAGTCGTCGAACAGTAGTGTAAGATTACTGTGTTCCGGTTTGAAGAGCGCTGCACCTAGTGAAATTGCAGGGGTTAAAGAGATTCAACATCTTATGTCTCAAGGCGACGAGCGTAATGCGGTGCAGTGTATAACATCCTAACTAGCACTACATTGCTACGGGCGGGCGTATCACTTACCATCAGATGAACGTCCCGGAAGGCTTGTCGCTTCGTTGTTTTAACTTAGTCGTAAGTGAATACACATACCCAGAACAACCTGGAGCTAGTTAGGATGTGGAGCTATTCTCTTTGAAATATGTCTTGTTATATAGTTAATAACAAACACCCTTCAAACCGGAACACAGTAATCTTCGCACACTGTAATTTGGAAATAAAAATGTCGCAACGATACTACCTAGACGATATCTAGCAATAGAATCTAGCACCAGTAAAATCATGATCATTATGGTCCGGCAGTTATGTCTTAAAGACCTCCACGATGGAGTGAAGGACAGGTTCAGGAGGTATCTAGTCAGGAAGTCCAGGATACGTTTATCTAAACACAATCACAAATTAAAGTCAGATCTACTGTCTTAGTCCAATGCTAGTTTAGCTAGTCTATTTCTCTAAGTCTAGCCTAGGTTCTATAATGTTTACAACATCTCCTCCAGTCTACTAAATATCATAAGCAGAGAATTAGTTCTTTTATCAGATTGATTTCCGTTGTACCTGGACCTCCACAACGAAGGTCTACAACCAGCAAATGTGTACCACAGTCAAGGAAAATCTGTATTATTATGATAATCCAAGTACATTATTATGCTACGCTTGTTCCTCCGCATACGATCTTTGATAGCTCACCCTTACGTACTTACTGAGTTATAACGAGGGGACGGGGTTCGAATTCCAATCCCATTACACCCTCAATAGCTTTCGTGATTGTGGATATTAAATGTGCCCTTGATATTTTCAAGCGGAAACATAATTTTATTTTAGCTGTAATGATTAAAAGGTCGTGAGTAACTACCCTCAAATATCGTCATTAACTTGAAATTGTTAATATATACGATTATGAAGTATTCACGTATGGAGAGATCTGTATATACTGAACTGATGAAAGATATTATTATTAACTTAATTAATAACATAATAATGAATTGTTGGTATGTCTCCGTTGCTGGAGACCGGCTAAGCACCACCGCAGTTCCTATTGGAGCCGTAGCTAGTAAAACTATTTTATACTATAATGCGACAAGCACGATGTGATGCTGCGTCTATTTTCGTCTCATCTCGTTTCGTAAAATAAACGTAATATTCATCTATGTATGAGACAAATATCGTAAACTTAACTGCATGGTTAAAATTGTAGATAATCTTTAGTCTCTGAAAAATTTCTTATTGTAGTATGTATATTCTCACTGTCTGCTTCCAGGAAAGAGGAGGGTAAAACGAAAGATACTTCAAGCGGTAATTCCACTTTTATTCGGCATGAAGTCCACGGGTGCCGTTTTCTTTGCCATGGCTTTAGTCACGGCGTTAACCCTGAAGGCATTCTTCGCAAGCAAACTGGCGCTCGTTGTTACGATAGGCATGGCCTTAAAGAAGTTCTACGAAAGTTACACTAATGGGTGAGTACCGCAGATTTTTAACCTTCATGCCGCGCCTCATCATCTCTGAAGGTTGACTGTTGACTGAAAATAATCAGGCTTAAAGCGTAAGGTGGAAAACACGTATTAAGTTGTGTATAAAGTAGATAACAGATAAGTAATGAGACTCGCCAAAGTAGCTCAGTAGATTTGGAGGCGTTTGTGAAAACACGAAAAATATATAACTTTAAACAAATCAAAAATAAGTTTTTTCATATTAAAGAAATGTATACATTATATTGGATAACATATATATGATTTTATTTTCGTGTTTTCAATAAACGTTAGCTATTATTATTTAGTATAGCTATATCTAATACATTTTTACTAAAAGACATATATAAAAACATCTTATTATTTGTAGTATTATTTATTAATGTATCACAAGCACTTCAGCTTTAACTACAGACATCGAAGTATTGCACCGTGAAGAGGGTTGCTTTTAATTTCATACAAAATTGACAGTGTTATATAATGTATTAATTTACTTTTATATGATACTTGTCCGTTGATTAACCCTCTTGATCGTGTATACTTCGTTCGACTAGACAATTTACTTTACTACGACTGACATCCGACTGCGACCGCTTGAACTCACTATTTAGTAGTATGGAATCTATTTACACAAAGGCAAAGTACGTGAGCCAACGAGCCAATATTATTTTATTCAGACTAATGTTATTAGTAAAATATTAATATACATTAAGCCGATATATAAATCAGTTGGTTTTTGTTTTAACTTAATAAATAACTTTAGATATGCAGATGAATGAACATAAAAGAAACCAAAACGACCAATGTTATAAGACATGACGAAACAGCGACTAAACGTTACGACATTAACGAGGACAGAGCTTCACCCAATTGATACAGCGTCCAGTGAATGTGTTCAGCTATCAAGTTACTGATTATAACATTTCTTTGAATTGCAGCGTCGGTTTGCCAAATAACCCCTATCTATACTCGCAATATCCAATTGATTTTCCGAGCGCATCATCGCAAGCGTACTCCGTTAATGGAGTCAACACGCAATTTGCATCCCCCGAGGTCTATAACCCCACGGCTCTGGGTTCCCAGTCACACTCGCATGAGATCATACAACAGAACGAAGTTACTGCTCAGCAGTCACAACAATCGCCTACCTTACTACTTAACTCGACAAGGTCCGCTTCTGAAAGATGGGACGGTAAGTCTAAATTCCTAAAATTTCTCGAACCGATTTTTGGTTCACTAAGAAACGTGTTGGAGCCCCTAGCAAACGTGTTCTACGCAATGCCAGCGACCTTCCGCGGCCTCAGCTCTGATGTCACAACGACGAGCAGCAGTGAAATGAACGGAGACGAAAATAATAAAAAAGAGTTCCTCGTACCTCAACCAAGACTCATAGCACAGCGGAAAATGAATTATCGGACGGTGCCAAGAACAAAAAAATATACTGAACTAAAAATAAACTTAGATAGACTCCGACATAACAAAGATCTACATGACTACATCAAGACGAAAAAGTATAAATTTAATTACCCTGTTACCTATTACTATCCTAGAGTAAAGTATTTTGTTAACCCTAACATTTTTACAATGAAACCTAACAATAGTCGTCTCTCACAATACCGAAAAGAAAATTTGAAACGAAACGAAACTGTAGAAGGAAATAATGATGATCTTGTTATTGGTTCGAGTGATTGGAAACCCATCATTGTTCCAATTATGAATAAGACTAAAAGTGTTCCAAACACTAAGAAAGCGTCTAGAAGGAAACAGAAAAGGAAAAACAAACGAACGAAAAGAAGTATAAGTTCTCACGTCTCCGATGATGACAAATTTTATAATCAATCTTTAACATTAGGATATTATGATGATCAGGACATAGATATCACTGGTAGGAAATTCGTGTCATTTCTGCAAGTACTACTTGAACCTATATCTGTTATGTTTAAACACGCACGAGATGTAACCAATTACTTATTTAAACCTGGAAAGAAAGATAAGAACAAACCGCCATTTTATTATACTTTGGCATACGACCTAGTAAAGCATAATCTTGAAGTGATCGCTGGCTTGTTAGAAACAACAGTGGAACTCCGTGATCACTATTTCGGGAGTCTGATGAAGGATAAGACGAAAGAGAAGTATAAATCCAAGGATAAAAGAAAGAAACCCAATATCAAAGTGACAAGTAAATTTTAGATGGATAAAGTAATTTGAATGATCGTATTAATCATCACGGATATTGTAAAATGTTATACTTCCTGAAGTGGTTGCATTTATTTAGACATTGATTAATTAGATACCAATTTAAAAAAAAGAATCTGGTGATGGCTTTTTATTTAAATTCGTATATACAAGCTATTTATTATTTCTGCATTCGAGTGGGTGTTGTGTAAATATTCTGTTGATAAAGTTTGATTATATGTTTAATTTGACAATTGTTTTGTTTCATACAAAAATTTTTTAAGAATTTTGATATTGCCTTCGCAGCAATGCTTTGAGAAGACGATTTCCTGTTAGATGAGATAATTGTCAAAGTGTTTATTTATTTAACGTTAATTATTAGAGTTATTATTGTTGAATGGTTATTTGAGTGACTGGTGTGCGTTGTATAATTATTGTTGTATTGCACAGGGTACCGGGGACGTCCAATGTATTATGGAACCTCGCGCGCTACTTCAGAATCCTATTCGGCCCACCGAAAATCTCGCCGCTAACGAATTCTGGGGCACTGTCGATACCAATGTACGCTATGCCAGAGACGTACGGCCCAACGATGGCCGTGCCGACTATTCAGTAACAAAATTGGACATCTGGACGTAACTTTGGACTAAATGCGGGACCGAGTGGCTTTAGTTTCAAACGGCTAAATGTCAGATTGCCACGTCAGCTTGGTCCAATTTGCTTTATGAGTAAGACGTGGTAATCTGACATTTAGCTATCGTTATAATGCAGACGCAGTGCTTTAAGTTACTGTACCAATCTCTTGATCTGCTGTTCCTTGGTCTGACTCTATTCCTTGCTTGGTCGGATAATTTAAAGCATTGCATTATTCTGCTTACATTTAATGTAGTTATTTAAATTTAAGTGATTCTTCATAACCTAAATTCTGAGATCGCAGCGCGAGACCGTCGACTTTATTTATTTAATGTTAGGTAATTTATTTTAAGCTTAAATTATTTTTATATTTACGTTATTTATTTTGCACACATCCAAATAAAATTTTGAAAATAAAAAATTCTTTTTTTTTAACTATTTATAATTACTTCCCTGTTCTTATTTAAAACTAAAGTTGCAAAAAAAAATTTTATTTTGAAAAGTTAGAATTTAATAAAGGCTTTAAGATTTATTTATTTTAACTACTTTTTTGCATATTTTTGTTATTATGATGTATGTATTTTTTTAATTACTTTTTCTTTAAACCTAAACATCAGGGTCGTTGATTATCTGTTATTACTTGTCTCCTAAACCTGCTTCCTCTTAAATACTTACGCTATTACTTGTTTATTAACTAACAGTATTTTTACAAACTTGCGAACATATTTACAATATTTTATAGATCCTTCTTTACTCTTATTATTTTCTAATAATTGACATATATTATTAATATTTACTTTTCCGTTTAGTTCTCATCAAATAAGTTATCTGTCAAGTTTTGAACTGGGTATTATTTTCACTAAATAAATCTTGTATTTAGAAAAGGATATAATTATGGATACTTTATATTCTTTTTAATGACTGAAGGCGTAATGTACAGTGAGTGATAAAACGAAAACTTTGAGACTACTGCTAGCCTATAGAATTAACTCTGAGCAAGAACCCTACCCCTTGGGTATATCCTTTCAATTTCTCAAGCTTTTATACCGTTTTGTACAACAAGTAGTTAAGACAATGGAGGCAACCTAACTTATGAGAAATGTTTAGGTAACAAATTTAAGATTATGTAACAATTTAAAATATCTTCAGGCGGAATAAACTAGTATTTCTTCTATTTTCTTAGGAACTCTCTCTCTCTTTCCCTATTTTCAACAAACATTAATTCCATATTATGTTAAGTGACAACGAAACCAAAGAGAGTCAGAACATTTTCAGCATGCATGCTCAAACTGTTTTGACTGTCATATATCAACGTCAGGCTAATAGACGTCCACAGCTGGACATAGGCCTTCTCGAAAGATCTCCACATCGATCCGTCCCGGTCACTCATATATATTTAGTATTAATGTAGATATATTGATAAATGAATGATGGTACATACCAGCATCCAAATTTCACCATTCAATTATATGACTCTTAGACAACAGAACTAAGATTGTGTTACAATGCAAACAATCGATGAGACAGAGATAGACATAGTTTTTACCCTAAATTTAATTAATACTCAAAAATACAATTAAATTACACATTTTCTATCTAGATTCTTATTGAGATGACCTATAATTCTTGTGTACTCATTACGTTTTTTTTTCTAAATACTAAAAATGTCTAATATCTATGTGACCTATATTCAGATGTGGATTTCCATCGATTGAAATTATGATGATGATAAAAAATATCTAATGTAATGTATTCCAAGATATCTTAAGCTTCTTCTAGAATAAAAACGATTTCGTTTGACAAGGACCAGATTTGATTAACATTAGCTTTGAACATTAGATACATCAGTATATCTATCTATAAGATGTATTATAGTCATATCAAATTCGTAGCCTCCAGAAATAGGTAATATCCCTTTACCTTAAAGCTTTGTTATCATATTACCGTTATCGTTTTCATATTGATTTTCTTATTTTTTATATCCGTAATAAAGCGACAAAACGAGGACAGTAACATTGTCCATATATAACAAAGTTGCGCTAGTGAGGATGTTTACACAGCATGAGATTGCATAAGTTAGTTTGAGAAGTGTGTATTGCTCTTTTAACCGACTAGTTTATATTCAAATCCATTAACATTACAATACTCATATTGAGGGAATAGTTAGTACGGTAATCCCAATAAATGTAATAGTGTGAGCGAACTAGCTTAGTAATAAAATGAAACAAATAGGCAAGCTCCTTAACATTCCATTATTTTGATGTGCAATTCAATAAAGCTGGCACGATGATGGGGCAGTAAAATATTTTTACGATCGTCGACCAGTAAATCAAACGTCACCCGCTGCGGACTGTTGCCAGTCGACTGCCGATAGAGTAATCAATGTTATTTCCCCCCAGTTTTATTACCAATTCTTATTAACTAAAAGAAAATAAAACAGAAAGGATTTTTCAGAAGTTTGTACCATGTGTCGTATGCGTTCGGAAATCAATAAGCAGGTAGTTAATATCATTTGTCTATTATTCTTTGGCAATAAAATCTACTAACATTGATATTATTTTCGTGTAATGGGTTAACAGTGGTCTAACAACTATGGATAGTTGCTATCTTGGTGGATTTCTAAAAATTTTCCACCAACTAAACTCCAAACCGTGTTACCTCGAAACCCAACCAGAGTTCTTGGTGTTTCAAGGGAGTCTTTAGGGTCTGAGCCAAGGATCATTTATTGTATAAACTTAGTCACAATTATGGTTATGTTGGATATCTTTAGATTTGTTTAGTTTGTGCCATATGTATTTGATGTTACTGAACCTTCTTCAAATCGTAATCGAGAAGTAATCATTTCTCTTAACCCGATTCAGGCGCCAGAAGGCGCTTCCTAATTTAAGGACGAATCAAAAGATTAAATAATTGAGGTCCATTCTTATCTAATCTATATCTATAATTACTCATAATTTAATATATACATAAAAATCACATAAAATTTAATATGTATCAGACTACTTGATTTTCGAAAATACTTTGGATGTATTGCAACTATGTGTTTATGCGCTTTTGCATTATTTTTTTTACAGGCGCTTTGAATCTTTGGAAATTTTACAAGCTAGTTTTATTTAATATTAAACATATGTGTTTTTATTTTAAAGTTATATAAAACATTTCATCTAACTATCCACACAATTATTACGAAATTTGCACTTATAAAAACTAATGTGAGTGTACGCGCGGTGGACGTACAACATTGTATTTTGGTTAATTAGTAAGATAAACAGATGTGACACTATAGAAAACATGGACTATAATTGATATTTTTATTGAATGAAGTAGGAAAGAACGAACGAGAGAAAGATTTATTGAAGCATTTGAAGGTTTAGATTGAAATAGTTGCATAAAATTTAAAAATATTTTTGTGTTATATCTTATTATGTTATCCCGGTTCGTCTGTCCGTATACGACAGTAGAGTAGTGCACGCGCTGCGGACCATAGCTCAAAGATTAGACTACGAATATGGAAACCATAATATATTGTAGTAAAGCATTTTATCATATTCTTTCAAAATTATTATTATTAATACTATAAACACATTTACCGTGATTACATTGCATTTCATAAAATTCAGTTCACACCGTATCAAAAGACTCCACCATAAAAATCATTACAAAAACAAAAAAGGCACATTTTTTACTTTTCCAACAAGAATGCAAGAAGAAAAATCGTAGAAACAAAATTTGAAGTTCAAACGTGTGCCGAATTCCTACTTGAAAACTTTTCGCATTACCAAACTTCATAACGAGGTTTTCATACAAATTCCAATGGAGATAACGAACGGTTTTCATGAAAAAATTATGTTTAACGTGCACAAAAATATAACGTAAAAAACATACATTTTATGTTTAATAAAGCTGAATAAGTAATTTAACTTCACTAACTTACACTATATAAGCTAAAATTAACATTCACAACCCATTTAAGTTCCCAAAAATGAGATATTACTAAAGATATTCTTATTTTATTTGATAACGTCTTGATTAGAAATTATCCACAGTTTCCGGTACGGATAACCGGATTATACTAGAAGCTTTTTCTTGCAAGTAATAATATTATTTATCTTTATCCTTTGCACTGCTAATCCACGAACGTTTATCCTCGTTTCATAGAACTGAGACAAAAGTCGCTGTAATAAAAACTGTTTGCGAAAGATGTCAATAAACCGAATCCTATTTCAAATAAAAAAAAAAACGTGGGTAGTAAAAACAGAGAAACCTGTTTGAAAGCAGCGATATCGGACAAAAAGACAGACAAAAACAAAACATTTTATAGATGCATAGATATATGATTGCACAAATAAAGACGGTTAAGAAATATACTTGAACAAAATGCAGTTGAGATAAATAGTAAAAATGTTTTCTTTTGAAAAAACTCTTATACAGATTAGAAGTTAAAATTCTTAATAAAATCTCTACTTTTTATTTTTCGTTAAAAACAATCATTTAACATAGTAATTAATCGTCAGTTTTTACTGTAGTAATTAAAAGAAATCTTCATCGTTATAACTTCATACTTCTTAAGGTCCATTGAACCTTTACTGTTCATTATGCTTGTTGTACTTTTAAGTCATTCCGAAGTTGGAAAGACATATATTAAAGTTAAGGGGTAACAGTTGCTAAAGTAAAGGGTTGCTTTAAACGTTTATAATGCTTAGAAACATTGGTGCCATCTTGTTCTCCTTGTCTTTCACTAACTTATTGTTTAAATTAACTTAGATAATAGTTTGAGAATAGACCGTAATGTTATTGATGAATAGTTTAAGTACATAAATTAACTAGAATAATAAACTAGTCTTGATGGTAGATAACATTTGTATATAGGAAACTTATCGACATTTACTAGACGAGCTGGACATTCGCCTGATGGTAAGTGATACGACCGCTGATGATGATAATGCGCCTGAGATATAAGATGTTGAGTTACCACAGTAATTACACTAGGTACAGCTCCCTTTAAACCGCAACACAATAATGTCTTCACACTAATACTTGGCGCCGGAAATAGGAGCTGCGGTGGTAGCTACTTTGACGGTCTCCGGCAACAGAGACCTGCCGTAAACCGGAATCATAGAAAACTATGACGTCATATTAACTTTTCAATAATTTTTTTTTGTTTGTGGTCCAGCATCTTAAACTCGAGTGACATTTTTATTCCCTTGTATACATGATACGTTGATACATCGCTGGTATTTCGGTTCGCGTGACTGCGATGCCGTGTGAGATACTTTCCACATCGTCCATTAACAGTGGACTCGGCACGAAAGTGTTTTTTTTTTTTTCCTAATGAATTTTCACCCGTTGTAATGCCGCCGTTAATTATTCATACGCGACGCGCGGACGCACAGACTCTCCTTTACATTTACATTAAATCTATTCAGCAATTAAATGTTTCACGAGAGTCTAATTCTATTCAAACAGGATTTGGGGTAAGTATACGGAATTTATCTTATTTGTTAATGTTCCTTACAAATGTATTAATAATCACTAATATTAAATATATTTTATTAAAGACGCGCTCTTTAATATTTTATATGCTGATGAAGGATAAAAATCATTATGATGCTTCAGGAACTGCTATTGTAAACAAAAATATTGAATCAGGAAGTAGAGTAAATTTATTTCTTCTCCACTTTTTGTTATTGGTTATTATCCTAGTGTTGCTATAGATCTGAAATAAAGGTTTTTTTATTTATAATATTGAGAATATCATAATCCAGAAAGCGGCTACGATTGAATGAGTCCATATCATCTAACGGCCTGTCAAAGCGATCACCAGCATCCAACTATTTTTTGCTTCTTCACCAAACCGTAAGACGATCATCTAAGTATATGCTCGCTGCCTTTTTATTATATATGCAGTAGTGTAGCACTACAATATAGTATTATTGTACACCCCTATGTATATGTGATATCTTCTACATAGTATTAGGTCCTTACATATGAAATTAGCGTTTTGTACGGGAGGAAAACAAAGTAAATTTTGTTTGGAAAAATATATTTAATTAATCAAAGTATGCACCGGTGTTATCTATGCACTTTTGTCATCTCATAGGTAATTCATTGCTTCCTTTACCAAAAAAACCATAGGGGGCGAGAATCAATAAACTCTTTGAAGGCGGTTTTGGACTGCCGCATCGGAGTTGAATTTTTTTTCCTTATAAAAAGTTGTTCAAATTGAGGAAAAAATGGTAATCTGTCGGGGCAAGGGCCAGGGAGTACGGTGGATGTCGCAGACATTCCAATTGTAGCTCATCTAACTTAGTGGTTGCTTGTTGTGCAATGTGTGGTGGTGGTGTTGCGTTGTCGTGAAGCAGCAGTGGCCTAGAGCGATTGACCAATCTTGGTTGTTTAGCAGCTAGTTCTTCCTTCATGGTCTGCAGTTGCTGATAATAGATATCTGCCGTAAACGTTTGGCCAGATTTGAGAAAGCTGTAGTGGACGACACCGGCGCTCGTCCACCAAACTCTCACAAGTAACTTTTTCGGAGTCAATTTTTGTTTACGGCAGGATTCGGCGGAGTTCCCAGGGTTCAGCTATTGCGACGAGCGCTTCCGATTATCGTACAGTATCCACTTTTCATCACAAGTAATGATTCGATTTAAAATCCTTTCATCATTGTGTCGGTTGAGCAAAGTAACACAGTAGCAGCAGTCGACGCGTGTTCACAAGTTCGATTCACTCAATCCGTGAGATACCCAGCGTTCAAGTATTTTTACTTTACCGATTCGCTTCAAGTGGATTAATACAGTTTTGTCACTTACCCCGAAGCCTGCAGCTATCTCTGAAGTGCATTGTGGTGGATCCGCTTCCACAATAGCCTTTAATTCTTCATTTTCCACTTTGGTCTCCGCCCGTCTACGGGGTTGGTTTTGAAGATCTAAATTTCCGGAATGAAAACCTTGAAACTAAAAAAGTACCGTGCTTTCTTTTGCTACATCAGCATATCATTAATCCTTGGAGCTGTTTCTGCAGCACTGGTACTGGTGCCACGGTAGAACTCGTACTCGTAAATATACCGATATTTCATGTTTTCCACTGTTCGGTAATAAATGACGCGAAAGAAAAAAATAATGAGGAAAAAACAAATGAATGACTGTTTTCAAAACTCAAATGTAGCAGCTAAATGAATTTATAAATTTGAATTTGGAATTCTTAACCAAAGAGTAGATATTTCAGATCAAATTGGTCAGTACGACTAAACGCTAATTTCATATGTAAGGACCTAATATTAGCGCCAAGAGCATTATCATTAACGACAACATATGTTTGAGGTAAGCACAAGTTTTGTTACTCACCTTTTGTTACTCTGAACTGTTTACGGAATTGAATATTATTCTCTTCTATTTACTGGTAGCAGGTATCTGATGCCGGAGACCCTTTACTTAGGACCCACAACTCCCATTTCTGCATACAAACGTTACCTTGTTCCTATATGAAGTGCACAGTAGCTAGTGAAATTACTAAAGCATTCAGACTTATTATCTGTGTCTCAAGACGACGAGCGTAATGTGGGGGGCGCTAATTAGGATAATACACATATTATCCTAATTAGCGCCGTGTTGTTATGAGCACGCGCATAATTCACAGGTGAACGTCTCACTCGAGTCGGTGCTTCGTCCAATAAAAAAAAAATGAAAGCTTTTATAACCGTTTGATTAATCAAAGCAATTATAACTAATTTCATCATCATCATCAGCTTATATACATCCACTGCTGGATATAAGCCTCATCTAAATAACGCCATACAGATGCTCAACAAGTTTAACAATTAAATACTTATTAATAGTCGTCTAATTAAGTGTCATCTAAGTTAAAAATCCTTTAAGGATTGAAAACACAGGAGTTATACTACTCTTCTATATCTACTTCAGGTCTATAGTGCAAATTGCTGAATGGCAGCTAACTGATGATTAGACTAACTACCATCCACCTGACAGTATGAGGATCAGTGTATTTTAGCTGAACATGTTTCTTCATCTTGGGCCTAATTGTGACTTAATATCACCTTCATTCGTGTGGTGAAGAAGGTATCTTTTAGCACATGACTGCATACTGTTTAAAAGAATACCTGGTAGTATTATGACTGGGAGATGTATAACCTCGTGTCCTCAAATCATTAACAAATTCTGACTAGCAACCGCGAAGGTCGCATTTGTAGGTGAATGATCTATTATTCCTGGTGCTTTAGTATAATAAAAGACAGTAATAGGTCGACCGTTGACCCGACAAGGAATGTAGACAGTGCTTAAGTCAGATGCTCAAGTTATTCTGTTCCAATTAAGGTACAAAACGTGGGTGTCTTTAAGATTGTTCAGGTTACTAAGGCGTTGAGTATTACTACGGAAGACTACATCAGGTAGCGAGAGGATAATTTTTTTCATTAAAAACTATAAATTGTAATACTACGAAGATTCTTATAAAGGAGGGTAAAATTGAAAAGCGAATGTTAAAAACTAGGAAATTAATATAAAAAAAAAAATTGTCTAAGAAGTCACATTTAAAGCCTTTATTCTGGAATCGCTTGGGATTTTTTTGAGCTGCGACTGTTCAGATAGACTTCTATAGTTCATCATCATTCATTTGATGCATACTATGCTACAGAATATTTCATATGTATTAAAATATTTATTGTTCATTTGCCGGACGTTCACCTGATGGTAAGTGATACGCCAGCTCATAACAATATGGCGATAGTTAGTACAATAAACCACAGCACCTCATTGTGCTCGCAGCCTCGAGCATAAGTTGTTAAGTCTCGCCACCCCAGTAATTTCACTAGTTATAACCTCATTAAAATCGGAAGGCAGTAAGGTTTGCATACTACTGTTCGGCAGCGGAAATAGTTGCTGCGGTGGTACCTAGACGGTCTCCGGAAACCGAGACCTGCCACCAGTGCAGAGATATTACGAATACATTTAAATGTATTACATCATCATCAGTCTATAGACGTCCACTGCTAGACATAGCCCCCACCCCTCCAAAGATCCTCCACGTTTGTAGGGGTTCATATGAGGGGATCTGAGCCTGGTTGGTAGGATTGTATTACGTATTACTACAATTATACAAGTAATTGTATTATATGTACTCCACAGATTGTATATATTTTTCAATGGAAGATTAAGTTGGTGAAAGAAGCCATTAAAAATCTTTATTATCAACATCGTCAGTCAATAGACGTCCACTGCTGGACATAAGCCTTCTTTAAAGATTGCATCGAACCTAGGGGCTGTCGTTTGTAGGGGTAATAATGGGGTGATTTCGGACATTTCCCAGCACGCTAGCCCAATGCGGTTTAGTGAGAGCTAGAGCTTCGTTTGTTGATTAGCAGGGGCTGCAAGGTGCACTACGGAACCTTTAACACCCCCTTACAATAACTTTATAACAGAATTTTAATTTTTAAGTAAATTTAATGCTTCTTTATAACAAAAGATTGTTCATACAATTGAATATATCGCATAGATACACAAGCATTAGCATGTTTCATTTGTATGTAGTGTTTGCTATGAATTAATTTGTACAGAGTACGCTAATGCTTTGTAAGTGTCACAAACACTTGAGTGTCGAGTGTTTGTACAGTAAATGTAAGTGATACGTTTCGTTTTACAATCCGTAGTGAGTGTTAACCTTATCAATAGAATCGTGATGCAAATAGAGCATATCATTTATTTATACGTGAGTTTACGGGTAAGGGTAAGATGTAAGGGCTCCCGCACCTGAGCCATCCCAGCCAACCTCACCTGCTCGTGGTGCACCCTGCTAATCATCAAACGAGGCTCTGATTAACATCAACCCGCATTGAGCCAGCGCGGTGGAAAATAGCCCTAAACCATATGAACATCTACAAATGTGGAAATCTTTGGTGGAGGCCGTTGCCCAGCTGTGGACGTCTATCGGCTGATGTTGATGATGAGTTTGAATAATGCTACAAAACGTCAGTACAGTAATTTCTTTTACGTTAAAATATAAATAAAGTAATTGTGGGTTTAAGGATAATATCCTGGTTGAAGAACCTATGTATGGTACACAGATGACTTTCGTAAAAAGATGAACTTTAAGAGGGATATTAAAATAATAAGGGGTTAAAAAAGGAGCCGAATCCCGTAACATATATTTAATATAGCACTTAAAAACAAGAAGCTTGTCTACAAATTCAACTTTACAACATTATTCCCAATGGAGTACCAATGAAATCTTTATTCCCTTTTATAACCTTTGAATCAGCACCAATTAAGTCAAGAACAGCTAAGTAACGGATACTGAAAGTAAAGTTACGATCTGTGAACTTTATGCCACGGTTCCGATCCCAACAGAGGGAGTACTGTTACCAGCATTAGAATAAACATCATCGCTGTAGGCGACAAGCGTAATGTGGTGCAGTGTATGTCATTCTAACTAGCGTGACGTTATGGGCGGGGGTATTGTACATTATTCTTATGCGCAGGTGTATCTATTTCCACTAGGTGAAAGACTTCTTGGTATCCAAGATTTTTGACCTCATTACGTTAAGAATTAGTTCGCTTAGTTATTTTTTGTTGCTCTGTGTTATTATTGCATATACGGCCATTGTACTATGAAAGCGTGCAGTGAATATTATCCACAAATTTGTACATCTGTTGAGTTTGAAATCAAATGAAATTAATTATCTATGAGAGAATTCGTCAATTAGCAATATAATTGTATAATTAATGTTGTTAAATGAGAGACTAGTCGATCAAAAGTTCCAATTTCTCGAAACTACGCACCATGCAACGCAAGTGCGTACATTAAAGAAGTGCCACCCCACTGCGCGTTCAGTGGAGCGATGTCGTATAAAACACTATTACTCGATGCACTCCAGCATTTGCTTCATAGAACTTAAAGTGCGACAGTTGGAAGACCAGGGTCGGTGTACGAGAAGATCGAAGTGATAACGCGACAGTGCTAGTGAAGTGAAGACGGACTTTATTTCAGTTAAAATGAATATCTCGTTTCTACTCACCATCTTCCTGTTCGGGATCGTGTGCTCGAGCGAGATCGACCATGAGGTGAGACAGTGCTTGCGCTGCTTCAACACTTTAAGTTATGGAATCTGAAGGATCTCCTACGAGTTTATCAGTTACTGCAGCGCCAAAAATCATATTATTTCCTTCTGTGCGGGAGGCTTTAATTTCTTTATTCCTACATGCCTGCAAGAGAAAATATACATACTTGCTACTCGTTTTCAATCGGATTTAATAGTTAAGTAAAAAAAAATCGGAGATCGTTAAAGTGCCAAACGCACCGTCTAGTCATACTAGTTAAGCATAAATCAGAAACTGAAATTACTCATCTTATCATCATCAATCTATTTCTAATCAACACTGCTGTGTTCGGACAGTCAACAAATCAGACCTAGAGTATTTCGTGACAAACAAGCTTCACCATCTAGAAGCTAGACCAGTGATTAAGTCATTAAATAGTCAAAGACGGGATAAATTTCAATCTGATTGTCAATCTTGTAATGAAGAAATCACGTAATGATGATGGTGTATGACAACAACACTGTGCACAGCTCTCGCTCCATTCCCATTGATCGCTATGCCTTTATCCATCGCTCAGAACTTGTGCTCGTTACTTTCGAACAAGTTTGCTTTCTGAACTCGTTTCATAGGACACTTGTTAAGGGAGGTCTATATATAGTCAGGAGATACTTTTTACTATCTTCTATTGAAGGTTAGCGGAGTCTCTATCCTGAAAATGTGCCAAAAGGTGCGATTGCTTCACTTCTTGTATTTCCCGTAAATATTTATATAAAAATTGACGACAATAATTTGAAATTATGTAATGATGTGCACGTCAGCTAAATATATCGCCAGGAGTCACGGGATCGTGTTTCATGGAATACATTACAAGAGACTTATGTCCAGCAGTGGACGTTCATAGAGATGTCATGAGTGAGTCGTTAGGTTACTTTGATAAATTACGATACCTAAGGTAAATCTCTCCTCTTAATGGTTCGTAAGAATTGGAACTAACTAGTCTGGGGAATAAAAGACAAGATGGGAGTCAGCCTGAATTTTCTTTTGTATTCCAACAGCATCTAAACAAGAATTTCCTCTGGTCGTAAGTACTAAACTCACCTGTAACAATGTGGTAGTTAACATGGTATACTCTATACCATATTATGTTTATCTCCACGAGTTAATTACATTATATTATCAGAGAGACTGACTCTTTCAGTTCTATGTGAATTTTTCCAAAAGGTTGGTTTTATAATACTAACAAGAACTTTTAATTTATTTACTTATTTTTCTGTTTAATTACTGAGAGGTGAAGAGAATTGTATATATATAGCAGTTTAGAAGAATAATTTATTTTGTATATAACGTTATTAAAATCATTGTTTGCTTGAAGCTTAAAACCTCTTCAGACTATTTTCACTGTTGTCTCATTTTAATTAAACCTTCCTTTGGAATGAAACGAAACAAAAGGATCAAATCTCTGACAATAAAAGTATGATATTTTCTAAATTAGATCTGTGAAAGTTTTTGTATTTATAGCAAATGACTGAAAACTATTAGATTTTACGCAATTAAACTACCGTCGGTGATTTACGACATTTCATACATTCCTTGCCGCATGATATCGTTGAGTTGCCGAGATTTATTGCTTCGCCGCAAACGAAATGATGAAGTGATGCGCATGCGCACATTTCTCAATCTTGTTGTTCGTTGTAAAACCTCCCAATTGATTTGTTAGTAAATAATTAAACAACTCTCATTAGCTTTCTCTCTGCAGGGATTAGACTTCATCTCTCATTAGTAGAGAGTCTAAAAGCCATATTAAACATGCTGAGCGAATACCGTTTGGTGCATATCGAACGACCTTGAAAGCTATTACAGGAACATATCCGTTTCCTCACGTTGTTCGTACACAGCATAATCTATCGATGTTAATATAGCTTTACTGGTGATAGCTTCCTGTTTAGGTAGGTTGATAAGTTTTATACTTTGTCAAATACAATCTGCTGTGCTTTATCTTCGAAAGATGTACCGATCCTCGCGGAGGAGTCTCATATATATATATATACACATAGGTAAGTATTTGTAATTGGTAAAAAATAATCTGTATATCTTATTAAAGTTAAATTTTATTTAAATACTCGTAAAATAATATATACTCTCATTATTTAATTTATTATTATCATGACTAAAGGTTGTAAAACTCATATTACAAATCTGCTGTCATAACAGCATCACAGTATTGGAAATGTCAAGATTTAAGAGCTGGACTATTCTGGACGATCACGCTTTACCGTCTACGGTCAGTAATTGTTTTGATCGGTCCATAAAGTAGTGGAGCGTGATACTCATAGATAAACAGGGAGAAAAATTTTACTGGTAATCCGTGATATCCCAACGATTTAAAGCAAGCTTATTAATATTAGGCGTTTTCTTTTTATTATTTCGCTTTATTCAAATGGATTTATAAGAAAAAAAATTGAGTAAATATAACTTCATCTCCATTGTTTTCGTTCTCATTCTACCATTATCATCATCAGCCGATAGACGTACTTTTAGACATATACCTCCACAAAAGATCTGGCTACAAACCGTTGTAAGGCAGTGCAGGGTAAGTAGGGCCTAATCGAAATTATTTTGATCCAATTACAACTTCGCTGTGGTGGTGACCACAAGCGTGACATGAAATCATCCGAACTAATGAGATATTGTGCGTTCAAGTTAGGAGCGGTGACGATTTTAAATAACTCTAACCGGGTAAAGTGGATAAGGGTTTGTAACAAGTACGTCCATAATAACATTCCGGGTCTCCTGTGAAGTTTGGTTGGTAAGGTTTTTACTAACCCGCTTCTCAAGCTACCATCTTGTACATCTGCCGCTTTTATACTATTATATGCGGATTTTTCTGGGCTGACTCACTTCACCATCCATTATTACTACCATTTAACACGTGAAATTGACAGGAAGTCAAGGTCAAATGATTATAAACATTACTCACGTTATACTCGAGTTTAACTCAACCTCTGTTGAGATAATACTTTTTATGCTTTTGCTGTTGCCCATAAGTTTTGTGAGGTTTACCTTTAAGTATGAATTCAAAATTGCTCTAAATACAAGGTTTATTTTTAGTATATAGAAATTAATATATATTACTTATACTATACTTTCAATTCATATCGATTATATGCTGCAAAAGATTGTCAAAAATGAACTTAAAACATTGTGTTGACAGATACTAAAAAGATCTTTGCACAGATTATTTAAATGAATGTAGACAAACCAAATCTAAGAAAACACATTTTTTTCATAAACAGGAATACATACATTTTTTAATGTTTTTATTTTTTTTATTTATTTAAGTAAATTAATTAGCAGCATTGTTTAATTAGTATATACTTATATGTTTTGTCGTAGTCTTACGAAGAAATTCCAGTGATGTCCATTTATTTCAGATACATTATTCACAACATTTATATTAAATTGTGATTTTCCTTAAATTATTCGAAACATGTAATAAATGTTAGTCTATGGTCACTATCTAAAGTTTCTACTTTGGACCAAAGACTGTCAACCTATACAAGGTATCAATTATACATGGAAAGTGGAAAACTGGCGCAGCGGCGTCAATTCCCAGAGCGATAGGCTTCGCTTCGTGTTAAGGCGACATTCTCACTCTAATAAGCGTGTCACTGAGTTGATGGTACTGTCATTAGCGTATTTGTTCAATGAAGTTTTATAATTAATCACTACTTGTCAGTTGTAATATTCATTTTACCATATAAGGGTTGTAGTTGATTAATAACCTGTCCTAGACTCCGGGAGAGTGGGTAAACGAAATAATTTCCACGTGTAAATCAAAAATAAAGCCACGGGTTTATATATATTAATTATCAGTACGAAAATTTATTAAATGGTACAGAAATTGATATCCTATAGCTTTTTTTATTAATAAACTCTTGGGGGGGAAACCTTATCCAAGGAATTGAAAAGTTAAAAGACTAAGTAAGCGTAAATGTATTAGTATCATATTCTACTTCCTCTTCAAAGTTTTTTTGTATTAGTTTGAAAAAAAGACACCACAAATATAAATATGTATTGTTCACTACATCCTTTGTCGCAACGAAATCGGAGATGGTGAAATTTACTCGAAAAAATACCCTATTACATTGTGGGTAGTTAAATGCTTCCGGAATAAAACCTTGAAGTTAAACTTGATCGCCACAGGATTTCAAAGGTGAACTAGGTCCATATAAAAACATTTACAGTGTAAATTAATTATAATATTAATATTAAACAATTTCTGTAATTTTTAAAACGGTTAATAAAAAAAAAACAAATATCCAATAAGGTTCTATCTCTTATTGTTTTATGTCGTTGCTTACAAATTTTTAACAGATTTTGTTATATAAAGAAACGAAGAGAATAAAACAAGAAAAAAGAGATAAAATGTAATAAATCAAGAGCTCAAAAATAAAAGAATGATAAATGATCTTTATATTTTGCATAATGTTCCCACTGGTGGGATTAAAGGTCTTCTTTAACAAGAAGATATTTTCACCACAGTATTATATCATTTAAGTAGGTTGTAAATAAAGTTAAAGAAGATAATCTTTCACGTCTAACTTCGCCTTAAATTCTGAACAGAATAAGTCGCGTCGCGTTTAAGTTCTTGTTTTACTTTAACTTAGTTTCTGTTAACCTTGACATTGGTGTATTTATCCGCGTACCCAGCGTTGTATACTAAAACTTATTGCGGTGTTATAAGAGCGATATTACAATGATTTACGTCTAGATGTAAATTTTCACACGGCAATGATAGAAAATAAGAAGAAAAGTGAATGTGGCAATGGGGTCCCATTGTCTGTCTGAATTTTCTATGAAATTCCTATGAATTACCATCGAAAGTGAAATACGTTCTTACATATTGGCAATAATTTAATTTTGATTGATCTCGTACAATATATCATCATACCCAGCGGTGTACCGCGACCTTCACCAAATCGTCCATTTTCATAAGGGTCTTCCAGCAGCACGTCTATCGGTATGCATTATCCATTTATACCTTCACCTTACTGCCACGTTGGTAGTAAAGTGAGGCAGTGGTAAGCTGGTTTAGTCTTAACCGGAATGGCATGGCAGTGTACATGATATAGTACCGTCGTCCATAGTCCATAATCTCAAGGGCAAAGTGATGGAATCCACTTCATCATCATCACTATTAGCCGACAGACGTCCACTGCTGGACGTAAGCCTCCCCCAAAGATCGTTTTTGTTGGAGTTCGTTGAGGAGAATTTGGTCGTAACCAACCGCGCTGGCCCAGTGCAGGTTGGTGGGCGGTCAGAGCTGGAATCCACGCCATTTTGAAATTCCTCGCGCGAAGTACCACCGCAAAGACAACATAATTTTCTCGTCTTCGTTATAAAGTTCGTTGGATAGAAATAAAGGCTGTGTTTTATTCCAGCCAAGATCAGAGGAGTCGGTGAAACGTGCACTGGCCCACAAATGTGTGGCGAAAGAAACCTCATCATGCCTCGCCATAGAACTAGTGGGGTACGCGGATAAAATACTTAAGACGGCTTCGTTCCAGCTTTCAGACGATATGATGATCGTCGATGAGAGGTAATAACTTTTTTTTTAACGAGGCGACGAGACGGCGGACGAGAACGTTCACTTGATAGATAAGTGAAACACCAGCACATAACAACTTAGCGCAAATAAAAATGTGTATATCCTACACCACACTGAACTCTAGCATCGATACATAAAGTATTGAGTTTCTTTGCCCGTATTATTTCACTAGCTATAGCGTCTTTCAAACCGGAACAAAGTAATGTTTGCCCAATACTGTTTGGCGGCAGAAATGGGAGCTGCGGTGGTACCAGCATTGTTATGTAGTGAACTTTATATAGAACTTATATGTAATAATATAGATAAAAAAAAATCTGCTTGAGCTCGCTTCACTATATTAAACCCCACTGATAACATCATTTGCAATGAGATAAAAATTTAAACACTTTTAGTTACGAAATATAAATTAAATCCTTTCCAGCGACGGAGCAGCCGCAAATATGCCTGTAAGATCAGATTCCCTCGCAAGAGCCGGTACATCCCTTGAAGATAAAGCACAGCAGATTATAATGGACAAAATGTGGAACTTTGCGACCACCAGATCACTGAGATACAGACTATTAGATAACGCCGATGTGGTTATCTCTGGAAGGCAAGAAAAAGACGGCAGCTTCGACGTGGGTTAGTATCATAACCGTCCTACAGCTTTAAGTAAACTCAACTAAATAACGAGACGAGATATTCACCTGATGGTAAACTAATCCCATAACCATGGGACGCCAGTTTAGATGTTTAATCCATCACATTCACCTCGCACTTCGCGGACCAAGACGAAGCCTCCTTAATTCAGTAACTTTACTTCCTATAAGTCAAGTTGTGGCATATCTCCGTTGCCACCGCAGCTCCTATTTCGGCTTTAAAACAGTATTGTGCATACATTAATATGTTCCGGCTTAAAAGACTTTGTACCCAGTGAAATATCTGTAGTGAGACTTTCATCTTAAATCATGAGCACACGCTCCGTAGTTATAGATTAACCATCAGATGCACGATTCGCTTTCCGCATTGCTTCCACTAAACAGGATAGTTTAACTTGAAGATGGAATATATAAGAGATATATTAATTGTCGGTTAAATTTAAAGGGTTTAATATTACTTTATAACTTATCATTGTAATTCATCTAAGTAATATAAATAAGCAGCATTTCTGCTCTCCCTTATCATAAATCAAAAGCTGTGTAATTTTATAGGTGCCTTAAATAAAAACGTTGGCATTTCAGCAACAGTTAGACATGAGTTATTAGTCATAAATTTTAAATAATTGTATTTTGGTGAAATAAGGAAACTCTTAATATAGTCACAAAAATATTTCATCTCAAATTCACGAAATAAATACTTTTTTAAGCTTAAAGCATCAACAATGAGAGGAAACAAGCTATTTTAGTTTTAAGTAGAAAAGTTAAATCTTCAAATGGTCGTATATATATATATATATATATATATATAGTTTATTAAATATCAAATTTGGACATATTAAAATTATGAATAGTAATATATTAAAAATAAGTAAAAGGATAAGTTATTTATTTGTATTAATCTGATTGTTGAAGCGACGAGCAGGACGTTCACTTGATAAGCAATACCCACAACAACCTGCCGTTGGTTAGGATCACATACACAGCACCATATTGCACTCTTCGCTGATATAGGGTCTCGTCTCGTTACTCTTATAATTTTATTGGCAACAGCTCCATTCAAACCGGAACATGGTAATGTTTGCCCACTACTGTTCAGCGACCACAGTACGAGCTGCGGTGGTGCTTAGCTTGATGGTCTCCAGCAACAGAGAGTTACTATTACTATTACTATTACTATATAATTGGGTATATGAGAAAAAGACTAATACATTATCATCAGCTGTACTTTAGCATACATGCCCACCGCTGGACATAACACAAGTTTTTACTCAAAATGAACTGTTTCTATTATCTATACATACTTTCCCACTCCAGGGGTTTCAATGAAAACGCCAAAACAGATAGAAACTGGTAGAGCCAGAAATAAGAACATGGGGCCATTCCTGGCTGCTGCGGCAATGAAGTTCGGACTCCTTGGGGCTTTGACATTTAAGGGTCTGTATCTAATGGTTGGGAAGGCCCTTCTGTTTTCGAAGATCGCGCTTCTATTGGCCACGATCATTGGACTCAAAAAATTATTCTCTCCTCAGGTGACAGACTAGACTTATTTATATTTTAGCATGAATTGTTAGCTAATGATGAATTATAAAACGCATGCTATATTACTAAATATATATATATATATTGTTTATATAGTTCATCAGTTTGTTGCATGTTGTATGTATGCATGAGCATGAATAAATTTTTTAATATAAAATATTCGACTTTTTTTACCTCACTCAAAAATCACGTGTATCTCTTACAGACTGTTGAATGATCCGTGTTTAATAAATAAAAGAAGACTATCAAAAAACAATAAAATATAAAGAAAACATTAATAACATCAACTCTTATATATGCCGTACTTATATACATATATATTACTTATATATATACTATTTTTATATATATTATCGTTACGTAAAAATTTCGATGATGTTTCTCACTAATGATCACTTAAAAAAATTTTCATATGTTTCGAGACAATATAATTGATTAAAATACAAAATCCTGGATTACCACTATAAATGCGAATTACTAGTAACATAAAAAAATTATATTGCATCTCATTAAATAAAAAAACCGTATCTATACATATATGAAGCGGTATAGATTGACTTGAGTTGTCCTTTAAGGAGATCACTGAAATCTGAAAGTATTTTAAGCAATAATAAATGACTACCTTAACGTTTTTAATTATATTTAAAATTCAATAAATTATGTTTTGTGTTTACGAAAAAACAATAAATTTTTATTTACTAATAATAATAAAAAAAATTACAATTTACAGTTCTTAAGTCATTGTATATAGGAAAGCAGTTAAATCTCCTTTATTGAATATATAATTTAAATGTTTAACAAAGTAAGCATATAAAAAAAAAAAAACAAAAACAATTTCTTCAGTATTTATATTCATTATTTTTAAATTAAAACTTCTTTCGAGAAGATGTAAATAGGATTATATGAAACGAAAAAGTGTAACGGAAAAGAAACGGCTATAAATATGTTTACAGGGTTTCGATTGTGAGAGATTGAGATAAAATCGTTTCTCTATCATTTGTCTTCTTCGTGCTGGACAGACAAATCCATATGTTGGAAAAAAAAAGAAAAAATTAAATAAAAAAAAAATAGGTTTCATCGAACAATTTCTATAGTTACTAAAATGTTACTTTAAGGGCTATATATCTCTTTCCCTCTGTTTCATTCTTTTCATATTTACGTCAATTAAAAAATTGTCGATTAATCGCTTTTTTCTCTTTCTCTCTCTCTGCCATCTCCACAGTGTATTCATCTCATTCTCTCACAGATTAAACAGAAAACAAGGGTTCAGTTCTATTCGTGTGAACTCACATTAGTTTTTATATTTATTCATTGCTCTCAAAGCGGGATAAGAGATCTTTAAACATTTTATAAAGAACCTTTTAAGCAGGTCCAATTTTTTTTTCTAAATTTAACCTATTCGCAAGTAGTATTTTAAGGTACATGACATCATTTTAATAATGCAAGATTTTTTATTTACCCGATGTTTGATAAGTACCAAGGTCGTTTCCTCATTGCCTTTAGCACCTTTGTGAGATATTAGATAGTTAAACATGAGTACACGTTTAATTTATATACTATACTTTTATTTTATATATTTTGTAAGTTTAGGCTCTATTATGTCTCTTCTCGTCCAAGCTAGATCTCTTTATTTTTTTTTATATTTATTGTTCGTATGTTTAAAGATGCAAACTAGGTTTCATTCGTCTATCTAACACGTCTTCGGCTGGAAGTTGAATTGTACTCTCGAAGTTTTTTTTTTTATTTTATTTTCTTCTTTTTAATCGTTCCCCCTGCGTGTTTTGGGTCAGGGCCTTGTACTTTCAATCACTTAACATCCTTTTTGATCCATCTTATTTCCTAAAATCCTCTATCATTCTTCCGTCTTTCATTCTGTACTTATCTTTCACAAACTTCTTGTCTCAGTCATTCTCATTCCATTTCCTTCTTTTTTCCATCCTCTTGGAGTGAAGACGCCTTCTGAAGAGCGGGGGGGAGGAGCCTGAAATAGTCATACTCTGAAGCATTTCCTTCATTTTTCTTTCTTCATTCTTCTCTAACCTTTCTTTCTTCTTTATTCTTGCCCAGCTCTTATTATACTCTCGAAGTTGGATCTTGACGATATAAATCAGATAGGCAATATCGTTAAATATTTAAGATTTAACTGCTCCTTCCAGACTGGCGTAGCTGGGACATCTGTGAACAAGCACTAAATTTTGGATTTTAGACTATTGTAAAAAAAATAATTATTTAATTAAACGAGTTGGTAATTCAAAATGCGAATTAAATGTGCGAACAATTTCCAGGCTATGAACAAAAAGGACTAGACATTTGGGTGAATGTGACCTGATCGGAGTTTTTGGCGAGTGGTTTTTACCTCAGCTACTTACAGAATAATTGCGAAGTTTGATGAGAAACTGTTATCAATAAATATATATATATTTCTTAATAACACAAAAAAAAGCAAACTCTTTCAGTTTCTTGTCAACGTCGCAATAGGCTTTTCCGGAAAAGTGTATTATATATACCCTCAGGTAATTATGTAAATAACATATTTATTTATTTATTTATTAAAATCTAAGTTTAACACTTTACTAACTTGTACAATGTAAGCTGTGTCGCATTTAACAGTACGTTAAGTATTTACGGCACTTTGGTTTAAAACGTTTATTTGCTTTATTTGTACTAATGGTCGTGTATTGTTGATTAAATGAATCTGATTACTAACATGTCACTTTCTATTAATCTTACAAATACCTTAACATGATCAATCTTGGCTAAACTTCATCATCAAACATCATCTGTTTCGTGATGCTTTATACTCTTTATTCGAGGGAGAATGACAATGAATTATCAGACTATTAAGTGAGTGTTTAATAATTAGCGCCTTCATAACTATTTTATTAATAACTAGCCGTTCCTTGTCCGGTTTGCTGGCCGCAATTGCCTTTTGGAAATAATATTTTGTCAAATTCGTTCCAAGCTGACCTAATCTCGGAAAAAGGAATATGCCTACGAAATTTCAAGTCTCTAGACCTTATAGTTCCAGAGATAACGTGATAAGTTTCTACATAGGTGGAAATCTCTTATCGGAGATACATCATGAAAAATATGACAGCAGGTTTGAATCCACCATAGATTTTATCATCCAAAACGGTTTGAGACCAAATTAACAAGATTTTATTATCATCAGCCGACAGACATCTATTACTGGATATAGGCCTCCCCAAAATATCTCCTCTGTAAGGATATCATATAGGAAGTTTTGGGGTACATCCCACCGCGCTGACCCAGTCCGAGTTGATGGGAGCTAGTCTCATTGGTTAATTAGCAGGATGTATCACGAGCAGGTAAGGATGGCTTGGATCCCGTAAGTTGTGATGTGGGAACCCTTCCACTAAACATACTAAAGTAGTAGGTTTGTACTATGATTTAACTGGGTGTAGGATTCTGTGAGGTTTACACAGGGATTCTCATAATCCTCACAATAACTGTGATGATGATAATAACTAGATGTTATCTCCTATCATTCTAGTAGTTAGAAGAGAAAACGAAATAGCTACAGGTTAATTGTATTCTGAACAGAGATCTCGTGGCGTCTACAAATGCTATATATGATCACCTAAGGCTTTTAGGCAGTGTAACTCGGAAGATATATACATTGGCAGTAGATCTCTGTTTCCGGAGATCAACCAGATGGCTTCCGCCGCAGCTTCTATTTTTGCTGCAAAACAGTAGTATACAAACATTACTACATTCCTAATTAAACGGGAACGAAACTGAGGTTTCACAACTTATGTCTCAAACCGAGCACCACGTGGTGCTGTGTATATAATCCTAACTTTATCATAAGCTTATAAGTTATCAGGTGAACGGTGCGTCGCTCCGTCAAATAATGATGAAAGAGGTATTCCTCTTGATAAAGGTGTTTAATAAGAAAAGTTATCAACATCTCGCGCACAGTTGAGTAAGACATAACTAAAGTTTATATAGGCACTCGAAGAACTGCTCCCGACAATAAAATACTTACACCACACATTTGAAATAGGGGTTGAATAAAAACAAAATTGCAATTAACATCTAGAAACCTGTCTAGTATCAATATAAAATTTAGAGCTGAATTTCGACCAACAAAAGGATTAGAATTTCTCCGAAATGCCGACTCTTCAGATATCAAAGTTAAATTGTTCATTTGACTGATCAAAATTGACTTCCGTTGGCGATTGAAAGTTATTGTTCATCATCAAAGTGCGGAATTGATTTTCTTTATTCTTTAATACATCCAAATTTAGGATCACTTATGAAATTTTGATGAGGTTATCGGCTATATGATCCTTTACTTGTATGTGCAAGTAAATTTCAGGATAATTGACACCGAATGAGTAATTTAGGGATACGAAAAAAGCGTTTAATTTCATAATTCGGAGATCAAGTGCTAGTCCATTGTAAAATAAAAAAATGTGTGAGTTCACACGCGGTAGGACTGAAACTTAGTATTTTGGTTAATTTGTAAGGGAAAGAGGTGAATAAACTACGAAGGTAGCAAATATGGAGAGAATGAATGAACAACAATTTTTTATTGACTCAAGTAGTAAAGAACAAGAGAGAGAAGGAGATATTTTTAAGCACTTCAGTGGAGTACTGGTCACGCTGCGAGCCATAGCACGAAGAGGAGACGAAGGATGGGTAAACTATGTAGAAACCGTTTTTATCTCATTCTCTCACAGTCTCATTCATTTAATTACATTTATAGTTGTCTCTTTTGTTACACTTTTTCGTTTCATTAAATTCAATTCACGTCATCCCGAAAACATTCACTTGAAACTTTAAAGGTCAAATTCGTTATCGTCAACCATCTTTTAGGGGTATAAGGGGGACCCTTCGCATACACAAAAACTCACGGGACCTAAGGCAACCCGGCTGCCCGTGGCGCGCCCTGCTCAACAATCGAGACTCTGGCTCACATCAGCCTGCATTGGGGTAGAGTGGTGAGAAATGGCCCAAATCCTTCCATAGAAGGCCTACTTACGAATGACGGTCACCGGAAACCCATAGGGCAACGCAGTTACTATCGACGTGAGGAACTTTGAGGAAAGGCGTATGTCTAGCCGTGGACGTCTATCAGCTGATGATGCTGAAAAATTTTTTTCACAAGGAAAAAGTTATAGAACGTCAATAAGAAAATTAGTCACATTGATAATACTAATACATTTTAGTTAAGTTTCATATATTAATAATTATTAAATCAGACATACAGAATTCATTCAGTATGTAAAAATCAAGAAATATTAATAAAACTGTTATCACTTAAAATTATATTAACAGTTTTATTAATATAACTCTATCCTAACTTAATCGATGTAAATGATTTTTTATACATTAATGTACGGAGGTTATTTTCAAAGCAGGTTTTGCATTAGAAAGTAAATAAAATTGGAGTAATGATTTAACTTATTCTCTACAGCCGAAAGAAGTGACCCTTGAGGTATTTACTGACGCGGACGGATACCAAGATTGGAACGACAGGAACTCCGAGGAATCTGATTGATAGCACTGCACATTTTAATACATATCGAACGAACAAATATTATCAATAAATAAATACAAAATTTGTTCATTATTTCATCCTTACAAGATGATGTTGGTGATCGATGGTTGAGATATCGGTCGAATCTAGTCAGATATAGGGAAATTCATAGAAATACTAAGGACGCTGATATAAACTAAAATATTGCTAGACTTAAGAGGCAATGGGCAGGATACGTGGCTCGAAGAACTGACGGCTGATAGAACAGTCAGGTTGTGAAGTAGCTGCTGTAAACTATTAGTGGTGGCAGGCCTACCACGAGGACAGGACTGGACTTTGCAGGTCGCGGGAAACTGCGGGATGGGGGCAGTTACTCGGTCTATATCACTATGTCCAGTAGTACGATCAGATCAGTACGCTGGTGATCATATATCCGAGATAATCTACTCATAAGTACTGTACAAAAAATTTCGGTGATAAATGCCTTGTCCCGTTAAATTTCAGGGTCATGAGTTGAAAAGTTTAGGTGGTGGTATGTTTTACGAAAACTACTGTCTAGCGACCACCCTCATGCAATAAGTCTGCCGCTATGATAGTTTTCCTGTGTTACTGCTGTGTAAAATCTAGAATATTCCTAACTAGACAGCTTCATAATATGACTCTTTAAATACAATAATAAATAGTTATAAATTAATTAAGTTCCAGCTAGATTTTCATAGAGATGTACATCTCTAGATCATGTAACTATCCTTCAAGTGTATTTGCTGAAGAACCGAAAATGGTTTATTTAGAAATACTACAGTCGGGTTGCTACGCGACTGTTTCAAAACGATCTATTGTATTGTTAGAGTAATATTATTGTCACATTTCAAACGCAACGAGACAGAGCACAAGTCATTTGTTACTTCAAGCGATTTTATGTTTCAGGAGTCATCAAAGTACAAACGAAAGAATAAAAATATTGAATCGAAGTCTTCGCTGTTTGTTTCAGATTTTAATAATTTTATACATGACTTCTCCTTTTGCTCTGTGACATAGAAAATTACTACTGCTGAATCATTATTTGTTTATGTATTTACTATTTATATAAAAACATTTTACCCACTATCTACAATGGTAGTAGTGGGTAATGATCCATTGCTCACTATCTATGGTCCATCGTCCGTCGTCCGTCGTCTATTATCCATTATTAATATTAAATTTACAATGAAGTTAATACAAAAACTAAAGACAGGTTCATAAATTCATAGCGACATTTATGACTTTCATTAAACTGCTAAACTTTCTCCTTGCGGGAGTATTTTATAGGATATTTTTTAATTTGTAAAATCTTCGCTAGCGGTAATGACGTCTCCCGCTGAGTAAAACAACAGAGAAGATTTCTTTAATATTATTCAAAAGAGGGTATTGCTAGAAAAAAGTAATATTGAATTATATATAATGGAAGGTCATACAATATCAAAGTCTGCAATGGCTTTTTGTCTGCAACATTTGGAAACTTTGCAGCGATTCGTCTGTCTACAACAATGAGGCGTTGATTAGAATTTACACTGCACTACATTTTTCTGGACGCCTTCACACGTACCATATCAGGTCTCCTAATCATTAGTTACTAATTACTGTACACTAATCCTAGGCTATAATAATGATCTTGGCAATTGCCTAAATGGCCTCTAACAAAAGATCTTCAGTTTGTATCAAATATATGTGATTGTTAATAGCACAATGGATTCAACCTCTTCAATAGGAATAAGATCTTAAATGTTGATGACGTCATTGATGATTTAAAATCTCTATTAATTGACACTATGAGTCAAATTTGTCTTCTAAAGATTTAGAAAACAATTTTGATGCGACTTCTTACGGTCTACGGAATTTAATCTCAGCTCGAAGCATCTGCATTGGATACAGAATCGGCTCAAACAATATTGATACTAATATTTAACAATAAAATGGAGATTTCAATATTTGTTTCCTGATTTAGAGTAGATTAAAAATTTCTGTTTTTTTAATCTACTCTACATCATCTTATTTATTTTTAAATTAGTAGTGTAAGAAAAGGATAAGATGATTGTGTTATTATCCCAACTTTGTCATCTGTGTGATGTGGGCGTTGCATCACGATCCACTTCAAAGTTTGGATTAATTTCACAATTGTCAGTTACAAATTGTGTAACAGTAAACTTATGATCTAGACTACGATGTAGTAATAAAGGCTCGATTGGAGCCAGGACATTGCGAACATGTAATTTATTTTACTCGACAAACAGTCGTAAAAATATTTTACTGCCTACATCCGTAGTCGGTGTTATTGCTCACCACATCATTGTAGCAAAACTTAAACACGATAAAACCGTTTCATTTCTGAATTGTACGAAATGATACGGAACGATATCGTTTGTACTTTGCGACATGGTATTTCATTTTATCATGTCTGTAGAAGCAAATCAAGAGTTTCCTATCAAGTAATCATCATCAACCGATAGACGTCCACTCCTGGATATAAGCATCTCCCAAAGATAGCTCAATCCGATTTTGCTTGCATTCAGTGCCGTTCCGCTACTCTCACCAGATCGTCCGAACTTTACTGCCCCTACTTTACTGTCCTTGGAGCAATATGCCCTGCCCACTACCTCTTAGGTCTAGCAATCTTTTGGACTATATTGGTGACGTTCTGATTCGACCACGCAAACTCCTACTCATAGCACTCTTCATTGCCCTTTGGGTGATTTTGAGTCTTTTATAAGGCCCATATTAAAGGGCCACGTCTAGGTTGTATATATCAATATGGCAACACGCCCAAGTTGAAGACTGTTGTCTTCAGACATTGCGGTATCTGAGACGAAAAGATGCTGCATACTCTCCCGAACGCTGCTTGAAATATTAAATACTACGTAGTACAAATTCCGTATTTTTGGATATATTTTATTTGTTCTTTATACGATCAAGACGTTCACCTGATGGTAAACAAAACACCTACTTATGGTAATGATAAATTAGTAAGAATACTATTACTTTAAGACAATTTGCTACATGTCCGAAATATCTAATATTTTCTACAGTATTAGAGCCATTCATATTATATATCAGATACACATTTATATTAGTAAGTCTGATAATCTTTGGTACGGTAAAGATCTGCCAATTATTAAACTTACACCTTATAGTCCTTATACTCCTGAACCTTCCACCATCGCAGATGTTGTTTCTGGATGCAAATATTATTGATTAGGGGCACTGTGGATAAAGAATATGATGCAGTATAGACACTGTAACCATCGCCAGATTCGTTGTTGCTCGATTTTGTATCGCTTATAACGTAAACGTCGTGTTCGTATCTTAGCTCAAGCTAATACTTTTCGACAAAGTTGTAGAACGAACAGGAAGTTGGTGCAATTGTAAGTAATTCGCCCGCTTATGAATGATGGGATGATTTATCCTACTTCAAATTATGCTCTGACGAAGTATTGGCAAGCTAGTGGCAAGGTCACGGGAAGCAACTGGATGCAAGCAGCGCAGGATCGATCGATGTGGAGATTTTTGGGTGAAGCCTACCTGGCTGATGATGACGATGAAACGCCCGTAAATTTAAAATGAAGCCTTGCTATCACAATAATTTCAGTTGTTACTACTTCTTCACATCGGAAAACGGAAATGTTTATACCCTGCTGTTTGGCGGTAGAAATAGAAGCTGCGGTGGTACTTATCCAGACGGTCACCAGCAGCCGAAACCTAACAAAGGTAAAATTTATCTCTTTTTCGAATATTATTGTTGTGAGTTGTACTCGTAGTTTAGTGTACGCAAATTTGTATCCATCAATGGCGCTCGTAAATCTTGGTCCCTTAATTCTGTTTGTGATAGAGTATACCTATTGTGATCTAAATAGAGCAAGGACGATTTGCTATTTTCAAGAATCTAGGGCAGTGTATATATACGAATAATCAGATAAACTTTCTTATTTGTCCCGTTCCTTTAAGTTGATTGTGACCTACATTCAAATCGCAGCCAATACATTGATATCCGTTTATTCGTTGTTAAGCAAACGGATACATGATTAGCAGTATCTTCTTATTACTTCTGTTACTTGCTCGGTTTTATTGATACCGGTGCCTTTGTCTATTTTACGAGCTTCTTCGGAACTAATTTTGACCATCGTATAACAGGAGGCGACTGGTATTAAATTAGGATGTTATACACTGCACTGCCAGCCCTCAATAGATAGTCCATTAACCTGTTAGTTAAAAGAAAACATTTTCATATTTACACCTGATATAATAAAGAAATGGTGGCCAGGGCAACGCACCACAGTCACGTCCCCCAGTCATGAGGTTACGACAAAGAGGACCTGGTATACTTTTGGCCATCAAAAGGATTTTTTCACCTCATGGTAAGTGATACGTTTGCCTGTAACAACGTGGCGTCAGAATGTTACACACTGTACAACATTGTACTTGTCGCCTTGAGAGATAAGTTGTTGAGCTACGTTAGCACAGTTATTACATTAGGTACAGCATCCTTCAAACTGGAACACGGTTATGTTTAATGTACTGTTCGGCGGTCTCCGGCAACAGAGATTCTGTTCTTGTAAACAGAGTCCCCGAGTTTTAGGATTAATAATATTGAGAGGCTTCTCCGTTTATATATTTATCTATTTGTGTATTCCATATATAATCCAAATACTCGTGCAAATGATGGTGCACGGCGATGAGATCTGCACAAAACCAATCGATCTGGGGATCTTTGGAGCAGGGCTAAGTTCAACAGTGTACGTCTATGGGCTGATGATGATGATGATATAGATTTCGATATATTACAGTTTCGTTCAAATGTTCTTTTTTATCTATTTCGTTCAATTCTCAGTAAAACGGGCCAATAAAAAAATCTCATTCCCTTTTACCTTAAGTAATCTTACTTAGCGTTGGCGTTGTTTCCATTGTTAATGAAGAGGCCCCGAAAGTAGAACGTTATTTTTTAGAAAGATCAGGTTTATTGTGTATTTTACGAATTAGTAACAAAAGCGAAATTCGTGTAATAATTACTTCGTAAGTGATAAATATGACAAGCATTTGAAAAATAGATGCTTTTTTATTCGATAAAATTACTTAACGAGCGGGACGTACTCCCTGATGGTAAGTGATACGCCAACTAATATCAACTTAGCGGCAGTTAAGACTAAGCACCACGTTGTGAATTACCCCAGTAAATTAACTAACTATAACGCCCTTCAAATTGAAACCGTTAGGCCTCTGTTGCCAGAGACCGTCTTGTTACCACCTCAGCTCTTGTTTCTGTCACCAAAGACTATCCTATCGTAGTGTGCAATCATTACCATGATATGGTTTTAGGGCACTTCGAATCAATCATTCATATGTAAAAAGGAAGAGTTTAATACTACCACTCTTACTGGTGGTAAGTCTCTGTTGCCGGAGATCCTCTAGGTACGTACCACGGCGGCAGCCGACAAACAGTGGTGTGTAAACACTACTATGTTCCAGTTTGAAGAACGCTGTAGTTAATGAAATTACTGCGGTAACGAGACTTAACAAATAACCTCAAAAGGACCAGCACATTGTGGTCCAGTGTACATCCTCCTGACTAGCGATATATCATTTAAAATATGTCCCGCCCTGTTTGTTTGATCTGTCTAGTGCTTACAGCATCCTTCTTTTCCAGTTTTTAACAGCAATTATCGTTTGATTATCGCTATCGCAACTCACAATAAAACCGTCGATTTTATTTTCTTTCATAGAAAATTTAATTTTCGCGGTTTCTTTAAAAAATAAAATCTAATTAGAATAGCTAATAGACTCCATGGTTTTTTAAATATAGGTTAAAGATTTTTCTTCAAGAATAACAAGTTAAAAAATGTTAAGGACTTTACTTTAATAATCTGTCGGGTGTAAGAATTAATGAGAAATGTAGGCTTCAACGTTTATTCTTATAAACATTAATAAAATACTAAATATAATTATAACCTAAAAACAATAAATAACTACAAACTAAAACCTTCACTATAATAAATTATCAGTCAATACATTATTATGTTAAAATACTAACCTGTTATTGTTGTTTCTAAATTTGTATTCAGTATAATTTTAAGTGATACATTATATTATAATATATAACATTTTCCTTTTTATTCAGTTATATTGAATGCTGAATGATGTAAAAGTTTTCAGGTTAAGATAAAGCCAAAAATGTTATATGTATTATTAACAGCCAGGCGCCCAGAATGGAGCATGGATTTCCTTCAAGTATCTTCAAATTAATCGGACAAAGTTTACCTTTATGAATATTCAATTACTACTTTAACCAGCTTTAATAACTAGATAATAGCTTTAATAGCTTGATTAGCTATAATAAAAACAAATCAAAGTGAATCTCAAAGGCTTTAAAACAGACTGTTTTTCAATATCGATACAAACATTTTTAGTACAACGTATGCAGAATTTAGAAGTAAAAAACATCAAACCCATAAATATTTGGAGAACAACAAACAATATGTGTTAATAAGTATTAAACAATATTAAATTTGATAAAGAAATTACTTCATAAAAGCACAGCTCTTTTCCATCTGATGTTTGTTTTTAATAATACGTTATGTTATTGCTCAGTAGTAAATTATATTGGCTATGCTTTTAATGGCTCAGAACGAAGACAAAGAAATTTTTATAAACAGCGCCATCTTTCGACATAACATGTCACTAAAAACCATTTTAAATTATTATGTCTTTAAAATTTCAAAATTGTAGACTCAAAGGTAAAGGATGTTCTCTCCAAGCCTAAGTTTAGCAAAGAATAAGGTAAGGGTGTAGTAAGTAGTATATATGTAAGATATATTCCATATTAGGAGGGTCTTCTTTCTCGACTCTCTCGAGGGACTCGAATCTAATACTATGCCGCAAATGTCATATTGACAATTTCTTATATGTTACATAGTGTATAACATATAATTATGTTTCTTAAGCCATAACGTGATAATTTTAACATTTGAAATTTATGTACGTATTCGTGTATATATATATATTAATATTTATAAATTAAGTAATAGTATATGATGAGGAAGTATAGATGTGTGTCATTTATTAATGAAGTGTAATAGAAAAGGAAAGATGCTTTTTTTTATATAGTTTTCTCGACTTTCATATGTATTCTGGAGTTTTTGACAATAATCTGATTTCATTACTAAATCAAGTTAGAAGATTGTCCATAACGGTCATTAAATAACCGAGGTTGAAAGTGGAAAAATCTTTAAAAAATTAAGATAATTTGTAAGGGGTATACAGAATTTGCTTCAATTAAAATCTCTTATTGTTCATATAAATATTGCATCCTAATCTACCAATCAATTTAGATCAATTCTCATCTCTATATTTTCGATGTTCTTAACACATCAAATCTTTTTTATATATATATTCATCATAAAATATGAAATCGTCAAACACAATTAAATGTCTGTACCAATGCCGATACTAAAGAAAAAATATTTACAGAAAATATGCCACAAGGCATTAAAGTTTATCTGAGTAAATCTTAGAATTTGAGAATCGCAAGTCTGAGTGCCTCTTTTGATAATCTTCAGCCACCCTTCTTTAAAATTCTCGGTACTAGTTTAATTTACAGCGAATATATATCAGACGTCGACGTATCTTTAATATCCACATTTAATTTGATTTGCAGATGTAATGGGATGACAATATCCAAGATAAAATTTTTAAATAATAAGTCTATAAATAAGTAACTAAGCTGTAGCTCCTGGAGCGGTGATGTACAAGGGAGATGGTGTGGGCCTGTGTTTGGGCAACAGGTAAGCCCTGTTCGAGGCGTAGTCCTTCCCATAGCCTCCGCCAGCGGAGTACGCGTAGCTGCTGCCGTAGTCCGAATTGAAGTCCGAAGACCCGCCGTCGAAGTAGGACGAGTAGTGAGTCATTGGATGATGATGCTGTAGAAAAGTAAACAAAATTATATTCCGTTAAACTTAGATCCCTGTTATGGTTTTACAGGAAATTTAAAGGATAAATGAAGAACTTAGTTTGCATTGTCACATAAGGTATTAGTCTAAAGTAAGTCTAATAATTTGAATATGTACAACTTAATACATGTATATATATACATATATGTGTATATATTGCGTACAGTACACGCCCAACGAAGGTTAACCTCACTCAAGTTTTTTAACATAATTAATTAAATTATTGCCCCGCCATTACATTCTTTCTATACTTAAGGGTCAGTAATAAATTAAATTTAGTTTTAGTACATTATAAAAAACGTGAAAACTTCAAAAGACATGTTACAGAAGAAGTTCTCACCTTGCAAGATTTCAAGGTACTGAGCAGACTTGGAACTAACAGCGCAGCGACTAGTAAAAGTTTCTTGATCAGCAATACAGAGAGGAGGATCGGTATGAGGAGAAATTTCGTCTTCAACGTGGCCAGAAGGTTTAGGAGCGGAATCATCACTGCCATCTTCTTCTTTTTGCCCCGTGCTGGAAAAGTAATTTTTATGACAAGTTTATAAACTACTCTTCTTATTTCTACTAGTAGGACCCCCGGCGATCTCTCACCAGAAAAGTATTTCACTACTATTTATCCTGAAGCCGTGATAACTCATTTAGTAAGGTGCATATATGCTGTACTTCTCGAAAGGGCGCGGAATCAATCCCAACTATGCTTGAAATTTCGGTGAAGGATAACATTAAGATGATACCGATATTTATCCAAAACAAGCTTTCATTGACTTATGACACCCACCTCCCAATAAACATTAACTAAGGTACAATTGAGTTTGCTGTAAATTAATTTTTTAGATACTAAAAAAAAAGATAGTAGTATAGATATTATATTAAGAAACAATAATGTAAAGTTATGATGACTTAATGGAAATAAATCAAAGTTACTCTAGACGTAGCATTGAATATGATCTTGCCGATGGCGATTTCTGTTAAATTGCTGAGCTGTTATCGATCTTTGTTCTTCGTTATCAAACCTTGTTCTTGGATCTTCTCATTCGATTACTTTCAGAAACATCTTTTGAAGATTAGTTTATAAGATGCTAAAGAACCCAAGACAATCGCCCGGATAGATACTAACTATATATCTCAGTCGCCATACTAGTAACAGAATTGCTGTCTCCCTACTCCAAGGATTCTAAGCGAATATATACTTCTTCTAGAACTCCCTTTGGAGATGAAACGTTTTAAAATTCTTTTATAGCTGACCTCTAAATGGCAAAAGCAATAGATCTGCTTAAGTTTGAGTATTTACTTCTAATATATTCGGAGATATCGTGATGAGTCAAAGAATCTCTGGATATCTCCTATGTACATAGATTGTCATAGTTCATGGCTCCTAAAAATAATTCCTGTAATCTGTGAATCAGAATCCAGTAACAGTTATTGTCTTCATCTATTTTTTTAATGACGGATTAAGCCGCTCTGTGGCGTAATTAGTCTCGCATTTACCCTCTCCAGCCTTGACCGGCTTGATGATGAATCCCACGCTACGGCTGTAACTCCAACGGCTAAGTCGATTATAACAGTTTTACTGCCGCCGCGTTCAGTAATCCATTAGATGTTGATTTTCATGGTCCAATTTCGTTTACTGGTGCCATAGTTATTTATTTATCGGGTCGCCGAATTTGGACCGCAATGGTACAGTGGATCGATGGCGGAATGTTTGTTAACACGGACGTAGATTAAAGATCAATTTCTTTTATCTGCTAACCTATTTTCAATTTGTTAGTCTTAAGATCAAAACAACAAACATCTGCACTTATAGAGCATTATGTAAATGTAGAATTATGTACTGTGCTTTTGATTTATTTTTGGCTTATATGATAAGGTAATAGGTTTCCTTGGATACTTTTTCTATATAAAAACAACAAACATTAATCACTTGTGTAAACATTAATCACTTCAGAAATTGTCATAAATTATATAAAATGACTATGAGATGTATGGAGATGTATATATATATGGTGTTTCTGTATAGCTGGAATATAGCGATACTGTTACGACGACAGATTGACAATATGTAGGTGGTAACATAAAAAACTAGTTAGAAAGAAACCCAAACTAGGATCCGGAATAGAATTAGTGAACTCGTGTGTTTTAAGGTAAGCGATTAATCGCCGCGTTACAGCAGCAGTTAAAACTTTAAACAGATATTATTATTGATATTTACTCTTCGCTCGCGGCCGTTGCGCAGTACACAGCTACTTTTGTTTTGCGGAACTAAATCAGTTTTATTGCAGTTGTAGTCAGTGAGTGAGAGAGTGAAAAGGTGCCAAGTGTGAAACCTGTGAGTTAACTGCTAAGAACACATATTTGTGTACAATAAAAGTTGTTTTAAATTGTGTTTAACTCGATTAAATATAAATTTTGAACGTAAGTTTATTATTCACGCTACCGTCGTTTAACATCGTTCAAGAATCGAAGTGAGACGCGTAAGTGACGCATTCTCCACGGCGTTTACGACCTTCTTCTCGCGGACCTTTTTAACCTACTGTCACCTATTGCACTGTCGAAGATACAACCATATTGCTTTTAATAGCTCTTACTTATTGCCGCAAGTGCACATATAGACACAGACATTTTTTCAAGTAAATATTCACGAAAATAAAGCTACCTCACACCACTGTTATTACGCCGGCAAGTATGAACAAATCATTCCCTGAAGCGGATCTTATGTCGGAAAACCAAAATGATTTTGTCTTACCCAGTACATTTGTCTCGACTCGAAACAAAAAAAAGAAGGAAATTGATGATTTTAGCACCGAATTTTCTATATTTAAAGAGGAGATAAAAAATTTAATAATTTCTATGACTGCTAAAAGTGAAGGTGAGTTGAGAAAAATTTGTCCAACTTTAGCAGATATACAGCAGACAAATAAAAACATAGAAAATTCTATCGCATTTCTTACGTCACAAAATGAAGAATATAAAAAGAAAATCGACAAATTGGAAAGTAAGGCACAAGAAGACCGCAAATATATTTTAACTTTGGAGGAAAAAATTGAAGACCTTCAAAAGGGGATGAGAAAAACAACATTTGAAATAAAAAATGTACCTAAGAAAAATAGTGAAACTAAAGAAGATTTGATAGAAATGATATCATGCTTGTCGAGAAATATTGGATGTGACGTAGGTAAATCAGAAATAAAAGATATATACAGAGTGCGTGTAAAAAAGGGGTTGCAAAATTCACCGATTATAGTGGAAACAACATCAACCCTACTTAAAAATAATTTTATTAAACTATGTAAAATATTTAACATTAAACATAAATCTAAAATCTGTGCGAAACATTTAGGGCTTCGCACATCTGTAGACACGCCTATTTTTGTAGCTGAAAATTTAACAGCGAGAGCATCTCGATTATATTTTCTGGGAAGAGAACTTGTAAAAACTAAGCGCTATAAATATTGCTGGACAGCATATGGAAAAGTGTACGTGAGAAGAGAAGAAAATTCACCAGTGATTCAAATAAGAAACGAAATGCAAATCCAACAACTGTCACAGGGAGAATGACTAGGCTTATTTTTTATAATGATGTTATTTTTACGCTACTTATATTTTTGTATTATTACTTATATCGATTTAGCTTTAATCGTTGGATATCTTGTATACTTCACATATACATACATCGCATCATTATTTGATACATTTCACCCTTTTGACACTCCCTTATATTGTTTCAGTAGGCATTTGGATGAACCAGTAACATATTTAGATTATAACACAGAACGGTTAGCTCCGGAGTTGATGTACGAAAATATTGAGTTTCTTTTTGAAGATGATCTCACTTTCTTAATGAATAGACGTAGCATAAGACTTATGTACAAAAAATTATATGAATATGATATCAGGTGTGATTGTAACCTATATGGGAAATGCTTTGAATTACCACAGGAATCTCATAATGGATAGTTCTCTCTCTACTTTGAAAGAAATAGACGACACAGAAATAGCAATGTCTATAAACTGTGACGTTGAAGACATCCCTAAATACATACATATAAATAAAAACGATCTTACGATTATCACACAAAACATTAGAAGCGTATATAAAAATCTAGATGATTTGCAAATTACATTGTCCAATTTAAAACACGAAATTGATATACTCATTTTAACTGAAAGTAGGCTTGATTCTAACAAAGCTATACCCCTAATAAAAAATTACACATCATTTGTTACCACCCAGCATAAAAATCAGAACGATGGAGTAACAATTTTTGTAAAAAACAATCTCCAACCAAAAATAAAAGAAATTACATTACAGGACGCTTCCTGTTTACAAATAGAAATTTTTAATTATATTATACTGGGTATATACCGTTCACCTTCTAACGCAAACGCCGAAAAATTCATCGAATCGCTTCAGATATATCTGGATACAATTAAAAATCATAAAGCTATTGTATTAACTGGTGATCTAAACATTAACCTTATCCCAAAAATAAGTGAAAATAATGTCGATCATAGAAATAGACTAAATTATTTAGGTATGCTATCCACGTACGGTTTGTTACCTGGTCACACAATAGCCACAAGGGAAAATAATTGCCTAGATCATGTCATTCTTAAGCTACATAACAAAAAGGTTCATGCTAGTATAGCCGTCTTAAATACTACGATAACCGATCATAGTATGGTGTTTTTAAGCATATCTAAAATAAAAAATATTACACTATGTCCTAAAATAAAAACATATATAGATTTTGATAAAGCCATAAATAGTCTTGCTAATAAAAACTTATCTAGCCTACTTCATTGTGATGATCCTAATAAGCTAATCGAGTTACTCATTAATAAAATAATTCTGTCACTGCAAGAGAATACTTCTAAAATATATTTATCTAATAAGAAGCGAGTTATAAAACCATGGATTACTCCAGGGATTCTACGCTGTATAAGAAACAGGAATAAAATGCAAAAACAAGTTAAATCTAATCCGTATGATGAAATCCTGAAAATTACATATAAAAGATATCGAAATTACTGCAACAATCTTATTAAAAAACTAAAGCGTGTATATGACAATAAACTACTGTTAGAAAAAAATCCTAGAGTACTGTGGAACAATATTAAACACATAACAAATATAAAACAAGTTAAAAGTCCAAGCTATGACTTATTGAACGTAAAACCGTCTCCCTTAGAATCAGTCAATTACGTTAATGACTACTTCACTAGCATTGGCCGAAATCTTGCTGAAGTGGCTGGTGTTACCAATCCTATAGTACAAAATAATAGTAGCCCATTAACATGCAATTCTCAATCATCCTCATTTGTTATGTTAGATACTGACCATCAAGAGGTTACTTCTGTAATTATGAATTTAAAATCTGAAAGTGCCCCGGGATGGGACAATATACCTACAAAGTTTCTAAAACAAGCGAAAAATTTGATTGTCCCAATAATTTGCTACCTAGCCAATCTCTGTTTTTCGAAAGGTATCTTCCCTACCTTATTAAAACAATCAATCGTGACTCCTGTACATAAGACCGGGGATACTAGTGAAGTTAATAATTATAGACCTATATCAGTGTTGCCTGCTATTTCTAAAATACTTGAAAAACTTATTAACAAAAGACTTATACAGTATATTAATCGATATGGCATTTTATCGGATTCGCAGTATGGATTTAGGCAAAACAAATGCACTGAAGATGCCATTTTAGATTTAACTTCACATGTAGTTGAACAATTAGATCGGAAAAGAAAATGCCTTGCTGTATTTCTAGATCTTAAAAAGGCATTTGATACTGTATGTATACCGACCCTTGTTAATAAGCTGGAGAGAATTGGTGTTAGAGATATCCAACTAGATCTCATCAAAGATTATTTAAGTAATCGCACTCAAAAGGTCAAAATAGGTGACTACATTAGTAATGACCTACAAATAACCTTTGGTGTTCCTCAAGGAAGTGTCTTAGGACCTACATTATTTCTCATATATATTAATGAGCTATGTAACTTAAAAATTGATAACAGTAGTATTTACGCATATGCGGATGACACTGCCGTGGTTTTTACTGGGGATACGTGGGAAGCAGTTTATAATACTGCAGAAACTAATTTGACTAAAATAGCAAATTGGCTAAATTATAATCTATTAACACTAAACACCAGCAAAACAAATTACATATGTTTTTCTATTAATAGACGCTCACAACCTATAACACAAAATCTCAAAATACATACTTGTGTAGATTATAAAAATACATGCGCATGCCCCACTATTGAAAAAGTAGCTTATACGAGATACCTAGGTGTCATGATTGACCAAAAACTTTCGTGGCACCGTCACCTAGAAATCACAACTGATAGAATCCGAAAACTAATTTATATCTTTAAGACCCTTAGAAATGTTGCATCAAATAAAATCTTAAATACTGTTTACATGGCCCTCGCTCAATCAGTTCTAACATACTGCATTCCAGTTTGAGGGGGGAGCTTCAAAAGTAAAATTTCTAGAGTTAGAACGAGGTCAGAGATCATTAATAAAAGTGATGTACAATAAACCCTATACATTTCCAACAAAAGACTTATATCACATTAGTAATTTGATGAGTGTTAGGAAGTTATATGTATTACGTATATTACAAAAGAAACATAAATCAGTTTTAACGCATTATACAATTAATGAACGGCGAGGAATATCAATTAATATGGTTGCTGTAAAAACTTATTTTGCTAGTCATCAATTTAAAAATCAATCGAACTATTTATATAATAAAATAAACAAAAGGTTAAATATTTTCCATCTTAATATCTACAATCTTAAAATGTTAGTAACTAACTGGCTGAATGGGTTAAATTATGATGAAGTTGAGGCTTTGCTGAATGAAATTAAGTAATACTTAACATTTGTTTATCAATTAAATACATATAAACTCCCGTCACACACACACGCACCGAGGAACACACGCACACACTCTACAAGTAAATGTTGCGTTTGTACACATATATTGTAAGAACATTTGTATGATACGGAAGAGCGGGTCATCCTGACACAGGTATATATTTACTTAAAAGGATGCCCCAAATATACGATTTATTGTGTAAAAACTGTTTGTGAAAAGAATAAAATATTTT